>CM042048.1:148993785-150382118 GCA_023525745.1 Arctium lappa
AAAAAATATTTTTTTGTATCAAAAGGACCACTTTATTCGAAGTTTTTTCAAAGTAAAAAAAAAAAAAAAAAAACTTTACCGGTCCTTTATTATGGCGGTGGGTGGTGGCAGGTGGTGGCGAGTGGTGGCGGGCGATGGCAGGCGGTGGTGGCAGGTGGTGATGGTGGTGTGGGTGAAGAAGAAAAGGGTAAAAAGACCAAAATGCCCCTCACGTGAGGGGCACATGACCCACTTAACGGAGCCTAGACTAACGGCGTTAGCGCCAGGGACGAGTTTGGGCACCATATCTCGTTTTTAAGGACCGCCAATGTAGTTTCAGAACTCGAGGGACGAAAAGTGAAATCCAGGCATTCATGAGGGACCATTTATGTAATTCACTCTTAAGTTTATTTACTTCCTTTTAATTATCTTTAGTTTTAATTTAATTTCGGTATTTATCTTTTAATTATGATTTTGAGTCGATTAATAGGGTGTTTGGTTAGAGGGCAATAATTAATGAGAATAAAAATAAAAAAACTATTTAATTTTATATAATATAACGAGTATAATTTTTCATAAGCCCAAATTTTCATAGTTGATTAAACTGATGAGAATGAATTTCCATTACCAAACACCCTCTAACACTAAATCAAACAAAGCCCATTAATTAATTACATTAATTAGCTATATATGTTTTAAATTAGTTTCTAATTTGATTATGGTTTTTAATTTTACGAGAAACGATTGTAAGCCAAATTTTGGAAACTTGATATATACAAGAAAACTTAATATATACAATTTTGTCCTTGTGGTTTACATATAACTACAAAAATCGTCCCTTTACTTCAATAAATACAAAAATGGTCATTATAATTTATATTTTGTTTTAAAACTGGCGTAAATCACATGGATAAAATTGTATATATAATTTTTTTGGAAAGACAACAATATATAAAACCAACAAAAAAACAGGCAAGTCAAACAAAACAAAACAAAACAAAACCGACAAAACAAGAGTTAACCCACCATCTACAAGACATAGAAAGGACGAGAATGTAACTATGAGATCGAATCTCCCAATCCCCTTGCTCCTCGTTCTTCGAGAATCAGAAAGATCCTTTCCGCAACCTCCCCTACTGTATAGTCACCGCAGTAGAGTTCTCCTTGGGTCACTACTCACAAGGAAATGAGACCAGAGAGAGTAGAGGATTTTGGGGGTTATCAAATGCCACAACCGAAACCCATAAAAAACAACACGGGACTCCCAACAAAACAAAAAACAAACAACCTACCAAAACTCACTGACAAGAACAGGCATGCAGTCGGGTTGCAGCACCACAACACCCAAGACCTAGAGAAAGCTTTGTTATCCCAAAGAGACAACCATCGAAATAAGGCAAGTTGGACTTCGATCAACAAGTCACCACCGTTACACGAACTACCGAACACAAGATTAAGGGGTTGTTTGTTTTTTTTAAAAACCTCTTAATGACTCTTAAATCTGAATCGTTCAGACATTTTTACACATCATCTCTTATTAATCATAACTAAAATAAGACTTCAGACTTTAGACATCTTAAAAAACAAACGGCACCTAAGTTTTCATCTCCAATTACCAATTTGCCACAATATGGTTGTGTTCTAAGCATGCATATAATCTAAAAACATCCAAAAATAACATATGATGCATCAAAAGTATGTACAAAGATCCATGTGGAAAATCCAATAAGGTACAAAACACCAGAGAATCCACTGTAATTCAATGTTGGTACAAGATTAAATGTGCATTCAATGCACTACAATGCAGAAAGAAATAATGGTGTGTGTGTATAAACAAAAGAATAACTTTTAATATTTCGGTTTATAGTCATACGAACCCCAATTTGGTACTAAAATTCCGTCACTGGTCAAATGTGACTTGCAAGCGACTTTAGAAAGTGTGCGAATATAGAAGTAACGGTGATCTCGTTTCAAATGTACTGTAACTTCTCCTTTGTTCAATGCAACTTGTTGTGCGACTTGGAGAGGTCGCATTGAGGTCGTGTGCAACATTTACAATTTGTTGTTGGAGTATGGTTATTGTGGAACCTTAACTGACTCGATCAAGAAGTTTTATGATCGAGGATTGCCTAAAGTAGACGTAAGGCACCTCAACAGATGACTTGTTTATAGGTAATGTTATATTCACAAGTGAATGTGGGTATATTCATTGCTACTGAATGACCAGAAGATATTTTGCTTGTCACTAATTTTAAAACCAATTGTTTCAAGACTAAGAACATATTTTTAAACTAGGATTGGAGGGGTGAGCCAGGCCAAGGCAGTAGTGCAACGCCAAGGCGACTCTCAAAGACCCCAATAGCAAGCTATTTTAATGAGCCTTTCCCCATAAAAAATAAGATTAATATCGAGTGAGCCGATGACCCACATATCAGATATTAAACTGATAAGAACAGATACTACACTTGATCTTAGCCAAAAGGCCGAGAAAGGTATGCTTTTCTTCTTCTTGGGCCTTGGTTTCTATAGCAGTCCGTGTTTTGGTTATTTTGTTTAGTCAGGAGATGTGGGATGCATATGAATGAACCTCTTTTGCTGGTTGCTTCTCCTGTTCCTTGTGTGTATTGACATAAATACTCCCTTGCAAAATAAGTTGGGGCCTTGGCCCAATCGTTATCTTCCGTTTTAACATCATAACTTAAAGTCGGCAGTAGACCTCAAAAACACGATGCATTTAAAACTTCATGTAAAAGACCTGAGAATCAACTTTCTGTTCCTTTCGTGCTTGCTACCGTTTCATCTATGATCACCTTCGTTTTTGGAAGTGGACTCTTATTGTGGACGCGATGGTCAATATACGAGTCTTCTGTCCAATAACAAGAAAAAACATATATGATATCAGACGGCATACCGGCTAAATGGTATATAACCGAAGGGAAAATGGATATATGCCATGTTGAATGAAGTAAAGACAATTGTCATTTGCATTCACCATTTCAATAGATCGATTCGGAAAAATTGGAGGCAAGATTTACAGTCAGATTAGTGATTACCCTGCCCTTCTTAAGTCTCCGATCTCCTTTTATTGATTCGGCATTTTCTAATGTTTCTCAATGAACCGATGACTGCCGGTCCAAAAACGTTTAGATGATTTGTTTGAATGCCAAAGTGCCTCGTGTATGTGCCAACTGTCAACTATTCTGGTTCTCCAATCAACTGGTGTTGAAAGCTGATGCAACCATGGACCGACAACAAAACGAACCCACAAGGTTGGACCAGGACAGCCTCCGCAGGCCCATCAGGAAGAAAACAAGGCCCGCTCGATTGAATGAATAAACTTGAAGCAATGACCAAGTCTTGTTACCAGCTTACTGCTTCCATCCTTACAGCATGCATTTAGGAGAAAATGAGTCATGTTCCCCCTTATAGAGAAAATGGGAGTCTTGTTTACTTAATGGCCGTTTACCAAGCACTTGCCGGGTAAGCCCTTACTGGATGTCACTTACCTTACCTTACCTTACCAGGTGAGTATCGCAAGGACCAAGAATCTTAGTTGGTAAAAGGCATAGCAAGAACTTGAGCTTACCGGGTAAAAGACGCTTACCAACAATCTATTTTGATGGCTAATAATGTTTTTGGTAAGGTATATGAGAGGGGTGACTCTTGCCATCAAGTGATTACCGGGTAAAAAATGTTTACCAACAATCTATTTTGATGAATTGTCCTCAAAAAGACGAGAAAAATGATTTTATGAACTAGGATTGGAGGGGTGAGCCAGGCCAAGGCTGTAGTGCAACGCCAAGGCGACTCTCAAAGATCCCAATAGCAAGCTATTGTGATAAATCTTTCCCCGTAAAAAATAATATTAATATCGAGTGAGCCGATGGCTCACATATTAGATATTAAACTGATAAGAACAGATACTACACTTGATCTTAGCCAAAAGGCCGAGAAAGGTATGCTTTTCTTCTTCTTGGCCCTTTGTTTATATAACAGTCTAGTGTTTGGTTATTTTGTTTAGTCAGGTGATGTGGGATGCATCTGAATGAACCTTTTTTTGCTGGTTGTTTCTCCTGTTCCTTGTGTGTATTGTCATAAACACTCCTTTGCAAAATAAGTTAAGGGCCTTGTCGTAATCGTTATCTTCCATTTTTAACTTCGCAACTTAAAGTCAGCAGCAGACCTCAAAAACACGATGCTCTTAAAACTTCATGTAAAAGACCTGAGAATCAACCTTATGTTCCTTTCGTGCTTGCTGCCGTTTCATCTATGATCGCCTTCGATTTTGGAAGTGGACTCTTATTGCGGAAGCGATGGTCAATTTATACTGGTCTTCTGTCCAATAACAAATATATATATATATATATGATATCAGACGACATACCGGCTAAATGGTATATAACGGAAGGAAGACAATACTCATTTGCATTCACCATTTCAACAGATCGATTCGGCAAAATTGGAGGCAAGATTTACAGTCAGATTAGTCATTACCCTGCCCCTTTAAGCCACCGATCTCCTGTTACTGATTCTGCATTTTCTAAAGTTTCTCAATGAATCGATGACTGCCGGTCCAAAAGCGTTTAGATGATTTGTTCGAAGGCCAAAGTCCCTTGTGTATGTGTTATCTGTCAACTAATCTGGTCCTCCAATCAACTGGTGTTGAAAGCTGATGCAACCATGGACCGACGACAAAACGAGCCAACAAGATTGGACCAGGCCAGCCTCGGCACGCCCATCACGAAGAAAACAAGGCCCACTTTTCTTCTCTTGAGCATCGGCTTTCTTTGATGAGTTCTTTTCGGACATACGAGGTTTCAACAATGTTCAATAGTAAATTAACTTTGAAGATGCATTGTTAGAAAAAAAGATAATAAGAGGAAAACACAAGAAATAACATAATCTAGTTTCATTTCAGTCTTGGTTACATATAAAATGGCTAAACAAATGCTTACCTTTTACAAAAAAAAAAAAAAAAAAACTTTGCTTTTTAACAGTCTTAAAAAAATAACCGTTATGAATTGTAGCTTCAAACAGATGCCAAAAGGAAAGAACAATATTATGAACTAGAATTGGAGGGGTGAGCCAGGCCAAGGCAATAGTGCAACACCAAGGCGATTCTCAAAGACCCCAATAGCAAGCTATTATGATGGGTCTTTCCCCATAAAAAATAAGATTAATATCGAGTGAGCCGATTGCTCACATATCATATATTAAACTGATAAGAAGTTAAGAACATATACTACACTTGATCTTAGCCAAAAGGCCGAGAAAGGTATGTTTTACATTGAGTTGGGGCTTGGTTTTTATACCTGTTGTCCTCTCTATGTTTTCTCATAATCGTGATATGCTGCAATGGCTAGTAAAATTCTAATAGACTTAATCATTGTGACTGGAGAGAAAGTTTTATCATAATCAACACCTTGAATTTGTTTGAAACCTTTTGCAACCAATCGTGCTTTATAGGTAATCACATTACCATCCATGTCGGTCTTTTTCTTAAAAACCCATTTGCACCCTATAGGTCGTACCTCGTTGGGTGGGTCAATTAAGTTCCAAACTTGGTTTTCATACATGGAGTCCATTTCTATTCTCATAGCTTCTAGCCATTTCTTGGAGTCAGTGCTTGCCATAGCATCTTGGTAACTAGTGGACTTATCATCCATGAGCATCACATCCCCGGTATGAGTGATAAGAAATCCATATCTCTCAGGCTCATTCCGTTTTCTACTAGATCTACGAGCACTTTGTGTTACGACATCAGACTGCCTTTCCATATCGCTTTGTGGATCCACAATTACTTGTGGTGTCTGTGTTAATTCCATCTGTGTTGAAATATTTTGATCTTGAACAACTTCAAGTTCTACATTCCTCCCACTAATACCTTTGGAAATAAATTCCTTTTCCATGAAGACACCAGTACGCCCAACAAACACTTTATTGTCGTGAGGATGATAGAAGTAGTATCCCATTGTTTCTTCGGGATATCCTACAAATATGCATTTATCAGATTCTGGTTCTAATTTAGTTGTGATTAGACGTCGTACGTAAACCTCACAACCCCAAATTTTCATAAAAGATAATTTAGGACTTTCCCAGTCCATATCTCATATGGTGTCTTTTCAACAGATTTTGATGGAACTCGATTTAGTGTGAAAGCCGCTGTCTCTAGAGCATATCCCCAAAAGGATGTCGGAAGGTTAGATTGACTCGTCATAGATCGTACCATGTCCAACAGTGTACGATTCCTCCTTTCGGAGACACCATTCCATTGTGGTGTTCCAGGTGGAGTGAGTTGTGATACAATACCACAATTTCTAAGATGATCAAGAAAAGCCTGGTCTAAGTATTCACCACCTCGATCAGATCGAAGAATCTTAATACTCTTTCCAAGTTGGTTTTGTACTTCATTTTGAAATTCTTTGAACATTTCAAAGGACTCGGACTTATGTCGCATTAAATATACATAACCGAACCTACTGAGATCATCAGTAAATGTAATGAAGTATCTATAACCACCTCTAGCATGTATGTTCATCGGACCACATACATCACTGTGTATGATTCCCAATACATCACTTGCTCTCTCACTTTGTCCAACAAAAGGAGCATTTGTCATCTTTCCAATTAAACAAGCTTCACACGTCCCGTATGATTCAAAATCTAATTTGTTCAATAATCCATCTTTATGGAGTTTGGAAATGCGAGTTTCGTTTATATGACCAAGACGACAATGCCAGAGATAGGTTAAATTTGAACTATTCGATTTGACATCCCTTTTATCTATGTTATAAATCGGATTATCCATATTAAGAACATAAAGACCATTAATCAAACTTGCGTCACCATAATATATATTACCAAAAGAGAATGAACAACATTTGTTTCCAATACTGAAGGTAAAACCTTTCTTGTCCAAACAAGATACAGAAATCAAATTTCTAGAAATAGATGGTACACAATAACAGTCATCAAGTTCTAATAATAATCCGTTCGGTAAAGTTAACAAAATAGATCTTACGGCTATAGCAGCAACCTTTTCCCCATTTCCAACACGCAGATCAACTTCACCTTTACTCAACCTTCTAGTCCTTTTGAGTTCCTGCACATTTCTACAAATATGAGAACCACATCCAGTATCTAATACCCATGATATATAAGAAGTAGAAAGATTAGCTTCTATCACATAGATACCTGAAGTGGAAGTTACACTTCCTTTCTTCTTTTCCTGAAGGTAGAGAGGACAGTTCCTCTTCCAATGCCCGGGTTTGTTGCAATGAAAGCACTCACCCTCCTTAGGTACAGTTACCTTAGGTTTCTTAATGCCTCCTTTTGGCTTCAAAGATTTAGAAGTGGGTTTGGCAATGGACTTTCCTTTGCCTTTCCCTTTCTTGTCTTTACGGACCATCAAAATGGTGGACTTGTTCTTTGCAAGCTCTTGCTCGGCTGTTCGTAACATATTGAGCAATTCTGGAAGGGATTTGTCAAAGTCATGCATGTTGTAGTTCATCACGAATTGACTGTAGCTATTTGGCAACGATTGCAAAACTACATCAATGGCCAACTCCTTTCGTAAAGAAAAACCTAGTCCTTCAAGACGCTCAATATGCCCAATCATTTTAAGCATATGAGTGCCAACAGGACTACCTTCAGACATTCTACAACGGAACAGTTCCTTGGATGTTTCATACCTCTCATGTCTAGCTTGCTCTTGGAATAGCAATTTTAGGTGTTCGATCATATCGAACGCCCCCATGTTTTCATGTTGCTTCTGAAGCTCAGGTTCCATGGTTATTAGCATTAGACATGAGACGTCCAAAGCATCTTCATCATGTTTTTTAAAAGTGTCCCTTTCAGTTCTAGGATCACTAGAATTAGGTTCTTCAGGGATTTGTTGCTCCAAGACATACAGTTTCTTTTCAGCTTTGAGGACAATTCTCAAATTACGATACTAGTTGATGAAATTTGTTCCATTTAGTTTTTCTTTCTCAAGAATCGATCGCAAAGTGTTTTTGTTTCCATTGTTGGTTTGTGCCATTGGTAATCTACAATAGAAAAGCAGAGTTCTTAGTGTCATGAAATTTTATTGTTTAATAAGGACTTTCATCAAACAAGCTCCCACTATTTTAATCAAAACAACAACCCTCTTTTATTGTTTTGGAAAACGTCATAAGCTTTCTAGCGGGCCAAGATCCATATTCTCATTATCGATCAATTTAACTTTAGCTAACTGATCAACCAATAATGTTTTAGGTAAGCAACAATATTGCTAATTACATCTCTATGTAACTCTTGGATAGTTAGGTGAATAACTTTTATTTAAATTCATCATATGAATGTTCCCAACACATGCCTCTAAATCCCCAATCCTATTAGGCTTAATTTGGTTAAGTCCGACCCAAAATGGCTTGTAGGAATCCTATGCTTACCTTATCTTACTAAGATTAAAGAGAGTACCCAACTTTAGCATGACCCACTCTCAATGATCAAAGTCTTGACAAGTGCCATGTTTGGAAGGCATCTTAAACTTAATATTTTGGTGAGGGATTTTAGTTAGTTTGATCTTACCATTCTTTCTTTTGTAATAGATCATTTCCTCATAGTTTGATTTAACCGGAATCCAGATTGGAGGAGGATCACTTAAATACCTTCATTTCTTTGGCGGTTTAGGCCTTTGTGACAAAACCGGTTGAAATCTTACTATGATGTACTAAGACCTTATCACTCAAGATCGACGGTCCACTTTATATCTTATATAAATATCAATTTTTATTTTATCA
This sequence comes from Arctium lappa, assembly GCA_023525745.1. Lineage (NCBI taxonomy): Eukaryota > Viridiplantae > Streptophyta > Magnoliopsida > Asterales > Asteraceae > Arctium > Arctium lappa. The sequence continues at coordinate 149,002,545 of CM042048.1, forward strand.
AAACTCATTTTGATTTGTAAAACTCCTTTTACATATATATTTTAAAATCATATTTGTTTTAAAATGTTGTAACAAATATCACATACATACAACCACACATAATATATCATAATATATAAAGCGTAAAATAAAGCATAAAAATAAATGTGAGATGGTTATAGCCCCCCTATGCGATATTCATAGAGCCAAGTATGAATATCATTACATAAAATAAATTCTTATGGTTCTAAGTCTTCTCATCTTCATCACTTCATAACGCCTCCATCTCTTGCTTTTTTTTATACAAAATATTTTACATTTCAAACAAAGAAACCTCGAGTTACATTCGAGGGGATTGGATGAGAGGAGAATGTACAAAGAGAGTATATAGAGAAAGAGACGACATGCAAGTCGTATTTACCAAATATAATACATCCATGACTAAGGGCTATAACCATTCACCAAGCAAATCACATTATACATATTCAATCACATTGAAACATAAAGCCGATTTGCAACACCACCGTATAAAATTAATACAAAATTCATACGATATCGAAAAAGGGTGATTCAAAATTCTTTGGAAAACTAACAAAAAGATACACATCTTTTATGTTTTAGGATTTCAAAGATCTAGAACCCTTATGGGTCGAAAATCAAGTCAAACCCGAAGTGGGTTCGATTTTCCGACAGCATTGCGACACTGTCGTAAAAAAATCATACGAAGTAGAAATGATGCAATTCAAAAGCCTGTGAAACCCTAACAGAAAGCTCCACGTTTTTCATGTTTTAAGTTTTCTCAGATTCAGAATATTTCTGGGAAGAAAAAACCAAAACATTTACGAAACAAAAACATACAGCAGCAAAACAGTTTTTAAAAATGCATGCATGTCACCAAAAACCGATCTAGAGGTTCGTAAGTAGCTCTGATACCACTGTAGGGTTACGGGATCTCAAGCACAGCGGAAAATAAAACCGTAACCCTCCAAGGACCCATACGAACCGGAATAAATCGGGTGTTTCGAAATTATACCTCACAGTTAACGAGACTTTGAATCACAGCAACAAAGCAAGCTTGATGCCTCCACGATATCCACGCGAACAATCCGAATCCTTTGCCTTCTCGTGATGCTAGTCACGGTTTCAAAACTTAGAAAGGAAAGGGAGCATATAGTTGTAGGTGATTTTTAGAGAAATTTGCAAGAACAACAATTACATACAATGTCATACATTATATATGGTGATGGAAGTATGGCCTAAAGAAATCACCATCATCTCCACACCTTACGTGAGTGTAAGAGTGGTCATGCACCATCATTTTCTTACATAACCATACCTAGTCAACTTTATTTATGTCCAACATAAATAATACCTGGTTTTATTTAATCAGATTAAATCAATACAAATCAGATATAATAACTAAACGTTTTAACTATTAAAACTCCTTATTCGAATATGTTCAAAGCGTGTGACTCAATGGGTTCTCAACATGTTGGTAATAATTATAAATCTCATATTTATATTTATAAACGATGAGCGGTATCTAGCAATACATCATCGTCACCCAAATGACGAGAATTGGTGATACAACAAATTATCGTTTTGTAGTCAATTTTAGTTTACACATTTAATTCCTTTGTCCTTGATGTCTAGATTGAACACGAGACATTAAATGTGTCATTCTCGTTATGTTCAATTTTTAGTTTCTTGATTCCCTAATATACTAAAAAAACAGATCATGATATCTCATATCAATTATCCGAGCATGCATGCATTTCCTTAGTATATATATTTATCAAGGGGCCCAAAGACATCACTCCCGTCATAAAGGAGGGACAAATCCTATCTCGATATATGTTAGTTCTACCATGTGATTTATAACATACCCAACAATAATTCTGTCACCCAGTTACGGAATGATTAGAGCAAATGTCAAAATATATTACTCACACATAGCAAACTCCATATTTCTCAAGTCAAAGAATTACATGTACATTGACCACATGAGAACACTTATGACACTCACATGACATCCAATGAAGTATTCTCATAGCAAGTCACGTCCGATACACAAAATCTCCATTTTGTACCCATATGCAGATTCAATATCTCTATATGAATCTCTACATATGCTAGTCATTATCATATTACTTCAACCTTAAAACCCAAAATTATATTTAACTAGGGACATTTAGAATAGATTATTCTAAGGTTATTTATTATGAATAATTAAAACACAGAATATAACATATACATAATAAATTGGGCAATGCCTTTTATTTATTTATTAATTTCATGAAACAAAACTCAAAATTACAATCATCGTATGATTAACTTTTGGGCATTCACTAACAGGTTCGTCCAACATATTATATAGGAGGTCTTGAGGTATATTTCAACCAATACATTCCGATACCAACCATGGGTACTATGTTATTATCCTATCACATAAGTCCATTATGAGACCCAAATGATAATCATGCTCATCATGCATATTATATGTTACCAAAAAGGTATTCCAACTAGAAACCATCATCATATCGAGACATGTATACATTTATCATAACAAATTACACATAATACATATTCAAGAGAAAAGCCCCAAATACTTGCATATTTAGAGTAAAACATGGCGTTTCACACATAACCATATTTCCAACATTCCTTCATAAGAAATCCCAAGTACTTGAACATATAGAGATAAATAACAACAAATAGGAGAATATGATGTGTATCTAGTTTTGACAAAGGTTAGTAAAATCACTATCTAGGTTTTGAACCAAAACCTAGAAAAGATGAAAACCCTAGAAGTTGGAGGATGAACTTGGAGATGAGAAGATGCACTTTGAGAAACCCTAGAATCTTCCTTGAGATGAGTTTAATGCTTGAATCCAAAACCCAACCACCAAAGGATTGTATTTATGAGGGTTAGGGTTTGGTCAATGGAGAAAAGAGACTGAAATGGAGGCTCCAAAAATCGCAACCAAAAGAGAGGGTTTGAGAGAAAATGAGGTTGAAATCAGATAAGAAGTCATTTAAAGCCCCTGCACCTGATGGAGATAGTGCCATTGGCACTATCGCGAGTCACAATCGCGAGGCCTCCCCCGCTCACGATACACCTTGGGTGATAGTGCCCCGGCGATAGTGCCAATGGCACAATCGCTGGCACAATCGCGACCACCCCCAACCTTCGGTACACATACGGCGATAGTGCCCTCGCGATAGTGCCAATGGCACCATCGTGTGGCACAATCGCATGGCACCCAAAACAGCCCGAAAACTCATCCAAAAATGATAACGAGCATGAGGTAAAACATATCAATAACCATATAACTCATTTAGCAGATTGGGAAGATAATAGGCAATCATAAAGGACTTTAATTACTCAATTAAAACAGTTAACGAAATATGAGAATCAATTACTTACCTTTAGATTTTCCGGGTGTTACATGTAGTGTTGGCAACTCCTCGATATTCTGCTTCGGCACTAGACCGAGAGACTGTAGGTTGACGTTTTGAGGACCAAGATATCAAATTTGCGCCCATGTAGACGTAATAGCCGGAGGTGGAACGTCGTGAGTCGGGGCACCCTCCCCAATCCGCATCTGAGTAGGTTGTAAGCTTCGTGGATGGAGAGGGAGAAATGACAAGGCCCTGAGATAAGGTTCCCTTAATGTAATGAAGGATCCATTTGAGTAGCTGAAAGTGCGGTTCACGGGGAGCATGCATGAAGAGACAGATTTGTTGAACCGCGTAGGAAATATCCGGACGAGTAATGGTGAGGTATTAAAGAGCGCCGGCTAAGCTGCGGTATAGAGATCCATCCGAGAAAGGTAGCCTGTCGGTAGCACTTAATTTGGAACCAACTTCGACTGGTGTGCTTACCGGCTTACAGTTTGACATGGCAGCCCGTGAGGGGATGTCGGCGGCATAATTTGTCTGAGACAAGAACAAACCTCCGTTGTGTTTTTGAACTGTAATTTCGAGGAAGTGGTGTAGCGGGCCGAGATCGGTCATTTTAAACTCCGACGAAAGTGACCGAAGGATTTGGTTGAGTAAAGCATCACTAGAGGCAGTGAGGATAATATCATCCACGTATAGTAATAGGTAGGCCATTTGATCACCCTTTTTATAGACAAATAAGGAGGTGTCACAAATGCTACTCTTGAAACCGCACTTGGAGATATATGTTGCAAACCGATGATACCAAGCCCTCGGGGCTTGTTTGAGACCATAAAGTGAGCGATGAAGTTTGCAAACATATTTTGGTTGCGTTGATGAGACAAACCCGGGCGGTTGGAACATATAAACTGTCTCTTTCAAATGTCCATGAAGAAATGCATTTTTAACGTCCAATTGATGAATGGACCAAGATTTAGACACTGCGAGACTAAGAACCGTCCGAATGGTAGTGGGTTTCACCACGGGACTAAAATTTTCATCGCAATCGATGCCCACGGTTTGACTTTTACCATTAACAACTAGTCGAGCTTTATATCGTTCCAATGTGCCATCGGCTTTGAACTTATGCTTGAAGAGCCACATACATCGAATAATAGGGGCATCCTTGGGTCTCGGTACTAGTTCCCATGTATTATTTGCCAATAGAGCTTCATATTCATTAGACATGGCAATTTTCCAGTTTGGATCGGTGAGGGCTGTGAGGTGGGACATAGGTAAGGGAGAGATGGAAGGAGTAGTTTCTGTGTTTAGAGACAGCGGGACACGAGGTTTGAATATACCGGAGCGGGAACGGGTTTGCATGGGGTGAGAGGAGTTGGGTTGAGGGTTGGTGTGGGAGGTGACAGGGGTTGAATTGTTTGATTTAAGGGAGGGGGTTGTTGTGTAATCGGTGAGGGTGGTGGGTTATTTTGGGAGACGAGCGGTGAGGGTGGTGGGCTCTGTTGTGGGCCGAGAGGGGTAGGTGGATCGGGTTGTTGGGTGGCAGGCGAGGGGCTGTCGTGAGGGAGATTGGGAGATGTTGTGGGAGAAGTGGGAAATTGGATGTTGGGATGGTTAAAAAATATGGGTGATGGGTCTAAAAATGAGTGTGTGGGAGGGGGTTGGTTAGGAGGGGTGGATGGAAATTTGGACTCATCAAATACAACATGTCTTGAGAAAATAGTTTTGCCGGTGGAGATGTCAAGACAACGGTAGCCACGATAGTTGGCGGGATACCTGAGGAAGACACACGATGTGGAGCGGGGGGCTAGTTTATGAGCACGAGTAGAAGACGTGTTGGGATAGCATAAGCAACCGAACACGCGTAGGTGGTCGTAAGAGGGGGTACGGTGGTAAAGGAGAGTAGTGGGGCTGAGGTTGTGGTGGAGTTTGGTGGGGAGGATGTTGTGAAGGTAAGAGGCCGTGTGGAGAGCCTCAACCCAAAACGAGGAGGGGAGGGATGCATGGGTGAGGAGGGTAAACATGATTTCGTTCAAACGACGAATCATCCGCTCGGACTTCCCGTTTTGTTGGGGCGTATGGGGGCATGAGAAACTAAGGTGGATGCCATTTTTGGTGGAAAATTTTTTGAAGTCGTTGTCAAATTCTCCACCCATATCACATTGAAACGCTTGGATTTTCATGTGAAATTGGGTTTCAATATATTTGTGAAAGTTGGCGAATTTGTCAAATGCCTCGGATTTAAATTTCAAGGGGTAAACCCATGTGTATTGTGTGAAATTATCCGTTAAAACCATATAATATTTATATTTTGCATGGCTCAAAATGGGTGAAGTCCACAAGTCACAATGTAAAATGGCAAATGGTAACAAAGTACGATTAATAGAATCCGAAAACAGGTAAACGTTTATGCTTGGATAACTGACAAGTATGACAAACAAATGGAAAATGGAACTTATGACAATAAATCAAATTATTAGAACTAAGAAACTCCATGACAGGTTGTCCCGGGTGGCCGAGACGATTGTGCCAAAACGAGGAGTCTTTATTGGAGACAAAACAAGCAGTGGCAGCGGAAGCATTGGTGGTGAGTGGGTAGAGGTTACTAGAGCTATTGTGACGGCTCAGGATCGTGCCATCCTTGAAATCCTTCAAAGAGAAACCAAAAGGATCGAATTCAATAGATGTGTTATTATTGATATTGAATTTACGTACGAAAATAAGGTTTTTAATGATGTTAGGATTGAACAAGACGAATTTTAAGTGTAGGGGTTTGGACGGTGTAGGGATGGTGGAAGACCCCGTTCCAAGGACTGGAATTTTATTGCCATTTCCTACAAATATTGACTCTATAGGTGAATACGGGGAAAAAGTAGAGAGTTTACCTTGGTCGTTCGTGATGTGAGAGGTCGCACCCGTGTCAAAATACCACTGATCATCCATGTTTCCCGTATCCATGGAGAGAGCTTGGACTGCATCGGCTATCTGAGTAGGCTGAAGAGGGTCAACCTCAGCTAAGTGGGCTTCGGCCTGTACCTGTGGGCTTCTAGAAGGTTGTTGGGCTGGAGCAGAAGTTGTTAACCGATAATTATGCTCTATAATTATTGGTGTATATTTTGTATTTATTAGCCGGTTATGTGTGATTGTATTTTCCGTAAATAGCTCCTTTGTATGTAGAGATGGAAATGTTTTTGTGAGAATTCCAAGTCTCCCTTGCCTCATTCCAAAAACATTTTCATCTCTAAATACAAAGGCTAGCTAAATTAGAGGAGCTATTTACGGAAAATACAATCACACATAACTAGCTAATAAATACAAAATATACACCAATAATTATAGAGCATAATTATCGGTTAACAGATCTTAGCCAAGAGGCCTAAAGTACTCCTCGGGACTTCTCCTTTATTGCACTGTCGTCTTGGTTATTTTCTATTGTCAAGTGATGTGGGATGCACCCGAATGAACCTTTTTTGCTGGTTTGCTTCTGTTGCAACTTCCGATCACACCACACTCGATCGAACCCCACAAAACGAGATCGAATCGAGTAGAAACTTAATCGAAATCAACCCAAGATCCAAAATAAACTAACACGAGTTTGTATGCGGAAACGATAAACTCGAATCTCTCAACGGAATAATAATCAACCACACAATAATAATCGAAACTTGACGGAAATAAAATAAAGGAGAGAACGACACCGGATTTACGTGGAAACCCCAAAACGAGAAAAACCACGGGCAGAGGAGACCACCGAGAAGTCCAATATAATTGTTAAGTCCAAATATTGTATCCAAGATTTAATTAGGAAAGTCAATGTTAGAAGTCAACATTGTCAATGTTTTAGGAAAGTCAAAGTTGTATCATTTACTTAGTTGTTAAGTTTTAGTTTTGTTAGGTGGTATAAATAGGACTAGTCTTTGTTAATCTTGTAAGAACTTCATTGTAAAAATCGTATTCGTGAGATATATGACAAGAGCTTTCAAGATCTACTTTCTCTCTCTACTCTCTCTCTCTCTAGACTTTAATTGTTAATTCATTGTTTTGATTGAGAATTGCTTAGATAATATGGGATAACAATAATCGACGATGTTACAATGCTTAAGAAACGGAGAAATCGATGAAAGAAAAAAATCGATGAAAAAAAGAGTAAACAAACAGTGCCTAAAGTGAGAATGAGGTGAATTTAGGCATAACAAAGTCACAGCAAACTTGCCTTGCTCACTGTGTCATAGCCACCATATTTGATTTGACTATCAAACCTCAATCCTTGATATATTTTTTTTCTCTTTCATCCATGCTGCATTACTTTATCTCCACCATCACATAATAACTTTTAATATTCATTTTCATGCATGGATTTGTGAAGGCAACCAAATTACAACTTCTACTGTACCTTGTGTATAAGTCATAATCTTTATCTTCCATGTTAACTTCATAACTTAAAGTCAGACCTCAAAAACATGATACTCTTAAAACATCATGTAAAGACCTGCAAACCAACCTTCTGTTCTCATCCATGATCACCTTCAGTTTTGGAAGCGGACTCTTATTGCGGAAGCAAAGGTCAATATACAAGTATTTTGTCCAATAACAAGAAAAGATGTACACATACTGGCTCGGGTATATTGCCACAAAACGTCAAACCAGCTCTGATGAGTTCTTTTTGGACAAGGGAGATTTAGACAATGTTCAATATATAGTAGATAAAGCTTGAAGATGTTAGAACTGCTGCGGCTAAAAAAATGCTTAGATTTTTTAAAGAAAGCTTTGTTTTTTTAATTTTGCAAGAGAAACTGTGATGAATTATAGCATCTAACTGAAACAAATAACTTTTTGAACTAATATTGGAGGGGTGAGCCAGGCCAAGGTAGTAGTGCAAAACCAAGGCGACTCTCAAAGACCCCAATAGCAAGCTATTGTGGTGGGTGTTTCCCCATGAAAAATAAGATTAATATCGTGTAGGCCGATAACCTACATATCAGATATTAAACTGATAAGAACAGATACTACACTTGATCTTAGCCAAAAGGCCGAGAAAGGTATGCTTTCCTTCTACTTGGGACTTGGTTTTTATAGTGGATCCCCTGTTCTCTGTTTTCTATTATTCAAGTGATGTGGGACGTATATAGGTAAACTTATTTCATCTTTCGTATGCAATTCTTTCCATTCTCAGCTTTCCTATATATTTTGTTTCACAGATTCTATTCTGCTCATGATGCCATCTCAGTGGCTTAGGGGCTGTTTACCCGAACTCTTACCCGGTAAGTGCTTATTGGTAAAAATCGACACTCTAACTTACTTTACCGGGTAAGATTGTAGTCCATCAGAAAACTATCGTATGCAACAATTTACCCGGTAAGCGCTTACCAGGTAAGAGTCGCCACCTCTACTTACCGGGTAAGACTCTCCGTCCTTATATCGCTCTTACCAGGTAAGATTCTCGGCCCTTGCAATGTTCATCCGGCAAGGTAAATGAGCCGGTAAGCACTTACCGGGTAAGCGTTTAGTAAACGGCCCCTTAGTTATACCAAAAGGCTCCACCATGCCAAAATGCTATACATTCTAGTTATATGTTTTCCGCTGCGATATGATTAAATTTTAGTTAAACTCCCTTGTGTCCCAAGTCCGTGATTCAACAACTTCAGGGTAATTTCTACAGACTATTTTCGTCACTTCCTACGGTAGACTACAAGTGTTTCATATTCCCAAAAGGGCGGAGCCTCTCCTCTTTCGACTTTGTATTTTCATTGCATATTAAAACTAGAATGGATGCGTCTAAAAGTTACCCAACCGGGTGAGTCATTTACAAATATGTGAGTATTAGATGCAATTAACCGAGGAGTTACTGAATGGAATGTGAGTGTGGGCTTTCGAGGAATACAAATAACCACTAGTTTTTACATATTTTGGCTCAAAGTGCGGGGCTAAAGTTGAACCGTATGTGGACTAGCATTGAAAGGCAGGCACTAGGATTAGGATGTACAAAAACTTCACATAGGTTTAGCCACTTATTAGATATTAACCAAACATGTACGGGTGTATATCGCACAATCTTAGCCAAGAGATGGAGACAACAGGTTCCAGGTTTAGTTTCCAAAAATAATGATCTGTTGGTGCATATTGAGCAACTACACAATGCAGTAGATTTATATTTGTATGCCACTAGAAAACTACTATTTTTGGATTGAACAAATACAGGATTGCATCTTTTAAATGATAGCTTCATTTTATTACTAGAATTGGAGGGGTGCGCCAAGCCAAGGCAATAATGCAATACCAAGGCGACACTTCAAGACCACAATAGCAAGCTATTGTGATGGATCTTTCCCCATAAAAAAATAAGATTAATATCGAGTGGATCGATGACCCACATATCAGATATTAAACTGATAAGAATAGATACTACACTTGATCTTAGCCAAAAGGCCGAGAAAGGTATGCTTTTAAACTTCTTGAGCCTTGGTTTTTATAGCAGTTGCCCTCTCTATGTTTTCTATTAATCAGGCGAAGTGGGATGCATCTAAATGAACTTATTTCAACTTTCATATGCTACTATTCTTTCCATTTGAAGAATTCCACGAGAAAGTTCCTCTACCAGTTCTAGTTTGTGTGTCACGTATCCCAGATTGAATAAGTTCAAGTTTTTTAATAAAAGTTGTCTTCTCACAAATTATTAGAGCCTTCTTTTTTATCGTGAATCCCTTCCCATATGTTTTCATTTAATACTGATGATGTCGGACACATCTAAACGAACTTTGTGTGCTCCAATTGTTCCCCTTCTCTGCATTTTAAGGCATATATACCGACAAGGGGACAACTGGACTAACTACCAATCCCGAAAATAACAGAAAGATAAGAGGTTATATAAATAGTCCGTAGATTTTTTTAATATGTAGCAGTGAAGATGTATTAGAATTTGGAATGATAAGGGAATTCCATTCAAAAAGTGTCTTCCCAACCGCGTTTAGAGGTGCCATTTACAAATGTATGAGCACCAACATAATTCCTGTAAAGGAAATTAATGAACAGTTTAAGTTACGTTCGATCTTTGCTTTCCTGCATTCATTTCCATTTTAGCAATGATTCATTCAGCCGTGTTAAAGATATTGGACATCTTTCACATTTTAAGCACAAAAGATACATACAAAGACTGCAAGTAGAGCTTTTACACTAGAATTAGGAGGGTGAGCCGGTCCAATGCAGTAGTGCAACACCAAGGCGACGCTCAAAAACCCCAATAGCAAGTTATTGTGATGGGTCTTTCCCCATTAAAAATAAGATTAATATCGAGTGAGCCGATGGCCCACATATCAGATATTAAATTGATAAGACCAGATACTAAACTAATAATTGTTGTTTCCGCTTGAATCAATACGGTTCTTACTTGGAACGAATGATTTTGGTGTTGATTTGGGACGTTTTGGTTTCGAGTTTTACAAGAACTCTAGGCCTGTATAATATGTGAACATATTTGGCTCGAGTTCTTTTAGGACAAATTAGATTTCAGCAATGTTCAATAGTAAATTAATTCTGAAGATGCTACAACTGCTGCATTGTGACAAAAACAAGATAAACCACAAAAAGATTCATGGCTAAAAACACTTAAATTTCTCCAGGAAATATTTTTTGAACTAAGATTAGAGGGGTGAGCCAGGGCAAGACAATAGTGCAACGCCAAGATGACTCTCAAAGACCCCAATAGCAAGCTATTGTGATGGGTCTTTCCCCATAAAAAATAAGATTAATATCGAGTGAACCGATGGCCCACGTATCAGATATTAAACTGATAAGAACAGATACTACACTTGATCTTAGCCAAAAGGCCGAGAAAGGTATGCATTTCTACATCCTAGGCCTTGGTTTTTATAACAGTCTCCTCTTTGGTTATTTTCTTTAATCAAGTGATGTGGGATACATCTGAAGGAACCTTTTTAATTACTATTTGTTTTATTTCTGGCTTAAGTAGATTGTTGGAAATGCTCCTACCAAAATAATCAATATCTTTCTTTTGTGCTTCATCTTGTTTCATCTATGATGGCTTTCAATTTGTTAGTCTATAACTTTGATTCATCTATGATGGCTTCAGAATCAGAAATCGCCAAATCAGCTAAAAAAGTAAAAGCCTAAAACATTATAATCGGGTTAAAACATATACAATTGGGCAAGAAGTTAAACATACATAATTGGGTAAAAACTAAACATGTATACTATGGCCCCAAAATTTTGGGGGCCCTATTCCATATCTCGCATCGGAGAAACCACTACGTTAGTCAACGACTCAACGTCTCTACATAGAAATACTTGTATGCAGGCTCAAAAAAAATTTCATACAGTGGCACCATATAACATAGACAAAAAATAATTACAAAAAGCACGGCTTTTATCGACGTGTCTTTCATCTTTTTCCGACGTTCAATATTGTATGGTGTGTTTTTGGCATACTTCCACCATTTCGAGGGATTTTTAAAGCTTTTTGTTTGATTTTGAGAGATTTTTAAGTTTTTTTATCGATTTCGACGGATTTTTTCGGTTTGTTTGGTTGATTTTAAGAGTTCTTTCAGTTTTTTGGTTGATTTCAAGAATTTTTCTCTAGATCTTAGCCATGTATCAGATATTAAACTGATAAGAACAGATACTACACTTGATCTTAGCCAAAAGGCCGAGAAATGTATGCTCAATTACTCCTCGGGACTTCTTCTTTATTGCACTCTCGTCTTGATTATTTTCTATTGTCAAGTGATGTAGGATGCATCTGAATGATTCTTTTTTGTTGGTTGCTTCTCGTGTTCCTTGTGTGTATTGTCATAATCTTTATCTTCCATTTTAATTTCATAACTTAAAGTCAGCATCAGACTTCAAAAACATGATGCTCTTAAAGCTTTATGTAAACAGGGGCGGACTTATTAGATCCCGAACGGGTCCTGTGCACCCGCTCAATCTTATTTTGCAAGGAAAGTTTTTTTGGGGGTACGGAATGTGCACCAGCGAAAAGTTGAGGGGTGCTCCAGGATATTTGAGAGATATAAAGGGGCACCTAATTCAAAAGTGAAGGGACCAAACTGAAACAATAATAGCTTTGAGGGGTGCTCCGGTATATTAGAAAATACAACGAACATCAATCAAAAATCCAAAAAAGTCCCTCAAAATCTACCAAAAACTGAAAAAGTCTTTTGAAATAAAGCAAAAAAACTGAACACGGTCATCGAATCAACAAAAAAAAGGCTTCAAAAAATCCTTCGAAATGGTGGAATTCGGCTAAGAATAAATCAAGCGAATTTGCAGGCTTTCGATCTACCCCTCCGCTCAGCAAAAATCATGGGTCTGTCACTGCGTTCCTTCTGTGCTTGATACCATTTCATCCATGATCGCCTTCAATTTTGGAAGTGGACTCTTATTGCGAAGAAAAATACAATGTTTTCTGTTGAATAACAAGAAAAACTTCATACAATATTAGACCACAGACTGGCTTGGGTATATTCCCACAAATCGTCAAGCAAACTCGTAAGAAGATGCTACAACTGCTTTGGCTAGACAAATGCATAAATTTTAAAAGAAAAACTTTACTTTTCCAAATTCTAAGATCAACTGTTACGAATTGTAACTTCAAACCGAAAAAACAAAAAATTGAACTAGGATTGGAGGGGTGAGCCAGGCCAAGGCAAAAGTGCAACACCAAGACGACTCTCAAAGATCCCGATAGCAAGCTATTGTGATAGATCTTTCCCCATAAAAAATAAGATTAATATCAAGTAGACCGATAGCCTACATATCAGATATTAAACTGATAAGAACAGATACTACACTTGATCTTAGCCAAAAGGCCGAGAAAGGTATGCTTTGTCTCTAATCGGGCCTTGCAATTTATCACCACTTCCTCCTCTCTGCTTTTTTGTCACTCATTCGATATGGGATGCTTCCATTTCATACTAAAAAGGAGAAATTAGTAAATTTGAGCACTAATTGATAAAAGCATGCAAGCATCCTGTAATTTACTCAAAGCCTCAACCCCACCACCATTAAAGTTAAAGACAACTTTTATTCACAAAACAGATTTGGTATTCCATTCTCCACCATTAAAATACTCTTTCTTTTCATCATCAGGTCTGCTATGGATGTGGAGCACCAAACAAAGAACACATAGGGCAGATTCTTTTTCATGCCCTACAATCAGTGGCGGACCCATAATTTTTTTTTTAAGTGGTGTCACAATTTAATTATAAAAAAACTAGAAGCATATTCGTGCAATGCAGCGAGATAAATCACGATTTTAATGTTTCATTTTATTTTTTCTTTTTTTGTCGAGTTACAATACGATTTTGAATGGTTTTGAAAAATGATAATGTTTTTTTTTATAAATTTGTTTAATTTATGTTTAATAATATAATTTTTTTATATAAAAAAAATAAGTATTTTGTTAGAATTCAATGATTATCGTATATATTTTAATGACATCTAGAAAAAATAACCAATTATATATTTAATAATATAATTAAAACAAATTTATAGTAATATAATATATTAATTAATAGTGATACATGGAAATGTCTGCTTAAAAGGAAGGATCTGCACATACCAAATTAGTGGTGTTAGAAGTCTGCAGTAGTAATATGTATCTTGTGCTTTGATACTTGTAAATTAAGAGATTTTTAAAATATTGCATAAAATGATGGTACCTTATGCCTAATAATTTGTATTTATGAGTTTTTTTATTCGTGATTTATAATATAATATAGATAGATATCTAAAGAAAAATTTCACAGTATTTAATATAAATTTGTTGGTTAGTTTCTTGTTCCTCCATAGAAAAGACCCATTGTTCAAGTCCTGTGAGACTTGGACCCGAGCCTTTTGTACAAATGTAGAAGCCATCGAAGTCTTGTGCTTAAATTTCAGTTTCAAAGCTACATGGTGATCAGAAACGTAATTTTTTCCCTTACGGTGTAACCATGAAAATGTGGCATCAATGTAGGTCCATTATTTATTTATAAAAAAGAATTTACAAGTAAAAGCTTCAAAATGAAGTTTATTATGATTCTTATTAAAACAAAGGTCTCCATCGACTACAATTAATTAGCTTTGTAATATTACAAAGCTAATCAAGATCATAGCGCAATTGAAAATGAGATCAACGATCATCGCGTACGTTTTCTTTACGTTGTTACATGACCAAGTCCTTGTGAAGAAGTGATAGTCCACGTGCAGTATTTACTTGGTCTTGTTTTCTGTTTGAATAATCCTATTCTTTAGGAGTTTAAAAGTCTTCTCTTTCTGTTTTTTCCTTCCTGTTTTTTAGCTTGTTTCGTTGTATCTTTGGCTATTTAAAAGCCCTCCTAGCTGCAATAAAGACTATGGAATTTGGTCTATGTTTTTCTTCATTTTAAGCTAACAATCTGGTATCAGAGCTTAGATCGATCAAAATAGAGAATAAAAAAAATGAGTGAGGAGAAGCTGAAGGTGCCCCATTTTGACGGACACTATGAGCACTGGAGTGAGATGATGGAGAACCTCCTGAAAGCAAAGCGACTATGGAACTTGATTGACCCCGGTCTCGAAGAACCCGCACCTGGTATTGCTCTCAATGATGGACAGAAGAAGCGACTGGAGGAGCCCGTGTTAAGGATCAACAAGTGAAACATTACCTCTATCAAGCAATTGATAGAGTAACGTTTGAACAGATTCTTGATAGACGTACAGCGAAAACTGTTATAATATTTAATTATACATTGGATGCTACATGTGACTAAAGCCAAACTTGGACCAACTTGGCATAACTCAAATTTGGACCACATATTTTTCATTGGAAGACTTGGCATATGTCATCCTTCATATGTCATCCACCATATGTCATCCTCCATATGCTTGGTTGTCATCCTCCACTTCCATCCTATAAATACCCCTTCCCCTCCGACCATTTTCTTCATCCCTTTCTTGAGTTTTCTCTAGATAACCACCAAACACTCTCCCTAATATATTCTTGAGGTTGAGAGTGTTCTTGATATTCGGTGGTATTCGGGAAAGTTTCGTTAGGTGATCGTGGATCTCAAGATCCTTGTACAAACACTTTGTAATCTCCTTGGTTGGTAATAATATTCTTGCTCTCTCTCTTTGGTGGATGTACACTATCAAAAACCGATAGTGGAACCACGTTAAATCACGGTGTTATTTGTTTTGAACTTGCTATAATTATAGATAATAACGTATTTATTATTATCTATATTTCGTGGATTTATTGTTCTACGTTAGAGAATTATTGTGCAACATCTAGATTATTGTTATCCGCATTCGTTGTTGGGTTAATTGTGCACTTGGATTTCTACCCGTTTGGGACCTTAGAAATCACTCGCTAGCTTTTGCATTTGTGAGGCACAATTTTTACCTAACAATTGGTATCAGAGCTTCGGATCTAGATTTGGGTTTGTGTAGAAAATATACATAAACCAGTTTGCACATTTTTTTCTCTATGGCTGACGTAGAAAATCCATTTGGTGTCGGTTCCTCAAACCAGTCCCAAAAACCGTACCAAGAAGGTACATTTAATTTGTCCGGGGCTGGGATTCGTATACAGACTTGGAATGGGGACGGTGACTTTGGTAAATGGCAGTTCACAACATCTGTTGCACTTAGGAAAAATGGAGTCCATCCCGTAGTATTTGCCAAAGACGAGTTAGACCCTAACATGTCTGAACTTAAAGCTAAAGAAATGGAAGCATGGGCATTTACTACTTTGCAGATGGCTATGGGAGAAAATGTTATATCTGAGATTGTGTCTGAAAAGACAGCTGCAGGTATTTGGAGCAAGCTTGAGAATTTATATATCAAGAAAACTTTGACCAACAGATTGTTACTGATGCGGTCATGTCTCTTCTTCAAAATGAAGGAAGGCACAACCATTAAAGCTCACATGACCGAATTTGAAGATATCATCATGAAGTTGAAGGCAACGGATGCGCTTCTTGCGAAAGATGAAGAAGCACTTGCTATGATCCTGTTGTATTCACTTCCCGAGAAATATTCTCAATTCACTAACAATTTTATATATGGAAGAGAAACTCTTTCTTTGTCCGATGTGAAAACAGGAATGATTTCTGAAGATCAAAGAATTCAAATGAGGATCGGTAACAATCCCAGGGAGAACAATTGCAGTCAAGGCCTATTTGCTGACAGAGGCCGAGACGATCAACAGTCTTCAAGAGGAAGAAATTGTGGGCGCTCTCAGTCCCGTCGGCCTGGCTCTCGTGGGAAATCAAAGACACGTGGCAACTGTAACTATTGCCACAAGCCAGGTCATTGGGTGAAAGATTGTCCGAGTCTTAAAAACAAAGACAAAGACAACGCCGAATCATCAGCTGTTGCGGCCGAAGAGGAGCAAAATGGCTTCTCTGCCACAGTTACACCACCGCAAGGTGACAGGCGATGGGTGTTAGATACCGGGGCATCTTGCCACATGACACCATTCCGGGACTGTTTCTCTACTTTCGAAAAAGTTGAAGGTAACAGTATTTTTATGGGAAATAGTACTTCGTGTGTTACTAAGGGTATCGGTACTGTGCAGATCAAGATGTTCGATGGGTGTATTCGGACATTGAATAATGTCAAGTTTGTTCCATCCATGACTCGTTCCTTGATCTCTGTTGGACAACTGTCCAAACTGGGTTGCAAGATTCGGATTGATGACGGGAGTTTGCGCATCTCCCGAGGGAGTATCATTGTGATGAAAGGCGAACGGGCGGAAAATAATCTTTTCCATTTGATTGGCGAAACTATTTCTTTTGAATCGTGCGTGGCTGATATTTCTCAGAATCTCGATGTTGCTCGCTTATGGCATCTTCGTTTGGGCCACACATCCGAGAAGAACTTGGAGATTTTGCGCAAGCGAAAACTCATTAAAGTCGTCGTACCTGCCAGCCTGGAGTTTTGTTCGGGATGTGTCAAAGGAAAGCAGACGCGTGTTTCTTTTGGTGTTGGAAAACACAACACTAAAGGAATCCTCTAGGGATGGGAATGAGACCCGCCCCATTGGGGAACCCGGTGTACCCGCCCCGGCGGGGACGGGGATTCCCCGCAAAACCGGGGATCGAGGATGGGGACGGGGATCCCCGAAAGTTAAAAACCGGGGATGGGGACGGGGACGGGTAACGTGATCCCCGCCCCGCCCCGTCCCCGCATATTAAATATATTATATAATTATCACTAAATATTATGTATATTTATTACTAAATATATTGTATGTCTATTTCTAAATATATTATTTATAAAGATTTAGATATAACTTTCATATTTAGAATGGTATTTTGATATTTTTTGTTACATTTTTTTACTTGTGTTACTTTTTTAGATAAAAAAATGGAGAGTCGAAAGCGTTTGATCAAATAATTACGAATGACGTTGTGACTTTGTTCACATCAATATTTGGTAGTACGTAGAAACATATTTTGGAAATATGTGAGATTTAGACATCGACTATTATCGATCGAGTATATATAGTGCTCAATACATTTCATTTAAAATATATCAAATAAGGGGGAAAAATCCCCGATTACCCGTTGGGGATCCCCGTTCCCCGGTGGGGACGGGGATGGGGATGTGTTCATATTCCCCGGCGGGGACGGGGACGGGGATGGGGATAGAAATTAGGATCGGAGACGGGGACGGGGATTAGGGTCCCCGCCCCATCCCCGCCCCATTACCATCCCTAGAATCCTCGATTATGTTCATACAGACGTCTGGGGACCATCCAGTACTCCATCCCTCAGTGGAGGTAAATACTTTGTTTCATTTATTGATGATTTCTCACATAAGCTTTGGGTGTATGTGTTGAAGTTAAAGTCAGATGTCTTCGATACGTTCAAGACTTGGTTGGCACGAGTAGAGGTCGAGACTGGCAAGAAGTTGAAAGTGCTGAGATCTGACAATGGTGGAGAATTTACTAGTGGTAACTTCAAAGACTTTTGTTTGCGTAAAGGCATCCACCGTTACTACACCACACCAGGCGACCCTCAATCTAATGGGGTTGCAGAGCGGATGAATAGGACTTTGCTTGAGAAGGTCCGATGTATGTTGTCAACATCGGGCTTCCCCAAATCTTTCTGGGCCGAAGCACTTTACACCGCGGTGCACATTATTAATAGGTTACCTTGTTCGGCCATCGGGGGAAAGATTCCGGAAGAGGCTTGGAGAGGTAAAAGAAACATCTGTCTGAAATACATACGTGTATTTGGTTGTCCTGTTTATTTTCATGTTTCAGGCCAGGACAAGTTGAATCCTAAAGCCACCAAAGGATTCTTGCTCGGCTATACAGATGGTATCAAGGGTTACCGAATCTGGAACCCCTTGACTCATAAAGTGATTCATTCTCGACATGTCACATTTGATGAATCAGTCCTGTTGAAGTCACAAGATCCTCAGTCCTCTCAAGATCCGGAAGTCACTACTATTGTTGCTCCTACTGCCGATGATGTGGAGACAGTAGACAGTCCTTGTATTCCCAGTTCATCCACTCCTGATATTAGCTCAGAATCACCCGTTAATGTTGAAGAAGTCGTTCCGCCAGTGACTTCTACTAGTGATTCTGAAGAAGAGATTCTGAATGATGGTGGAGACGATGGCGATACAATCCCAGTTATTGCGCCTACCAGGCATAGTCAAAGAACTATTCGTCCGCCTAACAGGTATGGAGATTGGGATTTTGCTAACATGAGTTTTACAGATCAGCTAGAGTTTGCTTTGCATGTAGGGCAAGATGAGCCTCTAGATATAAAGGAGGCGTTGGCCTTGACCCACAGTTCTAAATGGCTTGGAGCCATGCAAGAAGAGATGGAAGCTCTCTCGAAGAACAGCACTTGGGACTTATGTCCATTGCCGAATGGCAGTCGTGCTATTGGTTGCAAGTGGGTTTTCAAAGTCAAAGATGACAATCGGTACAAGGCTCGTCTCGTTGCTAAAGGCTTTGCACAACAAAAAGGTATCGAGTATGATGATATTTTTGCTCCTGTTGTACGCCATACATCTATTCGTGTTCTTTTGGCGATCGTGGCTATTCACGATTTGGAGCTAGAACAGTTAGATGTGAAGACCGCCTTCCTACACGGAGACTTGGAGGAAACTATCTATATGAAGCAACCTGATGGTTTCATTTCCGAAAGCAAACCAGAATATGTATGTAAACTCAAGAAATCCCTTTATGGACTTAAACAATCGCCTCGTCAGTGGTATAAGAAGTTTGATTTGTTCATGCTCAATCTGGGATTTGAGCGAAGTGAAAAGGACGCTTGTGTCTATCATAGACAAAGTGGTGGCGTTTTCACTTACTTACTTATTTATGTAGATGACATGCTTATAGCCTGCAGGGACCGGTCAGAGATCAAACGTCTGAAAGATAAGTTGAAGTCAGAATTTGAAATGAAAGATCTTGGCGCGGCGCAGAAGATTTTGGGCATGGAAATCGTGCGGGACAGAAAGTCCCGAACACTTAGATCGACACAACGGGCGTATATCCAAAAGATATTGAAGCGGTTTAACCTTGATGGTGCCAAGACGTCTAGCACTCCGCTACCGAAGCACATCAAGATTACAAATGAAGATTGTCCGAAGGATGACAAGGGAAAGGCCGAAATATCAAAAGTTCCATATGCTAGTGCGGTCGGGAGTCTCATGTACGCCATGGTGTGTACTCGTCCCGATCTTGCACATTGTGTCGGAGTGGTGAGTCGGTTTCTCGCGAATCCGGGTCGATCACATTGGACAACCGTTAAAATGGCATTCCGATATTTGAAGGGAACTGAGACACATGGTCTTATATTTGGTTTGCACAATGACTGTAAAATTGTTGGATTTTGTGATTCTGACTATGCAGGTGATCGAGTTGGTTGGAGATCCACATTCGGTTATGTGTTTACCTTAGGTGGAACAGCCGTCAGTTGGAGATCACGTTTACAGTCCATTGTTGCATTGTCAACCACAGAAGCTGAACTTGTTGCTGCGGTTGAGTCTGCAAAGGAAGCAGTCCATTTAAAAGAATTGATGAATGGCTTAGGCTTCGAGCAACCTTCCGTGCGCATTTTCTGTGATAATCAGAGTGCCATCCATTTGGCAACTAATTTGGCTTTCAGCTCTCGGACAAAACACATAAATGTGCGTGATGCATATCTTGTGAGATTACATGAAGCGAAGATTGTCTATTTGAAGAAAGTCCTGACAGATGACAATGCCGCTGATATGTTCACTAAGTCGCTATCGACAGCTAAGTTTGAGCATTGCTCAAACTTGATCCAGCTCCGCTTGTGTTAGTGCCGTTGGGCACTTTGCTCGAGAGAGAGAAGATATTACCACAGGTGACAAAATGACATCTTTGAAGGAATTACTTTGTTAAGTGCTTAGAGCTTTGCTTATGCTCTACCTTGTTTAGTAGATTGTGCATTTGAGGTTATTTGTTTGCTTGTAACTTTGACGGGTGATGGCCATGCCGAAGCTCGTCAAGGTTGGAATGCATTTTGCTACCTCGTGCCAATTTACTTTGCTATCTACTTGCTATGATCAACCGTTGGAAGAACTCGTATTGGTTGGATTGGGATTCGTTTCGCTATCGAGGATCACATGCATCATGGTGGAGTGTTATAATATTTAATTATACATTGGATGCTACATGTGACTAAAGCCAAACTTGGACCAACTTGGCATAACTCAAATTTGGACCACATATTTTTCATTGGAAGACTTAGCATATGTCATCCTTCATATGTCATCCACCATATGTCATCCTCCATATGCTTGGTTGTCATCCTCCACTTCCATCCTATAAATACCCCTTCCCCTCCAACCATTTTCTTCATCCCTTTCTTGAGTTTTCTCTAGATAACCACCAAACACTCTCCCTAATATATTCTTGAGGTTGAGAGTGTTCTTGATATTCGGTGGTATTCGAGAAAGTTTCGTTAGGTGATCGTGGATCTCAAGATCCTTGTACAAACACTTTGTAATCTCCTTGGTTGGTAATAATATTCTTGTTCTCTCTCTTTGGTGGATGTACACTATCAAAAACCGATAGTGGAACCACGTTAAATCACGGTGTTATTTGTTTTGAACTTGCTATAATTATAGATAATAACGTATTTATTATTATCTATATTTCGTGGATTTATTGTTCTACGTTAGAGAATTATTGTGCAACATCTAGATTATTGTTATCCGCATTCGTTGTTGGGTTAATTGTGCACTTGGATTTCTACCCGTTTGGGACCTTAGAAATCACTCGCTAGCTTTTGCATTTGTGAGGCACAATTTTTACCTAACAAAAACCGTGTGGGATTCCATGAAGAAGAGGTTCGAAGGGAATGAACGAGTCAAGAAGTCACTACTGCAGAAACTACGAAGAGATTTTGAGGTTCTGGAAATGAAATCCAGTGAGACAATTGCCGAGTATTTTGCTAGAGTCTTGACAATCTCGAACCAGATGAGAAGCAATGGAGAAACGATGCCCGATGTCAAGATAGTTGAAAAGATATTGAGGACACTTACAGAGAAGTATATGTTTGTGGTGGTATCCATTGAAGAGTCCAAAGAAATTGAGAAGATGTCGATAGACGAACTGCAAAGCAAACTAGTTGTTCACGAGCAGAAGTTCAAAAGACACGACAAGGAGGAAGAGCAGGTTCTAAAAGTCCGCTTCGATGAAGGCGCAAGTACTCGAGGTCGAGGAAGATCGAGTTTTAGAGGAAGAGGACGGGGCCGAGGGAGACAATCATTTAACCGAGCAACCGTAGAGTGTTACAAGTGCCACAAATTGGGTCACTTCCGGTACGAATGTCCAATGTGGAAGGAGGCAAACTATATAGAGTTCGATGAGGAGGATGAGATGATGCTCATGGCACAAACCGAAGAAACGATGAAGAACAATGTTTGGTTCTTAGATTCGGGTTGCTCAAACCATATGTGCGGGGACATGGAAAAAATTTCCAACTTGGATATGAGTTTTTCTCACTCAGTCAAGTTGGGAAATAATACACGAATGGAGGTCAGTGGAAAGGGACAGGTAAAATTAATTTTGAATGGTGTTGTATATGTGATGAGTGAAGTGTATTATGTGCCAGAACTCAAGAACAACCTCCTGAGCATGGGCCAACCGCAGGAGAAAGGGCTGTCAATTCTTATACAATCTGATATATGTAAGATATATCACCCCCAAAAGGGTCTGCTCATCCAAAGTACTATGAGTACAAATCGAATGTTTACGATATTCGATCAATCTAGAGCAGATACTGTAAAGAAGATTGAAGAATGCTTGTACTCGAACACGGAAGAACTCTCCAAGCTATGGCATGAGCGGTATGGGCATCTAAGTCCTACAGGAATGGAGATGATACAAAAAAAGAAGATGGTCCGAGGGATGCCGGAGTTCGAGGTCAGCAACACCGTATGTACCGATTGCCTTGTCGGTAAGCAACACAGGAAGGCCATTCCAAAACAAAGCGTGTGGAGAGCAAAGGAGGTCCTTGAGTTAGTACATTCTGATATTTGCGGCCCAATCACTCCAACCTCAAATAGCGGAAAAAGGTACGTCTTATGCTTTATAGATGATTACAGTCGAAAGGCTTGGTCTTATTTGCTTGGTGAGAAATCAGAAGCACTCGTATGCTTCAAGAATTTCAAAAACAAGGTTGAAACTGAGACAGGTAAGAGGATCAAATCTCTACGAACCGATAGAGGTGGAGAGTTTACGTCGGAGCTGTTTAAAAAAATTTGTACAAAGCATGGAATAACAAGGCAATTGACTACTGCATATACGCCCCAACAAAATGGCGTAGCTGAGCGAAAAAATCGAACGGTGATGAACATGGTGAGAACAATGTTGGCTGCCAAGAAGATGCCGAGAGCGTTCTGGACGGAGGCTGTGGTCTGTACATTTTACGTTCTTAATAGATGTCCTACCAAAGCACTAAAGGATGTTACACCTCAAGAAGCATGGTGTGGTACCAAACCCATGGTGGAGCATTTTAGAGTATGGGGATGTCTGGCACATGTTCATGTATCTGATCAGAAATGAGGTAAGCTTGATGATAAAAGCGTGACTTGCATTTTGACAGGCTTAAGTGAAGAATCAAAAGGTTACAGACTCTACAATCCTCAAACAAAGAAAATCACTACAAGTAAAGATGTGATATTTGAAAAAGGAAAACTATGGGATTGGGACCAGTCAAGGTGAGAAAACGGAAACTGATCTGACATGGAGTGATGAAGGTGAAGGACAAGAAGACTATGTTGACGATGAAGATATTCATGATAATGACGACCATGGCGATAATGAAGAAGGAAGGGCTGCTGGAGTCATCGATACAGGAGCGAGGGAGGGTCGACAAAGGAGAACCCCACGTTATCTTAGTGATTACGTCACTGGTAACGAGCCTCTCGAAGAAGACGAGCTGAATATGGTGGAAATCAATCACCATGATCCATTAACCTATGAAGAAGCCGTAAAAGACAAAAAATGGAGAGCCGCTATGGATGCCGAAATAGAAGCAATAGAGAGGAACCACACATGGGATCTAGTTGTGCTGCCAATTAACACCAAGTGTATTGGTGTTAAATGGATATACAAGACGAAGCTGAATGAGCATGGAACGGTTGATAAATACAAGGCCCGGTTAGTGGCCAAAAGCTATTCTCAAGAGCATGAAGTGGATTACTTGGAGGTTTATACTCCCGTCGCTAGAATGGATACGATAAGAATCGTGATCGCATTGGCCGCACAGAAAGGGTGGACAATTTTGCAGATGGACGTAAAGTCCGCTTTCTTGTATGGTGAACTGCAGGAGGATGTATTTGTACAACAACCTCCAGGCTATGAAGTAAAGGGAAGTGAACACAAAGTCTACAAGCTACGTAAGGCCTTATACGGTTTAAAACAAGCTCCGAGAGCTTGGTTTAATCGTATTGAGACTTACTTCATCAAAGAAGGTTTCAAGAAAAGTCAAAATGAGCAGACATTGTTTATAAAGGAGAATTTGGAAGGTAACGTTTTAATTGTAAGTATATATGTGGATGATCTTATATATACAGGTGATGATGCCACAATGATGCAAGAGTTTAAAAAATCTATGCAAAGGGAGTTTGAGATGACTGACCTGGGAAAGATGAGGTTCTTTCTAGGTATTGAAGTGATGCAGACTACAAAGGGAATACATATTTCTCAGAAAAAATATGCAATTGAAATTTTAAGGAGGTTTGAGATGGAAGAGTGCAACGTCGTTTTAAGCCCAATTGTTCCAGGTTGCAAATTAAGCTCTGATGAAGAAGGAGAAAGAATCGATGAGACTGCGTATAAACAAATTATTGGGAGTCTCATGTACATCACCACTACTCGGCCCGACATACAATATGTGGTAAGCTTAATAAGTCGATTCACGGCTAAACCCACCAAATTGCATCAGTTAGCAGCAAAAAGAGTGCTAAGGTACTTAAAAGGCACACTTGATTTTGGCATCTGGTACAAATACGGAGGAGAAGGAAAGCTGGAAGTGTTCACAGACAGCGACTTTGCAGGGGACAACAACAATAGCAAGAGCACCTCAGGTTACGCGTTCTTATGGGACAATGGGGCTGTAGCATGGTCTTCAAGGAAGCAAGACATAGTTACCCTTTCAACCACAGAAGCGGAATATGTTGCAGCTGCAGCATGTGCTTGTCAAGTTATTTGGGTCAGAGGAGTACTTGAAGAATTGGGACTGAAGAATTGCAACAGTACAATCATAAAATGTGACAA
Organism: Arctium lappa; assembly: GCA_023525745.1. Classification (NCBI taxonomy): domain Eukaryota; kingdom Viridiplantae; phylum Streptophyta; class Magnoliopsida; order Asterales; family Asteraceae; genus Arctium; species Arctium lappa. The sequence continues at coordinate 149,027,680 of CM042048.1, forward strand.
CACCTCCACCATCAAGTTATCAAAAAATCAGGTGTTTCATGGAAGGTGCAAGCACATAAGAGTTCGTTTCCATTTATTGCGTGATTTAGTTAAAGATGAAATTGTTCGATTGGAATACTGTGGAACACAAGAGCAAGTTGCAGACATTCTTACCAAGCCTCTGAGTCGTGAAGCATTTGAGAAGCTAAGAGAAAGGCTTGGCGTATGTTCAATCAAGAGTAAACTAGTTGATGATATATCCTCAGTCTAGTTTAAGGGAGGGTGTGAAGAAGTGATAGTCCACGGGCAGTATTTACTTGGTCTTGTTTTCTGTTTGAATAATCCTATTCTTTAGGAATTTAGAAGTCTTCTCTTTCTGTTTTTTCCTTCCTGTTTTTTAGCTTGTTTCATTGTATCTTTGGCTATTTAAAAGCCCTCCTAGCTGCAATAAAGACTATGGAATTTGGTCTCTGTTTTTCTTGATTTTAAGCTAACAGTCCTTTCGTGTTCCATGGTTGATAACGGTCTTCACCACTCGAATAGTCCAAGTATGCAACAAGAACTTCATGGTCAGTATTCATCCATTTTCATATATATATATATATATATATATATATATGTATATATATATCTTTGCATCTATGGTTACATACGCGATAATAATTTATATGTATTCTGCAGGGGTGGATTGTTTAGAAAGCAAAGAAACCGAGATAAAACAAGGAAGCGAATATATTATAGAACAAGGACAGAAAGGCCATCCAGCCCCAAACAGTGGTGGTGCAAATATGAATCGCAATCGTCGTCCTACACGAAACAAAGCACCTTCAAAGCTTAAAAGGTACCATCGGTTTTGGACCCTGGTTTCTTCTCGTTTTCGCCTTCTAAGACTATTAAGTTCAGTTTTGCATTTTGTTTTCTTCACCATTTTAACGAATTGGTTTGGCAAAGATTTCTAGTCGGATAAGTGATCACCTTGCCTTTCTAAAGTCGTTGATTTCCTTTTATTCATACGGTATTTTTCGATGTTTTTGAATGAATCGATGATTTGAAACGTTTAGATGATTTGTTTGTGATTGTGTTATCCGTCAACTATTCTCTGTTTGTTGCCTGTTGCCTTTTGACGCTTGATCCTTCACCGCAGTCACAATCACCCCATCACCGCCGCCACCACCAATTAATATTGTCGTTATATTATATTTATAATTTAAGAAAGAAATGAAGAAAATATTTTGACCCTTTTTTATTATTTCATTCTAATTCCTAAGCTAAACCAAACATGAAATTTCAATTCCATTGAAAGATTCCAACCAAACATGATTGATTTTGATTCCATTGGCAACCAAATGCATGATCAAAAACTTCATCTAGTTTCATTCAAATTTCTTTAAAATTTTTTCTTTGAGGGGTAAGAAATAAGAATGATAATTAAAAATGTGGTTTGGTTTGATATAATATAATGGGCTCATAACCCCAGACCCATTATTTTCCATACCTGACCAAATTGGGGTGAATGGAAATTTTATTCCCGCTTAGTTCTTCTCTAATGTTGGATGAAACATATTTTCTATTTTATTATATTTCAAATTGGACAAAATATATTATTATTCTCTTGTATTCTCACTTTCATTTATATTCTTTAAAATGAACCAAACATCATTTCTATTCTTTAAAACGAACAAAACATCTCCTAAGAGGGTAATTATGCTGAATTGTAGATTCAGAATCATGAACCCAACCTTTATTTACTACAATATCAAATTCAAAAGCAAACCCAAGAGTAAACAAGCTTTTTAACTAATATTGAGGGAGGCAATAGTGCAACACCAAGACGACGCTCAAAAACCCAATAGCAAGCTATTATGATGGATTTTGCTATTATGATGGATTTTTCCCCATAAAAATAAGATTAATATCGAGTGAACCGATGACCCACAAATTCAGATATTAAACTGATAAAAACAGATACTACACTTGATCTTAGCGAAAAAGCCGAGGAAGGTATGCCTTCTCTCTAATCGGGGCTTGCAATTTATCCCCACTTCCTCCTCTCTGCTTTTTGTCAGTCAGACGATATGGGATGCTTCCATTTCATACCAAAAAGGGGAAATTAATAAATTTGAGCACTCATTGGTAAAGCAAGCAAGCAAGCAGGCATCCTTACTCAAAGTCTCAACTCCACCATCATTAGAAAACAGATTTGGTATTCGATTTTCCACCATCAAAATACTGAAAGGTTTGTCTGACTGTAAACTTTGATCACGAACGATCAAATAAATATTATTTGCTTCTTCTCGAGAACTATATAAGATCCATAATACTTACATAGATATAATCATATTTTAAACCAATAAGCTGATAAAAAAAACTGTTTCTGCCTCCATTGACATGTAATGATATTGTGTCTGGGAAAGGTTATATAGCCATGGCCATAATCAATCATTTTAGATATCATACAGGAACTTACTGAAAAACTTCATGTGTTCAGCTTGCAGCGATATCGCAATCGACAAGCTCCCGTCATTAATCGGGCTCGGTAACACAAAACTCAACCCTTCATATGCGATCCCACCGGGTCCCATGAAGATGGGTCGACCCCATCCGAAGTCGGCATCGTGAATCGGGAGTCTAGCCCAGCTGGTTATCCCCAGATTCGGGCACTTAAACGTATGAGCCCCACGAACAAGGGCCTTCAGATCAGGCTGCAGTTCCAAGTAATCGAGCGCCGACTTTAGATAATCGTTGTCCATCTTTGCCAAAGCGTCGTGGATTTTACTGGCGGCATACCACGTCGGCTTCGACTGTAGGTCGCCCGCTACCGCGATCGGAGTGGTCGTGAATATGACATTCCCGAAATAGCCAGGTGGCAGCGAGGGGCGAAGGCGGGCCCGTCCATCGGTTGCGATGTATAGCTTTGTGTCCTGATCATCGGGAAGGCCACGTGCTTTGCACACGCACCTCCAAACATGACCTGAGAGCATTTCATAGGAGCTATAATTGATGGTGTTGCCATCTTCTTTGGACTTCCCTTTGAGTGCATTGAGTTGATCTCGTGTTAGCTTAAAAATCGAGACCGCGGTTTCGAGAACCGATTGGTCATCGGTGGGTTTGGGTGCGATTTTCATCGGAGGAGCAGGCTGGTATTCGATGTGGTCAAAGGACGGCTGGGGGGGGTCACGGGCACGTAAAAGGGTTCGATCGATGAAGGGTGGAAGGGTGAGGTCAAGGCCACGAGCCATATCGGACCAAGTGTTGATGAAGTGCAGCCCAGATGCACCATCAGCCGCGTGATGCTGCATCCCAACTCCTAGTGAGACCCCACCACATTTAAAGTAAGTGACCTGCATTTGAAGATAAGAAAAATATCAATATATCAGCTGTAGAGATTAATATACTTCTAGACAAAATCATATATTCCAATTTGTCAGCTACAAATTCAACGGTATATTTAATTCATCCAGAAACAAGAATGTTTCTTTGATAGGTGCTGGCTTATTCATATAAAATATAGAGTTAATGGCTGTTTACCAAACATTTATCCAGTAAGTGCTTATCAAGTTATATTACTGTATGAATATGGCAAGGACCGAAAATTTTACACGGTAAGAGAGACCGAGAGTCTTGTCCGGTAAGTGAGAGTGATGACTCTTACCTGATTAACGCTTACAATGTAAATTGTTTTACACAATGCTATTTTTATAGACTTAAATCTTACCCGGTAAGATAAGTGATGGTATTTAATCAATATTATCGGGTAAGTGGCTCCTTAATTCAATATTTTAATGGAAATAGTTGGTAAACCATTACACTAGGCATTATACTATTTTAGAAACAAATGGGTATTTAGTTAAATGATTTTTATGGAAGCCGGTTTTACAAACTAACTTTTTAGTGTTTTTTCAAGATTTTACGGGGACCAAGGTTTTACACGACAACAATTAACAAAGAAACACATATATAATTGAGGAAATACTTGTTTTTCATATATTAACCGACCTGACATCTAACGTGTAGCTCAGTTGAAAAAAGGGCGAGGTGACTTTACCCCAATACACAACAAATTAAGTTCGAATCCCATGAAATCCCTCTGCTTGATTTGACCATTTGCACCAAGTCAAATGCCTACTTATATTTAGTGTCCAGAGACGTTTCCGTGTGGGATCGGTTGAAATTGCAAGTAATCAACTTTTTGTCCAAATAACGGACATTTAAAAATGGGTTGTTTATTTAAATGGCCATAAATTAAATATTTTATACACAGAAATTTTTTACAATGTTCTAAAACCCGGATCGACCCGGCCGGTTGAACCGGTTGAACCGGGAACCGGTCGAGAGACCGGGTCAACTATCACCGGGTTTTTGGGGATTTATGAACCGGATCGAACCGCCGGGTTTTTGAGAAAACCGGTAAAAACCCAGGTTGACCCGGTTAAAAAAAAAAAAAATTGTGTTTTTTTTGGATTGATATAAAATTTATCGTTATGTGTTTTTTTAATGTTTTTGGATTGATGTAAACTTTTTGTTATGTGTAATTTTAATGTTTTAACTTGTGGACATCAAATTATTGGTTTTATATATATACATATATAGAGGGAGGATCTTGCGAGAAGTTAAATATTTTGCGAGAAGGCAAGAAGTGTTTAATCATATATGATTACAGGGCTTGTAAGTGTGTTTAATCATGTATTATTAAACGTTTATGTATTACCAATATAACATGTGTTTAATCATATATGATTAAGCTTGTGTATCATATATGATTACACTTATCGCCTTCTCGCAAAATGTTTAGCTTCTCGTTTGAACTTTTTTAAGGGTTGTAAAATATCCTTCCACTATATATATATATATATATATATATATATATGCAAGAAAATGAAAATTACATAAAATTTCTTGAAACCGGGTCAACCACCCGGTTGAACCGGTTGGACCGGTTGGACCGTGACCCGATCACCACACCGGGTCAACCTTAAAACCGGGTTTTAAAACATTGATTTTTTAATCAAATATTTTATTCACAAAGAAATTTTATGGTAGTATGACATATTGGTTATAAAGTATTAGAAGGTGACGCTGTCATGATGTTCTCTCTACCAGACGTGCGATTACACCAAAAATGATAAACACATATTCTAGAATTTAACTTTATTGATGCAACATCCAGATGATATGCCAAATCATGACTCGATTTCTGAATATCAAGTTCATATATCCTTGAATACTTTTCACGGATCGATAGCAAAAATTGCCGGCGTTTTACGCGATCGAAAAATACAGTAAAACAATAAAAACGGAATTGATTTAATACCTGCAAGACTAGCAGCGAATAGGATTCAATTCCTTGAGTATAATCAACCGCCGGAATAAGTTTCCGGAGCTCCAACGTCGGTGCAAAATCACCGAAATCATCAATCACACCGTCAGACTCCGCCTCCACGAACAAAACACCTTGTCCTTGACAATCGATCTCAATCCTGCCATCTTCGTCTCTCTTCAACCTCCCTCCCATCGGATAAAACGGAACCAAGGCCTTGCTCAACGCCTCCTTCATCACCTTCGGATCAAAAAAGTTGGTGGCGCCGTTTGGCCGATAGAAATACACACTCGGTGTGTGAAAATTGGGGACAACCAGATCCACATTCGAGTTCCATAGATTTATCCTCGGCGTCTCTTCCGCCGGCCTCACCATCGTTGATTCTCTCACCTCGATCTTCATCTCCTTTTCGCTTGATCGACTTCAACAAATCTGTAGAAACAACAAATGATTTTAATGCAGTTGAAAGTAGTTTCTCAAATGAGAATTATGTGATATATATTGTGAAATTCATTAATTACTCAAAAGAGAAACCACCACCACAACAACAATCAATCAATCAAACAACTGGAAATTAATCAAGGTGTTTTACCTATGAAGGAAGGAAAAGAAATTGAATTGTGCAGCGTAGGTGTTCGATGAAATGTGTGAGATAATTAGAGAAGAAGGTGGTGGTATGGTTGGTTGGTGTGGATTGGGTATGAAGTGGGTTTGGGTTTGAAAAAAAGAAAAGCGGAAGGGATCGCTTTTATAATACTACTCGCTCTCGTTTCGTCTCACCTACCGCGCCTAATGGGATGACTTGACCACAGTTCCCAAGTTTGACTCCCGAATTAGTCAATCAAATTATATCCAAAATAAATATAAGAATAGGGTTGGGTTCCGGTGAGAAGCGTGAGAAGTGGTTATCAACCGTCGGATGAGAAATTGACGCACGTTAGGATGAGATGCACCAGATCAATTCTCTTGTAAGTAGCAATTCATGGGAGGGCATGCGATTAAAGAGATCAACGGTTCAGATCCACTTCTCACGCTTCTCACCATTAACTCAACTTCTCACACGATATTTCGTCTATATATATACACACACAAAGACACATATGGAACCAAATCCCTAACCAATGCCACCATCTCCGGTATACCCTTTCTCTAGTCTTCACTCCCCTCACCGGTAACCCCTTTCCCGATGACCTAACCTCCCTCTTCACAAATCTATAAGGACCAAAAGTGCTACAAACAACAAACCACATTTGTAGTTTACTCTTTGAAAAAAAAAACAAAAAAGGTAAATCAGATTAGAAGGTGAAAAGGTTTGATTCTTCGAGTGACTTTTTTCTTTGCTCTTGGGTTAAAAAACAAAATAAAGAAAATAGATGACGGATAGATGGGTTACATCGGTTATATAATATAGAGGGGTTATATTTGATTGCTCCTCTCTCTATATAATATGTATTCCTATAGAGATGGGTTCAAATGAAAACACATGAGGATAAATCTTAACCATTGATCAAAACTTAGAAAACTAATCAATGGTTAATACATAATAAGGTTAATTGGAAAGTGATTAAGAACAAAATTGTAATTTTGAATCAACGTCTACCTTCTTTGATTTTTTATTTTTATTTTTAATTAAAAAAAATTTACCACATTAAACTTTAAAATAATTTATCTTAAAAATTACTAACATTTTAATCAAATAAATTACATCAAAAAAACGAGAATTTCGTGCTCTTCGATATGACATCCATCTCGATATAGTTTTTTACATGAAATTCTATATATGTGTTATATTCATTATGAATATGCATGCACGTCTTCGGGTGTCCACATTCAGTATGAATAACAAAGGTGAACGTTCATTCACTATTCATGATGAATAATACCGTATGCAGGATGAATAATACAATATTCAGGATTTTTTCGTTTTAACCGTTTTTTACGTGAAATTCTATATATGTATTATATTCATTATGAATATGCATACACGTCCTCGGGTGTCCACATTCAGTATGAATAACAAATGTGAACGTTCATTCACTATTCATGATGAATTATTAATATTCAGGATGAATAATACACGAATCCATTATTCATGTATTATTTATCATGAATCGTGTATTATTCATCATGAATGTTCTATTATTCATCCTGAATGATACATTATTCATGATTAATAATATATGAATGACCTGTGAAAGTGTAGACACATGGCGCATTCTCTTTTGTTTCCCAATTCACAACCGAAATTTGGTTTAATTCATTATGAATATGTATGCACATCCCCAGATGAATAACAAATGTAAACGTTCATTCATTATTCATGATGAATAATATAGTATTCAGGATGAATTACACAACATTCATGACGAATAATACACGAATTCATTAATCGTTAATTATTCACCTTGAATGTTGTGTTATTCATCCTGAATGATACATTATTCATGATGAATAATACATGAATGACCTGTGAAGATGTGGAGACGTGACGTGTTCTCTTTTGTTCCCTGATTCACAACAGAATTACTCGATAGGTTTTCGATTCGTCTTGATGGGTGTTGGGTTACGGTGCTGAAGAAACGTGATGCCTTACGACGTTGAAGAAGGTGATGTCGAGTTACATACTTACGGTGTCGAGGCGTTGTACAAACTTGAACATACATAAATATTCATAACGAATATAACACATATATAGCATTTCACGTAAAAAACGGTTAAAACGACAAAAAAAACTATATCGAGATGGATGTTATATCGAAGAGCACGAAATTCTCGTTTTTTTGATGTAATTTGTTTGATTAAAATATTAATAATTTTTAAGATAATTTATTTTAAACTTTAATTGGGTAAAAAGTTTTTAATTAAAAAAGAAAATAAAAGGTCAAATATGGAATGTGCTTGTTTAAATTTTCTTCTATTTTTACCCCTAAGCATTTTAAAATTAAAAACTCTATTTAATATGAGTTGTTGGATTAAAAGAGATAGAGTGGCTAAGATTTGTCCTCACGTGCACAATAAAAAATGAGTTTTTATTTGAACTTTCCTCATATATATATATATATATATATATATATAGGATTAGGTTCATTTGAGAAATGCTAAAAATATGAGAAATAAAGAAATGATCCTAGCCCTTTATCTGGTCAACATTTGCAGCTTTGATCGTGAAACACCGGATAATTCCTTGTGTGGTCTGTAGAAGATAGAGGGGTAGTTTCGTAAAATACGCGAATCGAGTTCATATATGAACATGTATGATTCACATATGAATTATATGTTCATATATGAACCTGTATGATTCACATATGAATTATATGTTCAAATATGTGCGTGTGTGTATATATATATATATATATATAGCCTTATGTTCTTTTGAGAAATGGTAAATGTATGAGAAATAGATAAGTAATTCTAGTCTTTCATACAGTCAAGATCGGATTTAACTGGTGAAAAATTGTGTCTTTAACTGGTCAAAAGTTACGGCTATTCCAAAAATAGAAAGACAGTTTTGTAATTTTTACAAATACACGGGAAGAGTTCATATATGAACTTGTATGATTCACATACGAACTATATGCTCATATGTGAACCAGTGTAATTCACATATGAACTTTTTTAATTGATTCATATATGAACTAATTAACTGATTCATATATGAACCTGTATGATTCACATGTTAACTATATGTGAATCAGTGTAATTTACATATGAACTAATTAACTGATTCATATATGAACCTGTATGATTCACATATGAACTATATGTTCATATGTGAATCAGTGTAATCCACATATGAACTCTTTTAACTGATTCATATATAAATCTTTATGATTCATATATGAACTAATTAATTGTAGGTTCATATGTGAATTAGTTGAACTAATTAACAGATTCACATATGAATTAATTAACTGGTTTCATATGAACTAATTAACTTATTCACATACGAACGTATAGTTCATATGTGAATCACATATGTTCACATATGATTTCGTCTCGCATATTTTTCAAAACTACCCATTTATCTTCTATAAAGCACATAAGGAATTATTCGGTGTTTCACGGTCAAAGCCGCAAATGTTGACAAGATAAAGGACTATGATAACTTCTTTATTTCTCATACATTTACTATTTCTCAAATGGACCTCTCCCTATATATATATAGGCGAATGATCGTGTGAGAAGTTGAGTTAACGGGAGAAGCATAAGAAGTGAATCTGAACCGTTGATCTCTTTTAATCTCAAGCCTCCCATGAATTGCGACTTAGAAGGGAATTGATCTGGTGCATCTTATCTCAGTGCATCTCATCCTAATGTACGCCCATTTCTCATCCAACGTCAATAACCACTTCTCACTCTTATCACCGTTAACTCAACTTATCACCGAACCCTATATGTATATATATATATATATATATATATAATGATTATTTTTCATTTAATAAAAAGTGAGAGTAAAATACAAAAAGACTAAAGTACCCTTCATCTAATGGATTTTTTAACGATCGTTAGAGGCAGGAACCATCGTAGGATGAAGAATCTGAGATTCATCGGTCGTATTATATGGAGGAAAAAGAGGAAGTCTTCAAATTAGTCGTTCTCTACTTCTCTTTGTCGTTGAAGAACTGAATCGTCCATCTTCGCCTCTTTAGGAATTTCAATCGACGATGATGAATTAGGAATATAGAAGCGAGAATAGATTGAAGATAATCTGACAGACGACAATGGTGTGACTCCACTTTCTTTTTTGAAGAAATAAGGCGTAGGTTTTCATCCTTGGGCTATAAATTAGGCCCCATGTTTTTTGGGGCCCTGTTCAAGTGAACAGATAGAACGGGCTAATGCACGGGCCTGAGTAGGTAACCGGTCACCTTAACATGACTTGATAGATGATAAATAAAAAAATTATTACATGGATATTTAATATTCCACATCATCATCTTGATCTTCCCCCCTTCTTCCTTCTTTAACTGTCGCCTAGCTAACAACCCACCACTGTCCCTTTCATTTTCCATTAACCTACCTACCACCGCCCCTTCAAGTTTGTCTGGGTAACATGCCACCGCCCCCCATTTTTCTTCACCAGTGACAACCAACCCACCACCGCTCCTCAAATTTTTTCTCCAAATCCCACCCCGCCAACATCATCTCCATCCTCATCCCGTCCCCGGAACCTGCAACCCGCCTAAATCTCTGACCCTTTTCATTTCATCATATGAGGTAAGGCTAATTGTTTTGTTGGGTCTTTGGTTGTGCATCATTATAAGTCTTGCCCTAACCGACGTCCATTCAAATCAGATTTATCTTTCCAACCACCCCATCAAGATCGAGTGTCCCACCTCCGTAATGATATCCAACGTCCTTCCACAACAATATACCTTAGAGTTATGTATTTGGGTCGGATTGTTAATGGAATGAGCAAAATAGAAGAACAATGGTTAAATGGTGGGGTAAGTTGGGATTGTGAGCTGTGATTTCAGAGTTGTAGATAGAGGTATGGTAGACCATGGATGTTAATCATATATGTAAACGGTGGCCATTTATAAGAGATTACAACAATGGTAGTTGTTAATCCTATGACGATAAGGGCAAATGTGTGTTGGTGGGTGTTTGCTACCAGAGATTGGAGCCAATCAAAATCAATGCAATTTGGCAGGAGATGGATGGACGGTTGGGAACCTTAGGTGCTGTTCGGTTCATTTTCTGTTAAGACGTGAATGGATATAGTTTTCTGTATTGATAAAGTTGTCTGTATGTTGACAAATAAGTTGTTGTTCGGTTGTTGTGCTGAATTGTAACACCCGAAAAATTCAAGTAAGGATTTTGGGTGTGTCGCGTCCTTTATTCGTTGGCTTTTGTATCCTGAGCTTAATTTTCGGTCTAGAACTCCTCAATGATCCTAGACCCTCAAACTTGGCCTCGTTTAATAGTGAATCGAAGAAAATAGGGTCTCGTGGAGCCTTGGGTGAGAGTGCCCGCGACTATGACAAGGGTCATAGTCGCTCGTCAAGGTCGCCGTGGGCAAGAGGCCCTCAGTACAGGGTGAGCGACTTTGACCAGCGATAATGCCCAAGGGCATAATCACTTGTCATTGTCGCCAAGAGGGGGAGAGGTCACCAAAATCGTCCAGTATGTGGGGGCTTAGCAACGACATTGCCTCGGCGACAATGCCATGGGCAAAGTCTCCGGGCTAGTCGCCCGGTTGGTCTTCCCTTGTCGAGTTTCTTGCTCATTTTCTATCGAAAATCAATATTAGGTCGGTTTTTTAGAGCCTCTTAGGCGATTTTTCTTCTCTTGAAACCCCTCTTCTCATTCATATTATCCTAGGGTTTGTTAAGATCAGTTGTTAATCATTAAGAGCTCAAGAGTTCAAGTGTGTGACTAAGGTAATCCCTTCCACTCTTCACTTTAAATCTAGGGTTTTGATATTCCCTTTTTCCTCTCTCATTTTGTTGAGACTTGATGTAACCATGTGAGTATTTATGTCTAAGGATCTTGGTTGAGAGTTGGAACTAAGGATCTAGAAGGTTGCAAGTTTTCCTTCAAGGAGCTTAAGTTGTGTTGGTAAAACCTAGATTTAGTCTAAATCTAGCAAGGTGAGTTTTAGTTGCTTTGAAAAACTATATACATCAAAATGCATATATTTTGGGGTTTTGAAAATATATCTATGGGTTACCTTAATTTAATAAGTTTTGTGAATATTTGTATACTTGCACATTTTGTGCTATCAAACTCTTGGAAAAAAGGTTTACAATATTCTATGAAAGATTTGAGTCACCATAAGGGGATTCTTGAACATTTGTTACAAACACATTTCTACATTTGATGAGTTTTTTTGGTAAATGGGTATTTTCACATATTTGGAATGTTAAAGCTTTGTGTGGATTGCTAAGTTTGTTTGGGGTGTTTTAGCATCAAAATGATATTCAAATCCACTAAAAGAGTTTTACTGGAACTATTAAAGAAATTAGACAACATAAGGTGTTGGTTTTGTTTTGGTGATAAGTTGGGTACAAGTGGGAGTTTTGGGATTTCACTTTACTTATGAGTTTGAGATATCGATGTTTTAAACAAGTTCGACTTCAATGGCGTGAGTAAACGGAAATTATCATTTTGGACACTATGAGTATTTTGAGAAATTATGAATCCTACGGTTTTGGCCTTCGGCCAACAATACATTGATGGAAATGCATACTTTGGGAAAATTATACTTCGACACATATAGTCATATTGGTTTTGCTTTTATTGGCAAATGTTTTAAGATGCATTGTGGCTTGAGTTATACTCTAATGAGTTTTGGGATGTTGTCCCGTTTAAACAGCTCAATATAGGCGCTTTATGGAAATACAATTATTATACAAATGTTGGTTATTACATGTTTTGGATGCGTTAGTTCATTCATATGGAGTCATGTAATGCTTAGACTGTAATGCATTGGATCCATAGGCATATGAGTCGTTATGTTCATCATGGAGTTTTGATGTCCATGTTTGAGTCTAGTGAGTGGTCCCCAAGTCATGTTGTTATATAAGCTTGCGGTGGTGCTCTTGGAGAGTTGTATACGGAGCTAAGTCTTGCGGTGGTGCCCATGGTGAGCTGGATACGGGACTTGTGACTTTGTGGTGAGGCTCATCTAGAGGTCAAGTAGACGCTAGGTCATTTGGGTATCTTGCGGTGATAGCTCAGAGGAGCCGGATACGGGGATCCATGGTCTATACGAAACTCAAGAACGTTGATAAGTGGCTTAACTTTGTGTGTCCACCACATTCGATGGAATCGGGTCTCCCCCGTCACCGAAAGGTGTTATTTTTGGGTATTCCCTTACCCGTGCCTTCGGTGTTAAAACGCACCATTTTATTTACATAAAGAGTCTTTTGGTGAAATACCGTGTGGGTGCGTTTTAGGGAAATTGGGATGTCGAATAATTATTGTAACACCCAGAAATTCTCAAGGTAAGTATTTATTTTCTTTAAATGCATTAAATGTACCTATGTGAGTATATGAGCATTTGTATGCGTTTTATGATAGTTGATATGTTGAAATGTCGTATAATCTGACTTACCGTCCTTAATTGATCAAATCTCGCGTTAGTTATCGAATCAGGTCAAAATTCGGGACGTTTGGGGTGTGGCGCGACAATGACAGGCGACTATGATATGGTCACTGTCGCCGTGTCAAGGTCGCGGGGAGTGTACCGTAGGGTGTGTGTGTGTGGCGACTATGACACGCGACTATGACACAGTCAATGTCGTCGTGTCAATGTCGCGAGGGATGAACCGAGACCTCGGGGGTGTTCGTGGTTATGACACGCGACAATGCCCATGGGCATTGTCTCCGGGGCATTATCGCCCGCGGGGGACCAGTCCTCTTTGACTTAAACCCTTCTCAACCCTCATTTATCACATTTTCACATCCAAAAAACGGGAGAGCTTATCTTTGGGCGATTTTTGAGCCTTCCAAACACACACACACATTTATTGCTAGGGTTTTGGGTTGTTGGGAGCACTAAGTGATCATCAAGCTTCATCCAAGTGTCCCCATTGAAGTGTTCTTCAAGATTCTCAATTCTCATCTTCAAGTCTCATCTCCTCCAACTTCTAGGGTTTGACACTTTTCTAGGTTTTGGTCCAAAAACCTAGATTGTGAGTTTACTAAACCTTTGTTAAAACTAGATACACATCATGATCTTCTATTTGTTATTTTATCTCTATGTGTTCAAGTATTTGGGATTTCTTGATGAAATTAGTTGGAAATATAGATATTGGTGATATGTTATGTTTTATGTTATGGGTGCCATTATTTGGGCTTTTCTCATGATACACAATGTGAGTAACTTGATATAAAATGTACGCATGTATGGGTATTATGATGGTTCTAGTTGGAATACCACTTTGGTGACATATTTATATGCATGATGAATATAAGTGTCATTTGGGTCTTTTGTTGGACTTCATGATGATAGGATGGAAATATTGTACCCGTAGTTGGTATTGAATTATGTTGGGTTGAAATACACCTAAAGGACCTCCTATATGCGCTATGTGGACGAACCAAGTCAGTACACTAGAAGGATGTAGTCTTGGGTGCCACTGTGATGGTATGTGCGTAGACCTCCGCCATTCGGGGAATTTTCTTAGCGATAGTCTTCGGGTGTGCCGGCCCTTTCGGGTATTCCTTGTTAAGGGCATCAAGGTATATCGACTCTTGGGTGGGACTTGATTGGTGTTTTGGGTCTCCCCTAATGACTCCACATATATTGAAAATTGGTTAACTGTTGATAAGAGTTATAACTGTTCATGCATGCTTATTATTGTTCAACTCACTAGGCTTTTTGGGCTAACACTTTGTTTGGTGTCGATGTGTATCTCAGGTTCTAACGGCGCCATTCCTAAGCAGGCTTAGTTGTTTTGGGGTGAGAGCTTGGGGATTTTTGCACATGGACATATTATACTTTTGAAAGTGAACCGTTTGGGTTCTTAGATGACAACCCTTTTGTAATCCCTTTTCTAGTTGTAGAAATTAGATTAGTTGGTTGTTATTTGTTGTCCGTTAAATTACAATTGTAATTAAACAGGATGTTTATACATTTTCCCATTTTTGGGAGGCTCTTGCTATGGCTATTTTGTATACCTCGTGTCCGTTTTGCGGATTTTTGTTATCCCTATTCTTAGGGTGTTACAAGTTGGTATCAGAGCTTTAGTTTAAGTGAACTAGGTATTGTTTAGCATATCTAAACTTAAGCTTTAGACTTTATGACTCCACTGTCCACTTTGGGTAGAAATCCTAGGTGGGGAGAGCGTTAGAATTACGGAATTACTTTAATTGAAAGTTGTGATGATGGTGACAAGAATTTTGTGTATGGTTCGTTCATAATTTCACTTAGCTACTGCTATTATGAATGTATTGTTACGTGAGCATACTTGGTTTATTATTATTAGGATTTAGAGATCTTGGATTCACAGTAGTAGTACGTACAATGAGTTCAACTCGTTTAGTCTTTTCTCAATCTATTTCTCATACGTGCATGGCAGATTGTAATGGTAAACACTCAATGTAGGTTGCCAGACATGCCAGAGGGCCAACCAGAGGTGGAATCTGCAACTGTACGACCTCCCGTGGGTGTAACCTCCGATGACATTTTTGTACCCAGAATCTTGGGAGGCGGACCAGAGCATATTCCGCGCCGGAACCTCAATACAGGTAACACCATCATGGAAGAAGTTACCATGGAGACCCGGCTTCAGGATAGCATGATATTGGCCATGAATGCGGCCTTGGCTCAACAACAGTTGGCCATGACTTCGGCCATGACCCAACAACAAGAGTTTTTCATGAAACTTCTAGAGGATCGAGACGCTAGCCACCGACAACCTGAGACTATGGCTGAAAACATTATTGTGGGGTCGGGTGGACCAAATGTAGTAACGATCGAGGAACCATCCGCTGAAGGGATCCGGACGAAGACTAAGGGGTGCACTTACAAAGCGTTTCTGGGGTGCCACCCTAAGGAGTTTGCGGGTTCAAACAACCCGGTTGCTTGCATGTACTGGCTCAAAGAGGTAGAGATGACCTTTGAGTCAAGTGAGTGTGATCCTTCTCAACGGGTCAAGTTTGCTTCTCAACTACTTCGGGGAGAGGCTTTGATTTGGTGGAATCTCACTCGATCATTCTTCACTTATGAAGTTCTGGCTAAGTTAACTTGGCCGGTGTTCAAGGAGAAGATTATGGACAAGTATTGTAGCGAGCGTTCGATGGACAAATTGGAGCGGGAGTTCTGAGATCTGAAGAAAGGGAATCTGTCTGTTGTTGGCTACTCCAAACTCTTTCTGAAGAAGCTAAACTTGGTGGGACATCTAGTCCCCGATGAAAGGTCAAAGATTAAGGCCTATCATCAAAGGTTATCGGCCGAGATGCTAACGGCGGTAAGGAATGCCAAGTGTTCGACTCTGCAATAGGTTATCGAGGAGTCCTTACTCATTGAGGACGACATCAATGCCGAAAGGGATGAGAAGAAGCATGTTGGTGAGAAACGGAAGTGGGAAGGGCCATCGGGGCCCGTTCGTCAATCAAGACCCTTTGTAAGCGGGAGAACAGGTGATCAACGCCGTGAAGATCGGTGGTGCCATAAGTGCAGGTCAAATCACTCGGGGCCGTGCGCTACAAGGACTCACTCTGGTCCAGCCGGGTGTACCAAGTGTGGTAAGAAGAACCACACAGCTCGAGAATGTTCCCTCCGTGTGTCAGTGTGCTATGAGTGCGGAGAACCGGGGCATATGAAGAGGAGTTGCCCAAAGCTAGTGGGAGGAAACGGTGGAAATTCTGTGGGTTTGACGGCTAGAGTCGAACAGCCATCAAGGGCATCGAGTCGAGCTTTTCGAATGACTATCGAGGAAGCCAAGGAGACCGCCAATGTTGTTTCGGGTACGTTCTTAGTAAACTCCTTGCCAGCTCGTGTTTTGTTTGATTCGGGTGCTACGTGTTCTATTGTGTCGGATACCTTCTATAAGCAATTCACTATTCCTATTAGTGTCTTTCCCGATGCATTAGTAGTAGAAGTAGCTAATGGGGATCAAGTGATCATTCGTGATCGTTTTTGTGATTGCACTCTAGAGATCGATGGGAGTTCTTTTGGAGTTGATTTATTACCAATGGCTATAAGAGGATTTGATGTAGTCATAGGTATGGATTGGTTAGTAAGGCATAGGGCGGACATCTTTTGTTCCAAAAAGATGATCCAAGTGCCATTGCCGGAAGATGGTGTGGCTACCATTTATGGGGAGAAAGGAAAGAGGAATAATCCTATTATCTCATCTCTTAAGGCTCACAAGTTTTTAGCGAAGGGTTACCCTTCGTACTTGGCCTACGTTATAGACGCAAAGAAAGAAAAGAAGTCGGTGGATGATGTGGAGGTGGTGCAAGATTATCCAGACATCTTTCCGGAGGACTTACTCGGATTACCACCGGAATGGCAAGTGGAGTTTCAGATTGACCTCACTCCGGGAGCGGCTCCGATAGCTCATGCTCCATATCGTTTGGCACCGACAGAAATGAAAGAGATGATGACGCAACTTCAAGAGTTGTAGGAAAAGGGCTTCATTCGACCTAGCTCTTCACCTTGGGGAGCACCGATACTGTTCGTGAAGAAGAAGGATGGATCCATGCGGATGTGCATAGATTATCGGGAGTTAAACAAGGTCACGGTGAAGAACAAGTATCCCTTACCTTGCATCGACGACCTTTTTGATCAACTGCAAGGTGCGGGATGTTTCTCGAAGATTGATCTTCGGTCCGGTTATCATCAAGTGAGAGTGAAGAACGAAGATATTCCGAAGACGGCTTTCCGGACGAGATACGGTCATTATGAGTTTTTGGTGATGCCTTTCGGCTTAACCAACGCTCCGGCCGTATTCATGGATCTAATGAACCGTGTGTGTCGCCCATTCTTGGATAAATCCGTGATCGTCTTCATCGACGATATTTTAATATATTCGAAGGATGAGTCCGAGCATGGAAAATACTTACGGGAAGTATTAGAAGTTCTAAGGAGGGAGAAACTGTTCGCGAAATTATCGAAGTGCGAATTTTGGCTTCAAGAGGTGCAATTCTTGGGGCATGTGGTATCAAAGGACGGCGTAAAGGTGGATCCGGCAAAGATCGATGCAATGATGAGTTGGGAACCTCCAACAAGTCCGACGGAGATCCGAAGCTTCTTGGGTTTAGCGGGTTACTACCGACGTTTCATTCAAGACTTTTCTAAGATAGCTGCACCGCTCACTTCTCTTACAAGGAAGAACGTCAAGTTTCTTTGGACCGATGCACAAGAGCAAGCATTTCAAACGCTCAAGAGGAAGTTGTGCGAAGCTCCGATCTTGTCCTTACCCGAGGGATCGGAAGATTTTGTTGTGTTTAGTGATGCTTCCAAGATGGGGCTTGGGTGTGTCCTAATGCAAAGGAGAAGGTAATAGCCTACGCATCACGACAATTAAAGGATCATGAGAAGAATTATCCGACTCACGACTTGGAATTGGCGGCGGTAGTGTTTGCTTTAAAGTTGTGGCGACATTACTTGTATGGGACGAAGTGTACTCTTTTTACTATTCACAAGAGTCTCAAATACATCTTTGATCAAAAGGAACTCAACATACGACAAAGGAGATGGCTTGAGCTCTTGAAAGATTATGATTGTGATTTACTCTATCATCCTGGTAAGGCCAACGTGGTGGCGGATGCGTTGAGTCGAAGGAGCCATGATGGGGGTGTCAAAATGTCCCTTACGAGAATCGATGTAGTGTCGAGTTTGTTGGAGAGCATAAGAGCGAGTCAAGTGGAAGCACTTAAAGAAGAGAACCTCAAGGCTGAGGTTATGTCAAAGCAAAAGGAACTCTTAACGGAAGATGGACGTGGACTCAAACTCTTTCAAGGGTGAATTTGGGTGCCAAAGATTGGGGGAAATCGTGACTTACTTCTTGAGGAAGCGCATAAGTCGAAATATTCTATACATCCCGGTAGCACCAAGATGTATAGAAACTTAAAGTTGAGTTATTGGTAGCCGGTGATGAAACTGGATGTGGCTAACTATGTGGAAAGGTGTGTCACATGCCTTCAAGTTAAAGTGGAGCATCAAAGACCGTATGGAAGTTTGCAACCGTTGTCCATTCCCGAGTGGAAGTGGGACAACATCACCATGATTTTGTGATGAAGCTACCAAAGGCCTTACGTGGTCACGATACAATTTGGGTGATCGTGGATCGGTTGACCAAGAGCGCGCATTTTCTTGCGATGCGGGAGACCTTGCCAATAGATAAGTTGGCTAAATTATACATCGACGAGGTGGTGTCAAGGCATGGAGTTCCGCAATCTGTAGTATCGGATCGGGATAGTCGTTTCACTTCGAACTTTTGGACTAGTTTGCAAAAGGAGTTGGGCACTAGACTGAATTTGAGCACGGCATATCATCCTCAAACGGATGGTCAAAGCGAGAGGACGATCCAAACGCTAGAAGATATGTTGAGATCGTGTGTGATAGACTTCGGGGGAAGTTGGGACTCACACCTACCTTTGGTAGAGTTCGCGTACAACAACAGTTACCATTCTAGTATCGGAATGGCACCGTTCGAGGCTTTGTATGGACGGAAGTGTAGGACCCCAGTTTGTTGGCTAGAAGTGGGCGAAAAGCAATTCGTCGGGCCGGAAATAGTGCAAGAGACGGCGGACAAGGTGAAAGAAATTCGAGAAAGACTAATGGCGGCGCAAGACCGACAAAAGAGCTATGCGGACAAGAAGAGAACACCGGTTGAGTTTCAAATAGGTGACCGGGTCATGTTGAAGGTGTCTCCGTGGAAGAGGATCATACGTTTCGGGAAGCGTGGGAAGCTTAGTCCTCGTTTCCTTGGACCATTCGTTATTTTGGAAAAGATTGGTTTGCAAGCCTATCGGTTGGATTTACCGCCGGAAATGGATGGGATACATCTTACATTTCACGTGTGTTACCTTCGGAAGTGTCTAGCCGAAGAGGAAAGGGTGATTCCTTTGTCGGAAATTCGGGTGGACAATGGGAATCGTTGTGTAGAAGAACCGGAGTCGATTTTGGAATCGAAAGTGAAGAAGTTGAGGCATAAGGACGTAGTCATGGTTAAAGTTCAATGGACGCATCATCGGGGTGCTAACATTACTTTGGAGTCCGAAGATGATATGAAGAAGCGTTATCCTCACTTGTTTGCCTAGGGTAAGATTTCGGGGACGAAATCCCATTTATGTGGGGAGGATTGTAACACCCGAAAATTCTCAAGGTAAGTATTTATTTCCTTTAAATGCATTAAATGTACCTATGTGAGTATATGAGCCTTTGTATGCGTTTTATGATAGTTGATATGTTGAAATGTCGTATAATCTGACTTACCGTCCTTAATTGATCAAATAGCGCGTTAGTTATCGAATCAGGTCAAAATTCGGGACGTTTGGGAAGTGTCGCGACAATGACAGACGACTATGACATGGTCACTGTCGCCGTGTCAAGGTTGCGGGGAGTGTACCGTAGGGGGTGCGTGTGTGGCGACTATGACACGCGACTATGACACGATCAATGTCGTCGTGCCAATGTCGCGAGGGATGTACCGAGACCTCGGGGGTGTTCGCGGTTATGACACGCGACAATGCCCATGGGCATTGTCGTCGGGACATTGTCGCCCGCGGGGGACCAATCCTCTTTGACTTAAACCCTTCTCAACCCTCATTTATCACATTTTCACATCCAAAAAACGGGAGAGCTTCTCTTTGGGCGATTTTTGAGCCTTCCAAACACACACACACATTTATTGCTAGGGTTTTGGGTTGTTGGGAGCACTAAGTGATCATCAAGCTTCATCCAAGTGTCCCCATTGAAGTGTTCTTCAAGATTCTCAATTCTCATCTTCAAGTCTCATCTCCTCCAACTTCTGGGGTTTGACACTTTTCTAGGTTTTGGTCCAAAAACCTAGATTGTGAGTTTACTAAACCTTTGTTAAAACTAGATACACATCATGATCTTCTATTTGTTATTTTATCTCTATGTGTTCAAGTATTTGGGATTTCTTGATGAAATTAGTTGGAAATATAGATATTGGTGATATGCTATGTTTTATGTTATGGGTGCCATTATTTGGGGCTTTTCTCATGTATACACAATGTGAGTAACTTGATATAAAATGTACGCATGTATGGGTATTATGATGGTTCTAGTTGGAATACCACTTTGGTGACATATTTATATGCATGATGAATATAAGTGTCATTTGGGTCTTTTGTTGGACTTCATGATGATAGGATGGAAATATTGTACCCGTAGTTGGTATTGAATTATGTTGGGTTGAAATACACCTAAATGACCTCCTATATGCGCTATGTGGACGAACCAAGTCAGTACACTAGGAGGATGTAGTTTTGGGCGCCACTGTGATGGTATGTGCCTAGAACTCCGCCATTCGGGGAATTTTCTTAGCGATAGTCTTCGGGTGTGCCGGCCCTTTCGGGTGTTCCTTGTTAAGGGCATCAAGGTATATCGACTCTTGGGTGGGACTTGATTGGTGCTTTGTGTAACACCCGTAAATTCCTGTCTGTGAAAGTCAATCGCGTCATGAGTGGTCTGTGCGGAAAATGGGAAGAATCGAGCCTCAGTGCACTCTGGGCGATAGTGCCCTGGGCACAATCGCCGGGCACAATCGCCAGCGGGGGTATGCCCGCGGTACGTGTTGGGCGATAGTGCCCTGGCGATAGTGCCCTGGCACAATCGCCGGGCACAATCGCGGTCGGCCCCCATGTCTTTTAAGAGTCGCGATTCTCAACCATTTCCCTCACTCTCACTTCTATCTTCTTCCCTTTTCTCTCCCAAACACCAAAACCGAACCCTAACCTATTTTAGGGGTTTTTCTCTCCCCAAACCTCATGATTCTCAATCATCTAGCTAGTTGGGAGCTTGAACCACAAAACCTTCATCTTCATCTTCCTCATCAAGTTCAACGGTTGGGAGCTCGGGTTGAAATGTTGGATTGGGTGTTCTCGGAAGCCTCTTTGTCTTCAAGGGTAAGTTTTCTTGTATTAAGGTTATAAATGCTCCATTGATGGTTTCTTAGTGTTTGGTATCTCAAATCTCGGATTTGATGATTTTGGAAAAATTAGGGTTTTAATCTCGTTTAGGGATTTCGGTGTATAATGTTTGGGGAATGTTTCTAAATGGTTTGGATTGTATGCATCTAGGTTTTGGAAGTTCTCGGCTTGAGGATTCAAGCGGCCTTCAAAAGGAGCTCGTTGGGTAAAATCTAGATTTAGCCTAAATCTAGCAAGGTGAGTTCAAGTTGATTTGTGAAAACGTTGTACATGCCGAAATGTCTATTTTAAAGTGTTTACGTGTTCTACATGAAATTGTCAAATGTTGGATTATTTGCTAATCTTTGATTTTTGGAAGTATTTAACTTTACAAAATTTGTATAATACCCACATTTGGGATTTTGGGGCATTTTGATAAATGTGTTACAAATAAATGTGTTTTGAGGTCTTATTTCATAAATAGATCTTTGATCAAAGAAATACGCTTTTAAATGTTTGTCGGGTTTTATGCATCATTCACGAAATGGAACGTTTTGTAAAGTATTAGTTGCACACTTATGCGAGGTACTTGAAAGAATGTTTATAGTCTCATTTTATGATTTTCATTCTTATCAGCAGTTAAATTTGGAAGATGCATATTTTGTGTTAGAAGTTCATTTGGAAAATGGGTTGTCTCAACTAAGGTTGAGTTTTGAACTAATCTTACTGTTGGTCGTTGTGTTGGCATATCCTTTGGTCGAGTGCGTTTTATCGTACTTTTGTTTGCATTTATCAATGAGTCAATTGGATTGCTAAGCCTATGGCTTGGCATTGTTATTTTGATGGGATTTTGGACAATTGTCCAGTTTTGGTAGTTCGACTTCGAGCCTTGTTGGCATTATTGGATGAAGCTCGTTAGGTATCGGGTGCGATGTAAGTCCTTTGTGCTGCACGTTAAGGTACCGGGTTGCGGTATAAGTCCTTCGTGCTCAAGTATTACGATATTAGATGAGGGGCTCGACATAGGAACCCGACGGGGTTGAACTCGAGTTTCCGTGGGTGTACGTTTAAAGCTACTGAGCCTGACATCTCTTGCGTGTACTTTTGTTTATATGACTAGTCATAACAACATAAAATGGGCTTACTTTGTGGACCGCCACATTTTATGGAATCGGGAATCCCCCGTCACCGAAAGGTGTTGTTTTTGGGTATTGAGTTTTATTATCCAAGTTTTCGGTGACGTTTTGTATAATTGGGTTTTACCCTTGATTTATGGGTTGAGTATTATCCCCACCCGTGTTTTGGGGTGTTTTGGGATATAAGGTTTAACCGTATCTTCATAAATGGAGAGTTCAGTTTATACTTACGCTTTTATCATTATCTTTGAAGTAGTTGGCTTGGAAAACATTCAAATTTGTGTTCTTTGTTTAAAATGCATATTATTGGAAAATGAGTCGTTTTCACATGTAAGATGTATCATATTGAAGGACTACGATTTTAACCGCATCCTTTCTTTTAAACGATTATTTTATATATGTTGAAAACTCTTGAGCTCACTAGGCGTTAAGCCTAACCTTTTTATTTGTCGGCATGTGCATCAGGTTTCAAGGTTGGGAGTTGGTCCTAGCAATCCCATGAAGAGTCGAGCCTTAGCTTGTGCAAATGTAAGTAGTTGGTGAAGTCTTTCGCAACGTTGGAGATAGTAACTATTATGGGGTTTTAGTAGCACCCGTCCTTATCATAGACTTTTGTATAGAATGAATGGTTGTATTGAGGTTAAGTCATAATTTGTGGTTGAAGATGATTTATTTATTGATGTATTTAGTAAGTTTTAATAAGTTACTATTTCCAGATTTAAGGGTGTTACAAGTTGGTATCAGAGCTTAAGTTTGAGATAATTAGGTATTGATTGTAGGATGCCTAGACTCAAACTAGCGTTTTTATAAGCGATTGTAAGTGAAGTTGCACATTAGGAACCTTAAGATAAGATATGATGGAGTTGATCAAGTCACTAGAAACGGGAAATTTGTCAAGGATCGCAAGGATGATCATGTATGGTACGTTCATAATGGCACCTGGCCAGTGTTATGGTGAACCTACATATTACATGTGTATACTTGAACTACCTTGGTACGATTACCGTTGGGGTAGTGAGAAGGTTTCTAAGTGAGTAATCTAAGGAAACGTTGATGTCTATAGCAATGTCACGTTTAAGTGATAGTTAAGTGAGTTGAATGCATTAAGTTGATCGTCTTGAGTAAGAATAATTGGTTGGAGTAGAACCTTGAGCTTATGGAATTGACGTCATACGAGGAGGGATTGTAAGGTGAACCGATGAAATATCCGAGTGTCGCTTTAAGATGTGGAGTATCCGGATGACAATAGTAGGAAATTGAGATTGTTGTCCTAAGATGCTTGATACACCCGGATGGTATTAGTATGTCGGGTTGTTGAGAAGCGTAGTCTAGAGTGGTGAATGCCGACCAAATTCATGCACTAAAATTTATTTCTGAAATAAATTTGCATAAATTGTTTCTTGTGTTCGTAAAACAGAAAGTGGTTTATATTATAAAGTTTTGGTAAAACATTTAGCACGCATCAGATTTTAAACTGTGAGCTTAAGCATGCATAAATTGTTTTGTTGCACGTAATTGCAAATTGTTATCAAAATCTCTTTATTCACGTCTCTTGTTTAATGCTATTTGCGGATATTGTAATATCCATGTTTTAATGTCATTTGAGTATTGGGCAAGTAGCTATGAGATTTTAACCTATGCATTGGATCTCCTCCACATATGTCAATGGTTTTAAAGGAAAAGTTATTCCCACGCGTTGAGTCGGAATTTCTTGAGAATTTTAGTTTGTGTGAGTTTTGTTGAAATTTCATGGAGTGTTGTTTTATACGATGCCTTTCCATGCGTGAGTTTTAATTTTGCTTCTTTTAAGCTTACGAGTTAGTTGGCGTCGTGTCCCATGTGAATTTTGTTAAAGGTGTCATTTTATCTTTCATTGCATTAAAAGAGGAAACTCTTGAAGGCTTAGTGTTTTAGCCATATTGCCGTCTTACATTCTTGTTGAGAAATGAAAATTTGTCACTGCATGATTTTAGCATTATTGAGTTTTGCGAAAATTCAGTTGGGTTTAGGGTGCCTCGTCTTACGCCATTTTGCGTTGCGTAAAATAATTTTGACAACATGTGCATATGCATCATTGTGTGCGTTAATTTACGAGTTGTGTTCAATACTTTGTTTCATGCGAGTCTTGCATTGACACTTTTGCAACCGTAAGAGGCCCTTGAAAAATCGACATGTCGCATGATTGCATCTTGAGTTTCACACGAGTATACGTGTATACTTTTGGGTTGAATCCGACTTTCACTCGCGTGAGTAAATATGCGGAATATTTATATTGTCTTAAATTAAATTTTAATCTAAGCGTGCTTCGCTTGTTGACCTTGCTGTTATAAATTTTCCGCAATATATGAAACGAATTTTCGAATTGCATATCGTTGTAGTTACCATCTTGGTCAAATGTGTCTTATCGAGGCGGCTTAAAGTTTTAAACTCGATTTGAGAATTATTTGCATTATTGTCATTTCATCGAACTTTGGAGAATAAACTGTTGCATATGGAGTGGTTAAGGATTTTATGTCGCGACGACTTTTGGGTTGGGAAGTCAGAACTTTAAAATTAATTTGTGAATGTCTCTTTTGGGAATTGTACAAACTTTTATTACCCATGTTATAGTGCGGAAAGTTATCTTTCATATGCATAGTATAAATTGATGCATTACTAGGACCATGGTAGTCCGTTTGAAAATTTTGTTGCGCATCTCTTATTACCGTTTTATTAACGTAAGTATTGAACAAACGAGTTTTTGGAAATGGTTTCACATGCGTTGTGTGGTTAATCAATTTTGAAACCTATCGCATGGACGGTAGTGTATTTTGCCGCACGTTTAATCGTTAGGAAGCCTTTGTATTTGGAAGTTTTATAAACTTAAATTGGCATACTAGTTGAAAAACCTTGAACTCATTAGGCCTATAGACTTTAACCCTGGCGTAAGAGCAGTTGTAATTAGGGACTAAGGGAGTCCTTGGAATTGGAGGCGTCGGATGTTCCGACTTGCGGTCAGTCGTGAAAGTTCGAGTTTCAGTTTGAATCTATGCGCACTTGTTTTATGGAAGTAATAGATTTAAGTCTTCTCCGCTAGTTAAGGGATGATTTTATACTTCGGTAATCATGTGGAATAAGGTCTTATATGACTATCTGCGCTTCTTTTGGGATTCGTTGTGATGGATTGCTAGTCGGTGTCACATCATGGGTTATGTTGTCGGCATACTGTTGTGGTGGGTTCCGCGATTAAAAAGGGAAATTTTGGTGATCTGTTTGTTAGAAATGCGCGATTTGGAATTTTAGCATTTTGATAGGTGTCTGCCTTAGTGCGACGATCCGCCTGGAATGAAATCGTGGATGGGATGTCCACATTTTCGAGGTCACCGTTTCGTCTTAAGTGTCGACTTGTTTTCTTGAAGTCAATGGGTCTTGGAATGTTTGGAAGTATTCCAGTTGGATTATGGGAAATAATGACCTTTCGGTGATGGAAATTAAAAGAGGGTTAAGTGTTGATGTTTAAGTACCGATGGGTATAAGCATTCCCGTGGTGATAAAGACTTTGTTAAAGGAATGTTGTGTAGTTGGGGTTGGAACGGAGGTGAGTGATAGCCGAATTTGGGTTAACCAGTTACCTAAAGGACGCATTGGTGTGCCTTGGAAGGACATCTTCATCAATATTAGGAGTGGATCTGTAGGAATCTGAGGATTCATGGGATTTGGGATAATCGACTATCAGTAGAGCGTAATGGTATGTTCTGGTGGAAACACAATGCTTGGGTTTATAGAAGTGTGGGAGCACTTGCAGACATTGTGTCCGGGTCAGCTTTGAGGAACGGTTTAAAGGTTGCGATGGTTCAGACCAAGCTAGTCGTTAGGAAATTTCGTCAATGGACAATAACTCTCTAGTGGTGATGATTTTGAAGACATTTGGTGGGAATGTCGAGGTGGACTTTAAGTACCAATGAATTTTGAGGAGACTTTGATGCGTCGTAATCAGAAGTATCTAAGGGAATAGTTCGGATTGGGGTATTCTTGATGGAAATGACTAGATAAGGTCGTAAGTTGCTTTCGGGGTATTATGAGAAATCTAAGGTTGGGAGGCAACCGAGAGTGAACGATTTAGAAAATGATTAATCAAGGACTCAACTTTCATCCTGGCGTCGGTGAAATATGTTGAATGTTGAGATTTAGTTTGTAACGACACGTTATGAGAAACTCAGCGAAGACCTCAACCGGGAGGTAATCGGGTCTGTATATGAGGTGAAGTTCTATGAAGGCATCCCTTTGGGATAGGGAATCAATCGATCTTTCAAATGTGAATGTTGGGTGCTTGGTGATTCCAAATTTCGAGGACGAAATCATTCTAAGGTTGGGAGGATTGTAACACCCGTAAATTCCTATCTGTGAAAGCCAATCGCGTCATGAGTGGTCTGTGCGGAAAATGGGAAGAATCGAGCCTCAGTGCACTCTGGGCGATAGTGCCCTGGCGATAGTGCCCTGGGCACAATCGCCAGCGGGGGTATGCCCGCGGTACGTGTTGGGCGATAGTGCCCTGGCGATAGTGCCCTGGCACAATCGCCGGGCACAATCGCGGTCGGCCCCCATGTCTTTTAAGAGTCGCGATTCTCAACCATTTCCCTCACTCTCACTTCTATCTTCTTCCCTTTTCTCTCCCAAACACCAAAACCGAACCCTAACCTATTTTGGGGGTTTTTCTCTCCCCAAACCTCATGATTCTCAATCATCTAGCTAGTTGGGAGCTTGAACCACAAAACCTTCATCTTCATCTTCCTCATCAAGTTCAACGGTTGGGAGCTCGGGTTGAAATGTTGGATTGGGTGTTCTCGGAAGCCTCTTTGTCTTCAAGGGTAAGTTTTCTTGTATTAAGGTTATAAATGCTCCATTAATGGTTTCTTAGTGTTTGGTATCTCAAATCTCGGATTTGATGATTTTGGAGAAATTAGGGTTTTAATCTCGTTTAGGGATTTCGGTGTATAATGTTTGGGGAATGTTTCTAAATGGTTTGGATTGTATGCATCTAGGTTTTGGAAGTTCTCGGCTTGAGGATTCAAGCGGCCTTCAAAAGGAGCTCGTTGGGTAAAATCTAGATTTAGCCTAAATCTAGCAAGGTGAGTTCAAGTTGATTTGTGAAAACGTTGTACATGCCAAAATGTCTATTTTAAAGTGTTTACGTGTTCTACATGAAATTGTCAAATGTTGGATTATTTGCTAATCTTTGATTTTTGGAAGTATTTAACTTTACAAAATTTGTATAATACCCACATTTGGGATTTTGGGGCATTTTGATAAATGTGTTACAAATAAATGTGTTTTGAGGTCTTATTTCATAAATAGATCTTTGATCAAAGAAATACGCTTTTAAATGTTTGTCGGGTTTTATGCATCATTCACGAAATGGAACGTTTTGTAAAGTATTAGTTGCACACTTATGCGAGGTACTTGAAAGAATGTTTATAGTCTCATTTTATGATTTTCATTCTTATCAGCAGTTAAATTTGGAAGATGCATATTTTGTGTTAGAAGTTCATTTGGAAAATGGGTTGTCTCAACTAAGGTTGAGTTTTGAACTAATCTTACTGTTGGTCGTTGTGTTGGCATATCCTTTGGTCGAGTGCGTTTTATCGTACTTTTGTTTGCATTTATCAATGAGTCAATTGGATTGCTAAGCCTATGGCTTGGCATTGTTATTTTGATGGGATTTTGGACAATTGTCCAGTTTTGGTAGTTCGACTTCGAGCCTTGTTGGCGTTATTGGATGAAGCTCGTTAGGTATCGGGTGCGATGTAAGTCCTTTGTGCTGCACGTTAAGGTACCGGGTTGCGGTATAAGTCCTTCGTGCTCAAGTATTATGATATTAGATGAGGGGCTCGACATAGGAACCCGACGGGGTTGAACTCGAGTTTCCGTGGGTGTACGTTTAAAGCTACTGAGCCTGACATCTCTTGCGTGTACTTTTGTTTATATGACTAGTCATAACAACATAAAATGGGCTTACTTTGTGGACCGCCACATTTTATGGAATCGGGAATCCCCCGTCACCGAAAGGTGTTGTTTTTGGGTATTGAGTTTTATTATCCAAGTTTTCGGTGACGTTTTGTATAATTGGGTTTTACCCTTGATTTATGGGTTGAGTATTATCCCCCACCCGTGTTTTGGGGTGTTTTGGGATATAAGGTTTAACCGTATCTTCATAAACGGAGAGTTCAGTTTATACTTACGCTTTTATCATTATCTTTGAAGTAGTTGGCTTGGAAAACATTCAAATTTGTGTTCTTTGTTTAAAATGCATATTATTGGAAAATGAGTCGTTTTCACATGTAAGATGTATCATATTGAAGGACTACGATTTTAACCGCATCCTTTCTTTTAAACGATTATTTTATATATGTTGAAAACTCTTGAGCTCACTAGGCGTTAAGCCTAACCTTTTTATTTGTCGGCATGTGCATCAGGTTTCAAGGTTGGGAGTTGGTCCTAGCAATCCCATGAAGAGTCGAGCCTTAGCTTGTGCAAATGTAAGTAGTTGGTGAAGTCTTCCGCAACGTTGGAGATAGTAACTATTATGGGGTTTTAGTAGCACCCGTCCTTATCATAGACTTTTGTATAGAATGAATGGTTGTATTGAGGTTAAGTCATAATTTGTGGTTGAAGATGATTTATTTATTGATGTATTTAGTAAATTTTAATAAGTTACTATTTCCAGATTTAAGGGTGTTACACTTCGGGTCTCCCCTAATGACTCCACATATATTGAAAATTGGTTAACTGCTGATAAGAGTTGTAACTGTTCATGCATGCTTATTATTGTTCAACTCACTAGGCTTTTTGTCCTAACACTTGTTTCGTGTCGATGTGTATCTCAGGTTCTAACGACACCGGTCCTAAGCAGGCTTAGTTGTTTTGGGGTGAGAGCTTGGGGATTTTTGCACATGGACATATTATACTTTTGAAAGTGAACCGTTTGGGTTCTTAGATGACAACCCTTTTGTAATCTATTTTCTAGTTGTAGAAATTAGATTAGTTGGTTGTTATTTGTTGTCCGTTAAATTACAATTGTAATTAAACAGGATGTTTATACATTTCCCCATTTTTGGGAGGCTCTTGCTATGGCTATTTTGTATACCTCGTGTCCGTTTTACGGATTTTTGTTATCCCTATTCTTAGGGTGTTACAATTATTTAAAATGGGTGTTTGGAAATTAGAAGTAACTTGACTTGCAAATAAAATCTCTTTATGATCGGTATTTCTAAAATGGCCTTATTCAGAGTAAACTGTTCATTTTAAATGTTTTATGATTTATATGATGAAATCTGCTTTAACTCAGTAGGCGTTAAGCCTAACACTTTTTTTCCGACATGTATATCAGGTCTTAGATGGATCTGTGTGGCGAGTGGAGCTTGGTAGAAGTTCCGGTAGGATGGCTTTAGTGACGTCATCCGGTTTGGTGAAGATAGCAACTTTGGTGGTTTTAGTAGCACCTGATTAATGTTGTCCCTAGTTTGTGGGATTAGATAGTCCCGTTAGAACTATGATACTTTGTCATAGTGGTTCTTCCTTGTAATTTTAGATGTTTGATGTTTCAAAGCTTTGTATTTAAGGGATTTTTGAAAGTTTTAATTTGTCTGCTATTTTCAAATTTTAGGGGTGTTACAAGTTGGTATCAGAGCTCTAGTTTAAGTGAACTAGGTATGGATCTTAGATGCCTAGACTTAAGCTGAGACTTTAAGTTATGACTTGTTCGTTATGGGTAGAACTTCTAAGATGAGTGTGGGTTGCGGTGGTTGATAGAAATGCACTAGTTATGGGTCGTGGCTATGGTGACGAGGACCCTTATGTATATTATGTTCATAATTTTACTTAGCTACTACTATTATGAATATACTGTTACATGAGCGTGCTTGACTCTACCATTATTACGATGCTTGATATGTGCATTAGTATGACATAAGTTGTGACTATAGCATTGTGTAACACCCTAAAATTAGCGGAAATGAATATTCAAAAATTCGGCAATAGACTAAGCTTGCGGAATAAGGTGTAACAATCCCAATATACAAAATCATCCCAAACGGGGTATAGAGTAGCCATACACATGGTCAATAATGAAGCATAAGACGACAACCTACTAATCTACAAATGATTAACTAGATTAGGGTCGAGTGTCGCTATCCTTCCAAAATATATCTTCAAAAATCAATGGACGATGGTCACTAGATATCCTCAAAAAGACCACTCACGACCCCAAGGTCGCTCCCTCAGTCCCGGCGTGCCCCACTGCTAAGATAATATGCCAACATGACAATCAAGAACAAGTGTTAGGCTAAAGCCTAGTGAGAACAAGCCAATAAGAAAAAAGAGTACTAAACCCAAATCGATGTCACACGGTGATTGTAGCCATGAGCTAAGTCAAGAAATCAAATAAACCATTAGTGATTAAACATGGTACAAATAACACCAAATCACATAACGAGCTCAACCCCTCTAGATCTGTTGCTCAAAACACCAAGTCAACCCCTCTGGATCTATTCTTGAGAGTTCCCAAAACAGGGGGAACTCAAGCACCATATGGAATTACACCTTACTGCACCATGAGACGC
Source organism: Arctium lappa (assembly GCA_023525745.1). Lineage (NCBI taxonomy): Eukaryota > Viridiplantae > Streptophyta > Magnoliopsida > Asterales > Asteraceae > Arctium > Arctium lappa. The sequence continues at coordinate 149,059,269 of CM042048.1, forward strand.
TGCCCGACCGTATAAGTACACACCTTACTTATCATGGCAACCCGATGCCTATTACGTGCTAAAACGTGAACCAAATGCCCAAAACCGGGGACATAGGAACACAGTGCCTATGGATCCATTGCACTAAGACTCAAAGCCAAAGCATGCCATTTCAGAGCATACTCGTATTAAATCAAATATACAGGCAATTCATATGAACAATGGTTCAATTCCATAAATCTTGGTTCTTGAAATGATTGGTATTTTAGAAAGCATTATCCAACAATAATAAGCCATATTAAAACAAGGTTTTCCACATTTAAATAGATACATTTATCACATAGCTTTCGTAATACAGACTGATTTAGTTTAAAGGACTCACCTCAGATTTCTTCCGGTTTATAGTCTGCTTCCTACGATTGCTACCTACGACAACACCGATAAATCGGTAAGCCAAAATATAGACAACTCACTGACTTACAACTCTTGAATACAAAACACAACACACTGCCGAAACACAGTACCGATCGAGCCCAACACCGGTCGAACCCCACATCGGTCGAACCCACTACCGGTTGAACCCAATATCAGTCGAACCCAATATCGGTCGAACCCAATATCGGTCGAATGCACTTCACCGGTCAAACACCATACCGGTCGAAACCATCTTCTCGGTCTTATTCGATGGGACGTTTACAGAACCTAGATCTAACCCAAAATACGTAAATCTCGAAATTAAACGGTTAAAAACCTTAACAACGAGATTCTATACGGCAGATAACACTTAGATCAAAGCTTTAAGCTAGATTCGTACCTTGATTTGGAGAAAATCGATCGACCTCTTCTTCCTGCTTCCTTCTCTCTCTCTCTCTGATTTCTTTAGAATATCAGATTTGTGATATGTAGAAACAAATATCTAACTTGATTTATATTTATATAACTCAAGTTACATTTTACCCCCTTGAACTTTGGGTAAAGGTCAACTTTTCACCCAACTCCAAAATAGCGGGTGTTACACATTGGTCTAAGATTCTTAATCCTATTCTCGTGTGTGTGTCAGAAAAGAATGGCGGACGCAGGAAGAGAAACGCAAACTCAAGAGGCGAATCCTCAAGGCGGGTTGTTGGATAACGTGGTTCGATTGATGAAGTCGGCTATGGAGCAACAAGAGGAAAGGATAATGAAGGTGTTAGAGGTCAGAGATGCCAATGACCGGAGACGTGAAATAAGTAGAGATTTTATAAAACAACTTATATTATTATAATATTCTCTAATTTATCATCCAAATACACTTAAAAAAAACTTAATAAAAATTGAATCTCATTGGTGGGATTGAATAAAATAATCATTCATCTCTCCTGCCATTAACTTTTAGAGGATTCACTAAACTTGGAAAAAATTTAAGTTTTCTCAATTATAGAAAACAAGATAGCAAAATTGTTGGAGGGCTTTAGAGAATAAAAACCCATTTTTTTCTATTTTATAAAAGTTGTTGGAGATGCTCTAAGTGTGCCAAAAACTTAGTTTACTTGTGCACACAAGTGAACACCAATGTGAACACATTTGTAAACACCTAACAATCCAACATAACTTTGTAAACACCAAAAAATCTACATTTTGTGAACGTCAAGTTAACTTTATGAATACAATGTGAATATATTGTATATCTATGATTGTGAACACCAAGTAAACTAATACATTAAAACTAAATCTACCACTTTGTGAAGTGTGTAAAACACATTGTGAATACCCATTAATATTATGAAACGCCCTAAAAACAGGGGTTAATTTAAATCTGAATAATTGCAGAAATAAACGAAGCTATCGTAAACAAATCACCCAAAAAGGGGAACAAATGTATGACGTTTACATTACAAATAACCAAATTAAATAAAATTCAACAATCTACTAATCTAGACAAACTAAGTTTAGATTATGGACGGGTGTTGCTATTTCACTTCCAAAAGTATGTTATTACTATACCAAAATGTACGGTTTTATATACTTCCAAAATGCTACTTCCCTTCAAGACTCTCCGCTCAAACCCGAGAAGTCTCTCCGCTAGAATGACATGTTATACATGTCATTTTAGGAAAAAGTGTTAGGCTAAATCATAGTAAGAACAAACAATTATATTGGAGAAAACAGTAAGTTTTACTGAATTAAGTGTGGATGAGTAAGTAAATAAACATCGATATAATTCCATTTCTATACAGATACCTATTGGGTTAACGGGGGAGTCCCGTTTATTAACATAAGTGACAGAACACAAAAGTAGGTCACTTGACATGTTAGTAAAACCAATCACATAGAAATACACGTATTAGATGTGCATGTCGAGTTCGGCTACTTAAATCTTTCCCCTGGCTTTCCTTGTTAGCCCAAGATCCATCCTGTAAAAAGCGATTGTTGTACACGTAATGGAATGTATTGGGTTTAATAATTTATTTAATAAAATTATTAAATAAATAATGTAAAGCAAATACATAATTAAAGTAATTATACTTTTTTTATATTTAGATTAATGTCTTAAATTTGACATGTTTTTATACAATTTTTACTATTTCATAATAATCCAATTTTTATTTTTTAGTATACATACTTTTAAAGTAATTTTAACTTCTTTTAATCTTTATTGGAAATACTTCATATAATTTTAATAGATTTTTTAATAACCCAATTTGTATTTTTGATTGTAGATACTTTTAAAGTTAACCTTTTTAATTTTATTGTACATATTGTTATACCATTTTTACAATTTCTTGACGAACTATTTTTTATTTTTTATTGTACATACTTTTAAATTAACTTGTTTAAAATTTTTATTATTTCAATGTTGTATAATTTATTTCAAGTATTATACTATAAAGTATTAATTGTTTAATATTTTCTCGATATAAATAAATATGTGTTTGTATAAATTTTAATATATTTATTTTTATAAATAAGAATATAAACGATGAAAAATTGAGGACCACCAATAATGTGTTGTTTCACATATTGAGAGTTGAAACAATGCATGGTGGAGTGTTGTTTCACACTATGAAACAAAAAGTACGAAAAATACAAATTAAAAATAATCACATTATGAAACACCACTCAACTTTCACATGTATTGTTTCACACCACATGAAAACTGATTCTTATGGTTCTCGTTTGATTATTCTCATATCTCTACCTTTTTGGATTAAAAAAAATATTGTTTTCACAATCCTAGCTTACATGTATATAGGCGAAAGATCGTATGAAAAGTTAAGTTAACGGTGAGAAACGTGAGAAGTTGATCTAGACCGTTGATCTCTTTTAATCTCAAGCCCTCCCATGAATTACGGCTTAGAATGAAATTGTTTTAGTGCATCTCGGTCATCTTATCTCGGTGCATCTCATCCTAATGTACGTCCATTTCTTATCCAACGGTTGATAACCACTTCTCACGTTTGTCACCGTTAACTCAACTTCTCACCGAAACTCAACCCAATGTGTGTGTATATATATATATATATATATATATATTTGAGAAATACTAAAAGTATGATAAATAAAGAAATGATCTTAACCCTTTATCTGGTCAACATTTGCGGCTTTGACTATGAAACACCGGATAATTCCTTTTGTGGTTTGTAGAAGCTAGAGGGGTAGTTTCGTAAAATATGCGGAACGAGTTCATATATGAACCTGTATGATTCACATATGAATTATATGTTCATATATGAACCAATGTAATTCACATATGAACTCTTTTAACTGATTCATATATGAATTATACGTTCATATATGATTCTGTTAATTAGTTCAATTGATTCACATATGAACCTACAATTAATTAGTTCATATGTGAATCAGTTAATTGGTTCATATATGAATCAATTAAAAAGTTCATATGTGAATTACACTGGTTCACATATGAACATATAGTTCATATATGAATCTGTACAGATTCATATATGAACTCGCCCCGTGTATTTGTAAAAATTACGAAATTGTCCTTCTATTTTTTGAATAACCGTAACTTTTGACCAATTAAAGCCGTAATTGTTGACCAGTCAAAGATGCAATATTTGACCGGTCAAAGTCGATCTTGACCGAATGAAAGGCTAGGATTACTTCTCTATTTTTCATATATTTAACATTTCTCAAATGAACATCTCCATATATATATATATATATATAAATACATATTATATGACACCAATTTGAAGAAGAAAAAAGGAATTTGCACCAAAGAAAATTGATTAGGAAAGGGAAGGGGATGATGGTATTGTTTGGTAAAGGGAAGTTGGTGAGATGGTGACCCAAAAACGTCAACACCTTCACCTACTCTTGTATACACTAAAATATTGGAATATTTGAAAATTGGTGTGGGTCCAAGTCCAACTAACAACGGTGCACTCTCCTCATTCCACTTGCATTCATGCTTAATGTTTTCCGGTTCTAAAAAAGAACCAAACTTTTTATTTTGTATCTTGTGATATATATATATATATATATATATATTAGGTATAAGATAAGATTTTGATGTATCATTTTGTAAGTCATTAAGAAGATTTTATAAGTCAAAAGTTGTTACGCGCATCTTATGAGATGATCCTACTACAATCATATTTAATATAGAAAAATATATTTTTCAAGTTACAAACGGACATTTACAAAATCTTGAATAAGAATAGGTTCAATCAAAGAATAAATGAGCTAAAAAAAGATGTTTGTCGAAAATAGTTAGTTTGGTTAATTTCCCTTTTAAAAATCGCATCCTTATTGTTTTAATACTCCATTGAGATCTCGATTCAATGCTTTGTATAACAACCCATACTAATTACAACAAAATAGCAACTTAAACTTAAATAATAAAGTCAAACGGTTCAAATCTACATCTAAAATACAAAGTTTGCGGAAAGACAACCGAATACACAACTGAGAATACGCCGCCTCAAAAGAAACTACAATGGAGGTCCTCTAAATCATCTCCAGCTCGCAGCAACTCTTAAAACTCAACCGCTCCTCCTTATGCCACTCTTTACCTGAAAAATGTTTTAGATTTGAAAAGAGCGAGGGTTAGACCGTAAGGTCTAGTGAGTCCCCTCTTATAACAATATTTAACTCATCAAACAAACAATCAATGATTTAACATAAAATAACCAATTTCAGCTTCAAGGGAAAACCTTTAACTTTCAGTAAACTTCTCCGCTCACACTACCGCCACCCGAAGGAGACGACGTGTCTGTGACTCACACTACCTTAGATGGGACACCCCCCCCCCATATAGCATAAACGGGACACCCCCCCCCCCCCCCGGTATGAGCACTGGCGGGCCACACCCCCCGACTTTGAGCCTTCTCACTTAGGTCCATGTATGCATACATTTCCACTTGGACAATAAAAATTAAAAAAAATATCATCTTTAGCATTTAAATAAATCTCGCATGTAAGTGCTAAAGCAACATCATATCAGAGCTTGCATATAACTTCCATAAAACTCATGCCATCATGTAAAATCAAAGTTTAGAATAACTTTCGCATGCCATCGCAAATGAATCAAAGTTTAAGATAATTTAACTTTACTTGCTTTTGCTGTCAAAAGGTTTAGTTAGAAAAACTCACCTGACGTCCTTAGCTCAAATCTCACGTTTATCCTTATAATTCAGTCTGAAACCTATAAAGGAAACATAGACTGGTAACTTCTCTATTCAAAATAATTATAAGAGTTGATTTAACTCAATAACCCCTCGACATCGCTCTCTACACAACTTACCCCAACCAGCACTCTACAAAATCGTTATTAAACTTAATCCGGCCCAACAGTTAGAAACTTACCCAATACCGGCTAAGCGGGCTTCGGCCCACAAGAAGAATATGACTGGACCGAAGGATCGCCCGAGGTACCACAAACGACCGAAGTCTACAACTCCCTCACAAGCGTTGTCCGGGGTCTCCAGGCGCCGACCGGAGTCAGGCCACAGGCGCCGACCGATCCGTCCCCAATGCGCCGACCGGTAATCAACCATCCCGGTCATCCCTTCGACCGAAGTCATCCTCCAAATGACCGGACTTAGTCGACCGATATCAACAACCAGGGTCGTCGACCGGTAACATCGACTGGTCCCCAAAACAGAACGCCCGGAGGCGATTCTGGGTTATCGAACCCACCCTCTACAAAGATTCAAATCTCACGAACCCCACAGCATCTAACCCCAACTCTGATATATATATATATATATATATATATATATATATACACACACATTACTTAATCTCAAACAAGACTAATACTATATAAACAAAAGAGATGAAGATTCAAGAAGTTCTCAGGCTTAAAACATTTCAAATCCCCAACTCACAACAACCCATTCTAAACCTAGAATTAAAGAATAAATTTAGAAAGGATTTTAGATTTAAATCTTACCTGAGAAATCGATTACACACCGGCGAGCTCTTTGATCCTCTTCTCTTCTCCAAATCGCCTTCCCTAAATTCCTTCCTCTTTGTTTTCCTTCGGCCGACACCCAAAACAAAACCCAAAAAAACCCTATACTAATAACCAACTTCAAGAATTTACACTTACCCCTTTCAAGAAAAGTTTTAACAAAACTTCCACCCAACTTACCCTTATTGACTTTGAGCCAGTTATTACAATATCCTCCCCTCACAAGAATTCCGTCCCCGGAATTCCGTTTTCGAAGAAATGGGGATATTGAGACTTAATGTTCTCCTCCACTTCCCATGTGGATTCTTGACCTTTATGGAATCGTCACTGGACTCTTACCAGTCTGATCTCTTTATTTCTCAACTTCTTTATCTTAGAATCTAGAATTTCCACCGGTTCTTCGACGTAAGCTAGATTTTCATCCACCTGAATATCCTCCAACGGTACTACTACATCGGTCTCCGCCAAACATTTCTTCAGATTAGATACATGGGAAACGGGATTCACTCCTCGCAGATCAACAGGTAGATTCCATCTATACTCTATCTCCCCAAAGCGCTTCACGATAGCAACGACCCAACATATATAGGTCTTAACGTCCATTTCTTTCTGAATTGAGTCACACTCTTCCGATGCTAGACTAGCAACTTTACGTTTTGTCACCGCTCTAGACTAACGACTCATAAATCCCAATCTAACCAAGATAATACACAATTACACAATTGATTACACAATTACTCCACTCCCAACATAACACATCATCAACTATAGACATCACCTACATTTCACAGTCACGAGTTTCTTCATCATACAACTTGCCTTTGCAAGCACCCACTCTTAGTACGGCATGTGCCAGACGCATAAGCACTTTCTTTTCCCGAACCACAGCGACCTCAACACTAATATACCTCACCCCAACGTCATCACATCAACTTCTCACCTAACGACATAAACTTCCACAATTCAAACCCTCGTAATCCACCAGTTCCAACCGGCCAAATAATACGGTGCATACCTCTCTTTCTCATTGCATCCACAATCACTCAACCAAGAGCGCAATAAAACCCAGTTTCACCCGCTCGATACGGAGTGACCAAACTCATGCAAACTTTTCCAAATAATCTAACACGAAACAACGGACTCACTTGGAATCCCCTTCTCACACATTGCCAAAACTGACACTATGGTCTTTCGCTCCAAGCACTATATCCCAACACCTCTATCTTCCTCCTTGAGGATTTCAAACCCACTACTGACGACCGGCTCACTGATTAGTAGTGTGAACAGTTGGTGAGCTGCACAACTTTGAGTAATCACACTTACACCGCACCGAACACCATTTTCTATTTCTCATATCCACGCTAAGGATTTTATAAATTTGCCAACAGCAGAATCTAAAAACGTACTCTACATCTGAGTCACTTAACAATCTTCTTACTCTCTTATTTACCACCTTTCCAACATGATACCTTCACATTCTTCTCGCTGCAAGAAACCTCGCTCACTCAACATTGCTTACTCTATTCTTCCATGATTCCTAAGAGGGTCAAATCCCATTTACATTACCTTGCTTGATCAACCGACTTTCCACACTTCTTACACGAGATAATCAACCCAACTCTTCCAAAACATACCCACTACTCAACAACGCCGCACAAATCCCGATCTCCAATCAAGATTACCCAATCTGATAGGCCCCTTTCCCTTAAAGAGTACATCAACTTGCCCACAGATTTCCTATCTACTACACAACTCTTGAATTAAGCAATTCGTCGTTTTCATCAATCCTTCTATGGATATAAAAATAGTTTCGTCCCGAAACTTGCCGAAAACCAGATCACGCCGGTTCTTACTTTGATAACCACCAACCATTTGTAACAACCATCACTTGAACAATTATTTTCAACTTAGCAACACCTCAATAACCAAACGTTCGCACAACTCAACCAAATACTTACTACATACAATCCTTTCCATAGATCTTCGAACAAGGACGCTCATCCTATAGCAATGACGTCAGACTTCTACATATCCTTCATGAAGCTCCTTACCACTTTTATGATTTGCACTCCCAAATATGCCATAGAGGTATCACCAACTCAAGGTTACAACTACCACTCTACTACCTCATCCCAGAATAAAAGCAACTCTCCACGACCACTTGTCTCACATACCAACACCGTTATTTCCTCACTGATCAAAATAAAAAATTTTGACTTCGAGACATTCCATGACCTTGCCTTTCCCGGACTTGAATAAATCGCGAAACTATGATCCTTAACCCCCAACAAGATATCGTTCCTTGTCGGCTCATCTCGACCTGCTGGAATCAAACTTCAATATCCTGAAGGATTAAGCGTACTACCTCGAAGACTTAAATGCCCAAAGCACAACCCCTCCCAGTTGTGCTATATATAAATAAACTTCGCTCCCACCTAACCATCAAACCTTCATCGGTAAAGAATCACCTGACCGAACTAAAGATCTTCCATTTTGGTAAGATCCACACAATGTTGTCCAACATCGCATTAATTACACACCTTATCTGAAAAACTCTTCGCTTCCTCACAAAACTCCTCAAAACTAACCATAACTACTTCTTCCTTTCTCCTTTCTGGCGTTCCACTAATCACCACGAAAATGGTTTCTGACTTCCACGACAACAGTCGACGATGAGATACTTTCACTAGGTCTCCAATCAACAAGGATCCCCAAAGAAACTATCTCTTCCACTGCGACAGTTAACTGCTAATAATACCTTTGCGACTTCATGTTCCACTTCCGACACAACCATTTGTCGACATTCACATCTCAAGTCTCGGAACTATCGGTAAGCCACTATAGTACCATCATCCTTAATGTCATATGACAGTGCCTCCATTAAACACATCCGCTACTCACCACCCTTACTTAGAAGGATACCAATAACAAGTACCTTCTACCCTCTGATCGAGCGAAACACTTCCATTCTCAAAACTTCCATTATTCCTAACTGCAACCTTCTCTACGACCCAGAGAGTTCATAGCCTTCATGCATGACACACAATATAAAAATATTTAAAGTCTTAACACATTTGGAAATTTAAAAGATATCTACATTTTAAAACAAACGTGAGTGTACACGACACAACTCTGACTTAGCTATGTACAACGATTTCAAGAATCGTTCAACCTCAACTTTACGACAATTCCTCTTCATCACACCCCAATACCGAGGTTGGCACATTTGAAAAATATTTCCGATGAACTTTACCCACACGGTGTATAAACTACTACAGAATTGCTTACACTAAGTGTGTCATACGACTCTCATCATTATTAATATGGCAACCCAAGTCTGTACCAATCTCGCTTATAAAATCACGCGATCAAATGTTGTTTTGATTTTTATAAGAAAAGTTAACTCATTTACAAGAGACATATAATAATTCACCCACACAAAAATCGAAATTTATCACTCAACGCCACAAACTTGTCTTTTCAATCCAAACGCACATTTGTACGCGTTGACACGTTTTCAAAGCAAATACTTCATAAGACACACACTCGCTAAAACATCTGATATAAATGACATGAAAAACTCCAGCAATTTGCTTGACACACAATGCATGAGACTCAATGACATTGAAGGCTATTCACTCTAACAAGGTCAACTGCTTGCGCTCACCACAACTCATATTAGACTTTCTACTTCCGACCAACCCATCATGATCCTCACAAATACCACTACTACCCGCACCAATGCTTCCCAGCATCCTTGAATGACCAGGTGCCAGTTACAATTGCAACTAAAATTTCGCAAAATGCGCATCCTCACCTATACCCTCAACAACTTACCAACCATGCCTTGATTCTATTGACCCTCACTAACTACCTATCATCAGTCAACACTGATATCGTCTCTCGATCACCATTCAATTAACTACAACTTTAGAAATCTCAACTCTATTCTTTGATTCTTGGGCTAACACTTTCTTGCTTCTCACTAATCAACATACCACTCTACAAGGCCGAAGACTCCCTTGGAGCAAAAGTCCACCTCCTAACATCATTCTCCTCCTTATGGACTCAGGAGGTTCTTTCTCAACGAAATATTTACATCCCGCACGATATGCATCCTAAATGGTATTAACTTTACTACCAAAACGAACTTCCGCCACACGCTAGACCCACATCATCAATCTATGGATAGAACTCTCAACCCTGAATCACACTTAACAATAGCAATTGAGTATGCCCATGCACCTGTAAATTCATAATGGCATTGGCCAGATACGATTCTGAATTTACCTTACATGAGGGTACTCACTATTGTTATCACACCTAACACTGATCAAGGTCTTTCTTACAGGCTTCCTATATCTCAGTTGTGTCCATCTACTCCACAGTTTAGGTTTAGGCCCATCCGGTCACCTAAATCCCTTAAACTATGGCTCTGATACCAACTATAACAACCCATACTAATTACAACAAAATAGCAACTTAAACTTAAATAATAAATCCAAACGGTTCAAATCTACATCTAAAATACAAAGTTTGTGGAAAGACAACCTAGTACACAACTGAGAATACGCCGCCTCAAAAGAAACTACAATGGAGGTCCTCTAAATCATCTCCAGCTCGCAGCAACTCTTAAAACTCAACCGCTCCTCCTTATGCCACTCTTTACCTGAAAAAGGTTTTAGATTTGAAAAGAGCGAGGGTTAGACCGTAAGGTCTAGTGAGTCCCCTCTTATAACAATATTTAACTCATCAAACAAACAATCAATGATTTAACATAAAATAACCAATTTCAGTTTCAAGGGAAAACCTTTAACTTTCAGTAAACTTCTCCGCTCACACTACCGCCACCCGAAGGAGACGGCGTGTCTGTGACTCACACTGCCTTAGATGGGACACCCCCCATATAGCATAAACGGGACACCCCCCCCCCCCGGTATAAGCACTGGCGGGCCACACCCCCCGACTTTGAGCCTTCTCACTTAGGTCCATGTATGCATACATTTCCACTTGGACAATAATAATTAAAAAAAATATCATCTTTAGCATTTAAATAAATCTTGCATGTAAGTGCTAAAGCAACATCATATCAGAGCTTGCATATAACTTCCATAAAACTCATGCCATCATGTAAAATCAAAGTTTAGAATAACTTTCGCATGCCATCGCAAATGAATCAAAGTTTAAGATAATTTAACTTTACTTGCTTTTTCTGTCAAAAGGTTTAGTTAGAAAAACTCACCTGACGTCCTTAGCTCAAATCTCACATTTATCCTTATAATTCAGTCTGAAACCTATAAAGGAAACATAGACTGGTAACTTCTCTATTCAAAATAATTATAAGAGTTGATTTAACTCAATAACCCCTCGACATCGCTCTCTACACAACTTACCCCAACCAACACTCTACAAAATCCTTATTAAACTTAATCCGACCCAACAGCTAGAAACTTACCCAATACCGGCTAAGCGGGCTTCGGCCCACAAGAAGAATCTGACTGGACCGAAGGATCGCCCGAGATACCACAAACGACCGGAGTCTACAACTCCCTCACAAGCGCTACCCGGGGTCTCCAGGCGCCGACCGGGACGAACTGTGCGCCGACCGGAGTCAGGCCACAGGCGCCGACCGATCCGTCCCCAATGCGCCGACCGGTAATCAACCATCCCGGTCATCCCTTCGACCGGAGTCATCCTCCAAACGACCGGACTTAGTCGACCGATATCAACAACCGGGGTCGTCGACCGGTAACATCGACCGGTCCCCAAAACAGAACGCCCGGAGGCGATCCTGGGTTATCGAACCCACCCTCTACAAAGATTCAAATCTCGCGAACCCCACAGCATCTAACCCCAACTCTGATATATATATATATATATATATATATATATATATATATATATATATATATACATTACTTAATCTCAAACAAGACTAAAACTATAGAAACAAAAGAGATGAAGATTCAAGAAGTTCTCAGGCTCAAAACATTTCAAATCCCCAACTCACAACAACCCATTCTAAACCTAAAATCAAAGAATAAATTTAGAAAGGATTTTAGATTTAAATCTTACCTGAGAAATAGATTGCACACCTGCGAGCTCTTTGATCCTCTTCTCTTCTCCAAATCGCCTTCCCTAAATTCCTTCCTCTTTGTTTTCCTTCGGCCGGCACCCAAAAAACCCTATACTAATAACCAACTTCAAGAATTTACACTTACCCCCTTTCAAGAAAAGTTTTAACAAAACTTCCACCCAACTTACCCTTATTGACTTTGAGCCGGTTATTACACTTTGCCCATTTTGTAAAGATCATGTAGAATCGATGAATCATTGTTTACTCGGTTGCAAGGTCTTCTCGTCATTGTGGAATTCCATCTTTAAATGGTGGAATATCAAATAGGTTCTACCTTCTTCCGTCTCTGAGTTATTGATTTTCGATGGTGGGAGGCAAGTCATGGGATCATTGAAGAATGTGTGGCAAACGGTTCTTGAGATTGCAGTCTATTCTCTTTGGAAGCTCAGTAATGCTTATATATTTAAGGGGCTAAATTCTCGCGGTGAACTTTTAGGTGACATCCAGTTTAAATCCTTTGATTGGATTGCTTCAAGGTTCAAAGATCGGTCTATTTTGTGACACCCTCAAAATGGGGTAAGTTAATATTTATGATAAGAAAGAAAAAGAGATAATAAAGGAAAATTTGTGGATTTTTATTGAGCAAAAAGTAGAAATTAGAAAGTATAAGGGGAAATACTGTCAAGTACTGAAAGTGAGAAGTCATGGACTTAATTGTTGGTGGATGAAAATAGGGGTCTGTTTTGCCAAGTGGAAAAACTTTTGAGTTGGAATAAGTTGTAACCAATGTATTAATGAAGTAGATGGTTGGCTTTCCAACTTCTGACAGTTTCGCTTGAAAAATCTAGTATATAAACGTTGGGTTGTGAGACACGATATTCTTTTGTTGAATCGAGTTGTGATCGTGGGAAGAGCAAGAACTAGACATCGAAGAAAAACTAGGGTTTAGGTGTTTGCGACGACTTGAAGTAATTTCTCGATTCATTCTTGTGATTTCTAGTAGCATATGGTTTTTCTATATGTAATACTTTTACGGTATTAGTTTGGGACCGATTGGGAGGCCGGAAAGTCATTAAATTGACAAATTAATTTTAGTTTCATTTTTTTATAAACACCTTGATTTTAAACTCAGAACTGGGAGTTCATGGTTTATGAAAATTGAAGTTTTTTGTTGTTGGAGTTTGAGGAATTATGATAAGAGTATTTAGCAAAAAGAATTATTGGAATCGGTTAAGAAACGAAAGAAATCGAAGGAAAACATGAAAACGGGACAAAAAGCCATTTTCCCAGCATCGACAGCCGACGACATGCTATTCGGCGAGCCTTCGGGCTGTGTTTTCCAGTTTGGGCCCGAAGGGAATTTTTGGGTTGTTTATATATTGATATTGTAAAAGAAGCCCAAAACTACTGTTGAGCCTTGAATTGATTCTTTTTGGGTTATGAATAATTATTTAGTTACTTGGGTTTGACATATGTTTTATTGGGAAAATAATTAATATTTGGGGTTTTATTAATTATTTCCCAAGGAAGGTTATTAAATGATTTAATAATAATATTAAGTGTCATCATACGAGATTTACGATTTATTGGGATGTTTTAAGTTGGAACAATGAATTTGTCTAATTATAAAGATTAATTAGATGTTATGCGGTGTTATGAGACTTGATGCTTTGAGGTCGACCATAAGTTGACTTTTAGTTGACTTTTGAGATGTTAAACTATTAATTAAATATTATTGTATGAAATTGTAGGTTATTGGTCGAGTCTTTACTTTAAACGACCTACACTCACAGGTGAGTCTTCATGAGACTTTAAACTGTGATGCATGCTTATGTACAAATTATTTGATCATAATAATTATTTGGGATGCATGTGTTACAGAATATTACTTTTATGTACATATTATGGGTTTGATGCATGTATGTAATTTATGTTATGATTTTCATGCTAATTGTTTATTGTTTTTCAAAACATCATTTAGCATGTCATAAAAAAGGGTTTTAGTACAAGGTTGGTAAATCGGGTTGGGATTTGGTTTTCCATGTCATAACGGATGGCTCCTCCTTAAGGATGGGTGAACGAACGAGAGTGAGCCGTAAACTCGGGGAAACGTCGATGCCAATAAAACCTATAACCGATGGACAGTTTAAGAGATCTCGTAATTTTTTAAAAGAGTTTTGAAATAGATTATACATATTATTTGGGAACTTTGTCTACTGTTATGCATTATGGGAAATGTATTATTGTGCATGAAAACCATGAACTCACTGAGCTTTATAAAGCTGACTATTAGCATGCATCCCAGGAGCTCAAGATTCAAGAGTGGACAAGAGCAAAGATATTGCTTAGTGAATTATATTTCTATTGATTAAGTATCAGATTATGGGGTGGTTAGACTTTATGTTTGAACATAGTTTGTAACGTAACCCAGTATGGGACGGGTTAGCACTGGGTTATTATTTGCATTTATATTTTGGTAAGTCTTCCGCTGTAAAAGGGCTTTTATTAGCCGTTATGTTTTGGGATATTCAATGTTATTTAATGAGAATGATGTGACATAACTCATAGTGAAAATGAGGGTGTTACATATTTCAAAAACGAATTAGTTTAAGTCTCCTTCTTTTGCTGCTTCTCGAGGTTCAGTTGCAGTTCATTTCATTAGTCCTTTTTGGTCTTTGTTGTTTTGTTGGTTGTTTGTTTCTTATTCGGTTTGGCTTGTTTCCCTCTTAAGTGTATGTTCCTCACTGATCTCTTTGTAGAGCTGTTGTATTGGTTGTCTTTTTAATAAAATTTCGCGTTTCAAAAAAAAAATACCATTGAGAAAAAAATGATAACATATGTGTTTAAATCGAATATATTGTTTTCTTAAAAATAAATAAATTTAATTACTATTAATCATCATGTTATATTGAAAAAATATATTATAAATGGTTATCATTCATGCAACAATGAACTAGACAAGCAAACGTTGAGGTATTGGTCTGATAACATTTTATTTAATGGGATGTATTTTTTAAAAATTGAATTATTTTAATTAGGATCATATCTTTTATACAAAAAAGAATTATCATAAAGTTGTGATTCACGCAACATTAACTTACACATGCGAAAGTTGAATAACTAGAATAAATTTTCATTTGATCAAACACGTTTCTTGAAAAATGAATTTATTTGATCAAAATATAATTATCATAAAGTTGCAATTCAAGCAACCTTAAAATGCACATGTGATTGTGACCTTGTAAAACAGGTGTTAAAGGATTACATTGATTTTTTGAAGAAAAAGATTTTGTTGATGATGTTTTTTAAATTATCAATAAGACTAGAAGCGTACTCGCGCAATACAACGAGATACATCACGATTTTAATGTTTCATTTTATTTTTTTGTCGATTTACAGTACGATTTTGGATGGTTTTAAGAAAGTGATAATGTTTTTTTTATAAATTTGTTTAATTTAGACTTAATAATATAATGTTTTTTATATAAAAAAATTAAGTATTTTGTTAGAATTCAATGATTATCTTATATATTTTAATGAAATTTAAAAAAAATAACCAATTACATATTTAATAATATAATTAAAACAAAATAATAGTAATATAATATATTAATTAATAGTGATACATGAAAAGGTCTGCATAAAGGGAATGCCCTGCACATACCAAATTGGTGGGTGTTAGAAGTCTGCAGTATTAATATATATCTTATGCTTTGATACATGTAAATTAAGAGATTTTTAAAATCTTGCATAAAATGATGATAACTTGTGCCTAATAATTTATATTTAAGAGTTTTTTTATCCGTGTTTTATAATATAGTATAGAATATCAAAAATGCTTTAACAAGGAACTGACACATGTTAGAATCAGACCTCTAAATTATCAAAAATGCTTTAACGAGTAAATCTTACGAAATCCTGTGAATATTGATCATCACATGGGATTTTAAAATTCTATATTTGCAGGATTTTAATGAAATTTTGGAATTCAAATCCAGAAAATTATTCAAACCAAACATGAGATGGAAATAAAATTCAATTTTAAATCTATCCAAATCTAATCCAATCTTACAAACCGGGGGACCTTAAAACTTCCTTTTTTATTGTCATGTTAGCAAAATAAGGACCTAGAAAAAATCCACTGTGGTAAGAACTTTTTTCAACTTCTTTGCAGGTCTTAGGGGTCGTTTACCAAACACTTTCCCGATAAGTGTTTGTCGGTAAAATTCAACACTATCATTTACCTACCGGGTAAGATTTTAGTCCACCGAATAGACATCTGATGCAACAATTTACCCGGTAAGCGCTTACCATGGTAAGAGTCGTCTCCCTCACTTACCGGGTAAAACTCTTGATCCTTGTTTCGCTCTTACCAGGTAAGATTCTTGATTTTTACCATATTCATCCGGTAAGGTTATATGACTTGGTAAACACTTACCCGGATAAGCGTTTGATAAACGATCCTTAAATTGGTCTCACGTGATCAATGTTCATTGGTCCACCTAGCAACTTCAATGTAAATGGAATCAAGTTATACCACTTGCCTTCTTTTTTTCCTTTCCTAGCATATTGATGGGTTTTGAACCGATACATTGTCACATGAGCTTGTAAAAACGTTTTATGCCATTGTAAATAGGGGTGCTCAAAAACCCGACCAACCTGGAAAAAAAATCAACCCGAGGTAACCCGACAGATAATCGATACAAAATTAGGACAACCCGTATCTATTGAGTTGATATTGGGTTAGACTCAAAGTAACCCGATAACCCGATAAACGTTTTAACGAATTCTCTAAAATTATTTATATTTTCTTTTAATATGTATAAGTTACCAAAAATAACTCGGCAATAACGAGCAATAGAACTCATAAGAGGACATTATTGGAAAGTTATATGTAATAACTAAATATTTGATGAACTCGTATATTTTTTGAATGGTGGATCGTATTTCAAAGAAAATTTTTCTTATTTTTATGTTTTCAATATTGTTTTTACTTTTTTTAAACACAACCTGACCAATCCAAACAGGTTGGGTTGGGTTGCACTTTGTTTGGATTGGATTGAAAATTTTCAAACCGCTAATATTGGGTTGAGTTGTTTAAATGTCTTCCATTCGATTGACCTAATCCATGAGCACCACTAATTATAAAACAAGAAAAATATTGTGCACCAATTTTTAAGTGTGGACCATTTCAACTATCATTTTTTATGGGCCCACTTGGCCACGGAAGCCATTTTAATAAATAATTAATAAATAAATTTTATGCACTCTTTTTATTATGAGTTTTAGTTATAAATCATGAATTGATTGATGATTAAAGGTATAATATCTATAAAATGTATAGAAAATAAAATTGTAATAAATAATGTAGTCATAAACTTGTAAATACGTTCATAAGTGAAACTCATATGCCCTTTAACCATGTCTCTATGAATAAATGACTTATGAATGTGTGCATTCTTAAAGCCACATTAATCCAATGTTATAGTTTGGCTTGAGATTTGAATTCTTTTTTACCATCATGTACTTTTGGAAAATAAATTTTAAGTTAAACCTCGCCTTAATTTTAAAAAAGAAAGTGTTGATAACGATTTTTCAAAGTTCAGGATCCCACCACATTAAGAGGCAATTGAATGCAATGAAGTTTCTATTTTCAGTAGTCCATAATCACAGTTAACATTTGTGTTCAATTGTTGACGTATAATTGTATTTAACATCAAGAAAAAAAATCAATTAATCGTTGCAAATAGACAAAACGGCATTAAATTAATTAAATGGATCGATCATCAAATTATTAAATTTTGTCCTATTCAAGATTGCATAATTAATACGTGTTAGATACAATCATGTTGTTTTGGTATGTATAAAGGGTAGCTTTGAATTGTATAATTTATTATGCTTCTTGAAGAATAATATTTCATAAGTAATGACTCGATAATTGGTCACATATTCTACTATCCTCATTGGTGTTGCCATGAGTCTCACGTTTGCAGGAGTCAAATGGTGGTATGGCAACTGAGGATGCACATGATGTACTTAGACATTTTCGATGATATTACATCTCATATGAGTAATTGGAGACACATGACTAAGGTCACATACTCGGTGTAGGGACCTATAGTTAGCATTGATGGGAAAAAAAAAAGGGGGGGGGGGGGGGGGGGGGTATAGGGGAAGATTTAGGACACACAAGCTACCAAAGTTCTGTGATAGTTATAAGGATATGTATTTTTGCCTACTTTTTATACGTTTTAATGTACTTACTTGATACTCATTTACATTTTTTTTACTCGCTATTCATTTTTCTTTCATTTTCACTCACATATTTTTTTTTTCAAGTCGGGTATTCGTAAAAAAAATAATCGCTCTATCATTTGGGGTAGAGGACAAGTCTAAGGTGGTGTTTGTTTTTTAAGAGGTTTGAAGTTTTATTTCACTTCTGATTAATAAGAGGTGGTGCCGAAGTTTGAAATCTGAATCAATAATACTGTTTGTTTTTGTAACGTCTGAAGGCGTCTTGAGATAAAGGAGAACATATAAAATAAGGCGTCGATAAGAGGTTTTAGGAAGTTAGGTCACCACTTCTTATCTCAAATGTATTTAAGAGTTAAGAGGATATGAAAACTGAAAAAAAAACAGTCTAAATGTAAAAAAATCTGACCGACTCAGACTTAAGAGCCATTAACAGTTTTTTTTTAAAAACAAATAGTCCTTAAGTATATCACACCTATTAGCGGATCCAGAAAGTCCGGTGATCGGAGATACATCTAACTAGGGTATTAAAAAGAAAATCCAAAGTCGAATAAAACCATTGGAACTGGATAAGATTTGCTAGAAGAACTGGATAACAAGCATTCCAGAACAAAAACGTCAGACTTAAATATCGGAATCATCCAATTAAACACTAAAATTGTTGACAATTACGACATTAAAAGTAGTAAGCGAGTTGCTAGAAGAAATGAGAGTGAGGGGCCGTTTACCAAACGCTTACCCGGATAAGCGCTTACCAATAAAATTTAACACTATCACTTACTTAGCGGGTAAGATTTTAGTCCACCAAAACAGTATCGTATGCAACAATTTTCCTGATAAGCGCTTACCAGTAAATTTTAACACTATCACTTACTTACCGGGTAAGATTTTAGTCCACCAAAACGGTATCGTATGCAACAATTTTCCCAGTAAGTGCTAACCATGGTAAGAGTCTTCGTCATCACTTACTAGGGTAAGACTCTTGCTCCTTGCATTAGCTCTTACCGGGTAAGATTTTTGTCATTGCCATATTCATCCATAAGGTAATATGACTTGGTAAGCATTTACCCGGGTAAACATTTAGTAAACGACCCCTGAGTCGCCGTGAAAAGGGTTGAAGGCATTAATGAGATAAGGTTGAAGACAACAACAAAAAAAATATTGCGGTAATATGAGATGTAAGGTTCTAAAACATAATTAATAACTTTTTTTTCTTTCACTTTTTGACGGGGTTATGTACCCCCAACCCCTAAAGGTGCATCCGCACATGGTCATACCCCCTCCTATCATATATTTAAGTGAGATATATTATGTTTATATATATATATATATATATATATATATATGGTTGGGTTTCGATGAGAAGTTGAGGTTAATGTGAGAAACGTGAGAAATGGTTATCAACCGTTGGATGAGAAATTGATGCACAAGCATGACCAATCTTATCTTGTTTCAGAAGTTGGTAGAGAGTAAGAAGCGTCACAATATTTCTTTTATACATGCCAAAGTGATGGAAAACAAATGTCTAGTTTCATCACCTGGGTTTAGACCGTACCCTTTCACTACCGAGAGATCCATGAATCAGGATCCTGATGCATATAGATACAAATGGTCCACTGGGAGCAAACGCGTAAGAACCTACCCTTGGGAGGGGAACAACAACTGGGATTTGACGGCGGAGACATTATATGGACTGGAGGATGAGATGCACCAAGATGTACCGGATTAATTCTCTTGTAAGCCGTAATTCATGGGAGGGCATTTGATTAAAAGTGATCAACGGTTTATATTACTTCTTACGCTTCTCATGTGAATCTCAACTTGTCTTCCGATCATTCTCACACACACACATATATATATATTCAAATGTCAATGATGAACAAAACTAATTGTATCTGGTATTCTTTTTAAATTCATATTATGATAATAGAGGTTGGTGTAGGCTTTAATTATGTAGATAACAATTTAGTTTTTTTTTTTTCCCAATCTGTGTAAAATAATCACATGGCATGTGTGGAAAGAAAATTATTTTTCACCAACTATAATACATATATTAAAAAAAAAAACTTTTAATAAAAGACTAGGGTTCCCATAAGAAATGTCATATATATATATATATATATATATATATATATATATGAATGTATTATTATATTGCATGAAGACGTGTAAAGGTGATCGACCGTTTTCACATAAAATAGTGAAGATACATATTCAAGTCTGTAACTTTCACCACCTTCAAAAAATATAACATTTTCTTTACATGTAAGGGAATCTTCACAATTTCTCATCAAAACTCTTTTTTTTTTTTTTTTTTTTTATCATATGATCCAAAGTCTTCATATCTGAGCAATAAATCTTAACCCGCGTCATCTATCGATAAGGTATGTTTACCTTTTTGATAGCATCCAACCTTAAAGCTTAACTTAATAACTTAAAAATTGTGGTTTACATACTCTCAAACGGCGAATTCAGGGTTTTTTTGAAAGTAGTATCACAAAATAATTATCGTAATATAAAATAATTATAAAGACTCTATTTTGGCTATTTTAATCGATTAAATATAAATTAAATACTTATAAATTAAATATTTAAATCATCCTAATTTTGGCGAATTCAGGGTTTTATAAATTAAATATCTTAATAATTATCGTAATTTTAAATCGATTAAATATAAATTAAATATTTAAGTCATTAAATAATTGATATATTAATTTTTTTTTCAAAATCATCTCAAAACTTAAAAACAAGTCGATTGTTGGTGTATTTTCAGTTTTCTTTTTACTGATTCTACATGATCAAATAGAGATACAACATATTAACCTCGAATATAAACAAACTATCCTTAAAGTCTAAAGAGTGAACCCTAAATATAAACAAATTAACCTCAAATTAACAAATTAAACACTAAAGACGAAAAATTATCCTCTATTTAACTCTACACATATAGTAACTTTAAAGTTTAAAGAGTTAGGACCGAATATATACAAAAAGTAACGCTAAAGAGTTGGTTAACATGTTATTATATTAACATCATTACATCACTACACATACTTTTTTAAAGGCAAAATATTACTAAGAAACAAAAGATACAACTCTATAAAGGCGATATGCGAGGAACAAATACCAAAGAGGAAATCAAGCCAAACCCTGCAAGAAAGAAAGAGCCAACAAATCAACAAAGATGAAAAAGGAGGACCAACGAGAGAAACAATAACGAATTCTCAATAGTCGACAAAAGAAGGGGATCCAAACCAAGTCGTCTTCAAAATAGACCGATCTTTGAGCCTTGAAACAATACAATCAAAGGATTTAAATTGGATATTTGGATGTCACCAAAAAGATCACCAAGAGAATTTACCCTTTGAAGATACAAGCATTCCCGAGTTTCTAAATAGAGTAAACAACAATCTGAAAAACTGCTTGCCACACATCTTTCAACGATCCCGTGTTTGCCTACAAACTTGCATACACACTTTTGATTTGTTTTAATATTTTAAATGTATGTATTTCATCTACTGGGAGGCCTTCTTTTGATAAACCATAAAATTGTGATAACCTTGACAACTAATGCATAATATATTATTTCATATAATTTTTTCCATACTAAGATTTAGAATATTATTTAACATATACTTTGTTCTTCCAAACTAGGCCAGGGCCCAAGTGGTGAGGCTGGGCTTCTAATTGCAAAAATCAAAGCCCCCTACCCTAGCACTTGTGCTACAATATCTTTTTGTCATAAGGTAATCTTCTTGATCTTGATTTTTCATAAAACATTTAAAATAAAAGAAGAATATAGAAATATAACTCAAACCCATTATAAAGCAATCTTCTTGATCTTGTTTTTTTTTTCATAATAATGATCATAAATATAGTTTTTTTTTATAAATAAAAAAGCATGTTAGTGCAACTCTGGGGAAAGGTTGTGACGTGTAACTTGTAAGGATTGTAAAAGTTAATGTTATTTTAAAATTTTAATTGGTTCAAACAAACTTAAAAGTGAAAATAGTTTATACGGTTATAAAAATTAAAATATCAAGTCCCACAATATAAGTTGTACATACGAATCCGCACAATCTCATACACAAATATTACAAGAAATATAAGGAGATAATGGAAAAATACGTTACACTAGTCTAGTCCACACGAGACACTTCCCTAGGTAGTTCATTGTAATTAATCTCTAAAAGGTATAACAAAATCGTACACAATAATCTTTCAACAAAGATAAATAAATAAAAGTACTAAACCTTTTACGAAAGAGATAATCACTCGAGGGTAATTTGTAGGGAAATATAACTCAAATTTCACACAAATATGACAAACACTCAAATGATCGGTGTATAGAGAAAACATCTCAAAGATAACATAATATTTGAACACTTTTGTAAAATGAGATTAACAACCGCAATCCAAGGATTATGAACTATGAAGTGTTTATATTTCCCACCACTTACAACATATGATTTCACAAGAAAATTAATTGTTGGTATAATAATCTCAAATGGATGCAGTTTGATTAAAATCATAAACTTAAAGAAGATAGAGATGTTATTGAGGTGTTCAGGGTTTAAAATAGAGAGCATGGATTTATTATGTTCAAGAGTTGTTTTGAATGTCTAAAAAGCCTTTGATTTGAACTTCAAAGTTTAAAATCAGGGGTCACGTGGACGTCCATATTGTCACTTTACAAAGAAAAAGCTCTACTTTCAACCGTTGAAAGTACTGACATGTCATAAATACTTAATTATAGGTGTCCCATTTTTTTGGCCAACTATATGAATTTATTTAGGCACAACAAACAAAAGCAACCTGATACCCCCCCCCCCCCTCCTCGTCGATATGAGACCACATCTTCCCCCCTTTATTTTTCTCTCTTTCTCTCTAATCAAAATCCAAACTCCGTCTCCCACTCTTTCATCAGAATGATGTTGTTGCGGTTGCAAAGGATTCAATAAAAACGCGAACGAATATTACCTCCATTTTGTCATGGAAAATGCAATGGAGGAGTCTAAAAGGTTCGAGGAGCTACAGGGTGATGGCGAGTGGTGGCATGAACTCTATATTCAATAAATGTATGGTAAACATTAGGGTGATGAGCTATGAAGCTAGAGGCGGTGGTGGGTGTGAATAAAGCCACGAAGTTTGTGGCGGTGGCGGCTTTGAATCCAGTGGATGTGATCAAGAGTTTTAGGTTGATGAACTTTTATACCGTGGAAAATGAGATCTATTGTTTATATATAAAGTTTTAATTTTACGGATCCACTTATCCATACTTGAATTAGTATTTTCATTTTATACAGTTTTGTATTACAAATTCATTGATGAATTTGTATAAACGTATTATTAATGTTCTAACTAAATTTTTCGTATTTGTACTCAGGACTTAAAGTTTTGATATTGATTTTGGATTTGGATTAAAGTTTTTAGTTCTAAGATACTGTTTTCCCCTTCATTTATGAAATAGAGTAAGAAAAATGGAGAAAAAATAATTGATTAAAAAGTTTAATAGAAGTAAGAGGATCAAAATACCCAAACATGATAGTCAAATAAGGTTTCTTTAACTCAATTGATGAAAGATACCCAAACCATTAAAAAAAACCAAATTTTGAATACCTATTGGGTATTTGGTGAAAATTTATTTTAAAGACTCAATCTAGTCAAACATGTAATTCACTATTAAATTAGTAATCAAATAAACAAATACATATATTTAAAAACGTGAATTAGGTCTTAAGGATGGAACGGGTGGGTATTGAGCAGGTAATCAAAAATATATATAGAGAGAGAGGATCAAATGAGAACAATAACTATTTAAAAGAACACGAGAACTAACAAAATCATTAGTGATTTTACATTAACGTGCAAAAAAGTCATGTGAGCCTGAAGTCGTGGCCAAAATCCTTTTTTCGTGTGCTAATGTAAAATCACTAATGATTTTATTAGTTCTCGTGTTCTTTTAAATAGGTACTGTTCTCGTTTGAACTCGACTCTCTCTATATATATATATAAAAAAGAAGGAAGAGAAGAGAGAGTTAAGAAGAAAACTCCATTAAGGTTTTTGAATTTTGTGGTCACCCCAGTGGCCAGCAATGGCAACCCCAAACTGAAACAGATGGTATAGAAAACAAGTTACAAGTTTGCAATAAGCAAACTTAAAAGAAGAAGAAAAAAAACGCCTGTCCAATTGACCATTGACCAGAAGCAAACAAAACAAATGTATAGAAGTTGCTACTTTCGAAACAACAACTTGTCACCAGTAAAAATCTCCGACCTGCAGTACCACGAAACAGCTAGGAAGCTTAAGGAAAATCACAAATTCAAAGGTTCCGACAACCATTTTACCCAATCGATTCCTTTCTCCCTATCTCTTCTCATAATCCATTCGTACGTTTTGATTTGAAATTCGAAGAATAGGTCCGATAGCTTACTTTTCTCCTCCTTGAACACTACTTTGTTACTGTGCGACCAAATTAGGTACAGAAACGCCCACAACACCGCTGTCCAAACCGACGATACTTCCGAATTTCCACCCGCTTGTATTGAGCAGGTAATGCATCCCCCGTTCTCACCCCCTCCCCTGGACTAATCCTCGACAAATCCCCCGCGCGGGAGGGGGGGGATCTCCGACAAGTTTGGGGAATCCATTTAGTGAAAAATAATAAAAACAACGTATTTTAAAATTAAAATTATAATCAATCATCACTACATTAATTACAAATATTGAAAATCAAATATCTTTGTCATTTAATAATAAATGTACATATACATATATGCTTATTGGATTAAGCTCATTTGAGAAATGCTAAAAATATAAGAAATAAAGAAAATGATCCTAGCTCTTTATCTGGTCAACATTTGCGGGTTTGACCGTGAAACACCAGATAATTCCTTGTATGGTCTGTAGAAGATAGAGGGGTACTTTCGTAAAATACGCGGGACGAGTTCATATATGAATTTGTATGATTCACATACGAATTATATGTTCATATATGAACCAGTGTAATTCACATATTAACTTTTTTAACTGATTTATATATGAACATTTGTGATTCATATATGAATTATACGTTCATATATGAATCAGTTAATTAGTTCATATATGAATCTGTTAATTAGTTTAACTGATTCACATATGAACCTACAGTTAATTGGTTAATATGTGAATCAGTTAATTGGTTCATATATGGATAAGTTTAAAGAGTTTATATGTGAATTACACAGGTACACATATGAACATATAGTTTATATGTGAACTCGTCTCGTGTATTTGTAAAAATTATGAAAGTGTCCTTCTATTTTTGGAATATCCGCAACTTTTGATCAGTCAAAGACGCAATATTTGACCAGTAAAAACCGATCTTGACCGATTGAAATGATAGGATTAATTCTCTATTTCTCATATATTTAACATCTCTCAAATAAACATCTCCCTGTGCTTATATACACACTATATGCATATATTATTTTTTTTAAAATCAAATTGGACTCCGATTAAGGGCGGGCAATGCCATCCACAACCCCATTTCGAGTACGAAAATAAATCTTGTCCCCATCCCGATACCTATCAAAGTGGAGAATCCCAACTCCATTAGGGTCGGGTATCCGTCCGGACGGGTTAAATTTCCGTCTCTAACAAGATCCAGATGTAGCCTGTGGATGAAATCCTCAAAATTGGCGTGAATGGATGTTTGGAAAAAGATTCCAATTTTTGGCGAGTCGTAAAAAAGTCGTTGTAGCCTTGCTTTGAACATTTCGATTAGCTGGCATGTTTAAGGTACACGTGTGTATTGCAAGTCCGCGTCACCTATTATTAAAAAAAAAAATATATTATCTTCCAAATCAATTTTAATGTGCTAGGCACCCACGTGAAGAAAACGTAATATTTTTTTAGTTGTACATCGTACAAAAAAGTATTTTTATATTTTGTTAAACTATTAAATTATAATTTCTGGTCGAGATGAGAACTATGCGACAGGTCGACAACACTGGATAACGTATATGAAGCGATTTAAAATTTATTAAGATAGATTTAAGAGTAAGGGTATGTTTGTTTGCAACTTAATGAGCTTAATGAGACTCGCATCTTATTCAGTCAGGTATATATGACTGTTTGGTAGTGACTTAATGATATAGAAAATGACTTATTCAGTAAGATTTTAAGGGGGAGCTTTATACAGAAAACCAAGTTTTTTTCCAAACCAGTCAATTCCATTAAAAAACATGTTCATTTCATCTATGAAAAAACACTCTCAAATAAAAACCTTATAAATCTATACAGACAGATTAATCCACATAGACAACTTTATTAATACAGAACTTAATGGAAAACCAACCAAAAAACCCCTAAATTACACTTGTGATCTTTGGTTGTCATTAATTACTAAGGGGGGGTGTTTGGAATTGCTTATTTAAAACAACTTATGCTTATTTTAATTTGTAAAAAGTGCTTATCAACTTATGTGGTGTCGAATCGGAGTTTTAAAAAAAGTGTTTGAATTAACTTATTGTGGTACCAAAACGTAATAAGCTAATAAGTTGTTATTGAAAGATGTTTGGGATTGCTGATACATATAAAATAACTAAAAAAGTCATAATCACTTTTCAAATAAGTTGATAAGTTAAAACCAAATGACTTATCGAAAAGTGTTTTTCAGCGGTTTGGCACCGCTATAAGTCATTTTAATTTTTCCCCAAACACTCAAAAATGCTTATCTCCGGTGTCAAATCACATTAAGCTAAAAAGCGCCTCAAATAAGCAATCCCAAACACCCCCTACGTTTAGTTTGTATTTTTAAAATTAGAGTAAATTACGGATTTGGTTCATCACGTTTGTCGATTGTTACAAAATTGGTCCTTTATCTTCAAAAAATACATGATAACCCTCTAGGTATGCATTTTGTTACAAAATTTGTCCCTCGAGCTAACGGAAGTCTAACTGCTCCGTTAAGCACGAGAGTATTATAGTCATTTTACCTATTTAATTTATTTTACCATTTTTTAATTAATTATAATTATTTTTGTTGAATGTTCATCTTCTACATGATGAACATCAAGAACAAACCTAAATCAAACTCATTAAAAAAACCAAAAACCAAAATCAAATTCATATTTAAGACACAAATCTGCAATCAATTTCTGTTTTCAACCTTTCCATATCTATTTTAAAAAATGCAATCAATTCCATTCAAGACACGGATCCCAAATCAAAAAACCTAAATTTAAAAATCAAACCCAAAGAAGAGAGAGATCTGAGAAAATCGAGAGAAGAGAGAGAGAGAGAGAGAGAGAGAGAGAAGAGATACAGAGAAGAGATAGAGATCGAGATAAGAGAGATCGAGAGAAAGGATGGACGAAGCAAAGGGATGAAAACCGTTAAACCCCTGGTCGACGAGTTCGTCTTCTCTGACGACTTCTTTTATGTTGTTTGTGTCTTCTCTCAATCTCTCTCTCCCTATCTCAGATCTCTCAAGCGCTCTCTATCTCATATCTCTCGATCTCTCTCTATCTCAGATCTCTTTCTCTTCTCTTTTAATCTTTTAAGTGGGTTTGATAGGTTTAAACCTGAGACTTATTTAGGTTTTTGATTTTTAAATATAGGTTTTATTTAGGTTTTTGAATATGTATTTGATTTAGGTTTTTGGTTTTTTTAATGAGTTTGATTTGAGTTTGTTCTTGGTATTCATAATGTTCATTATGGAGAAGATGAACATTTAAGAAAAATAATTATAATTAATTAAAAAATGGAAAAATAAATTAAATAGGGTAAAATGACCATAATACCCTCATGCTTAACGGAGCAGTTAGACGTCCGTTAGCTCGAGGGACCAATTCCGTAACAAAATGCATACCTGGAGGGTTATCATGTAATTTTTTAAGATAAAGGACCAATTCCATAACAATCGATAAACATGAGGGACCAAATTCGTAATCTACTCTTAAAATTATGAGTAAACTACACTTTTGGTCCCTGTGGTTTGGTGTTTATAACACATTTGGTCCCTACAGTTTAAAAATCACACTTTAGCTACTACAATATGCTATTTGATCCGGATTTGGTCCCTCATAGTTAACCCCGTAAAAAAACTCAGTTAAGTGAGGGGTATTACGGTCAATTTACTTTTTTCTTGTTTTTTTTTCATTTTCTCTTTTTGTCTTCTTCTAAACCCATAAGGACCAAAAACGTTATTCAATGTATCTCACACACACACACATATATATATACCTGCATATATATATAGTGTTTGGTTCATTTGAGAAATGGTAAATATATGAGAAATAGAGAATTAATCCTAGCCATTCATATGGTCAAGATCGGATTTGACTAGTCAAATATTGCGGCTTTGACCGGTCAAAAGTTGCGGCTTTGACCGGTCAAAAGTTGCGGCTATCTCAAAAATAGAAGGACAATTTCGTAAATTTTACAAAACACACGGGCTGTGTTCATATATGAACATGTATAATTCACATATGAACTATATGTTCATATATGAACCATTGCAATTCACAACTGAACTCTTTTAACTGATTCATATATGAACCTTTGTGATTCATATATGAATCTGTATAAATCACAAAGATTCATATATGAATCACAAAGATTCATATATGAATCACAAAGATTCATATATGAATCTTTATGAATCACAAAGATTCATATATGAATCAGTTGAACTAATTAACAGATTCATATATGAATCTTTGTGATTCATACAGATTCATATATGAACTCATCCCGTGTATTTTACGAAATTACCCCTCTACCTTCTATAGACCACACAAGAAATTATCCGGTGCTTCGCGGTCAAAGCCGCAAATGTTGACCAGATGAATGGCTAAGATTACTTCTCTATTTCTCATATATTTACCATTTCTCAAATGAACCTCTCCCTATATATATATAATAAATACACAAACCCAACCCCTCTCGTTTTTTAGAAGATGATAGAAGGAAGAAGAGGGGTTTGGGGTTTTAGAAAGAGAAAGGAAGAGCTCTTTAGGTGTGTGTATTATATATATATATATATATATATATATATATATATATATATATATATATATATGTCACTGTTCATTTTCTTCATTTGAACAACATACTTCTCATGGTGAAATCTCTTTCGTTTCTCAAGCAAATTAAGTGAGGTTTTTTTCTAAACGATCCTTGAAGCAAACCCAATCAATCCTTACTAAAAAGTTTCGATCATGCACTGAAGTTTAAAATCCGGCGAGATACAATTTTCCGGTGATCCACTTCTAACTTTATTTGACATGGACTTCAAGTTTAAAAGCTACTTTGTGATTGAATCCACCAAATTATTTTATCTGTGATGTATTTAAGGCAGAAATTCGACAATAAACTGCTCTTTTCAACAATCCCAGTTTTCCGGCGATATCTCCGGCGAAACTCCAACGATCTTCAAACGACTGTAACTCGCTCAAATCTCGACCAAATTTGATTCTGAAAGTAGCTACGTGTTCTAAATCATCAAAGAAAGAGCTTAGACACGATTAGATCGATTAAAAACATGAAATACAAAGACCCACTTATTTTTCACGATCAGATTAGGATATTTGGTTTTGTAACACCCTAAAAATAGGGATAACAAAAATCCGAAAAACGGACATGAGGTATACTAAAATTGCCACAGCAAGAGCCTCCCAAAATGGGGAATAATACAATTAAATCTGTTTAATCACAATTGTAATTTAACGGATAAATAAACAACAACCAACTAATCTAATTTCTACATCTAGAAAAGAGATTACAAAAAGGGGTGTCATCTATAAACCCAAGGCTTCTCAAAATAGTCCAGGTGTCGTATCCCCAAGCTCTCGCCCAAAGCATCTATACCTGCCTAGGAGCCGCGCTGCTAACACCTGAGATACACATCGACACCAAACAAGTGTTAGGCCAAAAAACCTAGTGAGTTGAGCAAGTAAAATCATGCCAGAAACAGTTACAGTTCTTATCAGCAGTTAACAAATAATCACGTAGATGTGGAGTCAACAGGGGCGACCCATATCTCCAATCCGGTTCACCCAAAGAGGCAATGCACCTTGAAGCCACTTTCTCTGGCAACCCAAAGGTCCGACACGCACCGGGGACTACCGCCTTTGGAAATTCCCCGACGGCGGAGGTCTAGGTACATAGGAGACTACCACCTTAGGAAATTCTCCAAATGTCACCCACCTACATTCCTATAGTGAATCACAGACTTGGTTCGTCCACATAATGCATTTAGGAGGTCTCAAGGTGTAATTCCATCCGTAACATTTCGGATATCCACTAGGAATACACTATTACCATCCTACTCATGTAAATCCAACATATAACATAATATCCATCCAAATACTTCGTGAGAATGTAAGGTCGCCAAAGGCATTCCAAAAAAAAAGGAATCATCAACATA
Organism: Arctium lappa; assembly: GCA_023525745.1. NCBI lineage: Eukaryota > Viridiplantae > Streptophyta > Magnoliopsida > Asterales > Asteraceae > Arctium > Arctium lappa. The sequence goes on from CM042048.1 coordinate 149,090,410, forward strand.
CCAAGATATACACATATAACACATGGTAACTTCCATATACATAAATCCATGGGTAAAAAACCCCCAAAATACTTAAAACATTAAATATGAACATTTGAGATATGCATTGACATCAACAAGTAGAAGATAATGATGTGTATCTAGTTTTAACAAAAGATTAGTAAACTCACAATCTAGGTTTTTGACCAAAACAGAAAAGATGAAACCCTAGCTTTTGAAGAAGATGAGACTTGAAGGGAAGAGGAGTAGCTTGAGAATCTTCACTAGATAAGCTTGGATGAAGCTTAATGATCAATAAATGATCCTAACAACCCAAACCCTAGGAAGTAAATGAGGTAGGTGATGAAACCCTAAAAAAATCGCCTCCAAGAAGGTTCTCCCGTTTTTTGTAAAATGATAGTGAGAAATGAGGTATTAAATATTATAAAACAGCAGACTGGACCACGCGGGCGATAGTGCCCGACGATAGTGCTAATGGCACTATCGCGAGTCACAATCGCGGCCCACTTCGACCTCTCGGTACATGTTCGGCGATAGTGCCCTCCGCGATAGTGCCAAGGCACAATCGCGAGCCACTCAAAAACAACCCAAAACTCAACCGAAAACGATAACGAGCACCAGGTTTGAACGATTAACGAAGGTAAATTAATTATACGACATTTAGACATAATAATGATCATGAAATGTACACCAAGACACATATTCTCATATAAGCGAAATAACTGCATTTAAGAAGACAAAATACTTACCTTACGAATTTCCGGGTGTTACAGATTTGATTTTGAGTTTTTTTAGTGTGTGTGTGTGTGTATGAGAGAGAGAAAGAGATTTAAGCATTTACCGGAGAAGACGATCAGATAAGACAATCAGAGGGGGAGATGAGATGGTGGTTGGGGGTGGGGTGGGGGATCGCTCGCCGGAGATGGTAGGTGGCGGTGGGGGAGGGGATGGCTCGCCGGAGATGGTGGGTGGCAGTGGGGGAGGGAGGTTGGGAAAGAAGGCCAGAGATGGGAGGTGGTCGGAGGTTGGGAAAGTTGGCCGAAGATTTTCCTCCCTGCAACTTCCTTACAAACACACACACACACACACACTCTCACACACACACACACACACACATATATATATATATATATATATATATGAGCAAATAACATTTTTGGTCCCTGTAGTTTTGAATATTTACTTACTCATTAAAGACAAAGATAATAAAAATATAAAAAGACTAAATTACGCCTTACTTAACTGAGTTTTTTAACGGAGGTAACCACGAGGGACCAAATCCGGACCAAATAGCATATTGTAGTGGCTAAAGTGTAATTTTTAAACTGTAGGGACCAAATGTGTTATAAACACCTACACCTCATATATGGGCTCCGTTTTTTAGCTCGTTTTTTTTTTTTGGTTTAATTGGTTTCTTGATTTGTTTTTTTATTAGAGTTTTAATTGATTTTAGATTTGGATTTTATATTTAGCTCATTTGGTTCTAAATACAGGACTTCTGTTTGTTTTGGAATTTGAGTGTTTTCTAGAATCATAGTTCACTTTTCCTTTTCAATATGGGTTTGTTTCTAAATTTTGGTTCAAATTTTGGTTTGATGGAGAAGATGACCAGAGTGGGTTGGGTTAGGCTGTGGAGTTGTCAGGTTAAGATAGGGTGGAGGTCCATCAATAGGTTATACACATGCTTTAAACATGTGTACGCTGGAATTCATATAAAAATTAGAAAAAGACAAAATACTAAGATAAACAAAAAATGATAATAATTAAAAAAAAGATCAAAATGCCCTCAACTTAACTAAGTGTTTTTAATAGAGTTAACATGGTGGACCAAAACCGAAACAAAATGACAATCATATGGACCACATTCGTAATAAAGTGACAACCATAAAGATCAAAGTGTAATTAGATCAAAATATAGACGAAACTTGATAGTAAGTGACAATTACAAGGACTAAAAGTATAATTTACTCTAGATTTAAAATAAGAAAAACATAAATTTCAAACTAATTAATTAAAAATAATAATATTTTTAACAACTTAATATTAAGAATTGGAGTTTTTTAAAAGCCAAAATGCAACAAGTTTGTATTGATGTGGACGTTGAATTATTAAGATATATTGTAATTCTTGATACATGTCATGTATGCTAAAAATCCGTTTATATATGTTATATACTATAAAACATTAACCACTTGGATTGAGGCGCACTAGTAAAGCCTTTGGGGGATGTAGTAGAAAATTTCATCTATCCAGGGTTCAAATCCAAGCGTTGCCAAAGCCCTTGTGGCCATGGAGGTTCACCTGCGATGACTCCAGGCCATTCGTGGTCGCCCGGGGATTAGTCGGTGCGCGTAAGCTGATCCGGAAACCCACGGTTACAAAAAAAAAACTATAAAACATTTGGTATAACATATTATTAAGCATATGAGGTGCCATTAATTAATACACGGACAATGGTACAAGACACCAAGCCACGATGTGCAGGGATTGGTTACAAGTTATCATATCTATAAGTCCTTCATGTTGTAGCCCAGTGATAAGGTAACATCGTGGGGGGTCAGTGGATGGTATCCCTGACTACTCAGGTTCGAACCCCGTGGTGAACATCATGTGACATCCATGATCATGGGCCCTGCCACATAGTGGTACCCTTAATTGGGCTGGGTCGTGATCGACGGGGATTAGTCGGGTGATACTCTTAAGTGGGAGCCCAGATACCCCGAAAACATGTACGTGTGTTAACTTGTCGTTCAAAAAAAATATCATATCTATAACCTTTTACAACTTTTAGAACTTCTTAAAACTAAATAATCAACTGATGAATTTATTTAAATAAAGAATAATTATTAATCATTATTAATACTCGATCTTCATCGTTATCCAAAATTACATCAATCAAACAAAAATAAATGATATCTTTATATTTACTTTTTTTTTATTTTAATAAAATTTTGAATTAAACAAGTTATATAACAAAATAAGAAGATTTGGGATCACCTCAGATTAATCTATTTTCGTGAGACCACGTTTTTATACTTGAAACTTCATAGCAAAACCTTCACAGTAAAACACTGTGAATGTTTGGATTTTTTTTCACTTCCACAGTGTTTTGCTGTGAACTTTCAAGTGTAAAATCGTAGTCTCACGAGTCTCATGAAAACAAGTTGGTCTCACATGAACCCAACCCAAATAAGAATATGATGATATTTACTTTTTCATATACTAGAAATGTACCCTTGCAATACAGCGGGTTTCTGAAATTTAGAACTCGAACCCTCGATCATTATTCATATTTTTTGTTAAAAAAAATTTTATTTTACGATTTTGAGAAACCTAGATTTAAAACAAATATATATTTTAGTTTAGTTTAATTATGGTTTTTTATAAAAAATAATAATAAATTTTTTTTGTTACGGCTCAAAAAATGTTTAATTTAAATGATAACTATAGTTAAGATATTTTATATTTAAAATTAAAAAGATAACATTATTCAATAAAAAATAAAAATAAGGTGTTTTATTTAGAATTTTCTTATATTTATCGGTTAGTTATACCAATAGTTAAAAATTTTAGATATTTTAGAAAATAAAAATAAGTGTTTATTTGCAGTTAGTTACACGAATTCAAACATTAAGCTTTTATAAGTTGTACTTATGGATTTTAAGTAATATGCATTAATAAATGGTACCTAATGCATAAAAATTAGCTTTTAAAAGTTTAGCTTAAATGTTTTATAATATAGTATATTTATATTAGTTAAAATTCAAAATTGTTAATGAAACATAATTATAACTTATTAAAGTCTCATGTTTTTATTTGTATAACTAACTGCAAATAAACATATTAAATACAAGATAAACACTATGAGATAAACTACCTGTTTTATTTTTTTTAAATATATTTATTAGATCAATGCATGTTTTTATAATATAGTATAGATATATTAGTTATGAGATTATAACTAATATAGGTATAGATATATTAAGAGCAAATCAAAAAATAAAAGATAAATATTGATAATAGTAATATTGATCAAATCGTCCAATAAATATAAAAAATAAATATTGATAATAGTAGATAATATTGATCAAATCGTCCATTAAATATACAAAACAAATATTTATATTAATAAATGGGTATACATTCCACAAATAGATGATGATGTGAGATACTGTGCTTGGATAAGTTGTACCAATGTATTATGAAATTGTAAATTAAGTAATTGGCTTTAATTAGTTGTATTTTTTGCTTAAAATGTTGTAATTAAGAGTTTTTTATATCTCTTTTATAATATAGTATATGACTTAAGTTCGCGTGAGACCAAACAGTTTTCGTGAGACCGGTGAGACCAAGCTTTAAAGTATGAAACTTCACACCAAAAAACTGTGAAGGTAAAAAAATTCGAACTTTTCATAGGAAAACACCGTAAATGTTACGTTCACGGTGTTTTTCGCTGTGAATGTTCGTTTTTTTTTACCTTCACAGCGTCTTCCCTGTGAAGGTTCGGATATACCTTCACAGTCTTTTATCTGTGAAGGTTTGATTTTTTTAAACTTGGTTTAGGTTTTTTACCTTCATAGTGTGATTACATTATGAAGGTTCAAATGTTTTTTACCTTCACAGTGTTTCAGTGTGAAGTTTCATGTTTTAAGGTTTGGTCTCACACGGTCTCAGGGAAACAGATTGGTCTCACGTGAACCTGACCCTATAGTGTGTATATATATATAGGGTCCCCTTCATTTGCTAACCAAACTATTTGTGCTAACCGTGCTAACCAATTTTCGACCAATCAGAAGCTTTCTAGAGTTTATCTAATTTGATTAATGTTATTAAAACGTCAAGGGTATTATGGGAATTTTCTAATTTTCGGCCATTTAATCTCATTCCATATTTTGAGGACATTTAATCTCATTCCATATTTTGAGGAGTTTGTTATGGTAATTATCTATTCTTTAAATATAATATTTTTAAATTAAAATTTGATGTCTATCAAGTTAATATGAAAGTTATCTTCTACCTAATTTTAAGCATCCAATAACTTTCAAACTGCATGAACATATGCTCATATACACAACTCCTAATGATAACTTCTTACCATATTCCCATATGCACAATTACCAAACAATGCACATATGCATATACAAAATTATAAAAGTAGTTATCTATGTGCAAAAATCCACAACAATGCATACATGCACTTTCAAAATTCCATAAAATATGCTTATACGCACATATTCCAAACATAGTTCTATTTTCCATGCCTATATGCAGAAATCCATAACAATGCATACATGCACTTTCAATTTTCAATAAAACATGCTCATATGCAGAGATCATCCACAAATACATAACAATGCATATATGCACCATAATAATTACTATTTGAATCCATAGGTTGCGTTATTTAACATTCAAAATTCCAGAAGAATGGGACTCCAAACAAAAAAAACCATAAGATTGTACAATTTATCGAAATAAAATCATTTTGATGGGTTTTGAAATACTTCGATGTCTTCGACATTGACATCTTGTGCGATCACCTTTCGTTTGCTGGTGGCGGTATCTTCGACGGTACCGACGGCCATGGCGGCCGAGTTGTGTTCTTCCGTTTGGACAGCCGGCGGCGGTGGTGTTCTTCTGTTTGTTGGGTGATTTTCCGGCGGGCGAAGTGGTAGGTTTTGGGTGAGGTGGTGGTGGGGAGGGTGGGGAGTGAAGTGGATCCACCATTGGAGATGAAATTGGTGGTTTTTATCGATTGTTTTCAGTAATTTTCAGAGAGAATTTGTGGAGAAGATGAAACTGTTGATATGGATATGTACATTAATTAGGGTAATTAATTAATTAATTAAAAACTGTTGAATTAGGGTAATTTAAAATTGCCCTAATTATTAGTTTATTTCTTTTGTGTTTATTTAATGAATGGATATGCAAAATTACAATTTTGACCCTATGCGGTTATGCACATTAATTTCATAACGTTTTTATTTTTTTTTATAAAATTAAAATTGTCATTAATTGTTAACCATTGATCTAAATAATCAACGGTCTAGATGGGTTAGCACCAATAGTTTAGTTAGCAAATGAATGACCCTCTCTCTCTATATATATATATATTTATTTATTTATTTATTTTGAGTTTTTGTTTATTTGATTTTCAAAAATAGCAAAAACAAGTCCAATCAGTTGTAATTTTTATTTTTATTTTCATTCATAAATCTATATTTTATTTTCTAATGAAAGGTTTTATTAATTTTCATTCTTATTTACAATAAAATCTTATATTCCGTTGAATTGCACGGGTACAGGGCTAGTCAAGTAAAATAGGTATGAAATTGAAAAAAACAGACATATGCTACACTTATCGATAAAAAAAAATCATTACATAAAATAAAATTTACGACAAGTTCCGTAAAATTTTAATACATTTTGTCATTTTTTAGACATGGACATAAAAATTACGGGTGACAATTTTGTATCAAACTAAACAACCAACATATGTACCCACCATACAAATTACAATCGATTGTTAATATCTTACCAAGTATGCAATTTTGGTTACATGATATTAGAAGTTACGTACCACGGTAATACTATGATACCGACTTATTTAATTATTTATAAGTTTTTGAAATTTGTTATGTATTAAATATTAAAGTTTCTAACTTTAAATATGTTGTTTGAACATTTGAATGTTTACAAGTTCTATTATTTTCAATTAAAAACGCTTAAACATCACATATGTTACCTAAAAACTCAAATAGTCACTCAAAATTCGAACATAATGACATGTTTTCATATATTTAACTTGAAGTTGATACTAAATCGGTACCAACATGCACCAAACAATGAAAATTGGTATCAAGTACAGTTGATTAGTACACGGTATAAAATTATGCATACCAATTATAATTGGTTGATTGATACATGGTATTAACGTGTCCTAACAAAAAACAATCACATGTGGGCCTAGATTTATAAATCAATGTCCCTCTCATTATTCGTTCAATTTCCATCTTACGTTGAAGATAACAAAGACTTGATTTTCAAACGATGGTGTTTTAGACATGTCGATAGGAATGAATATTTGGTTCCTAGTCTATTTTGTCATGATAGAACCACTATTGATAGTGAAAGTTGTTACTCAACTTGTTTGATTCTACGCACCAAATCAAAGTATCAAACGTATTCCCATTCATGTATTATTTTTGTAAGAATCGTGATATATATATATATATATATATATAGGGAGAGGTTCATTTGAGAAATGATAAATATATGAGAAATAGAGAAGTAATCTTAGCCATTCATCTAGTCAACATTTGCGGCTTTGACCGCGAAGCATCGGATAATTCCTTGTGTGGTCTATAGAAGGTAAAGGGGTAATTTCGTAAAATACACGGGATGAGTTCATATATGAATCTGTATGAATTACAAAGATTCATATATGAATCTGTTAATTAGTTCAACTGATTCATATATGAATCTTTGTGATTCATACAAATTCATATATGAATCTTTGTGATTCACAAAGGTTCATATATGAATCACAAAGGTTCATATATGAATCTGTTAGTTAGTTCAACTGATTCATATATGGATCACAAAGGTTCATATATGAATCAGTTAAAAGAGTTCAGTTGTGAATTGCACTGGTTCATATATGAACATATAGTTCATATGTAAATTATACATGTTCATATATGAACACAGCCCGTGTGTTTTGTAAAATTTACGAAATTGTCCTTCTATTTTTGGGATAGCCGCAACTTTTGACCAGTCAAAGCCGCAACTTTTGACTGGTCAAAGCCGCAATATTTGACTAGTCAAATCCGATCTTGACCATATGAATGGCTAGGATTACTTCTCTATTTCTCAAATGAACCAAACACTATATATATATATATATATATATATATATATATATATATATATATATATATATATATATATATATATATATAGGCGTAAGTTCAAATGAGAAGCTAAACATTTTGCGAGAAGGCGAGAAGTGTTTAATCATATATGATTCACAAGCTTAATCATATATGATTAAACACATGTTATATTGGCAATACATAGACGTTTAATAATACATGATTAAACACACCTACAAGCCGTATAATCATATATGATTAAACACTTCTCGCCTTCTCGCAAAATGTTTAACTTCTCGCATGATCCTCCCTCTATATATATATATATATATAGAGAGAGAGAGAGAGAGAGAGAGATAGGCTCATTCATTTGCTAACCACCGCATTGGTGATAACCGTGCTAACCAATCTCAACCGTAGATTGATGAGATCAATGGTCCATAATTAATTGATTTTTTATTAAATTAAATTAAAATATTAAAAACGGTTATAAAAATTACAATGCATGTATGCACAGGGGTATTTTGGTCAAAATACAACTCCTTTTAATTTGAGGAATATACACCTACCAAATTTAAATCCCAAACAATTAGGGATTTGATCCCAAAAATCGTGGGCTAGGCATCGCTTTTTGATGAGATGAGATGCAGAGAAAAAAATGTCCGAGCTACAACCACCGACGGAAGGTCAAATGAATGGAGGTGGAAGCGGAGCTCCGGTCAGTATTCCGGCAGACATCGTCGTAATAGCTCCACCAAAACGACAGCGTAGACCAAGCGTTCGATTAGGTGATATCGGAGATCAACACACTTTCGATAATCCTCAACGAAGAACCAAACAACATCAACAATGGAAGTTTAAATCCAAAGATCCCAAATCCTCCAGAACTCGTCCCCTCGTTAACCTCACAACAACCACTGTCGCTGCTGTCGGCGGCGGTGTCCCAATCACCGGCGAATATCAAGGAACCATAGATGTTGGCGAAGATAAAGACGACACCGGAAACGACAACAATCATCACAACATGATGAACAATGGTGGTAATAATAACAATAACGCGTTGGATAGTGTTGCGATTGGGAGTTGGAAAGATAGGGATTCGGCTTACCCGATGAATTGGAAATATTTACATGAATCGTCCCTCTACTTTCAAACTTTTCTTCCTAGATGAGATGAATCGTCCCTCTACTCTAAATGCATATATATGCACAAATGCATATGTGCATATGGGTTGTAGAAAAATATTATATGCATATATGTGCATACTTGCACATAGAATTTATGTATATTGGCTATAGATGTGCATCTCGAATTTTTGGGATGTGCATAATGCATGTATACACTTTTTATACACAGGCAAATCCAACTTTAATTTTGAATTAATACATTTATTGTTTAGATAAATACCAAATTTAAAACCTCCTTAAAATATGGTATGCATTAAGTTGGGTGATTATATAGAATTCCAATTATGCCCTTCGACATTTAATAGACTTGATTGATTAACATAAACAAATGAAAGCTTCTGATTGGTCGAAATTTGGTTAGCACGGTTAGCACCAATACGTTGGTTAGCAAATGAAGGGAACCCTATATATATATATATATATATATATATATATATATATGTATGTAGTGTTTGGTTCATTTGAGAAATGGTAAATATATGAGAAATAGAGAAGTGATCTTAGCCATTCATATGGTCAAGATTGGATTTAATTGGTCAAAAGTTACGGCTTTGACTGGTGGTCAAAAATTACGGCTCTTCCAAAAATATAAGGGTATTTACGTAACTTTGACAAAAACACGCGCGTGTTCATATATATGAAGGCATGCAGTCATACATGAATGCATGCGTTCATATATGAATGTTCGTAATTTTAAATAAACACTGACTGCATGCCTTCATATATGAATGCATGCGTTCATATATGAATGCATGCAAAAAAAAAGAGTGACATTCATATATGAACACCTGTTTTTTGCATGCCTTCATATATGAATGCATGCGTTCATATATGAATGCATGCAAAAAAAAAGAGTGACATTCATATATGAACGCCTGTTTTTTGCATTCCTTCATATATGAATGCATGCGTTCATATATGAATGTTCATAATTTTTACATAAACATTGACTGCATGCCTTCATATATGAATGCATGCGTTCATATATGAATGCATGCAAAAAAAAAAGAGTGACATTCATATATGAACGCCTGTTTTTTGCATGCCTTCGTATATGAATGCATGCGTTCATATATGAATACGTACAAAACAAATAGTGACATTCTACTAACATTCATATATGAACGTCTACTAACATTCATATATGAACTTCTGTTTTTTGCATGCATTCATATATGAACACACACGGCTAAAAAAAAGAAAAAAAAAAGTGATATTCATATCTGAACGTTTGGATAATTTACAAAAATACCCTTCGAATAATAAACAATGTGAGGAACACGGGAGTGGACCATGGGAGCAATTATCCCCTAATTATCGGTCAAAGCCGCCGATCTTGACCGAATTAATGGTTTAAGATCACTTCTCTATTTCTCATATATTTAGTGTTTCTCAAATGAACCTTTCCCTATGTATGTATGTATGTATGTATATATATATATATATATATATATATATAGAGAGAGAGAGAGAGAGAGAGGTTATTATGCAACCCCTCTATATGGTGCAACTCATGCAACCCCTTTATCCACCACCCATTTTACTTTTAGTTTTTTTTTCCTTTTTTTTAATTACATAAAATGTGTGGTGGATAAAGGGGTTGCAAAAGGTGCACCATGTAATGAGTTGCATTTGAACACCTCTCTCTCTCTCTCTCTCTATATATATATATATATATATATATAGAGAGAGAGAGAGAGAGAGAAATGTTCAAACGAGGACGCTAACTATTTAAGAAAAACAACAATCATGTACAAAATCACATGTGATTCGACATTAACCCGGAAAAATGGGACACAAGCGACTTTTCCCGCGGCTTCAAGTCGCGTGTGAAGTCGCGGGATCACATGTGATTTTGTACGTGAATCACATATGATTTTGTATGTACCGACCTTTTTCTTGTTTTTTATTAAATAGATATCGTTCTCGTATGGACCCACCTCTCTCTCTCTATATATATATATATATATTACGTTTATTGTAATTAACTTACACGATTATTAAAAAGATATTTTTGAATATAGATTAAAAAAATATAGTAATTATTTTTTATGTGGGAAAATTATTGTTGTGATTACTTGGAGCATCTCCAATGGTAAATTTAATAGCTTGATGAAGACTTGATGCCAATTTTCACTATTGGAGCAAAAAACTTGAAGAATAGCTTGACATCCAATGACTTGCTGGATGTCAAGTGTTTGAGGATTTATAGAATGTTTATATTTGATCCCTCAACAATCATAAGTTTACATTTTTAATTTTACACTTTCATTCAATAATAATTCATTTATTAAATATATAAATTATTATTATTATTATTATTAACAAAATACATTATTTGTGCACACTCATATCCTATTCTTATATCATCATCGCATTCTCACGTATTTGTGCTTTAAATAACGACAAATAATGGAAGGAGTTTTATAAAACATTTCAAATAAATGAGGATAGTTTGTGTATATATATATATATATATATATTAAAAATGAATTAAAAATGCAAAAAAAAACTTTTGGAAGACTTGACCATTGGAATAGTAATTTGAAGATGACTTTTTGGTGACGTGTCAAATAGATCAAGTCTTTAAAAGACTTGACCATTGCGGATGCCCTTATACATTACAGATGTACTTTTGATTAAAACTCGAGCCTGACATTATTACAGTATCCAGTCTAATCACGTGACCTTTTTTTTTGGGAAGGAGTATTCCAGACAACATTGGGCCCAGACTAATCTCCGGAAAACAGGCCTTTGTCCCGCGGACATTCATCACAAGGATGACACCCGTGCCAATATTTGGCACAAATGCTGCGTGTGAGGCTCGAACTCGGACAACCGCTATGAAGTCCCCAGGCTCTTACCACCACGCCACGCCCTTGTGGTTTAATCACGTGACCTTCTTGTTACCATAAAGAGGAATGAACAATGTTATGATTATTTATACATTCTTGATTTAATTTTGATTATCGTCAACCCACAGTTTGGAAATGGGCCATGCAACGTGTTAGTGTATATATATGTATAAGGCCCAGGCCCACGTGTGTATAAGGCTCAGGCCCATATAGTCTCTGTATAAATACCTTGTATCTTCTAGTCTAGGTCATCTCTCTTATTATTATTTTATCGTATTGTACGTTTATTCTCTCAATCAATATATCGAAGTCTCAAGTCTTCAGCATTTTCATCGTCTCTTTCAATCATCATCATATTCTATCATGGTATCAGAGCTGTAGGTTTGTTTTCACTATCACCGTCATCATCGTTTTCTTTCAATCATCGTCGTCTCGCCGTCATCGCCGTCTCGTCGTAGATACGACAACCGAAACCCTAGCCGTAGACAAATCTGCGTAGTCATCGCCGCCCGCCCTCTCTCTCATTGCCGTCAAATCTGCGAAACCATAGCCTCTCTCTCATCGCCGTCGTTGCTCTCTCTGTCTTTCATCGCACGGGTACGACTTTTCTGTCTCTCATGTTCGAATCGGGTTCGTCTGTGAAGAACACCGGTCCCGGTCGAAACACCGGTCAGATAAACCGATCGCACTCCTTTGGTACACACCCCGAAAGAACTCCGATCGCAAAACATCTTACCGGTCGATACCGTTCGCATACACCGGTCGATACCGATCGCATACACCGGTCGATACCGGTCACCACCCCGGTCGATACCGGTCGCATACACCGGTCGATACCGGTCACCACCCCGGTCAGGTTCGGTCGCATACACCGGTCGAGAATACCGGCCGAGCATGGCTGCCAATCTCAGACACTCAAATCCCATTTCGCTTGTTTTCAATGGTAGCAACTACATCCTGTGGCATCACCATATGACAATCCTGCTAAAATCCCATGGGCTTTACACCTATGTTACTGGTGCATCCAAACTTCCAGTTCAGGCAGCAACTGAGAATGTTGTTGATTTTGCAAAACGCATGAATGAGTGGGACATCACCACTACTCCTGACATCAACCAACAGTTTCTTGGTTATGTCACCGCCAAAATTCTCTGGGATTTTCTCGCCAAGCGGTACACGTCATCGGGTCTATCTCATCAGTATCAACTGTGCACCACCTTTTAGAACAAACGTCAGCTTCCTGATCAATCCGTAAACTCTTATATCTCTGAAATGCAATCTCTCAGAGATCATATAAGTCTTGGAGCACCACAAATTTTTGATGAAACAACTCAACAGTTCACAACCTACTTCAACCAGCTACATTTGATCACCATTCTGATGGGTCTTACAGATAAATTTGAGAATGTTCGTGCTTCTCTTTTTCATAGGCAGCCCCTACCCACTCTTGAAGAAGCCATATCCGAATTGTTAAGTGAAGAAACTCGTCTTCACATGCGCTCATCGATTCCCGCCACTGATAGCGTTCTCTACACGTCTCATCCCAAGTCCAAAGATAAATGGACCAACAGCAACCATTCCAAATCTGTGGGAAAGACGAACACCTCTGAGTGTGCCTTTTGCCATTCTACTGCTCATCTTCTCCTTGATTGTCCTATTCTCAAGTGTCGTAGGTGTGGCATCACTCATCCGCGCCATTATGAGTCAGACTGTCCTAAGAACTCAAAGCACACTGGCTCTCAGAACCGGCCTCACGCTGTTGCTGGGTCTACTATCGCTGATAACGAGGTTTCTTCAGTCTCCTCACCTGACCTAATGGAACTGATGCGTCGCAATCAGGAACTCATGGAGCAGATCATGTCTGGTGCTATGGGTATGAATTCTCCACACTTAGTTGCATCAGGTAACTTATGGCTTTTTGACTCTGGGTGTTGCAATCATATGACACACTGCACTAATGGTTTTGTTTCTAAGAAACCACCTCATCATTTTACGTCAGTACGAACTGCTGACAACACTGGCCTACCGATATCTTTTAGTGGAAATGTCTCCACTCCTCATATACAATTACCGGATGTTCTAAATGTTCCGGAACTATCTCTGGGCTTAGTTTCGATTGCGCAGCTTCTCGAATCTAATTTCATCATTTTATTTCATTCTTCTGCTTGTGTTGTACAGGATCCAAAGACCAAGCAGATCCTTGGACTCGGCCGTAAAGTTGGACGGATGATTGAAGTGGTCTACCTTCGTCTTCCATTACCCTCTTCAAGTCTTGTTGCCTCAGTTTCCAGCACTTCTTCCTTTGATTTGTGGCATGCCCGACTAGGTCACTTATCTCTAGCCAAAATAAAATCATTAGCTAATTTAGGGGTGTTAGGAAATTGTGTATCAACTGACAATATTTCTTGTTTATCATGCAAACTTGGCAAACATCATGGTTTATCTTTTGAAACGAATGAGTTTAATTCTACTTCTTCTTTTGATCTTATTCATTCTGATGTATGGGGACCAGCACCACATCCATCCACGGGGGGTGCTCGATATTTTGTTATTTTTATTGATGATCATACACGTTTCACATGGATATATCTCATGAAACACCGTTCAGAACTACCTAAAATTTATATTATGTTTGCTCGGATGATTCACACCCAATTCTCAAAATCTATAAAGATTCTTAGAGCTGACAATGCTATGGAATACAAAGAGTCATCTCTTCTCTCATTTCTTCAATCTCAGGGGACTCTCTCTCAGTACTCCTGTCCTGGCACATCTCCTCAAAATGGTCGTGCCGAACGCAAACACAATCATATTCTTGATACGGTTCGTACTCTTCTCATTTCTGCTAAATGTCCAGAACGATTTTGGGTTGAAGTTGCTTTCACTGCAGTTTATACTATCAATCGTCATCCTACTCCCATCCTAAATAATAAGTCTCCTTATGAGGCTCTTCATGAGGTCACCCCTGCCTATGAACTTCTAAAAGTTTGGGGTAGTGCTTGTTTTGTTTAGTTACAATCTCATGAACATACCAAACTTGAACCTCGCTCCAGACTTTGTTGCTTCCTTGGATATGGTATTGAGCACAAGGGTTATCGCTGCTTGGATCCTATCTCCCAGCGTCTTCGTATATCTCGTCACGTTACCTTCTGGGAACATGTTCCTTTTTCTTCTATATCTAAGTTTCGTGAGTCCCCTACCTTCACCGCTCCGTTCTTTACCGATGCTTCCGTCTCATTGGACTCACTCCAATCTGACATCATATCGTCTCCGCCTATTGTTCAAACATCTTCTGACTCTGCCTCTCCTTCAGAGTCTCCTGCTCTTACACCACCTGCATCTCATAGTTTTCCTGATCAACATCAATCATCTACTCCATCCGCACAGCCAACATCTGATTTGCCTGCTGAGTCTTTGGCTCCTGGAACGTCTCAATCTCCGAATGTTAGACGATCAGATCTGGTAAGACAAGTTCCTTCTCATCTTCGTGATTATCATGTTTATGCTACTCTGTTGTCCAATAACGAACCTACTTCCTACAAGGAAGCCTCCTCTAATCTTGATTGGCAGAAATCTATGGATGAGGAACTTCAGGCTCTTGACAAAGCTCAGACATGGGACTCTGTTCCTCTTCCACCGGGCAAGTCACCCATTGGTTCCAAATGAGTGTTCAAAATCAAGACAAAATCTGATGGCTCTATTGATAGGTACAAAGCTCGCCTGGTGGCAAAGGGCTTCAATCAAGAGTACGACATTGATTATGAGGAGACATTTGCACCTCTTGTTCGAGTCACTTTTGTTCGCAGTCTCCTAGCCATCGCAGCTACAAAACAATGGCCTCTCTTTCAGATGGATGTTAAGAATGCCTTCTTGAATGGTGACTTATCTGAGGAAGTCTACATGACACCGCCTCCAGGCGTTCGACTTCCACAAGGTCATGTTTGTCGTCTTCGGAAGGCTCTTTATGGACTCAAGCAAGCTCCGCGAGCTTGGTTTGAGAAGTTCAGTTCCACAATCACCTCTCTGGGTTTCTCACCCAGCAACTATGATTCAGGACTGTTTAATCGGACCACTGAGGCCGGCACAATCTTACTTCTTTTGTATGCGGACGATATGATTATTACTGGCAGTGATTCTACAGGCATAGCTAATCTCAAGACATCTCTCAGCTCATGTTTTGAGATGAAGGATATTGTCTCTTTACACTATTTTCTTGGTTTTTAGGTGCTCTCAGATCCATCGGGAATTTATCTTTGTCAAGCCAAATACACCTCAGATCTCTTGTCAAAAGTTGGGATTATTGACAACAAAACTGCATCCACTCCTCTTGAGCACAACCTTCATTTGGCTCCGAATGCTGAACCTCCTCTGCGTGATCCTAATTTATATCGACAATTAGTGGGGTCACTTGTCTACCTGACAGTGACTCGACCTGACATTGCCTATGCTGTTCATACCGTCAGTCAATTCATGTCTGCACCATGTTCTGATCACTATGCTGCTGTCCTGCGCATCCTTCGATGTTTAAAAGGGACCATGTTTCATGGTCTTCATCTTACATCCACATCATCATTGACTTTGCGAGGCTTTTCTGATGCTGATTGGGATAGTGACATGACAGATCGTCGCTCCACTATCGGCTACTGTTTCTTTCTTGGAGACTCACTCATATCTTGGCGGAGCAAGAAACAATCTCTCACAGCTCGATCCAGTAATGAAGCTGAGTATCGAGCACTAGCTGACACGGCTCAAGAACTTATGTGGTTACGCTGGCTACTCTCTGACATGGGGGCTCCTCAACATTCTCCAACTCCATTGTGGTGTGACAACAACAGTGCGATTCAGATTGCTCACAATGATGTCTTTCACGAGCGAAGCATATTGAAATTGACTGTCACTTTGTTCGTCAACACGTGACTCGTAAGACTATCCAGCTTCTTCCTATTTCAACTATTGATCAACCGGCCGACATTTTCACTAAAGCTCATCTACCAGGACGGTTTCGTGATCTAGTTTCCAAACTCCATCTGGCTCGTTCTTCTCCCGATTGAGTTTGAGGAGGGATGTTAGTGTATATATATGTACTAGGCACATACCCGCGCGATGCAGCAGAATATAAGTAAAGAACGAACAATTAATTTTATTTCCTTATAGACATGTCATCAACAATCAACCATGACCTAAGAATCACAACTTATGAAATCATAAACCCATAAAAATATTCAATAATTAATTTATATTACAATTATTGACGAAAAAAATTATAATGATATATTTTATAATAAGAATGAAACATATTTTACGATTATGTATTTTTAATGTGTTAACGGTGGAAAAAAGTAAAACGTATGGATAGAAAACAAATTAGTTTGTAGATATTCATGATATTTAATAGTAAGGTTAAATTAAAAAAATATTCAATAGTGTGCTCGTTTTAAAGATATTGATGAGACGATTATAATGATATATTTTGTAAAAAGAAGAAACGTATTGTTTATTCCATTCTTGTTCGTATATGATTATTTATGTTAACATGATAGATATGTAAAATAGAAAATAAGAAAACAAGAAATATAAAATAAATTAAATAACTAATTGTAAGGGTGATAAACGTAACATTTAATTGAATTAGGAAGTGAAACATTGAGAAATTTTTTTGGCTTTCAAAGGTTTGTAAAAAACTGTATTAGAATTTTTATAATATAGTAGAGATTACCGTGATTTATTTATAATAAGAATGAAACGTATTTTTAATATATTTTACGATTATGTATTTTTAATGTGCTAACGCTGAAAAAAAAAAATGTATGAATATAAAACAATTTAATTCGTAGATATTCACGATATTTAATAGTACGGTTAAATTAAAAAATATTTAATATTGGGCTCGTTTTGAAGGTATTGACGAGACGATTATAATAGTATAATTTGTAAAAAATGAAATGTATGTTTTCATTGTATTTTTGTTCATATACAATTATGTGTGTTAATATGATAAGGGTGTAAAATGAAAAATAAAAAAAATAAGAGATATAAAGTAAATTAAATAATTAATTATAAGGATGGTAAATGTAATATTTTTCCAAAAACCGTTTTTTTCCAAAAACTAACTTTTTCAATAACCGTAATAGAATTTTATTATATAGTATAGATAAGGCCCAAGTCCACGTGTGTATAAGGCTCAGGCCCATATAGTATCTGTATAAATAACTTGTATCTTCTAGTCTAGGTCATCTCTCTCATTATTATTTTATCGTATTGTACGTTTATTCTCTCAATCAATATATCGAAGTCTCAAGCCTTCAGAATTTTCATCGTCTGTTTCAATCATCATCATATTCTATCACAAAGTATATGTCATGCAATGTATATGTCAAACGTCGTAAGTCTAAACATGTAAAGAGGATTAACATGACATAAAACATTTTTTCTTTTAGAATATTTATCTTCAAATTCGATCAAACAACTCTTCATCAGAGTCTGTTCCCCAAAATTGGTTTTCGCAATATTATAACAATTTGTTTTATTTTTTGAACAACATCAGATTATATTTTACACATCAATGATCATATATCGCTAGCAAATGTTGGCCCATGAAATTTGTATCATTATAAAAAATTAACACAAAGTAACTTCTATTTTGAAGTTATGGCTTTGCTAACAATAAAATTGTTCACAAGGGTTGTGGTGTGGTGGTAAAAGCTTGGGGAGTTCATAGCGCACAACCCGGGTTCGAGCCCCACTAGCAGCACTTGTGGCCACTGAGGATAAACTTAGGGCTGCACGCTTTAGCAGCTGGGCCAAAGGCCCTAATTGCCAGGGATTAGTCTGGGTCATAGGCCCAGGATACCCTTTCCTAAAAAAACAATAAAATTGCTAACTTTTGGTTTATAAACCTGAGATTAAGAGAGGTTGTTTACCAAAAATGCTTTTTGGGTAATTGCTTATCAATAAGGGGTTGCTTGTTTGTTTTTTAAAAACCTCTTAATGACTCTTATGTCTGAATCGTTCAGACATTTTTACACATCATCTCTTATTAATCATAACTAAAATAAGACTTTAGACTTTAGACCTTTTAAAAAACAAACGACATTAAGAGTCACAACTCTCACTTATCTTATTCGGTAAGATTTTCGGCCATCAAAATGACATAGTAGACAATAGTCCTACCTGATTAGCGCTAACATAATAGGAGAATAAGATTGTCGATATTTGTCATATGTCTCTTACCAGGTAAGATAAGTGACCTAGTAATCAATCACTTAATAAACATCTTGTAATAAAAAAATAGTAATATATAAGAACCATAACTAGAGTTATCAAACATCGAAGTTTTCTTGTTGGTATTCGAAAATCCAAAAGACGAGAAACGTGAATCTAATTTTAAAACACGTTCCTCTTTGCGATGTTTACTTTATTGTTTTTATTAATACATTTGTTATCATTTTATGAGATCTTCTTTGTTTTTTTTGTTTTTTTAAAGGAAAAGAATGAGACTCTAACGAGCTTCGGCAAAGCCATCACCCGGTTGAGGCACATTCATATCATTAGAATTAAAATTAACACAATTGTTGGTAATACAAGTAGCTAGAAAGTTAGGAATAACATGGTAAATGATAGGACAAGAAAGTAAACGAGAGTGACGCGCTAAAACGTGGGCCGCCTCGTTAGCTTGTCTTCCAATGGCATGAACCGAAAAGTTGTCGTGAGTAAGAAGAATGCTTCTGATATCGTCGATAATGTCCCCGAACTCGGAGTAGTCCCGATTAATGTCGTAAATAGCGTATATAATAACAAATATGAAGGCATATATGAGAAGATAAACACATAATTAAAAATCGATTTAACATAATATTTGTAAAGAGTTTATTAGAACTAACTTGGAGCATTCGAGTTATGCACAACGAAGTTCATTCAAGCAAAAGCATTCATTTTGATTTACTTTTGAATGATGTTGAACCATACATAGTACTTGATCTTCTATGTATTTATATGTATGAAAATCGTTTAAAAAATAAAAATGTTTTTTTAATTAAATAATTTAAAGATATACTTTATTCGTGTTATTTATAACTATTATATGATATATAAAATCATCAAAAAACTTTTAGGAAAATTTGTCCAGTCCTTTCCTATCCAGTCCTAGCCATACCAAACACAAGACATACATTTGTCTTGTCCCGTCCAGTCCAGTCCTGTCCTAGCCTCTTTTTCTGTCATGTCCAGTTATGTTCTGTCCAGTCCCGTCCAATCATGTCTGCGTACCAAATGCTACCTTAGAAGCCTATAAACTCATACCATAATATCTTTTAAATTTGATTTTAAAATAGGAAAAGATATATACTTACCTTAATAAATCAGATAATTAACTTAATGATTAGCTTATATTAGGAAACATATTGTTGGGTCATTGACCAACATCTTCCTAAATCGCAACGTGACGCTGGTTGCTGCGCTATAAGTAAATAAAGTTGTGCCTTCTCCATCAGCAATTGCTTTTGGCGTAGTGGTAAGCGCTTGATCCTAACATGTGGTACCAGAGCAGGTCACGGGTTCGAATCCCATGGAGTACATTTAAATGTCAAAGGCATGTTGTGCAGCCATTGACTTCTAGCGAATATCTTGTTAGTGTTGGCAGATGCTGGGGGGGATTGTTGGGTCATTAACCAGCATCTTCCTAAATCGAAACGTGACGTTGGCTGCTACGCTATAAGGAAATAAAGTTGTGCCTTCTCCATCATCAATTGCTTTTGGCGTAGTGGTAAGCGCTTGATCCTAACACATATTCTAGTATATGACTGGATTATATTAATATATAATTCTCTTAATAAATATAATAAAGTCCAATTTATTTTGAACAACGTTAACGGTTACAAATATAACAATAAACAGAATGTAATCAGTTAAAGCATCTCTAACAACTTTCCTATAATTTTTCTAAAATAGAGAACCAAAAGTGAAAATCTCTAAAAAATATTATATTCAACTCCAACAGACAACAAATTTGCTATTTTAGAAATTTTAAAACAACTTATATTATTATAATATTCTTTAATTTATAATTCCAATACACTTTTAAAAAAACTTAATAAAAAGTGATAAAAATTGAATCTTATTGGTGGGATTAAATAAAATAATATTTTTCTTTCCTATTTAAAGAAATATAGAGAATTCTTTATATTTAGAATTTTTTTTATAATTATATATATATATATATATATGGATGGAGATGAGTCAACCGTCTGGTGATTCGATCTCGACCGTTTAAATTCATCCAACTTTTAATCTCTACCGTTCAAATTCATTTCATATCGATTGTTTTACGGTTACCATCACGGTTGTATACCTGCACTCCCCTTAATCATCTCCCCCACACCCCTTAATCTTCTCTTTCACGCCCCCCCTAACTTCTCTCCTCTCACTCACGTCTACCTCTAATTGACGCTCCCAGATTGGATATCTACTCACAGACCCATCACCACCATGCTCTCTCGATCTCTATTACGAAATGGCCTCGTTGTGCAAAACCCAAGTTCGATGGCTCCGTTGTACAAACCGAGGTTTAATTTCGTTCCTTCGCAAGAAACAAAGCAAAAACAAGAAATTTAGGAAATGTTGGATACATCAATAAGCACAGGGACGATTTCAACATTTTAACTTGCTCAAACGTCAATTTCGATTTCACAAGTGGGTTGGGCTAATTCCATCTTCTTTCTTTATATAAAGATATGGGAGAATCTCTTCCACCACACTACCGTTTTCTTCCGCTCTTCTTGCAATCATCTTTTTCTGGTAAACCCCCCTTCCCCTCCTTGTGATTTGAAATTGGATCTTCTTGACTAAGGTTTTTGTGATCATCTTTTAACTGAGCAATTATAATGCTATTAATTTTTTTTGTGTGTTTTTGAGTCACAGGTTGCCGAGATTGGTGATGAGTTGAAAATGGGCAAAAACTTGCAGAAAACAAATAGAGCATTTTTTTTTGGAAACTTTAGTGTGTGTGTGTGTGTGTGATGAAATTGATCATCCCACTGCATCATTGCAAAACCTAGGTGTCATCTTTCCTTCTCTAAACTCCAATCCTATTTTTTCATCATCTTCCTTATTTTTAACTTTTTTTGTTCATAGCCATCATCACCATTAACAGATGTTTTTCTCAAAATTTCTGTTATAAATTTGTGGTTTTTTTATGTTTAATCCATTTGGGGAATTGGGTCTCTCTCTTTTTGGTATCTTCATCTCATTTTGTATACATGTTTCAATATATAAATGGTATTGAAGCATAAAGATTGTGTTTTCACGAGGGTATATGGGAAATTTGAGATACCTATATTGAATTAAGTTTCAATTTTTGTTGGGTATTTATTTTTTAGGAAAAAAATATTGAAAATTTGAGATACCCACATTGAATTAAGTTCCAAATCTTGTGGGTTTTCTTTACAAACTCTGTTGGTGAAATCTTGAATTCAGTTTTGGATCTCAAAATCTTGAAAGGCAAGATGTCTTCTAAGGTGTTGATGATCACATTCTTCAAGTAATTTGACCACCAATCACATTGATGAATTGGGGGTTTTGGTTTTGATGAAATACCAAGCAAGAAAACCAGTTTTAGGGTTAAATTCACATGTGAATCTTTATTTTTTGGGGAGGTTTCCTCTGAACCTCACTATATATATATATATATATATGTGTGTGTGTGTGTGTGTGTGTGTGTGTATAGAGGAAAGTTCAATTGCAAACCATTTTTCCCGGGGGACAAAGGAGAATGCTACATGTGTCCCGCTTGTCCACATTCATCATGACTATTTAAATTATTCATGATGAATAACTCGTGAATGTATGGGACACGTGACGCCTTTTCCTTTGTATGTGTGTGTGTGTATATATATATATATATGCCCTATATATTGATTTGGTTGATTGAGAAATCTAAGACCCAAGATGACAAGAAAAGCCATTAGGAATGCTTTAAAGAGACACTGATATGTTGATGTCTTTAATGAGATTTGAACTCATCATTTAAACATTATTGAACAGTATCATCTAATCTCATATATATATATATATATATATATATATTTTTTTTTTTTTTGAACGGCATGATAACTCACACACACGTTCCCAAGGTATTCGGGCTCTCATTCGAGGCAACCCTACTAATCCTCGGCGGCCTGACCAACCCTAAGGCCGGCCCAACTAGTTGCAGCCCAGAGGACCTCCACAACTAGCCCCGAACCCCACCCCGAAGGCTGAAGCCCAAAGCCTGATGACATTGAGTGAGCTTCACAAGATTCGAACTTGAGACCAATGGATACCATCCACTAGCCCCAAGCCTCCTCCCGCTAGGCTACCAACTCGTTGTCAATCTCATATATATTTTTATTGGTATTCTTCTTTATTAGGTCGAGTGTCATTAGTCGAAGTTGAAAAACTCTTGTTTTGTTATGGCCAAGAGATAAAATAAACGCAACCCACAACAAAATAAAGATGAAGCAGGGTGAATGTCGGGATTGATTAGCATTTTTGATTTATGCCATGGTCGAACCACTTGAAGACTGCTTTCAGATAGAAGACTCATGCCCAAAAATACCATTGGTAAGCATAAAACAAGAACACTATTGTATCCGGTAGAATTTTTTTAATTTCTTTGTAGTTGTTGAAGTTCTATAACAGCTAGACTTGGACAATTTCTCCTCCATATATGTTGGCATCTCCGCTCTCTCCTCAAGGTACACATATATTAGAACATGAAACTCATATTGTTTCTTTGATCCAAATTGTTAACGGGAGGTAGGGTAAAATTTAAAGTATGATAAATTGTGTATGTTGCTGCTGCTGCATAGGTTAGCTATACGTGTACCCATATACATGTGAATTTATATGAGTTATGCTTAACTTTTTGGTGTTTTGATATCTTGATGTGAGTTTTATGATGGATATATTGGTTATAGAACATGAACTTACTAACATGTCCTAAAAAAATTTGGTCGGATCGTAGATTTTTTCGGTCAAATTCATCAACAATTGTTGATGAATTTTGGTGGGTTTCGATGGCGACTGCGGGTTCAAATAATCAAGATGATGTTGGGGAAAAACCATCATCAGTTGTTTTGAAGGCAGGAGGCGGGGTGTAACACCCTAAAAATAGGGATAACAAAAATCCGGAAAACGGACATGAGGTATACTAAAATTGTCATAGCAAGAGCCTCCCAAAAATGGGGAATATAAATAAACAACCTATTTAATCACAATTGTAATTTAACGGACAATAAACAACAACCAACTAATCTAATTTCTTCCTCTAGAAAGGAGATTACAAAAAGGGTTGTCATCTATAAACCCAAACGGTTTATATTCAAAAGTATAACGCGTCCATGTGCAACTCCCCAAGCTCTCACCCCAAAGCAACTAAACCTGCTTAGAACCGCCGCCGCTAGAACCTGAGATACACATCGACACCAAAAAAGTGTTAGGCCAAAAAGCCTAGTGAGTTGAACAATAATAAGCATGCATGAACAGTCACATTACTTATCAGCAATTAACCATAGTTCAACAAATGTGGAGTCAATAGGGGAGACCCATAGCACCAATCAAGTTCCACCCAAGAGTCGATATACATTGATGCCCTTAACAAGGAACACCCCAAAGGCCCGGCCCACCCGAAGACTATCACTAAGAAAATTCCCCGAGTGGCGGAGGTCTAGGCACATACCATCATAGTGGCGCCCAAGACTATATCCTCCTAGTGTACTGACTTGGTTCGTCCACATAATTGCTGATATATTTCAACCCACATAATTCAATACCAACTACGGGTATAATATTACCACCTTATCCTCATGATGTCTAATAAAAGACCCAATGTAAATCATGCTCATCATGCATATAAACATATCACCAAAATGGTGTTCTAACTAGAATCATCATCATGCCCATATATGCATACATTTAACATATCAAGGTACCTGTTACGTGCATTTTATGCACCTAACTTTGTATATTCTAGTTGCATTTTTCTTCATATTTTAGTGTTTAGTTTAGCTTTTCATGCATCATTTTTTCATTTCTCTCTTATTCTCTCTAATCACGGTTGGAAATTCTTTTGGGGATAGTTTTTATGCTTTGGTATATGTTTTTTTTGCAGATTGTGCGTTCTAAATGTGAGACAGGTGAAGGCGTGCTCGAGGAGAATGAAAAGAGGAAGAAGATGATCGAGAGTAAAGAGGAGAAGTCGTCGAAAGAGATGAAGTCGAAAGAGATTGGTTGTTCTCCATGCTTCGCGAGCGCGAAGAAATACATTTGATTCAAGTTCTAGAGTTTCTGCCACGGTTTCGCGGGCGCAAAGATTTATTCGGGGTCGCGAAGCCCTGCTCCTGAAACGTTTTTAATTTTCTGTTGCACCTTCACGGGCGTGAAGTTTTCTTCACGGTCGCGAAGGTCGTTGGACTTGTTCTTTTTGTTGGGCTTTTTTTTCTTTTTTTTCTTTGGGCCTTTCCTTTTTGGCTTGCACTATTTAAACCCCTTTAGGGTTTTTTGTTAGGGGGACGTTTTATTTTTTTAGAGGAGGCGACTACTTTGTTCTTGGGAGCTCTTGGTCGATTTCTTCATTTCTTGGGGAAGAAGACTCATTGATCTGGAAGCTTATGCCATTGAAGATCGATTATATTCGGTTTTCATACGTTATTGAGTATCTTCTTCCCTACCTCTTTAGAATAGTTGATTACTTTTCATCTTGTTTGAATATTATTATCTTAGTTAATCGTTCTTAGTTTTTCTTCATTGAATCTCTCTTAATCCTTTTTAGTTCATATCAAGTTTTGGTTTTTATGCATCTTTCTTATCCCTTACTTCGTAACTCTCTATTTTTATGCATCTCTATCTCTTGCTCTCTATTTAATTTTCTTCATCTATTAGATTAGGTTAGATTAATTTCATGCACATGTTTGTTTATTAGTTTTAGTGTTTATTCCTAGTTTCGTTAATGTTAATTGTTATTAGATTTCATCCTATGTAGTTATTGTTTTAGTCTATGTTTCTTTTATCTTTAGTTTTGTTAGAGTTTAAATAAATAGTTTTTTGCTTGGTCCCGAGTCGGTTTTCGCTTTATTGGGTAATCGTCCCTTAGGATTGAGGTTTTGGTATTGACCAATTGTTCTTAAAACAAATGTTGGGGTTTTAATCCATTTTAATTCTAATGAAAGTTGGAGTTAATTTAATTGGTTTTTAACAAAACATTTAGTCAATTTGATTAGTTTTTGACGAGACGAAAGTTTAGTCTTTTACTTGGGTTAAATTGGTCAATGACAACGGCTCTAACATGCGAATAGTTAGGGATGTTGATTGGGAAAAATTATTTGTTTTAAACCTTAATGTTTCTTTCCTGTGTACATATATTGCGAGAGTAAATATGTGTCTTGGTTTAGAAAAGTTTTTCCACCTCGAAAAAGGGTTAAAGTAATTTTGCAAAACGAATTCTCACCATTACCAAAAATCCTAGGTTGACGTTACCCGATACCCCTTTAGTTGTAGTTGCCTTTTATTTTCCTCTTTTTATCTTTCTTTCCTTTATTCTCTTTTATTTTATGTCACTTAGTTTAATCATCAAATCATTTATCTGATTCGCATAGCTAGACATGATTATTAAGTGTTAGTGTTTAGACCATCACCTCCCTGTGATCGACCCGTATGCTACAAAACCCGTACGCTTGCGGTATAAATTTTAACATACATCAAGTTTTTGGCGCCGTTGCCGGGGAGGCGAGTAGCCTAACACCGACTTACTTTTTGATTTACTAGTCTATGTCTTTTCCCCATTTCTTTTTATGTCTTCATTTTTGTCATCTCATCTTTTATTTTGTTTAACCGTGTTCTTGAAGTTTTTGTTTGTATAGTTTGGCCAACATGCAGACGGGAATGAAAGTCATGATTGACGAAAAAGGCGGTGAGTGACGGGCCGTTGAGATGCTTGTTTGGTAAGACCGAGATATGATTACCTTTAGAAATGATGAGTGATTTTATCTCTATCTCATTAATTGCTTCTCGCGTTTTTATGTCAAGCCGGACATCACCGGTCCTTCTTTCTTTACTTTTATTTAATTCTCGGCTATGGGTTGCGTAACTTGTTTTATAAAGAAAACACACTGGTTATCCGGTGTGACTTTTATGTGTTTACATAACCCGTACAAAGCGGTGAGTATTTAAGTCAATCATTTGACTTTCACCAATTTGTACACTCTCTTCTCTCTTTTCGTTTAATTCTTGATCCAAAGTCAAATTCGCGACTTAAAACGAGTCTCCGTTTCCTTTCTTTGTTCTACCATCAATTTTTCGGTCTCTCGGGCTTAATTGCTTGAAGACCGACCCCCGAAAGTGTTCCCTAACACTTGTTTGGTGTTCTGACCGAACGGCCCGAGCGCGAATTTCTTTTCCCGGGCGTGAAAATGGATGTTCTTGCTTTCTGCCAAGCTTTCCCGGGCGTGAACATTTTGGCCCGGGCGTGAAGTTGGGTGTCTCTTCTTTCTGCCTAAAGTTCCTGGACATGAATATTTTGGCCCGGGCGTGAAGCTGATAGGCCTTACTTTCTGCCTCACTTTTCCGGGCGTGAAGTAATTCAAAAAAAAATCCTCAAAAAAAAAGAGTTTTTATTTATTTATTAATTTCAGTAAGTTTTCTTTAAAAAAAAACGAGAGAGTTTTATTTTTGTTTTTATATAAAAAAAAGATTTTATTTTATTTTGTTTTTATTTCCGTAAGTTAAAAAAAAAAGAGATTTTATTTTATTTTGTTTTTATTTCAATAAGTTAAAAAAAAAAAAAAACTAACCCTAACTATTCATCGTCTCCCTCCCGACTCCCTTTCTTCCCTCATTCTCGATCAACAGCCACCATCGCCATCCCCCTTTCTTTCTCGATCGATTCTAACAGCCACCATCGCCACCCCTCACTCTCCTCCATCTCGTCGAAACCATCGCTCTCTCTCTTTCGTACCTCTCTCTCGATCTGCCACTTTCTATTCCTCGATCGACCACCACCATATGACAGCCATCACCACCATCTTTCGCCATCACCATCCCCAATCATCAACATACGTCGTCCTTCACTTCTGTCGTCGACCATCATCATCAACTGTCGTGAACCACCACAGTTGTACACCACCGTGAACCCCCCCTTTCTATTTTTCCTTCTTCACCTTCGATTTGAATGGTGATCTCTAGCCATCGACTGCTCTCGATTCCGGCATGAACATCCTCCAACGTCGGCTTCCAACTCGATTTGTTCTCCGGGCAGATTTGGGCAAAACCTTTCGGCAACTTTTAGCATCAATTTGGGTACATTCTTTCCTTGCAGTTGTGTTTGCTGATATGTTTACATGACTTTTTAAATGTGATGCTATTAGTTTGATAAGTTGTCTGTGAATTAAAAAATTGCTGGTGGGTTGCATTTGTGGAATTCTTATTTGTTGGATTATGGTTGCCTAGGTGTTTTTTATGCATTAATAGATTGGGTCGTCACCACTGGCAGATGTAGGTTGTGTACACACATTCATCGCATCATATTTTGCCCTAACACACCTACTTGTACACACCATGGCTTCTATAAGTCGCACAAAGCGACAACGTTCTAGCCGGTCGCGGCGGGATGAGGTTGTTCAACCTAATATAATTCCTGCCGCCAATGTTGTGGCCCCAAGCGTCGACAACGCCGATTTTTAGAGCATTATTGTAGTCAGCATAATCTTCCCCCTCCTTCCCCGTGATTTCTTTTTCTTTCTATACACCCTAATCCGAGCATTGATGACAATGCTCCTTTTTGCTTGTGGGTGGGTGTTTTTCCTTTTATTTTATTCTTTTTCCCATTTTCTTTGCATATAGTGGTTCTTTGCTTTGCTTTAAAAAAAAATCCAAAAAGATTTTTGAATTCTCTTTGTTGTGTTAAGACTCGTAGTACACCATATCTCACTTTACATGATTTAGCTGCTTGATTCACAAATTGCTCACAAATTGCACATCAATTTTATGCCATCATGTTAAATGATTTTTTTTCTAGAAATAATGTAACCTTAGCTGTCACTTGCACACACTGCTAAGCATGTTGTTCCACGTAGCCTTTTAGGACTAGTTTGCATACCATAGTCCCCCTACATTACAATTGTGACTATAGTAGATGGATTTACCTAGTGAGATTTTGGGCCTTTTTGGATTGACACGTATGTAATCAATCCCAATTCTCATTTCTTGTGTGTTACCTCCCATCGAGGTGTAGTCTAGACTTTTGAGTGGTTTCTCGTCCAAGTTTACCATGAACATACATAGAGGCCTTCGTTTCATGAAAATTAATCCCGAAAAAGTCAAAAATATTTTTCCTTTGTAACCCACTTTGAGCCTAAACACCGACCCTTCTTTCTACACCCATATACCACTAAATAAAAAAAAGTTTTGCACGCTAAGGTTAAACTCTTCGAAATGATAGATGGATTTGGCATTTAGTCTATAAATAAACACAAGCATAGCTTGTGGGTAGTTCGTTGAGCCCCCAAAACAAGCATAGCTTGCGGGTTCGTGAAGCCGCATACAAAAAAAAACAGAAGAAAAAAAAATGAAAAAAAAAAGATCAAAAGTAGAATAAGCCTTCAATCCATCAAAAACATTAGGAAAAGAGCCCTTAAGTGCATTAAAAAAAAAGATTTACCCATAAACCGATATCCCCAACACCAATAAATGAGTCTAATTCCACCTTTAACCCCAAAACCGTGCCTCAAAGCCCTCATTTCACGTATTGTCATGGAAAATTTTGGACTTGAGAATAAATTCAATTGTGTCAAGACTACATTCCTTTGTCTCGATCAGGACGGATTTGAGCGTACACACGTCCCTATACACACTTGAGAGCTTAGAGTGATATCGTGAGCATCCATCTTTATAGATCACTATCCCTTCCCTTAGCGGCTTTGGTATGTTTACGAAATCTTCTTTGGTTGCGATTTTTCGCGATTTGCTTGATTAGTGTTTGTTGGTTTGACGCTTTGGTAATCATAGGTTCCTAGTTATTTTTACTCTAATCCAACATGTGGCATTTGGTTGTTTGTTTGTGATACGTGATCTTAATGCTTAATTATGTTAGTGAGATTGTGGGATAACTCGTTTTGACGTCCTCAAAGGTTTTCGTTTATTTTCTTTCTTTTCTTTGTTTTTTTACCCGAATAAATTCTACTTCTTTCTTGGGGACAAGAAAGTTTAGCTTGTGGGTAGTTTGTTAAGTGCATTTTATGCACCTAACTTTGTATATTCTAGTTGCATTTTTCTTCATATTTTAGTGTTTAGTTTAGCTTTTCATGCATCATTTTTTCATTTCTCTCTTATTCTCTCTAATCACGGTTGGAAATTCTTTTGGGGATAGTTTTTATGCTTTGGTATATGTTTTTTTTGCAGATTGTGCGTTCTAAATGTGAGACAGGTGAAGGCGTGCTCGAGGAGAATGAAAAGAGGAAGAAGATGATCGAGAGTAAAGAGGAGAAGTCGTCGAAAGAGATGAAGTCGAAAGAGATTGGTTGTTCTCCATGCTTCGCGGGCGCGAAGAAATACATTTGATTCAAGTTCTAGAGTTTCTGCCACGGTTTCGCGGGCGCGAAGATTTATTCGGGGTCGCGAAACCTTGCTCCTGAAACGTTTTTAATTTTCTGTTGCACCTTCACGGGCGTGAAGTTTTCTTCACGGTCGCGAAGGTCGTTGGACTTGTTCTTTTTGTTGGGCTTTTTTTTCTTTTTTTTCTTTGGGCCTTTTCTTTTTGGCTTGCACTATTTAAACCCCTTTAGGGTTTTTTGTTAGGGGGCCGTTTTATTTTTTTAGAGGAGACGACTACTTTGTTCTTGGGAGCTCTTGGTCGATTTCTTCATTTCTTGGGGAAGAAGACTCATTGATCTGGAAGCTTATGCCATTGAAGATCGATTATATTCGGTTTTCATATGTTATTGAGTATCTTCTTCCCTACCTCTTTAGAATAGTTGATTACTTTCCATCTTGTTTGAATATTATTATCTTAGTTAATCGTTCTTAGTTTTTCTTCATTGAATCTCTCTTAATCCTTTTTAGTTCATATCAAGTTTTGGTTTTTATGCATCTTTCTTATCCCTTACTTCGTAACTCTCTATTTTTATGCATCTCTATCTCTTGCTCTCTATTTAATTTTCTTCATCTATTAGATTAGGTTAGATTAATTTCATGCACATGTTTGTTTATTAGTTTTAGTGTTTATTCCTAGTTTCGTTAATGTTAATTGTTATTAGATTTCATCCTATGTAGTTATTGTTTTAGTCTATGTTTCTTTTATCTTTAGTTTTGTTAGAGTTTAAATAAATAGTTTTTTGCTTGGTCCCGAGTCGGTTTTCGCTTTATTGGGTAATCGTCCCTTAGGATTGAGGTTTTGGTATTGACCAATTGTTCTTAAAACAAATGTTGGGGTTTTAATCCATTTTAATTCTAATGAAAGTTGGAGTTAATTTAATTGGTTTTTAACAAAACATTTAGTCAATTTGATTAGTTTTTGACGAGACGAAAGTTTAGTCTTTTACTTGGGTTAAATTGGTCAATGACAACGGCTCTAACATGCGAATAGTTAGGGACGTTGATTGGGAAAAATTATTTGTTTTAAACCTTAATGTTTCTTTCCTGTGTACATATATTGCGAGAGTAAATATGTGTCTTGGTTTAGAAAAGTTTTTCCACCTCGAAAAAGGGTTAAAGTAATTTTGCAAAACGAATTCTCACCATTACCAAAAATCCTAGGTTGACGTTACCCGATACCCCTTTAGTTGTAATAGCCTTTTATTTTCCTCTTTTTATCTTTCTTTCCTTTATTCTCTTTTATTTTATGTCACTTAGTTTAATCATCAAATCATTTATCTGATTCGCATAGCTAGACATGATTATTAAGTGTTAGTGTTTAGACCATCACCTCCCTGTGATCGACCCGTATGCTACAAAACCCGTACGCTTGCGGTATAAATTATAAAACATACATCAGTACCCACATTATGTATCTATGAGACAAATCCCAAATAATGATACATATAACAATAATCATGGCAAACCACCCATATATATACATCTTCCAACTATTTTCATGAAGGAATCTCCAAACATTTGAGCATATAGAGATAAAGTAACAAATAGGATATTATGATGTGTATCTAGTTTTAACAAAGGTTTAGTAAACTCACAATCTAGGTTTTGAACCCAAAATCTAGAAAATATGGAAACCCTAGAAGTTGGAGAAGATGAGACTTGAAGGTGAGAAATGAGAATCTTGAAGAACACTTCAATGGGGACACTTGGATGAAGCTTGATGACCACTTAATGCTCCCAACAACCCAAAACCCTAGAAATGAATGAGGTAGGTCATAGGTGATAAAATCCTAAAAATCGCCTCCAAGAAGAGCTCTCCCGTTTTTTGTAAAGTGTTATTGTGAGAAATGAGGCTGCCAAAGTGTTTTAAATCAACCAGACCACGCGGGCGATAATGCCCGGCGATAGTGGCACTATCGCTTGTCACAATCGCGGAGGTCCCCACCCCCACGGTACAAGCCCGACGATAGTGCCTTTGGCGATAGTACCAAGGCACAATCGCGTGGCACAATCGCTGGTATCCAACAGCCCACGGTACGTCTTCGACGATAGTGCCTCCGGCGATAGTGCCAATGGCACAATCGCCAGGCACAATCGCTGGCATCCTAAAACAGTCCGAAACTTAACCAAATTCGATGGCGAGTGCAAGGTTTGAACGATTAACAAAGGTAATTCAATTATATGACCCTTCGACAAAACATTGATCATAAAGGTGTGCACAAAGACAAGTATTCACACATAAGCACAATTAATGTATTAAGATAGGCAGAATACTTACCTTAAGAATTTACGGGTGTTACACGGGGCGGGGCGGCCCTGCGACACTACAGGTTTAGGTCAATCCACAAGTGAAAGTGTCGGGTCTCCTTCGACCCGAAGTGAATTGGCCATGGTGGGGACCCCTGTTAGCGAGAGCACATTTTTGAAGTTGAATCACCTTGATATTCACACTGATAATCCTGGATCTCAAGGGGCTGTTGGGTGAGCATTTTTTATTTTACCATATTTTTTATGCGCCATTGCTGGAGATGTTCTATGTGTTTAATATGCAAAAAACACTTCATAATTAATGGGGTTGATTCCATAAGTAAGTGTTGGAATTTTGGGTGGTACTTTGTTGTCAATAGTGAGTACATGATTTTATATAAAAATGCTGAGAATTTAGTCTCACATTTGATCTTTTGATTTCTTGGATTTTTGGTGGATTCTTAGATAAATAGAAGAACATTTATGATGCGCTATCCGAAATTGATTTTCTTTTGGTTATAAGAAAGAGTAATGAAACTGCCCCAAGTTTGCAAAGTTTCATTGGTCATTAAAAAAATCTTCGGATAATTTCGAGACTGGTTTTGTATGTATAATGTTTTTTCCGTTTCTTTACTATGTCAGCTAATCTTTTAGTTTGCAACTTCCTGGTTAAGGTTGAGGATAGAGTCGTTTGCATCAATGGCCCATAGATGGAGACAGTGGATGAAGATAAACAAGAAACAAGAGACGGTACAATTGCAGGTAAGAAGTTTATGATTCACGGGGTAACGATTATTTTCTACTTTCTTCTCTGTTTGTTTCTGAATGTATTTTAGAGTTTTTGAATATGTGTTTTAAGCTTATAATCATATGTTAGGGTATGTGATTTGATCCATGACTCATATGTGACAAATTTGTGTTTGAAGACCTAGATTTTCTTCAACTCTCGTCCTCATCTCCATCTTTTCGTGATTTGATTTGTTACTACTCTTGCTCTCATCTACCTTGTTGACTAGCATAACACCATCTATTATATTTCAACAGACCCCTGAAAAGTGCAGTGTTAGTTGATTGGCTTGATGTCCAGTGGTCGAAATTTAACTATAAACAATGATTCTGATAGAGAAATTGAAGGCATACGATGTGTATTTAATTGTCGTAGTCGTTCAACATCTCTTGTCTTCGTTGATCATTCCATCGATTGACGTTGATTTGAGTTCGTATTACAATTAGGGTTCCTGATTTTCCAATGAGCCCTAGTGTGATAGTGTTTGTGGATTGTGTGGCTTCGATCAACGTGCTCCTGTTTGTACTTCGAGACTGACTCGTACTTCGAGATTGACTCGTACTTGGGTAATAAAAAACAATTGCCCTTTGTTGCTTACTACCTGCCTACAATTTCTCTATCAGAATCGTTGTTTATCATTATACTGATTATGAATATGAGGTATTCTTATGACATGCTAATGCAAACCTGAGTTGTGAATTTTGTAGGGTTGAATTACGTTATGGGAAGATGGCACAAGGATCTCTATATGTCACAAAGGCAATAGGGTACTTGACCTTTCTTATGTGTTTGAAATATGATATGATGTCGTTCAGGATAACCGCTTCTCACGCTTCTAACGTTAACCTCAACTTCTTTCCGAAACCCAACCATACACACACACACACACACACACACACACACACACACACACATATATATATATATATATATATATATATACACGTGCGCGCGCGGAGAGAGAGTTAGGTAGAAGAGTGACCAAATAAGTGAACACAAAAACGACATGATTTTACTTTATGTTTTGGGTTCTGTGTTATTGATGGTATCCAATCTCTGGTTGGTCTCTCTGCTGTTCGGGAAGAGATTTATAATTCATTTGTGTAATTTTGATTTATGTGGCTTAGTTATGGGTCTGGTTTTCTGTTGTAGTGGATGGTCCTTTATGGCGATGGGTCTTTTTTTTGGACTTATAAGATTTGGTATGGATGTTTTCTGCCTTTTGGATCCTACTTATAAGATTTGTGTGGCTTATTTGATGGGGATATAACTATGATTTATCTATTGGGATAATATTATCTGTCGATGAGCATAATGTTAGGATTGTTTAAACATGATTTAAGTGGAAGGCTTCTTACTGTAAATAAATATGCACCAAAGGGTTCACAACAAGAAAGACGAGTAATAAGGACTTCGTTCAAGATATACGTAGGTAACATGGCATGGCAAATGGATAACAATTGCCTGTGTTAAATGAACAAGGAAAGGTGGTTGATCCAACTTCAAAGGGTCATCTATGATCATGAAACTGGAAGTTTACATGGGTTCGGTTTTGTAACAATGGCAAGTGAGACAGAAATGAATGATGTCATTGCTGCTCTGATGGACAGGTATACAAACTACTACTGACAAACCCATATGAATGTTTATATATATAAGTTACCATTGAACTTTTTGGTGATTTATGAATGTGATGCAGAGTTTGGATGGGAGGGTAATTAGGGTTAACATTGTCGAGGAACGTCCGAAGCATCGCTTCATTTGAACTTGAATGAGAGGGCAAGTAGGGTGAAGGTTGCAGAGGAACTGTTGCTTCTTTTTTTTTTTTTTATCATTCTATAAGATCATTGATGTTAATTAGAGTTAATGTTGGTCAATAAGATTTTATCTTTATTCAGAATTCTATAGAGATGATATGTCACTTCCACAAAATAAAAAAGCTTTATAACGCTCACAAACTCTGGCGTGGCCCGACTCGAGGCAGGTTGTGATTAGTTTATTTAAAGTTGGCAGGGGAAAAGGACGCTTCAGGAGAAAAGTGTTTGGTCATGAAGCAGGTTGCACCTTGATAGGACTTGTCCCCGCTTTTTAAAAGATCTTAAAGTTATTTTGCCCGATTTTATCTTCTATGTTTTATTTCAAAATGCAAATAACAAAATGGAGTTGTGAATAAGAAATTATACAAATACTGATATTTAGATATTGTAAAGTGTAAAATTCGAATTTGTTAAATGAACACTTAAAAAGTTTAACAGGTTATCGTAGGCCTTTAAATTCGGATTTTACAGTTTATAATATCTAAATATCACTATACTTATTTACAATATTGTTGTTGTGTGATACCTCATCTTTTTTCTATGCATATTTGTATGATCGAGTATAACTTGGCTTAATAAGGTGGATACGATCCGTTGGTGGAATTTGTGACATATAACTCTTTTCGTTTAAATGAAAATGTAAAATTTTACATACAAATGCCCACTATATTGCAGTGGGTACATAACTATAAAAACATAAATTTTGAAATTGTAATATCAAATAAATGAATCTAGATTAAAGTCATGTCGTATACCCGACCAACGGACGGGTATAACACTAGTTCTCTGT
This sequence comes from Arctium lappa, assembly GCA_023525745.1. Classification (NCBI taxonomy): domain Eukaryota; kingdom Viridiplantae; phylum Streptophyta; class Magnoliopsida; order Asterales; family Asteraceae; genus Arctium; species Arctium lappa. The sequence goes on from CM042048.1 coordinate 149,126,585, forward strand.
TATAGCAAACAAGATAACAATACTCTTGAAGAAATATAGAAAACAAAAACCAATTTTTTCTATTTTAGCAATGCTGTTAAAGATGCTCTTAAGAAGTACACGTGGACCGAAGGAAACCAAATCTTATCCAAATATTCAGTAATGCACAACATTTAAAATCTTGTTTAATAAATAAATGGAAAAAATACTCCCTCCGTCCCAAAATAAGTGTCCACATTTCTATTTATATTTGTCCCAAAATAAGTGTCCACTTTAAAAAAATAGATAGCTAAATTCTCACATTTATCCTTAATTAATGCACAAACATATAAGAGTTGTGAAGAGAGAGAAACATTAAATAAGGTTAAAGATGTCATTTAGTAACAAAAATGTGTAATAAATATGCATGTCTAAAACTGTGTGACAAGTCAATTGTGGACAATTATTTTGGGACGGAGTACTGAAATTCCAAAATTCAGTAAATAAAGGCCCGGATTCCGAAGCAAAAAGGTGTTAAAAAGTGCTGTTTTTTGAACCAATTAAATTCAGACATTCGTTTATAACGTCACACGCGTCCTGTTGCCGCATTAAAAACATAATTTTACAAAAGGACCCTCGTTCTTTTAACTTCTGTTAATATCAACCCTTTTTCATTGAAATTGCGAGAGGTCAAAATAGGCATATATAATTTTAAGAATTTATAATTATTATCTATACTATATTATAAAAACGGTATAAAAAACTCTTAATTACAATATTTTAAGCAAAAATTACAACTAATTAAAGTCAATTACTTAATTTACAATTTCTTAATGTTTTGGTACAACCTTTCCAAGCACAATACCTCACATAATCATCTATTTGTGAAATGGATATTTATTTATTAATATAACTATTTGTTTTTTTGGTGGAAATAAAGGGAAATTGGCTCAAATAGCCACATTACATTAGCATATTGGTCTCCTAGACATTTCTCTACCTTATTGACGAAAATAGACCCAGGTCCGCCATGGCGGACCTGCAGGTCCGCTACCTCCAGAAAAAGACAAAAAAAATTGTCGGTCCAAGCCAGGTCCGCCACCCGACCCAGGTCCGCCATTTCGTCACGTGTCACGATCTCACTCAACGACAGCAGAGGTCGATGGCGGAGGTAGAGGACCTGCAGGTCCGCCATTGCGGACCTAGGTCTATTTTGGTAAACGTTGGAGAGAAGTGGCTAGGAGACCAATATGCCAATGTAATGTGGCTATTTGAGCCAATTTCCCTTTTATAAAATAGATTTTATATTAGCATAATCTATTTTAAATGTAGATTTTACATTTAAATCTATATTAATGAAATGTAATATAAAATCTTTTTTCTTCCGTATTTTTTTATATTACATCTCATAATGATTTTTCATATTTTATTTTATAAATTTTTTTTCCATATTTTATTTTATAAAATCTTTTTACATAATGAGATGTAATATAAACTCTTTTTTCTTCCGTATTTTTTTTGTTAATATAAAATCTATTTTATTTTATAAAATCTACACGTATTTTATATTAGCATAATATAAAATCTACACGTATTTTTTTATAATATAAAATCTACACATATTTTTTCACCAGCATTAAAAGAAGAAAAAAGAAGGTTGATATGAGTTAAAAATAAAAAATAACGATGTACACTAATAAATTATCGTATTCTTTAAAATAAAAATATTCCGCAATACTTTTCAAATTAACCAAGTGTAAAGAAAATAAAATAGAAACGATGTAGATATAAAAATATTCTTCCATATTTTTAATATATTTATATTTAAATGTAAAATCGAAAATGAAAATAAAATATTTTAAAATATTCTCTACATTCACTATAAATATATATAGCTTCTTTATGTATCATCCGAGTACAAGAAGAAGACGAACGGTTGGGTGTCAATGACGGAACCTGCAACTGAACAAAAGATATTCCACTATATTTTTGTTTCTTTGAAAAATTACTTTTTTATATTTTATTTTATTTACTGAGAATTTGTTTATATTTTCAAAACCCACAATCATATTTTTCGAACTAAGGGAATAAGAGATATATACATATCTTTATTTTTATCGATTAATACCATTAGGTATTGAAGTCAATAGTCAGATAAATATGTTGTGAGACATGCCGTTTGAGTTTTAAATAATATAATACAAAACTATTACCAATATTATTGCACAAAGTTATAACAACAAACGATTAAGAATATATACAAGTTAACCACTTATGAAAATACATTCGTTTTTCACATTGTATTTCATTAACTGTTAACAGAGAAATTACGTTTCATTTTAACTCGGTTCAATATTCCAACAAAAAAATTATCTTTCCGTGCAATGCACGGGCCCAACACTAGTATTTTTTAAATAACTAAATAAAATTTAAGTATTATTTAGCAAACATAAGCGAACCTACAAGAAAGAAAAAATTTCTCAATATTATAATTAAGGATATAATAAAAACAGTAAACATCCTATTTATAAAAAATGACATTTTTTTGATATAAACTAAAATCTAAATATGGATCGTTATTTAAAAATAAAAAAAAAGTACAAATCAAACCAAACCGATACGCTCTTCTTTAGATAAAAGTCTTATTTTTTTACCTTATTTTATTTATTAAAAAGGTATTAGAATTAAAAGATGGGATTATTTGACTTTGAAAATGTTTTTAAGCTGTTGACTTTTGTCAATTTATTAAAAAAATTATTCAGGGGTTGTTTGTTTACCTCTTAATGGTTCCATTAAAAGGCAATCTCTGAATCGCTAAGAGGTAAATCTTGTTTGTAAAAAAAAAGGTTGTCTCTTAATGATTCCAAAATCCTCTTAATGATTTTGTATTCTGACCTCCCTTAACCATTAAAAGTCATGATTTCATTATGAACAATTAGCAAACAACCATATTTCATTTTACACTATACCATAAAAACCTCTTAATCATTCAGACCACTTAATCATTCTGAACTAAACCATTCAGTAACTGTCAAACAACCCCTCAATAACTTTTTAAGTCTAAAAGATAAGCTTAAATATGAAAAATAATATGTTTAGCAATTGCATAATAATAAATTATATATATATATATATATATATATATATATATATATAGGGGAGAGGTTCACTTGAGAAATGATAAATATATGAGAAATAGAGAAGGTAGAGGGGCAACATTTGCGGCTTTGACCGCGAAACACCAGATAATTTCTTGTGTGGTCTATAGAAGGTAGAAGGGCAATTTCGTAAAATATACATGGGATGAGTTCATATATGAATCTGTATGAATCTGTTAATTAGTTCAACTGATTCATATATGAATTTTTGTGATTCATACAGATTCATATATGAATCACAAAGGTTCATATATAAATCAGTTAAAAGAGTTCAGTTGTGAATTGCACTGGTTCATATATGAACATATAGTTCATATGTGAATTATACACGTTCATATATGAACACAGCCCGTGTGTTTTGTAAAATTTACGAAATTGTTTTTTTATTTTTGGGATAGCCGCAACTTTTGACCAGTCAAAGCCGTAACTTTTGACCGGTCAAAGCCGCAATATTTGACTAGTCAAATCCGATCTTGACCATATGAATGCTAGGATTACTTTTCTATTTCTCATATATTTACCATTTCTCAAATGAACCAAACACTATATATATATATATATATATATATATATATATATATATATATATATATGAGACGTTTCATTTACAAACCACAAACCATCCGGTTCTAATAAACTATTCAAACCAATCTTAACTAGTCTCATAAATATTTGATTTTATTTTGGTTCATAATATAAAGTCATGATCATAATAAATGAATTATATCATCTTTCATATATATCTTAATCATAACTAATGAATCATTATAATTGTCCATAAATGTCTCTATTGTTTCATAATATAATGGTTTGTATAGTTTATTGGAATTACTTGGTTTGTAATTGAAACGAACCCTATACATATATATATAGAGAGAGAGAGAGAGAAAGAGAAAGATTCAAACGAGAACGCTAACTATTTAAGAAAACAAGAAAAACAACAATCATGTACAAAAGCACATGTGATTCGGCATTAACCCGGAAAAATGGGATACAAACGACTTTTCCCGCGGCTTCAAGTCGCGTGTGAAGTCGCGGGATCACATGTGATTTTGTATGTATCGACATTTTTCTTGTTTTCTTAAATATATTTCATTCTCGTATGAATCCACCTCTCTCTCTCTCTATATATATATATGTATATATTTCTGTTGATATAAAAAAAACGAATAAGAAATAGCAAAAAAATACTAGTATATAAACTTCGTATGTAATAAAACTATTTCTAACTTTTAAATTTGCAAATTTTGATTATGTCAATATTATCTTCAAACGTATGTATTAAGAAATAACAAAATTTAGCAAAGTTTACCAGAAGCTCTCTTGTTGGTATTTCAAAACCAAAAAGAGCAAATGTGAAGAAATTTTGAAGCACATTCTCAATAATGTAACAGCTTCGAGTAAATTACAATGATGGTATTGTGGTTTGTTTAAAATTTGAATTTGGTCTCTAAAACGAATTATCTATATTGATAGTACCTAACTTTTTTAATTCAAGGTAACACCGTCTATTAGCAAACGTTACGAAAAACAAATCAGTCTTCAGACAAATTACTGAGACCAAAAATGTAATTCACCCTCAAATTAATTTTGACTCACATTAAAAAAAAATTACTAAAGATATATATATATATATATCCAATCACAAACTAAATTTCTTAAATTAAATTACATATTTGATTTTAAAATCCATCTTGTCAATCTAATAGTTTTTAAGAAAAAATATAAAGATTTTACTTAATATACATGTATTTAAGAAAGTTGATTTGTTTATTGGATATATAAATTATTTTTAATCAAATAATTTTCTTATAAAAAATGTAATTTATGATTAATTTTAAAGTGGATTACACTTTTGGTTCTTATAGCTTGCCAAGAAATGATTTATGTTTTATAGTGATTGCTAACTGAGAGTGTTAACTCCATAAATTATGAGCAAGTGATATGAAACTATAAAATTATGTACGATCAAATCCAAATTTTGAACGGATAACAAAAGTACAAATATAATTCACTCATTATTTATAGGTCCACATGTTTAAAGAAAAGAGGGGCCGCGTGGATGTAAATATACCACATCCCATTATCTATATTCATGCAAAACCGTTTCCTTTATCCATAAATTATTGTACTCCTACATTTATGTAAATTTACTTAACGCTGATCCAAATTTTATTCTAAAGAAAATTATCCACTGAATATATCGAAATTCCAAAAATCCACAAAATAAAGAATATGTCTTCGAAACGAAAAAAGAATTAAAGGTGCAGAAATTTAGACCAATTAAATCCAGACATTTTTTGGTGTCGCTACACGTGTCCTGCAACATAAATACAAGTTATAATGTTTGCACCAAGACCCTCGTTATTTCAAAAATTGTCATTTTATACCCTAGTTGTTAGAGATTTCAAAAGTGCCAAATAGAAGTATTGGAAAATTTACAACGTAAACCAACAAACTTTTATTTTGATTTTTTTAGATGATTATGGTGATTTTGATATAAAAACGATTTCTTTAAACCGACGTTAATGTTGATTGATGAAATAACAAAAAGTTCACTTGCATATATTGGGTTTTACATATGACATAACTTCTTTTAGTTGTAAACGTTTGTTTGATTAATATGGTTTCAGTACATTTATAATTGCAACGGTAGACACATAACTAGATAATATTACAAATGCAATTATATTCATTGTTTAGGAATTAGTCTAGGCATAACCTTGCAAAAAAAAAAAAAAATCATTGCAGGGTTTTCATGATGGTTACTATCCAGAAATACTTGCTTAACTTTTCTTGGTGTGATTTCTTAATCTCTGAAATTGTCTTAACGATTATAATAAATATTTGGAGAAAACAGTTTCAATTCTTTAATTTTTATCTTAATGTATTATAGTTTAGAATGCAACTTATAACATTTTCCACATTTTCTATTAAATCTAGTAGCTATGAGACAAAACGAATGGGACCATTGCATGAAACGTACAAAACTCATTGGAAAATGACGTAATCGAAAAACACAAAAACCCTAGTATCGTCATATTATGATTGCCATAAAGTTCACGTCTATCCTACAAAACTACGTTCTTATCCAAAAGCAACAATTAGATCTTTACGTGTGGGACGTACAAAGTTTGGAGAAAAATACAAAGTTTGAACAAGTTGTTTTCTATGCGATACATTCAACTTGCATAAGTTTTAATATCTAAAATCCATGCTTCACTGCAAAATAAAGATATTTACGTATGGAGTGTACGAAGTTAGGAGAAATAATACAAAATTTGAACAAGTTGATTCCTATGCAGGACGTTCAACTTGCATACGTTTTAATATCTAAAATCCATGTTTCACTGCAAAACAAAGATATCAGCATTCTATTGATAAAATACCCTAAACAAATTCGATGCTCCATTCAATCAATTCCCTTACATACTCGTACTAACTTGATTATATAGTTTTAACTTAAATAAGATGAAAAATAAGTGGTGAAATCTTGAATCTATCAAAGTTGGTGGTAGCTATGTAAAAATTTTAAGTTGAAGGACTAAAAGTGTAAATATTAAAAAGATTCCAAACTCGAAAGTAGTAATGTGACTAGGATGGAAAAGAAAAGGCGATAAGCGATGTTAGCCACAAAACGGTGAAAGACACGTCAGCGTTTTGCAAACACATCTGACCACAATGGATAAGGACCGCCCATTTCTCACTTTCTCTCTCACACACAACACCAAAAACACACACTACTTTCTCTCTCTATCTTTGCCTATATCTATGATCCAAAGGATGCTATTGCTTCCACAATATTGACCTTTTCTTTCACTGAAACAATCAAACACATTTCGCATTAAGATTTTTATAATCCGTGTTGTTATATTCAACTCTTGGATAACGGAATCGTTTAATATTCAATTCAAATCGAATATCTTCCTGTTTGATCGCTATATAAATCGATCCACACTTTGATATATTACATCTATAAATCGATCTGCAGAGGCTGTGATTCATAATTTCATATCTGGTTTTGTGAAATTTTTAGTTTGATTTTTGAAATATCTTGTGAAGAAGAAGGAATTATGGCGAGTGCAGCTGGAATGATCAACGGTTGTGTTTCATCATCGTCGTCGTCGTCGTTGGGGAAATTGAGAAATTCGCACAAGAAGAAGGCGTTAATCGGTGGTGATCGGAGGTTTAGAGTTAGGTGTGTTTCGACTAGTCCTGTTGCTTCAGATCCGTATAAAACTTTGAGTATTCGTCCTGGTGCTTCTGAATCTGAGGTCAAAAAGGCTTTTAGACAGCTTGCTTTGAAGGTAAAGTTTTCGCTGATGAATGATTCCATAATTATTTGATTATTAGATACGGAATCGTTTCGTTCTTTATTCAGATCTAGTTTATGTTTGTTTGATTCAATTAATCACACTTTTTTTTGTGTTTGATCAAATTTCAGTATCATCCAGACGTGTGCAGAGGAAGCAATTGCGGAATCCAGTTTCATCAAATCAACGAAGCTTACGATGTACGCTTTCTCTATCGAAATTCGATCTTCTACTTTTCATTATTTCTATAGATCAGAATTCAGATCTAGATTAATCTAGAATTTTCCACGGCAGTAGGACTAATTAATTCAATTTCAAAATTGACAAGGTAATCGTTTGATTCAATAAAATCTAACTGAAATTTTGGCGATGATTTGCAGACGGTGATGAGTAATTTGAGAGACGAAACAAGTGTACCGGAGATGGACATGTTTGGACCGTCAGATGCAGGAATAGATGAACCGATGAGAGGTATGGATGATCCTGAGTGGGATATGTGGGAAGAATGGATGGGCTGGGAAGGCGCTGGAATTAGAGATTACACTTCACACATTAATCCATACATCTGAAGATTCATGGATTTTAAGCTTAATCCACCATGGATGTTCCAGGGTGAATAAAAAAATGTTAATTAAAGTGCCTGGTTTGTATATAAAAGGAAGTCTATAGAGATGATGGTATTAATGTTCATCTCTCTTTGTACATAATTCTAATTTTATGGTTAATCTTGTGTAATTACCCTTGAAAATAAATCTTTTTCTTTATTTTTAATCTTTTTTCATCCTATAATTATCTATATGAGTTGACTTCTTTTCAGAAGATGAGTTAATGATGAGAAACGTGAGAAGTAGTTATTGACTGTTGGATGAGAAATGGATGCACATTAGAATGAGATGCACCAGATCAATTACCTTCTAAGCCACAATTCAATTCTAAGTCACAATTCATAGGAGGGCTTGAGATTAAAAGAGATCAACGGTTCAGATCCATTTCTCATGTTTCTCACCATTAACTCAATTTTTCACACGATTATTTGCCTTATCTATATAAATATGTATATCGGACAAATTAGACCGTAAGGGTTAGTTCAACCTTAGAAGTTATCGGTTCAAATCTTATCAAGACTAATAGGATTTTTTGACTGTTCTGTAAGGGGTCGTTTACCAACGATTACATGGATAACGTTTATCGGTAAAATTTAACACTATCACTTATTTACCGGGTAAGATTTTAGCCATTAAAGCGGTATTATATGTAACAATTTTCCTGGTAAGTTCCAAGTGTTGTAAGAGCATTCGTCGTCACTTATTGGGTAACACTCTCGATCATTACCTTAACTCTTATCGGGTAAGATTTTTAGTCCTTGTCATATTTATCTGAAAGATAATATAACTTGGTAAGCGCTTATCTGGGTAAACGTTTAGTAAACACTATAAAATTAGTCGACTCGAGGCATGCATGAACATATCCGGACATCTTCGAATTCTAAAAGTAAAATAAGATACTTGAGAGGTCACAAGTAAAAACATTTAGACATGTAATTTTATAAGTGTTTTAAATTAAAAACAATATTCCTTGGTTATTTTGAAAAAGAAATATATGTAACCTATAATTTTGACATCAGGAAGATTATATAAATACAAATGGTGGTTATAATAACAAATTGTACGCCCATTTTAAATAAAATATATACCAATCGTAGGAAATCAAGCAAACTTATATAACGCATAAATTTACGGTGGTTCTACTTTCATCGGAAGTAAAAAACTAAACGGGTAAAATGAAAGAGATTCAATTTAATTGGCATCCGATTACTCATTCAGTTAACATCCAACTATCATTCAATTACTATCGAATTAATAAATAAATATAATTAATTATATTTTACAATATTGTTTTTAGTTGATATTTGTATGTAGTGTTTTTTAAGAAAAGTAAAATATATGTGACTAATTGGTTGAAATAGTGGACCAATTGGTTGAAAGTTGCATCAAAATATTGGAGCTATTCAATCCAATCTAACGGATAATATCTAATTGATGAAATCAATCCAATCCAATAATCTATAGAATCGGATTGGCTCCAATGTTAATCGGATTGTATCGGATGACAAAATTCAATATCTAAAGCATTATTGAATCGTATCTAATTTACCTGAATTTATTGAATTTCAACCGATAAACACTCTACTGACAAGACCAATTTGTAAGACTAATGTTGTATGTGAAAGTGATAAACTAATTAATCAGAAATATGAAATAACATATAAGATTAGTACAACTATTTTATATGACAATTTAAAATGAAAAATTGCTTAAAAACATACATACTTTTATTAATTTAAAATAACATATAAGATTAAACGTTATTCATGATTTTTGATGAATACAAATATTTTCTATAGCGAATTTTCTACAAGCATCACGTTATCGTAAAAAGATGCGGTTGTATTGGGTGCTGTTTCGAAGGCAAATCAATCAACCGTTTGGATCATCACAGAAGGAAGATCGTACGGGTTCGTAGGATTTAACGCAGATCAGAGGACGAGTCTGTTGGGGATCGATGAGAAGAAGGAACGAGCTGCAGGTGATGAGGTTAAGAGTGTATATTCCCAAGCACCTAGGATGCGGGGCTGCTGTGTTTGGAGAAGAATCGAGTAGTATCCGTGGTGATTGTGATCAATCTATCAATCTGAGATCGGATTAAAAAGTGGCGGGAGAGAGTTGTCCGTTTCGTTAATGGGTGCAGCTTGATTCTGTCCCGCGTGGCGCTGGCTGTGGTCTTTGACACAGGGGTTTTCGGTTATTATTCTGGGTTCGGTTTGGGGTCGGTTTGGAGGGCTGCAACTATCTGGAATTGGAAGGTTTGTACGATCGGGTCGTCGTTGGTCCTTCGGTTGTTCCTTGCTGTTTTTGTGGAGGTCGCGCTAGTTTGCTCCTCGCAAGCTTCACTCGCTGCTGGAGGTTTAAGTGGTCTCGTTTTTGTAACCCATGTTTCGTTAAATTCTCGTTAGAATTCCGGCCTGTTCCGCTCCGTCTTTATGGGTTCTATTTCGATGTAAAACTTGCCTTTTGGCTTGGTTGGGTTTATAATATTTTTTGCCTTTCAAAAAAAAAAAAATCACGTTATCGTAAACCATAATTTTTTTTAATTTTAACAATAATAAAATAAAAGATGATAAATTATTTAACTTCATCAAATCAACCATATTTCTTTAAACAAAATAAATAAATACATGACGTTTGATTTGATCTTTTAATGTCTATTTTATATTCGAATCATGAATATAATATTCGCAAGAAGATGATGGCGTACTTCACACTTCAAATTGAAAGGGATTTGGAAACCAATGAACGTTGACGTTTGTGGTTTTTTCTATTATTTCTTCATTATATGGATTATATTCTATAATGTTGATGATCCATAAATTGTTTTTTTTTTCTTCCAATAATTCATTGTCACTATCTATAAATTTTTAAATAACTTTTTGGGTTCCATTTAATTTGCTATTTACAAATATACATACATATATGATATATCCATACACACACACATATATATGCACTATACTAGGTTCGACCCCGTGTATTATACGGGGTAATTTAAAAAATTAAATCATGTCAGAAAACTTATCTTGTAGACATGAATGATCATCGAAAGTATGATCCTACTTTTTCAAGTTTTTTTCCTTTCAGAATTGTTTTTTTGCACTTGGTTACAATTTTTTTTTGTTTTAGCCAATTTTCACAAAAAATGTTTAGCAAAAAATTAATAAAAATATAAATAAATATTAAATATTTATAAAACAAAATTTATAATAGAACGTGAATGAAATTATAGAAAAGTATATAGTTAAAATTGATATAAAATTGCAAAAAAAAAATCACTTATGAACTGGTCCGACATTAAATCGGTCCATGCCATACGTGTTATGGGTTTAATTTTGTCGAACAAAGTACATATGTACAAAATTTAAATACTTAATAAAAAATATATTTTGGAAAAAAAGTTGCCACTTTGTATTTCTTACTATAAGTCAATTAAGTGTTAGTGATTTTAATGTCACCAATTATTTTAGTGTGATTGTGATTTAAGTGAGAATGATCTAGTGATAAGACAAACTAAGTGACTTAAGAGATAAGGGTGTTCACGGGTTTAGTTGATTTGGTTGAAGGCATTTCAACAACCCAACCAAATATTGACGGTTTAAGAATTTTCAACCTAACCCAACACAACTCAAACAAAAGTGCAACCCAACCCCACTCAACCCGTTCGGGTTGGTTGGGTTGGTCGATTTGTGTTTAAACAAATTAAAAACAATATTGAAAACATAAAAATGAGGAAAATTTTCTTTGAAATACGAGCCATCATTCAAAAGAATATACAAGTTTATCAAACATTTAGGTATTACATATAACTTTCCAATAATGTCCTCTTATGAGTTTCATTGCTCGTTATTGTCGAGTTGTTTTTGGTAACTTATACATATTAAAGGGATATATAAATAATATTAGAGAAGTCGCTAAAACGTTTATCACGTTATGAGGTTGGTCGGGTTACTTTGAGTCTAACCCAAATATCAACCCAATAGATTCGGGTTGTCCTAATTTTGTATCGATTATATGTCGACTTACCTCAGGTTGATTTTTTTTCCGGGTTGGTCGGTTGGGTTGATTGGGATGGTCGGTTTTTTGAGCACCTCTATTAAGAGGTGTGGAGTGGTGTAACACCTGCAATTTCGGTATGTAAATATTGAATTTTTTGACCTTTAATCCTTATCAATAATCTTTGTTATGAGTTTTAAAGGCAATTTATGAATCTCGTTTATAGAATCTTCTTCGTATGTGAATCATGCCGAAAACCAGATGCATGCAGGTGGGGGGGGGGGCGACAATGCTCGGAGATTGTGACAGTGTCACTCTCGTCGTGGCACTGTCGCGGGGTGTTATGGACTCTCGGTACATTATGGGTGACAATGTCCGGCGACTGTGACATTGTCACTCTCGCCGTGGCAATGTCGTCGGGCCCCTAGTGGTCTCGGTACAGTCTTAGTGAGAATGACTCGCGACTTTGCCAAGGGCATTGTCGCTCGGCTAGGTCGCGATCCGGGGGGGGTTGATTTCGTTAAATACGAACCCCTTATGCCATTTCTCATTTATTGCACCAAAAATCCTCTCAATTCTCTCTCTCACTCTCTTCATTCAATCGACCCCAAAGGTAGGGTTTCCACCTCTTTCACTTCACTCTAAGATCTCACCACCAAGCTTAAGGTTCAAAAGTCAAGGATCAAGAGACTCCATTTCCATCATCTTGCTAACTTCCAAGTGTTAAAATTTCTAGGTTTTTCATAACAACCTAGTGGAGTGAGTCATTCTACAACTCTGCTTTATTTACATGTTAAATGCCATAAAAACACATATCTTAAGGTTGTATTTCATTTCCTCTTCATTTGGTGGATTTTGGAAAATTAGGTCAAAACTAGGATTTTGACATTTTAAAGGCAAAATGTTGTTTGAGCTTGATGATTCACTTTATATGGTACTAATGATGGTAAATCTATATTTTGGAGGATTTTGGATGGCAAATAAAACTTGGGATAAAACCCTATATTATTAGCACATATTTTTACAAGTCCATTTGAAATGTCATGGTTAAGCAAATGCACACATTATGTGATACACATCTTGATACTTATGTTGGGAAGGCCATATGTCTAACTATAGTGTAATGGATCCACATGCAATAGTAGTATATGTGATTTACATGGTGATAATTAATTGGCTAGATGTGGGGTGATACTTGGGAGCTCGTGATATAGACCGTGAGTGGTTGAATACGATAACCTTGTACTCCATGATATCTATATTCTAGCGAGTGAGTCCTTCTTAGACCATTTGGGAGCTCGAACTATAGACCGTGGGTGGTTGAACTCAATAACCTTTGGTGCTATAATAGAAGCTCCATACAGGGCCGGTCCTGAGTTTTTTCATGCCCTAGGTGAAAAACCTAAAAAATGCCCCTAACCTAAAAAACAGAAAAACCATACTATTTTTTAAGGGACCAAGGATTTACCGAGGAATTGATAGTTTTCAAATGAAAGAAACCACTACATTCACCACTTACCATGCACATGAGGAAACTAACGAGTTGTTTGGTTCATAGAATTGTAAAAAATTTGAATGAATTGGAATGGTCAATTCCATTGACCAAATTCCAATCTCATGTTTGGTTCACGGAATGAAAACGATGGAATCCTTTTAATTCCATTGAATTCTACAATTTGAGGAATTCATAATTCATTGGCTTAAGAGAAGGAATTGAATTAATACCAACCAAATGCATGGTTAAATTTCATTCCAATTCTTTCAAAGTCAAATTCTTTCAATGTATTCCAATTATATCAAATTTCATTATGAGAACCAAACGCCCCCTAAAGATTATTTATGAAAGATTTTGGGAATACATTAGACATCTTAACGTTTAAGTTAGAAATCTAGGAAACATATTTAATATGATATAGGAATAACTCATTAGGCAGACAATTCTTGAGTAACTACAATGCAACAATGTTTTTGTAAAGGGTATCCTGGGCCTATGGCCCAGACTAATCCCTGACAATTAGGGCCTTTGGCCCAGCTGCTAAAACGTGCAGCCCTGAGATTATCCTCAGTGGCCACAAGTGCTGCTAGTGGGGCTCGAACCCGGGTTGAGTGCTATGAACTCCCCAAGCCTTTACCACCACGCCACAGCCCTTGTGGTTTACAATGCAACAATGTTACTTCCATTCTTTTATAGGCTTCCTATCTTGTTTTTGATAAATTGTTATTACTATCCCTAAGACATAAATGCCATGAAAACGCATAGAAAACAAGTAAAATTGGTACTATTTAGATCAAGAATCAAACTATGTAACCAATCTTTCAGTCTTTTAAATTAAGCTAACAAAAGTATTTGAGAGTTAACATTTGTGGCATTTCATAGAACAGTTGGAGGGCATCATCAAGTTTGGTAATATTATAAACAATGAGCAACTAATCAAACCGCAAATATAAAGAAAATACCAATGAGAAAACATAAATCAACAAGACCACAATCTTATTGAAAGTCTAAACAATAAACAGTTAACAACTAAAGCAACAATCTAATTTTGTTTCGACAATCGCACCATCTGTATCTTTGTCTAATAGATAACATTAACAAATTAACAACTAAAAGAAATTACACACATAAACACTTAACATAGTTTCTACAATATGCAACAATCAACAAATCACAAGTTAATAACCATCAGAAAATAACAACAAAACAACTTAAACAATTAAATATATAACTAATCTAAACTAAACAATAAAACAAATACCTCATTTTTAATCCCTAAATTGCTGCTGCTGCCTGCCAGACTTGAGTCGAGAGAGGAGAAGTGATTCAAGTGAAGAACCGAGTCCATAGTGAGTAAGTCGAAGATTCAAGATGGCGTATTGTGTATTGGCGTGGATTCGTTCGTGAAGTCGAGAATCGGAGGGTGAGAAGCTTCGATTGAAAGCGTCCGGTCGATTGAGTATTCGTTCCCTTTTGTTGAAGCAGGCCCTGCCTTTTGGGCTTAATGGCTATATTTTTTCTAAGCCCAAAATGAACCACTATATAGGAATTGGATAAAAAAAACTGATGCCCTTACCCTTTTTGATGCCCTGGGCCGTCGCCCCACTGGCCTAGGCCCAGGGCCGGCCCTAGCTCCATAACATTGACGCACGACCTACTTTTGTGTTCCGCCACCTCAATGGTAAAACCTGGGTCTCCCCCATTTAATTGTGGAACCTTACTACCACCCAAGGGTGAACAAGGTCAAATCCATAAATGAATTTTTTTAATAACACACACTAATATTAACTGCTTCTTTATGTTATTTTTTTTATATGTTTGATCTTATTTGGCGTAAGCCTAACACTTGTTTCTTAAATACGTATCTACAAGTTCTTTAGGTGGTCGGTCTTCCAAGGCTTGAGGGGAGCGTGTGTTGGCCATCTCGGCCATTTTTGGAGTAATAAAATTGGGGCATACAAGCTATACTTGGAGATACCTTACTTTTAGAATTAATAGCGACACCCATCTTTAATCTAGCTACCTTAGTTAAGATTAGTAGGTTCTCGTTTATCAATCATTTTGGTTTTGTAAATGTTAGTACTAATTCCCTTTTTGGATGATGAATTCTTAAGTCATGATATTAAATTGCCCGTTACTTCCAGGTTGAGATTCTTCATTTTATAAACGTCCTATTTGTAACACCCGGAAATTTACAAGGTAAGTAATTGTTTCCCTTACTTCATTAACGGTGTTTATCTGAGTATATGAGTCCTAATATGCGTATGATCATCATTATTATGTTATAATATTATATGAATGGCTTAATTATCTTAACTGTCCGAACCTCGCGCTCATTATCGCTTTAAACCTGAATTTTTGGGCTTTTGGGAGAGTGGCGCGAGAGTGCCACACGATAGTGACATTGTCACTATCACAGGTCACTCTCGTGCTGGTTGTACCGAGAGTTCGCGGGGTGGCGCGATTGTGACCACGCGATAGTGACAATTGTCACTATCGCAGGTCACTTTCGCGGAGAGTGTACTGCGAGTCGGAGGGGGGAGCCACGTGATTGTGACACTTGATAGTGCCAATGGTACTATCGCCGGACACTATCGCATTCGAGGTCTGAGCCTTAAATAAAATCCTTGTCCGATTCTAAACCCATTTACCACATCTCATTGATTTCTTTGGTGATTTTGAGAGCTCCAAAACCTACCCTTTCCTTTCTAAACCCTAAACCTCATTAATACCAACAAGATTGGGTAGTTGGATCCTTGATCTTACATTAACTTCTCTCAAGGGATCATTTACTAGGGTTTCTCAAGTCTTCAACACTTCTCCTCTCCAAGTCTCATCATCAAGTATCTAGGGTTTCCTATTTTCTAGGTTTTGGTTCAAAACCTAGATTGTGAGTTTACTAAACCTTTGTTAAAACTAGATACACATCATAATCTCTTATTTGTTATTATTATTGTATATTTGCTCAAAATGTTCATCTTTACATGTTCAAGTATTTGATGACTTCTTTATGAAAATATAGAGGAAATGTGTTTATTATAAATCTCATACCATGATTTACTCTCTTTGGTTAAGTATTTGGGACTTTCCTCATGTATGCATACTATGAGTATTTTGACATTATTAATGTATACATGTCTTGGTATATGATGACTTCTACTTGGAATACCTTCTTGGTGATATTGTATCTACATATTGGTTATGTCGACATTTGGGTCTCATGTGGGACTTATGTGGTTTAGGATGGTAATATTGTACCCATGGTTGGTATCGAAATATGTTTGGTTGAAATATACCTTAAGACCTCCTCAGGGCCGTTCCTGATATTTTGGAGGCCCTGTACGAAAAACTAAATATGTTTTTAATTTTTCATATGCTGTATTAAATTATTTTTATTTGTATTTGTCTTATAATTAATCTACCAATAACTTATTTTTGAATTTGATTAAATTGTCCATTGATCTTTTATTCTCTTTTGACACTTAGATTTTAATTTTTAATGTTATTATATTAGTGTGGATTCAAAATTTGTAATTGATTCTTTAACTTTTAATTAATGTTAGTGTTTTAACTTTCATAACTCCTACAATAAGGGTTTAGGTAGGAGATATGAAATAACATGGTATGTACGTTTGGAGGAGATATGAATAATAACTGTTTTCTATAGAATTGATAACCATTATCGGTAATTACAAAACTCGTATCAACAAAAACGTATCATCATTAAATATATTAAAAATTAAAAGTGTGCCAAAAAACATATGGAAAAAATCGACAAATACTAAAAAATCCAAATCTATTAAATACTCAAAGAAAAATATAAGATATATATCATTAAAAAAAACTAAACAACGAACGTTATTCAGAGCATCTCTGTCAACTATTTTATATTTTTGTTCTAAAATAGACAATCAAAATTTAATAATGTCTATAAGAAAATTAAATTCAACTCCAATAACTATTTAATTAATTTCAACATTATTTATATCATTAAAATATTTTATAAGTTTATTATCTCAAAACATTTTAGAAAAACATTATATAAAATTAAAAGTTAATTAAGATATAAATTAAAACCTTTAGATTTGAATTTTAGAGGATAAATTGTATAGAAAACATTTTAAAAATAATCATATAATTAATTTAATTATCATAATAAATAATAATAATAATAATAAATTATATATTTAAGTCATCTTAAAAAAAATTAAAGTTAGAAAAATGGTTAAACGGTTATACCAAAACAATCTATAAAAAGACAAAAGCTCTTTTCTTTAATGAAAACAAGATTAATTGGAAAAAAAAATACAGCCAAGGGATTCAAACCCTGGTTCAATTAAAGCACATTCACTAACACATATGCCTCTTTGCCATTGTGCTGAAGGCATTCTTGTGTAAAATTTTGCAATAAATTACTTATATAGTAATTTTTATTATAAGAAAAATTAAAAAATTATTCCGAGGCCCCCGACGATCGGAGGCCCTGTGCGGTAGAACCACTCCGCACACCCTAAAGAACGGTCCTGGACCTCCTATGTGCATTATGTTGGATAAACCAAGTCAGTAGACACTAGGAGGATGTAGTCTTGGGCGCCACCGTGATGGTATGTGCCTAGACCTCCGGCATTCGGGGGATTTCCTTAGTTGTAGTCCTCGGATGTGCCGGGCCTTTCGGGTGCCTCTTGTTAGTTGGCATCAAGGTATATCGACTCTTTTGGTGGAACTTGATTGGTGCTATGGGTCTCCCCTATTGACTCCACATTTGTTGAACTTTGGTTAACTGCTGATAAGAATCATAACTGTTCATGCATGCTTTCTATTGTTTAACTCACTAGGCTTTTTGGCCTAACACTTGTTTGGTGTCGATGTGTATCTCAGGTTCTAGCGGCGCCAGTTCTAAGCTGACATAGTTGCTTGGGTGAGAGCTTGGGGAAATCTTGCAATTGGACATACATTTGGTAGAATGAACTATTTGGGTTTATAGATGACACCCCTTTTGTAATCTCTTTTCTAGTTGTAGAAATTAGATTAGTTGGTTGTTATTTATTGTCCGTTAAATTACAACTGTAATTAAACAGGTTTGTATATTTCCCCATTTTTGGGAGACTCTTGCTATGGCAATTTATATACCTCGTGTCCGTTTTTCGGATTTTTGTTATCCCTATTTTTAGGGTGTTACACTATTGTAGATTTTTTTAGGGCTTAAATTCGTCCTGAATTTTAGGGTGTTACAAGTGGACACTCACAAAGGTTGTCTTTCTCACCTTAGACCGTCGTAAGGCGGAGTCAAACCCCTAGCGAGGTACTATGCACAGTACCCCTAGTAGGATCCGAGGGGCGGAGCCCCTAGACCTCTAAGAGTTTAAGAGGAGATTTTCTTAGGAGTTTTGAGTTTCAAGACGTTTTGAACGTATTTCATAAGGTTGAAAACCTTCTTGAAGTACTAAATAAACTTGGTGAAAATTACTTAAGTGAGAGGCTAGTGGACTCAAAGCCTCTAAGCCGTATGTTCAGAGCTCTGAAGTTATCGCCTGTATACTCTAAGGGGCTGTTTTTTTTTAAAATGGCCTCTTAATGGCTCCTAAGTCTGAATCGATCATATCCTTTCACATTTCGACTGTTTTTTTTCCAGTTTTCAGAACCTCTTAGCTCTTAAATACATTTGAAATAAGAAGTGATGACCTAACTTCTTAAAACCTCTTATCTCCGCCTTATTTCATATGCTCTTTTTTTTCTCAAGACGTCTCCAGACGTTACAAAAACAAACAGTTTTATTGATTCAGATTTCAGATTTCAACACCATCTTTTATTAATCATAAGTGAATTAAGACTTCAGACTTCGGACCTCTTAAAAAACAAACGCCACATAAGTATTAAAGATCAAAGACTATGGTCCACGTGATCAGAGCCTCTGGTCTATATGATCAGAGCCATTAGACACTCTGTTCACCTATAGACTCATGATTTCTTCTGAACTCTTTGTTTATGTCTCTGAGTCAGTTGTAACTATTCTCATATCTTATCCGTTAACTGTTGTAACTGTTAAGCTGTTACGTTTTAACCGCTCGTAATCATCGATCTCTCATATAACTATGTGAACAAGAATATGGGTATATATAAGGACTCGATCTTACAACCTTTAAGATAAGAGTTTTCATTTGGATTATCGCAGTATAAAATTCATGATACCTAAGACAATAAGAATCAAATTATTGTATTCAAAAAATGTATTTTCCACGATCTAAGTGATTGTCCGGTCCACGTATCATCTCTAATACCTAATTCCGAATGTCAAAAAAACTTTGATCGTTAAATTTATACAAATGTAACCTATTGGATCGCTGAAGGAGACAGTCACCAAGGGTGAATATGTGTTGCAACATTTATTTTGAAAGGCAACAATCTAATCCAATGTTCACGGTTTAAAAAATCTCAACCTAACCCAACACAATAACGTACAACCCAATCCAACCCAAACCGTGTGGGCTGGATTGGGCGTAAAGATGTTAACCTTTCGCTATTAGTAAGCACTCCCCTAGTTTTGACCTAATGAGTTTTCTTTACTTCACCTTTGCTTTCAAGCTATCAAAGCCGGGAACCAAAGAGGGTTGATCGAGTCGAAAGTTTGATATATCATTTAGCAAAATACAAACATCTTGCAACCAATAATTCAATATCATTCAAAAACGATACTCTATTAAGTAGAAATCACATAGTGATCACCGACTCTACTTGGGGTTGTTTGACAACGGTTTAATGGGTTATATGGCATGTGTGGCTTATTCTGTCAACATAAATGTCTATTCGGAAGTGGCCTAATAGGATCCAAAAAAGTGGCTTATTCAGTCGGTCCATGAGGTAGAATCCTATCCATTGATATATTTTTTATCATTAAAGTCAATATTTTATTCAAACAAATATTTTTATTAGTGTTTAATGTAGATTGGAGGTTAGATAGTCATTTATGACATTCAAATTGTTTATTCGACATAACAACCTAACAACAATTTATCTTAAATCATATAGAAAACTTAATTCATACAAGACTTGATGAAAGACCAAATGAACAACCCCTTAATGTTGTAGTGTATATGTGATTAGCTTAATGTCATGTTGTATGGTGCATTGAAAATGCTCTATTGGACTATTATCTACTATACTAGTGTTGATGTTTGCATTCATTTTGGGACTATGCAAGTGGAAACATCAATCAAAAAAGTTATATAGCAACTACATCACCGGTTAAGATTCTCGTTCATTGGCATGTTCATCCAGTTGATTAAGCAGTCCAGTAAATACTTACCCGATTAGAATGTGGTAAACAAAGTCATGAACGTTCTAAATCAAGCTACATAAAAACCTATCATCACTTGTTTGAATAACGATTGCTATAGGAATTTGAACTTATTAAGGCATATGGATAGCATGTGTGACTTCATCGGTTTCACAGGTTGGGTCATGTTTTACTAAACATAGCGACTCAATACACAGGGGCATATCCACCCTAGAAATAATGGAGGGATGGGCCCCCATTAAAAAAGAAAAAAAACATTTTTTCCTAGTTTAAAAACAACTTTCTTTTTTTGACGTTCTATCATAGTTTCCCAATGTATTTTGGTATGTGCTTCCACCAATCAAAATACCAAAGAAAGTACCTCAAAATCAACTAAAGACCCAAAAAAGTCTCTCAAAATCAACCAAAAAACCGAAAAACTCTTTCGAAATCGACAAAAAAAACTGAAAAATCTATCGAAATCAACCGAAACTATGGAATTAGGCTAAAAACACATTAGACGACTTTTCAGAGCTTTTTAATCTATCTTAAAGATGCCTCCACTAAGTAAAAATCCTGAATCCACCACTGTCAATACATACGGTTAGTTTGAATAATAAGGGCCTGTTTGGTTCAGGCAGAGGAATGAAAATGGGAATGACAGGGTATGAAAATGGGAATGAGTATTGCATTGATGCTGTTTGGTTAATACTTGGAATCATTATCATTATTGTTGGAAAATTTTAGTAAAAATGTGATTTTTTACTAACTTTGGACACAAATAAATACATGTATATGTATTGTATATATCTAGGTCTTTGTGGGTTTGTGTTCTCCTATATGAGAGCTTCGAAACGATATATTATGTGTCCAAAACGGAATATGTGTGAATGAAATATCGATGCTCAAAGTTGAGTGTTTGGGATGAAAATTGGCAAAACCAAGTGTGTGTGGGAACTTGTCCCACATATGAAGAAGGACCAAATTTTATGAGGTTTATAACCTTAGATGTGGAAGGAGCTTACAAGCTCTTTGTTTGGTTTTACTCCATCACCTACCCGCGCGCAGGGGGGGTGTCGATTGAGACTTTTGTAGGCTAAATTCGGCGAACTTGTGCATACGTTCTTGTTCCGGCGACTTTTTCAAGCAAGTGGTGATATCCGGCAGTACACACTGCTTATGCTGTTGTACCCTGGGAACAGACGTCGAATCTATTTAAGGGATTCGTGTTCAACACGAGCCTCAGCATCGTTGAACTAATCTACGGTTTATTCGTTTAATTCTTTTGTCGATTCCCTTTACATTTGAGTTATACTAATCATTTGTTGATTATATTTGGTTTTAGTTTTACATTGGTGTAATTATATATGTATTTTTAAAATACATATATTGGAGAAATAACCAACAATCTTAAACAAATTCTAATCGAGTTTGTCACGATAATTTTGATTAGTTGTTTTTCGGAAACAAATAGGAATTGTGGTATAGTATTCTGTTTTGTGTAAACAGATTATTTACGTGGTACTAACTGTACACGTGAATCGAATTGAGTTTAGCTCGATTCAATTGGTTGTCTGTTTTGTGTAAACAGATTTTATATCGAATTCAATTCGATTTGATAAGAATCGAGTTTTGTCTCGATTTAAGAATATAAACGGATTGATAATCGAGTTTGTTTTGATTAATTCGTTTTATGTGAAAAAGAATTTCTATCGACTATTGGTTCGATTTAATTCTTTATATGTTTTGTGTAAACATATTTTAAATCGTATTTGTCGATTTAAATTATTACTGTTTGTAAACAGTTTGTAAAAATCGAACTTGTTTTGATTTTGTGTAGAAAGATACTAAATCGATATTGTTTTCGATTTTGTTCAAAAGAATCTGAAAATCGAGTTTGTTTCGATTTTGTAGAAAAATGTTTTAAATCGATTTATTTCGATTTTATAAACAAATTCTTAAACGAGTTTGTTTTTGATTGAAGACCTTATTGTTTGTATAAAAAGATTATCAATCAAATTTGTATTTGATTCAATTCCTTTTCTGTTTTGTGTAAACAGATAAAGATTGCGTTCACGTGAAATTTGTTTTCCACGATGGTGAACGAGTATGTGGTGGGAATGATCACGGATCCCACGGCCATGGTCTCGGAGTTGAATGCGATTGGTGCAAACTCTAGAGAATGGTGGATTGATACCAGAGCGACCCGTCATGTGTGTCATGACAAGAGAAACTACAACATTTACAAGGATGTTGATGTTGGGCAAAAGCTCTTTATGGGAAATGCCGCCACCGCCGATGTAAAAGGTATTGGAGACGTCATTTTGAAGATGACTTCCGGGAAAGAAGCTTAAGCTTAAGGATGTTTTGTACGTTCCGGAACTTCGAAAGAACCTCGTTTCGGGTTGGTTGTTAAACAAGTTTGGTTTCAAACTAGTGTTTGAGTTAGACGAATTTGTTTTGTCCAAAAGTGGTATGCATGTGGGTAATGAAAATGCTTTGAATGGTATGCTCAAGTTAAATACAATAATTTTCAATGAAATAAATAAAATTATTTCAAGTTCAGTTTATTTGCTTGAATCTCCAAATGTTTGGCATGGACGTTTAGGACATGTAAATTATAACTCCATTCGACGTTTAATTAAATTAAACTGCATACCAAAATTTGATGTTGACTCAAATCATAAGTGCCCCACATGTGTAGAATCCAAACTTACTAGAACGTCTTTCAAATCGATTGAAAGAAAAACCGAACCCCTTGATTTAATTCACACCGATGTGTGTGACTTAAAATCGATTCCTACTAGAGGTGGGAACAAATACTTCATCACATTTATCGATGATAGTACGAAATATTGCTACGTGTATTTACTTAAGATTAAAGATGAAGCAATAGACAAGTTTGTCTTGTATAAAAATGAAGTTGAGAATCAACTAAACAAGAAAATCAAGGTGGTTAGAAGTGATAGGGGAGGTGAATATGTTTCACCGTTTGCTGAATTTTGTTCTAACAATGGAATTCGATATGAATTCACAGCGCCCTATTCACCTCAGCAAAACGGTATGACTGAAAGAAAGAATCGCACCTTGAAAGAAATGGTGAATGTCATGTTGATCAGTTCTGGACTAAGTCAGAACATGTGGGGGGGAAGCTATTTTGTCGGCTAATTATCTTGTAAATAAGATACCCCGCAAGGAAAAAGATGAGACTCCGTATGAACTTTGGATGGGTAGAAAACCATCTTACAAGTACTTACGAGTGTGGGGGTGCCTAGCTAAAGTGGTTGTACCTCCTCCTAAGGTACAAAAGTTAGGACCTAAAACAGTGGATTGTGTATTCATTGGATATGCACAAAATAGTAGTGCTTATCGGTTTCTTGTGTAGGAATCTAAAAATCCCGAGATACACAAGAATACAATTATGGAGTCAAGAAATGTTTCATTATTTGAAGACGTGTTTCCTTGTTTGAACAAGGAAGATCAAGCGTCATCTTCTAAAGGTAAAGAAATTGTTCAAGCGGATGAAAAAATTATATCTGATGAAGAAGATGTGGAACCTAGAAGAAGTAAACGAGCTCGGGTTGAAAAATCGTTTGGTCCCGATTTTCTCACCTACATGGTGGAAAGTGAACCTAAAACCTATCTTCGGAGGGACCTCAATGGAAAGAAGCCATCAATAGTGAGATAGAATCTATATTAGAAAACCATACATGGGAACTAGTGGACCTACCACCGGGTTGTAAGCCACTAGGATACCGTTGGATCTTTAAAAGAAAGATGAAAGCTGATGGTAGTATTGACAAATACAAGACGAGATTAGTGATCAAAGGATATAGACAAAAGGAAGGTCTAGATTACTTTGATACTTATTCGCCGGTGACAAGAATAACATCCATTAGATTGGTGTTAGCAATTGCAGCCATTAGAAATCTGCAAATTCACCAAATGGATGTGAAAACAGCTTTTCTAAACGGAGATTTAGAAGAAGAAATCTATATGAAGCAGACTGAGGGATTCATTGCCCCGGGACAAGAGAACAAGGTTTGTAAACTGATTAAATCCTTGTATGGCTTAAAGCAAGCTCCAAAGCAATGGCATCAAAAGTTTGATCAAGCCATGTTAGAAAGCGATTTTAAGATAAATGAGTGTGATAAATGTGTTTATATGAAAGACACCATTCATGGATATGTCATCTTGTGTTTATATGTTGATGATATGCTTATCATTGGCAGCGATGACAAAATGATAAAGTCCACAAAGGATATGTTGAAATCTAAATTTGACATGAAAGATTTGGGTTTAGCGGATGTGATTCTTGGGATAAAAATCACAAGAACCCAAAATGGTATGGTGTTAAATCAAACACACTATGTGGACAAGATTCTTGAGAAATTCAATGAAGGAGATACTAGTATAGCTAGAACTCCAATTGATACTAGTCAACATCTATCTAAGAATAGAGGGGAAGGTGTTGAACAAATAGAATACTCAAGAATAATTGCAGTCTGATGTATCTTATGAGTTGTACTAGACC
Organism: Arctium lappa; assembly: GCA_023525745.1. Taxonomy (NCBI): domain Eukaryota; kingdom Viridiplantae; phylum Streptophyta; class Magnoliopsida; order Asterales; family Asteraceae; genus Arctium; species Arctium lappa. Next base: position 149,151,920 of record CM042048.1, read on the forward strand.
TGACTTAGCATATGCAGTGAGCAGGCTAAGTAGGTATACTAGTAATCCCAATTTAGAACACTTGAAAAGTATTACTAGATTGTTAAGATATCTAAGATACACACGTGAATATGGACTGCATTATAGAAAATATCCAATGGCAATCGAAGGTTACAGTGATGCAAATTGGATATCTGATATTAAGGATTCCAGATCAACAAGTGGATATGTGTTTACACTTGGAAGTGCGGCTATATCTTGGAAATCGTCCGAGAAAACTGTTATAGCCAGATCCACGATGGAATCTGAGTTTATTGCCTTGGATAAATGTGGTGAAGAGGCAGAATGGCTACGTCAGTTCATGGAAGATATTCCCAAATGGCCGGTAACGGCTATATGTATACATTGTGATAGCCAATCGGCGATTGGTAGAGCTCAAAGTACAATGTATAATGGGAAATCTAGACATATTAGACGTAAACATAATACGATTCGACAATTACTCTCTACTGGAGTTATCACGATTGACTATGTGAAGTCAAAGGATAACATTGCGGATCCGCTTACAAAAGGCCTAAGTAGGGATTTGGTTTATAAGTCGTCGAAAGGAATGGGACTGAAGCCCTTGAATGAGTAATTCATGCAAAGGAAACCTTACCCAGAAGACTGGAGATCCCAAGATCTGGGTTCAAAAGGACAACCTAGTTGTATGAATAAGGGAGGTCACTGTGGGGGGAGTTGATAAACTTCTTATTCCAATTCTGGAATCAGTGCTAATGAGGCTAAGCCTATGGATTTTAATGATTATTGAAAATCACCTATGTGAGAGAGAAGTGGGGTCGCTTCGAAGGGAATTGTAGGGGCTCAATTCTTATCAGCTCTCGCCGAACCAGGTTAGTGTTCATGACCATAACGAACACGACTATGAGGATATGACCTTGTTAGGAAGAGTTTTGTGTGAAATGTATTGTCGCCTACATAAATGGCAGTTCAGTTCAAGGACATCGAGTCTACTAACAGCTAGGAGGCTAAGTGTGTTTCACAAGGGAAGGTTCAAAGGATAACACCTACCTATCCTATGCAAGATTCGACCATTGGAAATTTCGTAGGAAAAATTTCGTATGCAAAGATCGATCTCCATTCATGTGGGGGATTGTTGGAAAATTTTAGTAAAAATGTGATTTTTTTACTAACTTTGGACACAAATAAATACATGTATATGTATTGTATATATCTAGCTATTTGTGGGTTTGTGTTCTCCTATATGAGAGATTCGAAACGATATATTATGTGTCCAAAACGGAATATGTGTGAATGAGATATTGATGCTCAAAGTTGAGTGTTTGGGATGAAAATTGGCAAAACCAAGTGTGTGTGGGAACTTGTCCCACATAGGAAGGAGGACCAAATTTTATGAGGTTTATAACCTTAGATGTGGAAGGAGCTTACAAGCTCTTTGTTTGGTTTTACTCCATCACCTACCCGCGCGCAGGGGGGGTGCCGATTGAGACATTCGTAGGCTAAATTCGGCGAACTTGTGCATGAGCGCGACCTGCGGACACGAATGCCGCTCCGAAGTCTTGTGCTCGTGCAGAGTAGTTTTTGCGAATTTTTGTTTTGGTCCAGTGTTGTGCAGTGGAGAACTGTTTCAATCTGGTCCGTAACTCCCAAATCAGACATATTCATTAAGAAATTAATATTTTAATTACCTGGTAATTAAGATATTTATGGTGTCGGTTTCAGTATCGAGTATAAAAGGGAGGCACCGGGTGCTTCTTTGAGACATACAAAAGATACACATCGAATACCGAAAGGAAAAATGATATCTCTCTAATTCTCTACTGCATACGTTCTTGTTCCGGAGACTTTTTCAAGCAAGTGGTGATATCCGGCAGTACACACTGCTTATGCTGTTGTACCCTGGGAACAGACGGCGAATTTGTTTAAGGGAATCGTGTTCAACACGAGCCTCAACATCGTTGAACTAATCTACGGTTTATTCGTTTAATTCTTATGTCGATTCCCTTTACATTTGAGTTATACTAATCATTTGTTGATTATATTTGGTTTTAGTTTTACATTGGTGTAATTATATATGTATTTTTAAAATACATATATTGGAGAAATAACCAACAATTATCATAGATGTTGTTTGGTTGTTTATCATATATAATAACTGAAAATTTGTTTTGTTACCATTTTTATAACATTACCCAATCACTTTATCATTTAAACATAACTTTAAAAAATACAATACAAAATATGTTTCATCCAAAATGAAAAATACAATACTATTCGATGTTTCATCCAACTTTAAAAATATATTACATTTCAATGTTCCATCAAACTTCAAAAATACAATACAATTCGTGTTTCATCCAACTTCTAAATACAATACTATTGGATGTCTCATCCAACTTCAAAAGACAATACCAAAAAGTTTTCATCCAACCTCAAAATACAATACCAAAAAGAGGCTTACATATCCAACTATCTTCAAAAAACATACCAAAAGATTATGTTTAAGACCCAAATTCATTGACTAACAGGATACAAGAACCCGATCACATATGCTCCTCTCATGTGAGGTGGCAACATAAAAAAAATACGAAAATGGAAAAGAAAGTAGACTCCAAATCCATATCAAGATCATCAAATCGATTCATAAGACAAACATAAACAAATTTGTACAGGACTGCTTGTTAAAAAAACATAAAAGACAGCCAACAAGCACCAATCGATCAATTGGAGTTGCAAAACTACAAGTGAAAAAAGAAAAGGAAAAAATGACTCCTAACGCACTTGCAATTAAAATAATATAGATGTCGTTTTCTAGAAATTATTATATACAGAAATACAATTTCTTGATAAGTATCCATTTCTCTAGAATCCATTTTTTCATTCATCATCTGTCACATGAAAGGGCAAACATTTACAATTTAGCAAGTCAAAGTGCCACAAATATCTTTTTATCAATTGTGGTGATAGATCAAGCACTCACACTCTTCACATATCTTCCATAACTCTGAGGAAATTTTCATTATTGCTTTCAACGTGGAGCAACTAGTAGCCTCCATGCATTGTAATTTTCATTATAGTCTTCATGTCAATTTCTTCACAGATTCAACACCAATTTCATCTAAACAGGTCCAAAGTAATCCAAAAAAAAAAATGAAAAATAAATTCATGAAAGTTCCAGATCGAGATGTACCAGGGATTAAAGATGCTAGAATTTTTAAACAATAATCATTACGTAGATATATGTAGAAAATTTACATAAACAAGAACACATATTAAACACATATTCTATGGAACTACAACAAAACACAGTTGGGTGGAGAGTTCGATTGTAGATGAGATGAGATGAGACGAGTTCGATTGCAACATAGATTGTTGTTCGAAGATGAGATGAGATCGAAAACGTACCTGAGGAAGAGATGAGACTTCGATTCGTGACGAAGAGCTGGAGGCGACGATTTTTGGGTGGAGAATTCGTACCTGGAGGCGACGATTTTAGGGTTGAAGCGGGAATGGTTTTCATTCCCCCCAAACTGAACCGGAATAAAAATTTGGGCTCATTTAGGAATGAGCCCATTATATTATAACAAACCAAACATTTGTTTTTATATTCATTCCCATTAATTATAGATTATTACCCCCAACCAAACACCCCCTAAGATTTAGGGGTTGTTTGTTTACCTCTTAATGGTTCCATTAAGAGGCAACCTCTGAATCGTTAAGAGTTGAATTCTGTTTGGCAGAAAAAAAATTGTCTCTTAATGGTTCAAAAACTCTCTGAATCATTTTGTATCCTGGGTCTCCCTTAACCATTAAGCGCCCTGATTTCATTCTAAACAATTACAAAACAACCATATTTCATATTGCACTATATCATAAGAGCATTTTAATCATTCTGACCCCTTAATCATTCTACACCAAATCATTCAACAACTGTCAAACAACCCTTAATGTTTTATTAAATGAGATTAGTTGACTTGATCGGGTTGGTCAACATTTTTGCACCCCTAGCGGTCACCATACAAAAATACAACTGGTAATGCACAACGTACAAGCGACTGGGAAAAAAGGCGACACACAACTGATGTGATCCAAAGCCATTTATCTATTATTTCGGAAGCCGCCACGTCAGGGATCGTCTCTCACACTCCAAGAACATTACTCGAAATTTGGTACTTCCAATCTTTGATTATGCGTTTGTTTACTGTTTACAGGTAGTAGATACATGAAGTTTGTACATGTTTGCTTGCATCGCATCTCTTTTTAGTTCGCAATCTCTCGTTGATTATGCCTTCCTCTCCAAGATACACTCACACAACACTTGCACCTGTAAGTTTTTGTGTGTATATATATATATATATATGTGTGTGTGTGTGTGTGTGTGTTTTATAATTCGTGTGTTTGTAGTTAATTGTTTCAATTCTCTGATTTTCAATTTTGATATGCAGGTGGCTTTGATAATGTTGAAATTGATTTTTTTCTGGAGTGAAACCCTAATTCATCCTTAGGAGGGAGGGCAAGAGGGGGAGGGCAAGAGGGGAGTGACTGTTTTTTCAATCCAATTATGTTCTTTTGATTCGATTATTCTCTATATTTTTCTAATTATTTGACCTTGATTCTCGATTTGAGTTGTTTTTCATGTGTTAAGCTCGAAAGGTTCATTCAGATTCAGTATCTTAAGTTGTATCTGCTTCTGGACAAAAATATATAAACTTCTGCTGGTATGTTCAATGATATGAACAGAAAAGGAAAAGCACGCATGTTAAGAATAGGCAAAGTGGTTAAATAAACAAGTATCTTAACATTGTATTCATTATTCAATAACATTCTCAAAGAAGAAGAATTGTTAACCACTTGCTAATACTATCCTAATCTCTTAATCTTATCAAGTACAAATATTTTCTGCGGTTTTAATCAAATTACCGGACATAAATTGTAAATGGAGATGATTATATTTCTTCTTATACATTTGTGTTAAATTGACTGTAGTTTGATAAGAATTGGCTGTAATTGATATAATTGTGATTGTATAAATTCAAGATTGACAAATCTTGGTCAAGTATGTAATTAAGAAATGTGAAAGTACAATGACGACTTATCTATTTTGCCTTGAAAATTACCATATGTTACCACTTGATCATTAATCATCCTTAGAACTTACCTTGTTGAAATTGGATTGCATGTTGTCTTTTATGCTTACCATATACATTTCTGCTGTTAGTTTCAGATGGGAGACCTAAGAGAGCGCCTAATGCCAAATCCTGCATCAGCAGTGAACCTTGGAGATGCATCTTACGGACCATCTGCGTCTTCGAGGCAAACTTTTCAAGGCGTGGATGTTCTTGGCCTGAAAAAGCGTGGTCAAGGTCTTCGGTCATGGATTCGTGTTGATGCTGCAACTGGAGATTCACAAATTATTGAGGCTGATAAGTTCACTGTAATGCGACGTTGTGATCTTCCTGCCCGTGATCTTCGCTTACTTGATCCATTATTTGTTTATCCCTCAACAATTCTGGGTAGAGAGAAGGCCATAGTTGTAAACTTGGAGCAGATCCGTTGCATCATTACTGCTGATGAAGTTTTGCTTCTAAATTCTATTGATAGCTATGTATTGCAGTATGTGGTGGAACTTCAGCGACGATTGAAAGCTTCAGGAGCTGGTGAGGTTTGGCAGTCACAAGGCTCTCACTCGAACAGATGGAGAGGAAGTAGGACTTTTGGGGATATATCTGGAAATATATCATCTGATTATTTGCCCTTTGAATTCAAGGCGTTAGAAGTTGCTCTTGAAGCTGCTTGTACATTTCTGGATACACAGGTTTGATCTATTACAGGTTTCTAATTTCCACAATTGGTAATCATTAGGCTTTCTGGATCCATGAAAAGAATAGTAAGAATGAGATCCTTGTGAGCATGATTGATTCTACTTATTCGTATATAGTACATAACTTGTTGCATTTCTTTAAAAGTTCTAATGGGGTCAAGTTGGAGGTATCGGAGTAATAGTTACCCAACAATCCGATCAAGAACTTACCTATTCAATTCTAGAGTATAAAAGTCTATTCGATCTTTGCATGTTTGCATACTGCAACATATATTCCTTCTTGTTTGCTTTTTATCTGATTATGGTTGAATTGAAGATAGTGTGTATTTAATAATAAACTTAAAAGCTTTACATTTAATGTAATTTAAAGTTTTCCAGTTAAACTTTTTCGATTGGAGAAAGAAAGAAGAGAGGAGAATTGATATAAATGTAGTAAAGCTAAAGGAGTAGAAGAGGCATCTTTATCTCTTTATATGTGTAACACCCTGTTTCTATATTAGTCAAATTTCAACATCTTAAGCCTTAAATACAAGAGTTATGATTTAATTAAGTACACAACAGTTTTCGGCCGTTGTAGCATCTATTTAGTAATTATATACTCAATGACAAGTGGCTTACAAGAGACTTACAAAGCGAAGAATGAGAAATCAAGGCTACCTAGATAACAAGGCAAGCCTGAGAAGCATGCCAAGGCAAACCTAAGAAGCACGAGGTGTTGATCTTATCCTTTAAGCACGAGGTGCCGGTCTTATCTTTTAAGCACGAGGTGTCAGTCTTATCTTAAGAAGCATGAGGTGTCGGTCTTATCCTTTAAGCACGAGGTGTCGGTCTTATCCTTTAAGCACGAGGTGTCGGTCTTATCCAAAGAAGCACGAGGTGTCGGTCTTATCCTTTAAGCACGAGGTGTCGGTCTTATCCTTTAAGCACGAGGTGTCGGTCTTATCCAAAGAAGCACGAGGTGTCGGTCTTATCCTTTAATTTTAAGCACGAGGTGTCGGTCTTATCCAAAGAAGCACGAGGTGTCGGTCTTATCCTTTAAGCACGAGGTGTCGGTCTTATCCAAAGAAGCACGATGTGTCGATCTTATCCTATAAGCACGAGGTGTCGAGTTCCTATAAGAGTACAACCTGAGCTCCCGGAATAGTCGGAGCCATACCCAACCGAAAAAGGATGTTATCAAGAAGAACAAGTACTTAATGCATTGTGTTTACCTATAAATAGAGGATGAAGTGAGGCTATTAGGTTGATATCAAAATCATTCACTCACTCTCCCTTAATGCACTACTAGCTTAAAGTAAGAGATCAAGGAAAAGCTAGGAGTAGTCAAGGTAAGTACGTCATGTGATTTACTGAGATACATACATGCTATATGAAACTATTTTATGCAATATGAAAGTTTTGATATGATTGTTGTACATGAAATTATGATGCATTTTATGATCAAAACATATGATGGCATGAATGACACGAGCATATGCATTTGTGCATACAAGGCATGAAAGTTTTATACATGTTATGTATGACCATAATATCCAACGTACGGGATATAGAATGAAGGGACGTCTTGCAAACGAACCTTGTGGGGCAGCCTTTTATGGACCCCGGGGTTATTGAACCTCAAAGAAGTATATGGCATACTTACATGTGAGAAGTGAGATCTCAAAATAATGTTTTATGCATGAGCATGAGAAGTATTTTTTAAGCATTATGAAAGTTGTTTATCCATGAAACCATGACTACTTACTAAGCTTAAAGCTTATATACTTCGTGTATGTATCTCAGGTAAGGAGTAAAGAGAGAGAAAGCATGAAGTAGTACTATTCTAGTCAACAACAAAGTTTGTTGTATTATAAGCTATGAAGTACGTTTCCGCTGATGTTTTAACTCTGATGTAATAGTTAGATTTGCAAGAAATAAAGTTCAATTTGGTTCACATGCAAGACTCGGTAGTATCAAAGGTTAACGAAAGTAACGACCCCGGTTTTGGAAAGCGGGGCGTTACAATATGACTTAAACAATCAAAGCACACATTTTGTTTAATTATTAGCCCCTGAACATTCACCAATTTTCCCCTTTTCTCCATTGCATCTATTGCCTCTACTCTTATCTTGACTTGGAACGTTTACCATGATTTGTCAAACACACGTCAAATAGAGTAGGATAGAGTTTATCTAAGCTTGAACTCTTTATGTGTTATGTAGGACGATTGGGGTTAGGAGTTATAAGAAGGAAATATGGGATACCTTCACGAGTGTAGGAAAATTAATGTATGAACAGGCATTGAGGCGTTTTTTTGGTAAGCTTTTACCATATTTGCCAAATATGCAAATAGGTTTACGATGTCTTAGTCGAGGAAGTGGTTGGTACTTCAAAATGATTATCATTCTTGGCCAGTATGATGATTACTGTTGTCTGAAGGTGTCTTTTGGGGTTTTAATCTGGCCTAGGATATATCCGTTGTTAAGGAAGGAATATGGTTTCTGTCACTGAGAGTAATTCTAAATTTTTTGGATGATTTATATTATGTAGTGTGCCAATTTGGCTGGTGTATGGAATACGAATATTTGTCTTTAACAACTAGTTTTTTTCTATGGTCTAAGAACAGATTAACTCTAGGAATTTTATTCCGAAGGTTGTTTAGGCGATCTTTGGCGCAAATGGTTTGCCACTGACTAGTGACATATTGTAGGTTGATAAATCGGTATTCCCTCCTTGCCACGTGATTAGCAAAAATTCCCGTTTTAAGGGATGCCCCACTGTAATTGTAATGTTTCCATTTTTGGAACATAAAAGTTCCAACTGAAATTATCTATTTTCCTCTGGTGAACTTTACAAAAGTGATTGTATCCACTATCCACAAGATTTGCTTTAATGTGAATGTGCAATAGTATAAGTTTTTATAACATGCTTGAGTGGTCAAAATTGCACTTCTCATGGGACAGGAAGTAGTTTATATTGGCACGGCTGATTAAATGTAGTAGATTTATATTGAAACTTGTTGATTCCTGAAATAAGATGTATTATATTGTATTCCAATTGCTGGTTTTGTAACCTCTTGTATTATTCGTTTGCTAATTTATTCATTAATAGTCTTCTTACAAATTCATCAGGCAGCAGAATTAGAAATTGAAGCGTACCCATTGCTAGATGAACTTACATCAACAATCAGTACTTTAAACTTGGAACGGGTTCGTAGACTGAAAAGCAGACTTGTTGCAGTGACTCGTAGGGTCCAGAAGGTTCTTTAGTCCATCTTCCATTGATTTTTTTCCTCAAATTCAAGGACCCTCAACCTCTCTGTCGTCATTATCATGACAATTACTTTTATACAGGTAAGAGATGAAATCGAGCAGCTAATGGACGATGATGGAGATATGGCTGAAATGTACCTAACTGAGAAGAAAAAGAGGATGGAGTCATTTTCCTCTGGTGGAGAACAATCGATGATGGGATACAGGTCAACTGATGGTGCACAATCTGTTTCGGCTCCAGTATCTCCAGTTTCTTCACTTCCAGATTGTTGGAAGCTTGAAAAAACTTTGAGCTTGGCGAGGAGTAGGCATGATAGCGTGAGGAGTTCAGAAAGTGCCAAGCAGAACATTGAGGAGATGGAGATGCTGCTGGAGGCTTATTTTGTCGTCATTGACAGCACTCTTAATAAGCTGACTTCGGTATTTGTTTACTCCAAAATATTTAATTTATCTGGTCCCCGTATACCACTTTTTGGTTCAATTGGTGTGCGTTTGGTATGTGGGACAAGACATGACATTACAAAAACTAGTTCTCCCACGGTTGACGTGGGGAGACAAAAATGCATTTTTTTGTCCCACCAAAATAGGTGGAACAAAGGTAGATGAGGCAAGATTGGTAAATTACTAAACTACCTATGTCAAATTAAAACCCTAAATTCACTGTCTACCTTAGTCTTGTCCTTCTGCTGCTGTCAAGTCCCATTCGCATACCAAACATACCCTTGATGATTTTATTGATGCCTTTTTCTTGCCATATACCAGCTGAAGGAATACATTGATGACACCGAAGACTTGATTAATATTCAACTGGTATGTTTTCCTTTTTTCTCTACATGCTACTATGTCTATACCATTAGTGATGAAGTGAACATTTACACTTAAGAAAGAAATCAACCCAGTTTAGACTATAAAAACCGCTTTAACGATTAGTGATAATTTTGGGGCCTTTGAAGGTAATAATGTCGTAGATACTTTCCTTATACTTCCCCAAAAGGGAAAGATTGCACCAACTTTAGGATATTTCAATAAGGGAAAAATGCACAAAATGCACAAAGTTCAGTTTAGTCCCTATTTAGAATTCTTTTTGTTCTCAATCAATGTAACAAAGTTTCAGAATTTTCTATTTTGTACCCATTTTTTGACCGGTAACCTGCTAATCTTGTAAAATTTAATGACATGACATGGATGCCCTATTTGCGAAAGGTTTACGAGGAAGAGGATGATAAACTTGACATCCACGTCATAAAATGTCTCAAGATCAACAAATTACCTGTCAAAATGGGTTAAAAAATAGGAAATATTAAAACTTGGTTGCATTGATTGAGAAAAAAAGAATATTCTTTGTTACATTAAATAGATCTGCCTTCGGGCATGTAGTTCAGTTGGCAAAGAGGCGGAGCGACTTTGCTTGAATACACAATAGGTTCAAGTTTGAATTCTGCAGGAGACGGGCTTGAACCCCTCCCCTAGTCTCAACGGTTGAGTCAGCTCTGAAATGCCTCCCACATGTGGTTCCTAGGGGGTGGGTTCCTGTGGGGCCGATTAGGGTGGGGCCGATTAGGGTTGCTGGTAATCAACCATTTGCTCAAATACAAACTTGATTGGATTTTGATGCATTTTATCCTTTCAATAAAGCGTAATGTAACATGTTGGACATATTGAACTGTGACCGTTGTTGTTAAAGTCGATTGAATCTAGTACTAGGGTTGAAAAACGCATACCAAAATCAGAGTTAATGGGTGTAGGTAGATTGGTTTGGAGATTTTTGTGAGATCGTTGCCTCTCAATCCACATACACAGGCCACCTTCATGCGACCTTAGTCGCTGCTGCCCATCATGGATCCGGGTGACTTTCCTCCCTGCGGCTTATGCCGCCCTGTTTGTCGCACCGGCCTCTGTTGCTCGTGGAGCATCCAGTAGCTCACGCGGGTATTCCCACTCCTTCACCAGCACCATATGTCGCCTGGTGGACTTGGCCTTCGGCCCATTGAGACAGCATGTAGACCGACCCCTATTTTGGTGTGTATGGGTTCAAGTCCCAGCTCCTCTTTCCTTTTTTAGAGTAGTGCCATTTTAGATCAGATTCGGCACCCTTGTTTCTCACTCTAAAACTTGCTCTCCAAGCTTCAAGAACCCTCCATTAATTTATTCGTTGTAAAAGCTGTAATCTCTCAAGGGTAACATCATTACAGCGATAGCGAATCAGTTCTCGGCGTCCTCCACACGTGGTTTTTTGTTCCCTTTCTGGGTTTCCACGTAAAAATCTTGGTGTCTCTCTTATGCTTTATATTGCATCCTATTGGGTTGATTATTGTTTACATTATTACTTGGTGGTTGATTTTCTTACATTATCAATTGTGTTTCCGCTTTGAATCTTGATATAAAACTTTAGTTCGTTGGTTGTTATGTTATTTGTGTTTTTATCGGGAACCAACTATCGAGCTTGTGCTATTTGGGTCTTGGTAATTTCACAACAATTTTTAAAAATTGATAGGCAGTGTTTGTTTGTTTAATTTGGTTGCAGGACTATGTACGGAACCAGCTTATACAGTTCGAGTTGTTACTGACAACTGCTACATTTGTGGTTGCCATATGCGGAGTCGTAGCAGGGATCTTTGGCATGAATTTCCCGATAACATTGTTTGATAGCCCCTCGGCTTTTAACTGGGTGTTGTTCATCACAGGGGTTATCGGACTCATCATATTCTGTTTGTTTTTATGGTTTTTCAAGCATAGAAGAGTCATGCCGTTTTAGATTAGATAGTTGTCTGTGTGGATTAATATGTCTGTATAGATTTGGAAGGTGTTTGTTTGTTTGTTTGTGATAGTGTATTAATCATTTTACATGAAATTTGATACCAATTTAAAAACATCATATGATTTACCTGCAAAATGTGCAAGATTGTATAAATTTATCGACTTGTCATGTATTGTATAAAACATTAGTTTGTTATTACTTATTTATAAAAGTTATAAAACTTTCATGGTTGATCATTAAATGGATTATATAAGAGCATTTTGGACTTCTTTATATTTTTTCTAAATAAACAAGAAAAACTCAAAATCACTAAAAAGAAGTCGCATTCAAAAAAAAAATTTCATAGAGATTTTAATATAATTATGTTTTTAGAATATTTAATACTTTAATATCCGTAAAGCAAGCTTTTTATAATTTTTTTTATAGTTTTTTCTTCTTTAAAATAAATAAATAAATAATTAAAGTATACTCTCTTCTTTAAAAGATAATTTTGTGAATTTTCTTTCCCTTCTAAATATGATAAAGACCTTCTTATTTCTTATATTTCTCCATTTTAAGACAATCTCCAATGCAAGGTTTTACAAATAAAAAGTGTAGTGATTTATAGGAATTATCATTGTGGAGAGTTCTTATAAGAATCCAAACTCTTTTTAAGTTTTTAAATAAGAACTTTGGTTTTTACCATAAAATTTGTAGGAAGTGACATTTTCCTTATCTTTTTATTTTATTTTCTTGACTTTATAATTATTAATATATACTAGAAATGTACCATCGCAATGCAGCGAGTTTCTGAAATATAGAACTCGAACCATCGATCATTATTCATACTTTTTGTTAGTTTTTTTTTTAATTTTATTTTACGATTTTGAGAAACATATATTTAAAACAAAAATATATTTTAGTTTAGTTTAATTATGGTTTTTTATAAAAAATAATAATAAACTTATTTGTTACGGGTCAAAAAATGTTTAATTTAAATGATAACTATATTTAAGATATTTTATATTTAAAATTAAAAAGATAACATACTTCAATAAAAAATAAAAATAAAATGCTTTATCTCGAATTTTCTTATATTTATCGGTTAGTTATATCAATAGTTAAAAATTTTAAATATTTTAAAAAATAAAAATAAGTGTTTATCTGCAGTTAGTTACACGAATTCAAACATTGAGCTTTTATAAGTTGTACTTATGTTTAATCCATTTGTACTTTAGGATTTTAAGTAATATGCATTAATAAGTGGTACCTAATGCATAAAAATTAGTTTTTAAGAGTTTAGCTTAAATGCTTTATAATATAGTATAGATATATTAGTTAAAATTCAAAGTTACAAGTTAATGAAACATAATTATAACTTATTAAAGTCTCATGTTTTTATTTGTATAACTAACTGTAAATAAACATATTAAATACAGGATAAACACTATGAGATAAACTACCTGTTTTATTTATTTTTAAATATATTTATTAGATCAATGCATGTTTTAATAATATAATATAGATATATTAGTTATGAGATTATAACTAATATAGATATAGATATATCGTCCAATAAATATAAAAAATAAATATTGATAATAGTAGATAATATTGATCAAATCGTCCATTAAATATAAAAAATAAGTATTTATATTAAAAAATAAGTATCTATTCTATAAATAGATGATGATGTGAAATACTGTGTTTGGATAAGTTGTATCAATGTATTATGAAATTGTAAATTAAGTAATTGACTTTAATTAGTTGTATTTTGTGCTTAAAAGTTGTAATTAAAAGTTTTTTATGTCTCTTTTATAATATAGTATAGATTAATATACATTATTTAATTATTATTGATGTTAAAAGAATCAATGAGACCACAATAAGGAAGTTTTTATAAGAACTACTTAGTTCTTAATTTGATGAGTAGGGGTGTAAATGATGCGAGTCGAGTTCGAGTATCATTATACTCGACTCAACTCATTAGTATATCAAGTCGAGCTCGAGTTCGAGTCGAGCCTATTCGAGTCGAGTGTTGACCGAGTTTTGACCGAGTCGATCTCAAGTGAGTCGAACGCGAGTAGCTCGCGAGTTGTCTCGTCTCATTTACACCCCTACATAGGCTCAAGCCCTTAGACTCAAGCCATTTAGCAAAGACAAAAGATGTAAAACAAGGGAGGAGAAAGATCTATATATAGTGGAGTTCAAAGCATTGGGTTCTATATCCCGCCAATGTGGGATGGATTAGACACACCATCAAGAGTTTACCCATGTCTTTTACAGCATTTTCCAAAAAAAAAAAAAAAAACTTGAGTTTATTATTATTATTATCAATTAAATTAAAATAATATTACTAATTATTATTATTATTATTTTGCTTATCGAGTATCTCACGAGCTTATCGAGTCGAGTATCTCACGAGCTTATCGAGTCGAGTATCAGGTCACTCGACTCGACTCGACTCGTTAGTATATCGAGTCGAGCTCGAGTTCGAGTCGATCCTATTCAAGTCGAGTGTTAACCGAGTTTTGACCAAGTCGATCTCGAGTAGCTCACGAATTGTCTCGTCTCATTTACACCTCTATTGATGAGTTTGAGATGAGTTGACAATATAAAAGAACCTCCGTTTAGAAATGCTCTAAAGAATCTGTACAAGAAAAAGAATCCACAAATCATTTTTCCTCTATTTTGAAGGTTTGTTGAATATTGTAAAAAGAGTTTTGGCATATTGGGCCACAGGCCCATTTAGTTTGAAACAGCTATTGCTAGAGTGGTGGTTTCCTTCCTCATTTTTGCACCAACATACAGTTCCCAAACTGTCTAGTTGAAAATAAGCGATCAAAAAGTAAAACAATTCATGTTTTCTGCCTATCTTTCTCGCACTATCAACCACCCTACACATTTTTATCGCTTCTTACCCTTTATTCTAAGATCAATAGCTACCCAACATGGTTCTTCATCTCCTTCTTATTCGCATTCAAAATTCACTTTCAGTCAGGCATTTCGTCGAACACTTGGCATTCCATCCCGAAAACTGGACCACAACCATTTCTCTACACTCGAGCCACCCCATGTTCAAAGCCTCTACGAAACCATAAACATAACCCACTTAACAGAGTGTACCAACGAGAGTGAAAAGTCGAGTGTGATTAAATTAGTCAAATTATTACGCAGTAATTTTAGTTCCGAAGGGTCAGAGTCGATGGATTTTCTTGATGGGTCTGGGATCAAGCCCAGTAAAGATTTGATTGTTTCAGTGATTTGGGGTTTACGAGATGAATGGAAGCTGGCATTTTTGGTATTTAAATGGGGTCAGAAATGGAGATGTGACGATGAAAAAGCTTGGAGCTTGATAATATGGGTATTGGGGAACCATAAAAAATTCAACAATGCTTGGTGTTTGATTCGAGACTTGTATCAATCTTCTATGGATACTCAGCGCCCAATGTTCGTTCTGATTGACAGGTATGAACCATTTTTTAATTTTTACAAGAATATGACAATTATTATATCAGTTGGTGAGCTGAAATAAGTAGGAATCTAGAGTGTTAAAATAGTCATTTCCGTCATTTGGACTGTTTATTCAGCTCCACAATTGAACAACAATCTAAACCTTATCCATACGGACAACAAAATCTATATATAGGGATGGAAGTCAACAATCTGGCGGATTTCTAGCGGAAGTCAAATAAAGTTGACTTTTTTTGTATCCGTCGGTAATTTTCCAAAGGTCTTTTCTTTAGTAGTGTTATAACCCATACAAGGCTTAGGGGCTGTTTGATTGGTTATAAGTTGTGATTTTTTTTTGTTTGGGAGGGGTTATTCATAGATAGAAAGAATGTGTTTTTTAATTGGGAGGGACAAGTTTGTAAAAAAAAAAACGTGAGTTTCTGCATAAAGCTCTATCCTATAAGCTTACTGAATAAGCCATTTTCTATATTATTAAGCCACTACTAAATAGTCATGTATAACCAATTAAGTTGTGAGACTCGTTAAGCTCATTAAGTTGTTAACACACATAACTTTAACCCCTAAGAGGTCGCTTAGAAACCGGTAAAGATTATGGCATTTAATCTCTTTTGCTACTTCATACTGTTCTTTCAATCCCTGACAGTTTATTATGTTGTAGTCCAAATCAGATTGGAACCCCCTTTCTCTCCTCGAGGGCTTTTTTGGAGAGTAATCTAATAAGGGTTATGCATATTCTTACATGTTTTTTTGGGAAGGGTGTCCTAGGCTATGCCTAGACTGATCCGTGGCAAATTATGACTGTAAGACATCAGCCCTGAATCCCCTTATTAAACCTCAGTGGCTACAATTGTTGTGTATGTTTGGATTAGAACCCTGGGGGCAGATGGGATATTCCACCACATCCCCAAGGGCCTTAACGAATACACCACAACCCTTGTGGTTGCATATTCTTACATGTTATCAGAGTCATGGTCTACCATTCTAGGTATTTGACACTCTGGAGCAATTTGTACCTGTCTAACCTTCTCTGGACATTTTGGGACAATTTGTGCCCGTCTAGCCTCATTGGAACCTTTCTTTTCTCCTCGATGACCCTTTTTGACAGTAATCTACCAAGGGTTCCACATATTTTTGAGCATTTTTCGGGTTTTTCTACAATTTTGACTCTTTTGGACTGCAATTTACGACATTAATGTTCGTTCATTGGTGTTTCAATAGATATGCAGCTGCAAACGAACCAGGTGAGGCAATTCGTACGTTCCAAATAATGGAAAAGTTCAAATTGAGTCCGGATCAGAAGGCGTTCTATACACTCCTATATACCCTTTGTAAGCATGGAAACGTTGAAGAGGCCGAAGAGTTCATGTTTCAAAACACAAAGCTCTTCCCACTCGAAACCGAGGGCTTCAACATCATTCTTGGTGGCTGGTGTAACGTATTTGTCGACATATTCGAAGCCAAGAGAATTTGGAAAGAAATGGACAAATGCCGAGTAATCCCAGATGAGACTTCGTATACCAACTTGATTTCTTGCTTCTCGAAAGTCAACAATCTGTTTGACTCGCTCAGATTGTACGATGAAATGAAGAAGAGGGGTTGGAGACCCAACCGAAACGTCTATAATTCCTTGGTTTATATACTTGCACGCGAGAATTGCTATAACGAAGCTCTTAGAATCTTGAACAAAATGAAGGAGGCGAACCTGAGGCCCGATTCTACCACTTACAATCTTTTAATACGTCCGCTATGTGAATCAGGAAAACTGGAGGATGCAAGAAGTATGCTATCGAGAATGTTGGAAGAAAACGTAAACCCTACGATCGACACGTATCACGCGTTTCTGGAAGGCACGGGGGTAAGTTTCGAAGAAAGCTCGGAACTTCTCGAGCGGATGGTGAGATCGGGGAACGGTCCGAATAAGGACACTTTTCTTATACTTGTTGGTAAGTTTTTCCAATTAGGTGAGGTTGAAAATGCATTGAAGATTTGGGTGAAAATGAAAGAGTATGAAGTTTCACCTGATTGTGCACATTTTGTGAAAATGGTGGAAGGGTTAGTGAAGCATGGGTTAACAGGCAAGGCTAAGGAATTATATGCTGAGATGATATCTATCGGAATTACGGAGGATCCGAAACTGAAGAACCTATTGAAGGACTCGTCGCAAGGCGATGAACGGAGGAAAGTGAAGAAACCCGGGATGAGAAATGCGAAATATGGTGATCGAGGTGGGCGTGGGCAGCGTGCGAAGAAATGGGTTCGTGGTAAATGATTAAGAGCGTAGATAGCAACCGGAATGGGTTCGAACTAGTATGAGCAAGAACACAAGCACATAGGGTTGCTGAAATATAAGGGGGCGATTGGTTTGCATAATGTTTTGGGGTGAATGAAATGTGTAAAAGGAATTGGAATTTGAAAGAATTGAAATGGAATCGAATCAGGTTCGACCATGCGCTTAGTTGGTAGGAAATGAAATGGAATATGTCCGAGGAAATAGAATCTATCTGTTTGGTTCGAATAATATAATTTCCGAATTGTAATGAAATAATGATAGATGACCAAAACACCCTTAACGAGATTTTCGTGCTTTTTGCTTAAGTAGATACTATATAATGATAAAAGTATTAATAATATTAATTGGCGGTGTTGATAGGCGGTAGAGTCAATGATTCAATGGTGATTGGTGGTGGCAACGGTGGGGACAAGAGTGGCGGGTGATGAACTGATGGTGGTGTTGGTTAAATTAGATACAAATATTATATTTGTCTTTTTAAAGTCAAATGATGAAATTGGTCAACGAATGAAAACCGTGGAATTCGGCTGAATCCAATCTAGTCAATCTGCAAACCAAACACAACCAAAGAATTTGGTCAAAGAAGTTTGTCCTTTAAATTTTATCGGGTTCTTTCGAATTATGTGAGTATACATAAAACTTCGTCTTAAAAGTCATTATAATAGGTCATTGACAAAAAAGTAAATTACGTTATATACACCCCACCCCACATGAGATATACTGAGAATAAGATTAGAAGGAGATCCAAACGATAACAATAACTAAATAAAAGAACACGAAAACAACCAAATCACATGCAAAATCACATGTGATTCAACCGTTTTATTATCCTTTTATTTGATTACTATTCTGATATGAACCTTGCTCACTGAGATTATTTCGTCTGTATAAATCTTTGAACAAACTTCTTTAATTTTAAAGTTGACAACAAAAAAAATACATAAAAGATTGACATGACTCACAATAAAACAGTAATCGAAAAACTTCGTTATCGATTACATCTCGGCAGTTAGATAATTTCACCTGAAACGTTTATAAAATATTCACAGAAATCACGTTATCCCAAGTCAAAGTCAACGCAGTTGGGAGTCAAAAATCACGAGGGTCAACGAAGATCACCGAAGGAGACGATCTAGATTTAATCCAATCGTGTGGTCTACAATTCTTGTTGGTCTCCTGCTTCGCAGGTCCAAGCTTCTTGATGCACCACACATCTTCAGCCCATGAAAATTTCCTCCAATGTGGGACCACCTCTCTCACTGGGTCCCCCTGGCCCACTTCTGTCACAACGGCCCGACATACGTTGTCGTTCCTAGCCATATTATGTGCGAGTCCACATAACGACTTCATGAGCCGCGAAGCACCGTAGCCTCTCATGTGGAGTCCGTACAAGAAATAAACCCCGAACTGCTTGAAGAAATTAGGAACCGAAGGCAACCTTAAACAAGGCATCAAAGTGTCCAAAACCCGACTCCCTACGCACTCTGCGTACGTTAGCGGTGACACACCCTTCACTTGAACCTGAAATACCTCTTTTGTGTTCCATATGCTTAAGATAGCAAAGCTAGGGGGTAATATGGTCATTTTAGCATCCCAGTTATCGAGATACCAAGACTTGGGTATGGCCATGAAAGTTCCCAAATTAAGTTTGTTGTTCAAAATTACGTCAATGTCCTTGGGGAAAAACTCCGAATTTGCCAATGCTTTCCGATAGACCGAGGCTGCCAGTTGTGGGTCAAGACGTTTAATCACCACACCTGAGATCAACGGCTTGTTGTGGGCGTGAACGGGTTGCACCAAAATCGTGGGGTTACAAAACCTGATGTAGCCGCATTTCAATGTGAACAGGTTTAATGAAGCTTCATTGTGCGAGTCAGTAGCCATGTAAGCATAATCAGTGCCGTTTTTCATGCACCATTCTTCTAAACGTTGAACAAGTTTCGTGCCGATGCCTAGTCGCCTACATGCAAAATTAACTATATCGAATTATGGATCGGGTTAAATATGTGTATATATATATATAGGGATGTGCTGTAACACCTTAGGCATATCCCATATCGGTCGTGGACAGGAGTGATGTTGGGTGTTATAAGTAATATCTTGGTCTTCCTAACAACAACGCGTTTTGGGGTCACAAGCACGCCAGGTTCTGGGAACTCTGAGGTTAAGCGTGCTTGGGTGGGAGTAGTCCCAGGATGGGTGACCCCCTGGGAAGTTTCTCACCAGGTCGCCAGAAACAAATCCGTGCGCTACACGTTGGTTAAATCCAGGGGCAAAGCGGACAATATTGTTGTCGAGGTAGGCGGGAGGAGTAGTCCCAGGATGGGTGACCCCCTGGGAAGTTTCTCACCAGGTCGCCAGAAACAAATTCGTGCGCTACAAGTTGGTTAAATCCAGGGGCAAAGCGGACAATATTACTCCCACCTGGTGAGAAACTTCCCAGGGGGTCACCCATCCTGGGACTACTCCCACCCAAGCACGCTTAACCTCAGAGTTCCCAGAACCTGACGTGCTTGTGGCCCCAAAACGCGTTGTTGTTAGGAAGGCCAAGATATTACTTATAACACCCAACATCACTCCTGTCCACGGCCGATATGGGATATGCCTAAGGTGTTACATGTGCTATAGTGCAAACCAAGACATTTGTACAAACCATTATATTAGAAAATAATTGAGATATTTATGGATAATAATCATTATTTATTAAATATGATTGAGATATATATGGAAGAGAATAAAATTCGTTTATTATGATCATGACATTGGTTATGGAAACAAAATAAAATTAGATATTCATTAGACTAGATGGATGACTGAGATTAGTTTGTAAGTTTGTAAAAATAGAGGTGGTTTGCATTTGATCTCTCCTCTATACATACATACATATATACATACATACATATATATATATATATACATATATATATATATATATATACCAATTATTGGTGTTGTTTATATCCGAATCTAATCTAATCTTCCTTTTGTACTTGTTAACTAAAAAAGTTGGTGACATTTTATGGAATATAATCCATTAAAAACATTTCCAATTTGATGCTTTGATTCAAGGTCATTATCAATCAACCAATAAAATAATCACAAAACTTTTATACCAAATATTATATTATAACAATTATACAATTTTTTTGGAGTAATCATGGGTTTTTTGGACAGTTTATATGCACTTACTAATCTCCCGCCCGAGATATCATGAATGGTCTGAAGTCATTTTAGGTAAACCTCTATGGCCACAAGGGTTTTAGTAGCATCTGGATTCGAGTGGTTACCATTACACAATACTTAAACTCGCATAGCATTGGATTTTTATATGATTCATAATCTTGAATTAATATTTTGATGAAATCCCTTTCCTTTTTCTTCAAAATCTTAAAAATTAACTTTTTTTTTGCTAACGAACCAACAGAAATAACTAACTGATCACGTCTATTAATTAGCTTAGGCTAAACAACAACACGGTAAAGAACCACCACTCACCGATAAAAGTAGAATAATACCAAAAGGATCCATCCTACACCAACGAAATAAATTCTCTTTATCATTAATAAAATCTATAACAAACATCAAAAGTGATTGAATCTCATATTGCGTAGATTTAGATAAATATTCTTTCATATATATATTGGAACCTCTTTTCTCTTTAAGGGTTCTTTTCAAGAGTAAATATGGTGGCTTTACATATTTTCATATGATATCAAAGGCAAGGTGCACTATAGTAACTCGACACTACGAGGCATTATGTACTCATCTAGCCCTTCACCCGTTTAGTATCTATTGGAGGAGGCGTGTTAGAATCAGCTAAACTTCGATAATTTATCTCCTAAAAAAGTCCGTTCTAGTAACAAAACGTAACTCAAAAAAAATCCTTTGAAATGTTATTACAATTTAGTTAGGGTCTGTTTGGTTAGTTTTCCATTAAGTTTTGCGTGGATTAATCTGTCTGTATAGATTGAGAAGATTTTTGTTTGAAATATTTTTTTTCATAGATGGAAGGAACGTGTTTTTTAATTGAGACTGACAGGTTTGGAAAATACTTGGATTTATGCATAAAACTTCCCCTAGATACTTATTGAATAAGTCAATTTATATATCATTAAACCATTAGCCCATTATCAAACAATCATATATAGCTGACATATACATGACCGAATAAGTTGTGAATCTCATTAAGCAGCTAACAAACATATACCCTTAACCTTTCTCGTAAAAGACTAGAGAAACCATACATATATATATATATATATATATATATATATATATATATATATATATATATATATATATATATATATATATATATATAGTGGAAGGATATTTTGCAACCCTTAAAAAGGTGGCAACCCTTGCAACCCACATCTTAACCGTTGGATTTATGAAAAACGGTTATTTTGTTTTTATTTTTTTTATTTTTTTAATTGAAAATATTGGATCCACATGTATTGTAACCGTCGATCATTAATCCAACGGTTAAGAAGTGGGTTGCATGGGTTGTAAGATTTTCATGGGTTGTAAATTAAACTACCCCTCCAACTATATATATATATATATATATATATATATATATATATATATATATATATAGGGGTAGTTTAATTTGCAACCCATATAAATCTTACAACCTATGCAACCCACATCTTAACCGTTGGATTCATGATCGACGGTTACAATAGATGTAGACCTAATATTTTTAATTAAAAAAACAAAAAAATAAAAATAAAATAACCACTTATCATTAATCCAACGGTTAAGATGTGGGTTGCATGGGTTGCAAATTATCCTTAGCCTATAGTTGGATTCCGATGAGAAGTTGAGGGAATCGTAAGAAGTGGTTATCAACCGTTGGATGCACATTAGGATGAGATGCACCATATCAATTCCCTTTATGAATCGCTATTCATAAGTGAGTTTGAGATTAAAAGTAATCAAAGGTTCAGATTCACTTCTCACGCTTCTCACATTAACTCAACTTCTCACACGATTCTTCATATATATATATATATATATATATATATATATATATTATAAGTAATTAATCATTTTTAATATAAATATAATTTGGAAAATGGAGAGACCTGTGGGTGGGTGAAACCCTGAGTCCAAGAACATAACCCAGCTTTATGTAAACTGGATGCTTCTCTCCTCCTCTGCTTACTGTCTTAATGCAACCCCTTATTCCTCCCACTATTTCACCCTCTTCTCCAACCTCAGCAACCTGCACCATTTTAAATTTCATACCTTTAGCATGCTAATTAAATATGTGATTTTCAACTGGACCCCCAAATTAAATTTTGAGGCCTAATTCCATACTGTTAATTTGGTGCCTTTAATTTCATCAATTACCGTAAAACTATAAGCCCAATTGAGTGCCTTCTATCAGAAGACAAAAGTAATTCATCTCATCATCACCTACGTAATTTATATATATATATATGTTACAGGACTCCAAAAAGATTGGAACGTCCCTGATTTCATAATAATCAGCATGCTCCGCTGCCAGATTACTCCGGCAGCCGCATACTGCGACATGCAAATGATGAGGTAATTAAATGTAGTTTCGTACGTACCAGCATGACATGTAAGGGAAAATGGCGAACGCGGCAAAGAGGGTCGCCCAGCAGATTCGTGACCAACGAAGGCTTTCGTCGCTGCTGCCGGAAATCACATCGGCTCTCCAAGGCCACCACTGCTGCCTTGTCACTCTCTTCGTTGTACTCTCTGATCACCACCACCACCACCTGATCATCACCCAATCCAATCGACATTATATATATATATGGGGAATTGAATTAGGATGGAATAAATGTGGATATATATGTATATATTTAGGGTAAGAATGTTTACTATATTTGTAAGCTTGATAAGGTCCCTTAACGTATATATACAAGTATAACAGTAGGGATGCTGAATAGGCATGCACCTCTCCTTTTCTGTAGTCATATTTTCTAAACAAAAAAATTAAATTGAGTTAACGTAGGAATCTTGAGAAGTGGATATGAACCCTTATCACTTATAATTTCAAACTCATCCATGAATCGCGCTTTATAAGGGAATTGATCTTGTACGTCTTATCCAATTGGGCATCCAACGATTGAAATCACTTCTCACGTTAACTCAACTTCGCCAGAAACCAACCCATAGATCAAAATAGGTTGGAATCAAAAACTCCTGTAAATATTTTAAGCCGTTAGAATTGGATTGATCTGTCAACATTTTTGAGCTATTATTTAAATTTTCACAAAGAGTACAAATGTATAAATTATTAAAATATTCATTTATTTGTTGATTCTTTATATATATATATATAAGGTTGGGTTTCGTTGATAATGAAAGTTAGGATGAGATGCACTTGATCAATTCCCATATCAATTGTGATTCATGAGAAAGTTTGAGATTGAAAGTGATCATGGGTTCAGATCTATTTTTACCTTCTCACCTGAACTCTTCTTCTCACACGATCATCTCTCTCACTCTCTCTCTCTCTCTCTATATATATATGTTTATGGGGGGAGAGAAAATCATGTAGAAACCGTTTAAAGGTTAGAAAATGTAAAAAAATAAACAATACATGTGAAAACTAAAACCATCTAATGAGTTTGATTTTAAGCTATGATTGATATTGTTTCACATGTTTTATTTTTCTGTATGAGCATGAGTTTATGTTTAATGTATTATTTTGTATTTTTTTTACATACAAAAAATACATTGACATTTCATCTATGAAATAACACATACAAACTGATTTATACATGTTATAACTTTTAGACTGTTCTTATTTAAAAAAAACATTTATTTTTATTAAAATGAAATGTCTTTTCTTTTATTTTGAATAACCTAAAAAGTTCTAGTTTAAAAAATGTATTATCTTGAATTAATGTAATTAAGGGAATATGTTATAAATTTATAAAAAAATATATCATAAACTTGTAAACAAAATTTTTTCCTCTATAAAGAAGTTTATTAAGTTTTTTTGTTTAAAATATTTTATGGTAGATATCTAAATAAAAATTTGAAAATAAATTTGGTAAAAGTAAACAAAACATAAGTTATTTTAATTCAATTTGTCAAATAAAAGATGACAAATGACCCTCGTTAATGAGAATTATGAAAGCAATGATAGATTTCAAACAACTTTAATGGATAAATAAACTTAATATAATGATGGTTAATAAATTAATATCCAACTTTAAATTATATAAGTGATTTAAGAATAAAGGGGAAGTGAGTTTGCACATGTTTTGCGGCCAATAATAGAGGTACAAATGGATAGTAACGAGAATCACGAGAAGATCGATGTGGCTACCAAAATTATTAAAGAAATACCACTTTAGATTTCATATCTCCACAAATCTTGTTGAAGCTAAAAAATATAGTGAATTATGTGGTTTGTTTAAATTTTGGATTTGGTATTTTGAAATAAACTATTTATTTAAGGTTATCTCATCTTTTAATTTTATAATAATACTCAAAGTTCTTGAAGTAAATATAACTAATTAGTTTTTGGGTAAACCAAAAGTATAATTAGTTATAAAGTTTTATGTAATTCATGTTTTTAAATTATGGAATTGGTCCCTGTGGTTTCTTAAAATTTTGGATTGGGTCCTTCTATTGAATTAACTACAACCAACATCATCGTGGTTTCAACTTTGTTTCGGATCAGGTCCCTCTATCTAACTCCAGTTAACTTAGGTGAGTTAAACCCCTCACGTGCTCCCCACGTGAGGGGCATTTCTGTCATTTAAAAATAACTCTTTTTTTAATGCCTTTTTAAATTAAACCCTTATTTGATTACGTCCAGGATCTTTTATTATGTATTGCCATAACTGATGTGAAACCCTGCTGCTGCTTGGCCGTTTGCTTCTTCTTCCCATCATGAAATTCTTCTATCATTAAATTCTTCCCATCGTGAACTTCTTCCAATGGTGCACACATCGTGACTACTTCGAACCAACTTAACAGAGCAACACATTCTTGATGTTTATGGTAGGTTTATCTAAAACTCATTCATTGATTTTATTCAAATTAAACACGGTAGTTTTTGTGAGTGAAATAAGTTAAATTCTTGTTCAATTATAAAAAAGCAGGTTAGAGATTGTATATATAGATTGTATATAAAGGCACCAGATGATGAAAGAAGGTCTAGACAGAGGTGAAGTATGTGTCTAGTCTGTAGCCATGTCGTAGAAAGAACATGAAAAAGAAAAGAACTGCTGCTATGCTTATTCCTTTTAATTATAACTCTACTCTTTTTTTCATTCTTTAAACATTATTAGTGAAATCAACCTTTTTATTGGATTGCATATGTTTATGTGGCTAACTAAAATTTGATTAAAACAAGACATTAGATTGTACCTATAGGCTAAATATAATTAGTCTCATTGAGGAGTCATTGTTATTTGAAAGATAATCAATGAATAGTAGGCAATGTTCTAAAAACTGGTTCGACCGGTGAAGAGACCGGGTCAATTGCGATCGGATTGATGCCATTTTATGATCCGGATTGTACCAGCCGTTTATATTATAAACCGGTTGAACCGGTCATAACAAACCGGTGTCGAACCGGTTAACCCGGTAACAAAAGTTAGAAACTATTAGTCCAGACTATGTGACTTGTTAAAAACAAAAGTTAAAAAACTTTAATGCTTGGAATCTTTTTTGGATTGGATCTCATTATTAGTTTCAAACTATGTGACTTGTTGGGTTCAACTCTATCTTATGTCTTTTTTTGGGTACTTTAATGGCTGGAATCTTTTTTGGATTGGATCTCATTATTGGTTACCCTCTTGGTGTTTGAGATTGGTTTTTAATCTGTGTGGATTTGTTTTAGTTTTATGTTTGCTGTTTTGTGTATAAATTGGTTTGTGTATAAACAGGTTTGTATGAAAATAATGTCTAAATCTACAGTTCAATTCATAGTGTCTAAATTGGATGTTGATCAATGTCATGCCCATCAATTCCCTCTGGAATAACAAAAATGTCTTATATGCATTTTCACAGATCTCCTTGTGACATTATAACAGGTTTGTATACATTGGCATCATATGTGTAGTCAATCAACATCAGAGTTTTTGAATAGAGGTTGTGTCAATGCGATCATCCAGATTATGTTCAAAGGTTGCTAAATCAAAATGATGTAGCGGTCCTGTTGTTCCAGATGTTGTGCAACAACTTATGCATGTGTCAACAATCCTATGATCATGTAACAGTTAAGTTTATGGTGAACAGGTTCTGCATAAGAATAAAGCTAGCTGCATAAGAAATTCAAGAGTTCCATTTGAATTATTCCAAAGTTGATTGTTACCGGTGACTATGTTGATACAAAGTGATCTGTTTCCAGAAAAGGCAGTCTGATTTTTGTAATTATGATGAATGGTTATTAAAAGCAAAGTTTTCTGGAATGGAACCTAAGGAGCAGCAGGTTATAATCTCTGATTCTTGATGTTGTTTATGTAACAGAAAGCGGTTGCAATCCATATTGAGGTTTCGAAATATGCAGGTCTGCAACAGGCTGTTATTTTGATTTTTATGATAACAGGTTCTTCAATCTGTTTATGAGCAGAATTCGAGAACAACAACAGCAGATTGTGTGCAGCAGAATGCGTTTCTCGCAGACTGTGTGCAGCAGCAAATTGTGTGCAACATATTGCTGCTGTGTATAATCTTGCAGAATACAACTTCAATACCAAAGTCTCAAAACAGCAAAACAATTACTCAAAAGCAGTGAAATGGGGGTATTTTGCAAACTATGGTTATTTTGAGTATACATTGGCATCAACAAACTCCTTACCAACAAAACTGTTTATAAACAGATTCCAGATTGAACAAAGTGCGTGAAAACATGTTCTGTAACACCCTAAAAATTAGAGTGAATATATATATATATATATATATATATATATATATATATATATATATATATATATATATATATTGCAATAAGACGTCTAAAATTTGAGTAACCAAAACATGTAGAATAGAGATATCACCCTTAAAAGTAAGGGGGTAGTTTTTAGCCACAGAAACCCAACAAACGACAAAAGGGTAAAGTAGACGAAGATCACCCAATAGAAGGAGAAATGGTTAATGCGTTTACAACAACTATAATCGGAAATTATAAATGACAACTAGCTAATCTAAATTGAATCATCTAGATTAGGCCATTGTCAACCAATCTCCCAAAAGTCCTCTATTCCTTCTGTACGCCAAACCCCTCAAAATATTTACTTCCAAAATTCTCTGTTATTCTCTCAACCCATGGTGCTCAATCTTTACGAGCCCCACCACTATTGGAACCTGTAGATATGGAAAGTTCAAGAAAACAAGTGTTAGGCTTATGCCTAGTGAGATCAAACATGTAACACCAACATAAAGAATAAATGACATTGACATTTGGTAATTATAAAAGATTCATTTATGGATTTGGCATCGTTCACCCTTGGGAGGGAGTAAGATACCATAATTAAACGGGGGCGACCCATGTTTACCATTGAGGTGACGGAACACAAAAGTAGATCACTCATCAATGTTATGGAGCTTCTATCATAGCACCAAAGGTTATCGAGTTCAACCACCCACGGTCTTTAGTTCGAGAATCCCAAATGGTCTAAGAACAACTCGCTTGCTAGAATATACATATCATGAGATACAAGGTTATCGTATTCAACCGCCCACGGTCTATAGCACGAGCTCCTAAGTAGAACCCATCTAGCCAAATAATCGTTATTATGTAAAACGCATAATATTTCTAGTGCCTATGGATCCATTACACTATAACCGGACATACGGTCTCCCCAATCATAAATACAATAAAATATACCACAAAACGTGTGCATTTGTATAACCATGATATTTCTAAGTGATTATGTAAAAATACATAGATGTCACTAATATAGAGTTTTATCCCAAAACTTGTCCACCATTCAAACTTCCCAAAATAAATAGTTTTACCATTCTTGCTACCATATAAAATGATTCACCAAGTTTAAACAACATTTTGCCTTCAAATGTCAAAACCCTAATTTTGACATAATTTTCCAAAATCCACCAAATGATTTAATATTGATATATATACTTCAAAATATATGTTTTTATAGCATTTAACATGTAAAAGAATTATGGTAGTAGAATGACTCACAACTCTAGGTTTTGTCTAAAACCTAGAAGCCTTCAAATGGTGTAGGAGAATGCCACCAAGCTTTGACCAAGCATAATAATCCTTGCCTCCAATGTGCTAGAAAACCCTAGAAGAGAAGCTATTGAAGATCTTGAGTGATTTGAGGTTTGGAGTAAATGAGGGTTAGGGTTTGGTTGTTGGAATCGTCTTAAATGCAGAGAGAAAGACGCACCAAATCTGATTTTTATGATAAAATGAATTCTAAACGAGCTGAAGTATTTAAGTCTGCCAAAACCCCGTCGGCGACTATGACCGGTGATTGTGCCCAGGTCATAGTCGCTGGGCACTTTCGCCCAATTTGTACCGAATGGGGTGGGGAGCTGGCGATTGTGACATTGGCGACAATGCCTTGTCACTTTCACGGGGCATTATCACTCAATACGTACCGCGAGCCTCTTTAGTCGGGCGACCACGACATGAAGATTGTGCCAGTGTCAATGTCGTCAGCATAGTCGCCCCCAGGCCCCCGATTCGAGATTTCTTCAGTTCCAAGCTCCCATTCTCGAGAATTGACAACCACAATTTGCAAAATTAAAAGACGTAAGGATTATGGGCTAAAATGAATAAGACAAAAGGGTAAAGTGAGGTACCTTCTTACCCGAAATTACGGGTGTTACAATCCTCCCCTCCTTGGAATTGATTTCGTCCCCGAAATCCCACTCTAAGCAAAAGGGTTCGGGTATCGCTTCTTCATATCGTCCTCCGCCTCCCACGTCACGTTGGTTCCGCGATGATGCTTCCATTGCACCTTGACCATTGTGATTTCCATGTGGCAAAGTTTCTTTGACTTTCGATCCAAGATAGCATTGGGTTCCTCTACGCAACGATTTCCCTCATCGACTCGGATTTCCGAGAGAGGTATCACACTCTCCTCCTCGGCTAAGCACTTGCGTAGATAACACACGTGGAAGGTGTGATGGATTCCGGCTATTTCGGGTGGTAATTCCAATTTGTAGGCTTGAAGTCCCACCCTTGCCAAAATGGTAAACGGTCCAAGAAATCGAGAGCTTAGCTTCCCGCGCGTTTCAAACCGTATGATGCCCTTCCAAGGGGACACCTTCAACATGACACAGTCGCCCACTTGGAATTCTATCGGTTTCCGCTTCTTGTCGGCATAACTCTTTTGTCGATCATGAGTCGCCCTCAACCGCTCACGGATACTCTTCACTTTGTCGGCGGTCTCTTAGACAATTTCGGGACCGACGAACTGTTTCTCTCCGACTTCAAGCCAACATACCGGAGTTCTACATTTCCGTCCATACAATGCTTCGAAAGTTGCCATCCCAATATTGGAGTGATAGTTGTTACTGTATGCGAACTCCACCAAAGGTAGGTGAGAATCCCAACTACCACCGAAATCGATAACACACGATCTCAACATGTCTTTAAACGTTTTAATCGTCCTTTCACTACTCAATTTCACTCTCGTACCCAATTCTTTCTGCAATCCATCCCAGAAGTTGGAAGTGAAACGACCATCACGATCAGATACAATTGACAACGGTACTCCATGCCTCGATATGACTTCATCGATGTATAACTTGGCAAGTTTATCCATGGACAGCGTTTCTCGCATTGCCAAAAAGTGAGCACTTTTCGTCAATCGGTCGACTATCATCCAAATCGTGTCGTGCCCTCGTAGTGTCTTAGGTAACTTGTTCACGAAATCCATCGTGATGTTTTCCCATTTCCACTCCGGGATCTCCAAGGATTGGAGACTACCGTACGGTCGTTGATGCTCTACTTTCACCTGTAAGAACGTCACACACTTTTCCACATAGCTTGCCACATCTAACTTCATGATGGGCCACCAATAGGTCAATTTCAGATCCCGATACATCTTGGTGCTCCAGGGGTGGATGGAGTACTTGGATTTATGCACATCTTCCAAGAGTAATTCTCGGTTACCCCTGAGCTTGGGCACCTAAATACGACCTTGGTACAATTTCAACCCGCGACCGTCTTCGGTCAAAAATGATTGTTGCTTCACCATCACCTCACTCTTGAGATTCTCTTCTCGCAAAGCCTCTCTTTGAGATGATTTTATTTGATCGATCAAGTTGGACACCACATCTATCCTTGTGAGTGTGGTTCGAAAACCGCCACTATACTCCTTCTGGCTTAAAGCATCCACCACTACATTTGCCTTTCCCGGATGGTAGAGTAATTCACAATCATAGTCTTTTAGTAGTTCTAACCAACGCCGTTGCCTCATATTCAACTCCTTTTGGTCGAACACATGCCTCAAGCTTTTGTGGTCCGTGAACAAAGTGCACTTGGTGCCGTATAAGTAGTGTCACCATAGCTTTCAGGCGAACACCACGACCGCCAAATCCAAGTCATGGGTTGGATAATTCTTCTCGTGCTCTTTGAGTTGTCTTGACGCATAGGCTATCACCTTCCCCGTTGCATCAACACACAACCCAAACCCATCTTAGATGCGTCATTGTAGACCACAAAGTCTTCGGATCCTTCGGGTAAAGAAAGGATCGGAGTCTCACACAACTTCTTTTGAAGCGTCCGAAAAGCTTTCTCTTGGGCTCCCCCCACATGAACTTCACATTCTTGCGGGTTAAGGCCGTCAAAGATGAAACAATTTTTGAGAAGTCCTAGATGAACCTTCGATAGTAACCCGCTAGGCCCAAAAAGCTTTGAATTTCATATGGGCTATTGGGTGGTTCCTAATTCATTATTGCCTCGATTTTAGACGGGTCCACCTTCACTCCATCACGGGTGACTACATGGCCTAAGAATTAGACTTCTCCTAGCCAAAAGTCGCACTTGGAGAATTTCGCATACAACTTCTCCCGCCTCAAAACTTCCAAAACCTCCCGAAGATGTTGCTCATGATGTGCCTCGTCCATGGAATAGACGAGTATATCATCGATAAACACGATTACAGATCGATCAAGGAACGATCGACATACTCGATTCATCAAGTCCATGAACACCGTCGGTACATTTGTCAGACCAAATGGCATCACAAGAAACTTGCAATGGCCATAGCGTGTTCTAAATGCGGTCTTCGCCACATCTTCCCCTCTCACCTTCACTTGATGATATCCCGAACGAAGGTCAATTTTCGAAAAACACCCCGCTCCTTGAAGTTGATCAAACAGATCGTCGATTCTCAGGAGTGGGCATTTGTTCTTCACGGTCACCTTGTTCAGTTCCCGGTAATCTATGCACATTCTCATTGTGCCATCCTTCTTCTTCACGAATAAGACTGGAGCTCCCCAAGGTGACGAGCTCGGTCTCACAAAACCGTTTTCTAAGAGTTCTTGTAATTAAGACATCATTTCTTGCATCTTTGAGGGCGCCAAGCGGTAAGGCGCTCTAGCGATCGGTGCAGCCCCCAGAACTAAGTCTATTCGGAATTCGACTTCCCGATCGGGTGGCAAACTGGGCAATTCGTCGGGAAACACATCCGGAAATTCACAAACTACTTTGACGTCTTCAAGTTTATTTTTCTCAAATTTGGCATCCACAACATATGCCAAGTAGGACGTACACATAGAGATGACTACCACCTCTCCTTTCCTCCCCTCCCCGTACACTAGCCCCGCTTCATCACCCTCTAACAGAATACGGATCATGTTTTTGGAGCAAAGGATCTCCGCTCGGTTTTCTCCCAACCAATCCATTCCGACGATCACGTCAAATCCGCCAATAGACATGGGAAAGAGTTTTATCAGAAATTTCTTCCCTTCGATCTCCAATACACAGTTGTCATAGACTTGACTAACCATGACTCGACTACCATTGGCTATTTCCACTACTAAAGCATCCTCTAAAGTTCCAGCAGTCATACGCAATCTTGATAGGAAGGACATAGATACGAAGGAATAACTTGCACCAGAATCGAAAAGAATATGTGCAGGTACAAAGTTAACAAGGAACATACCCGACACCACATCAGTCGACGCCTTAGCCTCCTCAGCTGACATCTGGAAAGCCCTTACCGGCACTCTCGGTGCTCCATCTTTCTTCCCAGCACTTCCTCGCGTCTTGAGTTTCGGGCACTCATTGCGGAAATGTCCCGGTTCTCGACACTCAAAGCAAACCGATCCTCTGACCGGACAATCTTTTTGTGTGTGGCCAAGATTGCCACACTTGTAACAAGAGTCGGGCTTCGAGTGGCACAGACCCAAATGCTTGCTCTTGCACTTCGGGCACCACTTAGCCTCCCTCTTCGAATCATTACTTCGATTGTTGTTGATGAACGGTCTTAGTCTCTTGAAGGTCCCGTAACTGCCTTCCCACTTTCTCTTTTCCACAGGTACAATTTCTTCTTCTTTCTTTCGGGCGTACATGTCCTCCATGAGTTTGGCCTCTTCAATTGTTTCACGGAGAGTGGGAGCCTTAGAGTTTCTAACCATGACCATCATATTGGCCGGTAGGCCTTGATTTTATCCTTCTCACTTGGATCCACATGGCCCACAAGATCGAGCTTTTCGATGAAAAGGCGAGTATACTCCTTCACTGATTTGTCACCCTTCTTGAGGGCTCGTAATTCCTCCTCTATCAGATCAATAGCCCGCTCATTACATTATTCCTCCATGATCTTCTTTTTGAATACAGCCCAAGACATTTGAGCTAGGATGGTGGCATCTAGGGTGGACGTGGTGATGTTCCACCATTTGAGAGTAGGGCCCCGAAGCATCCGAGAAGCAAACTTAACCTTCTGACCCTCTCCACACTCGCTAGAACCGAAAGCTTGCTCAGTTTCTCGAATCCAGTTCATACACGCAACTGGGTCCTCGGATCCAGAAAACTCAGGAGGTTTGCTACAGAGAAAGGATTTGTAGGTGTAGGTCTTACCACCTTGCCCGACATCAGCGACTACATGCTCTTCAGTCCTCATCCCATGACAAGTACCACCAGATCCCACCACTATATTCTCAACAACGATCTCATGTCTACGCAGACTGGCATCTCGGTCATCCAACATCTTCAGAAAAATTTCCTGTTGTTTCTCCATAGCCGACGTCACCATCTGCATGACGCTGGCCATCATATCGGCATGAGTGTTTGCCTCTCGAACGACCGGGTTCGAGGATGTTAAATCCACTATGGGTATTTGCTCTACCTCTCCGATAAATATCGGTGGCATATTGGGAGGGACATCGTTCACCGCCCTAACCAGTGAATTTGGGTTGGATGTACTATCTTCATGAATCTCCCCTTTGACCAAAGGTCGACTTCGAGTATTCACCATGGTAGAGTAAGGCTGCCACCCAAACACGAAAGAGAATAAGAGATTTGACCGAAACTTAAAGAAACGTACTAATACATTCATCAATCGTCATGACATTAGCAAATCAAGCATGCTTACGTAACAATATGTTCATAATGGCATTAGTTGCATGTAATTATGAACAAACTATACACAAGAACTCTCGTTACCATCATCACGATCCTTAATTCATGCAATTTCGTCGGTTACCAAGAATCATCCTATCTCGGAAGTTCTACCCAGCCTCACCAATCATAGCCTAATAACTCTAGCTTAAGTCTAGACATATTACATTCATGCCTAGTTCACTTAAACTAATGCTCTGATACCAACTTGTAACACCCTAAAAATTAGAGTGAATAATTTTTTTTTGCAATAAGACGTCTAAAATTTGAGTAACCAAAACCTGTAGAATAGAGATATCACCCTTAAAAGTAAGAGGGTAGTTTTTAGCCACAAAAACCCAACAAACGACAAAAGGGTAAAGTAGACGGAGATCACCCAATAGAAGGAGAAATGGTTAATGGGTTTACAACAACTATAATCGGAAATTATAAATGACAACTAGCTAATCTAAATTGAATCATCTAGATTAGGCCATTGTCAACCAATCTCCCAAAAGTCCTCTATTCCTTCTGTACGCCAAAAACTTCAAAATATTTACTTCTAAAAGTCTCCGCTGTTCTCTCAACCCATGGTGCTCAATCTTTACGAGCCCCACCACTATTTTTTTGTAACCGTGGGTTTCTGGGCCAGCTTATGCGCACCGACTAATCCTCGGGCGACCACGAATGGCCTGGAGTCATCGCAGGTGAACCTCCATGGCCACAAGGGCTTTGGCAGCGCCTGGATTTGAACCATGGGTAGATGAGATTTACCACTATTGGAACCTGTATATAACACCCTAAAAATAGGACCAAATAAAAATTTAAATTTCTGCAATATGTCGTCTAAAACATCAAGATTTCCATTCCTGTAAATTAAAACAACTAAAACCCAAGGGTTCGGGGTAGTTTGTAACGAGTATAGTGGCGATGGAATAAGACATAAATTACAACAACCTAATTAATCTAGATCAAAAAACACTACTAGATTAAGGTGGGTGTTGATATGTCATCAAAACGCTCTTCATAGTGCTATCTCAAAAAGCCCGGTCCACCAACGGTCCTAATCCCAAACCGGTAGTCAAGGTGCCCGTTGTACACCACTAGGAGGACCTGAAGATACACACAACATCAAGTGTTAGGCTAGGAGCCTGGTGAGTTCCCAAACAATTATATATGATAAATTTTAGAAGTTTGGAAGGTAGAAAACTCCCGAGTTACCGCACCATGATGATATTCCAAGTATAGTCCATCAAAGATTTAACAATACAACCTGTACGTAATACATCAAGAAACATAACAAGTTCTTATGAATAGGGAAATTACACCTCAGGTTCTCACTTTAGTGCACATCGTATCCGGAGTCACCTCAAGCGTCTAAACCACCTTTAGTGCCCACTCCGTCGATCTACACCTCAAGGTTCGTTGAGCCTTAGTGCCTATCCCATTGATTATAGGGTTTCACCTCAAGGAGTCGGTACTTTAGTGTCCATCCATAAATCATATACCACGGTTCTAAAATCCACCAACGACTACCCAATCTCTCGTGCACAAGAGTTGGGTTCCAAAACAATAAATATCACGTATGTCATTATTTCACCAATGAACATATAAAAATCATGGTATAATTACTAACATAAATTCATAGCCATTTAACATCTCTAATAACCATTTCCACTAGCAATTTAGAATAATAATCATTCTTATCAGCAGTTAGGTCAAATCCCCAAATCAACAATTTATGAGAAGTTAGAACATGTGATAGTAAAGCATTAACATGTGGAAGTAAGTAGAAAACTCACCTATAGGGTTTGTGAAGTAAAAACCCTAAAATGTAGAAACCCTAGGTTGATGATGATTTCCCTAAGAGCTTTAAAGTATTTTAAACTTCAATAACTTGAGTGGGTTGAGGTAGATGGAAATCAATAAATGAGGGAAGTAGGTTTAGGTTGAGAATTAAATGGATGTTGATATGGGAGAAAGAAAATCGCATGTTTTGGGAGAGGATGGAAGCTTTCTAGTTAAAAGGTGAGAAATGGGTGTAAATGAGGTTAAAATCGCAGCTAAAAACAATTCAATCGGGGACCGCGGCGATAGTGACCTAGCACTCTCGCCAGGCACTATCGTGTGGAATGTATAGCGAGCAGTATTCCACCCATGAGAGTGACCATGGCATAATCGTCGGCACTCTCGCGCCGAACCCCCATGGCCCAAAAACTTCGTTTTCGCGAAATCGAAACGCTACCAATTGACGCCAAGGATTAACAATATAGATATGCAAACATGATGAGAATATTACGGTTCAATAATGCAGTTCTAATCACCAAAACTAACAGTTTTAACACAAGGGCACATAAACGGGATTTAGGAAGCAATTTATCATGAAGTCGAGATTTTTGGGGTGTTACACTGTAGATATGGAAAGTTCAAGAAAACAAGTGTTAGGCTTACGCCTAGTGAGATCAAACATGTAACACCAACATAAAGAATAATTGACATTGACATTTGGTAATTATAAAAGATTCATTTATGGATTTGGCCTCGTTCACCCTTGGGAGGGAGTAAGATACCACAATTAAAAGGGGGCGACCCGAGTTTACCATTGAGGTGACGGAACACAAAAGTAGGTCATTCATCAATGTTATAGAGCTTCTATCATAGCACCAAAGGTTATCAAGTTCAACCACCCATGGTCTTTAGTTCGAGAATCCCAAATGGTCTAAGAACGACTCGCTGGCTAGAATATACATATCATGAGATACAAGGTTACCGTATTCAACCGCCCACGGTCTATAGCACGAGCTCCCAAGTAGCACCCATCTAGCCAAATAATCGTTATCATGTAAAACACATAATATTTCTAGTGCCTATGGATCCATTACACTATAACCGGACATACAGTCTCCCCAATCATAAGTACAATAAAATATACCACAAAACGTGTGCATTTGTATAACCATGATATTTCTAAGTGATTATGTAAAAGTACATAGATGTCACTAATATAGAGTTTTATCCCAAAACTTGTCCACCATTCAAACTTCCCAAAATAAATAGTTTTACTATTCTTGCTACCATATAAAATGATTCACCAAGTTTAAACAACATTTTGCCTTCAAATGTCAAAACCCTAATTTTGACATAATTTTCCAAAATCCACCAAATGATGTAATATTGATATATATACTTCAAAATATATGTTTTTATAGCATATAACATGTAAAAGAAGTAGGGTAGTAGAATGACTCACAACTCTAGGTTTTGGCTAAAACCTAGAAGGCTTCAAATGGTGTAGGAGAATGCCACCAAGCTTTGACCAAACAGAAGAATCCTTGCCTCCAATGTGCTAGAAAACCCTAGAAGAGAAGTTATTGAAGATCTTGAGTGATTTGAGGCTTGGAGTAAATGAGGGCTAGGGTTTGGTTATTGGAATCGTCTTAAATGCAGAGAGAAAGACGCACCAAATCTGATTTTTGTGATAAAATGAATTCCAAACAAGCTGATTTAAGTCTGCCAAAACCCCGTCGGCGACTATGACCGGCGATTGTGCCCAGGTCATAGTCTCTGGGCACTTTCGCCCAATTTGTACCGAATGGGGTGGGGAGTCGGCGATTGTGACATTGGCGACAATGCCTTGTCACTTTCGCGGGGCATTATCGCTCAATACGTACCGCAAGCCTCTTTAGTCGGGCGACCATGACACGACGATTGTGCCAGTGTCAATTTTGCCGGCATAGTCGCCCTCAGGCCCCCGATTCGAGATTTCTTCAGTTCCAAGCTCCCGTTCTCGAGAATTGACAACCACGATTTGCAAAATTAAAAGACGTAAGGATTATGGGCTAAAACGAACAAGACAAGAGGGTAAAGTGAGGTACCTTCTTACCCGAAATTGCGGGTGTTACATGTTCTATAACAAGTGAACAAACTATGTATAAACAAACTGAGAATGTCCATTAAAGAAATAGCAAAATTGCATAACTCACAACGATTGTCATTAAACAAAAATAACCTATTAAACCATTTTAGGTCAACTAAGAAACAATAAAAAACAAAGTCCATTCTTTCTTCATTGCTTCAATCGAATGCTTCAATAGTGATATCCAACAGATGAGAATGCTTGAAACTGCAAGTTCGTGCTTGAAACAAGTGACAATCCAGAGATGACTTCAAGTTCTTGCTCGATACTGCTGGTTGAGCATTTGTGTTGAGAATAACATCGTTGCATCCAAGATGTAGTCCATGCAAATCATCTATGACCTGATATTGGAAAATACGTTTCAAAGCCTCTTCCAAATGTTGCTCATCCCCATAACGGTATATGATAACATCATCTCTGACATGGTACATGGGATCAATTTGAATAGTAAATAATGGAGAAAAGGAGTACACAAGACAATCAACAAATTTATCTCTCTGACCATATTGAGTTCAATTTTCTTTTGAAGTAGTAGATTTAATTCCCTTATGACAGTATCAAATTGATAAGATTGGACGATACACATTTAAATTTACCCTCTAAGTTCTATACAATCCTGCATCTGACACTGCTTGACAGGCAAGGCATGACACCTACCTATTCCCGTGAAAGTGTGTACGTTATATCCTTGCTATACATGTATCCCCATCTTTTATACATCTTGTGAATCAGAATCATCTATAGTTAATACATATTCCCACATCTGCATTTAGCTTCATCTTACATGTATATAGACCAAGTTCCAACATTTAGTCACTAATGTATAGCAGTTTGCAACACACTAGAAACAATCAAGGAACACAAAAGGAACATTTAGAAGAAAAAAAATAAAAACTACGAGTTGAAAGAAACCTCATCATGTTACTAGAAAACTATAAAAAGGTAATATGTTGTTAAACCTGAACCCCAAGGGTATTCTGTGCTGTAACAGCAGTGATCACAATGGAACAATACACTCCACGTGCAACACAATTTTTAAGGTATGGTTGGATTCCTGCACCAGCTCCTGAATCAGAGCCAACAACGGTCAGAACATGTGGAATTTTTTTATTACTGGAGCCATTTGTGATGGTTAAGGCCTTTTCCTCCGGCATTGCCTTTAGAGTCAAATCACCAAACTGCTCCAACCCTTGCCTACCAGCTTGTTTCGAACTTGATACTACACATATCTGAGATTAATCGACCACAATGTTAGAAACCACCAAACATACTTGTAACATATTACTAGTTACCACGTAAGTGCAAATGAACAACTGCTAATCCGCCATTGCCAAGACAAAATATAGAAAATTGCTTTAAGTATAAGAGTAGTGGTTATCATGTCTAAAGCTCCAAACCTTATGGTCAGATGGAATATCTTTCAATTGGTAGACAATGAAACTTTTAGGTCTCAAAAACAAAATTTTAACTTCAAAATAGACATGAATTATCAGAATTTGAGATAACTACTTTCATTAGCCATTACAAAAGATGTTTATAGAAAAATGTTGGTGCCAAATCTTGAAACGTAATCAATATCAAATTTCAAGTTAGAACACGTTTAACCTTAAAAATCATGCCACAATCCATCAATAATCAACACTTTCCAATCATAAACAAATACTAGGTCATAATTCAACATCCAAAGTGTGTTGGAGCCAAGAGTATAAACAAATACTAGGTCATAATTCAACATTCACTACATTTAGGGATTTAAGGGTTAGGGTTTTGGAATTTCTATAACCTATAACGAACGATCAAGAAAAAAGAGTGAAATCGAAATCGAAATCAAATTGAAATAGAAATTGAAATCGAGAACAACCTGGGAGTTCTGTTCCTTCATTGTCGAAGCACAAACCAGTAATCAGAGGATGAATTTGGTCTCTGGAGTCACACGTATTAATCAAAAGAACGATCAAGAAAGAAGAGTGAAATCAAATTGAAATCGAGAACAACCTGGGAGTTTTGTTCCTTCACTGTCGAAGCACATTAATCAGAAGATTAATTTGGTCTCTAAGTCGCACGTATTAATCAAAAGAGAGTTATCATTAAATGACAGAAATGCCCCTCACGTGGGGAGCACGTGAGGGGTTTAACTGACCTAAGTTAACTGGAGTTGGATTGAGGGACCTGATCCGAAACAAAATTGAAACCACGGTGATCTAATATGTAATTAATTCAATAGAGGGACCCAATCCAAAAATTTAAGAAACCACAGGGACCAAATCCGTAATTTACTCTTTAAATTATTACTTTTTTTAGAGTAAATTACACTTTTGGTCTAGTGGTTGCCACTCACTATCAACTCGTGTCTCTCTTTTAAACTAATTACAGTTGTGGTCAATGTGGTTGTCATTTTGTTTCACTTTTGGTCTATCATACTAACTTTTGTTAAATAAGTCCGTTAACTTAGGGGGCATTTTCGTCTTTTTAAACCTTTTTTTGTCTTGTATTTTTTTTATATCCCTAAATCCTAATCATCTTCTTTGAACAAATTCATATTCTCCAGCCAACAATATGAAACCCAAATTCATATCCCTCAACCTTCCTTCAATCTCAGACAAACCTAACCCCTTTCTTTAGTAAACAACTTTGACTCTAATCAGTAATCACCCCACCGGCGACCACCCCTTGCTCCAAATCCATCTTGTTATAGGTACTTTTATGACATATTTTCAAAAAATGTCTTATAAAATACTTAAGACGATACTTTATTTTTTTTAAATGTTCCAAAAACTTGTTATGGCGCTTAGAAATGTCTTATAAACTTATTGTAACTCTTTTAGATATGACGTTTTACTTTTTGGTTCTATAACATAAGTCCTTATTATGATACTTGTTGTTT
Source organism: Arctium lappa (assembly GCA_023525745.1). NCBI lineage: Eukaryota > Viridiplantae > Streptophyta > Magnoliopsida > Asterales > Asteraceae > Arctium > Arctium lappa. The sequence continues at coordinate 149,192,821 of CM042048.1, forward strand.
TTAAAAAAAAAACTATTAGTGACTCTCAAGTCTGAATTGTTCAGACATTTTTTCATTTAGACAGATTTTTTTTCCAGTTTTCAGAACCTCTTAACTCTTAAATACGTCTGAAAATAAGAAGTGGTGACCTAACTTCTTAAAACATTTTTTCGCCACCTCAGTTTATATGTTCTTCTTTCTCTCAAGAAGTCTTCTAACGTTATAGAAACATACAATATTGTTGATTTAGATTTCAGACTTCAGCACCACCTCTTATTAATTAGACGTAAAATAAGACTTCGGACCTCTTAAAAAACAAACGGCACCTTAGGGGTTGTTTGTTTTTTTTTATTAATAAAAACCTCTTAATGACTCTCAAGTCTGAATCGTTCAGACATTTTTTCATTTAGACTGTTTTTTTTTTCCAGTTTTCAAAACCTCTTAACTCTTAAATACATCTGAAATAAGAAGTGGTGACCTAACTTCTTAAAACCTCTTATCGTTCATATGCTCTTTTTTCTCTCAAGACGTCTCCAGACATTACAGAAACATACAGTCTTGTTGATTCAGATTTCAGACTTCAACACCACTTATTATTAATCAGAAGTAAAATAAGACTTCAAACTTCAGACCTCTTAAAAACAAACGACACCTTAAACTATTTAGGTATCCTATAAACTCAGTTTTGTTGTAGTGAGGGAAAGATTGCATTAAGAGGCTAATAAGAGATGTGTTTCTCTCTTATCCAATAAAAAGATGGATGATAAGAGATTTTAAACTTTTGTTGCAAAAAGTAGGGGTGGGCATCAGGCGGGTCGGACGGATTCGGGTGAGAAAGTCAATAACCCGATCGAATTTCGGAAATGAAAACCAAAAGCCCCAAACTTTGGGTCTCGGATTTCGGCTTACTTCGGGTTTGGGTTCGGGTTCCTCGGGTTTCGGGTATAGTTATATGCAAAAAATTTATAATATTCGATCCATTTTTAAGATAAACTCAATTGGTTGAGAGGATTGATAAGAGCATCTCCAAAGGCTATGCTAAAGTTTTTCCAAAATAGAGTAAAAAAAATTAAAATCTCTAAAAAGTTTTGTATCTAACTCCAACAGCTATTCTATTTTAGCAACTCTATATTAATTATCTTATTAAAATATTCAATTTATTTAATTATATTATTAAATTATTCAATATATGGAAAGTTGTGAAAGAATTTTTTTGCTTTTTGGGGGTAATGATTAGCTGTTGGAGATGCTCTAAATTGATAGTAGGTTTAGTCTCTAGAAAAGATTACGACCGACTAGAATTTAGTATTTTTTAAATGATAGTTAGATAAATAGATATATTTATATGTTGGGTTTCAGACGGGTCAGGTGGTGATAAATCAAATCCAACCCGAACCCAAATATCCCCCAAAAACTCGGGTTTCAGATTTTCGGATTTTGGGGCATTCAAGTTTTACACAAACACCTCAATTGTGATTCGGGTTCGGTTCAAGTTTTCGGACCATTCGAGTTTTGCACACCAACCTTTTATCCAATAAAACGTAAGTGATAAATAATTTTTTTTACCAAAAAACAAACCTTAGTTCTACTGTAAAAGAAAAAGGAATGTGGAAGCATGTGTCAACCGGGGATTCATTTTTGCTCTTTAAACTTTCCCTTATTAAATTAATTAAAGCATTTGACGAATAGAATATGTTTTTAAAAACATGTTGAATTAAATAATACTATAACTTTGTTGTTGGAATTATCTTAAAGGGGTGTGCATCGGTTGGGTCAGGTCGGGTCTCAAAAGTCACAACCCGGTCGGGTTTCGGGTGAGGTTTGTGGAACCCGAAACCCATCCAAACAAAAATTCGGGACACGTGTATCGGGTGGAGTTCGGGTATCAGGTTTTGGATCGGGACAAATCGGGTTGGGCCTATAGCTTCCGGTTGAGACATATAGTAGTAGAATTTTCAAGCAGAACAATGCTTAACCAAATCAGTAACTCAACCCAAAAGTAGTTAGGGGCTGTTTGTTTACCTCTTAATGGAACCATTAAGAGGCAACATCTGAATCGCTAAGAGGTAAATCTTGTTTGGCAAAAAAAAGGTTTTCCTCTTAATGGTTCCAAAATCCTCTGAATGATTTTGTATCATGACCCTCACTTAACCATTAAGTGCCCTAATTTCATTATGAGCAATTAGCAAACAACCATATTTCATTTTACACTATATCATAAAACCTCTTAATCATTCTACACTAAACCATTCAGCAACTATCAAACAATCCGTTAAACTATGTAAACTAAAGCAAAACAATGCGCTGTTCGAGAAGAAAAAAATCAAATCAAATGCATCCATGGATGCTTTTGCTTTTAGTTCAATCAACTGGCAAAATAAGGTGAATCCTTAGACACCTCAAGTATGATAAAACAGGATGGGCGCCGGTGGTCGGTGGTTTGAGCAACAACAGAGAGAGGTCGACTGGTCGAGAAGTCGTCTTTTGGTTTTGGTTTTAGGTATTTAGGTTTAAAAATTAGAGGTTTATAATTTATAAAAACAAATTTAAAAAATAATAATTAAAGTTCGGGTGGGGGATTTGGATACCCACCCTGATTCGTAATATTCAGAAAAGATTTCGGGTTCGGGGGTCGGGTCGGCCGGGTTTTACTCACCCCTTATTCTAAACTATTAATCACTTTCTTTTTCTAAAGAAAATCTTTTCTTGTTTTATAATATTTTTTATTTTTGTTTACATTAAAGAATAAAATTAAATTTGACAACATACGATGTTTAAGAAAATCAATATCAGTTTACAGAACTTTATAAATAATAGTTGTAAATTATAAATATGATATTTTTATGATTTATATAATAGGGTCAAGTTCAGGGGAAAACCTTAAGAAAACTGCAAAACACTCTGGTAAACGTTTATCTGGATGGTATGCATTTGTGCATCCAAGTAATTTGTAACATGCACACGTGCATATGCACAAGTGCATAATACACTTGTGCATAGAACCCAAAAAAACAACATAATTTACCTGTATGCACAAGTGCATACCATTCAGATGAAAGACTACCAGAAGGTTCTTCACTTTTTCATTTTTTAAGGTTTTCTCTTGAACCTCCGTGTTATATAATATAATGAGTTCATTTTCTTAAAAGTCTAACATTTTAAACCAAAGGAAATAAAAACTCATTTTTATTTTCATTCACGAGTCTAAATCAGATGGTCCTTTTAAGTCACAATTTCAATTCATTTACATAAAACTAGTCAATTACATGTCAAATAAGTTAAATAAAAAAAATGAATTAACCAGTAAAATCATATAAAATATATTTAAATACATATAATATTTTAAATTATTGTATTCAAATATAATTATTATTTAAATATTATATTTAATATATTAGTAATTATTTATGTAGAAAATATCGACAATTGAATCTAAACCGATTCGTTTTAATCCAAACATATTTTAACCTATTAATTAATTAATTAATATTATTTGATTAAAAAGAAATTAGAAAAAGCAAAGTTAGCAAGTGGAAGTAATTCTCCACATGGCTCATCCCCATGAATCCATGATGCTTCTTCACCTCCCTTCGTTCTTATGCCGCCACATCCAATCATACGCTCACCTTCTCCAATCAACCTTAATATATTCATTTATTTATGTTTTCAACTTTTTTATAATAAAAGTGTTTTAAGGATCATTTGAGAAGTAAAATGGAACCGCTATCACTTTTAATCTTATATCCTTCACTCCTTCTATGAATTGCGTCTTAAAAGAAAATTGATTTGTTATATATTATTATCATGTGTGTCTATTTTTCATCCAACGGTTGTTAACCACTTCTCATCAGAATCCAACTCATACATTAAAAATATGCTCTAATGTTCAAATGTTGAATGTATATGTTTATATATTTGAGTGAATTACACCGTTGGTTCTTGTAGTTTATTCAAATTTGGATTTGGTTATTTCAATACCCTATCTATCTTTTCATTTTTCTTGCAACTCATGGTCCCTTGAGTTAGTACAATTAACGAAGTTTTGTTTAATAGAGACATTTATATTAGGGAAAAACTGTGTCTCACAAATGCAAATGCTAGCGAGTGATTTCTAAGGTCTCAAACGGGTAGAAATTCAAGTGCACAATTAACCCAACAACGAATGCGGATAACAATAATCTAGATGTTGCACAATAATTCTCTAATGTAGAAAAATAAACTCACAAAATATAGATAATAATAAATACGTTATTATCTATAAATATATAGGGTTGTAAACGAACCGAACGTTCAGCGAACCGTTCGTGAACTGTTCGGCTGGAAGTTCGTTTATATTCGTTTATTTAATAAATGAACGAACATGAACACATTTTTTTGTTCGTTTAGTTAAATAAACGAACATGAACAATGGTCCTGTTCGTTCATTTACGTTCGTGAACGTTCATTCATTTATGTTCGTTCATTAATGTTCGTTTATGTTCGTTTATATATATATAACTATATTTATATATCTTACGACATTAATGTGCCAAAGAATTAATTAAATTAATTTTTTAGAATTCCTTTTTTATGCCTCCTAACTTTATCCGTTTTTTTATTTTGTTATGTTATTTTTTGCGAATGAAATAATGAGTAACGGTGGTTGTTTTTTATTCATTTGTGTTCGTTTATGTTCATTTATGTTCGTTCGTTTACGTTCGTATATTGTTCATTTATGTTCGTTCGTTTACTGTTCATGTTCGTTCGTTTGTTCGGTTAAGTTAAAAGAACGAACACGAACAAGCCTCCGTTCGTGTTCGTTCGGTTTGTTTACAGCCCTATAAATATAGCAAGTTCAAAACAAATAACACCGTGATTTAACGTGGTTCCACTATCGGTGTGATAGTGTACATCTACCAAAGAGAGAGAGCAAGAATATTATTACCAACCAAGGATATTACAAAGTGTTTGTACAAGGATCTTGAGATCCACGATCACCTAACGAAACTTCACGAACACCACCGAATATCAAGTACACTCTCGACCTCACATAAACTAAATATATCGAAAGGATATATTAGGGAGAGTATTATAGTGTTAACTAGTGAAAGTTAAGAGAAAGGGATGATCAAAATGGTTAGGGAAGATGTCATATTTATAGCCATAAAAGGAGTAGGCACCAAGTAAAAGATGGAGGATTGGTGACCAAGTTACCAAACTTGGAGGCCAAGCTTGGCATTTCCCTCATGTGTATCATCTCAAAAAAAATAATATAATTAAATATTATAACAATTTAAGACCATGTGTCTCGGTTCCCTTCAAATATCGGAATGTCGTTTTAACGGCTACCCAATGTGATCGACCCGGATTCGCGAGAAACCGACTCACCACTCCGACACAATGTGCAAGATCGGGACGGGTATACACCATGGCGTACATGAGACTCCCGACCGCACTGGTATATGGAACCTTTGACATTTCGGCCTTTCCCTTGTCATCCTTCGGACAATTTTCACTTGTAATCTTGTTGTGCTTCGGTAGCGGAGTGCTAGATGTCTTGACACCATCAAGATTGAACCGCTTCAATATCTTTTGGATATGCGCCCGTTGTGTCAATCTAAGTGTTCGGGACTTTCTATCCCGCACGATTTCCATGCCCAAAATGTTCTGCGTCGCGCCAAGATCTTTCATTTCAAATTCTGAATTCAACTTATCCTTTAGACGTTTGATCTTTGACAGGTCCCTACAGGCTATAAGCATGTCATCTACGTAAAGAAGTAAGTAGGTGAAAACGCCACCACTTTGTCTATGATAGGCACAAGCGTCCTTTTCACTTCGCTCAAATCCCAGATTGAGCATGAATAAATCAAACTTTTTATACCACTGACGAGGCGATTGTTTAAGTCCATAAAGGGACTTCTTGAGTTTACATACATATTCTGGTTTGCTTTCGGAAACGAAACCATCAGGTTGTTTCATATAGATAGTTTCCTCCAAGTCTCCGTGTAGGAAAGCGGTCTTCACATCTAACTGTTCTAGTTCCAAATCATGAATAGCCACGATTGCTAAAAGAACACGAATAGATGTATGACGTACAACGGGAGTAAAAATATCGTCATACTTGATACATTTCCGTTGTGCAAAGCCTTTAGCAACGAGACGAGCCTTGTACCGATTGTCATCTTTGACTTTGAAAACCCACTTGCAACCAATAGCACGACTGTCATTCGACAATGGACATAAGTCCCAAGTGTTGTTCTTCGAGAGAGCTTCCATCTCTTCTTGCATGGCTCCAGGCCATTTAGAACTGTGGGTCGAGGCCAACACCTCATTTATATCAAGTGGCTCATCTTGTCCTACATGCAAAGCAAACTCCAGCTGATCTGTAAAACTCATGTTAGCAAAATCCCAATATTCATACCTGTTAGGCGGACGAATAGTACTTTGACTATGTCTGGTAGGTGCAATAACTGGGATGGCCATCGTCTCCACCATCATTCAGAATCTCTTCTTCAGAATCACTAGTAGAAGTCACTGGCGGAATGACTTCTTCAACATTAACATGTGATTATGTACTAATATCAAGAGTGGATGAACTGGGAATATAAGGAATGTCTACTGTCTCCATATCATTGGTAGTAGGAGCAACAGTAGGAGCGACTTCCGGATCTTGAGAGGACTGAGGATCCTGTGACTTCAACAAGACTGATTCATCAAATGTGACATGTCGAGAATGAATCACTTTATGAGTCAAGGGGTTCCAGATTCGGTAACCCTTGATACCATCTGTATAGCCGAGCAAGGATCCTTTGGTGGCTTTAGGATTCAACTTGTCCTGGCCTGAAATATGAAAATAAACAGGACAACCAAATACACGTATGTATTTCAGACAAATGTTTCTTTTACCTCTCCAAGCCTCTTCCGGAATCTTTCCCCCGATGGCTGAACAAGGTAACTTATTAATAATGTGCACTACAGTGTAGAGTGCTTCGGCCCAGAAAGATTTGGGGAAGCCCGATGTCGACAACATACATCGGATCTTCTCAAGCAAAGTCCTATTCATCCGTTCTGCAACCCCATTAGATTGAGGGTCACCTGGTGTGGTGTAGTGACGGTGGATGCTTTTACGCAAACAAAAGTCTTTGAAGTTACCACTAGTAAATTCTCCACCGTTGTCAGATCTCAGCACTTTCAACTTCTTGCCAGTCTCGACCTCTACTCGTGCCAACCAAGTCTTGAACGTATCGAAGACATCTGACTTTAACTTCAACACATACACCCAAATCTTATGTGAGAAATCATCAATAAACGAAACGAAGTATTTACCTCCACTAAGGGATGAAGTATTGGATGGTCCCCAGACGTTTGTATGAACATAATCGAGGATTCCTTTAGTGTTGTGTTTTCCAACACCAAAAGAAACACGCGTCTGCTTTCCTAGCAGGTACGGTGACTTTAATGAGTTTTCGCTTGTGCAAAATCTCCAAATTCTTCTCGGATGTGTGGCCCAAACGAAGATGCCATAAGCGAGCAACATCGAGATTCTTTGAGCTTTCGGCCACACACGATTCAGAAGAAATAGTTTCGCCAATCAAGTGGAAAATATTATTTCCGCCTGTTCGCCTTTCATTACGACAATACTCCCTCGGGAGATGCGCAAACTCCCGTCGTTAATCCGAATCTTGCAACCCATTTTGGACAGTTGTCCAGTCCAACAGAGATCAAGGAACGATTCATGGATGGAACAAATTTGACATTATTCAATGTCCGAATACACCCATAGAACATCTTGATCTGCACAGTACCGATACCCTTAGTGACACACGAAGTACTGTTTCCCATAAAAATACTGTTACCTTCAACTTTTTCGAAGGTAGAGAAACAGTCCCGAAATGGTGTCATGTGGCAAGATGCACCAGTATCTAACACCCACCGCCTGTCACCTTGCGGTGGTGTAACTTTGGCAGAGAATCCATCTTGCTCCTTTTCGGCTGCAACGGCTGATGATTCAGCGTTGTCTTTGTCTTTGTTTTTAAGACTCAGACAATCTTTCACCCAATGACCTGGCTTGGGGCAATAGTTACAGTTGCCACGTGTCTTTGATTTCCTACGAGAGTCAGGTCGATGAGACTGAGAGCGCCCACGGTTTCTTCCTCTTGAACTGCTGATCATCTCGGCCTTTGTCAGCAAATAGGCCTTGACTGCAATTGTTCTCCCTAGGATTGTTACCGATCCTCATTTGAATTCTTTGATCTTCAAAAATCATTCATGTTTTCACATCATACAAAGAAAGAGTTTATCTTCCATAAATAAAACTATTAGTGAATTGAGAATATTTCTCGGGAAGTGAATACAACAGGATCATAGCAAGTGCTTCTTCATCTTTAGCAAGAAGCGCATCCGTTGCCATCAACTTCATAATGATATCTTCAAATTCGGTTATGTGAGTTTTAATGGTTGTGCCTTCCTTCATTTTGAAGAAGAGACACGACCGCATCAGTAAAAATCTGTTGGTCAAAGTTTTCTTGAGATATAAATTCTCAAGCTTGCTCCAAAAACATGCAAATGTCTTTTCAGACACAATCTCAGATATAACATTTTCTCCCATATCCATCTGCAAAGTAGTAAATGCCCATGCTTCCATTTCTTTAACCTTAAGTTCAGACATGTTAGGGTCTAACTCGTCTTTAGCAAATACTACGGGATGGACTCCATTTTTCCTAAGTGCAACAGATGTTGTGAACTACCATTTTCCAAAATCAACGTCCCCATTCCAAGTCTGTAAACGAATCCCAACCCCGGACAAATTAAATGTACCTTCTTGGTACGGCTTTTGGGACTGGTTTGAGGAACCGACACCAAATGGGCTTTCTACGTCAGTCATAGAGAAAAAATGTGCAAACTGGTTTATGTATATTTTCTACACAAACCCAAATCTAGATCCGAAGCTCTGATACCAATTGTTAGGGAAAAATTGTGCCTCACAAATGCAAATGCTAGCGAGTGATTTATAAGGTCCCAAACGGGTAGAAATCCAAGTGCACAATTGACCCAACAACGAATGCGGATAACAATAATCTAGATGTTGCACAATAATTCTCTAATGTAGAAAAATAAACCCACGAAATATAGATAATAATAAATGTAACACCCGAAAATCTAAGGTAAGTATTCCCCTCGTTCCTTGACTTTTTGTTAATTTGAGAATCTCTTTGTGTGCTTATTTGGCGCTTATCAACCTGCTAAGTGTATGTTAATATGCCTTTTTAGCTTCGCTTTATCGAACCTTAGAAAGTCAAGTTTTCGGTGTCAATTGGGATGACCGCGATTGTGCCTTCGCGATAGTGCCCTTGGCACAATCGCCGGGCACTATCGCTGGATATGTACCGAGAGGTCAGGGAGGTTCGCGATTGTGCCTTCGTGATAGTGCCCTTGGCATGATCGCCGGGCACTATCGCCTGAGTTGTACCGTAGGTTGTTCGAGCGGTGCGATTGTGCCCCTCGCGATAGTGCCATGGGCACAATCGCCAGGCACTATCGCCGGCGATCTGAGGTATAAAAACAGCCTCCAGTCGGGATTTGGGAAAGAAAATTCATATTTGTCTTCTAAGGGCCGATTTTGGAGAGTGAAAAGGGGCGATTTTTCCCTCATAGAACCCTAGGTCATTTATTGCAAGTCTAAGGATCCTTCCCTCATTGCTTTCCCATTCTTCAAGGTTGGTGGAGCATTTAGTGGTGTCTTGAGCTAGCATTCAAGTCTCATCTTCTCATTCTTCTCCAAGTTTTCTAGGGTTTTTTGTAAAACCCTAGATAGTGAGTTTCTTGTATTATTTTCAAATGAGATACATATTTTATGTGTTTTCCTACCTAATGCATCATTTTCATGAGAAGATCTGATCACCTGATAAGTTTGACCTAACTGCTACTTTTGATGTTGTTGGTATCTTAGCCGTGTATATGGTTGTGGACATGGATGAGATTATTATTCGTGATATTTGAGCATGATTTTATATTGTCTTGGTGAGACATGAATAATATTGAGTAATTGCATATTTTAGAGTTTTGTACCTAAATTATACTTGGGATTGTTGAAGTCTTATACATGTATCTTGTGGGTATGGAATTATGTATAGAGACGGACATTGTACGTACACCTAACGAACCATGAGTAAGTGCTAGGAGGATGTAGTCTTAGGTGCCACCATAATGGTATGCGCCTAGACCTCCACCATTTGGAGTAATACCTGGGAGGTAGTCTTCAAGTGTGTCGGGCCTTCGGGATGTTGCTCAAGCGAGTGAACATCAAGGTACATTGACTTGAGGTAAAACTCATTGGTGTGATGGGTCTCTCCCATGATGGACCTCGTAAGGACTTTGGTGATTGAAGTATCATAATTGTTCATATTATGCTTTATATGAATATGCCATGTTTTTATGCAACTCACTAGACCCGTTTTGTCTAACACTTGATTGTTGGTATGTATCTCAGGTTCTAGCGGCGCGAGCGCCAAGGAAGCTTAATCGACTGTAGTAATAAGCACGGGAGCATTTTGGGATGCCATTATTGAAGACCATTATTTTGGACATAGTTGACAACCTTTTTGTAATCTTATGTCTAGCGAGACTTAGATTAGGGAGTTGTCATCTATTATTGTGTCTTATTACAAACTTGTAATTAACAGCCATTTGTTGTCCCTTTGTATGAGCTCATGCTTTGGCATTTATGCATACCACATTTCCATTTTTCGGAAATTTTTGTTAGTCCCACTTTTGGGGTGTTACAAGTTGGTATCAGAGCTCTAGTTTAAGTGAACTAGGTATCGACCTTAGCATACCTAGACTTAAACTGGCAATGCTTATAAAATCACTGTCCACTTGGGTAGAGCATTCCTATGTGGGGAGAGTATTAGGAATTCGGAAATCAGAATTACATTGATTGAGAATTATGATGATGATAACGAGAATTCTTGTGTAAAATATGTTCACAATCTCACTTGGCCAGTGTTGTTCTGAATCTATGATTACGTGAGCATGTTCGATGTTATTATTATGATGATTAATCCTTGTAGTAGTACGTATTGAACCGGTTATCTTTTAAAGAATTAACCGGTATCACTCTTGTCATGTGTGACAGTTCGTTATGGTTAACACGAGGAGTCGGGTCGGGGCGACCGAGGAGGCAAATGAAGCAAGTGTAACTGCTCCAGAGATTACCCGACCGGTAAACGCACCGTTAAACCAAGTCATTCCACCGATACCCCCAATGCTAGAGGGTATCATAGACGCGAATCCCCAAGTGAACTTGGAAACCGTGGAGCCAGTTATTCAAGAAGCGGACCCCCAGTTGGTCCTATTAGCCAGCATAATGCAAATGATGAACTCTGCAATGGACAAGCGGGACGAGAGACTCTTAAAAGTCCTAGAAGACAGAGATACAAGTAACCCGGAGGCACGAGACGGTGGGAGACAATGCGGCTGTGGGATCGGGCGGTGCGGATAATGTCGTGGGTACCGAAGAGCACGCGGTTAGAGCTGATAAGAGGAAGGAAGGGGGATGTTCTTTCAAGACCTTCTTGTGTAGTCGGGCTCCAGAATTCTTGGGGACGACTGACCTGCTAGTCTGCATAAGGTGGATTCAAGATGTGGAGATGGCTTTCGAGTCAAGCGAGTGCGCGGACTCCCAGAGAGTCAGGTTTGCCTCTCAACTGCTCAGAGGGGATGCTTTAAGTTGGTGGAACATCACCCGAACGACACTTACACCGAAAGTTTTAGCTAAGCTCCCTTGGCCAACATTCAAGAAGAAAATCATGGAGAAGTATTGTAACGAGAGGGCACTCGACAAGATAGAGGAAGAGTTCAAGAATCTGAAGAAGGGAAATTTGTCGGTCGCGGATTATGCTAAACAATTCTTGGACAAGCTCAGCATAGTCGAACATTTGGCAATAGATGAGGGGTCCAAAATAAAAGCCTTTGTGAAAGGACTACCTGCGGAGATGAAGACGGGAGTGCGGAACCCTCATAAGGTTACGTTGCAAGAAGTGATCGAGACGTCTCAGTTGGTGGAAGATGATCTGATTCAAGAGATAGAAGAGAAGAAAGTTCAAGGAGAGAAACGTAAATGGGAGGTACACTGAACCGCGATGTGAGGCGAGGTGGTGCCCCAAGTGTAAGAGCAAGCACTTTGGGCCTTGCAATCCGAGGCCGTTTTCTGGAGCTATGGAATGTTTCAAGTGTGGGCGAAAGGACCACATGAGTCGGGATTGTCCCTCGCAGGGAGTTTGTTATGAGTGTCGGGAACCGGGTCACATCAAACGCGATTGCCCTAAGTTAACAAAGGGTAACCAAGGGGCGCCAGACGGGGCCTTGCCGAGAAAGAAGTTCAACCAAAGGCGCCAAGTCGGGCCTTCCAGATGACGGCTAGTGAAGCAAAGGAGGCGGCGGACGTAGTGTCGGGTACGTTTCTAGTGAACTCTCTACCTACCCGTGTTTTATTCGATTCTGGTGCGAACCGATCTTTTGCATCTACCTCTTTCTGCAAGAACCTCTCTACTCCTTGTAGTTTGTTGAATGATGCTCTAGTGGTAGAGGTAGCCAATGGGGAGCATATGGTTGTTCGAAGTTGTTACGTAGGATGTACCTTAGAGTTAGATGGAGAGCTCTTTGTTATAGATTTGTTACCGGCCGATATTGGAGGATTTGATGTAATAGTGGGAATGGATTGGTTAGCTAAGCACGACGCTGACATCTTTTGTTCTAAGAAGTTGATTCGGGTACCCTCGTCCAAGGGTGGTGAAGCGTTAGTCTACGGAGAGAAGGACCGAGGAACCAGAATGTTAATATCGTCACTCAAGGCACGCAAGATTTTAGCCAAAGGATGTGAGTCGTACCTAGCCTATGTGATCGACGCGAAGCTAGAGAAGAAGAAATTGGAAGAAGTGGAAGTGGTGTGCAACTACCCGGATGTCTTTCCGGACGACCTACCTGGACTTCCACCGGAACGACAAGTGGAGTTCCACATCAACCTTACTCCGGGAGCCGCTTCGATTGCTCGTGCTCCTTACCGTTTAGCCCCGACAGAAATGCAAGAGATGATGACGCAACTCCAAGAACTAATTGAGAAAGGATTTATACAACCGAGCTCGTCGCCTTGGGGAGCGCCGGTGTTGTTTGTAAAGAAGAAGGATGGGTCTATGCGAATGTGTATAGACTACCGCGAGCTCAACAAAGTTACCGTTAAGAACAAATATCCACTTCCCCGGATCGACGACCTCTTCGATCAACTTCAAGGAGCGAGATGTTTCTCCAAAATAGATTTGCGATCCGGCTATCACCAAGTGCAGGTGAAAGAGAGCGATATACCGAAGATGGCATTTCGGACGAGGTATGGTCACTACGAGTATTTAGTTATGCCATTTGGGCTGACTAATGCTCCGGCCGTGTTCATGGACCTAATGAACCGAGTATGCCGACCCTTTCTAGATAAGTCGGTCATAGTCTTTATCGACGACATCTTGATCTACTCGTGGGATGAGGAGGAGCATCGACAACATTTGTGGGAAGTTTTAAAGATCCTTCGACGAGAGAAATTACTCGCCAAATTCTCGAAGTGCGAATTCTGGCTACAAGAAGTGCAATTTTTGGGCCACGTGGTGTCAAAGGATGGAGTAAAGGTGGACCCGGCCAAGATCGAGGCAATGATGAATTGGGAACCACCGACGAGCCCAACGGAGATAAGGAGCTTCTTGGGTTTAGCCGGTTACTACCGACGGTTTATCCAAGACTTTTCGAAGATTGCGTCCCCACTCACGTCTCTGACAAGGAAAAATGTAAAGTTCTTATGGACCGAGGCGCAAGAGGAAGCCTTCCGAACCCTCCAAAAGAGACTATGCGAAGCACCGATCCTATCCTTGCCCGAAGGATTCGAAGATTTTGTGGTTTATAGCGACGCCTCCAAGCTTGAACTCGGGTGTGTTTTGATGCAAAGGGTAAAGGTGATCGCGTATGCATTGTGGCAACTCAAGGAACACGAGAAGAATTACCCCACGCACGATTTGGAGCTGGCGGCGGTAGTATTTGCCTTAAAGTTGTGGCGGCATTACCTTTATGGGACGAAGTGTACGGTGTTCACCGATCATAAAAGTTTGAAGTACATCTTCGACCAAAAGGAGCTCAACATGCGACAAAGGAGATGGTTGGAGATTCTGAAGGATTACGATTGTGAATTGCTTTACCATCCCGGAAAAGCCAATGTGGTAGCGGACGCCTTAAGCCGAAAGAGCTACGGAGGGGAAAATAAAATAACGTTTGCTAAGATCGAAGTAATATCAAGTCTTATGGAAGACATCAAGAGGAGCCAAGACGAAGCCCTTCGCGAGGAAAATCTCAAGGCCGAGATCATGGTGAAGCAGAAGGACTTACTAACGGAAGATAGCTGCGGTCTCAAGTTATTCCAAGGGAGGATTTAGGTGCCTAAAATCGGGGGAAACCGCGAGTTGCTCTTGACGGAGGCACACAAGTCAAAGTACTCCATACATCCTGGTAGCACCAAGATGTATAGAGATTTGAAACTTCATTATTGGTGGCCGGTAATGAAGCTCGACATGGCGAATTATGTGGAAAGGTGCGTCACATGCCTTCAAGTTAAAGCGGAGCATCAAAGACCTTACGAGAGTTTGCAACCGTTAACTATTCCGGAGTGGAAGTGGGAGCACATCACGATGGATTTCGTTAGGGGTGTTCATCGGTTGACATCCAATGGATGTGAGGGGAACCGAACCGATCCAATCATCCATTGGATGTTGGATTTTTCCAATCCAATGGATGATTGGATCGGTTCGGTTCCATCCATTGGATGTTCTTATTGGATATCCATTGGATCGGTTCGGTTCCATCCATTGGATGTTCTTATTGGATATCCATTGGATCAGATTGGATATCCATTGGATATTCTTATTGGATATCCATTGGATCAGATTGGATCCATCCGACATCCAGTGGATGATCAAATAGGATCCATCCAACGTGTTAATTTAATACAATGTTCTAATTAATTACTTTTAGTTTGTGTTAAAACCAACATAAGTGAGACTAAAAATTCAAAAACCAACACAAAACAAATTTAGATTTAAGCAAATTGCAAAAAAAAAATTGGATGATAGTTGGATGGAAAACTGGATGGTAATCGGATGGTTAATTGGATGGGTAATTGGATGGTGGTCGGTTCGGTTCGGTCGGTTTTGGTCGGTTCTGGACTGCCATCCAAGAACCGACCAATCCAAATTGGATGTTGAGATTTTCAATCCGATCCGATCCAATTACAATTGGATATCCAATTATGGTCGGTCGGTTCTAATTGGATCGGTCGGTTCCTATTGGATCGGTTGAATTTCTGCACACCCCTAGATTTCGTCACGAAATTGCCAAAGACCTTAAAAGGACATGATACCATTTGGGTGGTAGTGGACAGACTTACCAAGAGTGCTCATTTCTTGGCAATGAGGGAAACGTTACCGATGGACAAACTTGCTAAGCTATATATTGATGAAGTAGTGTCTCGTCACGGTGTCCCATTATCCATAGTCTCGGATAGGGATAGCCGGTTTACTTCCAAGTTTTGGGATGGTTTACAAAGGGAATTGGGCACGAAAGTTAAGTTGAGTACGTCATATCACCCCCAGACCGACGGACAAAGTGAGAGGACGATCCAAACTCTCGAGGACATGCTTTGATCGTGCGTCATAGACTTTGGAGGGACTTGGGATTCGCACTTGCCATTAGTGGAATTCGCCTACAATAATAGCTATCACTCGAGTATCGGGATGGCTCCATTCGAGGCGCTCTACGGACGGAAATGTAGGACACCGGTATGTTGGCTCGAGGCGGGGGAAAAACAATTTGCGGGTCCGAAAATTGTGCAAGTGACGTCGGATAAAGTGAAGGGCATCCGAGAGCGATTGAAAGCGGCCCAAGACCGACAAAAGAATTACGCGGACAAAAAACGAAGACCGGTGGATTTCCAAGTGGGGGACCGGGTTATGTTGAAAGTGTCGCCATGGAAGGGAATCATCCGTTTCGGGATGCGCGGGAAGCTTAGTCCCCGTTTCCTTGGGCCCTTCACGATTTTAGAAAAGATCGGACTTCAAGCTTATCGGTTGGATCTACCGCCGGAGATGGACAGAATCCATCCTACCTTTCATGTTTGTTATCTTCACAAGTGTTTGGCCGAAGAAGAAAGTGTTATTCCGTTGACGGAAATACGAGTGGACAACGGAAATCGATGTGTAGAAGAACCAGAAGCTATCCTAGAGTCAAAGACGAAGCAATTGAGGCATAAAGAAGTGACTATGTTGAAGTTTCAATGGAAACACCATCGGGGTGCTAACATAACGTGGGAATCGGAGGAGGACATGAGGAAGACATATCCTCATTTATTCTAGTGTTTAAGATTTCGGGGACGAAATCCCCATTAGGTGGGGAGGATTGTAACACCCGAAAATCTAAGGTAAGTATTCTCCTCGTTCCTTGACTTTTTGTTAATTTGAGAATCTCTTTGTGTGCTTATTTGGCGCTTATCAACCTGCTAAGTGTATGTTAATCTGCCCTTTTAGCTTCGCTTTTTTGAACCTTAGAAAGTCAAGTTTTCGGTGTCAATTAGGATGACCGCGATTGTGCCTTCGCGATAGTGCCCTTGGCACAATCGTCGGGCACTATCGTTGGATATGTACCGAGAGGTCAGGGAGGTTCGCGATTGTGCCTTCACGATAGTGCCCTTGGCATGATCGTCGGGAACTATCGCCTGAGTTGTACCATAGGTTGTTCGAGCGGTGCGATTGTGCCCCTCGCGATAGTGCCATGGGCACAATCGCCAGGCACTATCGCCGGCGATCTGAGGTATAAAAACAGCCTCCAGTCGGGATTTGGGAAAGAAAATTCATATTTGTCTTCTAAGGGCCGATTTTGGAGAGTGAAAAGGGGCGATTTTTCCCTCATAGAACCCTAGGTCATTTATTGCAAGTCTAAGGATCCCTCCCTCGTTGCTTTCTCATTCTTCAAGGTTGGTGGAGCATTTAGTGGTGTCTTGAGCTAGCATTCAAGTCTCATCTTCTCATCATTCTCCAAGTTTTCTAGGGTTTTGTGTAAAACCCTAGATAGTGAGTGTCTTGTATTATTTTCAAATGAGATACATATTTTATGTGTTTTCCTACCTAATGCATCATTTTCATGAGAAGATTTGATCACCTGATAAGTTTGACCTAACTGCTACTTTTGATGTTGTTGGTATCTTAGCCGTGTATGTGGTTGTGGACATGGATGAGATTATTATTCGTGATATTTGAGCATGATTTTATATTGTCTTGGTGAGACATGGATAATATTGAGTAATTGCATATTTTAGAGTTTTGTACCTAAATTATGCTTGGGATTGTTGAAGTCTTATACATGTATCTTGTGGGTATGGAATTATGTATAGAGACGGACATTGTACGTACACCTAACGAACCATGAGTAAGTGTTAGGAGGATGTAGTCTTAGGTGCCACCATAATGGTATGCGCCTAGACCTCCGCCATTTGGAGTAATGCCTGGGAGGTAGTCTTCAAGTGTGTCAGGCCTTCGGGATGTTGCTCAAGCGAGTGAACATCAAGGTACATTGACTTGAGGTAAAACTCATTGGTGTGATGGGTCTCCCCCATGATGGACCTCGTAAGGACTTTGGTGATTGAAGCGTCATAATTGTTCATATTATGCTTTATATGAATATGCCATGTTTTTATGCAACTCACTAGACCCGTTTGGTCTAATACTTGATTGTTGGTATGTATCTCAGGTTCTAGCGGCGCGAGCGCCAAGGAAGCTTAATCGACTGTAGTTGTAAGCACGTGAGCATTTTGGGATGCCATTATTGAAGACCATTATTTTGGACATAGTTGACAACCTTTTTGTAATCTTATGTCTAGCGAGACTTAGATTAGGGAGTTGTCATCTATTATTGTGTCTTACTACAAACTTGTAATTAACAGGCATTTATTGTTCCTTTGTATGAGCTCGTGCTTTGGCATTTATGCATACCACATTTCCATTTTTCGAAAATTTTTGTTAGTCCCACTTTTGGGGTGTTACAATAAATACGTTATTATCTATAAATATGGCAAGTTCAAAAGAAATAACATCGTGATTTAACGTGGTTCCACTATCGGTGTGATAGTGTACATCCACCAAAGAGAGAGAGAGCAAGAATATTATTACCAACCAAAGATATTACAAAGTGCTTGTACAAGGATTTTGAGATCCACGATCACCTAACGAAACTTCACGAACACCACCGAATATCAAGAACACTCTCGACCTCACATAAACTAAATATATCGAAAGGATATATTAGGGAGAGTATTATAATGTTAACTAGTGAAAGTTAAGAGAAAGGGATGATCAAAATGATTAGGGAAGATGCCATATTTATAGCTATGAAAGGAGTAGGCACCAAGTAAAAGATGGAGGATTGGTGACCAAGTTACCAAGCTTGGAGGTCAAGCTTGACATTTCCATCATGTGTATCATCTCCAAAAAAAATAATATAATTAAATATTATAACAATTTACTTCTCACATGAAGGTAAATCGGTTTTTTACTTTAATCTCTTAATATTTTTTTCAAAAAATAATAACAAACTAATTTAATTTATACATAAACACACACACACACACATATATATATATATATATATATTATGTATTTACACCATATATTACATGTTGCAAACCTAATTTCCCGATCTCGTTTGTAAACCTCTCCCCCTCCTTGTTTGGTTTTCTTTAATTCTCCGGTGAATATCATCCCTTTCCTCCTTCTATCCTATTCTCTGGCGAACCTAATTCCAGTGGCAACAAAAAAAAGCAACACTCCACATCCCTTCTTCTCAAACCCCAACCCTCCCTCTTCTACAAACACACGCCTAGTTAGACAAAAAAAAAATCTAGGAAGAAGCTCCCCTTTGCAAATATGTCTATTTGGTGAAAACCAACCCCCTCTTGATTGACGGTTTTTTATTGAATGGTTTGTGATTCAAGGCTTTTAATTCAAGGTTTGTGCTTCGATGTTTTTGATTCAAACTTTGTGCTTCAAAATTTATGTTTAAAGTTCTGATTCAAGTTGAGTGTGATGGACCAGGGGGAGGATGACGTCCTGTGTTCGGGACCCATCATTCCCTTTAGTTCAATGTTTTTATTTCATCTTCTTCTTGACACCACCACTTCCTTTTTGTTCATCTCAACCACCAACTTCCCTCGCTGGTGCTCGTTCAGAGAGAGAAAATGGTAAAAAATTAAAATTAAAAATGGAAGGTGTGTAAAAAATAGATTTTCCCTCATGTGAGAGGCACATGCCTCTATTTAACAGAACACCGATAATGGTGTTAACTTGAGGGACCATGGGTGCAAGGAAAACGAAAAATTAGAAACTTTCGATGTATGTAGTTCGTTTGAATGACCAAATCCAAATTTTGAGCATACCATAGGGACCAACAATGTAATTCACTCTTATATTTTTTATTACTAAAATACCCTTCTCATCCACTTTACAACTCATTCCTCATATCATATTTTTATGATTTTATTTGTATTCTCTCTTTTCTCTTCTTTACTTTTTCACGAACCTTTACCACTTGGGATCAAAACTTTTTAGGACCGTACAATATCGGAGACTATGTGTAAGTACACTGATTTCTTGTTTTTCATGGTTTATTTTTCAATTTTCTTGTTTCCAATTTTTTACTCTGGGGTTTATGCTTGATGATGCACATGTCCCTTCTGTTCATCGAAAATTTTTAGAACATCAGCAATTTATGTTTTAAGGTAATTATTCAAAGGTACTTGATGGGAGCTTGATTAACCATGATTTTTTTTGTCTAGTTTTTTTGACCTTATGTTCCAGCATCAATGTTGAAAAGTCAATGTATTTATCGTTTATAATAGTATTTGGGTAGTGGATGGTGACTGTTGGATCGAAGTTCAAGTATATCAAGAGTTCATTGATCCTGATTGAAAAGGATGAAACGTATTTGCAACAAACTGACATTGTTTGATGCGCTTGAGGTTAAACTGAAGTATGATCTCCAACTCGAGTTTCTGTACAAAGTAGGTGGAGGACACCCATTTAGATCTGTGCATATTAAAAGATATTTCAATGTCAAAATATTCATGACCAAATCATAGAAAAAATAAGATTCATTTATGTGTGACTTTTGTTAGAAAGAATGCATTTGTTGAACCATTATCATAACTCTCCCATCATTAAAGATGTAACACCCCGGATTTTCAATACATTTATATCTTTGTTAATCTCGTGTTTAACTCATAATCGTTATCATCGTATTCAGTATAACGTACGATTTAGGGTTTCGGTGAATTGTGAAGTTCCAGTAAGTTCCGCGACTTGCTCGCGACTTAGAGTCGCGACATAAGTCGCGATGTTCACTGTTGTATTATGGTTTTGGTATGTCGCGAGTTGCATGAGGAGTAGTAGTCGCGACATAACCCGCAACGTTCACTGTTGGGTTGAGTTATTGGGCATTTCGCGAGTTGCACCGCGACTTGAAGTCGCGGCATAACCCGCGACAGTGCCTGGACCGACTTAAGGGTTTTAAAACCCAAAATATCTCAGTTTGAGATTCATTTCTGAATCTCTCAATCTCTCTCTTCTCTCTCTCTAAAACCATTCTCTCTCTCTCTCTAAAACCATTCTCTCTCTCTCTCTAAAACCATTCTCTCTCTCTCTCTCTCTAAGAGTTGATATTATATATCAAGTGTTTGATCCGAGGTTCCGGTGTAGAAAGCTTCGTCTTGTCTAAAGGGTCGATATCTGGTTCTTCGGGTTTTTCATATAAACCTATTGGGTGAGTTCCTACTACCTTTCTAAAACTTTATACATGTCAAAGGGTTACATTTTGAACTCCTATGTATCTCCATGATTTCAGATTTAAGATTTATACATTTTGGATATAAGTTAACTTTTGGGAGATTTTAGGGTTCCGATCATTTTATGATGGATTCTAAATTATTTGAAGTAAAATGATGTTTTACTTACACATTATTTGGACATGTGAAAGAATGTTTATGAACTCATTTTGATGATTTTCATTCTTACCAGAAGTTGAACTGGAAATGACATTTTGCTTATAAAATGTGTTTATACCATATGACTATCTATGGTTGGTCACATAAATTGTTGTGACAAGTTTGTACCATTACTAGCGGATCCCTAAGTTTTGAGTCGACTTATATTTCATTATTTGAGGTTACCAAGTAATGTAAATATGGAACTACATGTGCATTAAATTGTGAGGTTCTGGCCGTTAACAATTATAGAACTACATGTGCATTAAATTGTGAGGTTCTGGCCGTTAACAAAATATAGAACTACATGTGCATTAAATTGTGAGGTTCTATATAGTAACCAAAACGAAGAACTACATGTGCATTAAATTGTGAGGTTCTGGAAAGAAGGTTTATGACCTTGTTTTAATGAATTTTTATTCTTATCAACCGTTATTTTGGAAACGCTCATTTGAAAAGGTTTCCGTTTGGACGAACATATTTATGTCTCTTGATATTGATAAAATGTATGTTCTCACTAGGCTTTAAGCCTAACACTTTTTCTCAAATGATATGTATAACAGGTTTCCATTAGCGGTGGGTTGCCAAGGGTTGAGAGACGGACTTGGTCTCGAGGCATTTTGAGATGACTAAGTATTGATAGTTGGGCATCTGTTAAGTCCCATCCTTTTGATGAATTTTGAATCGTCAACTGATGTAATCTAGATAGTTATATTTAGATTAGTTTGTTGATAAACCCTATATCAGTACAGGTTTTGTTGTAAAGTCTCAAAGACTGATACCCTTTTTGGAGGTTTATATCAATACAAATGTCATGTTGCCCATTTGGAGAAGTTTTAATTTACTCTGAAATTTAGGACGTTACAAAAGAAGTTAGATTTGTGGGTATGCCGCTAATTCCGAAAAGATACGAGTGTTGATCCATTCCTCACAGTTCTCTACAAAAACTCAAAGACGCTTCTTCCAAATGCAGATCCCATGTGGTTTGTTCTAGTCTCAAAACGTGAGGTTGTAAGTATCAGTAAAATTGATTTTGTAGTGTTGTGTTGCTCAATAGGGCTCGATGTAGGCTCAATATAGCTTCATACTTGACTAATCCGTTGAACATATATATATATATATATATATATCGAGCTCCATCAAACACCTAATGAGCTCTTTTTCGAATCGTTGATTAAATTGTCGTGGCCAAAATCCAATAATCCATTGGTTGAGTGTTTGACAAAATCAATGTTCACTACAAAGGATAGAATCAGTGTGTCATGAAGGAGAAAGGGTGACTTGTATTGCCAAATAAGAGTAAAATCACGTAAATTATGTTATAAGAAAGGATAAATATAATATTTTATCTTTCACCACCGTCTAGTGAAGTAATAGATAAAATAAGAGTAATATAATGATGTATAAGTAATTTTACAAGATCATTCTATAATTTATATTTTGTTACGGTTATGTCAAACTAATTACTTTATTTGACATTTAAATATTCAGATTACTCAAACACTAAAAAATTAATTATTATAATTTAAAGTCAGATAATTTTTGTAATGTAGATCCAAACATCCTTAATATTAGCAACCATATAATTTATTAATTAGGGTTTTTTTTGGTCATCTTTTTAAATCTATGTGATGGTGCATATTGATTTGAAAATGTTTGATCACGATTCAACGGTCCATATGTGTTCTTGTATTCGTCTTTATCTTCCTCGAGGGTTTATTAAGGGAGATCTTTTTAGTGATTTAATAAAGACAAAACAATCAAATATATATTTTTCAAAGACAGATATTAAATTTTGACAAACTTATTGCATAGATTTTAGAGTAAATTACATTTTTAGTTTTTGTGGTTGTCACTCGTTATTAAGTTTGGTCTAGGGATGTTCGCGGTGTGGTTTGAGACCAAACCGCAAACCGCGCCCCATATGCGGTTTGAGCATTTTCTCAAACCGCACCGCATAAACCTTAAACCGCATCAAACCATATAAAACATATGCGGTTTATGCGGTTTGTCCCTATCGCACTTTATGTATACAATCCAAATTTTATAAGTTTAAAAATACTGAATACATTATAAAATCAAACGATAAAGTGACCGTAGTCCAAAAAAATAAAACGTATCAATACATTAGATTCCAAATACATATTGCATAATTAAAAATATTTTAAGAAGTAAAGAAAATAAACTTCAAAGTAAGAGGGTGTTTGGGATTGCTTACTTAAAACAACTTATGCTTATTTGTAAAAGTGCTTATTAACTTATGCTTATTTGTAAAGTGCTTATTAACTTATAGAAAAAAGGGGCAAATATGTAATTTAGATAAATAAGTTAATAAGGAGTTTCAAATAAGTTAGAATTATTTAACTTATCAAAAAACTCCTTATTACATGTGTGGAAAAGTCAATAAACACTTTTTCTTTTTTCCAATCCAAACACTCAAATAGCTTATTTGCTGTATAAAAACGCAATAAGATAATAAAGAGTTTTAATAAGCAATCCCAAACACCCCCTAAATTAGAGTGTGAGTTGTGAAGTGTTCACTTTTTTCTTTTATTTCGATTCTTAAGCCCCGACTCCCGCTTGACCAATTCTTTATTCAAGGCGGGACTTTGGGCCAAAAAACGAAGTCCAAAATATTAAATTATTCTATATATATATATAAAATAAAATAATAAATATATACAAAATATGCGGTGTGGTGCGGTGCGGTTTGGAAAAAATTCAAACCGCAAATCACACCGCGAAAGTTTCAAACTGCGCTTTATGGTGCGGAAGAACACCCCTAGTTTGGTCCATATTTAAAACTAATTACAGTTTTAGTTACTGTGGTTGCCATTTTGTTTTTGTTTTGGTCCTTGTGAGTAACTTTAGTTAAAAAAAAAACTAGTTAACTTAAGGGTATTTTTATCTTTTTTTTGTCTTATTAGATTATGGAGTAAATTACGATTTTCATCCCTATGGTTTGTCTTTCCACCTTTTTTTTTATCTTTGTTACATTTTTATTTTATTTTATACCCTTATTATATATTAATTGATAATGATATTTTTAAGTAACAATATATTAAAAATACACATTCATTTTATAAATTACACTATTGGAAAAGTTTTGTCGTTACCTTTAAAATGAGTTAAACAATATTTTTAAATTTGTATGCATTTCATTCGACATATATCTGAAAATAATCTACACAAATCCAAAAAAACATTTTATATTTAAAGTTGGGTTTAAAATATTAACCGTTTTTTCTTATTTATGTAAAATAATAATAAAAATACAAATTTATCAATGCATATTAATAAAAAAATCTCGGTATCTCTCTTATTTATGCTCTACTTTGCATTTTATTAGGTTGATCACTGTTTACATTACTTAGTGGTTGATTATCTTGCATTGTTAATCGTTATTCCGCTTTAATCTCGATATAGAACTCTAGTTCATTTGTTATTAGGTTATTTTTGTTTTATCGGGATCGAACTATCGAGCTTTTGTTATTTGAGTCTTGCTAATTTCACAAGTGTAAATAATTATATAAAGGGAAATGGGTTGAAACTAATGTTCTAAAAAACTCGTCGTACAGCCACCATGGCGCGTCATGGCACCAATGTTTGTATCTCACGCCACGTTAAGTCTGTGGCACACCATGGCCTAATGCACAATTTCATAATGGAATATTTGATTTTTCTTTACATTTTTAATGTCTTATTTGCAAGATTTTTAATATATACCATAATTTAACTTACTTATTACTATTGACTCATTGAGTAACACTACAACACATATGTTTTTATATATAATGATATATATGAATTAGAAAAATGTCGCCATAAGTCACGCTTTGAAAACGTCTGGCTCCTAAGGCTTGAGGCTTGGCCTCGCCGCCACGCCATTTAGAACTTTGGGCCTGAAACAGGCATATTACACAACCAATTGCACCTCCTAGACATTTCTCGGCCGAATTTACCAAAATAGACCTAGGTCCGCAATGACGAACCTGCAGGTCCGCAATAGGTCCCTAAACGACAAAAATACTTGGCGGCTCTACCCAGGTCCACAATGGGTCGGGTCGGGTAGGTTCGCCATCCGCAATTTCAGACACGTGGCACTCTCAGGACACCATAATGCAGGTCCGCCATTGCGGACTTGCCGATTTTTCATTTTTTAATTTATTTAATTAATACCACACGGTTCCCCACCCCACCCAACTACCTTTTTTTATATAAAAACCAGACCAATGGTCCCCTCACCCATACCCTACATCGAATATTTTAACGGAATACATTGTTAACGCTCGTTTTTTTGTCGGATCTCGTTTCGTGCTTCCCCAAATCAACACGTGTGAACAATGACACCAAAGGTAAGTCTTCTAAACGACGCTTATACATACCAATGAACCACCTCCGCCACCACCACTACACCACCTCCGCCACCACCACTGGCGGAGGCGGCGGACTTGCGGACCTAGCGGGCCTTTTTTTTTCTTTTCTTTCGATTATATATTATGTATATTATTTTATATTTTTTTTTCTTTCGATTGTATGTATGTTGATTAACATTGTTTGAATATGATTTTTGTAGTTTATAATTAACTTTAATGTAAATTTAGGTTCCTAGACTTGAAGTACACATTAAACCTTAATTTTAGACACATTAGATCCCTTAACTTTAAAATATGACACTTTAGGTCCCTAAACTTTAAAATTTGACACTTTTGGTTATTAACTTTTATTTTAGACACTTTAGGTCACTAAACTTTAATTATTGACACTTTAGGTCCCTAAACCTTAGTTTATGACAATTTACGTTCCAACTTTAATAAGTTATGCTTTAGGTCCCTAAACTTTAAAAAATCCCATATTAGGATCATTAACATTAATTTATGACACTTTAGGGACCCTAAACCTTAATTTATGACACTTTAAGTCCCTAAAATTAAATTATTGACACTTTAGATCCTTAAACCTTAATTTTAGACAGATTAGATTCCTAGACTTGCATTTATGACACTTTAGGACCCTTAACTTTAAAATATGACTCTTTAGGTCCCTAAACTTTAATTTTTTACACTTTTGGTCCCTTAATTTTAATTTTAGACACATTAGATCCCTATACTTGCATTTATGTGCCAACTTTAATAAATTACACTTTTGGTTCCTTAACATTAATTTATTGACACTTTAGGTCCCTAAACCTTAATAAATGACATTTTAGGTTCCTAAACTTTAAAAAATGCCACATTAGGATCCTTAACATTAATTTATGACACTTTAGGTCCCTTAGCTTTAATTTTTTACACTTTATGTCCCTAAACTTTGATATATGGTTCTTTAGGTCCCTAAGCTTTAGTTTATGATAATTTATGTGTCAAACTTTAATAAATTACACTTTAGGTTCCTTAACATTAATTTATTGATCCTTTAACCTTAAAATATGATATATTAGCTCCCTTAAATTTATTTTTAACCACTTTAGGTTCTTTAACTTTAAATGTTGACATTTGAGGTCCTTTAACTTTAATATTTGACAATTTAGGCACATAGTTTGACGTTGAGGTCAAAGTTGATCGTGGTTGAGTAAATTAAGAGTAAGTTGAGCCCACGAAGGGCTGGAGATCTTGCATCAGACGTTTTTTGGTCATTGGTTGCTGATGGAGGACTACTCCTATGACCCATTACTCATGCGCACCGTTTTACGGATGGAGATTTTCCCGGAGAATGATGTGGAGTACAATATGTTCTTCGAGGTGGGAGGATATGTGCTGAGATTTGAGCGGGAGGAGTTCTGCCTCGTGACAGGACTCCGCTTTGGAGAGATTCCGTTATTGCCAGAGAGGCAGGTACAGAGGTCCTCCAATTTTATCCGTCGGGTTTTCGGTGATGTGAACAGGTTGTTGATTCGCCAGGTAGATAGTAGATTTTCATCACTGGGAGATGGAGATCGGCTTACGAATGATGATGTTGTCCGTGTTTGCTTGATCATAATGGTGGAGGTCTTCTTTCTTGGCCGACAGGGCCATTTACCCGTTTCCGCCACCATGCTTACTGTAGCACAGGATTTTCGGTTTTTTAACCAATTTCCTTGGGGTTCTTATGTATGGGAACCCACCTTTCGGCAGATGTCCGGTGCCATCCGGAGACGTACACCGGACCAGCCGAAGTTGACACTTACAAGATTTTTACATGCGTTCAAGGTTAGTTGATTTACTATTACTAAACTTATACATGGTTAATGCATTCCATATTTTAACAACTTGTAACTTCCAGGTTTGGATCTTGGAGACATTTCCTGCTGCTTCCCGGTTTTTTACGAGGCATCTCAGGCTTCCTAGGGGTGTTCGTTGGACTAGGATGATTATCCTTGACAATAGACATATCGCGGTTGATGTGTTTTAAATTAACCGCAAGCGTACGGGTTATGTAGCATACGGGTCGATCACAGGGAGTAATGATTTAAGTACTAATTCTGCTATAAATCATGAACTAACTATGGAAACACAATTGGATGGAGATTTTTATAAACTAAGGATTAACCTATAAATCAAAATACAAGCATAAAACATAAACACATAAAAGGGACTCGAACTATCTACAACAATAACTATGAAAAGTACAACAGAGGACTAGTTAGGACATGTATCGAACTAAGACATAAAGATGAGATGGAAATGGTGACAACCAATAGGTATATAAAGGTAGGGGTTTATCTCTCTAAAAACATTTAAGACCCTCTTCCGAGGTGAAGCAAACCTTCCTGGTTAAGCGGACGACTACTTCCGTGACGTCCGACTTAACTAGAAGCATTAAGATTTGATAAAACAATTCTCCCGATTCCTACTTTTACCTATTTCCATGATAACTTTGAAATCGTTGGTTAATCGACCAAAAGTCAAATTCAAACTTCCATTCATAATTTGATTTGTTAGATGAAGGGTTGTCGAGTAGTCGGTCTCCGATCGCAACCCCAACTTCCGTTGGTGATGAACCGTAAAACCAACATCTGACAACCAAAAGTTTAACTTTGAGTTAACCAAATCCTCAATACAGCTGTTGATCGTCACCATACAATCTTATATTTGAAAAGGACTAAGAACGATTTTTACCGAGTAAAAAGCTAAACAAAATATAAAGTGATATTAGCTACTAATATACAATAGAAAAGATAAAGGAAATCATCAAACAACATTCCTACATATATCTATGAAATATCTAAACATGAACAATATGTAATAACATTCATCCTAACATTCACAATTAAACCCTAATAACAAAAGTATCATTCATGATTAGTGATGGCCAAAAATCGAGCTCGGGCCGAGCTGGGCCGGGCCAAAACGGGCTTCGGACCTAAACAGTGAAAGCAAAAACCAGGCCAATCGGGCTTCGGGCCGGGTCGGGCCGGGTTTCACCCGAAAATGTGTGGCCCGATTAAGCTTGGGTTAAACCGGTAATAGGAAAACCAGGCCGGGCCGGGCCCAAAACCGGGCCAAGATCGGGCCTCGTATATATATATATATATTTTAATAATTTCTTTATATAATAAATAATTACTAATTAAAAGCATAAATCAAAAGTAAGAAAGAGATACAATACTCAATTGATGAACCAAAGATGTAAACTTTGATGAACTTTAGAATCCATATACAATCTCCTACTCCTTGCTAGATGATACCCAAAAAAAAAATACAAAGCTAATTGACCTTTCTTCTTCAAGAACAAATCTGCAGAAAATCTTATGGAAGATGAAGTGTTTTTAGGAGAAGGAAAGTTAAAATTAAAGTGAGAGAGACCCCTACCTTTTCTACCCCAAAAGCCCCTTTATCGATGAAAATAATATCCAACAAAACTTTACAAAATATCTCCAAAAGATAAGGCAAAGGTTGCAGAGCAAAAAACTGTCAGGCGAGGAAGCGCGATCCGTGCGTTTTTGGCCTTGAAAATGGCACGGGCCGTGCCAAATGATTCTGCCCAAAAAGAGGGAGCACGGGTCGTGCGTGTTTTTGGCTTGAATTCAGCACAGGTTGTGCTCTTCATTTTCATTCTTTTCCGCTTTCTGTCTCGCTTCCGTTGTATTCCTTGGCATCCTTTCTAACGAACCGAGCGCCATATTCATTAAATCAACCTGAAGTTCGATAAACACGTAAGTTTCCCAAATATGACCCAAACACGAAACGAATGATGGATGCAATGCGATTTAAGCTAATTATGCACAAATTAGCCAAACTAAGATGCAAAACATAATAGATTAATAAATAAAATATGTACAAAATGACTAGCTAACAATGGTTATACTTGATGTGTCACAGGTACGTATTTTTAAATAACTTAAAATATTAATTATGTTAATGTTAAAATCTAACATTATAGATTATGAATATTAGGAGGGTCGGACACCGATTGACCTTCTTATGGCTACCCCTGAGAAGGAGGCATTACAGTGGTACAACCGTCAGGTATTTTTGTCGTTTAGGGACCCATTGCGGACCTGCAGGTCCACCATTGCGGACCTAGGTCTATTTTGGTAAATTCGGTCGAGAAATGGCTAGGAGGTGCAATTGGTTGTGTAATATGGTTGTTTCAGCCAATTTCCCTTATATATATTTATTAATTGGATGAGTAATTAGATGGTAACTATATTGGATCGGTTTAATCTTATTAGATTTCAAACTGTCATTCAATAACCGACTGATCCTATTTGACCGTTGAAAGTTTAGGTTCGATCCGATCTAATTACAATTAAATATCCAATTATTATCGATGGATTATAATTAAATCGGTTGGTTTAAATTGGCTCGGATTAGACTTGCAAAAAATGACACGACACGTTAACTCGGCACGAAATAAACGGGTTTGGGTAATACATTTCAACTCGTTTAAGTAAACGGATTGACACGACACGAAAATTAAACGGGTAAGGTCAGGGTCAAAAATTTCAACTCGAAAATGACTCGAATAACACGTTTATATATATATATATATATATATATATATATATATATATATATATATACTAGGCACATACCCGCACGATGCAGCGGAATGTAAGTAAATAACGAACAATTAATTTTATTTCCTTATAGACATGTCATCAACAATCAACCATGACCTAAGAATCACAACTTATGAAATCATAAACCCATAAAAATATTCAATAATTAATTTATATTACAATTATTGACGAAAAAAATTATAATGCTATATTTTATAATAAGAATGAAACGTATTTTACGATTATGTATTTTTAATGTGCTAACGGTGAAAAAAAGTAAAACGTATGGATAGAAAACAAATTAGTTCGTAGATATTCATGATATTTAATAGTAAGGTTAAATTAAAAAAATATTCAATATTGTGCTCGTTTTAAAGATATTGATGAGACGATTATAATGATATATTTTGTAAAAAGAAGAAACGTATTGTTTATTCCATTCTTGTTCGTATATGATTATTTATGTTAACATGATATGTATGTAAAATAGAAAATAAGAAAACAAGAGATATAAAATAAATTAAATAACTAATTGTAAGGGTGATAAACGTAACATTTAATTAAATTAGGAAATGAAACATTGGGAAATTTTTTTTGGCTTTCAAAGGTTTGTAAAAAACTGTATTAGAATTTTTATAATATAGTAGAGATTACCGTGATTTATTTATAATAAGAATGAAACGTATTTTTAATATATTTTACGATTATGTATTTTTAATGTGCTAACGCTGAAAAAAAATGTATGGATATAAAACAATTTAATTCGTAGATATTCACGATATTTAATAGTACGGTTAAATTAAAAAATATTCAATATTGGGCTCGTTTTGAAGGTATTGACGAGACGATTATAATGGTATAATTTGTAAAAAAAGAAACGTATTTTTTCATTGTATTTTTGTTCATATACAATTATGTGTGTTAATATGATAAGAGTGTAAAATGAAAAATGAAAAAATAAGGGATATAAAGTAAATTAAATAATTAATTATAAGGGTGGTAAATGTAATATTTTTCCAAAAACCGTTTTTTTCCAAAAACTACCTTTTTCAATAACCGTAATAGAATTTTAATATATAGTATAGATTAGAAGTTTTCTTTTTAATGCTTTGAATTTTTAATGTTTTAGATTTGGCTAGAACTTTTAAGATTGAACTACTAAAGCTTTCATTTGAACTTTGGACATGTAGTTTTTTGTAAATTTTCGAATTTTAATTTTTAGTTTTATGAATGTTAAACGGGTTAAGCAGATCGGGTTATCTCATCCCGTTTAACTTTGAACCCGGCAACAACCCACAAAACTAGGGCTGTAAACGAACCGAACGTTCAACGAACCGTTCGTGAACTGTTCGACGGAAAGTTCGTTTATGTTCGTTTATTTAATAAATGAACGAACATGAACAAGTTTTTTTGTTCGTTTAGTTAAACGAACGAACATGAACAAAGGTCCCGTTCGTTCATTTATG
Organism: Arctium lappa; assembly: GCA_023525745.1. Lineage (NCBI taxonomy): Eukaryota > Viridiplantae > Streptophyta > Magnoliopsida > Asterales > Asteraceae > Arctium > Arctium lappa. Next base: position 149,224,337 of record CM042048.1, read on the forward strand.
TTCATGAACGTTCGTTAATGTTCGTTTACTAACGTTCGTCTATGTTCGTTTAGTGTTCGTTTATGTTCATTTAACGTTCGTTTATGTTCATTTACTAAAGAAAATAAATTGACAATTAACGTTTTTTTATAAAATTAATAAGTAGACCATTGATATTTTTAATTAATATTAATAATAAAAAGGTTTTATTTTAGAGAGAAAAAAATTACTAAAAATTATTCTCATCCCACATCGCTCAAAAACAACAATCTGTAGCTCTATCCCCTACTATATATATCATCCTTGTCCCTTAAATCTTCTAGTGCAATATCATTGAGTTGAGCCTCAACCAATGACTTGAGCCATATTGGCTTAAGTATTAATCGGTGGCCTGAGCCTATTGGCTTGGCCAAAGTAATTTTTTTTATTGGAGTATCCCTTTGAAGTGGGTGTACCTTCTCTTTTTTAAGTTTGTTTTTGTTTGTGATTATTCTTAACGAACAAACATAAACAAACACGAACACCATTATTTTTTAAACGAACGAACACGAACATCAAATATTTTACAAGCATTTGTTCGTGTTCGTTCAGTTCGTTTATAAGCCGTCGGTAGTTGTTTTTTATTCATTTGTGTTCGTTTATGTTCGTTCGTTTATGTTCATATATATTCGTTTGTTTATATTTATTTATGTTCGTTTACGTTCGTTTAACTTTTAATGAACGAACATAAACGAACACGAACAAACATATTTTCTTAACGAACGAATATGAACACAAAAAATTTTGTTCGTTTACCGTTCGTGTTCGTTCGTTTGTTCGGTTAAGTTAAACGAAAACGAACATGAACAAGCCTTCGTTCGGTTCGTTTACGGCGCTACACAAAACCAGATTGCCAGGTCTGGCTTCGATGTTAGTGGTTCAGGCCCGAGTTGACATGGTGAAACATCCAATTCGTTCAGGAGACCTTTCATCGATCATCATTTTTTCTTCTCATCCATGGAGCTTCCCCTTCGTCAATGACGTAAACTTCACTGATCATTGTAAGTTTTTATTTTCGTTTTCTAGGGTTTCAATTTTAGCGACTTCCAATCGTTTATCCATAATGCACCTCCAAATATTGCCTAATTCTCTCCAGAACATTATTGTTAATCCCTAACGGAGTATTTACGTTACGTATTACTACTATTTTGAACGTCGTAGCCACCGCGATTCGTGATATCGACGATGAATTAAGTTGAAAAACCACAAGTTCGATGAATCACCGTCTTCGTTCACTGCCACTAACAATGCAAATACGAAATCTAAACTGATATCTCTTTCTCCTAGCAGAATCGAAGTAGCGATGATCAGAATATTGGATGCACTGGTGTTAGGATTTCAATTATGCTCTCTTATACATTTACATCAAAAGTTTTCTATTAGCTACAAGTGTTGTTTGCATAACTTTTATAATTTGAAGTGCATAATGGTTTATGATATATAAATGTCATGTACTAATAATATAGTGGCCTCATCATTTATTATCTAGTCTTGTAGGTATTTGTACTGTGGAAGTAATTGCATTATAAGGCAAGTCAAATTTTGAAATATGCTCCTCTGGCTTATGCATCTAGAGTAATTAATTGAAATCCTCTCCTTTTCGTTTTGGTTCAATTTCTCAGTTCATGAATGCTGTTAGATGTGTATTAATTGCTCTAGTCTCAGCTACAACAAGTAGTTGTTAATTTCTCTTTCAGCCTCATAGAAGAGCCTTCCAATTTTGTTATGTTTTGGGTATTATTTGGTCATCATGATAGCCTTTCTTAATTGGTTGTTCCTTCATATAGTTTCTAGTGTTTGTTACCTGGTTATGCGACGATGGCATTTGGATTTTTATAGTTTTGAAGTTTAAAAAAGGGAATTTGTACCACAAATGTTGTGCATACTTAAAAATAAGGCAACTTGGACTTAAAAAACTCATGCATTTAGCAAGTAAGGTCTACAAGCATATTCACAAAGAATAGTGAATCTAATGTTGAGAATGTTACGGTTTATCTGTACTCCCTTGTGTTATTGTGGGTTACTTGGTATGAGACAATCGTGAAATATGCTCTAACATCCTCTTTTTCTAGTGTTGAGAGTTAGAAGGATATTAGGGACACAGATAGCCTTTTATAATATCGTGTGATCATGTCATGAGGAATATTCTCAACCCCAAAATGAGAATTGAGTTAGTTGAATACACGTGGGAGTTATGTACCTGTATATATCAGTATCTTGTACTTTTCTGATAGATTCTATATAACGTATGATTGTAAGCGATCGATCTAATTGCTTGAGGTTCTTAAGCACTGAACTGGATATGCTGTAATTGTTAACTTGGAAGACAATAGCGAAAATGCATATAGAGTAAGCTCATACTCTAGAGAAGAGTGTAGCTAGTAATGCCTTCATACCTTCTTTTCCATCAAATGTATCTTCCCTTTTCTGCATCCACCAAACTAGGAAAACTCCAATATGATGGAGTGCCTTAAGGTCCCTTCAATATCTTGAGTTGATCAGTCACCAAGGCTAATTGGTGTTGCCATTGTTGATGTCCTGCCAGTACAACTGTGTCATGCTCTTCAATTATCTGTTCTTTTAATATTGTAAATATGTTTTCTAAGGTTAGCAAATCCCTTGAACCAGCCACACAATGAGGGATAGGATTTGAATTATATGAAGAAGGTTGGGGTGGCATTGATTGAGGAGAAGGTGAGGCATTGATTGATATCATATACCATATATATACAGAGAGAGAGAGAGAGAGAGAGAGAGCTTACCAAGCGTATTATATCAAGAGTTCATAACAACCTAAAAAGTAAAAATAAAATCAACTTTTCAAAGTCAAATAATGCCTTCGAAAAAACTTGCGCCACAATGCACCTTAATACGCCGTAGCACCTGCCTTTGCCTTACATGACCGCTACGGGGTTTAACGTGACGGTCTTCCACCATGGTGGCCACTATGACATGCCTTTTATAACCCTGAAACTGGTGTACTTCTTCATCAAGTACTACAGTTTTATTCAAAGTACTGTTTGTCACAAATCATTGTCTGAAAATCTTTCATCCTACAAGTTGGTTTTGAACCATTTTGTGTCCAGATGTAGCCTAGTTTTAAGTCTATATTTGACAATTTTGGAAATATTATAGTAACTGCTCCATCGTTTTTTTATTAAGTTGCTTTTTATGCTGCTTTCCACGATGACAAGTATGTTTAAAACATTTTTCTGTATCCTTTCTATGATTATCTATGGAATGTCATTTCATCAGCTTTTTGCTCTAAAGCATATTTTAATATTTGACCTTGACATCTTTCAGGGGATTGTTTGAATTGCTCAGCTTATCCACTGCTTCGGCTGAATGTACGTAGCCTACTATCCTTAGTAAAAGGCAAATATTTTAGGCATATTTACATCATCTCTTGTTTTGGGCAACTAAGTAATGAAATTAATCTCATGATATTACTCTTGTGGTGATATAACCTTCTTGATTTGTAATGACATGCTTGCAGAGAAATATTTTATGAATTAAACCCCATTGCTGTCTCAAAAATAAATGATAACAAGATTGCTTTACTGGGGAATCCTTAGCCTAACCGGCAAATCCTGCCACTTCTCTTTCGTCAGAGGTGAAGCTACGAGCAATAATTGAAAATGCTGGCCATGTTTGCAAGGTATGTCATTTTCATTTGTTATTTTTGTTATTCATAATCTGTACATTGCAGTCTTGTTTGGTTTTTAAATTTCTGTGTTTACTCCCCAAAAGCAAAGAAACAAGTCTATATTTGTGTGCTGAGGTTGATGAAATTTTCCTCATACCATTAAATGACCGAATACGATTCTAAGATAGATCCTTGAACTTGAAGTCCTATATTTAATTTAACATGATTAGATTAGGTCACCAGTGTCATTGGTGTCAATGGTTTTATGGAAAACAAGACTTTTCTAGTCCCCATCCTGATAAATCTTTGATTGATTTCTGCATTTGACAAGTATGTACTTTGTAGCCTGTAAATAATATTTCAACATAATACAACTTGGTATGTGGTAGCAATGAGATGGAAGAGAGATATCTACAAGACTACATCCCCATATTTCAATAAAATACAACTTGATATGTGGGTATCAAATATTGAGTCTGGTTTTTCTACATCTGGTGATGGTGCAGATAGGTGATGAGTTTGGGTCTTTTGACAAGTAGATGTGGGGGTTCGTTAACCATAGACCGATAGTAACTCACTTCCGATTTCCACACCAAGTCCCGATCAAGTTGTCTAACGCAAAATTGATTAGCAAGGACCTGGTTGGCTAGAGGTCTTTGAGGCGTCGGTTCTATAGGTTTCATGAATGCATAGCCTTAGGAGATGCAACGGAAATAGTGGATGAGAAGCTTAATTCAGTGTCCGAAGGGAGACGCTTCATGGATGCAAATGGCTTTGAATTAACTAGAGTCATCTAGGAACTAAGTTTGCAATCGGAGTAGTTGGTCAGGATCGGGACTTTCTAGGGTTGCATTGTTAAACAGACATCATCATTACTTCGATGCTATCAACAACTTACTACACTACTACTAACCATGGTTCTAAGTATGGCCTCGTTATGGCCTCAAAGCTTGGCTTCGCCGCCACGTCCATGTTAACCCATGTGGTTCTGCTCTAAGGCTTGGCTTGCATCATAACGCGCCATATAACGCATTAAGACAAGTTATGATTCACAAATTCACATATGAAAATGGGTTATAAGTTCTGAAGTGACTCACGTACACGTTAGAATTAAGATTCACATGTTCATATATGAACCAATATATATCTGATTATCATTGCTTGAAGGTTCGTTGCGATCTTTTGCGTTTCAAACAATGAAGAACATCGATATTTGTGTTCATGAGATCTAGAAAATTGAGATTTTATTCGATTTTTGTCGCTAGTGATTTCATGGTGAAAGATTGGATAAAAAACGGATGATTATAAATTTTCAAAAACGGTTATGGAAAAAATAGGAGATAAATTAGGATATTTGATTGTTTGTTCTTTGCCATTAAATAAAAAGGCTTGAAAATCAAAATTATAATCTAATGGATGAGACTGTTTCTCAAATTCTCAATAGCAATAGACTTCCTATTTTGAATCTAACTCCATATATATACATATATAGGAAAAAGATGCAGAAAGAACTAAAAAATCAAAAACCATTTAAGCTGTTAGATTGAGATGATTTAACAGATAATGTCAAAAAGGTTGTTATAACCACCTTTTAATATATATATATATATATATATATATATATATATATATATATATTAAAAGGTGGTTATCAACTATTGGATGAGAAATTGATGCACATTAGGATGAGTTGCACCGAGATGTACCGGATCATTTTCCTTCTAAGACGCAATTCATGAGAGGACATTTGATTAAAAGTGAACAACGGTTCAGATCTACTTATCACGCTTCTCACGTTAACCTCAACTTCTCACCGAAAGTCTGAAACTCAACCGTTGGATGAGAAATGGATGCACATTAGGATGAAATGCACTAAAATGCACCGGATCAATTCCCTTCTAAGCCGCAATTCATGGGAGGGCATTTGATTAAAACTGATCAATAGTTCAGATACACTTCTCATGTTTCTCACGTTAACCTCAATTTCTCACACGATCCTTCGCCTATATATATATATATCCCTTTTTTTTTAAATTAAAAATTTAAAATAGGGTAAGTATAATCAAAATTGGAACGAAAAAAACTATAAAAAAAGACGATCATTTTAATACCTTTAATTGACGATTGAAATCCATATTGATTTAATTTTTCATCATTTTTTCATGGTGTTTCAATAAAAATTAGGTTCTCACCCCTGTATAATATATATATATATATATATATAGAGAGAGAGAGAGAGAGAGAGAGAGAGAAAGTGAGTGAGTGAGTGAGGTTCAAGGGAAAACCTCAAAAAAGTGAAAAACTAAGGAACACCTTGATAGTCTTTCATCTAGACGATATGCACAATTAAGTTGTTTTTTACTTTTTATGCACATGTGTATTATGCATTTGTGCATATGCATGCGTGCATGTTGTGATGTTACAAATTACTTGTATGTACAAGTGCATTCCGTCAAGATGAAGGTAAGGTGGTACCAGAGTATTCCTCAGTTTTTCGTTTTTTTAAGGTTTTCCCACCCTGTATATATATATATATATATAAATATATATATATATATAAAAATATATATATAAATATATATATATATATATATATATATAAATATATATATATATATATATAGTGGAAGAATATTTTGCAACCCTTAAAAATGTTGCAACCCTTGCAACCCACATCTTAACCGTTGGATTCATCATCGGCGGTTATTTTATTTTTATTTTTTTGTTTTTTTAATTAAAAATATTGGGTCCCATATCTATTGTAACCGCCGATCATGAATCCGACGGTTAAAATGTGGGTTGCAAGGTTTGCAAACTTTTTAAGGGTTGCAAATTAAACAACTATATATATATATATATATATATATATAGAGAGAGAGAGAGAGAGAGAGAGAGAGAGAGAGAGAAGGAGGGGGGGATCAAATACAAATCAGGTACATGTAACACAATTATATATATAATATTATATTCAAAGTTATCTCAAGAAATTTGATGGGTGAGGCCGATGAATCAATTGCCGTGGGTGTGATGAGGATCATTTAATTGGGTTATTACATAATTCCAGGTTCAAATACCTGTCAATGTGCTGGTTTCTTCAACCATTAATTAGCACGATCTGGGATGATCGTAGTAAAGTCTATACAAATTAGTTTCAGGTATTAGGTGAAACTAAGTTGAAAAAACTAGTAGAAGTAAATTAATAATACAAGAGAAGATATATGAGGTGAGAGATTGACCGACCTTAAATGTCAACGTCCAAGATGCCCAAAATAAAGATACCTCCACATTGTAGGACGGTAATGGCGGTCGATCCAGATTTACATATGGACGACGTTTCCCCGTTTTCTCCTCAAAAAAAGTCTCCTTGACAACAAGTTGACTGAGCCAATGTCAATGTCAATGTCAATTTGTCAATCCCCTTTGTTTTATTTTATTCTTGTAAGTGGGAAATCCTAGTCGTGTCTTGAGGTAATTAATTACTCGTAGATGAATCCATTCCAAAAAATAAAAAGATTTTGAATTATTAAGCTTTGCGGTGGTCAATTGAAAAGAAAATTGGATGATAGTGAAATGTGAAAGCAGCCACCCAATGGGGTGAGGGGTCTTCTTGTAGGCGAGAAGATGATACACGGATCTTCGGTAATAAAAACGAACCCGAACGACCCCAGTTGTTGGTTACAAGTCGTTTTCGTTTGAATTCGTACTACAATCGTCGTTCTAGTTGTTTAATATGAAATATGACCTGCCATTACCGACTTGTTTATTTAAATAAATCGGTACAAAACATTAATGACTAATGATACCCTTTCTTTCTCGATGTAGTTATAAGTGGTTACTGTATGCACACCTCTATACATCAAAATCAAGTCAAATCATACATTGCAAATGTAAAATAAACTCTTGATGGTGATGTTTGTGTGAAGAGGATATCGAAGTGTAGGTGTGTCGACTGCTAGGGAGATATGATGACAAAATGTTCAAATCTTCCAAGAACTTCCTAAGACATCTCCAACTCAACCACTATAAAAAGAACACTAAAAACACTAAAAATTGTGGGTCTTTGAAAACTAAAAAAAAAATCCAACTCCAACCCCACACTAAAAAAAACTCACTAAAAACATCTTTAATATTAAAATAGTAATAAAATAATATTATCTAATGTATTAAACTATTAATCTATATATAAAATGTATAAAAGTTGAATGAACTATTATCATTTAGTTTTAGAGGCCTACTTTATTGGCCTTCAAATATAGAGGCCACATTATTGACCTCCATTTTTTTTCAATGTTTTAGTGTCGGGTTGGAAAGGAAAATACCTTTATTTTTGTGTTTTTAGTGTTAGGTTGGAGATGGTCTAACTAAAGTGCCGTTTACCAAACACTTACCAACAATAATCACAACCCTCCTTTTATCTTATCGGGTAACGTTCTCGGCCATCAAAATGAATCTTTGATTAGCGTCTTTACCGGGTAAACGTTTTCTTTCTCACTTTCTGGTAAGATTATCGGTAATAACACCTCTTACTGGATAAGATTTTTGGTTCTTAACATGTCCACTCGGTAAAACAAGTGACACTCATTATGTACTTACCAAAATGATTCTCATGCAAATATTGTTTCATACAATGTTTTAAAAACCGGTTTTTTTGGTTGACCCGGTGTGGTGACCGGGTCACGGTTCAACCGGTCCAACCGGGTGGTTGACCCGGTTTCAAAATTTTTACGTATTTTTCATTTTCTTATATATATATATATATATATATATAGGGGTAGGTTCAAACGAGAAGCTAAACATTTTGTGAGAAGACGAGAAATGTTTAATCATATATGATACACAAGCTTAATCATATATGATTAAACACATGTTACATAAACGTTTAATCATACATGATTAAACACACTTACAAGCCGTGTAATCATATATGATTAAACACTTCTCGCTTTCTCGCAAAATGTTTAACTTCTCGCATGATCCTCCCTCTATATATGTATATATATATGAAACCAAAAATTTGATGTCCACAACTTAAAACATTAAAAATACACATAACAAAAAGTTTACATCAATCCAAAAACATTAAAAAAAACACATAACAACAAGTTTTATATCAATCTAAAAACATAAAAAACACAAATATAAAAAAAATATTTTTTTAACCAGGTCAACCCGGGTTTTTGCCGGTTCAATCACAACGGTTCAACCGGTTTTCTCAAAAACCCGGCGGTTCGATCCGGTTCATAAATCCACAAAAACCCGGTGATAGTTGACCCGGTCTCTCGACCGGTTCCCGGTTCAACCGGTTGAACCGACCAGGTCGACCCGGGTTTTAAAACATTGGTTTCATAGCTTATCTTGTTTATGTTCCATAACCTAAACTTAAAATTTTCTTTCTTGCTTTCTAGCCTAAACTTTAAGTTCTCCGTTCCTTTAAATTGTTTATTTATCCATTTTTTTGGTTACTTAGATCTATATTTTTTTATTATTATTAAAATACAGTACCATTCGATTAAAATCCAAACATAAATTTTTGGAATACTTCTTTTTCTTTTTTCAAAAGAAAAAAAGGGTAATTAAACAACTTTTTGCCTTTTGGTATTATATGAAAGGTTGTTAGGTTGATTCAATCAACACCCTGAGGTTTTTATTACTACCAATTTAATCCCTGCTTTTCATATTCAAAAATTTAATGTATAAAATAATAACAAAAGTAATTTATCATACATATACACGTTCAATTAATATTTGTTAGATAATCGATTTCAGAATCCTTTCATCTAAAACCACCCAAATATGCTTATATTTCATCTAGGCATGGCAATAAAAGCAAAATTATGGAAATATGTGATATTTAAACATAGACCATTTTGGATCAAGTATGGTGTTTAATACATTTGATTTAAAATATCTCACATAAACGAGAAAATAGATCCCCGATTCCCCGTTAAGGACGGGGACGGGGATGTGATCATATTCCCCAGCAGGGAACGGGGATGAGGACAAAGATTGAGGACGGGAACGGGGATTGGGGTCCCCGCCCCTTCCCATTTACCTTTATTCATACCAATGTGTTAAAACTCGGGTTACCCGGCCAGTTCAACCGGTTGAACCGGGAACCGGTGAAGAGACCGGGTCAATTAAGACCGGTTTTTTGGGAAATTACGGCCCGGATTGAACCACCGGGAACCGGTTGAACCGGTCTTATTGAACCAGTAAAAACCTGGGTTGACCCGGTTAAAAAATCAATTTCGTATAACTTGATGTAAAACTTGTTGTTATGTGTATTTTTAATGTTTTAACTTGTGGACATCAAATTCTTGGTTTTATATGTATATATATATATGTATGCAAGAAAATACATAGAATTTCTTGAAACCGGGTCAACCACCCGGTTGAACCGTGACCCGGTCACCACACCGGGTCAACCAAAAAACCAGTTTTTAAAACATTGATTCATACCTGAATATAATTCTGAGATCTTGAGTAGTTTCTGTATTTACGTTTAAGTTTGTGGATTGTTCATGCAATTATATATCACTATCTATGGAATTAAATGCACCAAAACAAGAAATGGTCCTGAAGCATAAGCTCATCAATTTTTTCAAGCATGTGTTTGGGATGCCCATCTTTTTTTAATCATTCATTTCAGTTTTTTTAATGTCCACAAAATTGCAAAGTGCTGAATGCTTTCACACACAGTTGGTATTTAAAAATCATGATCTGTTAGAAAACTAGTATTTTAATTTTGAGAAAAGTTCTAAAAAAAGATACCATCAACCATTGCTTGATTTATTCTGGTATGAGAAAAACTATATCTTTTAGGGATTTTCATGTTTTTTAGGGCTGGTAATGAGTAAGGGTAAATATGTTATCTGTTATATTTCATTCGTTCGATAAAAGTATGAACAAAGAAATTTTATCCATTATCAGTTCACCCGGCCTTTTAAGGGTAGACTTGTTACCCGTTAGAATATATATAGACACACACATAATTATGTAAAGTTAAAAATTAATTTCTTTCCCTATAATGTTATCATACATGTCGTATATTAGTGTGTAGATTTTATTTTATTTTCATATTTCTCGACCAAAAGAGTTCATGATGATTAAATTAGAAATAAGGTGGAATAATAATTATAACAAAAACAAATTATATCTTTAAATTTTCATATCATATTAGAATTACAACACAATGTTTATTGGAACAAATTAGATGTAGAACACTTGCTATGATTATAAGTTTGTATTATATATATATATATATATATATGTGTGTGTGTGTGTGTGTGTTTAAAGTTTAGCAATATTATTTGTACTCAAAATGAAGATTTTTTTACCGGTTACTCGTTACCCATTTCATGCAGCAGGTATGGTTATGGATCAGATTTTTAATCACCTGTTTTTTACCCACTGTTTTAAATGAATAGCACAATGAAATAACCCGGATCCTACTCATATCCTACCGGTTGTGTGGTTTACCAGTCCTAATGGGTCGGGTCATGTATTCATCCAATTATTATTCACAGGGCATTTGGTTCAGGCATAGAAATGAAAATGAAAATGGGAATTGATTTCATTCCCCTCAGTTTAACCTGTAATGAAAATTTAGGCTTCTGGGAGAATGAACTCATTATATTATATAAAACTAAACAATTTCTATTATTTGTATTTTAATTAATTACTGATTAATACCTCTAATCACACACCCCTTAAATATTCAAATGAACATGTAATATTGCATTAGTGGTTGGATCTATTGGAGTCATCTGCTAGGCATATGTCATCCAATCTCACTATATGATATATGTACCCAAGAGCTCTTTTTGAGAGAAATTTAAAAGGATTTTACATATTCTCACATGGTATCGATTCGAGGGTCTACCACATCTCGGGACTTGACACGCTCTTTCGCATCCGTTTTAGGGAGCATTGTGTTGAAGCATACATTGACTAGATAAGGACGACAAATTTGTATATATGTATGAACCTAGCCTCTCTTTATAAGGGATCTTCTATAAAGAGATTTAAAGATATTTCACATATATCCTTAGAGGACCTCATCAATATAACTTGAGGAAAAGCTTGGATCATTGGTTCATGGTTTGTCAATTGAAACAAACAATTGGAATTTCCATCATCATTGTTTACTCAGGTTAAACTCAAGATTGCAATTCTCTGTTGGGCGTTGTGGAAGGTAAGAGATGAGGGATTTGGAACCAAAAATCAACACAGGCAAATGAGGTCGTAAGAATGGTGGAGGATCGCTGGTAAGGATAAGGAGACTATCCCCTGGAGAGGCTTTTTAGCCCACATAGAGGGAGCAGAGCACTGGCGTAATCCCTAATGAGGTACAATCAATATGGATGTAGATGATGCTATCTTCTCTAAGCATGCGAGATTTTCCTTCGGTTGCGTAGTGTGTGACATCATGGTTTGGGCTCCTTCGACTAATAAGGGGCGGTCATGAAGGAAATATGGAACTTGTGCTAACGGAGGCCATAACATTGAAGGAACGCATTGAGTAAAACAAATGGAGAAATGTTGTCGTAGAGATGGATTGCTAGACTGTGGTGCAAGCGACTAGATCATGACATGTTTATTTGGCACCATTATACAAGACCGTAAGAAGACTGTCGTAAGACTCCAAAATGTTTCAGTTGTTTTTCATTAAGCTATCGGAAAATGCGGTCACTCACAACATAACAAGAGAATTGTGCTTCTACTCCGGTTGCAACAAAGGGGAACTTTGTTTACCCCATAATTTCGTGTCGTTTTGATTTCATGACATTAATGAATAATTTTGCTTCTTTCAAAAAACGATCAAATTACATTGACTTAGTTTTTTGGAATAACATCTATTTATCAAAAGACATTGACTTGGTTTAAGGAGTCTTGCCTCTAAATTTCGTAAGTGTTTCAACTTCTTAAAAGACATCCATCAACTGAAACACTTTAGGCGGCGTTTGGTTCGCAGAATGGAATTTGATGGAATTGGAATCTGTCGAAAGAATTTGACTTTGAAGGAATTGGAATGAAATTTGATGGAGTTTGACCACACGTTTGGTTGGTAGGAATTGGATGGAATTCAATTCTTTCACTTTAACTAAGGAATGATGAATTCCTTGATTTGTGGAATTCAATGGAATTCAAAAGTATTCCATCATGATCAATATGTGAACTAAACAAATGAATTGGAATTTGGTCAAAGTAATTATCCATTCCAATTTTTTCAAAATCCATGAACCAAACACCCCTTAGGTTCCCGATCTATGCGGAAGGGGTGTTTATGACTTTTGACATGAAATTCATGTACTAGTTAGATCAAATATATCATATATTGTGGTTATTAAAACCAACACTACAAACAGGCAATGGTAGGCAGAGTTACATAAGTTGCTTTTGGTGTACAAATTATATGGGGTGGGACAAGAAAAAAAAAATAGTTTGCAATGTCATGATTGACTTGAAACAAAAACTCAATTTTATAGGACAAAAAAAAGCCATCCAAAAAGGTAGAATAACTTATGGACAAATAAATTTTATTCACAAAAAGAAACTTTGGACTTTGGAGAAATAAATAATCTCATTATTATTTTATTATTATTATTATTATTATTATTATTTTATTTTTATTATATTATATTAATTTTTTATTACTTCTTTTTATTTGTACAAGTATTATTATTATTAAAAAATATATGTATTAAAATTTTAAAATGATTATTATATTATTATCATTATCTAATAATAATATTTAATATGAAATTAAACGTAGCACCAACCTGTGTTTTTCTATGTGTTGTTGTGCATTACATATGTATAAAATAAACAAAAATATAAAATATAGATTTTAGATTTATTTATTTTAATAGAAAATAAGGGGAAAAGGTGTAATTTATTTCAAGTTTTATACATAAAATTGTTTATGTATTTCATAGATTTGTGTAATTTATAACCGGTATATGATTAAAAAAATATTAAACAATATTTTAGGGGAAGTATTGTTATTTTAATAGATTTGCTATATCGATCATATTCTTAGTTATATCAAACGTAAAACAGATAATTAATCTAGTCCTACGTAGTTCTATCTCTCATTCAATTTGCACACCAAACACTACCATAAAAACCAACATGGACATAGCTGTAACAACCCGAACTTTAATTACATCAAAATGTAATTATCCATACAAAAAACGATGGCCCCAAGCCTACAATTCAAACAAGGTTTGCAAATACAACCTATTACACAACTGAGTCTATAAGGAAACTACTACAAGGAGTCTTCTAGCTCCTGGAAATAGCTCACATCTTCTTTTTACCCTTACCAGTACCTGCTACTTTGCGATAACCTGAAAAAGGGTTATAGTTTTGAAAGAGCGAGGGTTAGACCGATGGTCTAGTGCAGGGACGGAGGCCCATGAGGGCTACTAGGGGCCAGGGCCCCTGAGCTTTTTTTAGTCCATAAGAGCAGTCCACAAAATTTCAGGTGTAAAAAAAATAAAAAACAATTTGGGCCCCCCACTCTTGAAGTCCAACAACAGTTAATGGTGGAGGCAAGAAAATAGAAGCAGATTCATCCCTTTCGTATTACTCCTCTGGCAAGAAAATAGAAGCAACAGTTAGGGTTTTTAAGCAGCGTACCAGCAAGAGAAGAGGAAGGAGAGAGAACAACCATGTGAGAGGGAAGAGAGAGAGAGAGAGAGAGAGAGTGTGTGTGGAGAGATATCAGATATTAAAGGGGTTTTTATAGTTTTTTTTGCTTGATTTCGACAGATATTTTAGTTTTTTTTGTCGATTTCGAGGGAATTTTTCGGTTTTTTTGGTTGATTTCAAGAGTTTTTTTTTGGTTTCTTGGTTGATTACAAGGAACGGTTGCACCTTACTCAACTTTTGAATATCATATGGTGGTACCTTTTAAAACGACAGGGTTGCACCTTTCATAAACGTAAAATTTCTAATCTTTCGGCAAAGAGATAATACGGTGGCACGTGCCACCGGTGGCCCTTCTTGAGGTCCGGCCCTCGGTCCGGCCCCTGCGGTTGGTGTAACACCCTCAAATCTGGAAATAGCAACTAATTTAAAATTTTCTAAATACATCAATTAATGGTTCATCTATAAGCACAAATTAATATTTAACCTCAATATACACATTCATTCTACATAAATAGTCTATGGTAAAGACGAGTGTTACTAAAACCCAATAATAGTCACTATCTCCAACCGCGGAAGACTTCACCAACTACTTACTCTCGTGTAAGTCTAATGCTCAATTCTTCAAAGTACTGCAAGAACCAAACCCCCAACTGAACCTGATGCACATGCCGACAAATAAGAAGGTTAGGCTTAACGCCTAGTGAGCTCAAGAGTTTTCATTAGAGATAAATAAAGCATTTACTTTAAGAATGATATATATAAAGTCACGATTTCCAAAATGCAATACATTTGATTTGAAAGCAACCGAAAACGAAATACATTAAATCTTAAAACAATCTCCTTTCATTATTCACCCTTTTCGTGATTAAAAAAAACGTAAAACAAATGCCTCTTTAAATAAAGCCAAAACCCAAAGCGCACGTAAAACATAACTGACATTTTAATGATCAAACACTGAAAACGTAGAGAACTCCAACTTCCAAAACCTCCCAATAACACGAATGAATCTCGATAACCAAAACCTTAAACATAGATAAATACCCATATTCAAATGTCTCCGAAAACATGGATTATAAAACTCCATAACCAAAACCCCACCTATTGGTGACGAGAAAGACCCGATTACATTGTATGTGACGGAACACAAAGTAGGTCACATAATTATGTAGTAAATCCAAACATGTGGGTTATGCATAAAACACCCACCGAGCTCAACTACTCCAAGTCTATTGCCCGAAAACATCAAGTCAACCACTCCATGTCTATTCTTGAGAGTCCCTAAAACCGGGCAACTCGGGCACAATGGAATTACACCTTACTGTCCATGGGACGTTGCCCGACCGTATAGGCCCACACCCTACTTACCATGGAGCCCGATGCCTATTCCGTGCCAAATGGTGAACCAACTTCCCAAACGGGGACAGAGGAACACCGTGCCTATGGATCCATTGCACTAACTAAACCATTACATGACTCAAAACGAATGAACCAAAGCATTCAAAACATGACATGCTCAACTAAGATGCAGTAAATGCAAATCATAACCAAACGCTCAACATCGAGCAATTAAAACGGACAAGTGTCCTCAAAACCCAACAAAATCTAAACCGAGTCATAAGCTCAACAAATCCAAAGACCCAACGTCGAAATTCATAAAATGAAATCAAATATAATTAACCCGTACTTATATAAACCCATGCTCCAAAACATATAATTAACTCCAACGTAGTTTAGATTGGGAACAAATCATTTTCCAAGTGAGTTTACAACATTTATCCTTTCAAAACGTCCCGTAACACAAAACCATGCATTTCTCCAAAACACAAAATGAGATATCGTCTTTACTCAAAATCTACTTCCATAAATAAATCATTAAAATACCAAAATGCATGATTTATTTATCATAATGCCCAAAATCCCAAAGATGTGTGCTAAATGGGTTTATAAAGTTAAACACCTTTAAAATAACCAACTTATCAGCAGTTAACAAAACTTATCAGCAATTAACAAAACTTATCAATAGTTAACAAAACTTATCAACAGTTAACAATTTCGTGTAAGGCACAAAACACTTTAAAACAAACATTTTGGCATGTACACCGTTTTCACAGATCAACTTGAACTCACCTTGCTAGATTTAGGCTAAATCTAGGTTTCATCCAACGAGCTCTTTTGAAGACCGCTCGAATCCTCAAGCCGGAAACTTCCAAAACCTAGATCCAAACATTTCAAACCATAAATACCCATACTCAACCATTTAGAAGCATTTCCCCCAAACAATATACCAAAACCCCAAACGAGATCAAAACCCTAGTTTTCTCCAAAACTTACCAAATCCGAGATTTGAGAAACCAAACACTAAGAAACCATCAATGGAACATTTTATAACTTATTAGAAGAAAACCTACCCTTGAAGACAAAGAGACTTCCGAGAACACCCAATCCAACACTTCAACCCGAGCTCCCAACCGTTGAACTTGATGAGGAAGATGAAGATGAAGGTTTTGTGGGTTATCATCCCACCTAGCTAGATGATTAAGATTAATGTGGTAAGAAGAGGAAAAACCCCCAAAATGGATTAGGGTTCAGTCTTAGGGTTTGGGAGAGAAAAGGGAATAAGATAGAAATGAGAAATGAGAAGAAATGGTGAGAATTCGGACATTTTAATGCCCTGGCCCCCGCTCGTGATAGTGCCCCGCGACCTTGACATGGTCACTGTCGCAGGGGCACAATCGCCATACTTGTACCGCAAGGGGTGGAATCCCCGTGACTATGCCACGTGATTGTGCCCTTTGGCACAGTCGTCGGGCACTGTCGCCCCACTCCCCCCGAACTCCGAAAATCCGACTTTTTGATGCTAGAGTCATCGATACCTTAAGGGACTTTAAACAAAGTTTTCCCAACAAACCCCCACCATCTACGGGTTTCGAAAATGTCTGGGTGACCTTTACTTATCGAAAATCCGGGGTGTTACAGTTGGAAAGCTTGTGTTCCGTCCCTGGTCTAGTGAGTCCCCTCCAAGCGCTACTGCAACAGTTCAAATATTATTTAAAACATTTAAACAAAGTCTTACGCCTCACGAGCGTAACTCACTCTATTGACCAAACATTTACCACACTTTACGCCTCGCGAGCGTAACTCACACTGCTGACCAACACTGCCGTCAAAGACGGTATGTCTGTCTCGTACTGCCTTATTTTGGGGACACACCCCAATGGCATAAACGGGCCACACTCCCCGGTACGATCAGGTGGGCCACACTCCCCGACTTAGGTCAAAACTTCCGAATTAAATGTATGCATACATCTAATCATCAACAATATATAAAACGATTTTATATAAACATAGCATGAACATGCCAACATAATTAAATCAACCTTTTTCAATAAACCTTCACAAACTTTTGATAATAAAGGCGTGCAGTTCAGAAACTCACATTTATCAAATAACTTTCGTAATCGTAAATGGATTTAGTTTGAAAGACTCACCTCAAATCTTTCTTGCTTAAAGTCCGCTTTCTAACGATTCCCTACCTACGACAACACCGATAAATCGGTAAGCCAAAACGCAGATAACACTCTCTCCCTCTCTAAACATTTCAAAAACGACACATTGTGCCACCCCGATCGAGACCACACCGGTCGACGGTCGGCGCCCCTCCCTGATCCGGTCGATATTCAAACAAACTCGCCCAGGGAGATTCAAAACTCGAACAGAACCAAAATAACTCTCAAATCTCGAATGCAACGGCTAAAAGCTTGACAACGAGATCATTTACCGACTAACTTACTGCAGAAGGGAGTATTAGACTAGAATCATACCTTGATTTGAAGAAAAACGATCGATCCTTCAAGCCCTAACCCTCTGTCTCTCCTGCTCCTTTCTCCCTTCATCCGCCCTCAACCAAACTCAGGAATGAAAAGTGAGAAATATCTTAGGGTTAAAACATATATATAACCCAAGTTTCATTTAACCCCCTTGAACTTTGGGTCTCGCTTAACTTTTCACCCAACTATCAAAATTATCGAAATTTTGGATCTGGATATTACAATATCCCCCCCCCCCCTCAAGAGAATTCCGTCCTCGGAATTCCATCGTTGAACAGATGGGGATACTGAGATCTCATGTCCGTCTCCATTTCCCACGTTGACTCTTGTCATTTGTGAAATCTCCACTGGATTTTCACCAACCGGATTTCCTTGTTCCTTAACTTCATAACTCAACGGTCAAAGGCCCCCTCGGAACTTATGATCACGACAAACTCTCCTTTGCTTGCATACCTCGCAAAGGTATCGCTGCTCCATCTTCAATAAGTGCTCTCAAGAGAGGCGAGAAACATGACACGAATTATCCCAATTCTCATCGAACACTTTCGGTTATACACTACCTCTCCAACTCCTTCCATAGCTTCTACGGACTCCAAAAAGTAAACCAGCACTAGCTTTCTCTAGAACGTACCACTCCATTCTATGGGAACAACACCTACATCAAGTTACGCCTTTCAAATTTTAAGATTCACAATACTCGCGTTCTTTCACCCACTCCAACTTAACTTCCCTCAAATGCTCCAAGCATTCTGTTCCAAAACCAAGGCCGTAACATCCCAGGTCAACTCCCGCGTCAACATGCAAATAGTCAACCTTTGTTAACACAATAACCTCATAATTATGAATTTCTCCATCTGGTAACCAGCCATTGCATAGTAACTTTTCTCGGTACGGCATACGTCGAACATAAAAGCACTTTCTTTCCCAAACCATATTGTTCATCGTTCAACGGTGATACTCAACTCATACGCAGTAACATACATCGCCCCAAAGGTCATCACTCCACTTCCATAATAAAAGAAAGTTCCACATTACCTTACCCTCACAGCCCACTAATTCCAACTAAACGAATCATAATGAATCCCACTTCAATTCTCGTCGCATCCAACAATTGTCCGGTCGCAATTGAAATAAATCCAAGCTTTACCCGCTCTAACATAGAGTGATCATGTTCCCACCATCACTCCGATTTAACACTGGAAGACAGGTTCACTTGGAACCTTTCCTACACAATTACCAAGTTGACTCACTCCAAGCACTACCTCCAACCGCTTCTCCCCTTTCCTTCTCGAAAACATGAACATGCTTCTAGTGATAGGATCACTAGCTAGCCCCAATCCTTAGACCAACCGCCCGCTTTAGCTTTATCCACTCTCGAACCATAGCATACACTCTAACCCTCTTCATACGCCCTCTATAGGGTTTATAAACTCACTTAAAAGAAAATCGGAAAACATAAACTCCCAAATCCTGTGCCACTTGCCAAACTTCTTACTCTCAGGTCAACAAATTCCAACTCGTCAAAACACAAACTACATTACTACACTTCACCAAACGGTTATCGACAATCCACACGCGAGACATTAACCACTCTCTCCCAAACATTACTCACTGATCGAAGACACCTCACGGATTTTCCCTGTCTCCTACAACCCATCATGAACTAAATCGTTCGATATTCACATCAATATGACACTGAAATAAGATGAGCTTGTCCAACACCTCTCTGCGACCCAAGAACCCAAGGTTCCTCCATGAAGTTGCCGCCAACTATCCCTCGAACCCATAAACTTCAGATTAGCAAAAATCACCAACCCAACCAACGTCTATGCATCTCTGCCACATACTTGACACTTTCGAAAAGCTCACCGAGAATCACTGAGCAAGGGTTTTCGCCAATGCTCATCCTATAGCACTAACACAAGTCTAAAACTTAACCTCAAAGAAGCTCTTTACCACCAAAATGACTTGAACGACCACTTTGGCATAAAAAAAATAACACCATCTCATCTAACCATTCATCTCCCTATCACATCATCACCATAACACCAAAATCTCCACAACACTTGGTACACATAACAGATACCCTCCTCATCATGTCGATCGTAACACCAATATTTGAGATAAAGTCGTTTCACGACTTTGTCCTGCTCAAATCTGGATCGCCCGCAAACTCTTGAACATTTAAACCACTCAACACGATTTCGCTTCTGATCGGCTTATCACGGTTGATTATAGTACGTCGGGATGTTGGGAAGCGTAGTATTAAGATGTGAGTGCCGACCAAATTCATGCATTAGATTTATTTCTAAAATAAGGTTGCATAAATTGCTTTTCTTGATCGCCAACCATAAAGTAAATTACCTTATAACGTTTTGGCAAAAACATTTAGCACTCAGCATATTTTTAAAACTATGAGCATAAGCATGCTTAAAATTGTTTTGTTGCATCTGATTGCAAATAGTTATCAAAACTCTCTTTATTCATGTCTTGTGTTTAAATACTATTTTTGGGTGTCGAAATATCTGTGTTTTAACGCTTTTTGAGTTAATGGGCAATTAGCTGTGGAATTCTAACCTTGACATTGGATCTCTTCCACGTATGTCAATGGTTTTAAAAGAAGAATTATTCCCATGCTTTTGAGTCGAAGTTTCTTGGGAATTTTTAGTTGTGTGAGTTTTGTTGAATTCTTGGAGTTTCGTTTTACGGATTCTTTTGTCGCATGTGAATATTTAGTGATGCGTGAGTTTAATTTCATTGCATGCAAGTTATGAGTTCTTTGGGCGTCGGGTCTCATCAAAAATATTGTCAAAATGGTCGCCTTACCTTGTGTTGCAAAATGGAAATTGGACACCACTTGATTTTAGCGTTAATGAGTTTTATAAAATCCAGTTGGATTATGGTGTCTCGTCTTACGACTTTTGTGTCGCGTAAATAATTTCAGGAACATGTGCATATGCATCATTGTGTGCATTAATTTCAGGGTTTTGTTAACAAATGTCAACCGTCGTGTACTATGTGCATTTGATTTAAGTATAACGTTGGTGTGAATGATTGCATAAACGATTTATGTTATTTTAAAGCAGGACTTTCGTTCTGGTCGTATTTCCATCATTAACTCTTACTGTTAAAATTTCCGCAAAGCATTTAGCGAGTTAGTGGTATTTTTGTCGTTGTAGTTTCCATTTTGTCAAATGTGTTTATCCTTACAACGTGAAGCTTTAAACTCGATTTGAAATTTTATTTGCATCCCCGTTATCTTACCGCCTTTTGGGGGAATAAATTGTTGCATATGGGGTGAGTTGAAAATTCTTTTGCTGCGACGCCTCTTGGTTATAGAGGAGGAATTTTAAAGATAAAATTGTGATTTTTCCTTTGGAGTTGTACAAACAATTGTTGCACATGTTGAAGTGCAAGAACCTATTTTCACGTTTATAGTATAAACTATTGCGTATGTTTTACTCGGTATTTCTCAAGGTGCGAGTATTTTGTTAAGTTTTCGTATTCGGTAACTTGGATTGTTTTAACATCATAAATTGCTCATGTCGAGCTTGAATATTTCAACAAGTAAATAGCGTGGTTTACATATTCTGGGTGATTTTGTACACGTAAAACCTACATTATGATTTATGCATCTTAGAATATTTGCATTCATGAAACCTTTGGAAAATCTTTGGTCCCAATACGTGTTGAGTTTTGAGAAAGCATGTATCTGTGGTGTGGGTTTTCATAAGCATTGTTTAAAGACATTTCATTATTTGGGGAAAACCGTTAAATGTCGGTTAATTGTGTTTTAAGGTTTACGAGGCTTTCGTTGGAAATTTACGTAAAGTGTCGGGCCTTTGGCTCGGGTTTTGACTGAATGAGTCGTGTGGACATTTGTCCGGATTTACAACCGCAATGAAAGATTTTAGTATGATGGAGTTTATTCGTGTTTTGGTGAGTTAAAGTTGATTTGTGAAGATAGTGTACATGCTAAAATGTTTATTTTAAAGTGTTTGTGTTTTACATTAAATTGTTAACTGTTGACAAGTTTTGGTTATTTTGAAATGTTTAGTTTTATGAACATGTGAGACACCCATTTTGGGATCTTTAGTTATTTTGGTAAATAAATCATGTTGAAGTGTTTCTTTGATGATTTTACATATATAATTGGAGTTCAATTGACGTAAGTGTCATTTGGTGTATTTGATCTTATAAACCTTTTTCAGAAAATGCATATTATTGTGTTATGAGGCCTTTTGAAAACATAAGGGTATGAGTTCATTTGGAAAACGGTTTGTTTCAACCAACGATGAGATTTGAGTTAATTATACTTTTGGTCGTGTTTGCATAATAGTTGGTCAAACGTGTTTCAATATTTATATCGGCTTTCATTTGGGTATTTACGTAAACTGTTGGGTCGTCGGCTCAATTTTGACTAAATGGAGTCTTGAGAACATTTGTACGGTTTAAAAACAATTGTGAAATTTTGGGAGTATGATGGCGATTATTTCATGCCATTGGGAGTTACATGTTTTGGGAACTTTGTTGGAGTCATGTAATGTTAGACAGTGTTGTAGATCCATAGACAGTCTGTCTGTTTTGTAAAGCCTGAGGTTTTGGGTTACACTTAGTGACCGCTCGCGTTGGCTAGCGAGTAGAAAATAGGTGGCACGAGCTGCTGAGTTGGAACTCGTCTGGATTGGATAGGCACCCGTGTCCGTAAGCCCTTGAGGTGGAACTCGACGGGGTATGGCTAGAGGCAATAAACGGTTTGAAGTTGTGATGTCTGGTATGGCATGGGAACTAAGATCGGGATACATGGTGAAATCCAATAACATCACGGGTGGCCCCATTCATTTGTTCTCGCCACCCAAGATGGAAACGTTTAGAGGTCATGCGAGGAAGTTGTATGGGCGGCCTACTTGCGTGTCCTTCTATTCTCTTTGTGTACGGGTCTCTCCGTCGTGGACCCGGGGTATTTTAAACACTAATATTTTATTTTTACCGGCTTTGGTTATGTGGAGTCGACGGTAAATGGTGGCTTTAATATTGGGTTCTCCCCATATATATTAAGGTTTGAATGAAATATGTTATTCCTGTATGTTGATATTTAGTTTTCTTTCGTTTCTGGTCGTGTGACTATTGGGCTTAGTGTTCATGTTTTCGGACGTACAATGTGGATGATGTTACTAATGTTTCATACTTCAAGTTAGTACAAGTCGTGTCAATTTATAAAGCAATGTTGAAATGAAGGATCCATCTTTGAAATTGCATAACTTTGAAATCCATGTTTTAAAATTCATTATTTGAAAGGTTCTGTTTTAAAAGAGAAGTTCATCAATTTAATTGCTTTTACTTATGTAAAACTCTTGAGCTCTCTAGGCATTAAGTCTAATCCTTTTTATTTTTTCAGCATGTGCATCAGATTCCTGTTATGGGTTTTATTAGCGCCCGTCCTTTATAGTCCGAATGTATAGATTAGTGGTATGTTTAGAGGTTAATCTTTATAATGTGGTTGTAGACGAAGTATTTATGGAAGTATTAAGAAATTTGAATAAGGGCCATTTCCAGATTTGGAGTCGGATCGGAGTTGAGAGATTCAGAATCTGTGTTAACCGATTGCCGGAAAGACGCTTTAATGCGCCTTGTAAGAATATCTTTATCGATATTAGGAAAGGATCAGTGAAATCTGAGAGTTTTGGGAAGATTAGCGTCGACCGTTGGCTTTGAGTTCGGAACCGTGCAGTTTGAAAGAAATTGGTAGATGGAAAGTTGAGGTTGTTAATTTCCTGGAAGTAGTAATTGTCACCTAAGGTTGGGAGGCAACCGTAACCTTATGAGTAAAGGTTACTTTAGAATGTTGAGTGTTCGTTCGGTTAGGAGTGAATTCTGCCCAAGAAGGGTAGCTCATGTGGATGTCGGTATTAGGATCTCGTTAATGATTCTGACTCTTGGGTTTGTGACGATCTTCTCTGCGGACAGTGTTCCATTAAGAAGAGTAGATTTCGAGGACGAAATTATTCTAAGGTTGGGAGGATTGTAAAACCCCTAATTTCGTTATGTAACCTTGGTATTCTAGTGTGAAGCTTTTGTCGTTAGCACCGCGTTTGTTACCAAGTTTGAGTTTGGCCTTTGGTGGTTTTGGACAAACCACAGTGAACTACGCGAGTTATTCCGCGGGTTAAGGTCGCGGTATAACCCGCGAAACCCAATGGATGTCTTGGGTTTTAGGGACACGGGCGAGTTATGCCGCGAGTGGAAGTCGCGGCATAACCCGCGAAACTCTCCTGGCCGACTTAAGGGTTTCCACCCAAAATATCTCTCATTTCTCAATCTCATTCTCTCTCTTCAAATTCTCTCTCTCTCTCTAAGATTTTTCTTTGGTTTCTTCGATCTTTGAAGCTCCGTTGATCGCTAATATTAAGTGCATTGCTCGGGGTTTCGGTGTATAAAGCTTCACCTCTTCGTCGTGGTCGATATCTGGTTTTCGGGTTTTCGTATAAACCTGTTTGGTGAGTTCCTACTACCATTTTTACAAACTTTATACACGTCAAAACTCTTTTTTGCGAAATCCGAAGTATTTCTACGGTATGATTTTATGTTATCTACATTTTGATATAAATGAAGTTTTTGGTGATTTTCGGGGTTCCCGATCAGTTTTGACTAAAATGACTGGTTCCGCCTTATTAAAGTAAAATGATGTTTCACTTGCACATTATGTGAATATGTGAAAAGAATGTTTTAGAAACTCATTTAATGATTTTCATTCTTACCAGAAGTTGAACTGAAAATGATATCTTGTTTATAAAATGTGTTTATACCATATGTTTATTTATGGTTGGTCACATATGTTGTTGTGACGAGTCTGTACCATTACTAGTGGATCCCTAGGTTTTGAGTCGACTGTTTTGTTGGGATGTTATATTCCCCAAATTTGTAGCTATGGATCATATGTTCCTCGGGGGCAACTTGGTACGGTTATGTGAGGCCGAATACTAGCCATGGTTCATAGTGATCCTAACGAAAGAGTATACATTGGGTTTGTGCTTGGGGCTTGATCTCACGTTGAAGCACGGACTTTTGTGTTCGTATCCGCGGATTCCAATTGTTTAGCTCATAACTCGGATTTGTGGTCTACTTAGTGTTACACCATGATCCTTGGTAAAATGGTCCTTTTGTCATCGTTTAACGAGTTTTGGACCGAAAAGGCCCGGTTGTGGCGAAATGTTATCTTTTATAAACTAAACCTTTATGAAAAGATTTCCTTATGATACTGATGTTTATATCTCTGATTTTGTATAAACTGTATGTTCTCACTAGGCTTTAAGCCTAACACTTTTTCTCAAATGACGTGTATAACAGGTTTCCCTTAGCGATGGGTTGCACAGGGTCTTTGAGAGTCGAGCGCGGACTCGAGGCATTTTGAGATGTCTAGTATTTTGGTGTTGGGCATTGTTTAAGTCCCATCTTTTAGTGAACTTTGGTTCGTCAAGTGATGTAGTCTAGACGGTTATGTTTAGATTAGTTTTGTTGATAAATTCTATTTCCGTGCGAGTTTTGTATAGTCTTAAGGACTGATCCCCTTTATGGGAAGTTTATATCAATTCGGATGTCTTGTTGCCATATTTCCAGGTTTTAATTTACTCTGAATTTTAGAGTGTTACACGCTAACTCATTTTCAAAACAAATGACTCAAAGTTGCACACACACCAATAAACCTGACATGAAAGACTCAAGCAACTTTTTCAAAAACACCATGCATGATACTCCCACTTCATTGAAGGTTATTCGCTCTCGTAACACTCACACCAATTTACCACCGACCCTTACTCTCGACCAACCAGTCAGGTCCCTCACAATTGCATCCATCTTCAGCACCAACGATTCCCAACATTCTAGTATGTTCCACTACCAGTAACCAACGCGACCATTGATTCGCAATTCCTGCGTCCTTACTTTGGTCCAACTAGGCTTACCAACAATAGCTCATTTCCATTTTGTCTTCATTCCATTTATTAACCAACACGGATACCGTCTCTCAGCCACCCTCGCCAACTTTCAGTTAACTACTGATTCAAAAGGCTCAAATCTATTATTCGATTCTTGGGATTAACTCTCCTGATGTCCATTGATCGACATCACAAACTACCAAACCGACGACTCCCTTGGAGTGACCAGCTCACCTCCAATCGTCAATCTTCCCTTTTCAGACCCAAGAAGTTCTTCCTCCAGACGAAACATCTACATCCCACACAATACTCATCCTATAAGGTATTAACCTTAAACTCATGAACGTGCTCGCACAACACGCCAGACCAACGCTATCGTTTTAATGATAGAACCCACTACCCAAAACTACACCCACCGACTAACCCAACAATAGTACTCGAGTATACTCATGCACCTGTAGATTCATAATGGCATTGGCCAGATGCAATTCTGAATTTACCTTACATGAGAGTCCTCACAATTGTCGTCCCGATTCTCGATGACCGATGACTCCTTAAAGGCTTCCTACATCTCAGTTGTGTCCCTCTATTTCACAGTTTAAGTTTAGGCCCATCCGGTCACCTAAATCCCTTAAACTATGGCTCTGATTCCAACTGTAACAACCCGAACTTTAATTACATCAAAATGTAATTATCCATACCAAAAACGATGGCCCCAAGCCTACAATTCAAATAAGGTTTTCAAATACAACCTATTACACAACTGAGTCTATAAGGAAACTACTACAAGGAGTCTTCTAGCTCCTGGAAATAGCTCACATCTTCTCCTTACCCTTACCAGTACCTGCTACCTTGCGATAACCTGAAAAAGGGTTATAGTTTTAAAAGAGCGAGGGTTAGACCGATGGTCTAGTGAGTCCCCTCCAAGCGCTACTGCAACAGTTCAAATATTATTTAAAACATTTAAACAAAGTCTTACGCCTCACGAGCGTAACTCACTTTACTGACCAAACATTTACCACACTTTACGCCTCGCGAGCGTAACTCACACTACTGACCAACACTGCCATCAAAGACGGTATGTCTGTCTCGTACTTCCTTATTTTGGAGACACACCCCAATGGCATAAACGGGCCACACTCCCCGGTACGATCAGGCGGGCCACACTCCCCGACTTAGGTCAAAACTTCCGAATTAAATGTATGCATACATCTAATCATCAACAATATATAAAACGAGTTTATATAAACATAGCATGAACATGCCAACATAATTAAATCAACCTTTTCAATAAACCTTCACAAACTTTTGATAATAAAGGCGTGCAGTTCAGAAACTCACATTTATCAAATAACTTTTGTAATCGTAAACGAATTTAGTCTGAAAGACTCACCTCAGATCTTTCTTGCTTAAAGTCCGCTTTCTAACGATTCCCTACCTACGACAACACCGATAAATCGGTAAGCCAAAACGCAGATAACACTCTCTCCCTCTCTAAACATTTCAAAAACGAGACACTGTGCCACCCCGATCGAGACCACACCGGTAGACGGTCGACACCGGTCGGCACCACACCGGTCGGCGCCCCTCCCTGATCCGGTCGATATTCAAACAAACTCGCCCAGGGCGATTCAAAACTCGAACATAACCAAAATAACTCTCAAATCTCGAATGCAACGGCTAAAAGCTTGACAACGAGATCATTTGCCGACTAACTTACTGTAGAAGGGAGTATTAGACTAGAATCATACCTTGATTTGAAGAAAAATGATCGATCCTTCAAGCCCTAGCCCTCTTTCTCTCCTGCTCCCTTCTCCCTTCAGCCGCCCTCAACCAAACTCAGGAATGAAAAGTGAGAAATATCTTAGGGTTAAAACATATATATAACCCAAGTTTCATTTAACCCCCTTGAACTTTGGGTCTCGCTTAACTTTTCACCCAACTATCAAAAGTATCGAAATTTTGGATCCGAATATTACAATAGCCTCCCCTTTGGTTGTAACTTTTTCTTATATAGGCTCAATCCCATAAGCCCCATGATCCATTGGTAATTCACTGGGTATACATAAAGACATTATACAATACATTATGTTATGCTAAATTGTTAATTCTTGAAACCACTTAATGAGAATCAAAATTAAAGAAAATCCTTAAATTAACTTCAACTAGTGTTTGACATCGTGCGTTGTGCGATGATCAAATTTTATATTAACAAAATTGTAAGATTTGTTTTTTTTACTATTTCAATAAATATGAAATATGTTGCAAATCCACATACAACAATTTATTTTAGATAAAGATTGGCTTTGAGGAGATTCATTAATAGAGTTACAAAATATATTAGATGTATGATGAAAATTATTAGTAACAACTATTGTTTAAATGTGGCAGAGATTGAGAGGTAGGTTGTTGTATGACCAAAGTGTTAAAAAAACAATTACATAGCCAACAAAAAACAAAAAAGGGAAAATAAATGATTAATTAAAATAAAGAAAAGGAAAATGAATGGTTAGTAACATGAAAGGAAAATCAAAAGTTAATTTACATAAATTACAATAAATTGAATGAGTAATTAAGATAGTTAATAGAAAATGAATAGTTAATAACATAAAAAAGGAAAAACACAGGGTTAATAACATAAGCTGTGATAGGTGTGAAATTATTAAAAAGATCATCATGTTTGATGAAAATATAATTTACATATTCAACATATTCAAAAAATTTAACATATTCAACATTTTTAAAAAATCAAAAATTTGAGATAAAAGGGGAGAATGCTTCTAAAAATTAGAAGATGCTACATCATTTCTTTAGAATCCTCATTTATATAGATATAAATATAGATAGATGATTTTTTTTTATATAATTTTTTACATGTAACCTATAAAGTAAATGAAAGGTTAATTCATTTAATGATATATTTTTATTTTAAAATAATTAAAATTTTTGAGAAAATAACAACTATTTTTTAAGCTCTCTCAACATACCACATCTTTTGATCGTTTCTCCTTTATATAGATATATAGATAAGTAGACAAAGTATAAAAATGCACGTTTAAGTTTGGTGAGGTTATATAAGAGATTATAATATTTCCCGACTTTGTTACAAATCATTGTTGTCATCAAAACTCTAAAAGTGTTGTCATAAACAAACCATCAGCTCCATAACATATGAAAAATATAGAAGAAATAATTTTTAACAAAACTCTAAAATCCAAACAAAATTCATAAGAAATGTATATCCAAATTAATCTTCTCAAAGTAACCTCAAAAAACAAAAATAACTTTTGAAAAATGACATGTTGGATTTGGTGAGGCTAGATCAAATATTGTAATATTTTCAAGATTTCATCATCGAATTGTTGTTGTCTTTAAAACTCTAATAAACCTACAAAAAAACAAACCCTCGTTCCATAATTGGAAAAAAAAACTTAAGAAAAAATATAGAGGACAAAATAAAATAAAAAAA
Source organism: Arctium lappa (assembly GCA_023525745.1). Classification (NCBI taxonomy): domain Eukaryota; kingdom Viridiplantae; phylum Streptophyta; class Magnoliopsida; order Asterales; family Asteraceae; genus Arctium; species Arctium lappa. The sequence continues at coordinate 149,253,887 of CM042048.1, forward strand.
ACTTTAAAATGTCAACAAATGTCAAAAACGAATACATACCCGGATTAGTTTTCTCGAATAATACTTAAAAAAAATAAAAATAATCATTGATAATGACATGTTGAAGTTTGTTGAAACTACATCATATATTGTAATACTTTCAAATTTTCATCATCGAACCTTGTTGCCATTAGAGCTGCAAAGAACAAACTCTCGGTTCCATCATTGAAAAAAACTTAAGAACATTATAGAAAACGAAACTTAAAAGAAAAAAACCCTTAAAATATCAAAAACAAAAAAGTCAAAATGAATACATACCCGGATTAATCTTCTCGAATAATACTTGAAAATATAAAATTAAGCATTGAAAAATGACACGTTGAAGTTAGTTAAGGCTACATATAGATTGTAATACCTTTAAGATTCTATCATCGAACCTTGTTGCCATCAAAACCTTAAAAGTGTTGCAAAGAACAAACCTTCAGTTTCATTGGGAATACATACGAAAAATATAGAATACACAAGTAAAAAAAACTCTAAAATCTCAACAAAAAAATACATACCCACATTAGTCTTCTCGAAATAAACCTGAAAAGCGATTTTGTAAAACAATAATGATTTATAGAATTAAGAACACATCAAGTGATGGAGATATAGAAGAAGAGATTATGCAATAGACAACTCATGAGAAAGCAAAATGATGCATTGAGGAGTTAACGAATGATTTCAATGTTTAACCTTATGAAATGAAGTTGTGATTGACTTTTTCTTTCTTAGTACCATTTATGATTTCGACGATGGTGTTCTCGCAAATGTTGTTTTCCAAGGTTGTTGTCAACAACCTTAAAATAGGAAGATTTGGAGTTATTTGGCTTTAATAAGATCAATAGTTGGAGGAGATAGATGGTTTGGAGTTATGTCACTTGAATTAAAATAGAAGAAAATGAATGGTTTGGAGTTGAATGCAAATATTAAAAAAAGAAGAAAAAAACATAAATTGATAAAAAGATTGTAGTGAATATTGATAGAATGAAGGAGAAAAAAGAAAAATAAGATTCAAGATTTTAGGGGAGACCACTTCAACACCCGTGGTTTCTCTTTTAATATAGATATATAGATTGATATTGATATGATATATGATACAGATATAGATATAAATATATGGATAATAGATGGAGAAATAAATAGACCTCCCCGCTATTCACGCATGAAGATCGTCGTATGTATGCTCGACTTCGGGTGTCGGTGCTATAGTATAGGTAGGACTACATTATGGCAGGCCCTAGTATACTCTACTTGTTCACCTGTGTCGGTTTAGGGTACGGTGAACTAAAATAAATGTTATAAGAAGTTGGATAGTTGGGAGGTTAAAACTAATTAATTTAGAAGTAAAATTACCAAAAGATTCTTATTATAATGAAACACATAACTTTCATTTAAGGGTAGAAAAGTCTATTATTTTAAAAAATTCAAAAAAATGAGAAAATTTCTTTAGTAGAATTCTACTCTACCATTGTGTCACATCATCCTTCTTAGGTTTTCTTTATATATATATATATAGGGATTGTTTCATTTGCAACCCTTAAAAATGTTGCAAACCTTGCAACCCACATCTTAACCGTCGGATTCATGATCGACAGCTACAATAGATATGGGGCCCAATATTTTTAATTAAAAAACAGAAAAATAAAAATAAAATAACCGTCGATCGTGAATCCAACGGTTAAGATGTGGGTTGCAAGGGTTGCAACCTTTTTCAGGGTTGCAAAATATCCTTCCATTATATATATATATATATATATATATATATATATATATATATGTTAGACCACAGTCTCATTGGATTCCAGATCATCCAAACTGAAGATCGCAATCTGAAGCTAAAGCCGGAACGTCGACTCTCGATAATAAAGTCTATGTCGTGTGTAATAAATGTCAATGTAATTTAATGTAATTGTTTGTTTATTATATTAGTTTACTTAGATTAATTATCTAAGTTATAAATATTGTAAAAGGTAACTTAGTTTGTTTCTAAGTTAGTTTCTAGTTTGTTAGAAATAATATCTAGATTTAATATAGATTTAATATCTAGATATTATCTAGTTAGTGTGTTCAACACACTTGGTAGTTGTATTGTGTCTCTCTACTCTCAAACAATCAGATCACTTATCACACACAATCACACACAAGAAGGTGAAAAAGAGAGTAAACATTGAGAACACATTCAAGCTTAATCATTCAACCTTGTAATCGTTTCTATATTCAATACAGGATGACATCCAAAGAAGCTCTCGCAATAGGAACCGACACCAAGCCACCAGTTCTCTTTCGAGGGGAATACGAACAATGGAAGGATAGGTTTCTAAACTTCATTGAAAGACAGGATTTGGGTAATTTCATTATACAATCCCTAGAAGAAGGCCTAATGGAAACACAGTATAGGGAGCCAGCAGCAGGAACTCAAGAAGCAAGAGTTGCACTCTCTTATACATATCTAACAGGTGATGCTAAGCTAAGAGCAAAAGGTGACAGGTTAGCCAAGTCATACATTCTACAAGGGATTACAAATGAAATCTATGTAAAGATTGACAGCTACAAAGCCTCAGCCAAACAAATGTGGGATCAACTAGAGAAAATGATGTTGGGTTCAAAGATTGGGAACCAACTGAAAATCTCTAACTGCCTGCACAGTTTTGAAGAATTCAAAGGCAGAACTGAAGAAACTCTAGAAGGAACATATGATAGGTTTGTGACATTGCTAAACGAATTGAGCAAGAACAAGGTCAACAAATCTCAAATCGAGCTGAATATCAAGTTCCTGAGTATTCTACAACCAGAATGGAAAAGTTTTGCCAGGCAGATGAGGCAGATAAAAGACCTGAATGAAATTCCACTTCACGAGGTGTATGAAACCCTCCGACAAAATGAAGATGAGGTGGATGAAATTCTAGCAGAAAAGAGAAAAGGAAAGACAGTTGAAGACACAGTCGCTCTTGTTGTGAAGAAGAAGAAGAACAAGACGATTGTGTATGAATCAGAAGAAGCTGAAGCTGATGTTGTCTCTGACTCGGATGAAAATGAACAAATGCAGCAAGCAATGCAGTTTCTAACAAATGCATTTCAGAAAAAGTTCTACAGAAATCCAACGTCAAACAGTCAGAGGTACTCTTCTGGACCCAACAACTATGCTCACAAGGAAAGAATTGAGGGAAGCAGATATGAAGGAAATAGGTATGAAGGGAAGAGATTTGAAGGGAAGAGACAAGAGGAGAAGAAATCTGATGAGAGAAGATATCAGACAGAAGGAAACAGATTGGAAGAGAAGAAACCGGAAGAAAGGAAGTACAAAGCTGAAGGATCAAGTCAACCAGGACCACCGATGTGCTACAACTGTGGCAAAACCGGTCACTTTGCCAAGGATTGCCGAATATCAAAGATTAGAAACTCCGACTTCTACAAGAACAAGATGCTTCTTGCAAAGCAACAGGAGGCAGGCAAGGCGCTGATGGCTGAAAATGAATACTGGCTGGATCACTCAGATGAAGAAGAAGATGAAGAAGAAAAGGATGAAGCCGTCAATATGTGCTTGATGGGCAAAATCGAATCAGATGCTGAAGCTGATTCAGAAAATGAAGAAGAGGAGGTATGTGATTTATCATATAAAGATTTAATGAATAAAATGCATGCTATGGTTTAAAACAAGAAGAGTTAGAATCTAATCTTAAGCGAGAAAATGGTGTTATTATTAATAAAAACCAATTGATACAAAAACTTAGAGATGAACTTGCTGAGAAGAAAGTATTAGTTGAGGTTTTACATACAAACGCTGACACCAACGCAAAAGAACAAACTATAACTCTAAAAGAGAATAGTGAGCTCAAGTCTAAATTGACAAAAAGTGAGATTGATTTTTATAAGCTTACTGAAGTGCATTCTTTATATACTAAAGAAAACAAGACCTTAATTGCTAAATTAGATGTTTTGGAAAAGAAGCTATACTCATTAGGTCAAAGTGAGCAAACCATTCATCTTAACAAACCGAAAAAGAACAAAGAAAATTGGGGAATCGGTTATGTGAAACCTCAACGTCTTCAAAAGGGTATAAGAGAAGTGCCAGCACTTTATGACTATACCTCTATGCTTGTTTCTCACCGAATCGCCTCATTTAAAGTTTTCCATACTAAACTATCAGAAGAGGATGAAGCTAATGAATTTGAAAAACGGATGAAGTCAACTAAAGTTCACGCTCCATTTTATTATGCAAAGTTGAATAATAGTTATGACTATCCAAATGATGAAAAGAAATTTCTTTCAACTGACTACTTTCAAAGTTATTCTGAAAAAGAAATGGAGGCGAAGCCTGTTATAGGTAAAATTTATGTCCCTTCTCTCGTGCTAGAAAGTAAAATTTCTCAACTCGAGAACTCTTTATCAGATGAAAAACTTATGATTGAGATTCAACAAAAGGTTTTTTCAACTGTTATGAAAAATGTTGTTTTTACAAAGGCTTCTACTTCTGATGACATGTTTGGTTCATCAAACAAAGAGTTTAATTTTCTTAATTCTGACGGTGGTTTAGATGGTTGTTTTGAACAAATTGATTTTAATGCGAAACTTCCTAACCATGCATCTTTTGTTAAGAAAACTTCAAGAAAAAACAGTTTGCCTGTGTTCAGTGCAAAATCAACGAAAGCTTTCGTTGATAAATCAGTCTATGTGAACGCTAAGAGTGCTAAAGATATGAGCAAGTCAAGACCTGGAGCTCATTCTCAATGGCAACCAAAACGGAAGCTTGACAAGGCCGTTTTATCGTCTAGTAGTGTTAATTGTAATAAGACTTCGCTTACTAAAGATGTTGTGATTGCTGAAATTGTTATTTTGAATCCAAAACTTGTTGTTTCTCGTAAACAATATACAATGAAGCAATTATTTCAGTTATCTTTATCTGCTGGAAAGTCCTCTATCTATAATAAACATGTTTCTATTACTTGTCAAGATTCTGGAGATTGGTTTGGAAATTACCATGTGCATTCATCTCATACCAACTCTCATGCTTTTCAAAAGAATAAAGGATCCAATTTGAAATGGATACCAAAATCTTGTGCTGACACAGCAGGACCCAAATTCCAGTGGGTACCTAAGGCTAAATCTGTGTTGCAGGCACACAAAGCTTAAAGAGAAAGCGACTTCTGATTATGTACAGATCAGGACTCGTTCTTCAATGTCAAAATAGGCTTTTGAACAAATCAGTTCAACACCCACACTTCGAGAATCAAAGTGTAAATTCCAATGTTGTCGTATGCATATCTAAATTTGTATTTTCTCTTATGCAGACTTGTCATACATGGTTCTTGGACAGCGGATGTTCCAAACACATGACAGGGCAAAAAGAGATACTGTCCAACTTTAAAGAAAAATATTGTGGAACAGTAAGATTTGGCAACGACCAGTTTTCTCCAATCATGGGATACGGTGATGTACAACATGACAATGTCACTATCAAGAAGGTGAGCTATGTAGAAGGCTTACGACACAACTTGTTCAGCATAGGCCAGTTCTGTGACAAAGACTTAGAGGTCAACTTCAAAGCCAAAAGATGTTCCGTTCGCAATGAAGAAGGCGAAGAACTTTTGGTCGGTAAACGAGAATCAGACCTCTACACAATCAATTTATCTGATGTCCAGACTGACAAGAAAGTTTGTCTACTATCGAAAGCTTCGATGAACCAAAGTTGGTTATGGCATCGACGTCTTTCTCACCTCAACTTTCGGTACATCAACGATCTGGTCAATGGAAAGCTCGTCAAAGGACTTCCAGAGCTGAAATATGAAAGAGAACATCTATGCGCAGCTTGTGAAAAGGGGAAGATGAAGAGGGCACCTCATAAACCGAAGCCTGAACCAAGTACAAAAGCTCCTTTAGAGTTATTGCATATGGATCTATGCGGTCCAATGCGCACTCAAAGCTTAGATGGCAAGAAGTACATACTCGTGATCGTGGACGACTATTCGCGATACACATGGGTCAAGTTTCTTCGTTCAAAGGATGAGACACCTGATGTTCTCATTACGTTCCTGAAAACGACCCAAGTGAATCTGCAGAAACCGGTCAAGATTCTAAGAACAGACAACGGCACAGAGTTCAAGAACAACAAAGTTGAAGAATATCTCGAATCTGTCGGGATTTCACATCAATACTCTGCTGCTCGAACGCCTCAACAAAATGGAGTAGTTGAAAGAAGAAATCGAACGCTAGTCGAGGTTGCTCGTACTATGCTAAGTCATTCCAACTTACCTCTGTTTTTGTGGGCAGAAGCTGTTTCGACCGCGTGCTACACACAGAATCGATCCATGATTCATCGAAGGTTCAAGAAGACTCCTTACGCGTTAATCAACAACAGAACACCTACAATCAAATATTTCCATATATTTGGATGTAAGTGTTTCGTATTAAACGATAGGGAGAATCTCAACAAATTCAGCGCTAAGGCAGATGAAGGAATCTTCATTGGATATGCCTCGACTTCAACTGCATATCGTGTCTATCTAAAGAAGACAAAGACGGTGATTGAAAGCGCCAACGTCACCTTTGATGAAGAAATGGCTTCCGAACAACAACGTTCAGAACCCGCAATAACAGGAATACTAGTTTCTGGGCAACTCAGTCCAGGACCTATGTCTCAACAGAACAAATCAGATGAAGCATCAACTTCTACTAACCATTTATCTGATTTAGATTTATTATTTGAATTGTTTTATGATGAATATCTCGGATCTAATGTAAAGAAATCTGTTGTGGTTGACAGGATGGAAGACTTAACGTCTACTCATCCAACCAGTTCAGATGTTCCAATTGAATCAAATGCCCCGATTCAACAAGAGATAACAATTCAAATGCCGACTCCAACAGTTGAAGAAGTGACAAATCAGAACGAGACAGAAGTAGCTGAAACAATAGGATGTTCTGTACAGATCAATCTACAGCCAGAACAAGCTGTACCTGCTGAGCCTTCTGAACCTGCCACTTCAACTGAAATCACTCCTCATGAACAAACCGAAGAAGGTACAAGTAGATTTATAGATGACACAATTGACATACATTCATATAATCCATTGCCTCATGAACATAAATGGACCAAAGAGCATCCGATAAGCTAGATCATAGGCGATCCATCAAAACCGGTGCAAACTAGGTCAGCATCAATGAACATGTGCATGCATGACTCCTTTCTGAGCAAGATTGAGCCAACAAGAGTATCAGAAGCTCTTGCTGATCCAGAATGGGTGATCTCAATGCAAGAAGAGCTAAATCAGTTTGATGCACTTCAAGTCTGGAGACTCGTACCGAAACCTCAAGGTAAAATCATTATAGGTACGAAATGGGTTTTCAAGATAAAGAAAGACGAAGATGGAACCGTCATCAGAAACAAGGCACGACTAGTAGCCAAAGAATACAGACAAGAGGAAGGAATAGACTATGACGAAACATATGCTCCTGTGGCGCGATTAGAGGCAATCAGAATGTTTCTAGCCTACGCAGCCCACAAAAACTTCACGGTCTTTCAAATGGACGTGAAGACAGCATTCCTAAATGGAATTCTGAAGGAGGAAGTCTACGTCTCTCAGCCAGAGGGTTTTGTCAATCAAGAGAAGCCGAATCACGTCTACATTCTTGACAAAGCACTCTACGGTCTGAAACAAGCACCTCGAGCCTGGTATGATGTCCTTTCCACTTTTCTAGTTAAGTCTGGGTTTTCCAAAGGTACGGTGGATACCACTTTGTTTATTAAAAAGGAAAAAGGCGATATCATTTTAATTCAAATCTATGTAGATGATATTATCTTTGGTTCTACAAATACTAAGTACTGTAAGAACTTCGCAAACCTTATGGTGTCTAGATTTCAAATGAACTTGATGGGAGAGATGAATTTCTTTCTCGGTTTACAAGTAAAACAGTTTTCTACGGGTATCTTTATCAATCAATCAAAGTACATTAGGGATATTCTTCGGAAGTTCCAAATGGAAAATTCAAAAACGATTGGTACCCCAATGGCACCAGGTACTAAAATTGGCACCGATCCTTCGGGAAAGGCTGTTGATATTAGGACTTATCGAGGGATGATAGGTTCTTTAATGTATCTTACGTCGAGTAGGCCAGATATAATGTTTTCAACATGCTTATGTGCAAGATATCAGGCCAATCCTAAAGAAATCCATTTGTCTGCTGTGAAGCGCATCTTTAGGTATCTAAAGGGCATTGCAGATCTTGGTCTGTGGTATCCTAAAGATACTAGTTTTGAACTAACAGCCTACATAGATGCAGATCATGCAGGTTGTATGTTAGACAGGAAGAGCACGTCAGGACATGTGCAGTTCCTCGGTGATAAATTAGTAAGTTGGGGATCAAAGAAGCAACTGTGTGTTTCAACTTCCACGGCAGAAGCAGAATATGTAGCTGCTGCTAGCTGTTGTTCTCAGGTCTTGTGGATGAGAACTCAATTACGCGACTACGGTTTCCACTTCAACAAGATCCCGATCTACTGTGACTCCAAGAGCGTCATCGCAATAACAGCGAATCATTTTCAACACACGAAGACAAAGCACATAGACGTCAGGTATCACTTTATTAAAGATCATGTTGAAAAAGGAACAATTGAACTTTTCTTTGTAAAGACTGATTATCAACTTGCCGATTTGTTCACCAAACCCTTAGATGAAAAGAGGTTCAACTTTCTTGTCTCTAAGCTTGGTATGCTAAATCTTAAGATATAATCGGTAATTACCTAACAAAGTTTTCTATTGTATACTTTTTCATCATTTCTTCATTCTTAACTCTGATTGATATTTGTCATTCTATCAAAATGTTCATGATCCAAGGGGGAGAATGAGAAGAAATTGACATCTGGTCAATATTACTTCGAGGAGGAGCTCATAAAATGTTGCATGTACCTTTTAATGCCAATTTTTTTTGTAATGCAAGATTTTAGGGGGAGCTATTCAAGTCAAAAAGGGAGTACGGATATGACTTCTGATTACTTCTGATCAGAACTCGTACTTTAAAAGTTTTACTGCTTTTTGTCTTTTCAATATAAGTGAATAATTATTACTTTGACTTGACATTAGACTTTTGCAGAATTTTTGAGAGAAGCTTACAAGTTCATATGTTTATGACTTAAAGCTTAGCTTCATGAGATGGGAGATCATACGTAAAGGTATAAACCTTTATCTTCATCTCACATATGGTTGAAAGAAGGACAACTTTCAATCATAAGAAAACATTGTTTTTAATGTTCAAAACACTTCCCGATTTTTCATCACATTTTATATTTTGGGAGTGTATTTTAAATGTTTTCATGATCTAAATTGTGCTTTAACTGAAATAGTTAAACCAATCTGAGCATCACGTGCATCATAGGAAAACAAGAATCATTGTGCTAGGACTTAACACAACTTCAATGAAAACACCTTAACCAGTGATTTCTACCCACGAAGTTAATCCTTAGTGATTGAGTGTGCAAATAGACAAAAAATGAGTGTGATTAGAGAAAGCAAAAAGTTTAAAAGAAAGAGCGTGTGAGAACAGAGTTAAAAGAATATCACAACTCTGCACCAACTTTTTCTGAGCCGGGTAGCCACAATTCTAGTGATTCACAACTCTTTGGTGATCATTATTGAAACAGGCAACTAACCCATGCCAACTCTTGATCAAACCTCACCATCTACTCATTTTCTTCTCAACAAGAAAGTGTTTCACATTTTCAAAAGAGGATGCAGCACATATGCTATCTGATTTTCATTCGGAAAATCTAGATATTGAAAAGAAGGAAGTCTGTCCTACCTTCGCACTTCAATCATGCACATTGAGTCTGTGTTTAACTTATTGTTGTCTCAGTGGTTTACACAATTTTGAGCCAATAAGCAATCATCCGTGCTTAATTCTTTCAAACACAAGCACGAACACACAAGGAATTAGTTTCTTTGTCATAACGTTTATAGAAATTACCTTTGTGGTGTTTCGATGATTAAATGGAAGCCCTGGGGGAGTCAACATCAAAACAGCTCCTTTCCAATGTGTATTCGTTACACTCAGTGACTTAGTGTTACTGACAGGCATGATAACTGATTCATTGGTTGATTTCAGGTGTTACATATCTAATTTGTCTGGATTTGCAAAGATCTGGATGAATCTCTTATGAATTGACGAATCAGGGGCTCTAACCGCAAGATTGACATTTCTTACAACAAATTTTGATGAAGTCGTTGCACTTAACATCAAAAAGGGGGAGAATGACTACACAAGAAATGGCAAAGATCACATGTTTCAAGAATCACGTCAAAGACTGAATTCTATTGAAGACATGTTGATTTCAGAGAAAGAGATTGCATCTTCTGAGCTGAACAAGAAGACTGAATTGGATAAATCTTTTTATTAAATGATCTTGATCCAAAGGGGGAGATTGTTAGACCACAGTCTCATGGGATTCCAGATCATCCAAACTGAAGATCGCAATCTGAAGCTAAAGCCGGAACGTCGACTCTCGATAATAAAGTCTATGTCGTGTGTAATAAATGTCAATGTAATTTAATGTAATTGTTTGTTTATTATATTAGTTTACTTAGATTAATTATCTAAGTTATAAATATTGTAAAAGGTAACTTAGTTTGTTTCTAAGTTAGTTTCTAGTCTGTTAGAAATAATATCTAGATTTAATATCTAGATATTATCTAGTTAGTGTGTTCAACACACTTGGTAGTTGTATTGTGTCTCTCTACTCTCAAACAATCAGATCACTTATCACACACAATCACATACAAGAAGGTGAAAAAGAGAGTAAACATTGAGAACACATTCAAGCTTAATCATTCAACCTTGTAATCGTTTCTATATTCAATACAGGTTGGTAATCGTTAATGTGTTGTTGTTTCTTAGAACTTGTTAAGTAGTATTGTTGGACCGACAATATATATATAGTCTTAGGTTCATTTGAGAAATGGTAAATATATGAGAAATAGAGAAGTAATCCTAGCCATTTACACGGTCAAAAGTTGCGGCTTTGACTGCTCAAAAGTTGCGGCTCTTCCAAAAATAAAAGGACACTTTCGTAATTTTTACAAAATACACGGGTTGTGTTCATATATGAACCTGTATAATTCACATATGAACTATATGTTCATATATGAACCAGTACCATTCACATATGAACTCTTTTAACTGATTCATATATGAACTAATTAATTGTAGGTTCATATATGAACCAGTTGAACTAATTAACAGATTCATATATGAATCTTTGTAATTCATACATGTACATATATGAATCAGTTGAACTAATTAACAACTTCATATATGAATTTTTGTGATTCATACAGGTTCATATATGAACTCATCACGTGTATTTTACGAAATTACCCCTCTACCTTCTATAGACCACGCAAGGAATTATCCGGTACTTCACGGTCAAAGCCACAAATGTTGATCAGATGAATGACTAAGATTATTTCTCTATTTCTCATATATTTACCATTTCTCAAATGAACCTCTTCACACACACACATATATATATATATATATATATATATATATATATATATATATATATATATATATATATATATAGGGTCAGGTTCACGTGAGACCAAGCTGTTTTCGTGAGACCGCGTGAGACCAAGCCTTAAAACATGAAACTTCACACCGAAACACTGTGAAGGTAAAAAAATTCGAACCTTCATAATGTAATCACACTATGAAGGTAAAAAAACCTAAACCAAGTTAAAAAAAATCAAACCTTCATAGATAAAAGACTGTGAAGGTATATCCGAACCTTCACATTGAAGACGCTGTGAAGGTAAAAAAAATGAACATTCACAGCGAAAAACACCGTGAACGTAACATTTACGTTGTTTCCCTATGAAAAGTTCGATTTTTTTTACATTCACAGTTTTTTGGTGTGGAGTTTCATACTTTAAAACTTGGTCTCACCGGTCTCACGGAAACTGTTTGGTCTCACGCGAACTTAAGTCTATATATATATATATATATATATATATATATATATATATATATATATATAGATATATAGATATATAGATATAGATTGTTAGCTTACTAAAAAAAATAATAAATAATAAATAAATTCATAAAATTATTTATTGTAATATATATATATATATATATATATATATATATATATATAGTGTTTGGTTCATTTGAGAAATGGTAAATATATGAGAAATAGAGAAGTGATCTTAGCCATTCATATGGTCAAGATTGGATTTAATTGGTCAAAATTTTCGGCTTTGACTGGTCAAAAATTGCGGCTTTGACTGGTCAAAAATTACGGCTCTTCCAAAAATATAAGGGTATTTACGTAACTTTGACAAAAACACGCGCGTGTTCATATATATGAAGGCATGCAGTCATATATGAATGCATGCGTTCATATATGAATGTTCGTAATTTTAAATAAACACTGACTGCATGCCTTCATATATGAATGCATGCGTTCATATATGAATGTTCATAATTTTTACATAAACACTGACTGCATGCCTTCATATATGAATGCATGCGTTCATATATGAATGCATGCAAAAAAAAGAGTGACATTCATATATGAACGCCTGTTTTTTGCATGCCTTCATATATGAATGCATTCGTTCATATATGAATACGCACAAAAAAATAGTGACATTCTACTAACATTCATATATGAACTTCTGTTTTTTGCATGCATTCATATATGAACACACACGGCTAAAAAAAAAGAAAAAAAAAGTGATATTCATATCTGAACACATGCGTTCATATATGAATGCGTTTGAATAATTTACAAAAATACCCTTCGAATAATAAACAATGTGAGGAACACGGGAGTGGACCATGAGAGCAATTATCCCCTAATTCTCGGTCAAAGCCGCCGATCTTGACCGAATTAATGGTTTAAGATCACTTCTCTATTTCTCATGTATTTAGTGTTTCTCAAATGAACATTTCCCTATATATATATATATATATATATATATATATATATATAGATATAGATATAGATATATATTGATGTAGGAAAATTTTAAAGTTCAATACATATATTAATTGGTTTTTAAAATTTAAAAGTGAAAGTTAAATAAAAATAAAGTTTTTTAATTATTTTTATATATTTTAAAATGAAAAATGAAAAGTTTTAATAATTAATGATAGACATTTAATGTATGACTATTATTTAAAAATAAATTAAAATTCTAGAAAATTAGATAAATACCAAGGAAGACTTCTCATGGTGTCACCTCACCACTCTTGGGTTTTACTTTTATATAAAGATATAAAGATTTATATAATGTACATTCCATCAACTAATATTTCTTAAAAAAACTAATAGAATTGATTCTAATTTTATTCATTTATAAACATTTGTTAACTTATTAAGAAATTAAAAATTAAATAAATAGACTCATTTAACTTACTAAATAAATAAAACAATAGACTCATTTAATAAAAGTTTTGATTTATAAACATTTTTATTTTACTAAGAAAAAAAATAGACTCATTAAATAAAAAATTATTTATAGTCATTGTTAGTTTACTAAAAAAATTAAAAAAATAAATAAATTCATTATAAAATTATATATTGTAATATATGTATTCTTAAAAAAATAATAGAATTGATTATAATTTTATTCATTTATAAACATTTGTTAACTTATCAAGAAATAAAAAATTAAATAAATAGACTCATTTATCTTACTAAATATATAAAACAATACTCATTTAATAAAAATTTTGATTTATAAGCATTGTTATCTTACTAAGAAAAAAAATAGACTCATTTAATTAAAAAAAATATTTATTATCATTGTTAGCTTACTAAAAAAATAATAAATAATAAATGAATTCATAAAATTATTTATTGTAATATATATATATATATATATATATATATATATATATTGATGTAATATATACAGAATATTGGTTTTTTATATTTAATGAAAATTTTAAAGTTCAATACATATATTAACTGGTTTTTAAAATTTAAAAGTGAAAGTTAAATAAAAATAAAGTTTTTTTTTAATGATTTTTATATATCTTAAAATGAAAAATGAAAATTTTTAATAATTAATGATAGACATTTAATGTATGACTATTATTTAAAAATAAATCAAATTTTTATAAAATTAGATAAATACCAAGAAAGGCTTCTCATGATGTCACCTCGTCACTCTTGGGTTTTACTTTTATATATATAAAGATTTGAGATTTTAAGCAATGGTGTACGGTGTGGCATGGTAGTGAGATTGAGTTTGAAGCCTTAGAAGCCATTTCGTTTTTCAAAGCGTGACATATAACGACAAATCAGTATATCATATATAATCATGTATATACATATGTTACCCTTAATTATTACTATGATATAATATCATATATATACATGTAGATTATATACTAAAACTAAAATAAAAGTTAAAAAGGACAAAAAGTAATAATAAAAAGATAATTGTTTAACTAGGAAATTTGTTTATAGTGACTTTACCTTAATGTTTTGACTAATGATGTTTGGTCGTTTTCTTGAGGATAATGCAGTGTTGAATGTTATCAATTTAGTTAGGACTCCTTGAAAAAGCAACATAATTAATTCAATGTTTTTTTTTTTTTTTTTAAATTTAATATCTTTCGCCTTCTGGAACTGGAAACCATGAGTTCAATGAAGTTTTTGAAACAAATGGAGACATTTTTCATTTTGTAAAAAGATAAAAAAAAATGTGACTCTTGAATAAACACGTTTATTATTAAAGGGTAAAAAGGTAAAGTAGCTATTTTCAAGTGTAGCATTATGGAAAGACAGAAAGGCTACCTATTAAGAAAGCCAATGGACACTTTAGCAGAGTAGTTCTACTTACTTTTGAACACAATCACCATTTTTTGGTTTTAATTTTTGGCCCTAGCAATTTAGTACTTTACCACCTAAACTTTAAGAGGTTCGTTTGGCAGATTTTACTATACAAAATATCGAGCAAACCAAACAGGCCTTAATTAAAATAAAACCACCCGAGTTCAAATTCTAGTTTCACGCAAGCTAATATAACAGTGCCATGTGATATTGAGAAATTAATACTGACCTTCTTGTTAATAAAAAAATGTTACCTCATCACATATATAATAAGACCGTTATTTTGACAAATAATTCATCTCTTAATAAAAATATGTTATTTACTTATTTCGAAAGAGACAACATCTAAAAATATCGCACAATAAACTATCTATCTATCTTGAATATGAGAGAACTACTTGGAATCTCTAGATTAGATTGGACCACAAAATGGATCAATTTTTCCACGTGAAATTAAGACAGACTACCCTAAAATTGGAAAAGCTAATTAAATGGATCTTGATTGAAACAATCAAACAAAGAAAATCAAAAATCTTTTATATGAACAATTCAAGTATTGTTGGTTTGGTTTGAATCCCATATATATGGGTATATTTTTTTCCTACCCATTAAAATTGGAACCAACCAACCAATGAAGCTTCCTACATACCACTAGCACTTGGTTTAATTTCTTTTTCTGTTTAACCACATGTGTGGTATCTACATCATCCATGATCTCATCAATGGCTGTTTTAATTTTGCTTGCTTTCTAGCTACCATTTTTGAGATTGATTTTGTTGAACAATTCTTCCTGAAATTGCTGCTGCTAATGCTGCTTTGAAGCTGGGATCTTTCGTCAATGAAGATGCCATTTGATCCACCAAAAACTGTTGGAATTCGGGTGTGTCAACTCTCCGGTTACCGCCAACTTTGGGTTCATCCGAAGGGTTCGTGGGTGGTTTTGTCAAGTCGAGTGTGATCGTGGGTCCGGATGACCCGAGTGAGGCCGAGCACGGAACGGAACCGAGCGTGGTGGTGGCAACGGTTCGGTTCAATCCCGAGCTTGATTGCTCGTGTTTCGATTGGTTTGGATGGTTGTGTTCGCCTTCGTAAGTTGCTACCAAGATCGATTGATCTTCGACACTTCTTTGAACCTATAATTCAAACAAGATTAATCAAGAAAGAAATTAGAAACATGAAATTCAATAGCTAACCATGGTAGATTTGGAAATGAAGATTAGGGTCAATTTGGTAATTATTTCTCACCTTCTTTTTAACTGGACAACTTGGTGCATGAGAGCATTTGAAATAAGCTCTAGGAGATGGGTTGTCTCTTGTAACCTTTTGCCCATATTTCCTCCATTGATATCCATCTTTCACCAACTGTAGAAACAATTATAACATATATACATATTTAGAAACCTTAGCAAGTACTATATAAGATTAATTAAAGTGGTTTCTTGTTTCTTTCTTTAGATGGAATCATCAAGCATGTCAACATCTTAATGTGATCGAAAAAACCCGAATAATTCTAGATAGAATTTTGTGTTTTAACATGCTTGAATCATGTCTAGAATTAACATCACTTCATCCCAGATCTTAGGATGCAAATTAAACCATGTGATCATATGATGATGCAAGACCGTTCTTTAGTATGTTAAATGTGTGATTTTGAACAGATTTTACGTTGTTTAGAGTCTTTAATCAACGAATGTAAAACTACAACCCACCTCAGTGACTAGTAATTTCTATCAGAAAACAAAAATAATATTATGAATCATCGCCTCGGTAATTTGTGTATATATATATATTTGTTATCTCACTTTACATTATAATCCAAAGGTTTAGGTGTCCCTGATATATATGATGATGCAAAGATTGTAAAGAAGTAATTAGTTTTGGTGGTTAATTAATTAGGAGGACTTACAAGGCCGGTATCGGATGCTTCGGTGCGAACACAAACCCTAGAGATCTTGGCCTTGATGTGTTGTTGTTGTTGTTGTTGATCTTGTCTAGGTTTCTTGCAAGAATCTTCATCACTGGAACTGCTTTCAGAAATCCCTCTTTCAATTATGTTGTTGTTGTTGTTAGTAGGGTTGTTTTCGGGTTTTCGCTTCTTGGAGTTGTTGTTGTTGTTGTTGTTGTTGTTGTTTGTGGTGCTATCTGATGGTGCTGGATTCTTGCTCATATAATCAGCCAAATGGTTTTGCAAAGCATTGTAGTTCTCACACATGACAGTTAACATCTCAGTAAGTTTCTTGTTTTCTGCACTCACCCTATTCAACTCCTCCACCAAACTACCAGTTGCCTGCACATCATTCATAAAAACCCTAGTTATTACTTTTACTTTTACATATATAGATACTGCCATTAGAGATAGATATATAGGTTTGTGCGTATATGTATAGGGTCATGTTCTAGGAAAACCGTAAAAAAATAAAAAACTGAGGAACACTTTGATAACCTTTGATCTGGACGGTCTGCATATGTGAATACAAGTTACTTATTACATGCAATCGTGCATAAAAACCAAAAAACAACTTCAATTACTTGTATTCACATGTGAATACCGTCCATATACACGTACTGTATTCACATGTGTATACAGATGAATTATTACCGGGTATTCTTCAGTTTTTCATTTTGTTAGGGTTTTCCCCGAATTTGACCCCATATATATATAGAGAGAGAGATATAGAGAGAGAGAATGGTGTTTACCTCATCATTAACATGAGTTTGCATCTTCAATCCAAGCTCAATGAAGTTGCTCTGGGCTTCTTGTTTCTATGAGTCAAAATCAAGAAAATAAACCATGTAAGCTAAACACAAACCCGTGTGTGTATATATATATATAGTAGCTAGATACATATACAAGTGTATGTATATGTAGATACTTACAGGAACAAGAGAGAGGAAGTGAGAAGGATTGGAATTAAGATCCAAAGAAGTATCAACCAAGCTTGTGTATTCCATGGACAGATTGTTGATAGGGAAATAATTTAGAGATTGATGTATTGTAGGTGTATGTATATATTTTGTAGTTGCAGAAAAAAGAGGTGAAGAATAGAGATCTAGCTAGCTAGGAAGGAAGGAAGCTGAACTGAATGAAATCAAAGTGAGGAAATTAATATATAGATATAGAGGAAGGTGCAAGTTGAGAGGAAGAGAAGAGGAAGGTGGCTTGCTCCTTACAGATAGATATTATGGTCAAGATAGAGATATATAGCCTGCCTGCCTGGCTTATTTATTTTAATTAATAATAATTATTCTTATTATATTATTATATCAACTTTCTCTTTGTATCTTTCTCAATATTTTTTTATTCATATAAAATACCAAAAATGGATTAAATGACAAAATAAAGCATGTAGATGAAAATAAGTTTCAATTACTTGAACATTTTCTTTTTGAAAAATACCCAACTTTTGTTTTTTAATTCAATAAAAGTATCAGGGTGATAATAAACTAAAATATTAGTAAAAGATAAAAAAGGGGGTGGGGGTAAAAAAGGAAGAAAAATAGAAAGAAAGAAAGAAAGGAGGAGTGAGAGTGAGTAAGAA
This sequence comes from Arctium lappa, assembly GCA_023525745.1. Taxonomy (NCBI): domain Eukaryota; kingdom Viridiplantae; phylum Streptophyta; class Magnoliopsida; order Asterales; family Asteraceae; genus Arctium; species Arctium lappa. The sequence continues at coordinate 149,272,289 of CM042048.1, forward strand.
AGTCATGATGAATTTGTTTGTTGTCGGCTGCTGGGTAAGAAGTCTTTGCATTTAGTCAAAGTCAAGCCCACCTTTGCCAACGTTGCTTGCAAATTGGACAACTCCCTTCCCTTCCTTTTTATTTTTATATATTTAATTTATTATGCCAAAATAGAGTTTTTTTTCTTTTTAAATTCAAACATGTTTCTTTTTTATATCTTTTTATTTCTAAATTCTTTTTTCTTTTTAATTTTTTTTATTTCTAAATTCAAACCGTCCGTAATTCTATTTATGTTTGTCATAAAATAAGTATTCACTTTCAAAAAATAGATAACTAAATTATCACATTTACATTAATTAATGAACAAATATATAAGAGTTGTGAAAAGAAAAAAAAATTAAATTAGGGTAAAGATATCATTTAGTTACAAAAATATGTAATAATTATGTTTGTTTAAAACTATGTGTTAAGTCAATTGTGGACATTTATTTTGAGACGAAAGTAGTAATTTATGGATTTAGACATTTATTAGTTCCCAGGGTTTTTGGGTTTTCTTAGGATTTGTCTTTACAAACTTAGTGGGGGTGGATTCTTCTTTTTTGGTTCCTTCCTACTAACTCTTTTAGTAAATCTAGTTATGTGTCCTTCATATAAAGATTATTTTGGTCATTTTATAGGTAATTTCGTTAAAAAAATGTATACAAATCTAAAACAATTGGTATTATTAAAAAAAATCTCTTACCTCTCCTCATCTTTATCATCAATCATCGCCAAAAACATCAAGAACATGTACAAACGACATTCTAGATAAGCCTAGATTGAGCAAATTCAAATTCATATATCATAAACATATAATTGGAACCTATTCATTACCCATATATTTTAAATAAAATGAAATGAAACCCTAAATTCAAAATTGTCAATATCGAACTTCTTCAATCCGTTTGTGGATTAAAACACGATGGAGATAGAAAGCAAGGGTAAAGAGAGGTGGGCGGGCAGTTGTAACATAATAACCTACATTGTATCTTTCCTCAATTCACATCATTCTTCCTAGATATCAAACAAACAGAACCCATGTCTCTTTCAAAACCTAGAATTCTCTATGAGCTGCTATTTGGAACATATTTAGAGACACCACCAACAAATCTTTCTTCTTCATCATTTTATCATTAATTTTGAATTTCATTAGTGAATCGATCTGGAGTAACTAAGATGAATAGAGAGAGAGGGGTGATGCATACAGAGGGTGGCAACAGGCAATGGCAGGCAATGAAATATAAAGTAGGAGGGTGGGGATTGAGGGAGTCATTACGAGATGGAGTTGAGGATGGATTAGTCACAAGTTAAGAAGAATAGTGATAAAGGAGCCCAATTTAGAGAGAGGACTAGAAGGCTATGTGAGGGTTTAGGGATGTAACACCCTCAATTCTGGAAAAATAACAACTAATTTAAAATTTTCTAAATACATCGATAATTGATTCATCTACAATCACAATTTAAGATTTAACCTCGATACACACAACTCATTCTATACATACAGTCTATAATAAGGACATGTGCTAGTAAAACCCAATAACAGTCACTATCTCCAAACTGTGGAAGACTTCACCAACTACTTACACTTGTGTAAAGCTAAGGCTAAACTCTTCATAGTACTGCTAGAACCAAATCCCCAACTGGAACCTGATTCACATGCCGACAAAATAAAAAGGTTAGGCTTAACGCCTAGTGAGCTCAAGAGTTTTCAACATTTATATCATAAAAGAGGAAGAATGCAATTAAAATCATAATATTTCAAAATGATATGCTTCAATCATGAAAACGACTCGTTTACCAAAATTATGCATTTTAAACGAAAGAGGCACCAATATAATCGTTAACCAAACCAAACTGTTTTAAGGGCTAAGATCCCAATACAAAATGTTCTTTCGTAAATTTAGATTTAACCCAAAACTTGCTTAAAATGAGAATAGAGAGGACTCCCAATTTTTATAAAACGCGATTAAAATATTATATATCGGAATACCCAACCCGGGTAGAACATGACACTCAACTCATAAACCATAGATGAAAACCCATATAAATAAATATCGCCGTGAACACGAACATTAGACCCAATACACACACAACCATAAAATGGAAAGAAACCAAATACCGAAACGTGGAAATGACGTCTTTCATTCAAACCTTAATATACGTGGGGGAAACCCAATATTAAAGCCATCATTTGCCGCCGACCACACAAAAACCAAAGTTGATAAGATACGACATTAACATTTAAAATACCACCGATCGATGCCGGGGGAGACCTGTATACGTTGAGAGTAGAGGAACACGCAAGTAGGCCGCCCATACAACGTACTCGCATGTCATCTCAACGTTTCCATCTTGGGTGGTGAGAACACGTAAATGGGGCCACCCGTGATGTTATTGGATTTTACCACATATCCCGGTCCTAGTTCCCATGTCATACCAAACATCACAATCCTCGGACCGTTTATTGCCTCTAGCCATACTCCGTCGAGTTCCACCCTAAGGACTTACGGACATGGGTGTAATAACTGGGCTAAAAGTAAAGAATTTAGAAGATTGGGAAATTGTGTAAAAGGCCCATTTTGGAGGCCCAAAGAAAAAGCTTCGGAAATTATGCAAGTGACGACCCAGTTTGGAGGTGTAGAACACCTTTATGTTGGAACGAGGTGGGTGAAAGACAACTAGCCGGACTAGAGATTATGCAAGTGACGACCGATAAGGTCAGCCAGATTCGAGAAAGGTTAAAGGTAGCTCAAGATCGTCAGAAGATGTACGCGAATAAATGAAGGAAGTCGATCGAGTTTCAAGTAGGGGATAAGGTAATGTTAAAAGTTTCGTCATGGAATGGAGTTGTTCGATTCGGCAAGAAAGGCAAGCTGAGACCGAGATTTGTTGGGCCGTTTACTATCAAGGAGCGTGTTGGGAAGGTAGCATACAAGCTGAATTTACCGGCAGAGCTGCGAGGTATACACCCCGCATTCCATGTGTCTAATTTAAAGAAGTGTTTAGCGGAAGTAGATGTGGTGGTACCACTGGACGATATCCGGATAGACGAGAGACTAAGCTATGTTGAGGAACCTGTGGCCATCTTAGACCGTAAAGTGAAGAAATTAAGGAATAAGGAAATTCAATTGATGAAAGTTCAGTGGCAATTCCACAAGGGACAAGAAGCGACTTGGGAGTTAGAATCGGATATGAGGGTCCAATATCCCAATTTGTTCGACGAAGGAATTCCGGGGACGGAATTCTTTTGAGGGGGGGATGTTGTAATAACTGGGCTAAAAGTAAAGAATTTAGAAGATTGGGTAATTATGTAAAAGGCCCAGTTTGGAGGCCCAAAGAAAAAGCTTCGGAAAAGTTGGAGTTTTAATCTAAAGGCTCTCCTTTGGGTTAGGGATTTGTTGTTGGCGGCCGATCATAGAAGGGAGAATAGGCGACTTTGGGGAAGAAGCAAGGGCGAGAGATCGATTCAGCTATCCAAGCACAATGTGGTCTTCTTCAAGGTAAGTTCCCCTACTCGATTCTATTTTGGGTCTTGGAGGTTTCCTTTTATTTTAAGATTGATTATTGTGAATTTAGAGTGTAATATGATGAAGTGTGGAGTGGGAGTTTGAGGTTTTGTTATCTGGGTATCAAAAATGGAGATGAAGGCTTAACCTAGACTAAGTAATTTTGTAGCCAAATTAATAAAAGGGATTCGGGTTTAGAATCGATTCCCAATTTCCGTTGGTTGGGGAAGTCGAAATCTCCTTAGTCGTGAATCTGTTGTCGATCGACCGAACCCTTGGGGGAACCGGGGGACCCCGGTCGCTGAAACCCCGGGCGACCCCGTGAGGCATGACCTCGGTCGACACCTGGGGAGATGCCCCGGTCGACACCGGTAAATGGAGTCCGGGCGAGTGAGACCCCGATCGATCCCGGGGCAAGTTGGAACACACCGGGCGTTGAAGCCCCAGTCGGCCCCGGTCCAGGCGCGGGTGTTGGGTCATGACCCATGGTCTGTTTCTGCGTGTTTTGGGATTTTAGTAGCAGGCCCGTTGATATGATGTTAGTATGTTTAGATAGGTAGGTTTTGGGTGGGCCGAATTCTATTATGTTAATTTGGTCCAATGTTGAGGTCGGTTTACGTATTGAATTAGAAGTTACCGAGAGTTTATAGGCCTTTGTCTTTTTATAGGATCCATTTCAGGTCGTAAGGGTAGATGCAAAGAGTAAGCAGGACAAAGAAGTTGTTTTCTGGACTGAAGTTGTTTTTCTAACAAAGAAATTATGCATTATGTTTGAGTTTTATGAAATCATGAAATGTTGTTATGTTGATAATTATTTGCGAGATTTCTTTATTTATGTTTAAAGTTTATTTATTATTGCGGTTAGAGTGGAAATGTATGCATGCATGATCTGAAGTGTGTTAGGCTCTAAGTCAGGGGGTGTATCCCGCCTGTGCTCATACCGAGGGGTGTGTTCCGTTTATGTCGTTGGAGGTGTGTCCCAGCAAGGTAGTGTGAGTCACAGACACTCTGTCACCTTAGGGTGACGGTAGTGTGAGCTGAAAAGTTGATTGAAAATGCGATTATTATTTTTTATAGCTGAAAAGGGGTTATTCATTATTAAATTCTTTAATTGTATCTTGGATTGAAGCGAATTTTAGAGGGGACTCACTAGACCGTTAGTCTAACCCTCACTCTTTCAAAACATAAAAACCTTTTCAAGTAGGCACGAGGCTGGTGGATCGGGTAAAGGGAAGGAGAAGGCTTAAGCAGCATCCTTTAATAGAAGACTCCATTTTAGTGTTTCTGTTAGATCTCAGTTGTGTAATAGGTTGCCTCTTCGCAAACCTTAAGAATTTTATTGTTGACTTGGGCCATTTTGGCATTGATTTATGTTATGTTAGTTATGTTTTTATGCTTGTAAGTTTGGGTTATTATAATGGGTGCATATTCAATCTAGATGAGTTTCAACTCGAAGGCTCGTGCCACCTATTGCCTACTCGCTAGTGAACCCAAGCGGTCAACGGTCATAACCAACCTTACCCGCTTTCCCAATACAGACAGACTTACGTGCCTATGGATCCAATACAACACTGTCTAACATTATATGACTCCAATTTATTGACCAAAGCACCCAAAACATGTAACTCTCAAATGACACAAAATAAACGCCATCATACTCAAAACTCCACAATGGTTATTAACTCGGACAAATGTCCTCAAGACTCAAAATTAGCCAAAATCGAGCAAAAGGCCCAACAATTTACGTAAATCTCAAATGAAAGCCAGTATAGACATCGAAACACGTTTGACCAACAATTATGCAAACACCACAACCAAAAAGGGTAATTAACCCAAAACTTCACATTGGTTGAAACAAAACGTTTTCCAAATGAACTCGTTCTCTTCATGTTGCCAAAATGACTCATAGTACAATGATATGCATTTTCCAACGGTTTATAAAATCGTATGCACCAAATGGACAATTATATAAAATGACCTCCATTTATATATTATATCATCAAAGAAAACATATCAAAATGATTTATTTATCAAAATACTCAAAAATCACCAAGATGTGTGTTACATAAGTTTATAAAGTTAAATATATCCAAATAATCAAAACTTATCAACAGTTAACAATTTAATGTAAAACACAAACACTTTAAAATAAACATTTTGGTATGTACACCATTTTCACAAATCAAGTTGAACACACATTGATAGATTTAGGCTAAATCTAGATTTTACCCCTAACTTGAGTTCATTTGAAGAATTCTGAATCCACAAGCAAATCCTTCCGAAACCTAGATACACAATTTCCACCCATAAACAAACACATTTAACCATTTAAAATCGATCCCCAAACACTTTACATCAAAATCCCCATTTTGGTCAAAACCCTAATTTTGACCTAAATCTTCCAAAATCTTACAAACCAAGATTCAACAAATCAATCACTAGGGAAATCATCGAGGAAGCATTTATAACTTATAACTAAGGTTAAAACCTAGGAGGATGAACTTGCTACTTGGGTTTTGGTAAAAACCTAGAAAACTCAAATGAAGGTTAGGGTTGGAGATGAAGATGGAGGCTCTTGGTGTTTAGCTTCTACACTTGACCTTGACGACGGTTTACCTCCAAAATATGCAATGATTTGAACCAAAGGTGTTCTAAAACGTCAAAGGGGGGTGTTGGGTCGTTCTTGGGAACTTTGGGAGAGTTTGGAACTGACTTGGGTGAAGTGGTATGAGAAATGAAGCAAAAATCGAGACTTTAAGGGGCCTTGGTACACCTGGCGACATTGCCAGGCGACAATGCCCAGGGCAAAGTCGCTGGAGTGTACCAGCCCACTGTTCTAGTTGAGCAACATTGACAGTGCGACTATGACAGTTCTTTTCCAAGCTCTGAAACTCGACTTTTTCAACGCCAACCCTCTCGATACTCTAAGGATCTCAGAGAAATGTTTCCCCGACATAAACCCCACCATTTACAAGATGCAAAACGTCCGGGTGTCCTTTGCTTACCGAAAAATACGGGTGTTACAAGGGATTCCATAAAATTACCATTTTACCTACGTATGGAAGGCATATGAGAGAGGAGTTAAGCGGTGGAAGGTTAATGGTGTTAGTGGGAGATACCTAAACCGAGATAACATATATACCGAAGAGTTTTTTTTTTTTGTAAGAAAATGAATTTTAGGAGCCAAAACCACGTAAACACACTTACATTTTTCATTCTTCAATTATTCTACTGGTTTTTGTGAAATCATGTGTCAAATTAGCTACGTTTTTATTATAACTTTTTTTATTAGTTCTTATGTTTTGGTATTAATATAGAAAAACTATATATGATGTTAGAATTAATATAGATATATTTACTCTCTAGAAAATTTAATTACAAACTTGCAAATAAAAACTAAAAAAGGCATCTAACCAAAAATAATAATAATAATAAACGAATAATAAAATATTGAACAAGTTTCTACAGCTAATAGTTTATAGTTGTGTTACAAGCATGTTTTTTATGTGACAAACGTTATGTTACAAAAACTCTCAAATCTAAAATACATATTTAAACATTATTAAATTTTGTAATGAATCATATCAATCTTATTAGACTCTAGTGACATATTTAAAAAAAGTTTAAATGTCGTAAAAATATTAAATGTTCACATCTGAATTGTTAAAGAAAAAACCATTTGAAGATGTATATATGAATTTATATAAATAATCTGTTACAGATTTTTTTATAATTTACATATAAAATTTTCCATAAACTTATCATCTATACTATATTATAAAGTAAGGATAAAAAACTCTTAAATACAAATTATTACGCACAAGGTACCATTATTTTATGCAAGATTTTAAAAAACTCTCAATTTACAAGTATCAAAGCACACGATACATATTACTACTGTAGACTTTTAACACCTACCAATTTGGTATGTGCAGTGTCTTCCTTTTATGCAGACATTTCAATCTATCACTATTAATTAATATATTATATTACTATAATTTTGTTTTAATTATATTATTAAATATGTAATTGCTTATTTTTTCTAGATGTCATTAAAATATATAAGATAATCATTGAATTCTAACAAAATACTTATTTTTTTTATATAAAAAGCATTATATTATTAAGCCTAAATTAAACAAATTTATAAAAAAACATTATCACTTTCTCAAAACCATTCAAAATCGTACTGTAAATCGACAAAAAAATAAAATGAAACATTAAAATCTTGATGTATCTCGCTGCATTGCACGAGTACGCTTCTAGTAATATTTATTAATTTTCTAATTTGAATCTTCTCAATATAAAAATTAGCTTAAATTTGATTAATTTAGGATTAAATATCATAAGAATTAAAAATATAAAAACATAATGATTTGAATATATGCACATGGAAGGATCCAAAAAAAGTCTTGAAGGTGTAGGTCTTGTACATTGACCTACATACCCTTTTAACAATTTGTTTATCCACCGTTCTCATGGGCCGACATCCCGTTTGCACTCTCTACTTTCCTACTTTCAACTCCTCTTCCTTTTCTTTAAAAATTAAAATTAAAATTAAATAAACTAAATCAAGATCTATGGGTTATTTAGCAGTTGTTGAATGGTTTAGTGCATAATAATTAGGTGGTCAAAATAATTAAGATGCCCTTATGGTATAAGGGTTGTTTGGCAGTTGCTGAATGATTTGGTGCAGAATGATTAAGTGGTCAGAATGATTAAGATGTTATTATGATATAGTGCAAAATAAAATATGGTTGTTTGATAATTATTCATAAAGAAATTAGGGCGCTGAATGGTTAAGGGAGAACCAAGATACAAAATCATTCAGAGGGTTTTAGAGGCATTAAGAGACATACTTTTTTTTTGCCAAACAAGATTTATCTTTTAGAGATTGGTAATGAATCATTAAGAGGTAAACAAACAACTCCATAGCGTAAAATAAAATATGATTGTCTGGTAATTGTTCATAATGAAATTTGGGGGTTGAATGGTTAAGGGATGACCAAGATACAAAATCATTCAGAGGGTTTTGAAACCATTAAAAGACTGATTTTTTTTTTTGCCAAACAAGATTCACCTCTTAGAAATTTAGATAATACCTCTTAATGGAACTATTATAAGGTAAACAAATAACCCCTCGGTTTTTAAGATTGCTTAATTAAAGTGTTTATTAACTTATTTATGTATGGTACCGGTCATAAACAATTTTTAATGATTGGATGAGAAGAAAAGAAAATTGTTTATACCGGTTTGCACCGGTGATAAGAAGTTTTTGATAAGACATTTCATTCTAACTTATTGTCTTATTTGAAACAACTTATCAGTTTTTTGGTCATTTTACATGTATATGCAATCTCAAACACCCCTAGAAAATAACTTATTAACTTATTACATTTTGGTATCACTATAAGCTAATCCAAACACTTTTTATAAGACTCTGATTCAACACCAGATAAGTTGATAAACATTTTTATTAAAAAAAATGTTTTAAATATACAATCCCAAAACACCCCGTTATATTTCACATTTTTAATATTTTGATTTAATCTAATTTTAACACTAATAATGGTAATGGCGTATGTTATAAAATATTTAAAAATAATGGTGTATGTAACAACACTCATAAATAATGGTGTGTGAATTAAATATGCTTTAATATATTGTTAAGTATATTTTTACCTATTAATCTCCTTGTCATATATATATATATATATATATATATATATATATATAGACTTAAGTTTGCGTGAGACCAAACTTTAAAGTATGAAACTTCACACCAAAAAATTGTGAATATAAAAAAAATCAAACTTTTCATAGGGAAAACACCGTAAATGTTACATTCACGGTGTTTTTCGCTGTGAATGTTCGTTTTTTTTTTACCTTCACAGCGTCTTCACTGTGAAGGTTCGGATATACCTTAACAGTCTTTTATCTGTGAAGGTTTGATTTTTTTTAACTTGGTTTAGGTTTTTTTACCTTCATAGTGTGATTACATTATGAATGTTCGAATGTTTTTTTACCTTCATAGTGTTTTGGTGTGAAGTTTCATGTTTTAAGGTTTGGTCTCACGCGGTCTCACGGAAACAGCTTGGTCTCACGTGAACCTGACCCTATATATATAAGACTTAAGATTTGTTTTTTTTATAGTTATATATATATATACTATATTATAAAGATGACATAAAAAACTCTTAATTACAACTCACTAAGCTTTATGTACTATCATTTAAAGTTATCTACTTAAAATCTCTTAAAAATAACTACTAAAGCCTAATGTACTACCTGTAAAACTTTTAACCCTAATTAATATATTTCATCCTTATCCCCCAAAATCCTTATCTCTAATTCTCAAACCCTAAAATTATGAAATTTGAATTCTGATAAACATAATCAAAACAGGATAAACATCTCAATTTAAATTATATAAGATAATTAATGAATTTTAACAAACTACTTAATTTTTTTATATAAAAAACATTATATTGTTAAGCATAAATTAAACAATTTTATATATAAAAAAACCATTATCACTCAATAAAAATCATCCAAAATCGTACTGTAAATCAATAAAAAACAAAAAATAAAAATAAACATTAAAATCGTGATGTATCTCGTTGCATCGTGTGAGTACGCTTCTAATATATATATATATATATAAGACTTAAGATTTGTTTTTTTATAGTTTTAACACTGATTCATCTGATTTTAATATAAATAAGAATAATTGTAGTAACATACATAAAAATATTTAGATGACTTGGAAGTATTAGGTGTAAATATTTGTGTCCAAATAAAATATATTTTTTTAATTTTAGTTTACAAAACCTATCTTTGGAACCATCATTCATGATTATATTTACACAAAATGATTATTAAAAAAGAATTTTGTTCGTAAAGTTGTAATATATTTTATTTTTATTCAAAAATCAAAGTATTTTTTCTTAATTATTTCAAATAAGCTATTATATTTTTTTTTTTAAGTTTGAACTTTTTAAAAGTAGATTTTGAAAATAAGTACATTTTATTTTATTTTAATTCACTTTGTCTTATATATTATGTAAAAAAATAATGTAGTTATCAATATATTTTTAAACACGAATTTAAATATTTGACAAGTATATTTAATTTAAAACCTTTAAAATGCATTTGATATGTTAAGTAGAACCATAGAAAATGAAAATTATGAAACAGGTAGTAATAAACATGATGAAATGAGCTAAATTTATGTCATTTATAGATGAAAAGAAGAAATCCAACATATATAAAAACAAGTTGATGTTTAGGTGATTGTACAATGAACATAATATCTCTATTTTTAAACCTTTTTACAATTTTTTTTTGTTAATTTAATAAATGCTTAAATTTTTTTTTAATTCAACATTTTCTTTCTAATTTAGAGAATGACATTGTTTCTCACATTTATTTTATTGTTTACACTCTTAATGTTTACTAGACATGAAAATGTATTTCAAGAAAAATATTGTTTCATGATTTAAACTCACATTTCTTTTATCACATAAATTAAATATAAATAATTAACACAATAAAAAATAATGGGTGATATTATATGCATCCCTTTTAGAGCATCTCCGACTCCAACAACTTCTTCAAAATGAGAAGTAAAAGTCAAATTTTCAAAAAAAATCTCTTCATCTCCAACATATTATTTATTTTAGAGATTACACAATTAATTATATTATTAAAATATTCAATACAACTTATAAAAATATTATTTATCTCTACTAAACATTTAATTTAAAGTAATTTCATTGGTAGAATGAATAAAAAACTATTTCTCTCTCATAAGTAATCATTTTTTGAAAATCTCCAAATTCGGAGATTTTCATCATCTCTCTTCTACCTTCTCCATTTTGGAGAAGGTTTTGGGTGATCTGTTGGAGCAAAAAATCTCCATTTTGAAGAAGCTGTTGGAGATGCTCTTATATTTACAATCGGGTCAAATCATGCATTAAGAATGTAAAAATTAAGTTTTGATGTTGATGTATATGAAAAAAATAATAATAAATAAAGTGCATTTTAGCAATATATAAGGATACATTTAGTCTACTCGGATTATATTTTGTTTAAACTGTTCAAAAGTTGCATAGATTATTTCATTATGTTAATGTGTTTACCGTATTTATTTTGATTAAAAATATATTTATTTTTAATATTATATATATATTTTTGAACGGCATCAACACACGTTCCCGGGGTATTCGAGCTCCCACTTAAGGGTGCCACCCGACTAATCCCCGACGATCATTTATATTTTGATAATCATATTTTGTATCAATTATTTTTAAAATTGCGGAAACTATATAAAAAACAAATATCGGGGTAAATTCAATATATTCAACCCAATTATTTTATTATATTTTAACTAGTATTATTTAACTCAAAATAGTAAATAAAAATCTACTCATCATGCTTATCTTGAATAATAATAATAATAAGATGTAAAAGGAATCTCATAAATTAAATTATTTGAAATGAAATTAATAAAAAGGGGAGGATAAGATGGATTTGTTAACACGTATTTGACAATATTTTCCACGTTATATTATAAAGTGTTTAAAATAATGAAAATAAAAAGTGGTGGGGTTTGAATACTTTTAATATGTTTTGTTGCGTATGATACGTGCCTCGTGCGCGTAATGCTTCCAATATTTTTTTATATTATTATTAATTATTAATAATATATATATATATATATATATATATATATATATATATATATATATATATATGTGTATCACATTGTCTGTCAACCCCTACAAACTTCATGGTGCGTCGGTGTTTAATCCCATCGGACCGTCAAAAAGTGATTAAAATTACGTTATGTTTTATCTGACTTTTTAATGTTTAGGGGTTGTTTGTTTATTTCTTAATGGTTTAATTAAGAGACAATTTTTAAATCGTTAAGAGGTAAATCTTGTTTGGCAAAAAAAAGGTTGTCTCTTAATAGTTCCAAAATTCTCTTAATGATTTTGTATTCTGACCCTCCCTTAACCATTAAGAGCCCTGATTTTCATTATGAACAATTAGCAAACAACCATATTTCATTTTACATTATATCATAAAAACCTATTAATTATTCAGACCACTTAATCATTCTACACTAAAGGGTTGTTTGTTTAAAAAAAAAAAACTTTTATTGACTCTTAAGTCTGAATCGTTCAACTTTTTTACACATCACTTCTTATTAATCATAACTAAAATAAGACTTCACACTTTAGACGTCTTAAAAAACAAACGACGCCTAAATCATTTAGCAACTATCAAACAGCCCCTTAGGTAAAAATTTGATTATCAATAACCTTAATTGGTTTTATACGAAACCTGCTTCTAAGATATTAATATGGGGGAATATTTTTTAACGCACTTAGTAGCTAAGGCTAACGGGAGGTCCGGTAGGGGTGTAAACGAGTCGAGCTCGAACTTAATATTCCTTGAGCTCAAGTCGATCTCGAACACGAAATACAACATGTTTAACTTAACGAGTTGAACTTCATAACACTAATGTTCGACTCGACTCGTTCGAAAGCTCGATTAATCTTTATGAATCGATGGTAAAATTTATAATCCCTATTCATACAGTAACATCATTTTGAATGCATTCAATTTGAATTGGTATTTTCTCCATTCCAATTATTGTGAAGAGACATCTACAATCGTTAGTCTTGGGTAGTTTATTTGTGAAAATGTATGTATAGCCAAAAAAAGGACTGCATTTAAAATCGAGTCAAGTCGAGCCGAGTCGAGTCATTCAAGCAAACATTTTTTCAAACTAAACTAAATATATTTATATATTTACAAATTATATAATCAAAATATAAAATTCGTCGAGCTAGAGCAAATAAATGAGTTAATCAATCTCAAGTTCAAGTTCATAAACGAGCATCGAGCTCGAGCTCAAACATTGACAAAATATTCGAGCTGAAGCACGACTTTGAAAAAGTTAATCAAGCTCGAGCTCGAGCATGATTTCGTTTTTCGAGCCGAGCTCGAATAACCTGCTACTCAACTCGACTCGACTTGTTTACACCCTAGGGTTCGGGAACCCAGGACCTATTTTGTAGTTGCGCAAAATCGTCTCACCCCTTTTCAATATTAATTATATGTTTTTTCTTTAAATGCAAATTGAGTGTTTTTTATATGATTTTTCGACCTTCGTTATCTTTTTTCTTTTTCTTTTTAATTTAATGAAATTGGAGTGTTTTCTCATAAAATCAAAGGTAAACTTGCGGGTTCAAATCAAATGTGGGTCGGGCAAGTTGGGTTCGAACTAAATTTAATTAGTTAAGGTATTAGGAGGTCAGATGGAGGTTCAAAGGAAAAATCTCAAAAAAATGGAAAATTGAGGAATACCCTGGTAGTTATTTATCTGGACGGTATGCACATAAATGGCTATCAGAGAGTTCCTCAGTTTTCCGTTTTTTGAAGTTTTCCCTTGAACCCGACCCTATATAACTGTTAACCATAATATTAAAAAGGATGTAGAAATTGTGTTTTTAATACATATTTCTTTTTCCAACCATATATTAAAAAATGGATGTAAAGTGGATAATGATACTATTTTTGTGTTGGTTTTGCCGACTAATTGGAGGTAAGATCACTAACATTTTGTGTTTAAAAGGTTGGTTAGAGATGAACTTACATGTGGATATGAATTTGGATTGCCAAACCAACCATTTCTTGCACCGATTCCATCTTTCAAAAATCTAAATCTATCCATCCATCAATAATTAGTTCAGATCCAGACATGTATACTGAAAAAGAAAAAAAGAAAAGAATTGATCATAGTCGGTTGGATTGGTCCTACCCAATCCATCTTTTTAATATTAACTATTTTTTTGTATTATATATTATATAACAACCCAAAATTTGAAATATGACAGATTAATTTTTAACTTCTATGTAACACCATAATTACTCCAAATCGAATCTCAATTAGAATCCTTGAGTTTTCTTACAGAGCAAAGCCAATTTAAAGATCCACAACTTTCAAACTACACCTCGAATAAGAACTAGGTTAAGAATGAGTGCTACTACAACTCAACAGCAGTCGTTATCTCCAAAGTACGCAATATATCCCAATTTATTGCCAAGTCTTTCACGAGCCTCCAACCAACACTCAACTCTCCTCAACCGTCGTTAGTACTATTTCCCAACAAAGACCTGATGCACATGCTGACAAGAAAAAGTGTTAAGCTTATAACACAAGCACTTTTCATCTCAATTATATAAAATGGTAAAACTGAAAGAATGTTGTTTAAGTCACCATTGCCCAAATGAACTGCATTTATTAGAAAAGCAACATCTTTCCTAAAACCTACCATTTTCTTGATGAAAACTCAATGAACAACACACCCATTTTAATAAGAAACCAAAACTCAATACCCACCCAAAACGTAAATAAGGCTTGACAAGCAAATACCGAAAATGTGGATAAAACTCTATTATCCAAAACACGAAAATGTGAATAATGTTCAATACCCAAAACCACGAATTATGGGTAACACTCCATATCCCAAAAACAACACATTTCGATGACGTAGGAGACCTGTTCCAATTGATCGTGATGAAACACAAATTAAGTCATTCATCAACGTTATCGAGTATCACCACAAGATCCAGGTCCCTATGTTTAACTCCTTCCGAGTTTCCACCGTAATACCGAAGGTCCCCGAGTCCGACCCCACACGAGTTCACCTCCACAATACCCCTGATCTTAGTGCCTACTCACATATAATAGAGTTACACTTCAAATCCCTACAATACCCATGATTACTTTGTGTCTACTCTATTAGGTCAAATCCTCAAAACATGGGTTCCGGTGCCCAAATCCTCACGAGTTCATCACATAATACCCAGGGTCCTAGAGCCCGACTCAACTTGAAATCACATTTCCAACACCAACGGTCCCGAAGTCCGACTCATAATAGTTCATCCCTACAATACCGAGACGACCACAATGCTTACTCAAGAATTGATCACCAAGTGAGAACATCAAAACTCCTCACTTATCAAACATGACTAACTCATATGCCTATGGATCAATGGCATTACAGTCTAAACTACACGACTTCAATTGAGCGACCAACACACTCAAAACGTGTAATGTCGATAAACATGCAATATATGTAAATTACGCCCAAAGATCGACATTGAGTATTTTAAGTTGCGCAAAGTCCCTTAAACTCATTAGGACCAATATCGAACCAATAAACCCCACAACTTATTTGACTACACAAATAAAAGCCTCAATGAAATGCATTTGCTTTAGGCAAACTCATGCTACAAAAGTATGATTAATTCAAAACTAATCATTGCATGAGATAAACCATATTCAAATAGAAATCATACAATTTATATTTCCAAAATCCCTCACAAACCAATAATATGCATTTTCCAAATGATTTATAAAACTAAATACACTAACTATGCATTAGCGTCAAATAATCTTCGTTATAGGCAATAAATCATCGAAAGACCAAACTACTATGATTTATTCATCAAAATATCCAAAAACCCCAAATGTAAATTTTTTTTACAAAATCATATAAAATCAAATGTACTAAAAATGCAAATTTCATCAAATAATCAACACATTTGATAAATATCAGGTAAAACATTTTAATACTCCAAAATGAAAAATGTTAACATGTACAAAGTTTTCACAAAACAATTTGAACTCAAATTGCTAGGTTAAGTTAAACGTAGTTTTCCAAATCCCAAGTTTAGAATTAATAGGTTGAGATTTGAGGTCTAAAGGCAAAATTTTCCAAAGGAAAACTCCTGACAAGCATAAACCAAGCCTAACAAGGCACCATAGGTGATTATAAAGTTCATAACCACGAAACCCCCAACTAAAGAACAAAACATCCAAAAAACTTACCTCCTCGTGAACCTTGAAGAATCCAAGCTTAGATCCCATAATGAAACTTCCCAAGGCACTCAAAGGCCCCTCAAATGCTCCAAAATCAAGCCTCAGAGCATCTCCAACAGCTATGCTATAATTTTTTTAAAATAGAATAGAGTGAATTACATAAATGGTCCCTCGTGAATGCCTAGATTTCACTTTTAGTCTCTCCAGTTCTAAAAGTATATTGGTGGTCCCTAAAAGCGAGTTTTGGAGCCCAAATTCGTCCCTGACACTAACGTCGCCCACTGAGGTGCCGTTAGAAGTCACATGTGCCCCTCACGTGAGGGGCATTTTAGTCTTTTTACCCATATTCTCCTCCATCTTCTTCCTCAACAAGAACACCATCCAATGCCACCACCACCTTCCTCCTCCTCCTCCACCACCACCACCACCACCACCACCACCACCACCACCACCACCACCACCACCACCACCACCATGAACATTCAAAACTTCAAACCTGAATTTAAATCTAAATCATGTTCATACAAATCAAATAACAAAAATATTCATACAAAATAACAAGAGCATTCATACAAACCAAACCCATTTTACAGCAAAATGATACAAATTTAATAACAACCCAACATAAATCAAACTTTAAAATCAAAAACCCTAAATCCAAATTCAATCCCAAGAACACCAAGAACATTTAACAAATCCCATATACAAATCAGGAACCAAAATCCAGATATAGGGGTGTTCATCTAAACCGCCAAACCGCACAAACCGCTCACACCGCACCGTAAAACGCGGTTTAAAACTTCTGCGGCGCGGTTTGCGGTTTGCATTTTTTCCAAACCGCACTATGCGGTACGGTTTGCGGTTTTGAGTTATCAAACCACGGTTCAAACCGCACCGCACCGCACCGCACCGCACATTATATATATGTATATTTTTTTTAATTTTATATATTACACACACATATATGTATATATATATATATATATATATATATAATAATTGCAATATTTATATAATATGTATTTACGAGTTGGACGTGTTGAATATTTTTATTTTTTAGACTACGATCAAGTTATTGCTGACTTCAAAATGAAGTTTTAATTTTATAATTATTGGATTGTAGGTGTAAAGTGCGTTAGGTACAAACCGCACCGCACCACACCGCATTTCGCGGTGCGGTTTGAGATATATGCGGTGCGGTTTGCGGTTTGGGAAAATGCTCAAACCACATATGCGGTGCGGTTTGCGGTTTTGCCCTAAACCGCACCGCGAACACCCCTATCCATATATGGATCGAAGAAACAGAACACAGAAAGAGTTTTAACAAATCCCATATACAAATCAGGAACCAAAATCCAGATATGGATCGAAGAAACAGAACACACACAGAGAAAGAGAGGAGAAAGACCATTTGATGGTTCTTGGTTCTTCGAGAAAAAACCGATGACTCTCGTCTCAAACTTCTTCTCCGATCATTATCCTGAAGTCGATTGCCGCTCGTTTTCTCAGCTTCTCATCGGCGCCATGGCATCACCGGCGTTCAAATCCCGACGACTTCCGTGTTTGAAGATTGTTCGTCTTCAAAACAAGTTGATTTCGTGAATAAATCGGGAGGATTTAAGCAAAATCGACATGTAGATTTGGTGATTGCGAAATCGCCATCTGGATTTATGTTTCCATCTATGTTTAGTCCTTCTGGATTGCTCAACTCTCCTGGATTTTTCTCACCTCTTCAGGTATTGGAGTTGGGTAGGTGGTTTTGAGAGGAGAAGATAGATTAGAGTTGACGAGGTGGTTTTGGGAGATACATTTCCCAATAATGGTTTTTAGGGACCAAATATCCATGTTTTGCTTTATTTAAAAAAAAGAAATAAAAATATAAAAGTATTAATTTAATTATGTATTTTAAATAAAATAAAAAGGGTAAAAAGACTAAAATGCCCCTCACGTGAGGGGCACGTGATGGGGTTAACGGAGCATGCCTTAACGGCGTTAGCGCTAGGGACGAATTTGGGCTCCATATCTCGCTTTTAGGGACTACCAATGTACTTTCAGAACTGGAGGGATGATTAGTGAAATCCAGGCATTCACGAGGGACCATTTATCTAAAACAAATTACATTCAACTCCAACAGCTACTCTATTTTAGCAATTCTATCATCAATTATATTAATAAAATATTATTTTCTCTCCTAATCACACAACTTCAATGTCTCATATTGGTGGAAAAAAATTAAATATTATTTCTCTCTTCAATATAGAGTTTTAGAGATTTCTCCAAATTTGGAGATTTTTACCTTCTCTCTTCTTTTCTCTGTTTTAGCATATGATATAGCATAGTTGTTGGAGCAAAAAAATTGCTAAAATCTCACTTTTTTCTATTTTAGCATAGGTGTTGGAGATGCTCTCAAGCTCCCAAAGTTGCCAAAATAGAGAGGAAATGAAGAGAAATGAAGAGAATGGGGGAAATGAGATAACCCTAGCTGAAATTAGGCTTAAAAGCACACATAGGCTTCCCGCAACCTTAGATCGGGCCAAGTCGCGCGTGTTCTTGAGCTTTAGACCACAGTGACTTTTGCGAACCTGCCCACGACTTGAGGTCGCGAGCCTGGTCGTATGGACCCTCTTTTACCCCGAAACTTCGCTCTTGCTATTCGTTTTGACCCTGCAAATGCCAAAGTGATTAGACACGTATAAATTCCACAAAATGAGAATGTCATGCCCAATGGTGATTAGATTGGACCGATAAATGCATTTCTTAAAACTACGAGTGTTACATATTAACTATTTTTTATCATACAATTAACCATTTTTATCAGCGACTATAAGATTTATATACCAACATTCATTCAAATGCTTAGAATGTCTTTATTTAAAAGCAAATGAAGACAATTATAAGGCACATGGAAATACTACTGTGTAGCAGTTTCAATCTCCACATAACTATCAAGTACAAGATCGAACCAGATGTAGATACAATGAAATGTTATAAGCTTTAAAACAACTCTTCTGGTCTCTTTACTCGAGCATGTAATCAGCTTTCTCGAAAAATTACATAACTAGTCTAGACGAACCACTTTGTCCTTAACCGGTCCCAATTGGTCCCAAGTAGTCTTGAATCATTTCGACCTTCTTAACCAGTCCCAAATACCAGCAGTTGTAAGTAACAAAACGGATGGGTTAGGTAAGAATTTTGGTGAAGAGTGGTGTATTTTCAAACGAGTCAAAAACCAGTAAAGTGGGTTGGCTCGGCAATACTTTTGTCTAGTAAAAAAACATGTTAATAAAAGAACGATATATTTTCAAAATAAAGCAATTTAATATGTTCAAAAGTCTAAGCACTTGACTTGAGTAGTATTCCATGAAGGACATTTAACATGTTTAACTTCTTTTCTTTTTTTTTTCTTTTTTTTTTTTTTTTTTTATATTTAAGCTAAAGTTTTCAAATTTAACTAAAAAAACAATATTATTTGTATTGACTCGTTTTTATATAACTTGATTGCAATTACGGCGGGTCCAATATTTTTTTGAAACTTCACGTTGTTCATCAATACTTCGAATAAAAAGGGATTTAAATTCTTGAATAAAAAGGGATTTAAATAAACTTCACGTTGTTTATAAATTCGATTCAAAATAGTTACTTTTATTCTTGAATACTGGACTCAAATTTGACTCGATTTTTAAAAAATCAACACGTATTTAAGTAACTGATAGTTTTTAAATTTATTACAAATGTTGACCAATATGATAACTAGTTTTCGGACACACTTTTTAAATAAGGATCCATATAAAATTTCAGTTAAGACACACTTGAAATCATTTCACAAAATGAATCATTTAATGCTCATGCCAATCAAGATTCAATCAATAAACATTCATAATATATATGCATTTATGAACAATATTCGACCAATAATCATTTATGTGTAACAATCAAACTCGTGACATAAGGCAAAACTAACTTTATTAACTAACAATGCCAAACGGTCTAAAACAACATCTACACTTCAAGGTTTAGGGAATGACAACCTAATATACAACTGAGATTACAAGGAACGAAAACTATAAAGGAGGTCTTCTAACCTAGCTCCGGCTCACACTTTCTTCTTACTCTTGCTCGATCCTCCTACCTCATGTCTGCCTGAAAAGGTTTTTAGTTTGAAAGAGCGATGGTTAGATCGAAAGGTCTACTAAGTTCCCTCTAATAATAGTTCACATCTCCAGCATCAAATAAAAGATTTATATGCAATTATAAACCAATTCATAAACTCGCTTTCGGCATACACTACCGTCACTCGAAAGTAATAGCGTGTCTGGCTCATACTGCCTTAATCTGGGACACCCTCCCATAGTCCCATTGGCATAAACGGGACCCCCCCGACTTAGGTCATACTCGCCAACTACAATGTATGCATACATTTAACCAAGAACAAAAGTGTAAAACAACATTTAAGGTAAAGCTCGCATATATATAAAGCATACATAAATAAATAAAATGCTTTAAACGACTTCCACATGCTTTTAACCACTTTATCATCGTATAGCATTTAGTTTAGAAAACTCACCTGATGTCCTCCTCTCGCGATTACTTCTATTATCGGGAACAAATCCTATACGAAAAGCGACATGGACCGATAAGTCCCTCATCGACTCTATAAATCTACGATTGAACTTCTCTCGCTTTAACCTTCTAAATTCACACAAAGGAATAGAGATCCTTGGCCCAAACTGAGATGGGTCGACTGGACCATTAACCCCACGGTAAACAGGGACGTGGGCTAAAGTTTCTTAGGTCGCGGCATTATGTTAATGCCCGGGGTCGGGCTCATCGCCTCCCGGGGTTTACTCTCGGTCTCTCTCTCGGCCTAAGCAAACACGGGGTCACCCGACCTATAAAAAACCGGGGTCGCCCGACTCCTCGTCTCCCGGTGCGAAGCCAACTCCCGGTGTGCAGCAAGCCCCCGGTGCGGGCAAGCGACCGGTGCGGGTAAGCGCCCGGTGTGGGCATGCGCCCGGTGTGCCCTTTTTACACTGCAACCCACATACAGGTTCCATGTGGCGGCGATTCAATCGCACACCCACCAAGATGGTAACCTCTTTCAAACGATACAAGATTTTCTTAATCACATCAATATAAATTATCTTATTAATCCAAAGTATTAGATCGATTAAGGGATTAATCATAAGATCTTGAGGTCCCCAAATCCTTCCAAATGAACATCAGACTTCACCCCAAACAAAAGGGAGTCTCACCCAACCTACCAATCTTATAATAAAAGGAATAGTAAGCATAGAAACATTACCTTGAAGAAGGTTGATTAAGAACTTGAATCCAAGGAAATGCTTATTCATTCTTCTTCTCGTTTTCTCCAAAATTGCCCTTACCATTTCTTTTCTCCCTTGAATGAGTCTTCAGCAGCCAAATACAAAAAGAATGAGGTCATTAGGGTTAAACCCTTGTATTTCAAAGTTACAGTTAGCCCCTCCAACTTTGAGTCTTGACAACTAAACACCCAACTCTACAAATTTAAAATTAGAACCCGGTTATTACAATACTACCCCCTCAAAAGAATTCCGTCCTCGGAATTCTTTCGCTAAACAAGCTAGGGTACTGGGACCTTATACCTAATCCCACTTTCCCCGTTGTCTCTTGCCATTCATGATATCGCCAGTGCACTTTCACAGGGCGGTTCTCTTTTTGATCCTTAACTTGTAAACCTTACGGTCAAAGACTTCCTTAGACCCTATGGTAAAGGTTAACTTCTTATTCGCTCGTATACCTTGTGAAGGTATCGTTGCCCCAATTCACAACAAATGCTCTCAAATGAAGACGAGAAACCTCGTGCGAATTTTACACATTCCAATCGAACACTTTCAGATCGTACGCTATCTTTCCAACTTTGTCCATAATTTCAACGGACCCCTAAACGTGGCCTAACAATAGCTTTCCTTGAACGCATCACTCCATTCAATGGGAACAACCTCCACGTCAAGTTGCGCCCTCTCGACTTGAGTTTTACAAGGCTCACGTTTCTTTCAATCGTATCAACTTAACTTCACTCAGTTGCCCGAAATATTCTGATCAACTCTTAAGTCGGACCACCTGAATGTACTACCTACAACACACCATCTGAAGCAACTCAGACACCCGTACCAGATATTGTCTTTTTTGACCACACACCTAGACTCAAGGTTTTAAAACGCGACCCTTAAGGTTCGCATACCCCTTACACTTCTTTTCACTAACTAACTTCACCGGAGATAGCGCCACAATAGCATGTATCCCAAACTAAGATAATTACCTTTCAAATTGCCAACTTAACACGATGTCAACCTTAGACATCATCATGAACCCACCGATATGATTTACTTCATCAAGTATCCCGTCGTAGCAAAACAGCTTCCCTCAACACTACATACGCCTGGTGCGAAAAACACCTTCTTTCCCGAACCACAATGGTCACACTCAATCGATGTTGCACCACTCATACGTATTGAACATACGCCGCGCCACATATCATCACCCCAACTTCCTACCTGAAGAACAGTGACTTCCACCACACGTCTCTTCTGTAGTCTACTAGCTCTAATTGACCGAATCAATAAGTCACACACTTCAATTTCTCATCGCATCCACCAATCCTCCGACTATATTAGAGTAAACCCGAGATTTCCCCGCTCAAACATGGAGTGACCATGATCACACCAATCTATTCTCAATAGCTCAACACTGGAAGAGATGCTCACTTGGAACCCTTCCACGCATACCAAGTCTAAGTCAAAGGTATTTCACTCCGAGCACTACAATCCCTCACCTTTTCCACTTTATTCTCAAACAAATAATCTTGCTTCCAAAAATTGGCTCACTAATAGGTGCAAGCTCACGATTTCTCAACACCAGCGTCATAACACACACTATGATCTCTTTCTCACACCCTCATTAGGGTTCGAATACTCACCGACGGCCCAAACGGAAAATATCACACCACATTTCCGTGACCCTAGTCACACCTCTTTAGTCTAAGTTACTCACTTTCCGACAATCCCAAATGTGCCGAAAGCACACTTGTATTACTATATTTAGTCAAGCAGTTACCCATAATTATCACGCGAGGTATTCAACCAAGTTCTCCCAAAATATTACTCACTGCTTGAAGGCACCGCACAATTCTCACTCTCCAAGCAGGATTACCCTATCTGCTAGAGTTCCTTCCACTCACAGAATGCATCAGCAATCCCACGGATTTTCCTGTCTACTACAACGCATCATGAACTAAACAGTTCGACATTCCCCATCAATATTTTACCGAAGTAAGATGAACTCGCCCAACCACTCTTCGCCACCCAAGAACCCAAGGTTCTTCCATGAAGTCGCCACCAACCCTCACTCGAACCCATTTTTTTAATAGCAATACCACTATACCAACCAACACCCACACATCTCAACCACATATTTGTCACTTTTGAATAGTTAAACAAAAATCTCCGAACAAGGATTCTCACCTACGCTCAACCCATAACAACAACGCAAGCTTGCTGCTTAGCCTAAAAGAAACTCCTTGCCACACTAAACACTTCCACGACCACCTTGACATCAAATAACACTAACTCATCCATCACCCTACCACATCATCACGATACCGTCAAAATCTCCGCGACCACTTTGTACGCATAACAGATACCTTCCTCTTCATGCCGATCATAACCCCAATAATTGAGATAAAGTCGTTTCACGACTTAGTCTTGCTCGAATTTGGGTGACCCACAAAATCATGATCATTTAAACCACTCAACATGATCTCGTTCCTGGTCTGCTCATCACGATCTGCCAGGAACAAATTCAGGTAGTGTATAAGATTAATCATACTACCTCGCAGGCCTAGATGCTCGAAGCGCAACCACTTCAGTCGTGCTGTAAATACTTCACTCTTACACAAGCCAACGGAACCTCATAGGATTTCACCTGACCAAACCAACATTTTCCATTTTTAGCTATACCAACACGAGGTGGTCCGACACCATGCCAGGTACACATTCTTCCCGTATAACTCCTTGCTTTCTCACGAACACTCAACAAAAAATAACCATGGGTACTTCCTCATTTTCCACCTCCCGATTATGACTTCAACAATTGACCGTTGACTTCAACAATGCTTCCGACCCATGAGCATTCCCAACGAACCTACTCCTTCGAACGCATCATCATCTCGATGCCCCACCAACTTTTCCCTTGAAGGCACAAGACTTCCTTGATATAATCTGATTGCTAGTCCACCTCAAACTCCGGCTCAACGTCAATGACTTCTCATCCAAAATCATAACACTACTTATCAACATGCTGCTAAAAGAGGTATGTTAACGGCTTCGAATTCCATCCTGAAAACACCACTCGTCGACTACCATATCTCCAGTTACCGACATAAGTGCATACTACCACAAAACGAATCATTGTCAACATCAAAGGCTAAGGCTCCCGTTAATCCCTGCCTTTCCCTAGTGGGAATGCCAAGGTCATGAATCAACCAACATCGGCTCGAACGCCACCCTTTCACTCTCCATACCTTCCCTCATCCTTAACTGCAATGCTTCCTTACGACCTAGAGAGTTCATAGCCTTCATGCATGACATACCAAAAATTTTAACTTTTGACTCATTTGAAAATCTAGTATGTACCACATTATGAAACAAGTTTGAGTGTACACCACACTACACCGACATCATTGATTAACCAAGCACAACGATCTCGAGGATCGTTCATTCTCAACTCCACGACAAATTTCGTCTCACCCCACCCCAAAATCGATGTTGGCATAATTGAAATTATTTTCGCTGAACATTACCCACGCGATTTATAAAATACTACAAAATTGCTTACACTAAGTGAGTCAGACGACTCTCACCCTCATTGATATGACAACACGAGTTCTTCCGAAATCACTTATGAAATCATGTGATCAAACTCTGTTATGATTTTCACAACAAAAGTTAACTCGTTTATAAAGAGATAAAATAATTCTCCCACACCAAAATCGAAATTTATCACTCAACGCAATAAACTTGGCTCTACAATTCAAACAACCGGTTACACGCATCTTCTCATTTTCAAAACAAACGACTCGCAAGGTGCACACACACCAATATATATATATATGACATGAAAGACTTAAGCAACTTATTCGAAAACACCATGCATTATATTTTTTTACATTGAAGGCTATTCACTCTAGTAAGGTCGGCCACTTACACTCGCAACAATTTATCACTGATCCTTACTTTCGACCAACCAGTCAGGTCTCTCACATTTGCGACCACCTTCAGCACCAATGTTTCCCAACATGCTTGCATGTCCGACTACTCTTTTGCCACCGCGACTAAAGATTTGCAGGTCAAGCGTCCTCACTTTGACCCCAAACAAACTTACCAACAATAGCTCGTTTCCATCTGATCCTCACTACATTTTATCAGCCAGCACTAATACCGTCTCTCAACCACCCTTCAATTAACTACAGCTCCAAAAGCCTCATTTCTATCCTTCGATTATTGGGTTAACACTCTCCTGATTCCTCACTGATCGACATAGCAATCTACCTAACCGAAGACTCCCATAAAACGAAAAGCTCACCTCCAATCGTTATTTTTTTCCTTATGGACCCAAGAGGTCCTTTCTCAACGAAATATCTACATCCCGCACGATACTCATCCCAAACGGTATTAACCTTAAAACCATAAGCGAACTCACATAGCACGCGAGACCAACACTATCATTCCAATGATAGGACTCTCTACCCAAAACTACACCCATCAAAACTCAACAATAGAAATCGAGTATGCCCATGCACCTGTAAATTCATAATGGCATTGGCCAGATGCAATTCTGAATTTACCTTACATGAGAGTCCTCACTATCGTTGTCATGACTCTCGATGATCAAGGTCTTCCTTAAAGGCTTCCTAAATCTCAGTTGTGTCCTCCTACTCCAAATTTTAAGTTTAGGCCCATCCGGTCACCAAAATCCCTTAAACTATGGCTCTGATACTAATTGTAACAACCCAACTCGCGACACAAGGCAAAACTAACTTTATTAACTAACAACGCCAAACAACCCAAAACAACATCTACACTTCAAGGTTTGCGGAATGACAACTTAATACACAACTGAGATAACAAGGAACGAAAAATATAATGGATGTCTTCTAACCCAGCTCTGGCTCACACATTCTTCTTACTCTTGTTCGATCCTCCTACCCCATGCCTGCCTGAAAAGGTTTTTAGTTTGAAAGAGCGAGGGTTAGATCGAAAGGTCTAGTGAGTTCCCTCTAATAACAGTTCACAACTCCAATATCAAATAAAATATTTATAAGCAATTATAAACCAATTCAGTTTTATAAAAATCATCACATTCATAAACTCGCTTTCGGCACACACTACCGTCACTCGAAAGTAATAGCGTGTCTGGCTCATACTGCTTTAATCTGGGACCCCCCCCCATTGGCATAAACGGGACACCCCCTAGTACGAGCGCAGGGAGGACACCCCCCCCCCCCCCCCGGGCGACTTAGGACATACTCGCCAACTACAATGTATGCATACATTTAACCAACAACAAAAGTGTAAAACCACATTTAGGGTAAAGCGCTCTCTCTCTCTCTCTCTCTCTATATATATATATATATATATATATATATATATATAAAACATACATAAATAAATAAAATGCTTTAAACGACTTCCACATGCTTTTAACCACTTTATCATCGTATAACATTTAGTTTAGAAAACTCACCTGATGTCCTTTGCTTAAGCTCTCGTGATTACTTCTATTATCGTGAACAAATCCTATATGAAAAGCGACATGGACCGATAAATCCCTCACCGACTCTATAAATCTACGATTGAACTTCTCTCGCTTCAACCTTCTAAATTCACACAAAGGAATAGAGATCCTTGGCCCAAACTGATATGGGCCGACTGGCCCATTAACCCCACGGTAAACAGGGACGTGGGCTAAAGCTTCTTGGGTCGCGGCATTAGGCCGACCCATTCAAGACAGCGCCCGGGGTCGGGCTCATCGCCGCCCGAGGTTTACTTCCGGTCTCTCTCTCTCGGCCTAAGCAAACCAGAGGTCACCTGACCTACAAGAAATCGGGGTCGCCTGACTCCTCCTCTCCCGGTGCGAAGCCAACGCCCGGTGTGCAGCAAGCCCCCGGTGCGGGCAAGCGCCCGGTGTGGGTAAGCGCTCGGTGTAGGCATGCGCCCGATGTGCCCATTTTACGTAGCAACCCACATACAGGTTCCATGCGGCAACAATTCAATCGCACACCTACCAAGATGGTTACCCCTTTCAAACGATACAAGATTTTCTTAATCACATCAATATAAATTATCTTATTAATCCAAAGTATTAGATCGGTTAAGGGATTAATCATAAGATCTTAAGGTCCCCAAATCCTCCTAAATGAACATCAGACTTCACCCCAAACAAAAGGGAGTCTCACCCAACCAACCAATCTTCTAATAAAAGGAATAGTAAGCATAGAAACCTTACCTTGAAGAAGGTTGATTAAGAACTTGAATCCAAGGAAACGCTTCTTCCTTCTTCTTCTCGTTTTCTCCAAAATCGCCCTTACGCTTTCTTTTCTCCCTTGAATGAGTCTTCAGCCGCCAAATACAAAAAGAATGAGGTCATTAGGGTTAAACCCTTGTATTTCAAAGTTACAGTTAGCCCCTTTAATTTTGAGTCTTGACAACTAAACACCCAACTCTACAAATTTAGAACTAGAACCGGTTATTACATTATGTATTTATGCATAATCGTTAGTGAAGTTACATAAATAGAGGGTTTAATAAATTCTATCAACTGTTTTCTAATATAATTTTAAAATTTTAATTGAATAAACCGATCAAACCAAACCAAATTAAATTTAATAATTATTTATCTAGTGTTTCTTCTACTACTTTTATCTCATATGCTTGATTTCCTCTTACTGGTCAAAATATCTCTCAACTTAAATTTGTTTTTTCTTCTTAATATTTTATTTATTTAGATATTTTTATTTCTCAGTGTTTTCTTCTATATATTTATAAAAGGAAACAAAAATTAAAAGTTATACCCGTCTTTTTATTTATCACAGGTTCATGACTCTATTTATATCATATGTTTTAAGGATTATTTAATTTTTAACCATTTTTTAAGGATTATTTAATTTCCTATTTTTTAAAATATACAAATACAACGTCAATGATAATTAAAAAAAACATATAATAAAAATAAATATTACAATACCAAGAATTTAAAGAAATCTTAAACACAAAATATATATTTATATTTGTTAAAAGATTACAAATTAATCAATAATTTTTTTACAAGTTATAATAAATATATCTTATTTATTAGTAATTAAAGATTTTTTCTTTGTTGAATTGTAATTGGGTGTTGCTATATGCACCTAGTCTATATATGTCTAGGGTGCAACTGGATCGGAAAACCAAGCAGTAATTATTCCATTCCCTCCTCACAATATCACTAGACTAGGGTGCAAATGACATGTAGACTAGGGTGTATTGCTATTGTTTTCAAATTAATTTATATATGGGGCCCTCACTTGAGTGATGTAAACGGGTACCAATCCATGAACCCATTTTTTCATAAGCTTTTTAATTTGCAACGAATTATTGTCATTAGATTAGAATATACTTGCTGGCATTTTTATATTAAAATAAATGCATTTTTCACTTTTTTGAAAAAGAATAGTAAATATTTTTAATTAATTAATGTCTTTTTTTTATCTAGAAAACTTGAATTTATTTTTCAAAGTGTCATGTTAATATGAACATAAAGAACGTTCTTGGCAGAAGAATTTTTGTTAAGAGAATCGATTTCTTCTAAATAATCTTACATATTTTGTTTCTTTTAATGGTGAACCACTCAACTAAAAAAAGAACCTATCGAGGAGACAATAGTAATTGGTGGTGGATCCAAGATTTTTGATGATAGACGAAACTCGAGAGAAATTTCTCAACGGGAATCGAGAACAATAAATTCTAGTTAATTGTTTTCAGGGTAATTTTTTTTTTAATGTTTGACCGGAGTCGGTTGACTCCTAGTTTGGCCGTGGATACTTTTCCTTTTTATTTTAGAAACAATTTACCAATAATGGATATATACAGTCACATTTATTGTTATATCATCACCAATTAACGACATGTTAACTGTCACATCAGTAGTGACGGACCTAAGATTTTTGCCGAGCAGGTGCACAAGTGGATCAGAGGCTTGCGAACTCGTCCGATGTGTTTTTAGCTAAATTTCACCGTTTGAAGGGACTTTTAAGTTTTTTGATTGATTTTTGAGAGGTTTTAAGTTTTTTGTTTTTGATTTCGAGGGATATTTTTTCGGGTTTTTTTTTATTGATTTAGAGGTCGTTTTTTTTGGTTGATATTTCTTACATTTTCTAACACTCTGAAGCACCCTTCAAAGTTTAACGGTTTACAGGTGATCCCAAGGCTTGCTCTCGGAGTCCGTTCGAATATACATTGATCCCTCGTACATATCAATATCAATCAGATTGTTTAGATTAATTATGGTAAAGACATACATTTTACATAACAAAATACACACTATATATATAAAATAAAGAGTAAATTACCTTTTTCGTCCCTATGGTTTGTTAAAAATTGCAAATTTCGTCCCTATAGTTTTGAAATTTCGGTTTTTTCCCTACAGTTTGCAATTCATTTCTATTTTCGTCTCTGAGGCCAAACCACTACTTTTAAGTATGAAACATTAAAATAGAAATGAATTGTAAACTATAAGAATGAAAAAAGCAATACAATTTATATCATAAGGACGACAAAGTTAATGAATAAATGACCATAGGAATAAAAACTGTAATTTCAAAACCATAAGGATGAAAATAGAAAAGTTCAACTAACCACACGGACTAAAAACGTAATTTACTCTAAAATAAAATATAACATATTGATATTTAAGCCATGAACCTAACAATGGGTATAAAGTCTTTGGTCTAACTTGAAAAGGTTGGGGGAATATAGATCTTATTCAAATTCCCACCACTTGGGAGAGCCAAATCCCGTACGGAATATGTGGCAAAAGATCTACGTTTCTTTTATTCCAATGTTGTTTAGTAAATCCATTTTTATAACTTGTTAAAGAAAGAATGATGACTTTCGCTTTTATAATTTTAAAATTAGAGTATTATTTTCGTCGTTGTTATAACTTTTTTCTTTCAAGTATGAGACACTAAAAAAATAATAAATTGTAAAGACAAAAATAACAATAAATTATATATATTACAAGTATCAAAACAACAATAAATGATATACTTTACGAATGAAAATAAAAATAAGTTGTAAATCATAAGAATGAAAATCGTAATTTCAAAAATTAAAAAGCGAAAATGGTAATTTTCAACGTGATAAACATGGTTTAGTTACTCTGCTTTTTATAGTTTAGTTCATTGATTAAAATGAAGAGAAATTATATTATTGTTATAAAAGAATATAATTTATAGATATATAATGCTAAAATAATTTGAAATAAGAAAATGCAAAAATATAATTATTTTGAAATAATACAAAATCAAGGTAAGCCTATATATAGTTTTTTACATTTTAAATGTTAACGGTTTAAAAAAAATTAAGTTTTGACGTTTATGCGAATATGACCAAAACAGTGAATCCACGTGGAGAAGGTCTGATTTTGACCGCAAAATAACAATTATTGGCGTTTGGTTCGTAGATTCTGAAGGAATCTGATTAAATTAGAATGTTGAATTTCATTAACCAAATTACATTAATTTGTTTGGTTCATTCTTTTTCACAAAAGTAATCTCTAAATTTCATCAAATTCCACAAATAAGGGAATTTGACATTCCTTAGCAACTACAAGGTATTTTGATGTAATGAAATTCTTTTTTTTCCCTTCATAATACCACATATATCCTTAATCCAATATAACCTAATCACATAGAACCTATCTGATTAAACCATGCCTCCATCGGTTCCTTCTCTAAACCACGCCGACCACCGTCGACCACCGACCATCGCCGTTCTGAACCATCCCCGATCTGAACCACCACAAACCATTGTCGACCACCAGTGACCACTACCGACCACCAACCACAGCCGTTCTAAACCACCGCCGACCACTATCGATCTGAACCACCACCGATCATCGCTGAGACCACCGACTATCGCTGACCGCCGTTTTGAATCATCGCCAATCTGAACCACTGCTGACCACCGCCGATTGAACCATCGTCGATGTGAACCACCGTCGACCACCGATGATCTGAACACACCGCCGACCACCGACGTTCTAAATCACCGCCGACCACCGTCGATCTGAACCACCGTCAGCCACCGCTGTTCTTAACCACCTACCACCGCCGATCTGAACAACCACCGACCACCGCCGCCAACCACCACCGTTCTAAAACACCAACGACCACCGCCGTTGTGAATCACCGCCGATTTGAACCATCGTCGGCCACTGCTGACCACCACCGACCACCGCCGTT
This sequence comes from Arctium lappa, assembly GCA_023525745.1. Lineage (NCBI taxonomy): Eukaryota > Viridiplantae > Streptophyta > Magnoliopsida > Asterales > Asteraceae > Arctium > Arctium lappa. The sequence goes on from CM042048.1 coordinate 149,304,250, forward strand.
CTAAACCACGGTCGACCACCACCATTCTGAACCACCGTCGATCACATCCGATCTGAACCATCGTTCTAAACCACCACCAATCTGAACCACCGTTACAAATAAAAGGTATTTTGGTCATTTATCAACATTTTATTCCAATTCCAAAGCCACATTCTGTGAACCAAAATAGACAGATTCCAATTCTTTTAACAGATTCCATTCCAATTCTGTCAACCAAACAGGTGGTCAAACCTGACAACATTTCATTCCAATTCCTTCAAACTCAAATTCTTTTGACAAATTACATTCCATTCAAAAATATTTTGCGAATCAAACGCCACCTATTTGATAGAAATGTTAAAAAGTTGAAAGTTCTTTTTATTTTATTTTTAAGAATGGTTTAATATAACTATTGGAACAGGATTATTGTAAATTTTCAAAATTTTAAAAATAACACAGTTGTTGAAAATGCTGTAAAATATCAACATGAGGTGGGTCGTATTAAAACATTGATCAAAGGCACAAGTTTTCTCTTAAAAACTATATCAACACCGACGATTAAGACTATAGTCTATAGTGATGATTTATAAACTATTAAGGTGTCGTTTGTTTTTTAAGAGGTCTAAAGTCTAAAGCCTTAATTTAGTTATGTTTAATAAGAGGTGATGTGTAAAAATGTATGAAAAATTCAGACTTAAGAGCCATTAAGAGATTTTTTTTTAAAAACAAACAACCCCTAAGTATATATTAATTTAATAAAATTGGTTTCATAGAACTTTTAAAATGTCTAAACATCCTAATAAATACCTTATAGATTTAAGTTTACAGAGCAAAACTATAAAACGTACTATCTAAAATCGTTGCAATAAGTTTATATGACGCTTTTAAAAGTTTTAACAAGTTTTTAGAACGTTTTAAAACTAAAATATCATATTGGTTATTTTATAGAACAATTTTGAGAAGTTTCCTATAAACTTATCTTTTATATATAGGATATTTGTGTTTATTGGAGAATCTTTTTTTTTCCAAACACTATCATATAAAATACCTAATTCGACACTTTATTTTATACATGTTATAATTTTTATGTTGAAACGTTTAAAAACGTACTATAAACTTATTGTAATACTTTTAGACATGACACATTTTGGTTTGGTACTATAAAGTATTTTATTAAAACACATAACATTTTAGATGTCTGATAATTCTAATTTTATCATAGTATATTAAATAAGTTATAAATTTAATTAATCAAATTAAATAAACAAAAAATGTCGTTAATATAAAATCGACATAGTTGTTTATATATAAATATAAATCAATGTTCACAAACTTTATATCTCCTTCCTATCCATCAATTACCATATGATACATCTTTACTTTATCGAATAAATAAAATATATATATATATATATATATATATATATTAAATAAAGTAATTATTCACCAAATTTAATATCGATGAGACATGAAGTTTACGAATAAGTGATTAATAAATTCTATTCGTTTATATACAACGAAACAGTCCTACGAATTCTATAATCCAATTGAACACTCGAGATAATTCGTTGTTTGCAGAAAAAATCGACAATTCGTTTAAAAGCTAGGCATGCATGCAAACATTCTTATAATATCGGGTTTTATTTAATATTTTCAAAATGTTTTAACAAATTAAATTGTAGCTAGGGTTTTGGTACAACGAATGAAGATGGCAATAGCATATGATATACGTCATAACACCTGAGGTCATTGTCGGCCGATGATGGTCAAAATCAAGAAAGTCAATGTTTATAAAAGTCAAAATTAGACGATTACTACTAAACCAAAAACAGCGGCTGGTTTTGAATTAGGGTTTGTGTTCATTGAACCCTACTTTACTTTTACTGGGGTTTTGGTTGTTTTCTACGTGTTCCACACATACATGCATGAAACCAGTTTGAATGTTTGATTATAAATTAACTAATTAGTAGTTGTCTATGTACAATTTATCTGCATCAAAGTACAAGTCAAACACATGATGCTTTGGGGGTTGTTTAATTTGCAACCCTTAAAAAGGTTGCAACCCTTGCAACCCACATCTTAACCGTCGGATTCATGATCGGCGGTTATAAATAGATATGGGGCCCAATATTTTTAATTAAAAAAATAGAAAAATAAAAATAAAATAATCGTCGATCATAAATCCGACGGTTAAGATGTGGGTTGCAAGGGTTGCAACATTTTTAAAGGTTGCAAAATATTCTTCCATATATATATATATATATATATATATATATATTAATAATAACAACAACACGGAGCAGTGAAGCAAAGAAATTTAAAAGAAAGCAAATAAAAAGCAAGGAATTCAAATTCAACCTTGAAACATACCAAGACTGTTGTTATTATAACAACTTATTGAATTCGCAGCCTTTAATGGAAATTTTGCATATTTTTAATATATATATAGAGAGAGAGGGGGTTTCAAACGAGAACTTTAAAAATTAATAAGTCATATTTAATCATTACTTACAATTTTAATTTTGTTTAAACATATATTTCTGACTTTGTTTTCTACTTTTACATTCTCGATTTACAATATATCATTTACATCATGTTGCATCACACACACAAACAACTTCAAAATTTTTAAATGGTTCACATATAATCCTTCTCTTTTTAACTTGTCATGTTGTTTTAGTCTTCTTTTAACCGGTATATGTATATCTAGAGCTCAAAATCATATAAAAACCTCTTATAAGTTAGAAATTGTATGAACCAATATAAACCATACATAATTAACTTCGAGAAGTATTTTTATTATCTTATCTACCGTTTTCTAAAAAACTCATTTTTTTTGTTTTGCTTTTTAAACAACAATAGTGTTATTTCACCAATGAAACATCACATGGGTTAGTATATATGATCCGTTTTGATATTATAGTGTTGTTTAACCAATGAAACAACTTATGAGGTTGGTCTGTTTTGAATACGGCGTCGTTTCACCAATTAAAAAGATTACAACGACCACGTTTCATTCGAGGTAAAGTGAGTTCTTTTAAGAAACGGTCGATAAGATAAATAAGGAAGTTAAATATGTGTGGTTTATATTGGTTCATAGAGTTTCTAACATATAGATGGTTTCTTTTTGATTTACCCTATATATAAAGATAGAGGGAGTTTAAATACAAACCATACAAACCAAGAACGATACTTATTTAGGAAACAAATGAGATAATTACTGAAGATGATAGAGTTCGTTCACTATGATCATTGTTGTAATAACTGTGTGCTAAATTGCCATATTCTTTGTAAGGTGTGGTGAAAGTGCGAGAATGGGAAAACTGGGGACTTCAGTGCAAATGGGTGAAGGGTAAATAAAGGCTAGAAATCCCTAGTTTCTCATGTTGTGTGGCTGCTAACGGGAATAGAGAGGAGGGAGGAGCTGAGAAGAGTTTTTTTTTTTTTTTTTTGCAAGGATTATAGAAGTTCTTGAGGAATCAATCATCAAAATCTGCTACTAATCTTTTAACCTTAATCGATTTTATATGCTTTCATGTATTTGAAAAGGATGAAAACCCCATTTCTCTGTTGTGTTCATCTCCTATGGAATAATGTGGGATTTGGAGAGCAGTTGTTGTTTAAAAATCAATTTTGGTCGATTATAAAATCTTAGGACATTGCCAATGGCATGTAGCTCAGTTGGTAATGGGTGGAGGCATGTTTGTCCAAATAGCAAATGGTCTCGGGTTCGAGTCCGAGGCACCCCCATAGCCACAACCGCTGAGTGAGTCAGGTATGCCCCCCACATAATGGAATTGGCAGCCGATGTGGGCCGGTTGGGGTTGTCGGGATTCAACCTTTTGTCCAAATAAAATCTTAGGACATTGAAATCTTATGGTTATTTATGATTTGGAGTTGATTGGGTGAAAAACCCTTGGTAAATTGGAGACTCGTACCAGTGTTCGAAGGAACCGCGAATCGCCTGGGATCCGGACGATGTTTACCTGGATTCTGGGTGAAACCCAGATGAGCTATGTATCCGGGTGTGAGGAAAACACGACAAGAGTTGAGCATCCAGGTTAGTGGCGAAACTCGATATTGACTCACCTGGGAAAGTAATGGAACCCGGTAGAGACGCGTCCGGGAAAGGGTGGAACCCAGAACTGTATCCGGGTCTTGTGAAGACCCGGTAAAGGTTCACCCGAATTTGGGGGATCGGGTGTTCGGCCATATCCGGATCGAAGGGGGGTGGGGGAGCCCGGGTAGGGAAGTGACCAGATTTGAGTGCTTTCAGATGGGACTTAATAGTGAAACTTTTGGACACTTGTAGGTGTTCGGTTAGTTCAGAAACAAAGTTCGGGTTCGACAAATTCATTGCATTCAGGAGAGTTCCCTCAAACCCTTTTACGTGGAATGTGTTTATAAACATTTTTAAACACTGATTATGGTATGACGTACGAATATGGTTTATATTCGCAAATGCATAAATATTTCTTGCATGAAATGAATATCTTGGGAACGTTGCTCTAGCATGTTATGAATTTATTTCTAAATGTACATGCATTGTTTACATGCTGGATATACTTATGTGGAGTCGGGTTGCAAAGTGTGAATAATGTACCTTGGGATTGTAATGATCTCTTCGAGTGAATTTTAAGCCCCATGTGCATGGAATTCGTTTTCTGCATACGTGGGGACAGGGAGTCTGCTTAGGCCCCGAGGCGAAAGAGGAGTCTGCTTAGGCCTCGATCGTGGTTGACGGGGGTTGTGGAATATTGGTATATGACGACCACTGTGCAATACCCATGTATGATGTTGTGTTGTTTTGTTGGTGATATAACTATCGTTTTTATGCAATGATTGTATAATTGTTCTCGAGAGGGAATTTACTAGACCTCATGGTCTAACCCTCGTTTTTCTAAACTAAAATCGTTTTCAGGTGAGAAGTTTAAAGGTGTTTCTTCCAAAGGGAAGGAGAAGGTGTAAAAGCTTAGAGATGAATGCCTCAAGTATAGAGCACTATAGTTCTTTACTTTTAGTAGCTTTATTAGACTTTAGAAATTCTCGGTTGTGGGAGTGTGTTTCCGCTGCTAAATCCTGAATACGTTGTATTAATTTGAAATTTATTGGGACCCTTTTTGTGATTTATTTTGCATGCTTTGTTTAGGTTTTTGGGCTGTTTCAATTATTTTAGATTACAAATCAATCAAATATTTATGGAACCATATATATTCATTATGGTAAATAGACGGTTAAAATTGATTTTTATGATTTATAAGAATTCAATTCTTTTATTTTTGAAACACACACTCTCTCACTATATATATATATATATATATATATATATATACAGAGAGAGAGAGAAAGAGAGAGTGATAGATTCAAACTATTTAAGAAAACAGGATAACAACAAATCATGCGTAAAATCATATATGATTTGGTATTAACAACCAAAAAAATGGATGTGGACAACTTTGTCCATGATTTAAGTCACCCCCAATCATATATGATTATGTACATGAATCATATATCACTTGGTATGTAATTCGCTATTCTCGTATTTCTTGAATAGATTTTGCACTTGTATAAATATATATATATATATATATATATTACTCTGTTTAAAAGGTTTAAGGTCATAAGTTAAGAATTAGTAGAAAAGGTTAGAGTTGAATTAAAGTCATGATTTGAAACACACGTGCGGGAGGTAAATGCCAAAGGAATAGCTAGAGAAGAGACCAAGTACGACCTTTGTGAGTAGTTTTGATTCTTTATTCAATTTTTCAAAACAAACCAAGACAAAAGTATTAAATAAACACGCCTACTTTCTTGACCTTTACTTTTCCATGCCCCTTTTTATAATGGTCTTTATCATAACTCTTATCAACTTGGCCGGTGGTTGTGGATCCATCTCTATATTTGTTTTTTTAATTTCCGATTTTTTTTTAAAATATCACTTTTGTTTTTCGACCATTTAATTATATATACATTAATACATACATGTGTATATTTAAGTATACGTTATAGAAAAAGGTTCAAGGAATAATCTCAAAAAAAAGGGAAAATTGAGAAACACTATGGTAATTCTTAATCTGGACGGTATGCACTTGTGTATACAAGTAAATTAAGTTGTTTTTTGGGTTTTATGCACATATGCATTATTATTTTTTTTGAACAACAACAAAATCACATATATTACCACACAAACCAAAGGAAGTTACCACAGTTTACAACGGGAAAAACGAACAACCAAAACCCAACTAAACTTCACCACTCGAACCGAAATATAAGTTACCGAATGAAAAACAACCAACAAGATGTTGGAACTTAATTAAGAATAGGAGGAACTTGTCCCACATAGGAGCCAAGCCAAACTTTACATCACTTAATAAATCCAAACCATTGAGCATTAAATGAATTACTTAAATGCTTAGCTTGGATTGTGGTGTGATTGAAGGGCTTTCCTTGACATTAATATAGGGGTTGGATATTTTGCAACCCTAGTAAAAGGTTGCAACCCTTGCAACCCACATCTTAACCATCGGATTCATGATCGGCGGTTACAATAGATATAGGGTCCAATATTTTTAATTAAAAAAAACAGAAAAATAAAAATAAAATAACCGTCGATCATGAATCCAACGGTTAAGATGTGGGTTGTAAGGGTTGCAACCTTTTTCAGGGTTGCAAAATATCCTTCCACTATATATATATATATATATTAAATGTCAAAGATGGGTCTTGGGCCTTGGGTCTCGATGGGGTCGAGATAGATTGACAGTGTCTGACGCGGGTTATAGCGCGGCCTTACCCGCACCATGGGTCGTGCGGTGCATTGGAGAGTTTCACGGACAGAGTCCGACGCGGGTGAAACAACCTATAAAACCTGCACATTTTCCCTCCATTATTCTGACGAAATTTATCAACTTTCTCTCAATAATTTCTGGGTTTCTCCTCTTAATTCATCTCCAAACTTACATGATTCGATAGATTCAAGTTCTATACTTGAATACGATTGTTGTATCCTCTAGACGGACGCTATACGGGTGAATTTCTGTCTTAGGACACTGCTTTACGTGCAAGCCTCAATCGATTTCAATACCTACACGAATCTTCTATTCAAGTAAGGTTTTGATTTTGTGTTTTATGATTGATTGTGGTTGTACTTTGTGAATATATATATATATATATATATATATATATATATATAAGAATTTCGATTTTCATTATAATTTTATCCATATATATACAATTATTATCCAAGTGATTGATTACTCCTAACACAAGAAACAACAACATGCAGTGTAGTTTGCGAGAAGCAAACAAACACAGCCGCAAAAGATCATAGTAGCCCGATTAAACGGCTGACAAAATCATCCCGCAAACTTCCAGGACTGACCTGAAGCATTCATATGACGCAGAACTCCAACGACTAGCGGAAACGCAGTTGTTATTTGTCCTGGACATAGGACTTTATGCACTTATGCATGTTACAAATTACTTGTTTGCACAAGTGCATACCGTCCAGATAAAGGCAATCAATGTGTTCCTCAATTTTTCGTTTTTTTGAGATTTTATCTTAAACCTGACCCTATATATATATATATATATATAGGTTAAATCATGTGAGAACCGAAAAAAAATTGAGAACCGTGAGAACCGATCTAAGCCGTAATTTGATTTGATCTAATGGTTTTAATTAAAAGTTGCTTCACCACATGAAAAGGGCATAATCGTCCTTTTGGTAACAAGATTCATCAGATGAAACATACAAGTTCGTTCATACAAGTTCGTTATCAGATGAAACATACAGATTCACCATATAAAAAACACGAATTCACCATATGAAACACACAAAATTCACCATATGAAACACGTACTAACCTTATTTCACCACATGAAATAAATCACAATTTTCATAAAAATACTATTTCATCTAATGAAATCCAAACATAAATATGTTAAGATTTCCCCATTTTCCGATCAAGGGTTATGTCCCTACAATCTTGTCATCTTATTCTGCTTTTGCTTCTTCCATGTCTGGTTTCTCATCTTCCATGTCTGCTTTTGCTTCTTCACTCATCTTCCACATCTGCTTTTGCTTCTTCACTCATCTTCCATGTTTGGTTTCTCATCTTCCGAATTAAACCCTCCACATCTTTCCTTCCTATTTTAATTCCTAAATGGCTTCCAAGCGTTCAATCCACCTCTAAATGATCCTCCATCTGCTTCGTCCGATAATGATGAAACGGAGAATGAACAAGAAATCTTAACACACAAAACAAATGAAGAAGAATCATCAATTGAAGAAGAAGAATATGATGTTGAATCTGAAGAATGCAAAATCCCAAATCCCCTTGAAAACTCTAAAATCCAAAACCCTAATTCAAAAGTAGTTGAATCATCATCTAAAAAAGAACCCGGATCAGAGTCGGAAGAAGAAACACTTACTCATGTGGAAACTTCTGTCGAAAACCTGAAAACCCTAACCCCCAATCGTCTTCGTTCTTCAATTTCGATGTCGATCCTCAACCGCCTTCGCCCTAATTCCCTCTCTCGCTTTGCTATCGCCGCCAGCTTCATATCCGCAGCCGTTGCCGCCTCTTACGTCATTTTTCTTGATGACGATGAGTTTAAGGAAAGACAACAAACGAAGAAGCCTGGTTTGGAGATTTCGCGGTTATGGTGATAGAGATCTGGATGTAGACGAAGGGGGGTTTGGAACAAAGAGTGGTGAGATATGAAAAATGACGTGAATACCCCTTTTAGTTTGCCATTTAATAATAAATGGTTTCAGATTTCAAAAGTATTACAAAAATGCCATTGGCTTTTATGTCCATAGATTAAAATCAATAAACTGCTTAGATAGGTTTTCACGGTTCACAACCTTTACGAACCTTTAATCTATATTAAAGGTGTCCCCACCAGGAAAAAATCTTGCATCTACCATTGTTTGGTATAAACAAACAATTATTATAAATTATGCATAAGCATTTCCCCTTTGTTGTGAGAGGTGTTTTTTTATACATATTAAGGTTGACCCAATATGTGACATTAAGTACGTATTTGATATTGGCTCAAATGATTGATGGACTATCGATTGGTTGTGAATAATTAACCTTTATAAATATAGATTTTTTTTATTCTGTTACAATATGTAATGAGTTTAGTTAACATCGATGTGACTTATGCTCTCTTCTCAACCGTTTTTAAAAGAGGATAATATTACATGAATGATAATATGCAAATGTGTGACTTATTATGTTCACATCTCAACTGTTTTTATAGAGGATAATATTACATGAATGATCGTAAGCAAAGGTGTGACAAAACTTTTGTCTATATAACAATACATGAAGTCAATATTATAAGAAATATTATATAGAGAAATAGAAATAGACGTTTGAATGAGAAAGTAAAGGAAATGATTCCTCGAATTTAGGAGGTAGTCGAAGCATGGGTATGCATTGATAGAGATACTCACAATCAATACCTACACTAATTAAATATTCTTTCATAATGACTTGATTGTAATATCTTGTAAGTTACGATTTAGTTTTGTAGGTTACGATTCTCTTAAGATATATATATATATATATATATATATATATATATATATATATATATATATATATATCCACCAACAAGTAATAATACAAATCAAGTTTTTCCACTCAGTTATATTCTTTCTTCTATATGGTATCAAGAGCTTAAAATCCATATTTTTTCTTCTTACTACCCGCTCCAAATATGTTCTCCGCTTATGCCCCAAACCATCCCGTTCAGCTCTTCAAGGGACGTTGCCAATGGTGTCACATAATTGGACACTATGTCTTACAATGCCCAATCTTCCACGCTCAAATCCCAAATGCAACTCCACCATCACCCTCCTCTTATCCTCCAATCTCATCTTCTACTTTTCCACATGCTTATGTCGTTGCTGCCTCAGAAACTTCATCTAATGGTTGACATCTTGATAGTGGTGCAACACACCATGTCACTTATGATTTTGCCAACCTTACACAGTTACACTTCACTCCCCTTACAATGGTAGGGAGATGGTTCGGGCCTAGCCATCTCAAACACCGATTCAACATCTCTTCTTACTACTACTTCTAAACTTCATCTTAATCATATATTACATGTGTCTTCCATTTCTCGTAATATTATATCAATATCTAAATTTTGCGAAGATAATAATGCTTTAATTATATTCTCACCTACTTCTTATCTTGTGAAGGATCTTCACATGGGGGCACCCCTTCTCCAAGGCCAAACTAAATCGGGAATTTATGAATGGAAACCTACTTGTCCCACCATCCACTCTGTCAAAATGGCATCCACTAACGATTGGCATAATCGATTAAGTCATCCATCATATTATATTTTACGTCATATTAGCAACTCTATCAATTTAAAGATTCCTAAGTCTGTTGCTTTTCATTGCAATTATTGTGATTGTAATAAAAGCCATAAATTACCATTCTCTCATAACACCTTACAATCTAAAGGCCCTCTTGATATTCTTTATAGTGATATTTGGACTTCTCCCACCCTCTCTTATGATGGCTACAAATACTACATAACATTTGTTGATCATTATTCCAAATATGTGTGGTTTTATCCACTTAAACATAAAAATGAGGACACCGCCATTTTTATTAAATTCAAACTCAAAGTTGAAAGTTTCTTCAAACGATCCATCGTTACTATCTTTAGTGATAATGGTTGTGAATATATTGGTTTAAATCCTACTCTTGATTCTCATGGCATTACTCATCTAATGTAACACCCTCAAATATGAAGATAGCAACTTATTAAAAAAATTTTAAATACATCAATAAATGAATCATCTACATCCACAAAATTAGTTTCAACTACAATACACATATTCCATCTTATATATATAGACTAAAAAGGACGGGTGCTACCAATACCCATGCATAGTCACTATCTCCATACTGCGGAAGACTTCACCGAATACTTACTTTCGGATCTAGCTAAGGCTCTACTCTTCACAGAAATGCTAGAACCAACTCCCAACCTTGAAACCTGATGCACATGCCGACAAATAAAAAGGGTTAGGCTTAACGCCTAGTGAGCTCAAGAGTTTTAGCATGAATGAATATATCTTTAAAAGAAAGGAATTCGGTGTTAAAGCAAGATCCTTAGAAATATTATACTTCAAAATGGAAATGACACATTTCCCATAATATGCACTTTTAAAGACAAGGTTCTTGACAGGCCCTTTTGTTTACCTTAGGGTGAGACAGATAATACCAAAAAGTAAGTATACAAATTGGTACTATGTCGCCTTACAAGTAATAAAATGGTAAAGATACCAGATATCGTCCCACAGAGATTGGATTAAAAAGTGTGTTAAAAGTATAATGAAAGATGAGATTTCAGATGACGAATTTGAAGCAATATTTTGGAAGGTTGGTTAACACAGATTTAACTAAACAAGAATAAACGAGAAGCAAGGGTGTAAGACTTTTGATGGTATATGGATCCAAATTCCAGTGGGTCCATGCTACAGCACTTGTCATAGCATGATGCTATTTGAGTGCTGCAGCATGCTTCTGACTCTAACTAGTTTCATTATCGATTTTAAGACTCGTTCCTCTCGGACTCTCACCATCCCATTATTCCAGTAGCTATGAATCATCTCATCTCTGAGCAAAATTCCAGATAAGGGAATGATGGGAATGGAGTTCTCAAAATATACGGCAAAACAAATTCTCTTTGTTAAAAGTTACTCTTTCGACATAACCCCCGTACCTCCCAAGTTGATGTATTACAAATAGCTTATCTCTAAGTCTATTACATTTTAACCCTTTGAAAAAGTGACCATTTATCAAGAATGAATCATTTTAAAAGACACAAGTAACAACTCTCGTTGCAAGTAACTCTTTCGATATTACCTCCCATGTCATTCAAATTGACGTGCTATTTAATGGCCTATCTCTAGGTCCATCACACTTTAACACTATCAAAGTGATCAATTTGTCAAGGAGTTGTGTTATCTTGATAAAACTTGAGTTGGAACAATAAAACTTGGTTAAAGTCACAAAAACCCACTTTCTTTTTAGATCCACATAACCACCATTTGTCTCACACCCAAGCTAAGAGGATTAGCTACTCATTACATTAAAGAAATAAAAACTACTACTAAGAATTACAACGAATAACATAATGGAAATTGCTCTTGAAATGTAAATGACTTGAAAGTATATATATATATATGTGTGTGTGTGTGTGTGTGTAACTAAAAATGTAAAGACAAGAATGTAAATTACAAGGAAATGGAAATGACAAGAAAGTAAACTTGAAGATGATTACAATAAACTTTAACTACTAAAATCTAGAACAAAAGAGTTAAGGAAAGGCTAGAGATGCAAGATAAAAAAATAAAATACAACTAAAAGAAATGTGCAGGTGGGTGCTGTTTGGATGTTGCAGCATGCATATTCAAACATGAAGATTATATAAAGATGATGAAGAACACGATGAAGATCATAAGAACATAAGCGTAAATTCTGGAGATTAAAAGAACACGGGACTGGAAGATGACCAGTTCGTGATTTGGACAGAAAGTAAGAGATTACACTAAGCATAACAAGATGGAAAGCTTGAAAGAAAAGATGAAGAACAAGATGAAGAACATTAATATTAGAAATTAAAGAACTAAAGAAGATGATTAACAATCGGCTCCTAAGCTTGCTGCAGATTTGAAATAATAACCCAAAAGATGTTAAGATGATAGTTAGAGAGAGGTAGATGTCTCCTTAAGAGCAACTAAACCCTCCTTTTATAACCAAAGGGAGTGGCAAAGTTGTAAATTAAGGAGAATCTAATTGTACTTACCTAGTCTAAGCCTACTATAACTACCAAAGCTTGTCCCCATTTAACCAACATATTACAAACCAGATTAACTAATGTTTAGAGGTTACAATCAGATTAGTTACATGCCAAAATTCAGCTTAGCCTTCTTTCTTCTCAATTTTTCCTCAAAAACAACCAGCTCCATGTTGTGGTGATGCTGCAGCATGCCCTGTTTCCAAATAGATTTTTAAAAGATAACCAAGTTAGCCTACAATATTCATAGAACAAGCAAATCACACAATTTAAGCTCCAAGGCACAATAAATGGAAAATAAGATAGAAAATGACTCAAAGTGGGATTTGAAAATGAAAAATCCTATCTAAAAGGTTAAAAGAAAAGGGCTTAAGTACTCAAAATTGAGTACTTATCACCACCCCAAACTAAAAACTTTGCTTGTCCCCAAGCAATAAAAAGAACAAAAGAAAAGAACCAAATAGAAGATATTAAATGTGAAAGTTTTGCATTGGACTACATTAGGTGTATATCATGAATTTGAGCATGCCAAGTCTACATCATATAGCCTTTCATAAATCCAAAGTAACCAACAATCTCATCCTATGTGCTTTGACATGAACCATATGCTAGCCTTATATTCTTTTTGTTATGGACACACATCCTACATCACACCTCTTTCATGGCTTGAGTGTATGGGTTTCTCTCTTTTGGCTCTTTCTTTCCTTTCCATGCCTTTTCTCACACATGTACCAACATTTGAATTTTTTTCAAATTTTTGTGCATTTTCTGTTGGATACATACACCAGCCCCTATGGGACTTTTGTGGTGTTGATTTGCCACTTTTCATGGCTTTTCTTGTGCCATATTAGACACCCCCCACCCCAAACTAAGAATCTGCAATGTCCTCATTGTAGGAAGGAAAAGTGTTTTGTCTTTGATATTTGGGTGGTTATGGTGCAAGAAAAGGATATATACCATTGAGTGTGATATGTGTAGAATGTGCTCCAAATTTGTCCCAAGTAACTATTAGGCTAGTTCTAGCATGCATTTCTTTTTATAGTGAGATGTGGACTCATGAAATTATTATGGATATACAACTTTACCAATCATAGCAACACATGATCCAATGCAAGACTAAAAGCTAAAAATAAATAGACATGGAGCAAAAACAAGGTGTGATTTAAACCTGTCCTACTCAGGTTGAGTAGGCTGTTTGTGGCCAACAGGGGCTGCAAGTGAGACTGCTAAGAGGCTGGTGGCTGCAGCACCAATGTGAGCACTTTCTTCTGCTGCCAATTTGACCTTCAAATCTGCTATCTCTCTTTTCTGTCTTTTTATCATCCTTTTCAGCTTCTTTACTTCTGCACTCTCCTCCTCTTGATCCTTTCTCATTCTGCTATCAACCATCGACTGCACCTCCACCTTGAGATCTTCTAGCCTTTCTATGAACTCATTCCTTTGTTGAAGGACTGTGTCCATAAGATTGCTATTTTGAGCCAAGACTTCTTGCATCATTCCCACCATCTCATTGGCCCCAACACCCTTTTCTTTCCTGTCCCTCAGCCTCTGGACTGCCTTCATGTCCATCTGGAACCTTTCTCTTTGCTCCTTTACCACCAAATCATCAATATACCTTGGCACACCCATCTCAGTTAGCAGTTTGGTTAACATCCCAGGGAAGTAGAACTTTCCCCTGGATTTTGATCTGGTAGAGCACTCTCTTATGCTCCTCATAATGATCCTTCCGAAGTTGATGGTTTTTCCTGTCACAAGACAATAGAGTAAAAGCATCCTTTCCACAGTAATGAAGGTATCATGAGAGGTTGGTGAGATGGTGTGCCTCACAAAATTGATCCACACATTAGAGTCAGCTGTGAGGTTTGAGGCTCTGAAGGTCCTTAACATCAGATTTGCATGGCTTTCCCAATTAGTTTTAGGCTTTCCCAAAACTGCAACCACTTCAGCAAGGTCACTGGCAGTGGCCTTATGCACAAGTGCATAGTACTCTGTTTTCTTTGGTGGGTTGAGTTCTAGGAATTGATTGATTCTTTTGGCAGTGAGGTGGATAGTGGTTCCTCTAACATGGATTTTTGAGGCTGAGGTGACAGACATCTCACAATAAAATTCTCGAATAAGGGTGAGATTGTAGGAATCATACACATGGCACAACTTGCTAAGACCTTGGGTGTCAACTACTTGCCTTATGAAATGGAATTCCCTCATACTGTGTTCATCTATTCCTTTCTCAGGGAATCCAATTTTTGTTTGAAATTTAGGCCACATCTTGGCTGCAACCTTGGAGCTGAACCCATTATGAGGTGAGGTAGGCCTTGGCAACAGAGTTACAACAGGTTCCTCTCTTCTCTTTTTTCCTCTCACAGACTGCTCATGCTGCAATGATGCTGCAGCATAGCAGTTGGTATCAGTGGGTTTTGTTCCAGATGGTTCCCCTTCAACTATCACTCTCTTGGTCCTTTCACTCTTTCTAGTCCCTTCCCTGATGGTTTTCCTGGCAAAGACCTTTCCCAATCTCTTTCTTTTCTTAGTTGGCTTGACTACCACTGGCTCTTCTTCCTCAGTCCACACAACTTCATTCAAAGGGAAATCCATAAATGGGTCCTCATGGTTTTCACCTATATCTCTATCCACATTCATATTTTCAATGATGGTTTCCTCACTTCTTCCTATCCCAATGCCATCAATAGGGTTCTCAATATTCTTTTCAACAGTAAATCCCTCAAATGGGTCAAGACTCTCAATAGTCATTCCTACTTCTTCAACAGTTGGTCTAGGCATTGGGTTAATGGTGACCATTTTGTCAGTAGAGTTCAATGGTCCAAATGAGCTATCGAACTCAAACTTTCTGAAATGATCAACATTCACCTTTGTTGAAGAGATAGGCATTCCAGACTCATCCTCCGAACATGAGGTGATCAGGCCATCGACCATAGATTTTTGAGCAGGGGAAGATACCTAAGATTCTGCAATGGTAATGAAGTTGGGATGGAGAATAACCGCAAATGGATTACTTTCTGGAATCTCCCCTGTTGTTGTCGCTCTGTCCGAAATTTCTTCTCTTTCGGCCATTAGAGAACCCTCGATGTCAGAAGCATTAGGGAATAGGGTATACGGAGTGATAATGTGGAGGAATGGTCGAGTTTGTGCAGGGCTGGAGTTGTCTTCCGAAACCGTTGAAGGTCGAGGGTTGCTCGCGTTCGGGCTTTGCTCGACAGCCCTGGTTCGTGGGCTTCGTCTTCTTCCTTCGCTATTAGGGTTTAGAGACGTGGCTTTCTTTATCTTTGCCATGATACAGGTTGAATCACTGAGAAAGGGGAAGAAGATGGTGGTTCTTGAGAGTTGTTTGGCTTGCGAGGGAAGAGACAGGGAGTGAGGAGAGTGGGAGTGAGAATGAGAGAGGGAACGGTTAATCAAAAAGAGGGTTTTTGTTTTTGGAAGATGAAAAGACAAAAAGGTGATTTGATAGAGTCCTTATCTGATTAATTTGAAGGATGCAAGGTGTAATATGGTTGTAACTTGGGTAAAGACCATTGGATTTTTAAGGAAAAGTACAAAAAGGTATCTTTTGGAGGTTTCCTCATTATTAGAGCTACAAATTAGACATAAAGTCTAAAAGTAGCTAAAAATATGATTTCACCTAGTGTACTTTCCTTAAACAAACCCACAAAATTTATCTGATATACTCCCCAAATTTTCAGCCGAAAACTCCCTTTTTCTTTGAAGACTCAGATTTCTGGTGCTGTAGCATTGGAATAGCATCCTCTTGTTTCCTCCTTTTTCCTATATTAAGGTTGCACACTAACAAACAAATTACACAAAACTAATAAGAAAATTGCTAAACTAATTAAACAAAGATTATATACACAGAGTGTGGAACTTTTGAGATAGTTCATATCTTTGATTGAAGCTTTTTAGCATAGAGTGACCATCTCCACAGAGCTATGCTGTGGAGATGCTACAGCATCATGGTATAGCTTTACTCTCTGGCCATTGACTTTGAACACACTATTGTTCTCCGGATTGACTAAGTCTACAGCCCCATATGGATATACTTTGTGGATGAGAAATGGGCCTGACCATCTAGACTTAAGTTTACCTGGAAACAATTTCAGCCTAGAATTGAACAAAAGACATTTTTGGCCTGCTTTCAACTCTCTGTGCCTAATCCTATTGTCATGCCATTTTTTTGTTTTCTCTTTGTATAACTTGGCATTCTCATAGGACAAGTTCCTATGTTCTTCTAGCTCACAGAGTTGTAACTTTCTCTTGTTGCCAGCCTCATCTAAGTTCATGTTCAATTCCTTTATAGCCCAATATGCTTTATGTTCAAGTTCCAAAGGGAGATGACAGGCTTTTCCAAAGACTAGCTTGTATGGAGACATACCCAAAGGTGTTTTAAAAGCAGTTCTGTAGGCCCATAAAGCATCATCTAGTTTGAAAGCCCAGTCTTTTCTGTTTGGTTTAACAACTTTTTCAAGAATCCCTTTTATTTCCCTGTTTGAGAGCTCAGCCAAACCATTGGTTTGTGGGTGATAAGCAGTGGCAACCCTGTGTTTCACATGATATTTTTCAAGAACTTTACTCAACAAATTGTTTATAAAGTGGGTACCCTCATCACTAATTAGTGCCCGGGGGGGTACCAAACCTTGTAAAAATCTGTGTTTGTAAAAACTTTACAACAGTTTTAGCATCATTAGAAACACATGCCATTGCTTCTACCCATTTTGAAACGTAATCAACAGCTACTAAGATATATTGACAATTGTTTGAAGGAGGAAAAGGTCCCATAAAATCTATTCCCCAAACATCAAACAACTCAACTTCCAAGATCCCATTCAAAGGCATTTCATTTTTCTGAGAAATGGAACCACTTCTCTGGCATTCATTACATCTTTGAACAAAATTATGGGAATCTTTAAAGAGAGTTGGCCAATAAAATCCTGATTGAAGCACTTTAGCTGCTGTTCTTTGGCCTCCAAAATGTCCTCCATAAGCTGATTGATGGCAATGCTGTAGAATTGCTGCAGCTTCAGTTTCTGGGATACACCTTCTCAACAATTGATCTGTACCAAGTTTAAACAGAAAAGGATCATCCCACAAGTAAAATTTGCAATCATGGAGAAATTTCTTAAGCATGTGATGAGTATAATCAGAAGGTATGATGCCACAGGCCAAATAATTTGCTATATCAGCAAACCATGGAAGTTGTGCCTGTACCATAAGAATCTTTTCATCAGGGAAAGTCTCAGTAATGCTTCCACCTTCCCTACTTTCAACAAGTTTCTCTAACCTGGACAAATGATCAACCACTTGGTTCTCAGTCCCCTTCCTATCAACAATCTCTAGGTCAAACTCTTGCAACAACAAAACCCATCTTATCAGCCTAGGTTTAGCATCTTTCTTTGATATCAAATATTTAATGGCAGCATGGTCGGTATGTACAATGAATTTTGCTCCCATCAAATATGATCTAAAATTTTCAAATGCAAACACCACAGCCAATAATTCTTTCTCAGTTGTTGTGTAATTAATTTGAGCTTCATTTAGGGTTTTGCTTGCATAGTGGATGGAATGAAAAATTTTCTCTTTTCTTTGACCTAACACAGGACCAACAGCCCAGTCACTGGCATCACACATGATTTCAAAAGGTTTGTCCCATTCAGGAGCCACAACCACTGGTGCAGTTACCAGAGCTTTCTTTAAGGTGAGGAATGCATTTCTACATTCATCATTAAAATCAAACTTTTGGTCATGCTGTAATAATAGACATAAAGGTTTTGAAATTTTTGAAAAGTCTTTTATAAACCGTCTATAAAATCCAGCATGGCCAAGAAAGCTCCTGATACCTTTGACAGTTGTTGGTTCAGGTAGTTTTTCAATTACTTCAAGCTTAGCTTTGTCTACCTCAACTCCTCTTTTAGAAATTAAATGACCAAGGACAATCCCTTCTGTTACCATGAAATGACATTTTTCCCAATTAAGGACCAGGTCAGTCTCCTCACACCTTTTAAGACTTTGTTTTAAATTATCCAAACACTGATCAAAAGATGAACCATAAACAAAAAAATCATCCATAAATATTTCAATGGATTTTTCAAGCATATCGAAAAATATGGACATCATGCATCTCTGAAAAGTGGCGGGAGCATTGCAAAGTCCAAAAGGCATCCTTCTGAAGGCAAAGGTGCCATAAGGACAAGTGAAGGTAGTCTTCTCCTGGTCTTCTGGTGCTATGGCTATCTGGTTGTATCCTGAGTATCCATCCAAGAAGCAGTAGTACTCTTTTCCAGCCAACCTGTCTAACATTTGATCAACAAAAGGTAAGGGAAAATGGTCCTTTTGAGTAGCCTTGTTCAGCCTACGGTAGTCCATGCAGATTCTCCATCCGGAGACTATTCTGGTAGGGATGAGTTCATTCTTGTCATTGGAAATGACAGTGATCCCTCCCTTCTTAGGTACACACTGGACTGGACTAACCCAAGAACTACTGGCTATTGGGAAAATAATTCCTGCATCTAACCATTTCAAAATTTCCTTTTTCACTACCTCTTTCATGACAGGGTTCAGTCTTCTTTGTGGCTCTATGGAAGTGAAGTTCTTGTCTTCTAAGATGATCTTATGTTGACAAATAGAGGGACTAATCCCCTTAAGGTTAGCAATAGTCCATCCTATGGCTTTTGTGTGCAACTTCAACATATCTACTAACTTCTTTTCTTGATGCAATTCTAGGGTGGCAGAAATAATGACTGGCAGTTTGTCTTCTCCTCCTAAAAAGGCATACTTCAAGTGAGATGGGAGTTGTTTCAACTCCAGGTCAGGTGGTGAGATTATTGATGGAGTAAATGATTTTTGTTCATTACTTTCCAGCAGCTCAAATGTTGCAACATCCAAAGGGACAGATTCTTTCTCCAAGGTCTTATCATCATCATCATCATCATCATCATCATCATCATCATCATATTCCTTGTCTAAGTCTCCCAAGGTCAGGTCTTCCTCATCCTCCTCTTCTATCCTACAAGTTTGTTTGACTCCCTCTTCATGACACAAGTCCTCAATGACACCTAGGCTTGAGCAGTCTTCTAGATCACTAGGGTATTTCAAAGAATTGAAGACATTGAATGTGACTTTTTGGTCTTGTAGTCTCATGGTCAATTCACCCTTCTGGACATCTATCAAAGTTCTACCTGTAGCTAAGAAAGGTCTTCCCAAAAGTATGGGAATATCCTTGTCAGCCTCAAAGTCTAAAATGATAAAGTCAGCTGGAAAAATGAACTTGTCCACCTGAACTAACACATCTTCAATCTTACCCTTGGGATATGCAATGGTCTTATCAGCTAGAATGAGTGTGACTGTGGTAGGTCTGGCCTCTCCTATGCCTAAGCTTTTGAAAATGGACAATGGCATAAGGTTGACACTAGCACCTAAATCACACAGTGCCTTCCCAACCTCTTTCCCACCTATGGAGCAAGGAATAGTGAAACTCCCTGGATCTTTTTGCTTAGGGGGAATCTTGTTGGTCAAGAGAGCACTGCAACCTTCTGTGAGGGCAACAGTCTCATATTCATTCAATTTCTTTTTCTTGCTCAATATGTCTTTTAAAAACTTGGCATAACTGGGCATCTGCTCAATTGCTTCAACAAGAGGTATGTTGATATGCAATGCTTTGAAAACATCCAAAAATTTCTTGAATTGCAATTCCTCCTTCTCATTCCTTAACCTTTGGGGGTAAGGAATGTAAGGGGGAACTGGTTTGATCACTGCTTGGTTTGATTGTTTTGAGCAAGATGGCTCCAGTATGCTTTTGGTCTTGGTTTCATTAGGTGAAATCACAACTGTGGTCTTTGGATTAGTCAAAGATGGACTTGAACTTGTGATCTTAGGGTCTTGATTTTCTTCTTGAATTTCTGGTATTGGAATTACAGGAATCTCTGGATCAGGAATGGACTTGGGTGTTTTCTCAAAATCTGTTTTGGTTGTTGGTCCGGATTCCTTTTCTACAGATTCAGGTAATTCTTTACCACTCCTAAGTGTAACGGCTTTCACATGTTCTTTTCCAGGAGCCTTGGGTAATTCTGTGTTACTGGGCAAAGTGCCTGAGGCTCTGTTGTTCTGATTAAGTGCAATTTGACTGACTTGTGTTTCCAAACTCCGGAGAGCTGCTTGAGTTTGACTCATGAATCCTCTCATCATTGCTTCAAGAGAGAGATTTGAGTCATCTTGTGGAGGTGCATGATGTTGATTTTGAAAAGGTGGTTGAGTGTGCTGATTGTTTTGAAAACCTTGATTACGATTATTCTGATGATGATTATTTTGATGATTTCCCTTGTACTGGTTTTGAGAACTACTTGCTTGATTTTGAAAATTGGAGTTCCCTTGATTTTGAAAATTGGAGTTCCCTTGATGCTTTGGTGCTGGTGGATTCAAACATGGATTGTTCCAAGAGAAGTTTGGGTGCTGTTTCCAGCTTGCATTGTAATGGTTGGAGTGGGGAGCAGGTCTGTTTTGAACAAAATTTACAGATTCAGAATTATGTGGACAGTTTTCATAAGAATGCTCTCCACCATAACACACACATTGCACAGAAAGAACTGCTGAAGCAGGTGTAGGGACAGTCGGTTGTGCTCCTTGACCAGAAGTTAGATTTTTAAGTATGTTGGTCATGGAAGCAAGCTGAGCTGTCAATGCAGTGTATGCATCCACATCATGCATTCCAGCAGTTTTTCTTTGAGTTTGGGCCCTTGGATCAGCCCAGTGTCCATTGTTTGTTGAAATCTTTTCAAGAATCTCATACCCGACATTGTAGGTATTAGAAGTAAAAGCCCCTCCTGAAGTCGCATCGAGCATCTGTTTTGCATTGGGAACTAACCCATTGTAAAACGTCTCGAGTTGAATACAGTAGGGAATGCCATGATGAGGACAGTTTCTCAATAATTTTTTAAATCTTTCCCACGCATCCGGAATAGCTTCATCATCCATTTGTTTAAACATGCAAATCTCATTTCTGGATTTAGCATTCCGGGTAGGTGGAAAATATTTTCGCAAAAAATTTTCAGCCATATCACTCCATGATGGTACTGAACCTGGTGCTAATGAATTGAACCAAACTTTTGCCCGATCCCTTAAAGAAAATGGGAATAGAGTGAGCCTTAAGGCGTCAGCAGATACTCCAGGGATTAGAAAAACATCGGTGATTTCCATAAAAGATTTTAAATGTGAATGCGGATCTTCCGATGGCATTCCAACAAATTGACCATTGGCTTGCAACATGTGAAACATGATGGGTTTTGGTTCAAAATGTAAAGTTTCTAATTGTGGCCTAATAATTCCAGAATTCAATTGCTCAAAATTAGGAATTGCATAGTCCATAATTCTTCCATCTTTTGAGTTTGCAAGATCAATGATGTTTTGTGGTTCAACATTACCAACAGACTCATCTTCCTCATCATTATGATTTTGGTGATTTTGAAACTGATGAGGTGGAGGATTTCCAAAAATTGGTGCATTATTTGCAAAAATTGGCGGCGGCCTGATTTGATTCACTAAAGGTGGTCTCATTTGATTTTCCAAAGGTGGCGGTTGATTTTCCAAAAGTGGTGGTCTAAGATGCATGTTTTCAAAGCCTGGGGGAGGTCCTTCCATATTGAGAGGATTTATGTTTTGAAAAATTCTTTGAATTCTCCTTCTTTGACGGAAGGTTCTCTCAATATCTGGATCTAACTCAAAAAGTTCCCCGCGTTGTATTCTTGGCATGCACCACTTTTAAAAATCTTTTGAAATTCCCAAAGGTGGTAGAAAAACCAAATCTTTTAAAATACTTTACAAACACTTTTGACTTGCCAATCCCCGGCAACGGCGCCAAAAACTTGACAGGCCCTTTTGTTTACCTTAGGGTGAGACAGATAATACCAAAAAGCAAGTATACAAATTGGTACTATGTCGCCTTACAAGTAATAAAATGGTAAAGATACCAGATATCGTCCCACAGAGATTGGATTAAAAAGTGTGTTAAAAGTATAATGAAAGATGAGATTTCAGATGACGAATTTGAAGCAATATTTTGGAAGGTTGGTTAACACAGATTTAACTAAACAAGAATAAACGAGAAGCAAGGGTGTAAGACTTTTGATGGTATATGGATCCAAATTCCAGTGGGTCCATGCTACAGCACTTGTCATAGCATGATGCTATTTGAGTGCTGCAGCATGCTTCTGACTCTAACTAGTTTCATTATCGATTTTAAGACTCGTTCCTCTCGGACTCTCACCATCCCATTATTCCAGTAGCTATGAATCATCTCATCTCTGAGCAAAATTCCAGATAAGGGAATGATGGGAATGGAGTTCTCAAAATATACGGCAAAACAAATTCTCTTTGTTAAAAGTTACTCTTTCGACATAACCCCCGTACCTCCCAAGTTGATGTATTACAAATAGCTTATCTCTAAGTCTATTACATTTTAACCCTTTGAAAAAGTGACCATTTATCAAGAATGAATCATTTTAAAAGACACAAGTAACAACTCTCGTTGCAAGTAACTCTTTCGATATTACCTCCCATGTCATTCAAATTGACGTGCTATTTAATGGCCTATCTCTAGGTCCATCACACTTTAACACTATCAAAGTGATCAATTTGTCAAGGAGTTGTGTTATCTTGATAAAACTTGAGTTGGAACAATAAAACTTGGTTAAAGTCACAAAAACCCACTTTCTTTTTAGATCCACATAACCACCATTTGTCTCACACCCAAGCTAAGAGGATTAGCTACTCATTACAATAAAGAAATAAAAACTACTACTAAGAATTACAACGAATAACATAATGGAAATTGCTCTTGAAATGTAAATGACTTGAAAGTATATAAATATATATATATATATATATATATGTGTGTGTGTGTGTGTGTGTGTGTGTGTGTGTGTGTGTAACTAAAAATGTAAAGACAAGAATGTAAATTACAAGGAAATGGAAATGACAAGAAAGTAAACTTGAAGATGATTACAATAAACTTTAACTACTAAAATCTAGAACAAAAGAGTTAAGGAAAGGCTAGAGATGCAAGATAAAAAAATAAAATACAACTAAAAGAAATGTGCAGGTGGGTGCTGTTTGGATGTTGCAGCATGCATATTCAAACATGAAGATTATATAAAGATGATGAAGAACACGATGAAGATCATAAGAACATAAGCGTAAATTCTGGAAATTAAAAGAACACGGGACTGGAAGATGACCAGTTCGTGATTTGGACAGAAAGTAAGAGATTACACTAAGCATAACAAGATGGAAAGCTTGAAAGAAAAGATGAAGAACAAGATGAAGAACATTAATATTAGAAATTAAAGAACTAAAGAAGATGATTAACAATCGGCTCCTAAGCTTGCTGCATATTTGAAATAATAACCCAAAAGATGTTAAGATGATAGTTAGAGAGAGGTAGATGTCTCCTTAAGAGCAACTAAACCCTCCTTTTATAACCAAAGGGAGTGGCAAAGTTGTAAATTAAGGAGAATCTAATTGTACTTACCTAGTCTAAGCCTACTAGAACTACCAAAGCTTGTCCCCATTTAACCAACATATTACAAACCAGATTAACTAATGTTTAGAGGTTACAATCAGATTAGTTACATGCCAAAATTCAGCTTAACCTTCTTTCTTCTCAATTTTTCCTCAAAAACAACCAGCTCCATGCTGTGGTGATGCTGCAGCATGCCCTGTTTCCAAATAGATTTTTAAAAGATAACCAAGTTAGCCTACAATATTCATAGAACAAGCAAATCACACAATTTAAGCTCCAAGGCACAATAAATGGAAAATAAGATAGAAAATGACTCAAAGTGGGATTTGAAAATGAAAAATCCTATCTAAAAGGTTAAAAGAAAAGGGCTTAAGTACTCAAAATTGAGTACTTATTAGTTCTCAACCACACATTTATTGTAAAACGATGCAACCCATAACTCACCCAAAACGGGATCATAGTTCGATACTCAAATGTGCTAAAATGTAAATAATACTTCATACTCACGCGACCATAAAAATGGAATGAAATCCGAATATTAAAACATGGACAATTAAATATCCAAAATACAGCGGGCCGACGACGGGGGATACCCGTATCCGTTGAGAGAGGAGGAACACAAAAGTATGCCACTCAAACAACGTTGATCATACGACACTTCACGACACGCAAGCCCAAGTGTCCCTACGACCCCTTAACAAGTTTCACCCAAAGAGATAGCTGACCTTAGCGAACAACACCGGAATTACTGCCAAAGGATCGGCACACGGGGGATACAACGAAGGCATTGCCCCATATGGAGAAGGTCCCAACGCCCATCAGAGGACTCCCCATAGTCATAATAGCTCAACCGGAACTCAACCACTCTTAGTGCCTCTCATAAAGACAAGGTCATAAACCATGAGTCCCGGAGTCCAACCCCGTACCACCCAATTGACCATCAAATAAGACTGACTCATGTGCCTATGGATCCAATGCAACACAGTCAAAGATTACATGACTATCCCTGAATGACTAAAGCACTCGAGTCTGTAATTATCAATAACATGCAATAAAATGCATTAAGATGTAAATCATAAATTGGACTTCACATCGAGCCATTAAAACCGGACAAATGTCCTCAAAACTCATTTAAGCCAACACTGTAACACCCCAAAAGTGGGACTAACAACAATTTCCGGAAAAAAGAAATGTGGTATGCATAAATGCCAAAGCACGAGCTCATACAAAGGAACAACAAATGCATGTTAATTACAAGTTTGTAATAAGACACAATAATAGATGACAACTCCCTAATCTAAGTCTCGCTAGACATAAGATTACAAAAAGGTTGTCAACTATGTCCAAAATAATGGTCTTCAATATTGGCATCCCAAAATGCTCCCAAGCTCACCACTAAGGCCGATTAAGCTTCCTTGGCGTTCACGCCACTAGAACCTGAGATACATACCAACAATCAAGTGTTAGACCAAACGGGTCTAGTGAGTTACATAAAAACATACCATATTAACATAAAGCATATTATGAACAACTATGACACTTCGATCACCAAAGTCCTTACGGGGTCAATCATGGGGGAGACCCATCATACCACTGAGTTTTACCTCAAGTCAATGTACCTTGATGTTCACTCGCTTGAGAAACATCCCGAAGGCCCGACACACTTGAAGACTACCTCCCAGGCATTACTCCAAATGGTGGAGGTCTAGGTGCATACCATTATAGTGGCACCTAAGACTACATCCTCCTAGCACTTACTCATGGTTCGTTCTTGTGTACTTACAATGTCCGTCTCTATACATAGATTCATACTCATAGGATACATGTATAAGACTACCACAATCCCAAACATAACTTAGGTACAAAACTCTAAGATATGCAAATACTCAATATTATCCATGTCTCATCAAGACAAATATGTAAACATGCTCAAACATCAAGAATAATAACCTCATTCATGTCTATAACCATATTCAAGGCTAAGATACCAATAATACCAAACTTAACAGTTAGGTCAAACTTATCAGGTGATCAGATCTTCTCATAACAATAATACATTAGGTATGAAAGCATATAAAATATGTATCTCATTTGAAAATAATGTAAGAAACTCACAAACTAGGTTTTATAGAAAACCCTAGAAACTTGAGTGGTTCAAAATGAGGAGAAAGTGATGAGTGGAGGTAACTAGCACACCCAAGGCCTTTAATGGAGACTTAAATACTCTTCCCAAATCTTCACCAACCTCAAGGATGTGGAATAAATGTGATTAGGGTTTTGGAAAGGAAAATCGCCATTTTTGCCTCTCTAAAATCGGACCAAAATTAGTAAAGTGAGGAATGGTGAAGTCAAGTGTCAAAAATCAGGTTTTTAAACCCTCTCAGCCCGTCGGCGACAGTGCCCAGCGATTGTGCCCATGGAACTGTCGCGGGGCATAGTCGCGCCCACTGCCCTGCCCACGGTACAGGTCCGGCGATTGTGACAGGGTGACAATGCCCATGTCACTCTCGCATGTCATAGTCGCCGAGGGTGTTCCGAGACCACCCCTCGGCCAGCAACTTTGCCAAGCGACTATGACAAGTGTCATAGTCGCGAGTCACTCTCGCCCAACACCCAAAATCCCATTTTTTTGATAATTTCGATAGAGTTAAACCTGTAAGGAACTGATAACAATAACACTTAATATAATTTACCAATCATCACCAAACCAGGACAAAATATACACATAAAATTATAACAAGGTCACATAAACGCATACCATTACTTACCTTAATTTTTCGGGCGTTACAATCCTCCCCACCTAATGAGGATTTCGTCCCCGAAATCTAAAACACTAGAATAAATAAGGATATCTCTTCCTCATGTCCTCCTCCGATTCCCACGTCATATTATCACCTCGATGGTGCTTCCATTGAACCTTTAGCATGGTCACTTCTTTATGCCTCAACTGTTTCGTCTTTGACTCTAGGATAGTTTCCGGTTCTTCTACACATCAGTTCCCGTTGTCCACTCGGATTTCTGTCAACGGAATAACACTTTCCTCTTCGGCCAAACACTTGCGAAGGTAACATACATGAAAGGTAGGATGGATTACGTCCATACCGGCGGTAAGTCCAACCGATAATCTTGAAGTTCGATCTTCTCTAAAATCGTGAAGGGTCCAAGGAAACGGGGACTAAGCTCCCGCCCTTCCTGAAATGGATGATTCCCTTCCATGGCGACATTTTCAACATAACCCGGTCTCCCACTTGGAAGTCCATCGGTTTGCGCTTTTTGTCCGCGTAGCTCTTTTGTCGGTCTTGGGCCGCTTTCAATTGTTCTCGAATGCCTTTCACTTTATCCGACGTTGCTTGCACAATTTCCGGGCCTGCAAATTGTTTTTCTCCCACCTCGAGCCAACACACCGGTGTCCTACATTTCCGCCCGTAGAGTGCCTCGAATGGAGCCATCCCGATACTCGAGTGGTAGCTATTATTGTAGGCGAATTCCACTAATGGCAAGTGCGAATCCCAAGTTCCTCCAAAGTCTATGACGCACGATCGAAGCATGTCCTCGAGAGTTTGAATCGTCCTCTCACTTTGTCCGCCGGTTTGGGGGTGATACGCCGTACTCAACTTAACTTTAGTGCCCAACTCCCTTTGTAACCCGTCCCAAAACTTGGAACTAAACCGACTATCCCTATCCGAGACTATGGATAACGGAACACCGTGATGAGACACCACTTCATCAATGTATAACTTAGTAAGTTTGACCATCGGTAACGTTTCTCTCATTGCCAAGAAATGAGCACTCTTGGTAAGTCTGTCCACTACCACCCAAATGGTATCATGTCCTTTTAAGGTCTTTGGCAATTTCGTGACGAAATCCATCGTGATGTGCTCCCACTTGCACTCCGGAATAGTTAGTGGTTGCAAACTCCCGTAAGGTCTTTGATGCTCCGCTTTAACTTGAAGGCATGTGACGCACCTTTCCACATAATTCGTCACGTCGACCTTCATTACCGGCCACCAATAATGAAGTTTCAAATCTCTATACATCTTGGTGCTACCGGGATGTATGGAGTACTTTGACTTGTGTGCCTCCGTCAAGAGCAACTCGCGGTTTCCCCCGATTTTTGGCACCCAAATCCTCCCTTGGAATAATTTGAGACCGCGACTATCCTCCGACAATAAATCCTTTTGCTTCACCATGATCTCGGCTTTGAGATTTTCCTCGGGAAGGGCTTCGGCTTGGCTCCTCTTGATGTCCTCCATAAGGCTTGATATTACTTCGATCTTAGCAAACGTTATTTTACTTTCCCCTCCGTAGCTCTTTCGGCTTAAGGCGTCCGCTACCACATTGGCTTTACCGGGGTAGTAAAGCAATTCACAATCGTAATCCTTCAGAAGCTCCAACCATCTCCTTTGTCGCATGTTGAGCTCCTTTTGGTCGAAGATGTACTTCAAACTTTTATGATCGGTGAACAACGTACACTTCGTACCATAAAGGTAATGCCGCCACAACTTTAAGGCAAATACTACCGCCGCCAATTCCAAATCGTGCGTGGGGTAATTCTTCTCGTGTTCCTTGAGTTGCCGCGATGCATACGCGATCAACTTTCCCCTTTGCATCAAAACACACCCGAGTCCAAGCTTGGAGGCGTCGCTAAAAACCACAAAATCTTCGGATCATTCGAGCAAGGATAGGATCGGTGCTTCGCATAATCTCTTTTGGAGGGTTCGAAAGGATTTCTATTGTGCCTCGGTCCATGAGAACTTCACATTCTTCCTTGTCAGAGACGTAAGTGGAGACGCAATCTTCGAAAAGTCTTGGATAAACCGTCGGTAGTAACCGGCTAAACCCAAGAAGCTCCTTATCTCCGTTGGACTCGTCGGTGGTTCCCAATTCATCATTGCCTCGATCTTGGCCGGGTACACTTTTACTCCGTCCTTTGACACCACGTGGCCCAAAATTGCACTTCTTGTAGCCAGAATTCACACTTCGAGAATTTGGCGAATAATTTCTCTCGTCGAAGGATCTCTAAAACTTCCCAGAAATGTCGCCGATGCTCCTCCTCATACGGTGAGTAGATCAAGATGTCGTCGATAAAGACTATGACCGACTTATCTAGAAAGGGTCGGCATACTCGATTCATCAGGTCCATGAACACGGTCGGAGCATTAGTCAGCCAAAATGGCATAACCAAAAACTCATAGTGATCGTACCTCGTCCAAAACGCCGTCTTCGGTATGTCGCTCTCTTTCACTCGCACATGATGATAGCCGGATCGCAAATCTATTTTGGAGAAACATCCCGGTCCTTGAAGTTGATCGAAGAGGTCGTCGATCCGGGGAAGTAGATATTTGTTCTTAACAGTAACTTTGTTGAGTTCGCGGTAGTCTATACACATTCGCATAGACCTGTTGATCCAAACTCTCTCAGTGATTTGATAACGACCCTCTTCTATACTTAGTGAAAATTGCGTTTTAATATGTATTAGTGTTTCACCATCAGCGATCAGACTGAGTCTGTTCAGTTATCACTGATAGTCTTCTTATAAACATCTAGTATGTATTAGTGTTTCACTATCAGTGATCCAAACTGATCCTGTTCAGTATCGCTGATAGTTTCTGATGTAAACTATAATGTAATCCCTAAAGACAAGTTTCGCGTCAACAGATGTTCATAGCTAAATCGAAGACGAAGCTGCTGAATAAAGACAAGTCTACTAGTGACCTGATGCGGATATCAGTGAAGCAAAGACGAATCTACTTATACGCGAAGGAACATGAGGAAAAGCTTCAGCGATCGCTGAACTCTTGATATCTCTGAAGAAAGAGATACTCAGCGATTGAATGATCACTTAGCTTATGTCTCAAGTTTCCTTTTGTCTCACCTTGCACAACTTAGTACGATATGTCAGAACGAACATGTCTCTGCCATAATTCGTATAACACCTCTGTCAACTACACTGTTCATTGTCCGGCCGAAAGCATGTCTCCCAAAAGTCAGACTCCCAAAGCTAATCAGTGAACGACACGTGTAAAGTGCCCTGCCATGCATTTAATGCATAGGGTATAAATAGAGAGATCACCCCTTCATCTGAAGTGTGCTCAATCCTTGAACCCCATATAGAAACCCTTGTTTTCTATATCTCTTAATCCCCCATTCTCTGAATTTCTTGTGCAACCATCTTAGTGTTTCTTAAGTTTGTTTAGATTGAGTCTGTCTTAATCTTATTCCGCAACAAACTTGTAAATTGTATTTGATTTATCAATAAACAATTTATTAAACTTTAAATTCTTGTGTTTGTATTCAACCCCCCCCCTTCTACAAACTTGTTAAGCACCTTAGGGACCAACAAGTGGTATCAGAGCGGTTTGTTTAATCTAATAAACAAGATCTTGCTTTATTCTCTTCTTTGCTGTTCTATATGGCACTTAACACAAACACAAACTACTATGATAATGGTTCACTTTCTAAACCTCCTCGATTTAGCAGAGATAACTTTTCTCTAAGGAAAAATCGAATGATGCTATTTCTTGAAGGTGCGGATCCTACTATACCTGAATATATAGAAAATGGACCATATGAACCTGTTAGAATTATAGCTTATGTTCCTGCTACTGCCACCACTGAAGCTGTCCCTGAACGATATGTCGTTAAGGAAATAAGACAGTGGAGTGATGAAGATAAAAAGAAGGTCGGAATAGATGCAAGAGCAAAGACCATTATTTCAATGGCTCTGCCTGATGAAGTTTTCCATTCCATCATGCATCTGAAAACTTCTAAAGAAATGTGGGAAACCATATGTGTTCAATATGAGGGCACCACTGAAATCCAAGAAACTCGTAAGATTAACTTGGTAAGACAGTATGAAAGTTTCATCGCTGGTAAGAATGAATCTCTCTCTGACGTTCATCAGCGATTTAACTGCTTAATCATTGACCTAAGAACTGTTGGTAAGACCTATTCTAATTCTGAGGTCCTAACAAAGTTCTTAGAATGTCTTCCTGAAAGCTGGGACAGTTATTCAATATGTCTTAAGCTTACAAAAGACTTAAATTCTCTTTCTCTTAGCACTCTATATGGAATATTGCTCAACTATGAGCAATCGAATCTTCTGAAGAAGAATCTTGTAAAAGATTCTAAAGACTCCAAAAGCACTCCTGTTGCTTTAGTCTCTTCAGAGATAATTCCATCTCAGCGATCTACTCTCACCATCACTGAGTTAGATTTTGAAACTGAGGATCTATCAGACCCTGATCTTTCAGAGTTTGATGAGTCCTTAGCACTCTTGACAAACTCTTTTAAAAGATTTTCAAGAAAGAGCAACTTCCGAAGAAGTAAGCCTCTCTCTCTTACTGAAAAGCCAAAATCAACACCTGTTGATAAGACTACTGTCACTTGCTATAACTGTGAAAAGATTGGACACTTTGCTAGTGAGTGCAGGTCTAAAAAGGTCTTCAAACCTTCTACCTCAAGAAGATCCAGTGATGACAAATACCTAAAGCTGAAGAACAAATATCAAAAGCTGAAAAGCTACAAGCGAAAAGGTAAAGGTCTCATCGCTGAAGAACATGACTGGGTTGAATCAGAAGAATCAAGTTCTGATGAAGAAGAAGTCGCTAATCTTTGCCTCATGGCTGAGATTAAAGAAGAAGTAGAAGAACCATCTGAACCTTCTATGAGCTACATATCATCTCAGGTATCTATCTCTACTAATCCCTCTCTGCCTGAAGCTGAGAGAAGTCGCGCTGTTGATGTGCTGACGATTGACCTATATAATGCTCTAAACGACAAAACTCAAGCTGAGAATAAAAATGTTCATTGAACTCAAGAGCTAGAGAAATGTCATGAAAAGATCAGAGAACTAAATCTTTTAGAAGAAAAGTTGAAAGATCAAGTCTTTATAAATGAAATCATCAGCATTGAACGCGAACAAGCCATCGCTGCTCTAAAAGCAGAAAATGCTCATGTTGAAAAATGGTGCAAATCATCAACAAAGATCTCTGAGATAATAAATGCTCAAACTCCTGAAAGTGATAGAACTGGTCTTGGCTTCTGGACACCTCAGGATAAGTAACCATATCCATCCATGTAGAAACATTCCCCAAACAATATACCAAGAAACCCCAAATAAGATCAAAACCCTAGTTTCTCCAAAACTACCAAATCCAAGATTTGAGAAACAAACCACTAGGGAAACACCAATGGAGCATGCATAACACTTATTCAAGGAAGCTTACCATTTAAGATGATGAGACTTTCGGAGGACACCCAATCCAACTCTTCAACCCGAGCTCCCAACCGTTGAACTTGATGAGGAAGATGAAGATGAAGGTTTTGCGGTTCATTGACCCAACTAGTTAGGTGGTGAAGAATCATGTGATTTGAGGAGGAAAACCCCCCAAAATAGGTTAGGGTTCGGTTTTCGGGTTTGGGAGAGAATAGGGAAGGAATTAGGAAGTGAGAATGAGGGAAATGGTTGAGAATCGCGACTCTAAAAGACCCTGGGGCCGACCGCGATTGTGCCAGGGCACTATCGCCCAAAACGTACTGCGGGCACACCCCTGCTGGCGATTGTGCCCGGCGATTGTGCCCAGGGCACTCTCGCCCAGAGTGTACCGAAACTCGTTTCTTCCCATTTTCCACACGGACCACCCATGACGCGATAAGGCTTAATAAGTAAGATATAGGGGATGAAATTCTATGATAAGAAACAAGAATTTCTCAAAGGGTTAACTTCACGGGTAGAGATTTACGAGTGTTACATCTAACTTCCCCGCCTCATATGCCCGAGCACAATGGCTACTTGGAGCGCCGTGATCGTTACATTGTTGAAATCGTTATTTCTCTTCTCACTCAATCTTCTATGCCACATACATATTGGTCTCTTGATTTTGCTACTGTTTGTTACCTCATAAATCGTATGCCAACTCCTACACGTAATCTTCAATCTCCGTATCATAAACTTCATGGTCACACACCCAACTATTTTAAATTGCATAGTTTTGGGTGTCTTTGCTACCCTTGGCTTCGTCCCCATACCACAAATAAACTTGACCCTCGCTTTTCTCCTTATGTTTTTGTTGGTTATTCTGCCACCCAAAGTGTTTGTTATTGTCTTGATCCCACCTCTAACAAGATATATGTTTCTCGTCATGTTAAATTCATCGGACATGAGTTCCCCTTCTCCACCTCCTCCTTTGCCACCTCTCCATGCACATCTAATGACGCGGAAGAATGGTGTGCTATCAAACTTCCCATCTTACCTACTACATCATCCATGCAACCTCCAAAAAATACATCTTTATCTTCTATTCCCTCATCAAGTGAAACTAATTCTTCCTCCACGACACCTTCACTCTCTTCTACTCCCTCTTCACCTCCTAATCCTCCATCTCCTCCCCGACCACGACCTCCCATCACAAGACTTCAAAACAACATTTGTAAGCCCATTGATAAAATGAATCTCCATGTCTCTTTCCAACCCACTTCCACTGAGCCTACCACTATAACACAAGCATTGAAAAATCCGGTATGGCGTGAAGCTATGCAAGATGAGTACAATGCTATACTAAAAAATCACACATGGGATCTTGTTCCATCTTCTCCATTTCAAAACCTTATTGGATGTAAATGGGTATTTCGTCTCGATCATCTTCCACCAAATACCCGATCTTGACTATACTGAAACCTTTATCCCCATGGTTAAACCGGCCACAATCTGAATGATTCTATCTCTAGTTATCACACATAGTTGGTCTCTTCGTCAAGTTGACATTAACAATGTCTTTCTTCAAGCCTCTCTAAAGGAGGATGTCTTTATGGTTCAACCACCTGGTTTCATTAGTTAAACTCATCCTAATCATGTTTGCAAACTCCCTCAAGCACTCTATGGTCTAAAACAAGCTCCACGAGCTTAGTGAACTCAAATCCTATCTACTCGGTTGTGGTTTCAAAAATTCCATTTTCGACGCCTCACTTTTTACGTTACGCCACAAAAATGATCACATATTTTCTCTTGTTTATGTTGATGATATCATCATCACTGGATCAAATCCCACTATTCTAAACTCCTTTATTTCTCAACTATCCACTCGTTTCTCATTTAAGGATCTTGGTACACTTTCTTGTTTTCTTTGGTGTGGAAGTCTTACCTGTAACACCCCGAATTTTGAAAAGTATCATTTCAAGTTAATACAGAATTCGGTATTTTAAGGGAAAAATAAGATATATGATTTTGTACTTGAATCCTAGATTTTATAGTCTTGGTGGATGAAGGATTCAATTACGAGTCCAATGGTTCTTTCCGGAGCAAAATCGGAGCTAAAACGAAGAAGTTACGACCAAAACAGTGAACGAGAAGAAAACCGGGCGAACAGTGCACTACGCGACTTGTACCATGACTTAGAGCCACCCGCGCGACTTAGGGGAAGCGAGCGACTTGTGTCATGGGATAAGGCCGCATGGTAACCCGCGAAACGCCCTGTTCGACCATAAAACCCGATTTTCAGCCCCAAAACTTCATTTCCTCATAACTTTTGCATCTCAACTTCGTTTTTGGTTATTCAAGTTGCCATGGTTTCGTTTTTGATAGATCTTCAAGGATATTTCAAGATATTTGAAGTCTATTGGAAGATCCAAGAGTATTTTGTGGTGGTAAGTTCCTTATCTCTCTCCATGTTAAGTTAAGGTTTGACTTCAACTTGGGTGTGATTTTGATGACTTGTGTGGTGAAGGAAACCTTGTAGATGTGTTAGATCTAATATCTAGGGAGATTTCATGGAGATTCAAGCCTTCATCAAAGGAGATTCAAGTTTTGGGGGTAAAACCTAGATTTAGCCTAAATCTAACAAGGTGAGTTCAAGTTGCTTTGTGAAAACTAAGTACATGCCAAAATGAGTAATTTGAAGTAAAAATATATTTTACTTGGTAATTGTCAATGTGTTGGATATTTTGATAAGTTTTCACATTTGATCACCTTGTGTTGTTTTAGTCTCATAAAATGCCCATATTTGAGATTTGGATATCTTGGCAAGTAATCGTATGATTTATGCATTCTTGGTGATTTTGTACAAATAAATTCTATTTTATGATATATGCGTCCTTGGGGATTTTTGTACAAATGAAGTCTAATTTATGATATCTGCATTTTTGGTATATTTGATTTCATAAACCATTTGGAAAATGTACGTCTCAGTGTTATGAGGCATTTTGGGAACATAAGGGTATAAAGTATAAACCCATTTTGGAAAATGATATGTCCCAATCCGTGTTGAGTTTTGGGATAATCACATATTTGATGTATGTGTCTACATAAACATTGTTTAGGTACGTCTTATTATTTGGGGAACCGTTATTTGTTTGTCAAATGGGTTTTGAGCATTTAAACTCGGATTTACTTAAAAGAGTCTCGTGGACATTTGTCCCAGTTTAATGGTTCTTTGAAGAGCCCATGTTCGATATACATCTTAATGCATTTTATGGCATATTTATGATAATTACATGCTCGAGTGTGTTGGTCATTCATGTGTAGTCATGTAATGTTAGACTTTGTTTCATTGGATCCATAGGCATGTAAGTCAGTCTTTATTTGATGGTCAACTGGGTATTACGGGGTTGGACTCCTGGACCCATGTTTTATGACCTTGACCTTTCAAGTGTACACTAGGAGGGTTGAGTCCGGTTGTACTATTATGATGATGGGCGTTTCATAATGGGCGTTTGAGACCTTCGTCATTCGGGGTAATGCCATGGTTGTAGTCCTCGGATGTTGTCGGGCCTTTGGTGGTATTCATGGTAATATTCACTAAGGTCAGCTGTCTATTTTGGTGTAGCTTGCAGGGGGTCGTAGGGACACTTGGGCTTTCATGTCGTGAAGTGTCATACGACTAACGTTGTATGAGTGTCATACTTTTGTGTTCCTCCACTCTCAATGGATACGGGTCTCCCCCGTTGTCGGCTAGCAGTATTTTGGATATTTAATTGTCCATGCTTTAATATTTGGATTTCATTTCATTTTATGGTCGTGTGAGTATTGAATTTCAGTTTCATGTTTTCGATGGCATGTTATATTTATAATGATTGTTTTCCATTATTTATGAATTGAGTATTATGCCCCACCCGTGTTTTGTGTGTTTCGGGATATAAAGTTTATCTGCGTTTTTATAATTGGGAGTCCGTTTTTTATTCACGTTTGAGTGAGTTTTGGGCGGCATCATTTTATAAAGAATGTTTTGTATTGGGACGTTCGTCCTTAAAAACGCATGCTATTGGAAAACGAGTCGTTTTCATAGTTAAGGGAAATCATTTTGAAAGATAATGGTGTAAACTGCATTCTTTCCTTTTAACAATATATTTATTCATGTTGAAAACTCTTGAACTCACTAGGCGTTAGCCTAACCCTTTTTATTTGTCGGCATGTGCATCAGGTTCTGACTGGGAATAGTCCTAGTATTACTACGATGAGAGGAGTGCTAGTAGTGTGCTCGAGACGTGCGTAGTATTGGCGAAGTCTTCTGCTTTGGTCTT
The DNA here is from genome assembly GCA_023525745.1 of Arctium lappa. Taxonomy (NCBI): domain Eukaryota; kingdom Viridiplantae; phylum Streptophyta; class Magnoliopsida; order Asterales; family Asteraceae; genus Arctium; species Arctium lappa. Next base: position 149,341,103 of record CM042048.1, read on the forward strand.
GTGAAGAGCAGCTTGCTTTGGTGTTAGGTAGCACCCGACTTTGGTCTAGTCCTTGTATAAGACCGGAGTTTATATTTGTTGAGGTTAAATAGAAAGTTTTATTTTGGAGAGTTATCTTTACTTGATGTAATATCGAAATTTTAATTAATTGCTCTTACCAAATTTGAGGGTGTTACATTACCTCACCCTCATGGAATTTTTCTTAGCCAACATAAATAGATACAATACCTCCTCACACGTACTCACATGGTAGCCGCCAAACCTGTTCCTACCCCCATGGATTCTCATCATACCCTAACCCTGCATACCGGAACCCCCTTGGCCAACTCCACAGAATACAGAGCAATTGTGGGAAGTCTACAATACTTATCACTAACGAGACTAGATGTTCCTTTTGATGTGAACAGGTTATCTCAATGCATGCACAAGCCGACTGAAGATCATTGGGCAGCTCTCAAACGACTCTTACGTTACCTAGTGGGCACATCTACACAAGGTCTACTATTACGTCGTGATTCACCCACTACTCTCCATGCCTTCACATATGATTCTTGGGCCGATGATAAAGATGACTACATTTAAACCACCGGTTACATTGTTTACTTGGGTATAAATCCAATTTCTTGGAGTTCATGTAAGCAACGCACTCTTGCTCGTTCATCGACAGAAGCCAAATATCAAACTGTTGCTGCAACTACGACAGAGCTATTATGGGTCCAAAACTTACTGCATGAGCTTCTTCACATAAAAACTATGAAATTACTCAAGAGATTCTATGCCCAGAAACGACAAGAATAAGGAAAAGATTTGGTCGACCTAAATAATGACGTGTTGTGTTTAAAATTTATGAAGGTGCAAGTCACTGATCTTGGTTACCTTTAAATTGAACGCCTTGAAGAAAGTTTAGGTTATAATGATGTCTATGTATTGTGATGTTTATCGTGTAAGTCATTATTCTACTTTTATGTTTACAAAACAAGTTATGACGTCATGGGCCTACGAGAAGCAAAAAGTGTGACAATATAAAATATACACCTTCGATGCAAATTATATGCAAAAAAATATATTTTTAACATAATATAAACAACACAAGTATTAATAAGATTTTATGAATGAACTATGGTATTAATCAATAAATATTTGCAAATAAATACACAAGTTATGGTTATTAAATGTATGTCGTTTTGACATTAAGAAATCAAATATTTAGTTTGAAAATTGAACACTCCTTTAATTATTTGAAATCATTTATTGTGAAAATAAATTTTCTACTACAAGTGATTTTCTATTGGATGCAAGAAAACATGACAAGTAAATATATATTATCATAAAAGTTAAAAGAAATCAAAACTAAAAACAAAAAAAACAACGTTTGTATGTACGAGGTCATTTATTATTTACCACAGTACAACTATTCACGTTCTTTTTTGGGCAATGGCATTCACATTCTGTAGACTAATAATTACAATAATAACCCCATTTATATTATACTAGAATAAGCATATTCGTGCAATACAACGAGATACATCATGATCATAATGTTTTGTTTTATTTTTTGTCGATTTACGATACGATTTTGGATGGTTTTGAGAGAGTTTTTTTGATAAATTTGTTTAATTTAGGCTTAATAATATAATGTTTTTTATATAAAAAATTAAGTATTTTATTAGAATTCAATGATTATCTTATATATTTTAAATTTTTTATATTTAAATTGAGATGTTTATCTTGTTTTGATTATATTTATTAGTTAGTTATGAATTCAAACATATAACTTTAGAAAATTGTACTCATGCATCATTACTTGTAATCTTGAATTTTAAGTATGTCTATCAATAAACAGTAGTTAATGCATAAAAACTTGTTTTTAAGAGTTTTCTTCGATAGTTTAATTATAATGTAATTTATTTTAGATTAAACATTAAATATTCTGTTGGATTTTCTTAATTATATTTTAGATTTTTTATATTTAAAATTTGATTTTTATCATTATTTAATTATGCAGGGGAGTGATTTTAGGGATTGAAATGAGAAGTGATTTTAGGGGAGTTAAAGTGGTTAAAGATAAGGATTGAAAGTTAATAAATAACATTAAATGTAGTACATAAAACTTTAATGGTTGTTTTTAAGAGATTTTAAGTAATTAACATTAAATAACGGTACAATAAGTTTTAATAATTGTTTTTAAGAGTTTTTATTCGTGCTTTATAATATAGTATAGATACTTAGGCTATGTTTGGCAAACTAGCTGAAAAGCTAGCTTATGATTGATAACCTAGCTGGTAACTGATAAGCTAGCTGATGATAAAGTCACGTTTGATAAAAACTAGCTTATAAGCATTTAAATTACCAAAAAGAACATTAATTATTTATTTATAATTAAAAGTTAATATATAATTATGAATATTAATGAGGGGCATAATTGGAATTGTAACAACCCAACCACAAATGACAATATAAGAATTTAATCTTAATATTAATAATGCCGACATGGCGCCAAGCGTACAATAAAATTCCAAGGTTTGCATAGGCAACCTATTCACAAATGAGATATTATTAATAGATGTCTAAAAATGACAGCCTTCTAACTCTTCTGCTACATCTTCTCCTTTCCTTTAACTGCCCTTTCAAAAAAAATCGCTTGCCTGAAAAGATTTTTAGTTTTAAAAGAGCGAGGGTTAGACCGAAGGTCTAGTGAGTTCCCTCTACAGATAGCAGTAAAATAACTTTTCAGAATTTAAATTAACATGCAGTAAATCCACAAAAATAAACACGCTACTGACCACACGACCGTCAAATACGATGTGTCTAACTCGCGTTGCCTTAATGTTGGGACACACCCCCAACGGCATAAACAAGCCACACTCCCCGACACGAGTAGGCGGGCCACACTCCCCGACTTAGGTCACGTATTCCACAAATAATGTATGCATACATTTAACAACAACGATTTATAACACACTTGAAAACATTTCATAGATATCATGCCATCATAAATAAATCAAAGTTTAAAAATAAACTTTACATGCTTTCATAACCAAAAAGGTTTAGTTCAGAAAAACTCACCCGACGTCCTTAGCTCGAATCTCACGTCTACTCCTATAGCTCGGTCCGAAACCTATAAATGAAACATTGACCGATGAACTCTCAATTCAATCTAATTTATAACGACAATTACCCATCCTTCCCACTTCACTTAATCTCTAGAAACTTAATCCCTTTGGAACCAATTAGAACGGTAAGCCTTAAGATATTAATAATAAAACACAACTGGACCTGACTTAAATCTCCAATCCAATTACTAAATAAATGAAACCGGAACTGGGCTTCGACCTTAACTAACTATGGCCCAACACTTGCACCATTTTAATAAATTTTCGGCCCAACCAGAAACTAGTTTGGGCTGCGGCCCACAGTACCATACCGGGGATCGGGGTCAACACTCCAACGACCGAGGTTTGTCTTCAACAATTTCGACCGGTGCACTGATTTGACCGGGGTCTCCCTTCACATAAGCCGACCGGTACCTTGACCGGTGTCAAGCGGTCGACAAGTGCGAATTGGCGACCGGGACCATGGCCGACCGGTGCGTCTTGACGACCGGAGTTATGGCCGACCGATGCGAACCTTAGTCGACCGATGTCCAATCCGAGGACTGGACCACCTCATCAACCGATGTCCCTGCCGACGACCAACACCAACAAGAAGAAATCGATTCTACAAATTCACAGGATCACTTTGATTCCATAAGTTATTAACTATTCAACCACTTAATCAAAATTCAGAAGCAAGAACCCAATTTCAACGGAAATCCAATGATACCATATGTATATATATCGACTCATAGAAATATCAAACCCAGAATACTAAATCTTCAAGAAATTCTCAATAGATACAGATCCCACCAAGGCTTGAAAACAAAAGCTAATTACTTACTAATCAGAGGAATGGGATTTGAATTACCTTATGCATTTGAAGAACTCCCAACTTCATCTTCTTTGCTTCCTTTCCACCTAGCCGCTGCACTCCCCCTCCCCTTTCCAACTTTTCGGCCGCCGCACAAGGCACAAAAATCCTAGGGTTAAATCCCTCTTTTCTCACTTTGCACTCTACTCCCTTCTCTTATGGATTTTCCGTTTTCTTACCTGAACTTTTAATCCCTTTACTTTTTAACCCAGTTATTACAGGAATAATCACAAAAAGCTCCTCATAAACTACTCTAAGTAGCTTATCAAAAAACTAGCTTATAAGCTAGCTGATAAGCTAGCTTATGGTCATCCAAACATGTACTTGGTACCTTAAACACTTATAAGCTAGTGTTTTTTTGCCAAACAATGCCTTAAACACTTCAAATATTTTTTTTAATAAGAAAATTTTTCTTTAGAAAATTCTAACAATAAAAAATGAGATAAATTTTTTGACATTCAGTTAATTATTAAAGAGCTATAATCTAAACTATTCTTTATACCATTTAGAAAAACAAATCTACCTATACTAAATATTCCCTTTTTTAATCATTTTTATAATTTAAAATTACTATATTAAAATCAAAATTAAAAATTAAACCATAGTCTTTTGTAGTTATTTACACGAGTAAACTACAAATTTGGTCCCTACGGTTTCTCGAAAAGTAACACTTTTGACCCTGTAGTTTTGAAATTACACTTTGGCCATCATGGTTTTAAAAAAATGACTGGATTTGGTCCCTCCCTTTAATAACCGTTAAAAAATCCTGTTACATGAGGCATTTTCGTCCTTTTACATTTTACTCACATTAATCTTTAAAAAATAAACTCTGATAGCTTATATAGTAATATGTAGTAATCTTATAATTAATATAATATACATACATATATATATATATATATATCATTAATGTACACCCCTTTAACAAACAACCGCAGAACCACACCCCAAACCTCCCACCTCCGGCCATAGAGCCCTCTTCCCATCGGTGAACCCATTTCTCATCGATGAACCTGCCTCCCTTTCACTCCCTACTCTCGTCCCCAACCTCCCCTTCATCCTCCCCCTCTACACCGTACCCCCCTTCCCCCTCATCACCACCACCACCATCGTAAGTCACCATCGAAGAAAACAGTAGCTGAAAACCTAGTGGTATTTCATCATCAGAGAACTACAACAAGAGTTTTTCTTCATAAGAACTTACTATAAATCAACCTTCCCCTCCAACGTTACAACCCTATCTCAATTTCAGATGACATCACACCAACAACCCAAAATCAACATTTGTGGTTTATCATCTACAATAAAACCTTCTAAATATTTTCACAATTATTTCCCCAACCACCATGAATTCTATCTCCAACTTTTGTGGTTGTATTTTGTTAGAGACCAAGAGTTTCAGGGGAGTCTAGGGGGTGGATTTGAATATCTGGGTAAGTCACCATCGGAGAAAACGGTGATGTTGCGGGTTTATTAGAAAAAGAAGAGAACGAAGATGGTAGGAGAGCCGGAGGTGGAGATTGAGAATGTATTCATACATGTGGTTAAAGGTGCTCATACCGGCGACATTAGTGGAGATCAAGAAAGTCATTAAGGGTGTTCATTCGGTTGGTGGTGGGCGGTATAGGGGGAGGAGATATGAACCAGTCTTCATCGGTGGACGGTAGGGTGGTGTGGTATGGTGTGTGGTTTCATTCTCTGAGGGTATATACTTTGTATATATATGTATATGTATAATATAGTTATATAATTAGTGAATTACATAAATGGTCCTTCGTGAATTCCTGGATTTAACTTTTCGTCCCTCGAGATCTGAAAGTACATTGGTGGTCCAAAAATCGGGTTTTTAGCCCAAATTTGTCCCTCTCACTAACACCGTTAGTCTAGGCTCCGTTAACTCCATCATGTGCCCCTCACGTGAGGGGCATTTTGGTCTTTGTCAGTCCTTTTGTTCATCCTAACAACATTGATGACAAACAACACCACCACCCTCCGCCCACCACCAGCACCACCCTTCTCCCACCATCAGCACCACCCTTCACCCACCATTTCAATCATCCAGAAATGATTTCAAGAGCAAAACCAAAGATGTATAATGTAACACCCTAAAAATTGGGTGAATTTAAAACTTGAAATTTTCGCAATAAAACGTTTATAAAACGAAAAGAGTTTAAACCTGTAACATTTGATATGAAATAAAACTTCACAATTGACATCATCCCAAAGAGGGGAGAGTATAAGCGTTTACAATTCTAAAAAGGTAATGAAACGAGGACCGATAACCTACTTAATCTAAAACAATTCTAGTTTAGATTATAATTGGGTGTCGCCATCATTTCTCAAAATATCAGTAAGTATATGCACACTCTATATCTTGTCGATGCTAATTCCCAAAAAGGTTGACCCAACTCTCTGCTCAAGGTTTCGCCACCCCACCACTAACGGAACTTTATATGTACACCAAAACAAACAACTGTTAGGCTTGGAGCCTAGTGAGAACATCCAAAATATAAGTGCGATGAAGTGTAATACATTAATGAACATTTAACAATAAATAGAGTAACAATAATACACGAATTCTCCAACGTTTGAACCTTATGCGAGACGGGGAGACCCGTTCCACCATAAGTTGCGGCGGAACACGAAAGTAGGCCACAACCCATGCAGAACACTTAGTTGGAATGGTTAATTACCAGTGTCAACTCTATTCATGAATCTTTAGCCGTTAGAACATCAACTATATTCATGAATCTTTAGTTCAATGTAAATATGGGTTCAACTCTATCCGAGTCTTTACCCCAAAGAGTCACCAAGTTCAACCCTATACATGGATCTTTACCTTGGGATCTCACCATTTCCAAACTAACATAATTCACCAACATAACAATTTGTATATGCTATAAAATCCAAACACACGAGTCTCACATAGTATCATGTCATTTCAAGGTAAATCCAATAACCATAATATCAATCACTTCACATTTACTATGTTTTCCAACGTATAAGGCATGTTACCATATTCTTCCACATTCACCAAAATCAATAATACACAATCATTTTAATACTCAACCCCATTCCCAATCATAAGTCAAATTAACTTCATATTACCCATTTGGGATCCAACCATTCACAATACTTGTGTAAACCACATTTATAAACACTTTGAACATCTTAAGACAATATATTACAAAATATCCCAATAAGTGCCAAAACCCTAGATTTTGACCTAGTAGTTTTAAAAGTACAAAAATATAGAGATCATGTCAAATCTAAAGTAATGTAAGAAAAGAGTTTTCATAGTAGCATGTATCATTTATTTAAGAAGGATGAACCCACAAAGTGGGGTTTTGATGAAAACTCAAAGCCCTAGCTTGCTTTATTGGAGAAGATGACAATGGAAGTAGTGGTTAAATGCTCCTAGCTTGATTTCTTGGTTGGTACACTTTGATCTTTGCAATAAAAGAAGGAATTAGGGTTTGGAGAAACCCTAGACTTGGGTCGACCTTCGGGTCGGTTCTGGTCCAGGTTTACGGGCATACCAGTCTATGGGTATGCGGGTTCGGTCTTGACCGGGCTTAGTCGTACCTGGGCGGGTCCAGTCACTTTGGACTGGGTCGGGTCGCCGCGGATTAGTCAGTGCTGCCCAATTGGATGCCCGGATACCGCGGGTGCGTGTGTGTGTGAGCGTAGCCCAAGTTGCCGTACAAAAAAAAAATGAGTTGTGTAAGTAATAAAAGATAAAAGAGGTCAAAATCCCGTTTTTAAAACAATCAGACCCCGACGGCAAGCTGCCGTACAAAAAAAAATGAGTTGTGTAAGTAATAAAAGATAAAAGAGGTCAAAATCCCGTTTTTAAAACAATCAGACCCCGACGGCAAGCTTGCCAAGCGATAGTGACAGCTGTCACTATCGCAAGGCATTCTTGCTGAAAATGTAGCGCAAGTTTCGTGGTTCTTTCGGCGATTATGCCAAACGATAGTGACACTGTCACTATCGCGAGTCATTCTCGCTGAAAAGGTACCGAGCCCAAAATTTGCTCAAAACTCTGATTTCTCACACGACTCGATTCAAGGCTAGATGAAATAACGTAACCAATCCAAAAAGAGATTAACGAAAGACGAATAGAAGGTTAAAGATGTAAGATAACTTACTATGAGAATTCTGGGCGTTACAATTCTCCCCAACTTGGAAATGATTTCGTCCCCGAAATCAAACTTATGCGAACAAATGAGGGTATATCCTCTTCATATCCTCCTCCGCCTCCCAAGTCACGTTGGCCCCCCGATGATGCTTCCACTGAACCTTGACCATGGTGTCTTCCTTGTGGCGGAGTTTCTTTGACTTCTTTTCCAGAATGGCATCGGGTTCCTCTACACATCGGTTACCCTCATCCACTCTGATCTCTGAAAAGGGAATGACACTCTCCTCTTCCGCCAAACATTTCCGGAGATAACACACATGGAATGTGTTGTGAATTCCATTCATCTCGGGTGGAAGCTCTAATTGGTAGGTTTGGATCCTAACTCGTTTGGTTATGGTGAATGACCCAAGGAATCGAGGACTCAACTTCCCACTATTTTCGAACCGGATGGTGCCCTTCCAAGGTGACACTTTAAGTATCACACGGTCACCCACTTGAAACTCCATTGGTCGCCTCTTCTTATCGGCATAGCTCTTCTGCCGATCTTGAGCCGCTTTCAGCCGCTCCCGAATGCCCTTTACCTTATCGGTCGTTTCTTGCACAATTTCGGGTCCAGCGAATTGCTTCTCTCCCGCTTCAAGCAAAAAATTCCTTATCAAATTCAAACAAAAAATTAATAAAAAATCATCATAAACAAAATCAGATTCCAATCATGAAAATTCAAAAAATCCTTATCAGATTCAAACAAAAATTTAATAAAAAATCGTCATAAACAAAATCAGATTCATTTATGAAATTTTTAATACATCAAAAATCAAAAACCTAAATCATATGCAGAACTTCAAAACCCTATACAAGAGAACACCAATAATTTGATTTGATGAATATACCAACAATCAAAGAACCCCTAAAAATGTAACATAGATCAAACCCTAAAATCAAAATCGTAAATCAAAATATTAAATCTAAAACCAAAAATCAATAATTTGATTCAAAATCTAAAACTAAATCAATGGAAGCAAATCATCAAAAAATCTAGATCTACATCTATGGAACAGATCTGTGAGAGAGAGGAGAAGCCATCGATGGAACCAAATCAGTATGGAAGTTGCTGGAGTGCTTACAACAATATTCAATCAGTGTGGAAGTTGGTGGAGGAGAAACCGTCACCATCGTCTGCAAGAACTCATATTCAACCCAACACAAAAACCATTAAGGTCGTCTCATTTACCTTCTCGAAAACGACCCAATGTGGAGGTTCAGATCTGGGTTCAAGGTTGAATGGATCCCCGAAATCAGATCCAAATTGGCGAGCTTTGTTGTAGGGGTGCTCAAATTTCCGACCAACCCGGCTAACCCAACCCGAAAAAACGCAAAAAAGCTCAAACTGAGGTAACTCGATACATAATCGATACAAATTTTTTCCAAACCGCATCTATTGGGTTGGAAACGGGTTGGGCCCAAAGTAATCCGACCAACCCGTCAACCCGACCAAAACTTGTACGCTTTTACTTTTTATTTTATTTTATGGTTTTAAACTTTTAGCGGCTCTTCTTTCTATCAATAATCAAGTCTTCCTATCTTAGTCGTAGTTTAGATTTGTCTACGAGAGCACGTCGATATAATCAATAAACAAAAAATACTCTTCTTCTACTCTTTCTCTTCTCTTATTAGCCTTATTTTTATATTTCAATTTTGATTTTAGTTTATTTAAACGAATTCGAAATCACTTAGTTAGATTGTAAAATGATGTATTAAAGTTTCAAACCGACTAACCCGACCAACCCAACCCAACCCGCACGGTTTGGGTTGGGTTGGGTTGGGTTACACTTTTGATTGGGTTGGGTTGAGTTGAGATTTTTCAAACCGCAAACATTGGGTTGGTTTGTTAAAGTGTCTTCAACCCGGTCAACCCAACCCGTGAGCACCCCTACTTTGTTGGATCTGATGACCAACCAAATAGCGGTGTCCACCATTTGGAGGAGGAAGAGGCTGAAGTTGGTGGTGGCTTGATGCGGTTGTTCTGGTTGTTGGAGATGATGGTGATAGGTTGGAAACAAGTGGAGAGAGAAGTGACAATTGATTTAGGTCAACACTTGAAAGAAAAAAGAAAAGAAGGAGAAGAGAGATCTAGAGGGAGGCGATGGTATTGGAAGGAGAAGATAGATTAGAGTTGGGGAGATGGTTTTGGGAGATACATCCCCCAAGAATGGTTTTCAGGGACCAAATATCCATGTTTTGTTTTATTAAAAAAATAATAATAAAAATATAAAAGTATTAAATTAATTATGTATTTTAAATAAAATAAAAAAAGGTAAAAAGACCAAAATGCCCCTCACATGAGGGGCACATGATAGGGTTAACGGAGCCTACACTAACGGTGTTAGTGGGAAGGACGATTTTGGGCTAAAAAACTCGATTTTTGGACCACCAATATACTTTCAGATCTCGAGGGACGAAAAGTAAAATTGAGGCATTCACAAAGGACCATTCATGTAATTCACTCTATTCTTGTTGAAAAAAAAGAAAGCAAATTTTCATATTTTATAATAATTTGATTTATGAAAAAATTAATGACGTTGAAAAAGTGGTGATTGATTTTGAATTGGCATATGGAAAATGTAATAAAGAAGTCACCGATCAAAGTCAAGGTTGATATGGAACCCACACACAGTCCACTGAATTTGAAAAACCAAACACAAACACAAGCTGCGAACTATAAAAAGAAAAATATAATTTTGTACGGCACCTTCCACCACAACTTTGACACGGCACCCGCCCTTGTCTATTCACTCTTGTTTGTTACCCCCATTTTAAACTTTAAATTTAAATTTAAATTTATAATTTTCGTCTTTATATCGATATACGATTTTCGCTTTCACCGTTTATTTTCCGTTTGGGAATTTCCAATCTTAGAACACGACTAGTCAAATCACGAGATACCGTTATAATAGTCGGTATAAATATATTGAAACAACAACAACTGTATGGTATTTTTTAGACGGTGGGATGATTGTGAGAGAGATAATGATCAATATGATAAAGATATGATGAAGATGAATAAAAAGGCGTGACAAAACAATGAGCAAATTGGTCAGGTATCCTTAAAAATGTCATTTTGATAAAAATAATATCACAAGACTAGATATTTGGGTTCAATTTTATCAAATCGTCTTCCTCCCTTCTAGCATCGGACCCCCTTTGTTTGAATTTCGAAACCACTGGCCTTTAGTCGATAGTCCAAATGGACGACCTTTTCGTCATTTCCCCTGTCCTCTTCATGCGGTTGTGCCCACCTCATTTCTTTTCGATTGTCAGTTTGACCTTTCCATTATCCTTTGTCTTATTTTACCTTTCGTGATCTCGTCTTCAGTATTTCTTCAATTTTTATAAGATGACTGAATATGAATAACAGATAAATAAATTTTTTATTGACTTTGAAAAAAAAAAATTATTACAAATTTTGTAACCACAAGGGTTGTGCCGTACTGGTTAAGGCCCTGAGGATGTAGTGGAATATCTCATATCTCCAGAGTTCGAATCCAGACGTATACAATAATTGTGATCACTGAGGTTTAATCAAGGCTGATGCCTTACCGTCATAGTTTACAAAAGAATTAGTCTAGACATAGCTTAGGACATTTCCAAATATTTATGAATGGAAGAGGAAGATCTTCTAGAAGTTGAAGGGGGTCGTGTCAACCACGTGACAAACAAAATTGTGGTAACCCACCGGGTCGTCCACTACTATGTGGATACTTATCACATGTCCGCCCACATAATTCATGCAATGAAAATGAATAATAAAAACTATTAGAATAGAAAAATACATCCTGATGTCGGCAATGACGTCATCTGTATAACAAAAACCTGCATTTTAATTAATTTATGCCCCCATCGATATCATCATCCCATGGATTTTGACTTTTATGTCCTTTGCCTTATTTATACCATTTCAATTTCTTGACTTTTGAATTTCTTTTATTTTAATTTTGTAAATTTGTACTTGTTGGGCGTGGGGTTATCATAGAAGACCCATGCATTGTTTGTTTATTTATATAAGCGTTTAATTATTTGATTAAGAATAAATGGTAATTTAGTTTGATAGTGACCATTTATTGCAAAAAACAATATAATGGCTTTTGAGTATATAAAGAAATGATTCCAAGTTAAACATAAAGCATATATAAAAGAATGTTTTTATAAGGAAAAAATTAGTGAGTTATAAAAACTTCTTTTTTATTTAAAGGCAATATTATTAAGAAAAATAAAAAAAGTGTATATAATAGTAAGGAAATTTATGAGGAGAAGATTTACGAAAAAAAAGGCACACACTGAAACAACACCATCGAAAACGAAGACAACACCAAGAAAAGCTTACGAGACCGCGCACAAAGGAGAATCAAACCAAGTTGTCCGTGAAATCGACCAATTCTTGTATCTTGCTGAGATCCAAGCGAAAGATTCAGAAATTGAATATTGCCAAGTATATCACCACGAGCAGCGACACCTTTGAAGATCCAAGCATTCCTATATTTCCAAAGAGAAAAGGTCGTGATTCAAATAACAACTTGCCAAACTCCCTTTAACGATGCAAAATTTTGTCTCCACCGTCGTAAAGAAGCAAATCGAAAGTTGATGCGCGATGATCGAAATCAATATTCCACCATTTAAAAACATGTTTCCAGGTACTTGATGCAACCTTTCCACCGCAAATGCAATGGTCCAACGTCTCGATAGAATCCTTATACAATGGGCAAAGCATCGAGTTGAGATCAATACCTCTAATGTTAAGCTTTTGAAGAATGGGTAACCGGTTTTGAAAAGCCCTCCAAATGAAGATATTCACTTTTCTTGGAGCCAGTTTTGGAAGTAGATTTATCCAAAATAGATGATGTTTGGAATAAACTATCAACCAAGGAACGAGTAACCTATTTTAAAGTGCCCTCCAAATGAAGATATTCACTTTTCTTAGAGCCAGTTTGTTCCAAATTTTAAATTTATCTAAAATAGATGATTTTAGGAAGAAACTATTTGTCTACCAAGGAACGAAGAACCTAAGTCATGAAAGTACCATCACAATGTAGGAACCAACAGGCGGTGTCCCTGCCATAAAGTTTAAGAGAAATATTCTGCAATATAAAATTAAAATCGTTAAGCTTACTAAATCCCTTCCTCTAGGCAAACGGGTCTTGTTCCAATTCCACACCCAAGCCTCGTTGTTCCAAGACGCACAATCAAAAACATTAGCTTCCTTGTTGCCATCTACCGGAAAAAGCCTAGGGAATCTATCACAGTCTAGAATTACCCACCCATTTATTCAATCAAAAATCCGACTCTTTCCCCTTCCCAATGTTTTCACCAAAAGAAGACACAAAGCTAACACCTAAACTATCAATATCCTTCCCAGCTTTTAAAATTCCACCCAAGTCGAACCAATTTTAGTATGTCTAACCCTAGAATAGTTCAGACCACCCTCCCTCCTGTATAAACATCTAATAACCCGAACCCAGAAAGAGTTTTCTTCTATAAAAAACCGACACCACTATTGTAACACCCAAAATTTTTGGTAAGCAAAAGTATATGCCTTGTTGCAGGTTTATGCCAACTCTATTAGTTGGTGTAATGTGTGTAATATAGAAATCTTGGAGTGTCATCTTTTAGGAGAAAAAAGCTCAAGAGGATGAATCGCAGGAAAAACTCACGGTACGGGCCAGGCTATAGTGCCTGGCGACAGTGTCAGTGGCACTATAGCATTTCAACGTCGCTAAGGGGGAATCAGTTCACAGTACACCTTGTGCAACCATGCCAGGCGATTGTAAAGTTGCCTGCCATAGTCACGGTCGGGACCCAGAGGATTAGATGCCCGATTTTTCTTAGGTTCTCTTCATTTCCTCATATCTCCTTCATCCCAACTCCGTTTTGGATGATTCTTGTTGCTATAGTCTCAACTTTCAGATCTTTTTAAGAGTATATCAATGGAGTTAAAGTTGATTGTAGGATTCAAGACTATTTTGTATGGATAATCTTTTCATCTATCTCAAGTTTAAAGTTAGGGGTTGTGATGTTCTTCATTTCCTCTTCTCTCCTTTCCATTTCGCTTTAGGTTTTGGATCTTTGAAAGTGAATAAGACTCCTTGGAGGTGTTGGATCTAAGAGTTTGGAGGTTTTGCTTGTAGATTCAAGTTTTCATCAAGAAAAATAAAGTTTGGAGTAAAAACCTAGATTTGACACAAATCTAGCAAGATGAGTTCTAGTTGATTTGCAAAACTATATACATGTCAAAATATCTTCTTTTTGGGTTTTGAACGTATTCCCATAAGTGCATTTCCTATTTGATAGATTTGGAATATTTTTGTTTTTGAGATGAATATATTGTTACGCGAGCGTGCTTGAATTTACCGTTATTGTGATGATTGATGAATGTAATAGTATGTTTCAATGGTTGTGCTAGTATTTTGATAGGTGGGTTTACACCCCCCCCTAATCTAACCGCAAGTGTACGGATCGAATCAATTAATATATACTTAGAAGTACGAGTATCGAACCAATGGAACTAGGAACTGAGTATCACAATGACTATATTCACTATTAACTGAACGGTCAAAAAGGTTGATTTTTTTATGAATGATTAACTGTGTACTGATAACAATAAATTAAAATAACACACTATTCAAAAGTAACGACTTTGGAAACTTTTATGGATACAAATAGTTGAGGGTTGGAAATCCTATGGTTTTCACTAATGAACAATATTCTTGAAAGCAATTATCAGTTAAACCCTTTAATGAAAATCAAATCTGTAAAATCACTGTTGTTCTTTCTCAAGCAACAACAAATTTTATTTTGGAAACACAAGTCTCATCTCTCGATCTTAACACATGAGTTCAAAACACATTAAGTTCCATATTATTATGATACTAAGGTTTAGTTGGTATATCTCTATCCAATTTCTCACCCTAGGCATATATTTCCAGTTCTTGTTAACAATTAATTCTCTCGAATTGAATTTATAACGAACAAATCAGATGAAAGTTGGCCAAACTCACAAAAGCATTAAAACCCAAATCATATGCTTCATTAGTTAAGAAAAACTGATAAAAAAAACTCCCAATCACATGTTCACAAGCTTAAACCAAAGTCAAACCAACCCCCAACATCTAAAGATTAGTTCATGTCGGGGGTATTAAACAAGAAAGTAGTAGAAGTTGTCATAGATCTAAGAAAAATCTCTCGAGGAATCAAAGATTGAAAAACTCCCTTTGATTATGTAATACCGACGAAGAATTGGAAGAATTTGTGTAAGAATCGTGACCCAAGATGTTTCCTAGCTTCAATTCGGTGTTTTTTCCTTGTAAAAATCGCCCCAAGTCGTCCTCTTGCTTCCTCCCGTCGCCCAATTGAGAATAGAGTGAAAAGCGTGTGAAAACCCTAAAAGATAACCATAAAAAATGTCCAACCCCTTTCTCGTGGGTTGCTTCGTAGGTTCAGCATCAACAACTCACATGAAAGTCCCCCTAATTACCATTCTGATGGGTTGCTCCGTGGGTTCAGCTTCAACAACCCACATGAAAGTCACTTCAGCCACTGATTTTAGCCCACTTTTGAAATTGATTTTTCTTCTTGACTTCACTTTTTCACCGGCCATTTTACGGGCTTGGAACTTGATGGACGTTATGCTCGATTATCGTTCGGAAACGCACTTTTCGCATTCAATCTTGGCTATCTCATTACATGATGCATAATCCTGAACACTTGATTTAAATTATAAAACCCCGCTAATTTCACTTGGAATTAAGCACTTTTACCCGGTTAATGATATGAAAATAAACCCATAAATTGGTGTTATCATATTTGTGTAACTCATATCCTTATTCTCGTGTATGTCAGTCTGAGATGGTACATGCGTGGAGTAGACCGCAGACGCAAAGGGACTGCCAAGAGGCGAGTGTGTCGACTCCAAATCAAAATGTGGGAGCCAACAATGCATTACTCCCACTGTTACCGCCATTGTTGGGCGGGGAACCAAAGTACATACAGAGAGTGGATTTGGCTTCCACAAACCCAAATATTCAGGAGGTGAACCCTCCAACTCAGCTGTTGACCAATGTCGTACGATTGATGAATTTGACCATGGAGCGACAAGAAGAGAGGATAATTAAGTTGTTAAAGGACAGAGATGCCCACAATCAGAGACACAAAACTGTCATTGGGAGTGGTGATGGCAAAAATGCACACGTGTAAAATGTGTCACAATAATGGCGCAAGTATACACCACGTATTGCGTTCGCTTCTCAAGTAATATAATGGTAAGGACCAAATATCGTATCCACAAGGATTGGACTTAACTAAGAATCAGAGATTTTCACGAACTTCCGGTGCAAAGTTAAGGATTTATAAAATTTGGTTGGTTGGTTTAGAGCGAAATATTAAATATTAAATTTAACAAATGATAAAAAGTGGGTACGGGTGTAAGTTTTCCCCCGAGAGTATTGTTATAACTTAAATGGTTAACAAGACCGGTCACAATGAAGTCCCACACGATTTCCTCCTCTCGAAGCTACGTCGTATAGGTTGTGATAACGATATTATTATAAAATTACCACACTAGCTAACTTTCGGTTCACCAATCTCACTAAGTAGATCTCGAAGATCTTAGCCCCGTTAGTATGGAGAGATGCGCATATCTCTATGACACACCAACTCGACCAACATTTCGGACCTTAGTTCGATTATGCAAAAATCCATATCTCTATGTGATTATTAAAGATTTTCTCAAACCTTCTTGCATCACCCAAGCCGTATTCGGGTCCGCCCCTCTCGGGATCTAAGACCTAATATTAACATACACAAGTGATCGGCTTGTCCGCGTTGAGATGAAGATTCAACTTGGATGACCAAACCGAGAAGCTAGCCAAATGCGGTAACACCCAAGTGTTACATTTTAACCTCTCGGGTTGGCTTACACCCGCACCCAAAGGGGGGTTTAGCTACTGAACATAATTAAAGACATAATGGCAGAAAATAAATACTGGAAATTAAACTGCATTAAACTGAAAAGCTGTCACTGTGGTCACAGACTTACCACAGTGGCGACAAAATGTAAACTGCAGAATTAAAATCTAATTAACAACACAAGAACAACTAGCTAAGAACTTAAAAATTAAAGACTTGAAAGTTCTCAGGAAGCTCCAAGGGAGAACTTTGTAAAACTTGAGTAGTGAATGATATGTCTTCAATGCCAACCCAAAGCCCCTTTTTATAGTCAAAAAAGGTGAATAGTGTTTAAAAGGATGAATAGTGTTTAAAAGTATGAATAGTGACTTTTCTTGAACATGCTTCCTTTTTTTGTCTTCATCCTCTTCTATTTCATGCAAGATTTCAGCCTTGACTCTTTTTCAACCTGCAATTCTCTTTCACAAATTGGGAAATAAAATCTGCAGAAAATTTTCCAGCTGTTGCACTGATGTGGTGACCCGCCCAAACGGTCCCAAACGTCCAGAACTTGATTTTTAAACTATTTCATGACTTTTTGGGTACTTTGGACCAAAGAAAGAAAAAAGGCTCAAAATGGTCTTTAAGGATGATAGGAAAAAGTAAGGAAAAGAAAGACAAATAACCCTAAGAAATGAGGGTTATCAAGTGGCGTGGTGGATTCCGGTGGCACCAGAAATGTAATTAGAACAGAAGATCATGATGTTGCTGACGCCAGACGTGGTGGGAAAACTTGCTCATATAAGACTAATTTGTGTAGCAAGCCACTAGAGTTTTCGGGAATTGATAATCCAACAGTGTGTATGAACTATTCTATACCCTCTACGTCTCGGAGTTTTTGATTTTCGTGGGCGGGAGGCAAATCGCAGGGTCGTTAAAGGTTGTGTGGCAACCGGTTCTTTGGATTGCTGCTTATTCTCTTTTCAAGGGTCATAATTCTTGTGGTGATCTTTTTGGCGACATCCAGTTTAAATCCTTCAATTGGATTGCTCCTAGGCTCAAAGATCGGTCTATCTAAAAAAACATCTTGGTTTAAGTCCCTATCTTTTGCTGTTTCTTGAGGTTTCATTGTTGTTTCCTTGTTTTTTTTTTTGGTAAAGGAGTATCCCATTTGGGCCCGGACTAATCTCCTGGAAAACATGCCTATGGCCCGCGGACATTCATCCCGTGGCCACAATGCTGCGAGTGGGACTCGAACCCGGGCAACCGCTATGAAGTTTCCAGGCTCTTACCACCACGCCACAACCTTGTGGTTTCCTTGTTGTTCCCTTTATTTGGGGTTTTTTGTGTTTGTGGATGTGGAAGTCTGTTTCTTGTGAGGTTTGGTTTGTTCCCCTCTTTATTATTTGATTCTCGCGGATCTCTTTGTTGGGCTGTTGTCGTTGTTTTTGTATTTATTTATAAAATTTTGCCTTTAAAGAAAAAATCAAAATGATTTTGGAAGTAGGGGTAGTTTGAGATGATGTAATTTGGAGAAAAGGGATGTATTGAAATGCAAAGAACATGTTTGAAAGAGGGACTGGTTGGTCTTTTCCGTTACCAGCCGATATTTCAATAGTTTTGAAATGTGCTTATTTAAGTGGCTTTTCTACTTCAATCCCGTCGACTAATTCTTTATTATTTATACCTTTTTATGTACTGTAATAAATTTATTATTTATTTATTTATTTTATATTTAATTAATTTTAGTATGAATATTTTTGTTTGTATCCAACATGTTTTCTTATACTTTTGTATTTTATCAGGTACAAGAAAACAAATTTATAAATAAACAAAATATAATTATAAGTCATTATCGTACATATTTTTAATAACGTCTTTTTTTATTTAATTTGTATAAGTTTCTTAAATATTTTTTAAATTGATAATATGGTTTAGAAAAAGGAGTGTAATTACTAGGGGTACACATCTTTTTGGTCGTGAACGCACCACGTATTACTCACATGTCGCTTTTAGATCCAACAAATTCTCCTTTTTATTTTAATTTTTATAGGTGATGATGTCGTGATAGAATTATAATTTTTTGTCAGACGAATGCACCTTTGAAATGGATTAAAGGTTTGTAAAGTCGTCTGTTGTGGTTTTTAGCCAAATTCCATCATTTCAAGAGAATCTTTTTTAAGTTTTTTGGTTGATTTCGATGAATTTTTAAGTTTTTTGACTGTTTCAACAAGCCTTTTCTGTTTTTTTTTTCGAGAAACTTTTTTCGGTGTTTTAGCTAATGTTCCTTGTATTTCTTAATAATTTAGAGTACCCACTAAAATTTAATGTATACACTTTTTATACCCTAAAAAAAATTTACTTACAAAAATAAGTTGGATGTATGTACGAAACCTTATCTAAACCCCTTAAAAATCATATATCTTTAATTTTTATCAATGTGTCATTTGGTTGGTGGGGTTTTAAATATCAAAATATAATAGTTGTTAAGTGTCCTTCATGTTGTAGCCCAATGGTAAGGTAACATCCTAGGAGGGTCAGTAGATGGTATCCCTGACTACCCAGATTCGAACCCCGTGGTGAGCATCCTGTGACATCCATGATCATGTGTCTGTCACATAGTGGTACCCTTAATTGGGTTGGGTCGTGATCGACGGGGATTAGTCGGGTGGCACCCTTAAGTGGGAGCCCGGATACCCCGGGAACGTGTGTGTGTGTGTTAACTTGTCGTTCAAAAAAAAAATAGTTGTTAAGTAAGATGTCCTATCATTAATTTTATTATACCATCAAATTCACATTTATAATGATTTTAGACAATAGACCATATCTCATTTTTTTAAAAATGTGCTTCAAGAGTTAGCAATGATTAAGAGTAAAACTAAATTACTCGTTTAATTTTAACCCGTTAGATAAATGTATAGTATGTATGGATATTTTTATTTATTGATTCTTCATTAACTGTTTTTAATGAGCAAAGTATGAATAAACAATATTCTTCATTATCCATAACATGTTACAATAAAATAAAAAAGTTTATTAATTCTTAACACTTCAGAAAGTATAAAGCATGCGACTATGTGAATTGAATTGCAAATTTCTAATATATGATGTAAACAAAATACAAACAATTCCATCGTTTTCCATTTTACATTAGGGGCCGTTTACCAAACGCTTATCCGGATAAGCGTTTACCAATAAAATTTAAGACTATCACTTACTTAGCGGGTAAGATTTTAGTTCATCAAAACAGTATCGTATGCAATAATTTTTCCGATAAGCGCTTACCGGTAAAATTTAACAATGTCACTTACTTACCGGGTAAGATTTTAGTCCACCAAAACGATATCGTATGCAACAATTTTCCCGGTAAGCACTAACCGTGGTAAGAGTATTCGCCATCACTTACCAGGGTAAGACTCTTGGTCCTTGCCTTAGCTCTTTTTTGGAAAGGGTATCCTGGGCCTATGGCCCAGACTAATCCCTAGCAATTAGGGCCTTTGGCCCAGCTGCTAAAACGTGTAACCCTGAGTTTATCCTCAGTGGTCACAAATGCTGCTAGTGGGGATCGAACCCGGGTTGAGCGCTATGAACTCCCCAAGCCTTTACCACCACAACCCTTGTGGTTTTCTTGCCTTAGATCTTACCGGGTAAGATTTTTGTCATTGTCATCTTCATCCATAAGGTAATATGACTTGGTAAGCGTTTACCCGGATAAGCATTTAGTAAACGACCCCTAAATGTTTTGTTAAGCAATGACACCAAATGTCTAAAGCATAATCATCGTTGTATAAGTCATTGGCAGAATTCATGTTCATACTCTCAAGGGGGCGTTTGGTTTGCATAATGGAATTTGATGGAATTGGAATCTATCAAATGAATTTGACTTTAATGGAATTGGAATGAAATTTGATGGAATTTAACCATGCGTTTGGTTGGTAGGAATTGGACGAAATTCAGTTCTTTCACTTTAGCTAAGGAATGATGAATTCCTTGATTTGTGGAATTCAATGGAATTCAAAGGATTCCATCAAGATCAATATGTGAACCAAACAAATGAGTTGGAATTTGGTCAAATGAATTATCCATTACAATTCTTTCTATTTCCTTCAAAATCCATGAACCAATCACCCCTAAGTTTTTTTTTTGGAAAATGGGACGGAACCCCCAGAAAAATTTATTCATAAAAAAGGAATAAAAGACAACTACAAGGGCCATACCCCAAGAGTTACAAAATGATATCCTAAAATGTGTTTAGGGAAAAACCATAAAGATTTAACCCTAAAGCGAAAAAAAGATTTAAAAATCCATCTAACAACCTTATAACTCCCCAAAAACTAAAGCACCAAATTATAGCCCAAAACAAAACTATACACCTTAGCATGATCCACCTCAATGTAATGGCCCATGAAAGGAAAAGGAATACAAGCCCAAACAACACCATGTTGAAGGACCAACCATCGATCCATAGAAGAAGCCCAACTAAAACTCCAATAGGCCCTATACAAGATGGCCCAAACTGGTTCAAGAACATGGCCATCATTTATATGACCAGCAGCTCGTAGAGGTGGCCAAAAGTCGGTTACGGGCCGTGTTGTGCCCAATCGCTCATCGGGCCCAAATAGTAACCCGCATAACCAGTTAAGGCCCAACCGGTCCTAGGCTGGTCACGGTTTGGGACGAAATCTCGGGTAACCGGGTAAGGTACTTTGTAACCGGTTAAAGGTAACCGGTCCCGGTTCGGTTACGGGACAGGCCCAAAACCGGTTAAGGTTTTTTTTAAATAAAAATTTTAAAATATAATTAATTACATCAATTAATAAACTTTAAAAAATAAATTTGGATCACTCAAATACACTTTAAAAATACGTTTTATTTATACTTTCAAATTAACTACATCAATTATAAAAATGTAGCGAGAATTGTTTGTGTTTTTTGCGTTTTGTAACTTGGTATCTAACCCCATACACCACACAACTATTTATAGTGTTTTTGGGGTTTTGGAGGCAAAGAAAGGGTAATCTTTCTCTCAAACGGTCAAAAAAACGTCTCTCACGACTTGTTAACGGCTACATTTTTGGGGGGGAAATTGGATCGGGTCGGGCCGGGCCCTTAACCGGTCACGAGCCAGATTAGGTTGGGCCGCCGAATCGCTTATGAATTTCGGACCCTTAACCGGTTAAGGTCGGTCCCGAGTCAGATGGGTCCCCGGTTAACCGATCGCGTCGGATCGGGCCGTGCCCATTTGGCCACCACTAGCAGCCCGTTCAAGCAACTTCTGAAGCCCAATCACAACACCATTCTTGGCCCATCTGATTAATAGCAGTCCGCCAAACTTGCAACAAGGCTAATCCAAAATTAAGCCCAACTCCATACTTATCAATAAACATCCATTTACCACTCGAAATCTAGTAACAAAGGCGATCAACCATGGAAGACTGGAGCAATAGGAATTCAATTAAATTGGAAATACACACGAGCCCTAAAAACCCAATTAATCCATCTTAATCATCGACTTTTCATCCTCCACCGATTATCATCATACTATAAACCAATCCACCACCATCGATTGATTAAGTTCGTTTTTTTTTTCAGGAAGAGTGTCCTAGGCAATGCCTAGACTAATCCATTGACAAATTATGATTGTAAGACATCAGCCCTGATTAAACCTCAATGGCTACAATTGTTGAGTATGTCTGGATTCGGACCCTGGGCAGATGAGATATTCCACCACATCCCCAGGGCCTTAACCAGTACGCCACAACCATTGTGTATTTCCAAGAACAATAGTTCGCTTTCTTCCTAGAACCATAACTCGAGATGAAGGTTTTTAACATCCGAGGAAACCATCAATTTATTTTTAAGTTTATGTTAGTATCTATAAATATAACTTCCCATTAGGGGTGTTCAAAAAAACTGTTGGACCGCTCAAACCGGTCGAACCAAGTCAAACCGGACCGTTTTTGGCGGTTTGAGCGGTCTGGCGGTCCGGTCTGGTCTGGAAAATTGCCAAACCGTGCGGTCCGGTCCGGTCTGCGGTCTGGAGGTTTTTTTGGGCGGTTTGGACCAAACCGACCGCCAAATATATAAATATATATTTTTTATTTTTTTTATATATACCTTTATTATAAAGAATAGATTATATAAAACCCAAATGTCCAAGTATATACAAAAGGGCCTAAGGTATTTTAACAAATTGAAATCTTTATGGATTATGGAATACAAATAACGAAAAAATGAAGAAGTGAAGTCGTGGATTTTATTTGCACTTTGCATATTACTTTTTGTAGTGTTTTATCTTGGGATATTTTGTTAACTTTTGTGGATTTTGTTATTTTGTTGTGAACTTTGTTCTTTATTTCAAGTGGACTCAAGCCAATTAGCCTTTAAAATTCAAAGTTTTATATGTTTTTATGTTTAAACTTTAAAGCCCACTAAAAAGCCTAAACCGCCTAAACCGGTCGACCAAACCGCCTAAACCGCGGTCCGACTTGACCGGTCTGGACACTTGATGTCAAACCGCTCGGTTTGAAAAATCAATAAACCGCCACTTTCGGTTTGGTTTGTGGTCTGAGGGTTAAACCGCCCAAACCGGACCGCGAACACCCCTACTTCCCATAAGGTTTGATCTTAAAGAAACCCTCTCTTCATTTGGGTAGATTGAAACTGCACGTTTTATTTTTCAACAAATTACATATATAATTGCTACTATGCTTAAGATTCTTTTATCGGTATTGTATGCAATTTAAAATGGTCTCTTTTCTTTATCATTTATCAATTATCTGTTATTTTAATGGATAATATATAAATACTTAAATCAATTTTCTTACATAGATAATTATTCATCATGTTACCATTATTTTAAATAATAAGATAACGGAATAACACTTATCTAATTCATACTCTATCAATTATAAGTGGTTTCAGTCTTATTTATCATAAAACCAGAAATAATCCGATTTATTTTTCTATGCCACCCTAAACAACTAATTAATTCTTTTTAATACAAAAACTAATTTTTTTAAAGCAACTTCTATCTTTAATAAAATGATTTTAAAAAGAAAAAGAAATTGAAAAAAAAAAAGAAATCTTGTGAGGAAATAGCTAAAATCGGACCCATATTGTATTAGTTAAGGCCAAGCCCAAATGTTATCCAAATTGGGCCGGATCAGTAGATAGTGGGCCGGAGCCGAGATAAAACAGAACTAATGGTAGGGAGTAGGCCACTAAGGTGGGGACCAGAATTCCGGTACAACTATGCAACCAACTCCTCCTCTGTTCTGCAGGTTTGCTTCTAATAATTCTTAAATTTGTTTCAGTTCGTTTTTCTATTCTCTGTGATCTCAGTGACTCCATAGATCTTCTTCATACAGCTCTCAATTGGCGCGAAAGTTTTGATATCGACGTCCATTTTTGTGAAAAGGTTAGTCTCACTCTCACTCTCTCTCCCTCTGTTACCGTTGTTTTGTGTTAGTGCGAAGAAAATCGATCAGTGGATGAGTTGTGTAACTGGAAATTATGATTTGGATGTTTTAATTTGTTCTTCTGATCGATCCTGTTGAATTCTCGTTGAGTGTAATCGGTAAGCAATATTTTACGGTAGAATTCATTATCCATGCATCAAACCTCTGAACTTATGGAGATTTACTAATCGCGAGACGTTTTTTTATAGCCATAACATATAAAGCTAATTTAGATCTCTCGCAATGTTATTTTCCAAATATTCGATATGATTATTGATCTGTACGTGAAATCGATGATATTGATATGACTCGTTATTAGTAAATTCAGAGACCACGCAGAAAGAGCTTATTAATTGAATGCAGTAGAATTTGCTAGGGTTCTCTCTTATCTAGATCTCTGTTCAAGCTACAAGCTAAAGTACTTTATGAAATTTCTGCTGAAACACGAGCAAGTTTTACATCATGTTGTGGAGAGGAAAGTAAAGTTACGACAAATTTATAAGAAAATTTAGCAAGTGTTAATGCACAATCATCAATTCATTGGATAGTATCGTGAAACTTATCGTTAGAAAGTATCTTTTAGTTTTTAGTTAGGAGGTGCCTTTTCTAATCCTTGATGTGTTAATATACGTCTATAAATGTCACAATTATCGTGGAAAAGAAGTAATTAATGGAACATATGGTTAAATGAAGAGTTTCTGTATAAAAAGGTTCTATTTCTCATGGATATTGAAGGTGCTTCACGTTACTGCTTTTCCTAAGATGTTTGATATTATTCTACATTTCTACAGAAATCTGTATGTTTTGCAATGTGATATAATTTTATTGCCATGTAAGTGAACAATGGGTTAATGAACACAAACTCAACGTCTCAGTGGCTCACATTCCATTTAAAAGTTCAGCTGGCTTTGCAACTATATGCATAGCCATTACATACACATTCCAATTTGATTTCTTGAAGATTACTCGTATCTAAGTGTTATGCAACTTGCATTATTTTAGGTGTCAGTAACATTTTTCTACGGTGATATGTGATTGTGGAGTTTTTTTAATGTAACCGTGGGTATACGGGTCAACTTACGGGCACCGCTTAGTCCCCTGGGCGACCAGGAATGGCCTAGCTCTAGTCATCCCAGGTGAACCTCCATGGCCACAAGATCTTTTGGAAGCAAACCGTTTAAAACATATGGTTTAATGTTTGTATACCCCAAACACTTATCTATTCGGAAAAGTTGTGAACTAATGATAGAACTGAAATATAAATTGAAAAAGGAAGAAAAAGAAGGAAAATTCTTAAAAGGACATGTCCTCTGTATCATTGATGAAGAAAATTAAAAAGAATTAGGATGGTAATGGTATTATGTATATATAATTCCCTGTAATGAGAAAACGATTGCCAATATCAAGAAACTAGGAATATGATGCATGCATTTATTTTAAACCGTCATAAACACAAAACCTAGGATGATGTATGCATATTAACAAGCTTCTCCGATGAATACGTGGGACATGCTGCAAATGTATCTTTTATCTTTTATGGCTTCTGATTAATTGTTGAGGCCGGTTGCTGACAGTTTTCTAGTTATGTAATTACCAACACTAAAAAACAGATGGATTCAGACTCAATGCCTTCATTCTCACCAGCCAAGAAAGATAAGCCGGGTTTGGGTTGGATTGAATGGCTCAAAGGGTGGTATCATTTGGTTCTGGAGACATTCTTAGAGAAATACTGGTCAAGACATTTGCCAAACCCATTGCCTCT
Source organism: Arctium lappa (assembly GCA_023525745.1). NCBI lineage: Eukaryota > Viridiplantae > Streptophyta > Magnoliopsida > Asterales > Asteraceae > Arctium > Arctium lappa. The sequence continues at coordinate 149,367,366 of CM042048.1, forward strand.
GCCTCCCCTCTATGGTGTCACCAGCATTGTCACTGGTTCGACTAGTGGAATTGGACTTGAAATAGCCCGGCAACTAGCAGAGGCAGGAGCACACGTCGTTATGGCAGTAAGAAACACTGATTTAGCTCATCATTTGATCCAGAAATGGCAAGAAGAATTGCAAAACAGATCTCCTAAGAAAGTTCTTGATGTCGATGTGATGGAACTCAACCTTAGTTCATTAGAATCCGTAGCCAGATTTGCGAAGACATGGAACTCAAAAAACAAACCATTGAATATTCTCATCAACAACGCGGGTATCTTCTCAATGAGAAAGCCTCAGATGTTCTCAACCGATGGTTATGAAATACACATGCAAGTTAACTTCTTGGCTCCGTCATTGCTTTCACTCTTACTTTTGCCATCTCTAGACGCCGGTGCTCCAAGTAGAATCGTGAATGTGAATTCCCTTATGAACGCCATCGGTTTTGTTGACTTGAGGGATATGAACTTTGATAAGGGTATAACAAAGTTTACTAGCTTAAGAGGGTACTCAAGGAGCAAGCTGGCACAAATCATGTTTAACAATGTTCTTCATAAAAGCATTCCTACGGGTGCCCGAATCCACGTGGTATGTGTTGATCCGGGCAGCGTTCGCACAAATGTGGTAAGGGATCTTCCAAGAATAATTCAAAGTGCATATCAATTACTACCTAAATTCCTGTATACAGCTCAAGAAGGATCCAGGAGTGTGCTGTATGCAGCTGTTTATCATGAGATTTGGGAGTATTGTGAGAAATTGAAAGCAGAAGAATGGCCTTTTTGTGCTTACGTGGGTTGCAATTGTAAGACCATGATTCCCAGCAAAGAAGCACAGAATTTGGAGATATCGCACCTGGTGTGGAAGATGACACTTGACATGATCGGTGTACCGAAAGATACGGTGCATCTTCTTTTGGCTGGCAAAGAAATTCAATGTCGATATTCGAATTTAGTTACCATTTAAGATCTCTGGGTGATCATCTCAATTTTCACATGTCATGTTGGAGCCATTATTAGATAGACTAATGATTCTTCTTGAAACTAAATGGTAAAAAACTTTGATCTTTGGGTTCGTTAATTCAACCTTGAACCATTAGAGACTTACAAGCTACAACATAACTGAACTTTGTGCCTTGCTTTTTTAGGATATATTTGGTTTCTTAAGGCTAGCTGCTTTTCACGTTTTTTTAAGGAAATTTTAGGTTACGATTTTTAGGAAATTTCACGGCCTGACCTAGGATCGGTTATATATAGACCCGATTTAGAAAAAAATTAAGCTTTTAAAATTTATATATAAAGTGTTTCAATATCTCTACAAGATTTTTAAGGTTTTTTTATACCAAAAACTTCAAGTTTCTTTTCAAGTTTTTCAAGCTCGTTTTGACGTTTTTCAAGATTTTATAAGTGTTCCAATACAAAATCTCAAAAATAAAAACATCTATAACATTTTTGTTTAAAAAAGATTCAAAAAAATATTTTGAAAGTGTATTTAAATAAGGTATTTTAATAAGATATTGTCCAAAAAGAAGAAAATCTTTAAACACTATCTTTTTACGTTCAAAATTGATTTTGGAACCGGCTAGGGAAAGCAATTTTGGGACCGGCCCAACCCGAGACTGGTATAGGCATTGGCCAACAATAGAATATGAATGATGATATAGGCACTGGACACCAATAGAAGATAAACGATGATATAAGCATTTCTTAGTCCTCTTAGGCCTTAGAGCTTCTACGTCGTGAATTTCTCTATGGGTTTATGATTTTGTCACGTCACTTTTCTTTTTCTGTCACATTTTTTTTATACATTTCATAACCCTTCAACCCTCAATCATGGACCGGTCTATGATTTATATAATAAAAAAACTACAATAATAAAACAATATAATAGTTAAAAATGACTTATTATAATTAGAATAATAAAAGTCATAATAATTAAAAATTACGAAAATAAATGCTACATGCTACATTAATACAATTATATTAAATAAATTAACAATAATAAATATCAAATAAAATAAAACCAATAGCAATAAATATTAATAAAATAAAACTATCAGTATCGTTAGCTTACATTATTATAAATATATTTTACTCATTAGCAAATTTTAAGTATTACTATTTAATACAAAAATCAAATTTTGGAAAGGAAAAAAAAAAGGAAAGGTGAAGAGAGAGAAAGAGCGGAGAGGGGGATAAAGTGGGGTCCACAAATAGAGAAGACGGATTGGTTCTTCTGCAAGAACATTTCCCTTCCGACGTGGAGTAAACCTCTCCTCCCCAACGCTATTAAAAGTTTTGGGTCGATTCATGAACCTAAGCCAATCACTTGATGCTGATGCTCTTAATTTCAACAATATAATGCTTTTAATTTCAACCCGTTGCAGATGCTCTAATGAATTCCCTCAATTAGAGTAATAATGCATAAAGCATTTGTATTATATAATAACATCAAGAGTGAGTAATAACTTTACTCAACCAAAACAAGACCACCTTCCCACCACATGGACATTGCACGTTATTTCTAGACACACCATCAGACCCACTTTTAACATGTAGGCCCCTAGTAGATGCCTATCCAATGTACTAAAAAAAACAGATTCTAGACACACAGATTATCACACCCAAGAGATATCACTATCTCAAGGTACACTACGCCTACTTTGCAACTCCACATATCTCACATAGCCACAAATAGAGTTTGATCATATTCAAAAATGCGACTAAGAATTTGCATAACAACATCGATTGTATATAAAACCGTAACCAATCTTGAAAAACATTTAGAAGTCTCACATGTTGTAAAATCAATGCAAGGGAACTTACCTCACGTTCCACACACTACTCCAAGCCTAACGGCTAAAATAACACAAACTAAACACCTGAATTAACCAAGATAATAAAGACGTTAATCCCTCTTAAACCTCCTAAATTTCTTCTATAATAGCCCATAAGAGAACCCCTAAAATGATGCATCAATCCCTAAATCGAAACGAGAAACGAAGCAAACGGGCCACAATAGTGGCTAACGCGACTTTCGCCGCGACATAACTCGCACCGGTCACTGCCTGCTGCTTCATCCCTGTTGCTCCTATCAACTTCTAAAACCCCATTTAATTATAAGAATTATGATTTCCAACTCCCAAAAATGATTACAACTAAAAGGGAAACTTCCCAAACGACTTCCAATGCAATTCTAACTAATAAAAGCAATTTTATCATCCTAATCCCCAATCAAAACTATGAATTCATCAATCATGAAGTTCTACCATTAAACCCAATTTGCCAAAGCAAAAAACCACAATGATTCACAAAGAGAATATTGGTTTAAATCAAATTTCCAAAATAAATCATCCATGAATCATAGATTTCCATAATTAATCAACCATCTCACTAGGAGGTACCCAATGGAGCCCTAGATATCCCAACCTACCAACAAAACTTCATTAATGGAGGTTTTAGACTCAAAGAAGGAGATTCTCCCAATCACCCCAAATGAAACAGATGTGAGTTCCTTCTCCTCCAATCCCTAAACACACATACTTTGACGAAATGATCGACTAATGGCTGAAATGAGAGAGTCCCCTCTCATCAACTCCCTTATTCACAACTTTGGCCCCTGAAGATAGGAAAAATTACACCTTCCTCTCCAAACTATATACAAATATATACTATATTATAAATATGGCATAAAAAACTCTTAATTACAACTCACTAAGCTTTATGTACTATCATTTAAAGCTATCTACTTAAAATCTCTTAAAAATAACTACTAAAGCCTAATGTACTACCTGTAAAACTTTTAACCCTAATTAATAAATTTCATTCTTATCCCCCAAAATCCTTATCTCTAATCCCTAAACCCTAAAATTATAAAATTTGAATTCTGATAAACATAATCAAAACAGGATAAACATCTCAATTTAAATATAAAAAATTTAAAATATATAAGATAATTAATGAATTTTAACAAACTACTTAATTTTTTTTATATAAAAAAACTATATTGTTAAGCCTAAATTAAACAAATTTATATATAAAAAATCATTATCACTCAATAAAAACCATCCAAAATCGTACTGTAAATCAATAAAAAACAAAAAATAAAAATAAACATTAAAATCGTGATGTATTAAGCATTATGTACTATTATTTAATGTTAATCTACTTAAAATCTCTTAAAAAATAATTAATTAAGCAATATGTACTACTTTTAAATTCTTTTAACCCTAATTAATAAATTTCATCTTTATTCCCCAAAATCCTTATCTCTAATCCCCAAATCCTAAAATTATGAAATTTGAATTCTGATAAACATAATCAAAACAGGATAAACATCTCAATTTAAATATAAAAAATTTAAAATATATAAGATAATTAATGAATTTTAACAAACTACTTAATTTTTTTATATAAAAAACATTATATTGTTAAGCTTAAATTAAACAAATATATATATATATATATATATAAATCATTATCACTCAATAAAAACCATCTAAAATCGTATTGTAAATCAACAAAAAACAAAAAATAAAAATAAACATTAAAATCATGATGTATCTCGCTGCATTGCACGAGTACACTTCTAGTAATATTTAAAACAACATTACAATAAACATGACAAGGATTGAGTGTCTTATCCGGTACGAGCGAGGACAAGAACCGAGAGTCTTACCCGGCATGTGAGACTGACGACTCTTACTCGTAAGCGCCTACTGGATAAATTTTTTGCACATATACGATGTCGTTTTAATTGACTAAACTTTTACCTGGTAATTTAAGTGGAAATGTTGACTATTACTATTAAACGCTTAACGAAACATTGGATAAACTGTCCTAAATATTTGGGTTGAGAAGATGAGAATGATTTTAACAATAAATATTATATTGGTAATTATAATTAATGGTAATATTACAAATAAATAATATATTAATTTTCTAAAAAAATGTTTTTATCTTTTATGAGTAATGTTAACACTAATTACAGTAAATTAAATATTTGGTCATTGTGGTTTACACTTTCTACCCAAAATATTAAAAAAAAAATACCCCTTTATTTAACTGGGTTAACAGGTTGTATTTGATTTCGTTAGTAAAAGGGATCAAAAGCTTGCGAAAATACAAAACAAGAGTCTCATTTATATATTTTGTTTGATTTTGAGACCAATAAAGATAAAAAGTGTAAACCGTAAAGACTAAATCCGAAATTTACTCTATTAATAATAGTATTGTTGATATATATTTATTTTTGAAGAATAATATTGATGATACTGACTCCTTGTTGATAATAAATGTTGTTAATAATAATAATAATGATAATAACTATTTTTAATAATAATGATGGTGGTATGCCCACATAACTAGGGTTTGGTCGAGTTAAAGACACTTGAACAATTCATCCCAATTTTTGTGGTTTGAAAATTTTCAACCAAATCCAATCCAATCAAAAGTGCAACTCAACCCAATCCAAAGTATGCGGGTTGGGTCGGGTTGGTCGGATTGAAACTTTAATACCTCATTTTATAATCCAACTAAGTGATTCCGTTTAAAAATACTAAAATCAAAATGGAAATATAAAAGTAAGTCTAATAAAAAAACGAAGAGTAGAAGAAGAATATATTTTGCCTCTTCATTCTATCGATATTTAAGATTTTTGAAGACTTACAGGTTAGATTCGTGCGATTTTAATCGACGTGGTCTCGTGGACGGATCTAAACTACGGCTAAGATAGGAAGATTTGAGAATTGATAGAAAGAAGAGCCGCTAAAAGTCTAAAACCATAAAGAAAAGTAAAAGCGTATAAGTTTTGGTCTGGTTGGTCGGGTTACTTTGGGCCCTACCCGTTTCCAACACAATAGATGCAACTTGGGCAAAATTTGTATCGATTATTGGTATCGCTACAAGTAATAAAATGGTACAAGTACCGAGTATCGTACCCACAGGGACTGGACTTACTGAGAAATACTGACTTTCATGAACTTCTTGCACAAGTTTCGAGTTGGGGAAAATAGTTGTTGAATTGGTGGATTAATTCTAAAAATGCGAAATGAACTTTTTATAAAAAAAAAAAAAAAAAGAATGGGTATGGGTGTAAACGTTCCTTGAGACAAACGTAGTAACAAAATGGTCGGTCACTTTGTAGTACGGAAAATCTATAAAAAGCCCGATCTCTCGAAAGTAGATTTTTAAAGACCGGTCCTACAAGATGCTCGTAAAGTGTCCATCGTTACCAACTCTTAATCTTGCCGATTTATCTAAGTTTGACTCTAAACGTCAAGTTCCACCGGTATAGAGATTTATACCCAAATCTCTTTGTGATTACTCGACCGGCATCCCGAACCTTAGTAAATCATACAAAACCCGCATCTCTACGTGGTTATCAAAGACTTTCTCAAATCCTTGTTGCATCACTTAAGTCGTATTTCATATCCGCCCCTCTCGAGGTCTAAGATCTAATATTAACACTTCAAAGTGATCGGCTTATCCGCATTGAGTTATGTCCCGACTCAAGTGACCAAACTTAAGAGTTAGTAATAATGGTCACACCCAAGTGTTGCCTACTAGTCCCAAGTTAGCTCACACCCATACCCAAGAGGTGCTTAACTCATAATTAAAGTAAGAGACATGAGAATAAAAGACAAGAAATAATTAAGAACTACTTGCTGCTTGCATAAACTTAAATTACGGAAATGGAAATTAAGTACTTGAAATAAATTACAAGGAAAAGTAAAGTACTATAAATGTAAAGTGCTAGAAAGTAAAGGACTAAAATTACCATATTCAAGAAAAAAAAAGGTTTAATGGCAGGGACCCAAGGCCCTGTGGTCCACTTTTGTGGACCCTACATACCCTAGCCCCTTAGGTATGCACCGGAAAAGTCCTCCTGTCCCCCCCATGATTCGAACACTAGGCCTCTTCACATGTAGGAGGCATTTACGGAGTAGAGCTGGCCACCAGGCCAAAGACCTGATGGAAGATGAACTAAAACTAGAGCATTGTTGGTGACTTTCTTGGTGTTGGATGTTGTGGATTAGAATATGGATGAATGGTGTATAGAATGAAGAACCTAAGGCCTCTTTATATAGGAAGTAAGAGAGAGAAAACCCCTTGTGAAGCAAGTGACCACTGGATCTTCGGGTGTCCACCGCGGGCACTCACTGCCCTCTCCGACAGTTTTCCCAAATTCTGCACAAAAATTACTTTTGATGCCCTTATCATAACTTGCTTTAATTAAAGACCAAAAGAGGATAGAATGGAACAAAAGTGGGTATAAATAGGAAATAAGACACGGAAAAGAGTGATAAATAACACTCAGGAATGAGGGTTATCACATCCTCAAACTTGAACTGTTACTTGTCCTCAAGTAACCAAAAACTAAGAAAAGAGATTTTACGGAAAAGGGAAGAACGAAAAATAATAAAAAAATATTTACCACACGGAGGGACTATTGATCTTTGTCTAGCGGGAGTGACGTGCATTTTTCCATCCTTGACTTAGGTTCTGTTGAAATTAATCAGTAGGACTTGAGGGTTAGTGTTTGATGGGTACGAATTTTTACTAGCTTCCTCAAACTTGAGCAATACTACAAAATGATTTTATGTCTCTCTTTATTTTTCACTTTTGCGTATATATTTTTTTCAATCGCATCTCCCAAGACTTGTGATGTTTCATAAGTTCTATGTCTTTGGGTTATGTGTGTCTCCCAATTTTCCGAAGACATATTTCATCCCCCCACCCTTTATAATTTTTTTTAAATGATCAAGCAATAACGAATGATCATTACGAACCCCCTCCTCAAACTTGAGATCTTCGATGTCCCCATCGATTTTCAAAAGTTATAGATATATATGGCTTGGCGAGGCATCAAAGGGTAACTGTATGGGCTTGGAATGAAGGGATGGCCTATATCATTTTAATCGCATCAGAAACAACAGTCATGAATGTAGAAATGCACCTGAAAAAGAACATGCTAGAGACAACAATGATTGATCAACATCCACAGATTAAAACAAACGCCATAAAGTTTAAGTAAGACACAAAAAATGGCGCTACCAAAAGTTTGACAGCTCAAAAGTACCCAAAAGAGATAACACAAGAGATAATCAAAGCAAGAGCATGATAATGACATCAAAAGATTCACCGAGGAAACGAAGCGAGTACATCAGCCGGGAATCAAGGCAATGAAGTTGTCACCGTGGGGTTAATGTTATGCAGGATCCTTTGGAATGTCGAGTTCCACTTCCTTTGATATGTCTGAATCTTTCGTTCATGGAACTCGCGTTGTTGCTCTTCCAAACCCATGAAGGATCCGGCTAAGTTCTGAACACCGGTTAGTACGCTTTCCCGCCCAGCACTTCTAGTGGGCACTTCGAATCTCAAGTGGATACTGCAATTTTTTTTTACTATTTTTTTCTTTTCTTTTCTTTTTTGAATTTTTTTTTAAACCGGTTGGCAAAAGAAAACCACCTGGTGGTTTGGATTAAAAAAAAATGAATTCCAAAAATAAACTTTAAAAGTACAAAAACAATCTTTTAAAAATATTCCAAACCACCATATTTTTTTGAAATTTTTTTTAAACCGGTTGGCAATAGAAAACCACCTGGTGGTTTGGATTTAAAAAAAAATTGAATTCCAAAAATAAACTTTAAAAGTACAAAAACAATCTTTTAAAAAGATTCCAAACCACCATATTTTGCCAAGTGTTCATTTTGTACTAGGGGTAATGATTGTTGCCAGAAAGTAAGATTTCCAAATCTTACCTGGTACGTTTTCCCGCCAAAAGTTCCCGGTGGGCACTCTCGACCTACAACGGGCACTCTGCGAAATTTTTCAAAAACAACAGAAATTAAACTGTACAATTTATTTACAAACCGAACTTTTCTTCACTAAGCTTCTGGATCGGTCGAGGACAAGTTCACCGTGTTGTAGCCGTGGCATACAACACGATAAATGCTTTGAAAGTGAAACAAGTGACACAGGCTCGAACAAAAATCAGTATCTCAGGATATAAAATCGTGTCAGTCCCCGGCAACGGCGCCAAAAACTTGGTAGCTAAATAACGTGCACTCAAAGCGTGGACAATGAGTTTCCCAACATGGACACAAGTATATATCAACATTGGGATCGCTACAAGTAATAAAATGGTACAAGTACCGAGTATCGTACCCACAGGGACTGGACTTACTGAGAAATACTGACTTTCATGAACTTCTTGCACAAGTTTCGAGTTGGGGAAAATAGTTGTTGAATTGGTGAATTAATTCTAAAAATGCGAAATGAACTTTTTATAGAAAAAAAAAAGAATGGGTATGGGTGTAAACGTTCCTTGAGACAAACGTAGTAACAAAATGGTCGGGCGCTTTGTAGTACGGAAAATCTATAAAAAGTCCGATCTCTCGAAAGTAGATTTTTAAAGACCGGTCCTACAAGATGCTCGTAAAGTGTCCATCGTTACCAACTCTTAATCATGCCGATTTATCTAAGTTTGACTCTAAACGTCAAGTTCCACCGGTATAGAGATTTATACCCAAATCTCTTTGTGATTACTCGACCGACATCCCGAACCTTAGTAAATCATACAAAACCCGCATCTTTACGTGGTTATCAAAGACTTTCTCAAATCCTTGTTGCATCACTTAAGTCGTATTTCAGATCCGCCCCTCTCGAGGTCTAAGATCTAATATTAACACTTCAAAGTGATCGGCTTATCCGCATTGAGTTATGTCCCGACTCAAGTGACCAAAATTAAGAGTTAGTAATAATGGTCACACCCAAGTGTTGCCTACTAGTCCCAAGTTAGCTCACACCCACACCCAAGAGGTGCTTAACTCATAATTAAAGTAAGAGACATAAGAATAAAAGACAAGAAATAATTAAGAACTACTTGCATAAACTTAAATTACGGAAATGGAAATTAAGTACTTGAAATAAATTACAAGGAAAAGTAAAGTACTATAAATGTAAATTGCTAGAAAGTAAAGGACTAAAATTATCATCTTCAAGTTAACAAGTAACTTGAAGATGAACTAAAACTAGAGCATTGTTGGTGACTTTCTTGGTGTTGGATGTTGTGGATTAGAATATGGATGAATGGTGTATAGAATGAAGAACCCAAGGCCTCTTTATATAGGAAGTAAGAGAGAGAAAGCCCCTTGTGAAGCAAGTGACCACTGGATCTTCGGGTGTCCACCGCGGGCACTCACTGCCTCCCCGACAGTTTTCCCAAATTCTGCACAAAAATTACTTTTGATGCCCTTATCATAACTTGCTTTAATTAAAGACCAAAAGATGATAGAAAGGAACAAAAGTGGGTATAAATAGGAAATAAGACACGGAAAAGAGTGATAAATAACACTCATGAATGAGGGTTATCAATTATATATCGGGTTACCTCATTTAAGTTTTTTTTTTTTTTTTGCGTTTTTTTAGCTTGAGTTGACTGAGTTGATCGGAAATTTGAGCACCCTTACACATAACAATGGTAGGCCATACTATTATTATTGTTTACTAGAAGCGTACTTGCACAATGCAGTGAGATACATCACGATTTTAATGTTTATTTTTATTTTTTATTTTTTATTGATTTACAGTACGATTTTGGATGGTTTTTATTGAGTGATAATGGTTTTTTTATATATAAATTTGTTTAATTTAGGCTTAACAATATAATGTTTTTTTATATAAAAAAAATTAAGTAGTTTGTTAAAATTCATTAATTATTTTATATATTTTAAATTTTTTATATTTAAATTGTGATATTTATCCTGTTTTGATTATGTTTATCAGAATTCAAATTTCATAATTTTAGGATTTAGGGATTAAAGATAAGGATTTTGGGGGATAAGAATGAAATTTATTAATTAGGGTTAAAAACATTTAAAAGTAGTACATATTGCTTCATTAATTGTTTTTTAAGAGATTTTAAGTAGATTAACATTAAATAATAGTACATAATTCCTAATACATCATGATTTTAATGTTTATTTATATTTTTTTTTATTGATTTACAATACGATTTTGGATGGTTTTTATTGAGTGATAATAGTTTTTTATATATAAATTTGTTTAATTTAGGCTTAACAAGATAATGTTTTTTATATAAAAAAAATTAAGTAGTTTGTTAAAATTCATTAATTATCTTATATATTTTAAGTTTTTTATATTTAAATTGAGATGTTTATCCTGTTTTGATTATGTTTAGAAGAATTCAAATTTCATAATTTTAGGGTTTGGGGATTAGAGATAAGGATTTTGGGGGGATAAGGATGGAATATATTAATTAGGGTTAAAAGCTTTACAGGTAGTACATTAGGCTTTAGTAGTTATTTTTAAGAGATTTTAAGTAGATAGCTTTAAATGATAGTACATAAAGTTTAATGAGTTGTAATTAAGAGTTTTTTATGCCATCTTTATAATATAGTTTAGTTTAGTGAGTTGTGATTATAAGATCATCTCCAACCTAATTATTAAAAAAAACACTAAAATTATTAAAAATTATAGATATATTGAATACTAAAAAGATTCAACTTCATCCACATATTAAAAAAATATATTTTAATATAACTAGATATATTTATTTATTATTATACTTTATTAAGGTGAATTATATCAATACCCCCTCCTATAGGGGGTATGTGAGTGAAGTAGGACGGGGTGTATGTGAGGAAGATAGGGGGGTATGGAAGTTTTTGTGAGTGAAGAGGGGGTAGGGATAACAACCCCTTTATTAATACTCAATAATTATAATATGCAATTATTTTCTATAATTAGTAGATATTATCATTTGATTCTTAACAAAATTTATTTAATGAAGTATTTTCAAACTAAAGTGACAAATTTTTTTATTATAAATATTAGATTAAATTAGGGATGTCAAGTTTGCACAAGATAAATCAACCAATTTTCGTATTAACCGTACTAATTTAATTGATACCAATTTAGTTGGTACCAATCTAATTGGTTGGTAATACCATACGAACAATCTAAACTTGGTTGGTACTAAGCATGGCAATGGGACGGGTTTTACAATCCCCGACCCTGGCCCCGGTTTTTGGTAACTTCCCCCGGTCCCAGACGGATACGGGGATTATTATCCTATCCTCGGTCAAAATTACGATCAAACCCACGTTTCCCCATCCCCGGTCTAGACTTGTTCCCTGACCCGGTCTCCTTGGTAGGCATAATCATTCATTAAGATGGTAATATTACACATTCACTCAAGACCTTCATCAAAGTCTTCGGAAGAATTCATGACATGCATGTCATCAAGCTCCAGGTCAGACTTAACTTCTTTCTTTATCTTCTTTTTTACTTTTCTTGTTTTTTTTTTTTTTTTTTTTTACAGAAATCAAACTTGAAACTTTAAAATATATATATACCTATATATATATATAGGGGTTGTTTAATTTGCAACCCACATCTTAACCGTCGGATTCATGATCGACGGTTATTTTATTTTTCTTTTTCTATATATATATGAGTAATCAAATGGAAACCACTCTAATTTTGAAAACCGTTGAAACTCTCGATTTCATTGGTTAAGTTAATGAAATTATTTCATAAAATTGTTTAATTTGATGAAATTGTTTCATATAATTTTTTTATTGATGAAATTGTTGCATATATTTGTGTTTTTTATGTAAAAATGAAAAAGTTTCATCAGACTGCAAAAATACATGAAAGAATTTCATCAGAATGAGAAAAATAGATGAAACTACATAAAAAACACAAATATATGAAATAATTTCCTTAACAAAAGAATTATATGAAACAATTTGATCATATTAAACAACTTTATGAACCAATTTCATTAATTTAACCAATAAAATTGACAGTTTCCAAAGTTTCCAATCTAATATGGTTTCCAATTGAAACCACCTCTCTCTCTCTCTCTCTCTCTCTATATATATATATATATATATATATATATATAGGGAGAGGTTCATTTGATAAATGGTAAATGTATGAGAAATAAAGAAGTAATCTTAGCCATTCATCTGGTCAACATTTGCGGCTTTGACCGCGAAGCACTGGATAATTCCTTGCATGGTCTGTAGAAGGTAAATGGGTAGTTTCGTAAAATACGCGGGATGAATTAATATATGAATCTATATGATTCACATATGACTATACGTTAATAAGTGAATCGGTTAATTAGTTAATTAGTTCATATGAGAATCAGTTAATTAGTTCATATATGAATCTGTTAATTAGTTCAATTGATTCATATATGAACTTACAATTAATTAGTTCATATGTGAATCAGTTAAATAGTTCATATATGAATCACAAAGGTTCATATATGAATCAGTTAAAAGAGTTCAGATATGAATTACACTGATTCACATATGAACATATAGTTCATATGTGAATTATACAGGTTCATATATGAACACAGCCCGTGTATTTTGTAAAAATTATGAAAGTGTTTTTCTATTTTTGGAATAGGCGCAACTTTTGACCAGTCAAATCCGTTCTTGACCGTATGAATGACTAGGATTACTTCTCTATTTCTCATATATTTATTATTTCTCAAATGAAACCAAGGCTATATATATACATGATATATAACTTAAAACTCGATAGTTCTATATGTATGTTGTATATATAATTAACGTTGGCAGGCCATTAAAGGCAGCAAGTTGTGTCTACTATATATAGTCTATTTAAATATGCATATATTGGTCGCTTTATATCACTTGTAGATACACTTTGCCACCAATACATCCATATTTTTATAAGGAATTTGGTTTTTTTATACCATGTTGTCGACATCTTGTGTCCCTTTAATCCACGAGATTTATACAAGTTTACCACTTCATATAAATCATTAGGTATATCTCCCCGTTCCAAAAGACAAATTTAGGAATATCCCTGATTAACTGTCATTATAACTTATGACACGGAATTAATACCTGCTTTAACTCTAATAAAATTATAAATAAATTAGTTGCAATCTACTTTATACACTTTATGGAGCCGAACTATCATAATTTATTTTATAATATCTTCTCAATTATTATACATAAAGTATTAGGGATAAATAATGTTAAAATATATCAATGATCAAGCAAAATAAATAAACAAATTTCAAATCTTTTGTTTGGAATAAGATCATGTCTACCAACTATCTTATTTTATAAAATTTGAAGATTTGGGAAAAGTTTGTTTCACAACTATGCTAAATTCTCGTTAAAATAGAGGAAAATAGGAGAGAAAAAGAAGAATTCTCTAAATTTAGAAGTAGAAAGAGAAAATATAGCATACACATTAAAAATGTTTTAAATATCTTCTTAGAGCATCTCCAACATGTTCTCTATAATTTCTCTTAAAGGGGTATTCATACAAGACACAATATCCCCTCGGATCTTCATCCGGCTTTAAGTCCTCCGGCGACACTAGATTTATCTCATCTGGAAGATTAGCCAAACTCTTAAAAAAATCTATGTGTTCTTCTTCTCTAAACAAACTCACTGGTTCACTCGACATTTGAAAGTCAGGGACGTTAAGAGTTGCACACCAATAACTCAAAATATCTCAAGCTTTCCTAGGTTTTCTAGCTATAGATTTTCTATGCATAAATCGATACAGAAAAGGATCAGAAATCGTACCTTAAATAGTGTACTAAACCTCGAATTTAGAATGGAAAGGATTCTGGTCGCTCGAAAATCTCGCCGGAGATATGTATTTTCTAGGAAACGCAAGCGTAAAGAAGGAAAGGGCTAAAAACGATACTTATATTGTAAATTTGGAAATCGAATCGACCGAGAAAATAGATCGCCAATCTTCATTTGACACGTGTTACCTGTGTCAGAAGAAATACTCGAGTACGTCCTTCCAATATGCGACACCTGTCCTTCATTAGCTGTCACATTTTTTATTTCGTTGAAAGTGACGTCATTATCTAGTTAGAAATGAACCGATTTGATTCTAATCGAAAGACCCGCGTTTTCTTTTGCAACACGTGTTTTAATTTTAAATTTAAATTTCAAAAAGTTGCCGCTTGAATTTTAAATTTGGGGGCAAATTGTTTGGGTAAAAATTCTAACAGCCTATCGTCGTACGACCAGTGATAACCGACGTCCTTCCTTTGAGTGACTTTGACCAGACTATCAAAACTCGTCCACGATGGCTGTCGTACGACATGATTTCAGTTACTAATTTGCAACATACTTTATATTATATTTAATGCAGGATTTCAAGGACGTTTATGATGAGAGATCATAACGGAAGACGTTACCAACAACAACGGATATAACGGATGCTATCATCAATATCAAACGGTTACTCCATTAAAGATATGCATTCAAGACTTGCTAACGGACAATTGGAGTATAAATATGAAGATTGAACTTCACATTCGATCATTTGATTCTGAAACCTTACAAGCTCACAAGTTACGCTCTCCAGTTAACTCAGTTTATCTCGAAATTCATAAAGTCTACTACTGTTTGTCACGCGACGCACGACCGAAGTCTAATTACACACGACGCACGACCGACTTTATTTTATTGTATTGTTTTACATTGTATTACACTTGTAACACTTGTTCTAAAGGACGACGTCCCTGATTGACGTCCATAGTGCACGACGACTTACACTCGTCCGCGGTTTTTACCCATTTTAGGGGTTTTCCGCGTCACCAATTCTCTCGTCTTATTTACTTTATTTCTATTATAGTCGTACGATTATTGTCGTTACTTTCTTTGGTTGGATTAAGCTTCACGATTACCTTAAATTTTCCTTGAGAGATTTTTGGCATAAACAAGAATAATGATAGTTTAATCTATTGGTGGAAATGAATAAAAAAATAAATTCTCTTATCTCCAATCAACTTTTAGAGAATTTTTTAAGTTTCGAGTTTTTTTTTTTTTTTTTTTGTCTTCTATATTTTAGAGAACAAGGTAGAAAATTTGTTGGAGCCCAATAGAAAACAAAAACTTCTTTTTCTTTATTTTAGAGAATCTGTTGGAAGAACATCTCTAACAACTATGTTATTTTAGAAATTTTAGAGATTTGAAAATGTTTGTTCTAATAGCTATACTAAAATAGTAAAGTCCCCTCTGAAATATAGAACAAAAATGAGAGAGAAATGAGAAATCTTTAAATTTAGAAGAAGTGATAAGAAAAAAAATATAGCATACATGTTGAAAATGCTTTAAATAGCCTCTTTTTGAACATCTCCGATGGTTATATTATTTTAGAAAAGTTTTTTCTAATAAATATACTAAAATCCCCTGTAAATAGAAGGAAAAAAAATAATAGAGAAAAAATAAATCTTCAAATTTAAAAAAAAAAAACCATAAAACATATTTTATATATATATATATATATATATATATATATATATATATATATTCGAACCGACTCACTGACTTACAAATCGGTCCTCAATCATTCAAACTAGTTTGACTAAAGTCGTTTGCCATTATTGAAGACCATTAAGGTTTCTTTTAGATCACACATAGAATGTTTTAAAGTATCATATAAAATTACAAATTATATTATTTACAAAATTATTTCATTTTATTTAATAGATTCAATCCATTAATTACGGTTTACTTCTTTTTAAAGTTAATAACTACGATCCTCTCATACCATCGTAATCAAACAACAAAAAAAACATCCACCACAATATGTTTACATCGAACGCGTTTAATTATCATTCCATAACACATAAAAAGAAAACAAAAATGATTGATAATAAAAATAATTAATTAAAGTACAATAACTAAAATTTGGAAAACAAATTAAAAAGCAATTAGAAGTTGGCATTATTTTTCCATTCCCACAAGACGTGTCTCAAAATCATGAAAATAAATAAACAAAACAAAATAAAACAATGGGCATTGCCGCTCCTTGAATCTTCACCAAAACTATGTCCTCCAATCATTAACCTCAAAAACCCTCAATGTAGGCCCCACATTCTCCCCAAATACTCTCACTCTCCGCCCTCATTTATATCCCTTCACACCCTCCATATTAATTCAACACAACACTCATCCGCCCCCCCCAACCCACCCACCACCACTGCACCACCACCACCACCATAAATGGAAGATTGTGCTGACAACCGTTATGCCACCATCGGTGGTCGAAATATAATTTTCGGAAAATACGAGATGGGAAGGTTGTTAGGACAAGGGACGTTCGCGAAAGTGTACCACGCGAAAAATCTCGTATCGTTGGAGAATGTCGCAATTAAAGTCATCAAAAAAGATCTAGTTCGAAAAGAAGGTTTAATGGAACAAATCACTCGTGAGATCTCGGTGGCGAAGCTCGTCCGCCACCCGAACGTCGTCGAATTGAAGGAGGTGATGGCCACCAAACGGCGGATCTTCTTCGTCATGGAATACGTCACCGGGGGCGAACTTTTCGCCAAAGTAGCGAAAGGAAGATTGAAAGAAAACGTAGCCCGGAAGTATTTTCAGCAGTTGATCAGCGCCGTTGATTTCTGCCATAGCCGTGGCGTCTCCCACCGTGATCTGAAGCCGGAGAATCTGCTCCTCGACGAAAACGGAGACCTGAAGGTCTCCGATTTCGGGTTGTCGGCGTTGCCGGAACAGCTTCGGAACGACGGGTTGCTTCACACCCAGTGCGGAACCCCAGCGTACGTCGCGCCGGAAGTTCTCCGTCGAAAAGGGTATGACGGCGCAAAGGCCGATATTTGGTCTTGTGGGGTGATTCTATACGTCTTACTTGCCGGTTTTCTTCCGTTTCAAGAGGAAAATCTCATGCACATGTATAACAAGATCTTCAAATCGGAATACGAATCGCCCCCATGGTTCTCCCCCGACGCACGGCGGTTGATTTCGAAGATACTAATAGTGGATCCGTCGCGTCGGATCACAATTCCCGCGATCACGCGGTTACCTTGGTTCTTAAAAGGGTTTCAAACACCAATTGCTTTCGTCATTGAAGAAACCGGCAACAACAACAACAACAACGAATCCAAAGAATTCGGAACAAAGACATCATCGCCCCCGTTCTACAATGCGTTCGAGTTCATTTCCTCGATGTCTTCCGGGTTCGATTTATCGAACATGTTTGAGAACAATCGGAAATCGAGTTCTTTATTCACTTCAAAGTGTTCGGCTTCCGCCATCGTTAAGAAGCTCGAATCGGTTGCGAACAAGTTGAATTTGCGGGTTTTAAACTCGAAGGAGAACGAGTATAGAGTGAAGATGCAGGGGAGATCGGACGGCCGGAAAGGAAAGTTGTCGGTGACGGCGGAGGTGTTCGCGGTTGCTCCGGAAGTTACGGTGGTGGAGTTTTCCAAATCGGCAGGGGATACATTGGAGTACAAGAAGTTTTGTGAGGAGGATGTGAGGCCTGCCCTAAACGACATCGTTTGGAGGTGGCAAGGTGAAGATGACAATAACTAGTTAACTATAATTAATTGTCACTTGTTTTGATACTTGTGGTGTCTCCCCTTTATGTAAATACTTTTTTTTTAAAGTTATTTTAGTAAAATTTCAAGTTCCAAAGGTACAAGTGTTTTCTGCAGAAAACACACCATACACCACTCTATTGATTCTAGTTATATGGTAGTGATTAGAGATGCATAAAAACCCCGAAACATGATAGAAACATAGTTCGAAAAAGCCTAGGCCTAGCAACTCGAAGCGTAGACCATGCCAAGGCTATAATCTTTGGTAAAAAGCTTGCAAAAAAGTCTGGCCCAAAAAAGCACAATCGAACCCATTTTCACATAAAACGTCAGTTCTAAATAGCAAAAGACAAAATATCTTTTCAGTAACTAAAAATGAGTTTGGAAGGGTTAGAACTTAAATGTGTGTGTATATATATATATATATATATATATATATATATATATATGTTTAGGTAAAAATTTCAATAGTACATTGTCGTACGATTAACGCTGGACAACAGGTAAGGAATTCCAACAGTCAGAACTTATTATGTCGCACGACCAAATAGATGATAGATGCTCTTTCCTTAGACGACCAAACATCCATTCGACGAATACCATCGTACGACTTGATTTCAGTTACTAACCTACAATATACATTATACCATGTTTTAATGCAGGATTCAAGGATATTTATGACTAAAGATCATAACGGAAACCTTCATCAATAGCAACGGACATAACGGACGCTATCATCAATGTCAAAACGGTCATCTCATTAATGTGTAAGATACACATTAAGAATGCACTATAAATACGGAGAGGAAAACTCACTCGGGGACATCTGATTCTCATACCTTACAAGCTCACGAATTACGCTCTTTAGCTCACTCAATCTCTCTGGAAGTTCACAAGGCATTTTATTGTTTGTCGTACAACGCACGACTGAAGTCTAAATACACACGACGCACGACCGACTTTATTTTATCGTATTGTTCTACATTATATTACACTTGTAACACTTGTTCTAAAGGACGACGTCCCTGATTGACGTCCATAGTGCACGACGACTCACACTCGTCCGCGGTTTTTACCCATTTTAGGGGTTTTCCGCGTCACCAATTCTCTTGTCTCATTTACTTTATTTTTATTATAGTCGTACGATTATTGTTGTTACTTTCTTTGGTTGGATCAAGCTCCACATTTACCTTAAATTTTCCTTGTGAGATTTTTGGCATAAACAATATATATATATATTTTTTATTTTTTTTGAAAGGCAACAATAATTTATTAAGAAGAACCGACAATAGTACAAAAAATAGGAACCCACTGCGAGGTGCAACAACCCCTCAAACCAAACTGTTTGGGTAAAAAAGTCCAAAAGACTATTGTCGTACGACATAAGGTAAGGGACGATCTTTCTTTAGACGACCTCGACTAAAACAGTCAACTATCCGTCCAACGAATACCATCGTACGACATGATTTCAGTTACTAACCTACAATATACATTATGCCATGTTTTAATGCAGGATTCACGGATATTTATGACTAAAGATTGTAACGGTAGACATCATCAATAACAAAAAGCATAACGGACGCTACCATCAATATCAGAAACGGTCATATACATTCAATGACTTGGAAAACGGAAAGATGAAGTATAAATATGGGATTGAAACTGCACATTGGGACAACTGATTCTCATACCTCAGAAGCTCACAAATTATACTCTCAAGCTTGCTCAATCTCTCTTGAAGTTCATAAAGCCTTCCGCTGTTTGTCGTACAACGCACGACTGAAGTTTAAATATACACGACGCACGACCGACTTTACTTTATCGTATTGTTCTACATTATATTACACTTGTAACACTTGTTCTAAAGGACGACGTCCCTGATTGACGTCCATAGTGCACGACGACTCACACTCGTCCGCGGTTTTTACCCATTTTAGGGGTTTTCCGCGTCACCAATTCTCTCGTCTTATTTACTTTATTTTTACTATAGTCGTAAGATTATTGTTGTTACTTTCTTTGGTTGGATCAAGCTCCACATTTACCTTAAATTTTCCTTGTGAGATTTTTGGCATAAACAGTTTGGCGCCCACCGTGGGGCCCCATCCAAAGGAAATCTTCAATAATCTCACGACAGACTAACATTTTCTCTTAGTGTTTTCTTGTCCAGTTGTTTAGGATAATGACATTCCAAGGAACTCAAGATCATGTCGTAGCTCAAATGAACATGGAGCTAACAACTGCTCGTGCTCGTATTGACGCCTTAACAACTCAAGCTCGACAAGCAGCTGAAACCATCGAGAATTTGAGAAACCAAAATGGGAACAATATGGTGGGGACAACAAATGCTTATGTTGGTACTTGGAATGTGCCTCCTCCATTACCAAACTATCCTCGTCCACCATCAATTAACCCTGCAACTTTTATGATTCCAACTATGCCTATGGCCTCTATTCCATTCAATGGATATGCTTCTAATGCCTCACAGCAGAATAGCCTCAATGGGACTGGTTATGTCCCATTGGGCATTTCAAATGGTGTTCCCTTAGATCCTGTTGCACAAAGATTAAAACTTCTGGAAGAGCAAAATGAACGTGTCCTATCAATGTTGGCCAAATTACCGGGGGCAGCAGTTCCAGTCGATGTCGAGCCTCGTACAGGGTTTCAGGTGTCGCCGTTCGTTGACGAGATCGCGTTGGTGGACGTCCCAAAGAAGTATAGCATTCCAACCTTCAGTCCAAAGTACTTAGGCGTAACTGATCCAACGGAACATGTCGCTCAATACAAGCAACTTATGTGGACTGTCTCAATACCGCACCAATTCCAAGAAGTTTGCATGTGCAAAAGTTTTGGGGCGACCTTGACCGGGGCAGCTTTACAATGGTTAATAAATCTTAAACCTAAAACTATTGGGTCTTTTGCAGAACTGGTGAATCAATTCACTCAACAATTCGCTAGCAGCCGAAAAATGGAGAAGCAAACAAGCGACCTCTACTACGTCGTGCAAAAGAGTGGAGAGTCCATCCGGAGCTACTTTAATCGGTTCAATGCGGAGATGATTAGTATCCGTAACTGTGATGTAAAAACAGTAATCGAAGCATACAAACGAGGTCTGGACGATAGTTCCGGGTTATATCTCGATCTTACAAAATATCCTCCGGAAACCTTTGAAGACGTACGAGCACGGACACTTGCCCATATGAGGGTTGAGGATGACCTTGCATTCAGAAATAAACATTCGGGCGACCGAAAAAGCCTAAGTGTTAAAAAGCCAGACTTCAAACCAAAATCAACCAATCGATCTGAGCCTACTCGACAGATTTCAAACGTCAGATTTGAAAAGAAAGGACTGACGACTTCTAAATCTGTCCAGTATCCTAAGGTATCATCTTATGGTTTCCCTGGATCAGTTAAAGACGTCGTCATATCCTTGAAGCAACTTCAGCAAAACATACGATGGCCAAAGAAAAGTGACAAAGACAGTGACAAGAAGGATAAAAATAAATGGTGCGACTTCCATGATGACTTCGGTCATATAACGGAAGATTGTATCGCCTTAAAGAAAGAGTTGTCCTGGCTCAATTCGAAAGGTTATTTGCAGGAATTAAAGGAAAAGAAAGACGCACGTCCCACATCCCCAGAGCATGCCAAGGTGATTAATTGTATCACCGGAGGTTCTGATATCTGTGGTACCACCTATTCAGCTGCTAAAAGACATGCCAGTCGTTGTCCCGATGACCGACCAATTCCAAAGGAGGTACGACTCAAAGAGGACGCAGAATTGGAGGCTATGCCCTTAACGTTCGACCAGGCGGATCTCGATGACGTACATCAGAAGCATCATGACGGACTAATTATTCAATTAAGCATTGGGAATTGTCTGACCAAAAGGATACTCGTCGATGGAGGTAGTTCAGCTAACATTATCTTTTTTGATGCAGTGAAAGCAATGGGCATCGACAAATCCGAGATTACACGACGTTCGACCACACTCGTTGGGTTTAATGGTGGAGCGACAAACACCATAGGTGAAATCATACTCCCAGTATATGCTAAAGGAATCAACAGACAGACGAAATTCAATGTCGTCGATTGTTCATCAGCTTATAACGTTATTCTTGGGCGACCTTGGATTCATGACATGAAGGCTGTGCCTTCGACATATCATCAAACTCTGAAATTTCCCACGCAATGGGGAGTACAGGAAATCAAAGGCGAAAGAAAGGTTGCTAGGGAATGTTACAAAGTTTCCTTGAATCCCCCGAAGCAGACAGTATAGCAATTACAGAACCAGGACGTTCCTGGGACTAACGACGATTATCGCTTGGAAGCTGTCGTCTTAAACCAGGATAAACCTGACCAGATGGTTTACATAGGTTCTACGCTCGACCCTTCTTTTAAAAAGCAACTAATTTCTTTTTTGCAGGACCACTATGATTGTTTTGCTTGGACACACGAAGACATGGTGGGTATTGATCCGAGTATTATTTCTC
Source organism: Arctium lappa (assembly GCA_023525745.1). Lineage (NCBI taxonomy): Eukaryota > Viridiplantae > Streptophyta > Magnoliopsida > Asterales > Asteraceae > Arctium > Arctium lappa. The sequence goes on from CM042048.1 coordinate 149,390,265, forward strand.
ATAAACTCAACATTGATCCATCATTTAAACCTGTTCAACAGAAAAGGCGAAAATTTGCTCCTGAGAGGAATAAGGTTATCAACGACGAAGTTGATAATTTACTTAAAACAGGAAAAATACGGGAAGTCAAGTATCCAGATTGGCTCGCTAATGTTGTAGTCGTTCAAAAGAAAAATGGCAAATGGCGAGTCTGCATCGATTTCACAGACCTTAACAAAGCATGTCCGAAAGATCCATTTCCATTACCACATATCGACTCCATGGTCGACGCTACAGCAGGACATGAGCTACTCACATTCATGGATGCATATTCTGGGTATAACCAGATATTGATGCATTCAGACGACCAGGAAATAACAGCCTTCATGACGGATAAAGGTATTTATTGTTACAAAGTAATGCCTTTTGGTCTTAAAAATGCAGGTTCGACATATCAACGATTGGTGAATATGATATTCAAAGAACATTTGGGTGATACTATGGAAGTATACATCGATGACATGCTTGTCAAATCAAAACATGCGGACGATCATATCGGACATTTGAAGCAGTCATTCGACATCTTGCGTGAATACAAGATGAAGTTGAATCCGACGAAATGTTCCTTTGGGGTTCGAGCTGGAAAATTTCTCGGTTATATGGTTACGCGACGAGGAATCGAAGCTAATCCAGAACAGATTAAAGCAATTGTTGAGCTAAAATCACCCAGAAATTTTAAAGAAGTCCAACGTCTTACAGGACGTGTAGCAGCACTGAACAGGTTTATTTCTCGGTCGTCCGACAGGTGTCATTTATTCTACAATGTCCTTCGAAAAAATAAAGGGTTCGAATGGATGGATAAGCATGAAGAAGCGTTGCAGCAACTCAAAAAATACATGATGTCGCCTCCTTTTCTCTCTAAACCTGAGCAAGGTGAAGTCCTTCAACTTTACCTAGCAGTCAGCAATAATTCGGTAAGTGCAGTCCTTATACGAGAAACCGACGGACGACAACTGCCGATTTACTATGACGACTAGCTAAGTGGAGTATTTACCTCAGCAATTTTGATCTGGATTTCAAGCCCAAAACAGCGATCAAGTCGCAGGTCTTAGCCGATTTCATCTCAGATTTTAGTCCAGAACTAGAAAGCACGATGACGTCCGATAAAATTGTGGCGACTTTGCACGACACTACATGGACGCTCGACGTTGACGGTTCGACAAATATACGTGGCACAGGCTTGGGTGTCGTCCTACAGTCCCCACAAGGGGGCAAAATGGTATATTCCATACGATGCGATTTCAAAGCAACAAATAATGAAGCAGAGTATGAAGCATTGATTGCAGGAATCAAAATTGCTCGTGAATTGGGGGCAACACGTCTGCACGTCCGAAGTGACTCATCCTTAGTTGTTAACCAAATCAATGGAGAATTCGCAGCAAAAGATTCAAGGATGATTGCCTATTATAAAATAGTCAAAGAAGAAGCAAAGAAGTTCAGTCACTTTGTAATCGAGCAAATACCAAGAGATCAGAACACTCAAGCTGATGCACTGGCTAATTTGGGGTCAGCACTTAGTCGAACGACATTCGACAATATCCCAATAGTTCATCTTGCAACCCCTTCCATCAAGGAGGATGATAATATTTCAGTCGCACCAATTGAAGAAGAAAATTCTTGGTCGGACGACATTCGTAATTATTTAGAGCACGATCAATTGCCCGATGATAAAATAGAAGCGAGAAAAATTAGATTTAAAGCATCAAGGTACGTTATGATCAGAGGACAATTGTATCGACGATCTTCAACTAGTTTGAATTTACGGTGTATCACCAACAAGGGACAAGTACACAAAATTTTACAGGATATGCACGATGGTGAATGTGGAAATCACTCACGAAGCCGCAGTTTAGCTAACCGGATATCAAGACAAGGTTACTATTGACCAACGATAAGACAATATGCGACTAGGTATGTACAGTTATGCGACGCATGTCAAAGACACGCAAGTATGTCTCATAAACCTTCTGAACCTTTGCACTCGACTTTGATCCCATGGCCCTTTATGAAATGGGGAATGGATATTGTTGGGAAACTACCACCTGCTCCCGGGCAAAAGGTATTCCTTTTAGTTCTAACTGATTATTTCTCTAAATGGGTCGAAGCAGCGGCTTTTTCCCAAGTCCGGGATAAAGAAGTCGTTTCTTTTATCCAAACTAACATCATTTGCAGGTTTGGAGTTCCATCTGAAATAACGTGCGACAACGGGACACAATTCATCAGTGACCGAACACGAAAGTTTTGTGAAGAAAGAAATATCAAGTTAGTAACATCGACGCCTCGATATGCACAGTCGAATGGTTTAGCCGAGTCGAGCAATAAAACTATCATTAATTCACTTAAAAAGCGACTTAAAGCTGCCAAAGGAAAATGGGTAGAAGAACTGCCTTCCGTTCTATGGGCTAATTGTACGACACCTCGTACGTCCACAGGACAAACTCCCTTTTCCTTAGTCTATGGATGTGAAGCTGTGTTACCTATCGAAGTACGACTACCGACTTCAAGACATACGTCTGTTGAACATAACTTAGTCGATCTAAGTTATGATCTTGACGCCCTAGAGGAACTTCGGGAAGCTGCTTACATTCGCATGGCATCGCAGAAGCAAGCTGTTGAACGACATTTCAATAAAAATATCCAAATCAAAGTTTTCCAAGAAGGCGACTATGTCTTACGTCGAGCATTTCAAAACACTCAAGAACTCAACGCAGGTAAACTTTCCACTAAGTGGGAAGGCCCTTATCAAATCTCTGGCATCGTGGGAAAAGGAGCTTATAAGATCCAAACCCTTGATGGTCGAGATATCCCACGAAGTTGGAATGCAGTTCATTTAAAGAGGTATTTCTTTTAAATTATGAATTCTTTTCCTTGGATTATTTCTTAAAAAGATTACTAACTTAAGCATCGGAGGGTCGTTGGTCAAACCAACGACCACCACGCTAACAATGATCTTCGCAGGGACGCACGACTTAACTAAAATTTTCATGTCAAGTAATACTCATGTGATCGCATGAAGATGGTTGGTTGTGATTATTGTTAAAGGTTAATCTTTTACATTTGACTCCCAGTATGTATATTTATATATACGAAAACCATTATTACGATTGCATTCGTTCGATTTTAAAGTTCAGTTGATTCCATTATAGCATGTTGATGAGTAATGGTTTGGTCGAATGTATATAATGATTTTTTTTATCTCCTTAAATTTACTTGACGTGCTTTTGGAAAAACAAAGCAAGTGACGAGCATTGATAAACGAAAGAATTTTCTTTTTCATTACTAAAAAATTTCAAGTATAAGAGACGACCACAGACGACCGACTCTTATTTGTAAATCTAAAGAAAAATAAACTAAGTAGGAGGAGCGTCAGACTGTTCCTGCGTGACGTCCGTCCTCACTACTAGCTCCTCTTCTCCTCCTTCGCTCCCTTCCAAATCATCGTCCTCGTCGAGATCCCTCTCAGTCCCCACCTTCTCAAGGTAAGTCTTAAGCTCTTCAGCGGCCAACGCCATGGGATTCTTCCCATTCAGATGACGTCTCATCAAAGCAGCCCTGGCTGTGAGACGAGAAAAAGCTTCAAGCTGTTGATTCCCTTCTTCTAAATCTTTGACATCACCCTCTAAGCCTTCAACTTTCTTGAGAAGGGACTTGACTTCATCAGCAGAGGCAACAGCAGCAGTAGTAGCCTTTATCTTCTCCACCTCCAGCTTGGACGTCGAGGCCTCAAGTTCAAGGACGTGATCCCTGAACTTGATCGTCTCACTTTGAGCTTCGACAAGTTTGGTCTTAAGACTTTCGACCTTCTTCTTCTCGACCTCAACCGTCTCTAAGGCGACCTTCTCCCTTTCAAGAGCCTCGTCGGCCCTTTTCTTGACGTCGGGAAAGGATGCCCTAAGACCTTCCGTCTGAGCAAAGAAGCTCAAGCAAGCTTGGAAAGCCTGTACGACAGAAAGAAAGAGTTAGTAGTAAGAAAAATGAACGGAGTAAGAAATAAGTAAAGACATACCATGAAGGAAAGACCAGCAGCATGCGCTCCCGTATCCTCGACCCAAGACTCCTTGTATCGGTCGTAGAAGGTCGGAAGAAGGAATTTTCCCAAGTGAGGAAAAATGACGTCCCTCTCGAGGACGTCATTTGCCATGAAGTCAGATGGGAGAGTGACTTTGAATGTCGTCTCTCCCACCTTCTCCTTGTTCTTCTCTTCCTTTGAAGAAGAAGAAGTGGGCTTATTAACGCCCGACACCCCCGACAGGGGAATGTCCTTCGTCACCTGAGTCGAGCCTCCGAGCTCGACACCAGAAACGGTTCCCTTCGTCGGTGACGCCCCTGGTAGGGACGTCATAGTAACGTCGCCCGTCTTTTTAGGCGAAGAACGAGGTTGCTTGCCTCGAACTCGTCTTGGATCTACCCCTGTGGAAGCGGCAGATCTTTTCTTTGATTTTTCCCTTCCTTGACGAGCGAGCTCTAATTGCTCGGCTCGCCTGGCAGCAGCTGATTTGGCAGTTGCATCTCCTAAATAAAAAGAGAAACAGATAAGAGCAAGTTAGAAAATACTTACGATACGTAGGAAGTAAGTATTGTTGAAAAACTTACCCGTCATCTCCTCTTCTCTTTCTCCTTCTATATCCTCTCCTTCCTTCGAATGATCCTCAGTAGGTGCAACTTCACTGACTAGGACAACTTCGTCCTCCTCGTCGTTCGACCGAAGGGAGAAGGAACGATCATCAATACTTCTCTCTAAGATTCTTTGAACCTTATTAAGAGAATCCCTCTTTGGCTTCACTACACTGAAATCGATCATTGCAAAACAAAGAAAAACATTAAGCTAAAACGCACGAATAAAAACGCACGACAAAAACGCACGACAATAAACCTACCCGATTCATTCCAGCCTGATGACAACCATTGGCTGTCTTCATCACTTACGGATGCCACTTGAAGGAAGACATACCGATGTTTCCACCCATGGTCGTTCACCGCAGTGTTAAGTATCATTACGTTATCCCCCTTTGAACGAGGGAATAAGCTATAACGGTGATAACCATCTGGTCGCACGCTATAAGCTGTCAAGAGGTCGTTCACATTGAACGGTACCTCCCACTCGGCTGTGAGACGATCAATCACTTGGACAATACGCCAGAATTGAGGCATTAATTGTCCAGGTGTCAAATCGAAGGCATCTAAAAACGCCCTGACTAAAGGGCTAAAAGGCCAAGAGAAACCTATCTTAAAGGGGTACTCGTACAAGACACACTATCCCCTCGGAACCTCGTCCGGCCTTAAATCTTCCGGCGACACTATATTTATCTCATCTGGAAGTTTAGCCAAATTCTTGAAAAAATCTATATGTTCTTCTTCTCTAAACAAACTCACTGGTTCACTCGACATCTGAAAGTCAGGGATGTTAAGAGTCGCGCACCAATAACTCAAAATATCCCAAGATTTCCTAGGTTTTCTAGCTATAGATTTTCTATGCATAAATCGACACAGAAAAGACTCAGAAATCGTACCTTAAATAACAGTCTAAACCTCGAATTTAGAGTGGAAAAGATTCTGATCGCTCGGAAATCTCGCCGGAAGTGTATATTTTCCAAAGAATTGTAAGCGTGAAGAAGGAAAGGATTAACAACAATCCTTATTTATATTATAAATTTGGAAACTGAATCGACCGAAAAAATAGATCGCCAGTCGTCGTTTGACACGTGTCTCCTGTATCAAAGGAAATACTCGAGTATGTCCTTTCGAAATGCGACACCTGTCTAAAATTAGCTGTCTAACTGTTTACTTATGCAGGTGATGACGTCATTATCTAGTTAGAAAGGAACTAATTTGATTCTAATCGAAAGAATCGCGTTTTCTTCTGCAACACATGTTTTAATCTTAAATTTAAATTTCAAAAAATTGCCGCTTGAATTTTAAATTTGGGGGCAAACTGTTTGGGTAAAAAAGTCCAAAAGACTATTGTCGTACGACATAAGGTAAGGGACGATCTTTCTTTAGACGACCTCGACTAAAACAGTCAACTATCCGTCCAACGAATACCATCGTACGACATGATTTCAGTTACTAACCTACAATATACATTATGCCATGTTTTAATGCAGGATTCACGGATATTTATGACTAAAGATTGTAACGGTAGACATCATCAATAACAAAAAGCATAACGGACGCTACCATCAATATCAGAAACGGTCATATACATTCAATGACTTGGAAAACGGAAAGATGAAGTATAAATATGGGATTGAAACTGCACATTGGGACAACTGATTCTCATACCTCAGAAGCTCACAAATTATACTCTCAAGTTTGCTCAATCTCTCTTGAAGTTCATAAAGCCTTCCGCTGTTTGTCGTACAACGCACGACTGAAGTTTAAATACACACGACGCACGACCGACTTTACTTTATCGTATTGTTCTACATTATATTACACTTGTAACACTTGTTCTAAAGGACGACGTCCCTGATTGACGTCCATAGTGCACGACGACTCACACTCGTCCGCGGTTTTTACCCATTTTAGGGGTTTTCCGCGTCACCAATTCTCTCGTCTTATTTACTTTATTTTTACTATAGTCGTAAGATTATTGTTGTTACTTTCTTTGGTTGGATCAAGCTCCACATTTACCTTAAATTTTCCTTGTGAGATTTTTGGCATAAACACAAACCAAACCAAACCGAACCGAAAACTAAGAGGATACTAAAGAAGCTAAGAACAACCGACCAGAAGAAAGCCAACGAGCAGGAAGAATAAGATCAAGCGGAGGTCAGGTAAGGGGAGACAATCCAACAGTCCCAAAGAGATAAAATCTTTGCGTGATCTTCTCGAAATCCATTTGAACGCACAAACCCGTATGTCGGCAAACAATGTCCCTGCAGATAACGACTTCTTTTTAAAAACCAAGTTATTTTGGTGACCCCAAATCAAGTAAATTGTTGCCCAAATAGTTGCTTGCCAAATCCTTTTAAGAGAACCCGAAAAAGAAGTGCCCCCGGATGATTTAGAACACTATTTAAAATATTCTCCAAATTAATATCTAGATCCCACCAGTTTTGAACCAATTTCCATATTTCTTTTGCGTACTTGCATCCCACGAGATAGTGATCGAATGATTCTTGTAATTCATTGCAAATATGACAAAGCACCAAGTCTAAGATGGTGTTTGGGATTGCTTATTTAATTATTTAAAACAAATTATGCTTTTATATAAAAGTGTTTATTAACTTATTGGTGTCAAATCGGAGTTTTATAAAAAAGTGTTTAGATTAGCTTATGACGGTACCAAAACGTAATAAGCTAATAAATGGGTGTTTGGGATTGGTTATACATGTAAAACAACCAAAAAATTCATAAGTTGTTTCAAATAAGTTGATAAGTTAGAATGAAATGACATATTAAAAACTTCTTATCAACGGTGACAAAAAAATATAAACAATTTTTTTCTCCATCCAAATACGGAAAACTGTTTATCAACGAAATAAGTTAATAAACTCTTTAAATAAGCAATCCCAAACACCCCTAAATCTATTCTAGTGATAAGTACCAACAAAGAAAATAAATTAGAAAACATGAGTCTAAATAAGCCTTTGATGTTTATTTACAAGAAAAAATAAATCTCATACATATCAAAATTGGAGCATTTTTTTGATTAATAATAATTTGAAAACATTAATTTAAGTAAATTAAAAAAAGTTGTATTAGCGGCACCCAATAAGAAATGGTGTTGACCAATGTTTTAAAACCCGGGTTGAGTTGAACCGGGAACCGGTGAAAAGATCGGGTCAATTATAACCGATTTTTTGGGAAAATACGACCCGGATTAAACCGTCGGTTTTTTGATAGAACCGGTAAAAAACTGGGTTGACCAGGTTAAAAAAATCAATTTCTTATATTTGTGTTTTTTGATTGATGTAAAACTTGTTGTTATGTGTTTTTTTAATGTTTTTGGATTGATGTAAAACTTTTTGTTATGTGTATTGTTAATGTTTTAACTTGTGGACATCAAATTCTTGGTTATATATATATATATATATATATATATATATATATATATATATATATATAGGGACAGATTCAAACGAAAAGGTAGTCAATTTGCGAGAAGACGAGAATAAATATGAGTCACATAGTTTATTAATTAAAAAATAGCATAAATAAATTTTTTTAAGACAATTACAATTTGAATGGGATAAATTTTTAAAAATCTCATAATATCTTTTAAATTTATTTATTTTTTAATTTTAATAAATTCATAATATTTTTATCAAATTTATATTATTATTTTCTAGATAAAATCATAATTTTCATCAAATATCACATGTGATATCCATAACTAATTCATTATTTATTTCACCATTTTTTTCTCTATTTTTTGATTTACGGTTTGAATCACATTTGATTAACTTCGTTTAACATGTGATATATTATTATATCACATATGATCCACTAGGTGGATTTTTGTAAATATCACATATGATAATATATATCTGAATATAAATGAAACATAATCACAATTGATAATATTTACATCACAAAAAAATCTATAAAATATAAATATACATAATCACATATGAATAACTAAAATATATACACTTATCACATGTGATAATATTTACATCACAAAAAAATATATAAATAGAAGTATACATAATCACACATGATTAACTAAAACATATACAATTATCATATGTGATAATATTACAGCACAAAAAGATTTATAAATACAAGTATACATAATTACATATGATTAACTAAAATATATACAATTATCACATGTGATAATATGATATGTGATATTTGGTTAAAATTGTGAATTTTTTTATTAAAAGTATATTCAGAAGAAAAAAATTTAATAAAAAAATTAATAAATAATTGAAATTAAAAAATAAATAAATCTAAAAGATATAATGAGAATTTTAAGGATTTATTCAATTTAAAATGATAATTATTCTAATTTCTAAAACTATTTTTTATTTATGTTTTTTTAATTAATAAATTATGTGGTCCACATTCCTTCTCACAATATATATATATATATATATATATATATATATATATATATTCAAATGAAAACTCATTTTTCATTGTGCACGTGAGAACAAATCTCAGCCACTTGATCTCTTTTGATCCAACAATTCATATAAATATAATTTTTAATTTTAAAATGCTTAGGGGTAAAAATGGAAAAAAATTTAAACACACGCCTACCATATTTGACTTTTTATTACTAATATTTTAATCAAACAAATTACATCAAAAAAATGAGAATTTCGTGCTCTTCGATATGACATCCATCTCGATATAGTTTTTTTGTCGTTTTAACCGTTTTTTTACGTGAAATGCTATATATATGTGTTATATTCATTATAAATATTTATGTACATTCAAGTTTGTACAACGCCTCGACACCGTAAGTATGTAACTCGACATCACCTTTTTCAACACTTTCTTCAACGTCGTATGACATCACGTTTCTTCAGCACTGTAACCCAACACCCATCAAGACGAATCGAAAACCTATCGAGTAATTCTGTTGTGAATCGGGGAACAAAAGAGAGTGCGTCACGTCTCCACATCTCCACAGGTCATTCATGTGTTATTCATCATGAATAATGTATCATTCAGGATGAATAATACAACATTCAGGGTGAATAGTTCACGATTCATGAATTCGTGTATTATTCGTCATGAATGTTGTGTAATTCATTCTGAATACTATATTATTCATCATGAATAATGAACGAACATTCACATTTGTTATTCATACCGAATGTAGGACATGCGGGGATGCGCATACATATTCATAATGAATTAAACCAAATTTCGGTTGTGAATTTGGAAACAAAAGAGAGGGTGCCATGTGTCTACACCTTTACGAGTCATTCATATATTATTCAAGATAAATAATAGAACATTCAGGGTGAATAATACACGATTCATGATAAATAATACATGAATCATGGATTCGTGTATTATTCATCCTGAATATTGTATTATTCATCCTGAATACTGTATTATTCATCATGAATAGTGAATGAACGTTCACCTTTGTTATTCATACTGAATGTGGACACCCGAGGACGTCCATGCATATTCATAATGAATATAACCCATATATAGAATTTCACGTAAAAAACGGTTAAAACGAAAAAATCCTGAATATTGTATTATTCATCCTGCATACAGTATTATTCATCATGAATAGTGAGTGAACGTTCACCTTTGTTATTCATACTGAATGTGGACACCCAAAGACGTGCATGCATATTCGTAATGAATATAACACGTATATAGAATTTCACGTAAAAAACGGTTAAAACGAAAAAAAAAACTATATCGAGATGGATGTCATATCGAAGAGCACGAAATTCTCGTTTTTTTGATGTAATTTGTTTGATTAAAATATTAATAAATTTTAAGATAAATTATTTTAAAGTTTAAGGGGGTAAATTTTTATTTATTAAAAATAAAAATAAAAAGTCAAAGAAGGTAGGCGTTGATTCAAAATTACAATTTTGTCCTTAATCACTTCTCAGTTAACCTTATTATGTATTAACCATTGATTAGTTTTCTAAGTTTTGATCAATGGTTAAGATTTGTCCTCATGTGCACAATGAAAGATGAGTTTTCATTTGAACCTACCCCTATATATATATATGTAACATCCCCCGTCCCCGTGGTCCGGAACGGGTGATGTCACATACGAGACTTAACATAAATACATATCTAAAATCAGAGCTATTAATAAACTCTAAACATATATTACAATCCAAACTATCATACCTCAAAAGTCTTTATAAACTTAGAAAGATAAAACAAAGTGATTCTAAGAACTCCAAAATAACACTCTCGATCTCAAGTCCCGTCCCCGTAAACTTCACTTCAAACCTGCCGTGTCAGAAAACAAAAACATGGCTGAGCACATAACTCAGTGAATGGATTATAATATAAGTTCGTAAATAATAATGAAAACATCAATAACGAAGCGGAAGACTTAAAAATTCATTCGATGAAAGTTCTTGAAACTCAAGTTCATAACAAAAGAGATGTTCAGTAATTTTCAAAGACAATAATTTCAAAACGTAATATAAATAACGTCCGTCAATTCCTGTCGCTGTGTTCGTGGGTGGCCAAACCACACGAACTGGGTCGGCATGCGGGCACACACAACGGATCCCCCGTGAATTTAACCACGGTCACATATTCTGTGGGTAAAATCTAGAATCGATTCATCCGCCCTGGAGCCAACAAAGTCAGCCAAGTCCTCCCAGAGTGGGTTCACGTAAGCCACATAGGCTTAACTCTGGTGGACCATCATCTACAGGACGCTATGACAACAAAGCCGCCATAGAAGGCATCCCAAATAATGTGCCCATTTATTGGGTTCTTCTAAGATCAACGAAAACTAAACATATGCCACTTACCCAAATGGCGATCACAGAAATTATAATCTATATACTTCACATTTTTTTCATTAACAATCTCATACGAGACACATTTTAATAAAACATCAAAATGCCTCAAACAATTGATTCAATAAACCAAAATCAATGTATAAGTGTGTGTACAATTTCGCATTTGTTGATCACATTCAGTTGATCAATCACAAGGCGGTGAACCACCTTTCGGAAGGGTCAACTACAACAAATAGTTGCCCACGATTCAAAAGAATTGAAATCCATACCTTGATCTGATTGAGATGCAACACGTGATCAATCGAGACTCGGGATGAAGTTTAACCCGTTCGATTGCCTATTTAAACCATAAATTACTATTACTCGCATATCATAAAATTCAATGCTTATTATCCTAACTTAATCACGAAATTATATTCTCTTAGACATTAAACCGATCACTTGGTGTGTGGTTAAACATTTAGATATAAATATAACTGGTTGGATTCTAAACTTTACCCGTTTGTAATTTTGACAAAAACAAAATTCCTATATATGTAAATGATTATAACTTTACAATATATAATCATAATCTACCAACCAACTTCAACTACCCTAACTTACCAACTTAAATAACTTAAGAAGAAATTTATATCTCTAAGAAGGGCTCGACGAGTAGATTCCGAATATGTAATTATTTCGTCGATTACTTCAACGGATCGTAAGATAATCTAGAGAGAAGTTTTTGAAAGTTTAGAGAGAGAGAGACGACTATGGCGGTTATGGAATGAAAAAGAAGAAGGAAACGATGTGATCTTGTTTACTTAACATTTTTTTTTCTTTTATTATATATATAAAATTTTAATTATAATAAGTTTGGATGAATGACGGTTTTTACCCCTCAAGTATCTTTGGTTGCTATTTTTAATTACGGTTCAATTCGGTTAAGAATAATTATACGTTTTTTTTAAAACCGGGTCTTACAATTATTCCCCCTCTTAAAAAGAGATTTCGTCCCCGAAATCGAATTTAGACAAGAAACTTACATCGATTAAAGAACTCGGGGTACTCCCGTCGCATGTGCTCCTCAGTTTCCCACGTCGCCTCACGTTCAGAATGATTTTTCCATAGAACTTTTACGAAAGGAATCACTCTCTTTCGTGTACCTCTCTCATCACGATCAATAATCGCTTCAGGTTCCTCGCGATAAGAAAGATCAGGTTCTATGTGTTCCAAGGGATATTCAATGACGTGTAAGGGATGATAGTTGTACCCTTGAAGTGAAGATACATGGAACACATTATGTATATGAGATAATTGCGGCGGTAAAGCTAACCGGTAAGCCACAATGCCAACCTTTTCCAGAATTTCGAAGGGACCAATGTATCTCGGGCTCAACTTTCCTTTGAGACCGAAACGTCTAATACCGCGAGTTGGGGAAACCTTCAAGAAAACTTTATCTCCCGGTTGGAACTCGATAGGCCGTCGTCGCTTGTCGGCGTAGCTCTTTTGACGAGCCTGAGCCTCTTTCATCATTTGACGCGCAATTTCGACCTTCTCGGTAGTAACTTGTACCAGTTCTGGGCCTTCAAAAATACGTTCTCCAACTTCATTCCAACAAGTCGGTTTTCGACATTTTTGGCCATAAAGTGCTTCATATGGGGCCATGCCGATACTTGACTAACTATTATTATAGGAGAACTCTATTAGGTACAAATAACTATCCCAACTTCCATGCCATTCCATCGCACATGCTCGGAGCATATCCTCCAGTGTTTGAATCGTACGTTCAGATTGCCCATCAGTTTGCGGATGAAAGGTTGTACTAAAATTCAAACGTGTGCCCCAAGCTTTATGTAAACCTTCCCAAAATCTAGATGTAAAACGTGGGTCTCGATCGGAGGTAATCGATACAGGAGTGCCATGGAGACGTACAATCTCACGTTGGAATACTTCTGTCAATTTATCAATTGACCATGTTTGTCGGATAGGAAGAAAATGAGCCGATTTCGTTAGTCGATCAACCACTACCCAAATTGCATCGTGTTTCAAGGTCGTGCGGGGTAGTCCGACTACAAAATCCATAGTTACGTGTTCCCATTTCCACACGGGAATGTTCAACGATTGGAGAAGACCACCCGGACGTTGATGTTCACTTTTAACTTGTTGACAAGTGAGACAACGAGCTACAAAATCGACGATATTTCTCTTCATTCCAACCCACCAGTAATGAATATGTAAGTCACGATACATTTTTGTTGTACCCGGGTGAATGGAAAACATAGATTTATGAGCTTCGGTCAGAATTTGATATTTAAGATCCGAGTTATTTGGAACACAAAGACGATCCCGAAACCACAACACGTAATCATCATCGATCCTGAATTCTAAACTAACATTCTCTTTTGCTTGATGGAAGTTCGCCCACAATTCACCGTCATCTTGTTGGGCTTCTTTTATCCGAGAAATTAGAGTCGGTTGTACCATCAGGTTCGATAGAATTTCCGTTTGTGAACTCAGATAGATTTCCAGTCCGAACCGTTCGATCTCCAAAGCTAACCCTGTAGGAACAAGTAACGAGGAAATCTGTCCCACAGCTTTACGACTTAAAGCGTCGACGACTACATTAGCCTTACCCGGATGATACTGTATATGAACATCATAATTCTTTAGAAGTTCGAGCCACCTCCGTTGACGCATATTTAACTCTTTTTGAGTAAATATATATTTAAGGCTCTTGTGGTCGGTGAAAACTTCACATGTTTCACCGTACAAATAATGACGCCAAATTTTAAGTGCAAAGATAACCGCAGCCAATTCGAGATCGTGAGTCGGATAATTAACCTCATAAGGCTTTAATTGAAGTGACACATATGCGATCACTCTACCGTTTTGCATAAGAGCACAACCAAGACCTATCTTTGAAGCATCACTGTAAACTTGAAAACCTTCGGTGCCAGACGGTAATACAAGAACAGGTGCGATAACCAATCGATGCTTCAATTCCTCGAAACTAGATTCTTGTTCGGAACCCCAATTGAATTTGACTCCTTTTCGGAGTAATCGGGTTAACGGTAGAGATATTTTAGAAAATCCTTCCACAAATCGTCTATAGTAACCGGCCAGACCCAGAAAATCACGAACTTCAGATACATTCGTAGTTCGAGGCCATTTAGTGACGGTTTCAATTTTCGTTGGATCGACTTTGACACCTTCCTCAGAGATTACGTGTCCGAGAAAAGACACTTGATCAAGCCAGAATTCACACTTGGAACGTTTTGCGTATAAATTTTTCGTTCGAAGAGCTTCCAAAACGATGTGAAGATGTTGATCATGTTGCTCTCTTGACTTTGAGTATATCAATATGTCATCGATAAACACGATAACAAAGTCGTCGAGATAATCCTTGAAAATCCGATTCATAAGATCCATAAAGACCGCTGGAGCATTATTTAGCCCGAAAGACATTACTAAAAATTCGTAGTGCCCATAGCGAGTTCTGAATGCGGTTTTCAGAATATCACAATCTCGGATACGAAGTTGATGGTACCCGGACCGAAGATCAATTTTGGAAAAGTATCGTGCCCCTTGTAATTGATCGAACAGATCGTCGATTCTCGGCAACGGATACTTGTTACGGATCATTACTTTATTAAGCTCCCGGTAATCAATACAAAGACGCATCGTACCGTCTTTCTTTTTGACAAAGAGAATCGGAGCTCCCCAGGGTGAAACGCTGGGTCGAATGAAACCTTTCTTTAATAAATCATCGAGTTGAGTTTTGAGTTCCTTCATTTCAGTTGGAGCCATTCGGTAGGGAGCCTTAGAAATAGGAGAAACTCCCGAAACTAGATCGATGGTAAATTCGACTTCCCGGACTGGTGGTATACACGGTAAATCGTCGGGAAACACATCAAGATATTCGGAAACAACAGGTACGGGTGTAGATGTAGGGATTATCTGTTCGGGATCTTATAACGAGGCCAGAAAACCTTCATTACTTTGCCAAGTATACTGGTGCACCTTAATAGAAGTTAAAGCGCTAACATCTTCTTTTGGAGTACCTCCTTGGAAGATTGCCTCTGGTTTGTCAACATCTCCAAATAATATTTGCTTGGCGTAACAGTCTATAGTTTCATGGTGGTGTGATAACCAGTCCATCCCCAATATTAATTGAAAGTGGGACATATGCATTGGAAGTAGAGTGACCTCCCGTATGAATGACGGTTTTTACCCCTCAAGTATCTTTGGTTGCTATTTTTAATTACGGTTCAATTCGGGTAAGAATAATTATACGTTTTTTTAAAAAACCGGGTCTTACAATATATATGCAAGAAAATGAAAATTACATAAAATTTCTTGAAACCAGGTCAACCACCCGGTTGAACCGATTGGACCGGTTGAACCGTGACCTAGTCACCACATCGGGTCAACCAAAAAACCGTTTTTTAAAACATTGGTGTTGACTCCTCATCTAGGGGGTTGTCGATTTGGTCTTGTGTTGTCCTTGTCCATAGAGGCATATAGTGATGGCCAAAAACCGGGCTCGGACAGAGCCGGGCCGGGCCAAAACGGGCTTCGGGCCTCTACAGTGAAAGCAAAAACCGGGCCAAAACGGGCTTCGGGCCGGGCCGGGTTTCACCCGAAAAGGCGTGGCCCGGTTAGGCTTGGGGTAAACCGGTTTAACCAAAACCGGGCCCAAACCGGGCCGTGATCGGACCGCTGATTTTTTCGTATTTTTTTAAAAATAATTTATTTATATAATGGAACACTAAAATACACTTTAAAAATACGTTTTATTTATAATAAATCACTAAAATACACTTTAAAAATACATTTTATATATAATTTTAAGTTACAAACTTACAATACAAGTATTTATATGGGGGTGGGGGGTAAAAAATACAAAAAAAAGGTCAAAAAAACGTATATAAACGGTAACATAACGTTTTTTTAAAAGTACGAATCGGGTCGGGCCGGGCCAAAAACCGGGCCGTGAACCGGGCTCGGGCCGGGCCGCCAAAAACCCAAACCGATCCATGATTTCGGGCTTCAAACCGGTTTGGCATCGGGTCGGGCCGGGCTTTCAGGCGGGTCGGGCTTGGTTAACCGATCAGGTCGGATCGGGTCGAGCCAAGATGGCCATCACTAGAGGCATATATGGTAATATGTGGACCCACCTATCTAGTCACCAATGGCAATACCCATAATGGTTTATTTGTTTCCTAGATTATCTCCGATGCAATGTTGTTCTACAAGAAGAACCAATATTGGAAAGAGTTTTTATAAGAATTTTGGGATTGTTTGTTTACCTCTTAAATCTTAATGGTTCAATTAATAGGCAACTTCTGAATCGTTAAGAGATAAATTTTGTTTGGGTTTTGGCAAAAAATAGGTCTGCCTCTTAAAGGTTCCAAAATCTTCTGAATGATTTTGTATCATGTCTCTCCCTTAACCATTAAGAGCCCTGATTTCATTATGAACAATTAGCAAACAACCATATTTCATTTTACACTATATCATAAAAACCTTTTAATCATTATCTAGATCAGTTGGTTTCCCCAAGGGCGGTAACATCCTGGGGGGATTGTGGATGGTATCCCAATCTACCCGGGTTCGAATCCAAGGGGAGTCAATTTGAGGGCATGAGGAGTACCCAGTCCTTGGGTTGGTCCAGTCTTTAACTGGGCTGCCCCCCAGCCCAGTCTTAGACTGTGGTTGGGCTCTAGGTTCAGCGTAAGCTGGGCCGGGACAGCGGCGGATTAGTGGGCTGCCCGTGGATGCCCGATACCGCCGGGGAGGTGTGCGTGCGTGTGTTCGTGGTAGTCGTTCGTTGATTCGATGCCGCTATGCCTTCCAAAAAAAATTATGCACTAAATCATTCAGCAACTGCCAAACAGCCCATTCATCTTTATTTGAGATGTAATTTTATTAAAAAAAATTATGTATGTATGAGGTATTTAAATTGAGTATTTGATGTTACATAAATACATGGGATCCACAAAAGGGTTCTTATAAAAGTTAACATTGCGGAGTATTTTACCTAGAAAAAGTACAAAAAGTAGGTTTTTGTAAGAATCTCCATTGAAGATGCTCTTAAATCATCACCCGTGATTAGCATATGGTGATAATTTATTAAGCATCTCCAACATATATGCTATATATTATATCTTTTCTTCCAAGAGCGAAAGTTATTAAGTGACATTTACTCTTCAAAGTTCAAACTACAATGAGAAAAGTTATACATATAGTGGTGGAGCAAGGTATGTATTGAACGAACGTTATACATCTCCCAAGATTAGACATGACGACATCATTGTCAATATGTTAGATAAGTATAACTTCAAGCTCGAAGACAAGAAAAGTTGCACAATACCAACCGGTGCAAAAATATCCGTCGATTACAGAAAACCCACAAAAGAGATAGTCAGGAATTAGTGGTTCGAGCATTGAGCCCTAATAATATTTGATTTGTTGTAGAGAACATGGCGTCTCTTCTAGATGGAAATATTTTATAAACAACAAGCTTGAGCTAGGCCCACTAGTTAAAGGTCCAGAAAAATTCCGATTACAAGACTGTCTCAATCCCTATATATCTGCAGGTCCTAAACTACTAAAGCACCTTTGTCAAAGGTTCTAATGGTCATTTTCTTTTAAAAGAAATTGCTAGTTCATTTATTTAAATACGATATATTGTTAGGATCCAAACGCTTACCACTACGCCAAAAGCAATTGCTAATGGAGAAAGCGCAACTTATTTTCATATAGCGTAGTAGCCAACGTCATGTTTCGATATAGGAAGATGTTGGTCAATGATATATATATATATATATATATATATATATATATATATATATATATATATATATATATGATTAGATTCATTTGAGAAATGTTAAAAATATAAGAAATAAAGAAATGATCCTGACCCTTTATCTGGTCAACATTTGTGGCTTTGGCCGTGAAGCACCGGATAAATCCTTGTGTGGTCTGTAGAAGATAGATGAGTAGTTTCGTAAAATACGCAGGACAAGTTCATATATAAATTATATATTCATATATGAACCAGTGTAATTCATATATGAACTCTTTTAACTGATTCATATATGAACCCTTGTGATTCATAAATGAAATATACGTTCATATATGAATCAGTTATTTTGTTCATATATGAATCTGTTAATTGGTTCAACTGATTCACATATGAACCTATAGTTAATTAGTTCATATGTGAATCAGTTAATTGGTTCATATATGAATCACAAAGATTCATATATGAATCAGTTAAAAGAGTTTATATGTGAATTACACTGGTTCACATATGAACATTTAGTTCATATGTGAATCATACATGTTCATATATGAACTCATTCCTTGTATTTATAAAACTTACGAAACTGTCATTATATTTTTGGAATAGACGCAACTTTTGACCAGTCAAAGAAGCAATATTTGATCAGTCAAAGCCGATTTTGACCGAATGAAAGACTATGATTACTTCTTTTTTTTTTCTCATATATTTAGCATTTCACAAATGAACCTCTCCCTATATATATCATTTAATAAGAGTAGTTCTTTAATTGTATATTTATTAATTTACTTCATGATTAATTTAGAACTTTTTGCCGTTTGTAACTTTACTACTTTAAAGACAATATAATATATTAAGGTATTTTCATTAGTCTTATTTTCATTATTGTATTTAGAAACTCAACTTTAACTAAAGACATGTTATAACCTTGTTAAAGAACAATACAAATATTACGACTTTTAGCGGTCCATAATTTTGTCCCCTTTGATTTGCAAAATCTATTATGTTATATTCCATTCAATTTATGTGAATGACCATAAATTGAGGATTTTAGATTTTTTTTATATGATGTACGAAAGTTATAAGGCCAAATTCAAAAATAATGGTAGTGATATGGTGTCGAGATTGAGATCTATTGGCAGATAAGAGAAGATTTTCCATGTATCATATTTATAAGACAGTTAGGGGTTGTTTGTTTAAAAAAAAACTTCTTAATGACTCTTAAGTCTGAATTGTTCAGACCTTTTTAGATTTAGACTGTTTTTTTTTCCAGTTTTCATAACCTCTTAACTCTTAAATACGTCTGAAATGGTGACCTAAGTCCTAACTTCTTAAAACCTCTTATCGCCACCTCAGTTCATATGTTATTCTTTCTATCAAGACGCCTCTAGACGTTACATAAACATACAGTTTTGTTGATTTAACCACCTCTTATTAATAAGAAGTAAAATAAGACTTCTAATTTCAGACCTCTTAAAAAACAAACAACACCTTAGTGTAACCTTGTAGAAAAACAGGTAGTTTTACACACAATTTAGGATTTTTAAACAAATTTCACACTTAAAACAATTATAGTGCAAAAATAAAAGAGTTTAAGATTCTTTAAGCATCTCGGGTCTTAAAAATGCATGATAAACACTATCAAATACAGATACTTAAATGTAGAGTGCTCCACTCAAAGGAAGATATGTGATTCTTTATAGTAGAATCAAAGGAAGATATGTATCAAAATGAGTACTTTAGCATATTTTAGTACTAAAGTTGTTTATTAAAGTAAGAAATAATCATAGAAATATTAGTTTCCTTTAAAAGGTAATGATAAATAAATTATCCTTATATATACTACTTTATAAAGCATTTGGGTTGTTTTTCTTAAATACAACATTTTAAGCCTTATGTACCACCATTTAAAGCTACGTTACTTAATTTTCAACTTTACAACTTTTTAAACCAAATGTACAACACTTTTAATGTGGTCTCTTTTATCACAAATCGACGATTCAGGTTATATCTCTAGATAAAGGTGTCGATTCAGGCTATCTACTTCCAAGACGACGCTTCGTTCCCTCCAACGCTGCAATGGTTCTGCTTCTTCTAGATAATCGCAGAGTTATATATCTAGATAAAGACGACGATTCAGGTTATATCTCTAGGGTTCACACATCTTTCTTCTCAATTGGTTCTGCTTCTTCTAGGATTCTGCTTCTCTCAAGGGGATTTGTTCTCTGGTACGTTTCCATTTCTTCAACCCTAAACATCTTCAATTGCTTCTCTTTCAGAACTTTCATGGTCTGGATTTCACGCTCTATACTATGTATCTTCTCTTTACGGTCTGTTTTTTTATATCCAAATGCTATGTATCTTCACTTTTGCATACACATAAGTGGCGTTTTTATCAAAATTAGTGCTCCTTTCTGGTCATGGTGTTTTTATCATGGTCATGGTGTTTATATCAAATATGTGGTCTTCGAATATCTATATATACACACACACACACACACATCTGAAGTTGGAAATGGATTTTAACCAATGGACATGAACAAAAGCTTCCTGGGTCTAACTATCTGCAAAATCCTGTCTATGTACTCAAATATGTTTTGAAGTACTTTCTCGTAAGTTGCTGGATATAACTGTAAAGAAGAACAACAAAATTCCAGTTAACTAGATGAAAATACAAACAAAAAAAATACAGTTTCATGAGTTGTAGAACAAAAATCAAAATACTTCAATATATTTTGTTTATTTACGTTGGTTATTCATTGATGCTCTCTATGGTTTATCTTGAAAATATCATTCTCTAGGGTTCCCTCTCAACTAATAACCCATAAACTGCCACCGTGGGTTTTCTGCAGATTTGGTTGGGTAGATTTTTTGCAGATTCGGCATCTGTGCAACATACCTGAAAAGTATCAACATTTTTCCAAAAAAAACATATATGAAATATTTAAGGTTGCCATATATTTGAATCAAAAGCATAACAAATTGCAGTAGCAAAGACACATGCTTTGTCTAGAAAGAAATTACCTTCTTTAGCTAATAAATCATGCTCATATATAAAAAAAAAATTGTGTTCATTTTCAAGGGACCTTTGTATATTTCATTGGGTAGCATTCTCTGGCATTTGAGGAACCTTGAAAATGGAAGCCAAAGTGTGAAGGTGAGGAACCAAAGCATTCAACGACATACAACCGGATGTAAGGTTTATTCCAATGGCATTAGATTTATTGTTACCTTTTCTTTAAGCCTTTTATTCTATGTGTTTGGAGTCTACTTTGTATCCTATCAATGGGGTTTTACCCTAAATCTCTCTTTTTGCACTCTAAAAAGTTTCCAATAACATTTATATAAAAACATGTCAATTGGTAGACTTGTAGCAACAACATTAGTTCAATGATGAATTGTTCAAGGACGAAGAGAAAAAACAATTGATCTCATTAACCTAAATCATTTCACATCGGAAAGGATCTAACAATATCTCAGGTATCATTTGGCTTTACATTCCCATTTCTCATTGGTAATTTTTCTCTTTATCATTCCGTTTAAGTATTCTTTTGCATTATACAACATTTTATTGCCAGTCTCGAGATGGTTTTGTTGTTTCAAGTTGTTTTGCCAGATTCAACTTTAGCTCTTTCCCTTCAGAGATTTGGCCTCCATCTTTTATTTTTTTTCAATTGTAACTCATATTTTTCTATTTGATTTTGGTCTCCATCTTTGCTTACTCTTTGTGTAATTTATCTCTATTTTACGTGATTTGTTCAAATGAAGGTTATTTTATAAAAGGAAATCGTTTTTTATGAAACATTTGTGAGGCTTTTCTTTATCCTTTCTGCAGGTTTGTGCTAGATCCATCGTCTTGAAATTGCCATCCCATTTGACGACCACCCGCTCTTGCAAATCACCACCTCAAGGTCTTTCAGACGACCATATTCATCATGTTTTTTTTCTATCCTGTTTAGGTATGTAAACCATTTCTTTTAGTGGTTTATCAACCTTGCAAAAGCATTCTGCATTTTTTATATCACTATGGAAAATAAAAGTTTTTGGGGTTTTCTATTGATCCCTTCCATTGGTCTTCTCCTGGTTTTCTTTGAGTAAGAGCATGTGATGAATTTGAAAGGGTTTCAATTGGAAGTTATGACCGACTTATTGGGATTATCCACATTGATTTATGCTTTTATAGATGATTGCTAATATGAAAACCAGACATAGAGTTTTTTTAGTGTGTTTTGTAGCGTTACTCAATTAGTCAATAATAATAAGCAAGTTAAATTATTGTGAGTAGTCTTTGTGATTCTTCAATTTTATGCATTTCTTTTAAATTTATTTAGTAACATCCTTGATTCTGAAATTTCACTTTGTTTTCTTTTGAGTGCTTATTGTAGGTGGATTTTTCGTTGACTACTATATGTTTCGAGGTATGTTTCATTAACATAAAATAATTATTACACATTCTTTCTCCTTAAGTTTTATTTATGTGGCTTATGATTAATGTTGTGGTAAAAATCTCATTCTACCGATTTTGTGGAGAAAATGTTTGGTTACACATTCAAATTAAATAGAGGATCTTATAGTTTCAATCTATCATTTCTTACTGTTATATCATACGTTGAAGTATGCCTGAAACTCCCAACTCTCATTGGCTACTAGGATCTGTTTCCAATCGTCTCCAGAGAATCAATAACCACCATTACCACCTGTTGCCTCTCTTTTATCAAAATTAAGGTAAAATGATGTGATTTTTTTGCAGGGTCGACTTTTAGAATCCCGCATGGAGAGGGTAAAATTAATTAGTATATCAGCTGCTAAATTCAGTTGCAAAATCTGATCAGATGTGCATTTCAGCGGCAAAGTTCAGATATTCGATGAATAGTTGTTGGTGTTTGACCCTATTGGTGCTTATAGCCATATGAACCCATAATTGTGGGTTTTGAGACTTGCTCTAACAAGGTATCATTATCTATTCTTATTGAAGTTTAAAAGGTACAATCTCTGGCTCAATTTATTTAAGGACCGGTCGAAAACCAATTCTTTTTTAAACCAATAACTGGTTGAACCGATCTGTTAAATGACCGGCCTGATCTATTAGGTTATTGCCAGTTGTGAAGTGGGTTCTGCCCCGGTTACAATTACGGTATTGGGTGTGGTTTCGCAAGTCTTCAAAAATTGAACTGAGGGAACTCTTTCAAATAAAGTATATGTACTATTCCACCATGGTTATACGTTCTTGTACGCACAACATACATTGTTTGTTTTTGTGTTAGTTTTGATATCAAACAACAGTATATTTGTATTAGTTTTGATACCAGTTTTAGCTCAAGATTGCATTCGCTTTGCTTAATGTAATTGCATAAAATGTAGAATTCTTCTTGACGGTAACTTTGGAAACCTCAAATAAACCTTATACATTAGAAACCACCTAAATTACCCGCTGTTTGAGTGGTTTTAATTGTCGTTTTAATTGTTGTTTCTTTAAAGACATGGAAGAAGTTAAGCCCACTATAAAGAACGTACAAACAATCAACAACTTTTGATCTCAAAAGTTTTAATTAAATTAACATAGAAATTGATATTCAATTTGTAAGCAACTAAATTTTTTATTTTGAGAATATAATTGATCTTCATATTCCATTTGGAGTTGATGGGAGATTGTGTTATGTATTAGAATGAAAAAGATTGAATTTGTTTCGGATTATGCTTGGATCTGGAGAGAAACAATACAAAAAGTGGATTAGAACGACTGAAGCATCATGTGTTTATCTTTTGTAATCGGTATTCTCGCTAACATTTACTTAAGTTTTGAATCCCGCCGCATTGCACGGATACACAACTAGTTATATATAAATAGAAATTTCTACATATGACAAAATAAAATATTAATTTAAAATAAATATGACATGAGGTGGTGACTATTTACTAATAATCCACTTTAGGCACATGTACAAACATATACTTGTATGGGAAAAAAAGGGAAAATTCAAAATCATATGATAATATTTGTTTACAGCCTTGAGATATACAAGTATGAGGTATTTTTCTTGCTCATAATTATAGGGAACAGATAAATTTTAGGGTTAAACAAGGCGGAATTACATGTAAAATCAACAGCAGATTTCATGTTTTGTCAATGGCATACATCTAAAATGTCTTAAATATTTGGTTTTCGAAACTACAACAACAACCTTTGCAAGTTTTGGTGTATTAGGAACCCATACCCTGTTGGTGATTTTAGTGAAATCATCGATTCATTTTATGTAATTGGTTTCACAAGATAATAATGGGGTTAGTATCTAAGTTATAACACGAGCTAGGAGGTGTAGAGTGCACACTCGTGTAAGCTAGCTAGCACCCGGGATTGTTGGATGGTCATGATTGGAGGGTTACTAAGTGGAAATGGTTAGGTTGACAGTGTCTGGTGCGAGTCTCTGCACGGGTTCAGTCGTGCGACAAGTCGCGCAGGACTCTGGAGGGTTCGACGAACAGTGCTTGGCATAGGTTACGGCGTGGCTCTATCTGCTCCACGAGCCGCGGGACACTGGATTGTTTGTCGAACAATGTTTGGCGCGGGTTTCCGAGCGAGTCCACTCACGCCGCCAGCCGCGCGGACCTCCAGATTTGTAACTGCCAATCTTTATGGAAAATCAATTTTGTAACCCCAAATCATTGTGTAACAGCCAGACAATCAATCCCATTAAATGGGAAATTATTATCATTAATAATATAGGATCGGTTACGATTCTCTTGGTGTTTTAATAAGATCGATTTCTGCCAGAATCGAGACCAGTGAATTGAGATTATCCTCGAGTGAATTTCGTGATACCCAGGCAGAATAGGGTCGAAATATCACTAAAAGAAAGCGAGCTCTCACACGATCTCGAATTCATATCCAAGATCTGATCACTCTATCTTCTCTCCCTCTCCATCGATTTTCTGCTTCATTCCCCCATGTTTATGCCAAAAATCTCACAAGGAAAATTTAAGGTAAATGTGGAGCTTGATCCAACCAAAGAAAGTAACAACAATAATCGTACGACTATAATAAAAATAAAGTAAATAAGACGAGAGAATTGGTGACGCGAAAAACCCCTAAAATGGGTAAAAACCGCGGACGAGTGTGAGTCGTCGTGCACTATAGACGTCAATCAGGGACGTCGTCCTTTAAAACAAGTGTTATAAGTGTAAAATAATGTAAAACAATACAATAAAGTAAAGTCGGTCGTGCGTCGTGTGTAATTAAACTTCGGTCGTGCGTCGTACGATAAACAGCGGAAGACTTTATGAACTTCAAGAGAGATTGAGTGAGCTTCTAAGGTCCGATCTCCCCGAGTGAGATTTCTTCTTCGTATTTATAGTGCATTTTCCCGTTTAGGATGTCTTTAATGTGTATCTTTCACATTAATGGGATGACCGTTTTGACATTGATGATAGCGTCCGTTATGTCCGTTGCTATTGATGAAGGTTTCCGTTATGATCTTTAGTCATAAATATTCTTGAATCCTGCATTAAAACATGGCATAATGTATATTGTAGGTTAGTAACTGAAATTATGTCATATGATGGTATTCGTCGAATGGATATTTGGTCGTGCGACATAGTAAGTTCTGACTGTTGGAATTCCTTACCTGTTGTCCAGTGTTAATCGTACGACAATGTACTATTGAAATTCTTACCCAAACAGTTTGCCCCCAAATTTAAAATTCAAGCGGCAATTTTTTGAAATTTAAATTTAAGATTAAAACACGTGTTGCAGAAGAAAACGCGATTCTTTCGATTAGAATCAAATCAGTTCCTTTCTAACTAGATAATGACGTCATCACCTGCACAAGTAATCATCCAAACGGCTCATTAAGGATAGGTGTTGCATTTTGGAAGGACATACTCGAGTATTTCCTTTGATACAGGAGACGCGTGACAAACGACGACTGGCGATCTATTTTTTCGGTCGATTCAGTTTCCAAATTTATAATATAAATAAGGATTGTTGCTAATCCTTTCCTTCTTTACGCTTACAATTCTTTAGAAAACATATACTTCCGGCGAGATTTCCGAGCGATCAGAATCTTTTCCACTCTAAATTCGAGGTTTAGACTGTTATTTAAGGTACGATTTCCAGTCCTTCCTTTGTGTTTGATTTATGCATAGAAAATCTATAGCTAGAAAACCTAGGAAAGCTTGGGATATTTTGAGTTATTGGTGCGCGACTCTTAACATCCCTGACTTTCAGATGTCGAGTGAACCAGTGAGTTTGTTTAGAGAAGAAGAACATATAGATTTTTTCAAGAGTTTGGCTAAACTTCCAGATGAGATAAATCTAGTGTCGCCGGAAGATTTAAGGCCGGACGAGGTTCCGAGGGGATACTGTGTCTTGTACGAGTACCCCTTTAAGATAGGTTTCTCTTGGCCTTTTAGCCCTTTAGTCAGGGCGTTTTTAGATGCCTTCGATTTGACACCTGGACAATTAATGCCTCAATTCTGGCGTATTTTCCAAGTGATTGATCGTCTCACAGCCGAGTGGGAGGTACCGTTCAATGTGAACGACCTTTTGACAGCTTATAGCGTGCGACCAGATGGTTATCACCGTTATAGCTTATTCCCTCGTTCAAAGGGGGATAACGTACTGATACTTAACACTGCGGTGAACGACCGTGGATGGAAACATCGGTATGTCTTCCTTCAAGTGGCATCCGTAAGTGATGAAGACAGCCAATGGTTGTCATCAGGCTGGAATGAATCGGGTAGGTTTATTGTCGTGCGTTTTTGTCGTGCGTTTTTATTCGTGCGTTTTAGCTTAATGTTTTTCTTTGTTTTGCAATGATCAATTTCAGTGTAGTGAAGCCAAAGAGGGATTCTCTTAATAAGGTTTAAAGAATCTTAGAGAGAAGTATTGCTGATCGTTCCTTCTCCCTTCGGTCGAACGACGAGGAGGACGAAGTCGTCCTAGTCAGTGAAGTTGCACCTACTGAGGATCCTTCGAAGGAAGGAGAGGATATAGGAGAAGAGAGAGAAGGAGAAAGAGAAGAGGAGATGACGGGTAAGTTTTTCAACAATACTTACTTCCTACGTATCGTAAGTATTTTCTAACTTGCTCTTTTCTGTTTCTCTTTTTATTTAGGAGATGCAACTGCCAAGTCAGATGCTGCCAGGCGAGCCGAGCAATTAGAGCTCGCTCGTCAAGGAAGGGAAAAATCGAGGAAAAGATCTGCCGCTTCCACAGGGGTAGATCCAAGACGGGTTCGAGGCAAGCAACCTCGGTCTTCGCCTAAAAAGACGGGCGACGTTACTATGACGTCCCTTCCAGGGGCGTCACCGACGAAGGGAACCGTTTCTGGTGTTGAGCTCGAAGGCTTGACTCAGGTGACGAAGGACATTCCCCTTGTCGGGGGTGTCGGGCGTTAATAAGCCCATCTCCGAAGTTCCTTCTTCTTCTTCAAAGGAAGAGAAGAACAAGGAGAAGGTGGGAGAGACGACATTCAAAGTCACTCTCCCATCTGACTCCATGGCAAATGACGTTCTCGAAAGGGATGTCATTTTTCCTCACTTGGGAAAATTCCTTCTCCCGACCTTCTACGACCGATACAAGGAGTCTCGGGTCGAGGATACGGGAGCGCATGCTGCTGGTCTTTCCTTCATGGTACGTCTTTACTTATTTCTTACTCCGTTCATTTTTCTTACTTCTAACTCTTTCTTTCTGTCGTACAGGCTTTCCAAGCTTGTTTGAGTTTCTTTGCTTAGACGGAAGGTCTTAGGGCGTCTTTCCCTGACGTTAAGAAAAGGGCTGACGAGGCTCTTGAGAGAGAGAAGGTCGCCTTAGAAGCGGTCGAAGCTGAGAAGAAGAAGGTCGAGAGTCTCAAGACCAAACTTGTCGAAGCTCAAAGTGAGACGATCAAGTTCAGGGATCATGTCCTTGAACTTGAGGCCTTAACGTCCAAGCTGGAGGTGGAGAAGATAAAGGCCACTACTGCTGCTGCTACCTCTGCTGATGAAGTCAGGTCCCTCCTCAAGAAAGTCGAAAGTCTAGAGGGCGATGTCAAAGATTTAGAAGAGGAGAATAGGCAGATTGAAGCTTTCTCTCGTCTCACAGCCCGAGCTGCTTTGATGAGACGTCATCTGAGTGGGAAGAATCCTATGGTGTCGGCCGCCGAGGAGCTCAAAACTTATCTTGACACTGTGGGAACAGAAAGGGACCTCGATGAAGATGATGAACTTGAGGGGAGCGATGACGGAAAAGAGGCGGCAACAGCAAAGACCGACGTCGTGCAGGAACAACTTGACGCTCCTCCTTCTTAGATTATTTTCCTTTAGATTTACAAATAAGAGTCGGCCGTCTGTGGTCGTCTCTTATACTTGTAATTTTTTAGTAATGAAAAAAGTTTATTTTGTTTATCAATACTCGTCACTGGCTTTGTTTTTCCAAAAGCACGTCAAGTAAATTTAAGAAGATACAAAGTCACTATATATTATACATTCGACCAAACCATCATTCATTAACATTTTATAATGAAATCAACTGAGCTTTACAATCGAACGAGTGCAATCGTAATAATGGTTTCCATATATATAAATATACATACTGGGAGTCAAGCGTAAAAGATTAACCTTTAACAATAATCACAACCAACCATCTTCATGCGATCGCATGAGTATTACTTGACATGAAAATCTTAGTTAAGTCGTGCGTCCCTGCGAAGAACAGCATTAGCGGGGTGGTCGTTGGTTTGACCAACGACCCTCCGATGCTTGAGTTAGTAATTTTTCTTAAAAAATAATCGAAGGAACTAAATATGAAATTTAAAAGAAATACCTCTTTAGATGAACTGCATTCCAACTTCGTGGGATATCTCGACCATCGGAGGTTTGGAGTCTATAAGCTCCTTTACCCACGATACCAGAGATTTGATAAGGCCCTTCCCACTTAGTGGAAAGTTTACCTACATTAGATTCTTGAGTGTTTTGAAACACACGTCGCAAGACGTAGTCGCCTTCTTGAAAAACTTTGACTTGGACATTTTTATTGAAATGTCGCTCGACAGCTTGCTTTTGCGACGCCATGCGAATGTGAGCAGCTTCCCGAAGTTCCTCTAAGGCGTCAAGATCATAACTTAGATCGACTAAATTATGTTCAACAGATGTATGTCTTGAAGTCGGTAGTTGTATCTCGATAGGTAACACAGCTTCACATCCATAGACTAAGGAAAAGAGAGTTTGTCCTGTGGACGTACGAGGTGTCGTACGATTAGCCCATAGAACGGAAGGCAATTCTTCCACCCATTTTCCTTTGGCAGCTTTAAGTCGTTTTTTAAGTGAATTAATGATAGTTTTATTGCTCGACTCAGCTAAACCATTCGACTGTGGATATCGAGGCGTCGATGTTACTAACTTGATATTTCTTTCTTCACAAAACCTTCGCGTTCGGTCACTGATGAATTGTGTCCCGTTGTCGCACGTTATTTCAGATGGAACTCCAAACCTGCAAATGATGTTAGTTTGGATAAAAGAAACGACTTCTTTATCCCGGACTTGGGAAAAATCAGCTGCTTCGACCCATTTAGAGAAATAATCAGTTAAAACTAAAAGGAATACCTTTTGCCCAGGAGCAGGTGGTAGTTTCCCAACAATATCCATTCCCCATTTCATAAAGGGCCATGGGATCAAAGTCGAGTGCAAAGGTTCAGAAGGTTTATGAGACATACCTGCGTGTTTTTGACATGCGTCGCATAACTGTACATACCTAATCGCATCTTGTCTTATCGTCGGCCAATAGTAACCTTGTCTCGATATCCGGTTAGCTAAACTGCGGCTTCCGGAGTGATTTCCACATTCACCATCGTGCATATCCTGTAAAATTTTGTGTACTTGTGCCTTGCTGGTGATACACCGCAAATTCAAACCAGTTGAAGATCGTCGATACAATTGTCCTCTGATCATAACGTACCTCGACGCTTTGAATCTAATTTTTCTCGCTTCCATTTTATCATCGGGCAATTGATCGTGCTCTAAGTAATTTCGAATGTCGTCCGACCAAGAATTTTCTTCTTCAATTGGTGCGACTGAGATATTATCATCCTCCTTGATGGAAGGGGTTGCAAGATGAACTATTGGGATATTGTCGAATGTCGTTCGACTAAGTGCTGACCCCAAATTGGCCAGTGCATCAGCTTGAGTGTTCTGATCTCTTGGTACTTGCTCGATTATAAAGTGACTGAACTTCTTTGCTTCTTCTTTGACTTTTTTATAATAGGCAATCATCCTTGAATCTTTTGCTGCGAACTCTCCATTGATTTGGTTAACAACTAAGGATGAATCACTTCGGACGTGCAAACGTGTTGCCCCCAATTCATGAGCAATTTTGATTCCTGCAATCAATGCCTCATACTCTGCTTCATTATTTGTTGCTTTGAAATCGCACCGTATGGAATATACCATTTTGCCCCCTTGTAGAGACTGTAGGACGACACCCAAGCCTGTGCCACGTATATTTGCCGAACCGTCAACGTCGAGTGTCCATGTAGTGTCGTGCAAAGTCGCCACAATTAATTTATCGGACGTCATCGTGTTTTCTAGTTCTGGACTAAAATCTGAGATGAA
Source organism: Arctium lappa (assembly GCA_023525745.1). NCBI lineage: Eukaryota > Viridiplantae > Streptophyta > Magnoliopsida > Asterales > Asteraceae > Arctium > Arctium lappa. Next base: position 149,421,099 of record CM042048.1, read on the forward strand.
ATCGGCTAAGACCTGCGACTTGATCGCTGTTTTAGGCTTGAAATCCAGATCAAAATTGCTGAGGTAAATACTCCACTTAGCTAGTCGTCCTGTTAATTCGGGCTTTCTTAACACAGATTTTAAAGGAAAATTAGTTACCACAATTATAGGATGTGACTCAAAATAATGTCGTAACTTTTTAGCAGCCATGACTAATGAAAGTAAAAGTTTTTCTATAGACGAATACCTGGTTTCAGCATCTAATAGAGTCTTACTTACATAGTAAATTGGCAGTTATCGTCCGTCGGTTTCTCGTATAAGAACTGCACTTACCGAACTATTGCTGACTGCTAGGTAAAGTTGAAGGACTTCACCTTGCTCAGGTTTAGAGAGAAAAGGATGCGACATCATGTATTTTTTGAGTTGCTGCAACGCTTCTTCATGCTTGTCTGTCCATTCGAACCCTTTATTCTTTCGTAGGACATTGTAGAATAAATGACACCTGTCGGACGACCGAGAAATGAACCGGTTCAGCGCTGCTACACGTCCTGTAAGACGTTGGACTTCTTTAAAATTTCTGGGCGATTTTAGCTCAACAATTGCTTTAATCTGTTCTGGATTAGCTTCGATTCCTCGTCGTGTGACCATATAACCGAGAAATTTTCCAGCTCGAACCCCAAAGGAACATTTCGTCGGATTCAACTTCATCTTGTATTCACGCAAGATGTCGAATGACTGCTTCAAATGTCCGATATGATCGTCCGAATGTTTTGATTTGACAAGCATGTCATCGATGTATACTTCCATAGTATCACCCAAATGTTCTTTGAACATCGTATTCACCAATCGTTGATATGTCGAACCTGAATTTTTAAGACCAAAAGGCATTACTTTGTAACAATAAATACCTTTATCCGTCATGAAGGCTGTTTTTTCCTGGTCGTCTGAATGCATCAATATCTGGTTATACCCAGAATATGCATCCATGAATGTGAGTAGCTCATGTCCTGCTGTAGCGTCGACCATGGAGTCGATATGTGGTAATGGAAATGGATCTTTCGGACATGCTTTGTTAAGGTCTGTGAAATCGATGCAGACTCGCCATTTGCCATTTTTCTTTTGAACGACTACAACATTAGCGAGCCAATCTGGATACTTGACTTCCCGTATTTTTCCTGTTTTAAGTAAATTATCAACTTCGTCGTTGATAACCTTATTCCTCTCAGGAGCAAATTTTCGCCTTTTCTGTTGAACAGGTTTAAATGATGGATCAATGTTGAGTTTATGAGAAATAATACTCGGATCAATACCCACCATGTATTCGTGCGTCCAAGCAAAACAATCATAGTGGTCCTGCAAAAAAGAAATTAGTTGCTTTTTAAAAGAAGGGTCGAGCGTAAAACCTATGTAAACCATCTGGTCAGGTTTATCCTGGTTTAAGACGACAACTTCCAAGCGATAATCGTCGTTAGTCCCAGGAACGTCCTGGTTCTGTAATTGCTATACTGTCTGCTTCGGGGGATTCAAGGAAACTTTGTAACATTCCCTAGCAACCTTTCTTTTGCCTTTGATTTCCTGTACTCCCCATTGCGTGGGAAATTTCAGAGTTTGATGATATGTCGAAGGCACAGCCTTCATGTCATGAATCCAAGGTCGCCCAAGAATAACATTATAAGCTGATGAACAATCGACGACATTGAATTTCGTCTGTCTGTTGATTCCTTTAGCATATACTGGGAGTATGATTTCCCCCATGGTGTTTGTCGCTCCACCATTAAACCCAACGAGTGTGGTCGAACGTCGTGTAATCTCGGATTTGTCGATGCCCATTGCTTTCACTGCATCAAAAAAGATAATGTTAGCTGAACTACCTCCATCGACGAGTATCCTTTTGGTCAGACAATTCCCAATGCTTAATTGAATAATTAGTCCGTCATGATGCTTCTGATGTACGTCATCGAGATCCGCCTGGTCGAACGTTAAGGGCATAGCCTCCAATTCTGCGTCCTCTTTGAGTCGTACCTCCTTTGGAATTGGTCGGTCATCGGGACCGCGACTGGCATGTCTTTTAGCAGCTGAATAGGTGGTCCCACAGATATCAGAACCTCCAGTGATACAATTAATCACCTTGGCATGCTCTGGGGATGTGGGACGTGCGTCTTTCTTTTCCTTTAATTCCTGCAAATAACCTTTCGAATTGATCCAGGACAACTCTTTCTTTAAGGCGATACAATCTTCCGTTATATGACCGAAGTCATCATGGAAGTCGCACCATTTATTTTTATCCTTCTTGTCACTGTCTTTGTCACTTTTCTTTGGCCATCGTATGTTTTGTTGAAGTTGCTTCAAGGATATGACGACGTCTTTAGCTGATCCAGGGAAACCATAAGATGATACCTTAGGATACTGGACAGATTTAGAAGTCGTCAGTCCTTTCTTTTCAAATCTGACGTTTGAAATCTGTCGAGTAGGCTCAGATCGATTGGTTGACTTTGATTTGAAGTCTGGCTTTTTAACACTTAGGCTTTTTCGGTCGCCCGAATGTTTATTTCTGAATGCAAGGTCATCCTCGACCCTCATATGGGCAAGTGTCCGTGCTCGTACGTCTTCAAAGGTTTCCGGAGGATATTTTGTAAGATCGAGATATAACCCGGAACTATCGTCCAGACCTCGTTTGTATGCTTCGATTGCTGTTTCTACATCACAGTTACGGATACTAATCATCTCCGCATTGAACCGATTAAAGTAGCTCCGGATGGACTCTCCACTCTTCTGCACGACGTAGTAGAGGTCGCTTGTTTGCTTCTCCATTTTCCGGCTGCTAGCGAATTGTTGAGTGAATTGATTCACCAGTTCTGCAAAAGACCCAATAGTTTTAGATTTAAGATTTATTAACCATTGTAAAGCTGCCCCGGTCAATGTCGCCCCAAAACTTTTGCACATGCAAACTTCTTGGAATTGGTGCGGTATTGAGATAGTCCACATAAGTTTCTTGTATTGAGCGACGTGTTCCGTTGGATCAGTGACGCCTGAGTACTTTGGACTGAAGGTTGGAATGCTATACTTCTTTGGGACGTCCACCAACGCGATCTCGTCAACGAACGGCGACGCCTGAAACCCTGTACGAGGCTCGACATCGACTGGAACTGCTGCCCCCGGTAATTTGGCCAACATTGATAGGACACGTTCATTTTGCTCTTCCAGAAGTTTTAATCTTTGTGCAATGGGATCTAAGGGAACACCATTTGAAGTGCCCAATGGAACATAACCAGTCCCATTGAGGCTATTCTGCTACGAGGCATCAGAAGCATATCCATTGAATGGAATAGAGGTCATAGGCATAGTTGGAATCATAAAAGTTGTAGGGTTAATTGATGGTGGACGAGGATAGTTTGGTAATGGAGGAGGCACATTCCAAGTACCAACATAAGCATTTGTAGTCCCCATCATATTGTTCCCATTTTGGTTTCTCAAATTCTCGATGGTTTCAGCTGCTTGTCGATCTTGAGTTGTTAAGGCGTCAATACGAGCACGAGCAGCTGTTAGCTCCATGTTCATTTGAGCTACGACATGATCTTGAGTTCCTTGGAATTCCATTATCCTGAACAACTGGACAAGAAAACACTAAGAGAAAACGTTAGTCTGTCGTGAGATTATTGAAGATTTCCTTTGGATGGGGTCCCACGGTGGGCGCCAAACTGTTTATGCCAAAAATCTCACAAGGAAAATTTAAGGTAAATGTGGAGCTTGATCCAACCAAAGAAAGTAACAACAATAATCGTACGACTATAATAAAAATAAAGTAAATAAGACGAGAGAATTGGTGACGCGGAAAACCCCTAAAATGGGTAAAAACCGCGGACGAGTGTGAGTCGTCGTGCACTATAGACGTCAATCAGAGACGTCGTCCTTTAAAACAAGTGTTATAAGTGTAAAATAATGTAAAACAATACAATAAAGTAAAGTCGGTCGTGCGTCGTGTGTAATTAAACTTCGGTCGTGCGTCGTACGATAAACAGCGGAAGACTTTATGAACTTCAAGAGAGATTGAGTGAGCTTCTAAGGTCCGATCTCCCCGAGTGAGATTTCTTCTTCGTATTTATAGTGCATTTTCCCGTTTAGGATGTCTTTAATGTGTATCTTTCACATTAATGGGATGACCGTTTTGACATTGATGATAGCGTCCGTTATGTCCGTTGCTATTGATGAAGGTTTCCGTTATGATCTTTAGTCATAAATATCATTGAATCCTACATTAAAACATGGCATAATGTATATTTTAGGTTAGTAACTGAAATTATGTCATACGATGGTATTCGTCGAATGGATATTTGGTCGTGCGACATAGTAAGTTCTGACTGTTGGAATTCCTTACCTGTTGTCCAGTGTTAATCGTACGACAATGTACTATTGAAATTCTTATCCAAACAATGATAATGTGATATATTAACATCCAATTTATCAATTCACCAATTTAACTTTACCGTTGAGTAAAGAATATGCAAGTAATTAAGAACTAGTGAATTCATGGTTTTTGAGTTCTTCAAAATAGAAAGATAAAAAAACAGCATTTAAAAAATTCGCATAAGATACCATTTTTACAAATAAGTATGCTTTTACTTTTAGAATCCACTTAACACCACCATTGACTATGCAAAGTAACTTCATAAGATTGACGAGTGCACCCTTTCTCTTAGAATTCTCGTTTATGCTGGCGAAGATACCATCGTCATATATTTACGATGTAACCATGTGAAACCCAACAAAGACATTGGCGTCTGACTTTTATGGCAAATCTATGAGGCCACCCCGATCTTACAAACAATACCTCATGAATATTGATAATTCTCATTTTTAGCGTTATTTACACATCATTCGTGTGAGTTTTTTTCATTTTAGTTGTGTTTCCTTTTTTATTTGTTTGTATTTCTTCCTTTTATTATTCTTTTTCATTTGGAGTTGTTGAGAATGTTTTTTATGGTTAAACACATCATTTTTAGGTTTAAAACGTCACTACCCACTCTAGGCCCAATATGCCCACTGTTGGCACCCATTGACCATTGGATAAAGCTATTAACCGGGCAATATGAGCGGTTGGACAGATTATATGGCTAGGAATTCTCTAAATATTTGTGAAGAATTATCCATTGGACAGAGGCATTGGTTACCCATTGGTCCATCAACATTTTGCTCCTATAAAAGAGAGGCTTTGGAGGGCATTAATCACCACCATCATCAAGAAAACAAGAACAATATGTTCTTCGTCTTCAACCATTTACTTTCATGGTTGAAAATATGAAGTATTAGTGTATAATTTAATTTCTCGCATTTATTTCTTGTCTCGTATTTAAATTTATAGCACATATTTTCAAGTATTTTTCTATTTCTACTATGTTCTTCAATTTTATTATTAGCTAGCTACCTCTTTGGTGTGGGTGTGAGCCGAACTTAAGACTAGTAGGCAACACTTGAATGTTACCATTTTTGCTAACTCTTAAACTTGGTCACTTGAGTCGGGACTTAAACTCAACGCGGATAAGCCGATCACTTTGAATTGTTAATATTACATCTTTGACCCAGAGATGTGCGGATTCGAAATACGGTTTAAGTGATGCACAAAGATTTGAGAAAGTCTTTGATAATCACTTAAAGATACGGATTTTGTATGATTACTAGGTTCAAACGTCGGTCGAGATTTATATCACAAAGAGATTTGAATATAAAGCTCCATACTGATAGAACTTGATTTTTATACCAACTTAGCTAAATCGGCAAGATTAAGAATCGGCAATAATGATGACTTTATGGGCACTTTATGGGTACGGTCTATAAAGATTCACTTTCGAGAGATCGGAATCTTTATAGACGCTTTTGTGACATAATATTTTTGACCATTTTGTTACTACAGTTGTCTTAAGTGAAACTTACACTTATACCGATTTTAGCTTCTTATTTAGATTTCGTTGTTAAAAATCACCAAACTCACTCAAAATATTTTCTTCTTCTCTCATTGAAATCGGTGTATTCTCGACTTACGACTCGAAACTTTGAAGTCTAATCCCTGTGGATACGATCTCGGTATATTTACCACTTTATTACTTGTAGCGACTATAATGTCGGTGTATATTTGTACCGCCATTGACCACTTTGTGGACCTATACGGTTTTCCGCTACCAAACATGTATACAATTACATCTACTGTGCAACATGATAACCGCATATAGTATGCAAATAGTCCACATATTCATGCGTCATGCCTTAACAAAAACAACATTTAATACACCTAATACATCAAATATCAATACAATATATACATATATCACGAACATCTAAGATTCAACATTGTGTAGGAAAACACATTTCTTAGTTATTAGCAAGGTTGTAAACTTCTTGTAGTTCTCTTTCCCATATGTTTATTCTCTATAAGAGATAGAAGTTTTCCCGCATAATTGCAAGGTTTCCTGCTCTTATTTAATTTTGCATGAGATTGAGAAAATGTTCATTCCATTAGGGGTCTTTAACAACATTTAAATTGTAAACCCGGGATTTTGGTAAGAAATTGTTCATTTGGGAGGGCATACTCATTCTTGGAAGCGATGTTTGGATAAATGATGTTTTCTTTTGGCCCCTATGCGCATCGTGAGCGTTCGAGCGCGGAGGAAAAGGAGATTTTCGGGTCCTGCACAGTCTGGCGAAAATGCCCGACGACTGTGACATGTGTCACTATCGTCGAGGCAATGTCACAGGAAAGGGAGAGCCCGCGGTACCCTGCAAGCGAGAGTACCCGCGAGAGTTCCCAGGGCACAATCGCAATCGGCCCAGATTGCTTAAAAACGAGTTTTGGCCCTTTGATAACCCTCATTCCTGAGTGTTATTTATCACTCTTTTCCGTGCCTTATTTTCCATTTATACCCACTTTTGTTCCTTTCTATCTTCTTTTGGTTTATAATTAAAGCAAGTTATGATAATGACATCAAAAGTAATTTTTTGTGCAGAAATATGGAAAACTGTCGGGGAGGGCAGTGAGTGCTCACGGTGGACCCGAAGATCCATGGGAACAAAAGGAATATTCTTTGGAATATTCCATTGGGAATTCTCCTTCTCATTCCTATATAAGAGAGGCTTTGGTTCTTCAACAAGATCATCCATCTAACCATCTATCAATCCAACAACAATTCCATCATCCACTCCATCACTCTCTCTTCATTCTAAGTTCTTCTCTCCAAAAAGAGAGAACTTAGTTTTGAAGATTAGTTTAGTTTAAATTATTTTCTTTAATTTCTTATTCTTTACTTTTATGTATTAAACTTTCTAATATTTTTTGTTTATTGCAAGTTAAATTTTAAGTACTTTAATTTCTTGCTCTTTAATTTCGGTACTTTAATTTCTTGCTCTTTAATTTCGGCACTTTAATTTCTTGCTCTTTAATTTTAGCATTTTAAATTCCGTAATTTATTTTCTTACTTTGTTCTTATTTCATTTTATATTCATGCAAGTAGTTAAGTTTTATTTCTCTTATATTATTATGTCTTCTATTATTAGCATGAGCTAAACACCTTTTGGGTGTGGGTGTGAGCTAACTTAAGACTAGTAGGCAACTCTTGGGTGTGACCATTATTACTAACTCTTAACCTTGGTCACTTGAGTCGGGACTTAAACTCAACACGGATAAGCCGATCACTTTGAAGTGTTAATATTAGATCTTGACCTCGAGAGGGACGGATTCGAAATACGGCTTAAATGATGCATAAATATTTGAGAGAGTCTTTGATAACCACGTAGAGATACGGGTTTTGTATGATTTACTAAGGTTGAAACGTCGGAAGAGATTTATATCACAAAGAGATTTGGGTATAAATCTCCGTACCGGTAGAACTTGATTTTTATCAACTTAGTTAAATCGGCAAGATTAAGAGTTGGTAACGATGGACACTTTACGAGCATTTTGTAGGACCGGTCTTTAAAAATCCACTTTCGAGAGATCGGGCTTTTTACAGACTTTCCGTACTACAAAGCGCCCAACCATTTTGTTACTACATTTGTCTCAAGGAATGCTTACACCCATACCCATTCTTTATTTATAAAAAGTTCATTTCGCATTTTTAGATTTAATTCGCCAACCAAACAAATATTTTTCCCAACTCAAAACTTGTGCAAGAAGTTCATGAAAGACAACAATTCTCAGTAAGTCCAGTCCATGTGGGTACGATACTCGGTACTTGTACCATTTTATTACTTGTAGCGATCCCAGTGTTGATATATACTTGTGTCCACGCTGGGAAACTCAGTGTCCACGCTTTGAGTGCACGTTATTTTGCTACCAAGTTTTTGGCGCCGTTGCCGGGGATTGGCACGATTTTACATCCTGAGTTACTGATTTTTTTTCGAGCCTGTGTCACTTGTTTCATCTTCAAAGCATTTATCGTGTTGTATGCCACGACTACAACACGGTGAACTTTTACCTCTCGATCTTGAAATTGAAAAAACTTTGAAAAGAAGAAGAAGAGGTAGAGGAAATCGGCAAAACCCAATTTTAAATCAAACCATGGCGGAAGAGGCGGCAAATCCTCCGCCTCCGCTTATGGAAACAACGATTAAAATTGCCGATGACAAAGAAAGGGGAATACGGGACTATGCAACACCCGAATTTGATCAACTCAAGTCGGGTATTCTTAGGCCCAATATTGCTGCACAAAGTTTTGAACCGAAACCGGTAATGTTTCAAATGATCTAAGTAATGGGTCAATTTGGAGGATTACCTTCGGAAGATCCGCACTCTCATTTAAAATCATTTTTAGAAATGATGGATCATTTTCTCTTTCCCGGAGTTTCCGCAGAAGCCTTACGGTTGACACTCTTCTCTTACACATTAAAAGATAGAGCCAAAGCCTGGCTAAATTCCCAGCCACCTCATTCAATTGACACTTGGACAAGTTTAGCTGAAAATTTTTTGAAAAAAATACTTTCCTCCCACCAGAAACGTGAAATTCAGAAATGAAATTTTAATGTTTAGACAAGAGGAAAATGAAGTAGTATCGGATGCATGGGAGAGATTCAAAGATTTAATTCGAAATGCCCTCATTACGGAATCCGTCACTGCATCCAATTATAAACATTTTATAATGGTCTTTCTAATGCTGCTAAAATCATCCTCGATGCCACGGCTGGTGGAGCTTTTACTGCAAAAACATACAATGAGGGGTATGATATTTTGGAAAAAGTTGTCAATAATAACACTGATTGGTCGAACCCTCGTGCTATAATTCCTAAAAATGCATCAGGAGTTCGTGAAGTTGATGTCATCACCGCTTTAAATGCACAAATTATAGCTTTGACTTATTTGGTTAAAAACAATTTGAACATTAATGGAGAAAAAAGTCATGTGCAGACAATAAATCAAGCTTTAATTGAAACGTGCATTTTTGCGGTAAAAATCATCCTTTTGAGTGTTGTACCGGTAACCCTGTTTCGGTAAACTATGTCGGAAATCAGTTTAGAAATAGTCCGTTTTCCCAAACATACAACCCGAATTGGAGAAATCATCCGAACTTCTCTTGGACTGGAAATCAAGGACTTTAACCCCCCGGGGCAAGTCAAGTCCAAAACCGACCACAAAATCCCCCAGGATTTCACCAAAGCCACCCTCAAAATTTTCAACAGGGACAATCTTCACAATCACATGCACCTAGGCAACAAAATGCATCGGACGGTAATGGTTTAATCGAATCATTGCTTAAAGGTTTTATAAACCAAACCAATGCAACTTTGAGGGGTTTTGAAACCCAAGTTGGACAGTTTGCTGTCGAGCTCAAAAATAGACCACAAGGGACTTTGCCTAGTGACACGGAAAATCCCAAAGGCATTCATAAGGAACACGTCAAGGCCATAAGTATTAGAGAGATTGAAAACATAAGTGAGTCTAGAAAAGTCGAGAAAACCTCTCCCGTACCAGTAGTACAAAAGGACCCACATTTGTTTGATGCCGCAAACTTTCCAGACCTGTTCCCATCCTCTAGTGAAGCACCAAAAACAGAATCCATGGCCCAGACATCGGGCCCAATTGTCCCAAGTTGTCCAGCACAGACTGCACCGACTTCAGAACCACTCATCTCATGCACTCCCGACAAGAGCAAATCTGTTCCGGATTTGAGAGACCTACCTTTTCCTGAGAGATTAAAAAACAAAAATGTGGATGAACAATTCAAAAAGTTTTTGGACATTTTCAAACAACTCCACATTAACATTCATTTGGTAGAGGCTCTCGAGCAAATGGCATGTTATGTTAAATTTTTGAAAGATATTCTCAACAAGAAACGAAGGTTGGGAGAATTTGAAACTGTTGCTTTGACCAAAGAGTGTAGTGCACTTCTTACTTGCAAAATCCCGCTGAAACTAAAGGACCCGGGAAGTTTCACCATCCCGTGTTCTATCGGGGGACAAGAAGTAGGACATGCTCTATGTGATTTGGGAGCAAGCATAAACCTGATGCCTTTGTCAGTTTTTAAAAAATTAGGAATTGGTGAAGTTCGATCCACCACAGTCACTTTGCAACTCGCAGACAGATCTTTGGCATATCCGAAAGGAAAAATTGAGGACATTTTGGCAAATGTCGATAAATTCATCTTTCCGGCCGACTTTCTAGTTTTAGACTACGAAGCAGATAAGGATGTCCCCATCATTTTAGGCAGACCATTTTTAGCAACCGGTAGAACGTTGATTGACGTCCAAAAGGGTGAACTTACCATGAGGGTAAATGACCAAAAAGTGACCTTTAATGTTTTTAAGTCCCTTAAGTTATATGGTGATTTGGAAGATTGTTCAGCCATTAATCTGCTAAGTGAAGACCTTGGTCTAGATATTGAAGAGTGTGTTGAGCATTTTGAAGAAGGAAGTGAGGATGAGAGAAAATTGGAGAGTCCAGTTAAAATGTAACCACCAATGAAAGTGAATCAAGGTATGAAAGAAGTGAGGTTGAGCTATCATAAACACAAGAAAAAACGGTTTTTGTCGAAGGATGTGCCCTCACCCCCCGTCTTGTCATCCTAAAAGTTCGAGCGTTGGGTTGGAAACAACCTTGTAAATAGTCTTGTCTAATTTTAGTAGTTTTGTGTTTTTGTTATTGTGTATTTGCAGGAGTTGGTCGTGATTTTTGCAAAAATGCGCCCACGAAGAATTTAGGCGGGATTTTAAACAAGAGAAGGGTGATTTATCACTTTCAAAATGAACCCTCTCATTTTCTCCATGGCACGCTCTAAGAAGTTGGTTCCCAACCCTCACCCAACTCCTTCTCACCGATCACGTCGCCTTCTGTCGTCCACCACCATACCATCCACCATCGTCAACGCTAGCTCCACCATGCCACCACAGACGCAACCGTCCACCTCCTTGAGTATCGGATCATCAACTCTCGCCGACGATGTTCATCCATAGCTTCATCAAGTACCATGAGGGTACTTTTGATGTTATTATCAAAACTTGCTCTGATTAACTTTTTGTGTTCTCTCTTTTGGGTATTTGGGAACTGTTAACTTTGTGCGTCACTTTTGTATGTTGCTTAAGCAATTTATGGCGTTTATGTTAATCCATGGTTGTTGATCATTTTTTTTTGTCTCTAGCATGCTCTTTTCAGGTACATTCATACATTCGTGACTTTGGTTTTTGATATGATTAGAAGGACGTAGGCCATCCCTTCATTCCAACCCATACACCTACCCGTTGATACCTCACCATACCATATTTTTCCCATTGATGGGGACATCGATAATCTCAAGTTTGAGGAGGGGGGAGTACAAAATGATCACCATCAAAATAACGTGATCATTCAAAAAAATGATTAAAAGGGGTGGGGGGATAAAATAAGTCTTCGGAAAATTGGGAGACACGCACAACCCAAAGGCATAGAACAATTGATAAAATCACAAGTCTTGGGAAATGCGATATAAAAAAATACTCAAAAGTGAAAAATAAAGAGAGACATAAAATCCTTTTGTAGTATCACTCAAGTTTGAGGAAGTTAGTAAAATTTTGTACCCATCAAACACTAACCCTCAAGTCCTACCGATTAATTTCATCAGAACCTATGTCAAGGATGGAAGAATGTACATCAACTCCCGCTAGAGAAAGATCAACGATCCCTCCATAGGTGGTATTTTTTTTCTTTTTCTTTTCTCTATAGTTTTCTTTCTTTGTAAAACTTTCTTCTCTACTTTTTGGTTACTTGAGGACAAGTAACAGTTCAAGTTTGAGGCTATGATAACCCTTATTCTTGAGTGTTATTTATCACTCTTTTCCGTGTCTTATTTCCCATTTATACCCACTTTTGTTCCTTTCTATCTTCTTTTGGTTTATAATTAAAGCAAGTTATGATAATGGCATCAAAAGTAATTTTTTGTGCAGAAATATGGAAAACTGCCGGGGAGGGCAGTGAGTGTCCGCGGTGGACACCCGAAGATCCATCGGAACAAAAGGAATATTCTTTAGAATATCCCATTGGGAATTCTCCTTCTCATTCCTATATAAGAGAGGCTTTGGTTCTTCAACAAGATCATCCATCCAACCATCTATCAATCCAACAACAATTCCATCATCCACTCCATCACTCTCTCTTCATTCTAAGTGCTTCTCTCCAAAAAGAGAGAACTTAGTTTTGAAGATTAGTTTAGTTTAAATTATTTTCTTTAATTTCTTGTTCTTTACTTTTATGTATTAAACTTTCTAATATTTTTTATTTATTGCAAGTTAAATTTTAAGTACTTTAATTTTTTGCTCTTTAATTTCGATACTTTAATTTCTTGCTCTTTAATTTCGGCACTTTAATTTCTTGCTCTTTAATTTTAGCATTTTAAATTCCGTAATTTATTTTCTTACTTTGTTCTTATTTCATTTTATATTCATGCAAGTAGTTAAGTTTTATTTCTCTTATATTATTATGTCTTCTATTATTAGCATGAGCTAAGCACCTTTTGGGTGTGGGTGTGAGCTAACTTAAGACTAGTAGGCAACACTTGGGTGTGACCATTATTACTAACTCTTAACCTTGGTCACTTGAGTCGGGACTTAAACTCAACACGGATAAGCCGATCACTTTGAAGTGTTAATATTAGATCTTGACCTCGAGAGGGGCGGATTCGAAATACGGCTTAAATGATGCATAAATATTTGAGAGAGTCTTTGATAACCACGTAGAGATACGGGTTTTGTATGATTTACTAAGGTTCAAACGTTGGAGGAGATTTATATCACAAAGAGATTTGGATATAAATCTCCGTACCGGTAGAACTTGATTTTTATCAACTTAGTTAAATCGATAAGATTAAGAGTTGGTAACGATGGACACTTTACGAGCATTTTGTAGGACCGGTCTTTAAAAATCCACTTTCGAGAGATCGGACTTTTTATAGACTTTCCGTACTACAAAGCGTCCGACCATTTTGTTACTACATTTGTCTCAAGGAATGCTTACACCCATACCCATTCTTTATTTACAAAAAGTTCATTTCGCATTTTTAGATTTAATTCGCCAACCAAACAAATATTTTTCCCAACTCGAAACTTGTGCAAGAAGTTCATGAAAGACAACAATTCTCAGTAAGTCCAGTCCTTGTGGGTACGATACTCGGTACTTGTACCATTTTATTACTTGTAGCGATCCCAGTGTTGATATATACTTGTGTCCACGCTGGGAAACTCAGTGTCCACGCTTTGAGTGCACATTATTTTGCTACCAAGTTTTTGGCGCCGTTGCCGGGGATTGGCACGATTTTACATCCTGAGTTACTGATTTTTGTTCGAGCCTGTGTCACTTGTTTCATCTTCAGAGCATTTATCGTGTTGTATGCCACGGCTACAACACGGTGAACTTTTACCTCTCGATCTTGAAATTGAAAAAACTTTGAAAAGAAGAAGAAGAGGTAGAGGAAATCGACAAAACCCAATTTTAAATCAAACCATGGAGGAAGAGGCGGCAAATCCTCCGCCTCCGCTTGTGGAAACAACGATTAAAATTGTCGATGACAAAGAAAGGGGAATACGGGACTATGCAACACCCGAATTTGATCAACTCAAGTCGGGTATTCTTAGGCCCAATATTGCTACACAAAGTTTTGAACCGAAACCGGTAATGTTTCAAATGATCCAAGCAATGGGTCAATTTGGAGGATTACCTTCGAAAGATCCGCACTCTCATTTAAAATCATTTTTAGAAATGATGGATCATTTTCTCATTCCCGGAGTTTCCGCAGAAGCCTTACGGTTGACAATCTTCTCTTACACATTAAGAGATAGAGCCAAAGCCTGGCTAAATTCCCAGCCACCTCATTCAATTGACACTTGGACGAGTTTAGCTGAAAAGTTTTTGAAAAAGGGTTTGCCTCAACCAACTTTGTGTTTTCGGTTAATCAAACTTTTAGTCGTTGGGTCGCATGACCGTTGGTTAAAAATGTTTCATGGTTTACACCCACATTTATTGTATGATAAAACAATCTTTGTTGAGCTCTGGCTCGGTATGACTAAAATGAGTCTTGGGGACAATTGTCCAGTTTAATAGTCTGTCGTGGAGTTGTGAGTATGATTTCGCTTAAATGCGTATCATTTGATAATTACATGTTTTGAGTGTGTTGGTCATTCGATTGGAGTCATGTGATGTTTTAGACTGTAATGCATTGGATCCATAGGCATAAGAGTCAGTCAGTTTATTTATTAAGAATTCTTCTTAGACCATTGGGAGCTCGAGGTATAGATCGTTGGTGGTTGAACTCGATAACCTTGGTGCTGTGATAGAAGAATTGAATCCTTCTTAGACCATTGGGAGTTCGAGGTATAGATCGTTGGTGGTTGAACTCGATAATCTTGGTGCTATGATAGAAGCAGTGAGTCCTTCTTAGACCATTGGGAGCTCGAGGTATAGATCGTGGGTGGTTGAACTCAATAACCTTGGTGCTGTGATAGAAGCTCCATAACATTAGATGTGACTTACTTTGTGTTTCGCCACATTATATGGAATCGGGTCTCCCCTGTCACTGAAAGGTATTGTTTTGCGCTTTGTATTTTAGTATCCGTGTTTTCGATGACGTTATATATATATATATATATATATGTGTGTGTGTGTGTGTGTGTGTGTATGTATATATACATATATATATATATTTATATATGGATTTTATCTATGATTTATGGGTTGAGTATTATGCCTCACTCGTATTTGGGTGTTTTAGGAAATAAAGTTTATCCGCGTTTTTATAAATTGGGAGTTCAATTTCTATTTACGTTTGAGTAAGTTGTTTTGGGTTGAACATACTTCATAAGGAAATGTTCTATGTTGGGATATTCGTCTTTAAAAATGTGTGTGTCATTGGAAACCGGGTCATTTCACGTTTAAGTAAATCCTTTTGGAAGATCATGACTTACATTGCATCTTTTCCTGTTAACAATATATTTATTCACTGTGAAAACTCTTGAACTCACTAGGCGTTAGCCTAACCTTTTTAATTGTTGGCATGTGCATCAGGTTTCATTTCGGGATTAGTTCTAGCGACGCTGTGAAGAGATGAGTGCTAGTTGTGTGCTCGATGAGGTGTTTAGCTTGATGAAATCTTCCACACTTATATTGGAGATAACGACTGTTATTGGGTTATAGTAACACCCGACTTTAGTTAGTCTTTATGTAAGACTTTAATTATTTGTTGATGGTTCAACCTAGAAATGTATTTCAGTTATGGACTTGTAGTAAGGAATTTTATTTTCCTTTAAGGTATTGTTGAAAATTTTAAATTAGTCGCTCTTTCCAAATTTAATGGTATTACATTAACAAAGTATGTAACCTAATTTGTGAAAAGCACATAAAACTGACCTGATTAATCTAATTGTATTCGACTCTTTCTCTCTAAGTGAATTTTCCTACAAAATTATTATTACTTTGCTAAGTTTACACCTCATCAATGCTAAAAATGTTTCTTTGCCAATTCTAGTTGATTGGTCAAGATCCCACTTAAATTTATGCACACGTTATTTGTGAAAATCCTAAGTTATGGCTCTAAGATGGAAATATACTTATAGAGTTGTGTTATAAGTATACCACTATAGAACCAATTAGATAAAACCGTTACATAAATTAGAATTAGGAATCTACTTTGAACCGAAACATGTCAAAACCTGAGAAAATTAGGCATTTTCTCACTTTTGAATTGCAAGGGTTATTTTATCATTTCGAAAAGGCTTCTTAGTGATAATTTTCTAGAAATTGGTTTGAACATAAATTTGATAATTTTCTCTAGGGATATTCATCTAAGCCGTAAAACCGCACAAACCACAAAACCGCACCAAAACGCGTAGTTTAAAACTTCAGTTGTGCAGTTTGCATTTTCATCAAACCTCACTTTACGGTGCAATTTGTTGTTTTGAATCATCAGAGCATCTCCAATAGATTATATAAAATGGAGATTTTGAAGATTTTTGCTTCAATAGATTCTTCAAAACCTTCTTCAAAATGGAGAAAAATAGAAGAGAGATGGTGAAAATCTCCAAATTTGGTGAACTATTAAAATACGATTACTTATGAAAGAGAATTAATTTTTTTATTCGCGCTACCAATGAGAATCCTTCAAATTAAATGTTTATGAGAGAAAAAAATAATATTTTATGATTTTTGTATTGAATATTTTAATAATATAAATATCATTGTAATATCCAAAATGAAGATTCTGATGGAGATGAACCTAAATTTCTATATATTTTTTGATTCTCCATTTTGGAGATGTTCTTAAATTGTGGTTCAAACCGTGCATTGTGCCACATAATATATATTGTATATACATAATTATTTATCAAATGAAAATGTTTAATACATTATTGATTATTTATTAATTTATTAATTTTTCTTTTAAGTTTTACGTTACATATTTTATTATTTGAGTTATCTTCTACCCAATCTCACAAATCATAATTTAATATTCTCAGTTTAAGTCTAGACATCTTACATTCATGCCTAGTTCACTTAAACTAGAGCTCTGATACCAACTTGTAACACCCTAAATTTTAGAGTAAATTTAAAATTCGAAAATTCGGCAATATAACGTTTATAAATGGAGTAAACCACCCGAACGGGTAAATGTGATATAGCGTTTACAAAACCTGTAGGAGAATATAAAAATCGACAACAAACTAATCTAAACAAGATACATCTAAATTATATTGGTTGTCAAGCTAAATTCTCAAAAATGCTAAAATCTTTTGTACGTTAAGACTCCAAAAATATCTATCATCCAAAAATGCCTCTATGACCCCACGCTCATCCCTTAAACCTTGAGCGACCCACCAAAGGGAACCTGTTATACACGTCATTTGAGAAAAAGTGTTAGGCTTAACGCCTAGTGAGAACAAACAGTTTATATCAACAATTTAGAAATGATTTAAATGAAACAAGTAAGAAATCCTTCAATGAGTTGAATTTATAAAGTGTAGCGACCAACACATAAGGACCATTCCGGTCCAAAATACATCTTTTGATGACGGGGGAGACCCGATTTCCAAGAATCGTGGTGGAACACAAAAGTAAGTCATTTTCCAAGTTATTGAACTCACCATACTAGGATCAAGGCCACGAACTCGCCGGCTAGTACTCAGATGTGGGGGAGGGCACCTAATGATTCTAATCATGCTCATTCACTATGATTTACATTTACGACCTACGACTAGTATTCGGTCCTACATAATCGTACCAAGTTGCCTTCCTAGGGTCCAATGTCTCAACTAGCTACAAACGGGAATTAACCCAAAATTAAGCCGACTCTATACCTATGAATCCACTAGTAATAGTCTAAGGCTTGTCACCATCAAACTGTAATCACACATATAGTTTACAATTTACAATCTCATAAAATGTTTTGCTTATCATTTCAAAATGGTTTCCTCATTTGATGTATACTTGAAAAACAATATCGTTACAACCAACAACCATCCATGAGTCTCATATTTCTCAAAATACTTTTACCAAGCCAAACCCATCATAATATGCAACCATAACTTGGCCAAAGTACATTTATTCCAACATTCAACCATAAATAGCAAGGCCAAACATACTTTTATAGTTTCAATCATATGATACTTCATTATTTCATAAAAAAGTGAGGAACCCTAAAAAATCTCCAAAACCCTAGTTTAGGTAAAAACTCTTTCAACAAGAAAATATAAATAAGGAGATGATTAGGAGTTTAAAAGTGCAGTTTTGACGTGTATAAAGTTTCTAAAAAGAGTATAATGTACTCACCTTGTAGGGTTTTATATAACTCCAAACCCTAGAGAATACAAGGATGATACTAGCACTTGAGGATGAGAACTCTTCACAAATTAACACCTACAACCACCTAGATGATGACCATAAATGCATAAGAGTTGAGTAGATGGAAGAATTAAATGAAGAGGGAGGGTTTGAGAAGAAAACCTACCAAAGTCTTGAGAGAAAAACGGTTTCAACAATACCTAAATCAGATAAAAATGAGTAAAAACCCGTTGAATCCCTTTTTATACCCTCAGCCCCTCTCGGCGACTATGCCATGCCATAGTGACAAGTGTCACAGTCGCTGGCAATGTCGCATGGTAACCATGCCTCTCGGTACAACGACCGCGACTATGCCATGCAACAGTGACACTTGTCACAGTCGTTGGTAAGGTCGCCTGGATGGTACTGTAGGGTCCTTTCCGCCCGCGATTGTGCCACACGACCTTAACACTTTGTCATAGTCGCAGGCACAGTCGCAGGACCTTCCCCGATAGTGATGGCCAAAAATCGGGCCCGGGCCGAGCCGGGCCAAAACGGGCTTCAGGCCCAAATAGTAAACCCAAAAAAGCGGGCCAATCGGGCTTCGGGCCGGGCCGGGCTTCACCCGAATATGTGTGGCCCGTTTAATGTTGGAAAAAACCGATTATAGGAAAACCGGGTCGGGCCGGGCCCAAACCGGGCCGTGATCAGGCCGAGCATTTTTCCGTATTTTTTTCAAAAAAAATAATTTCTTTATATAATAATTAATTACTAAGCTTTAAAAAATAAAAATTGAATTGGATCACTAAAATACACTTTAAAAATGCGTTTTATTTATAATAAATCACTAAAATACACTTTAAAAATACGTTTTATATATAATTTTAAGTTACAAACTTACAATACAAGTATTTATAGGGGTTTGGGGAGGTAAAAAATACAAAAAAGGTCAAAAAAACGTATATAAACGGTAACATAACGACTCTTTTTTTTTTGAAAAATACGAATCGAACCGGGTCGGGCCAAAAACCGGGCCGTGAACCGGGCTCGGGCCGCCAAATCCTCCAAAAACATGAACCGGTTCATGTTTTCCACCGGGCCGGGCCGTGCTTTCAAACGGGTCGGGCTCGGTTAACCGGCCGGGCCGAGATGGCCATCACTATTCCCCGAGGATCGATTTCGATTCCAACAAAGATTTAATCACTCGAAATTCTTCGGTTACGGTATGGAGGGTAATGATCCTCCTGGACCCCAAGCATAGATTTAATTTGGTTCCTAACACACTAGAAAGAAAGTAAACTTTGAGAATTGCTTACCGAAATTTCCAGGTGTTACACATACACAAATGTTATAGGCAATGTAATGGGGTGTTGAAGCCATTAACACCCATATACATAAATAGATACATAGTCCGGCGGTTCAAAAGAGAACATCTTCATTTTACGAAACACGAGAACACCATTTTTTCCATAGTCAATCACATGTGATAATACACGTAAGATGACATGTGTGTGTGCAGGCGACTTCGAATTGACTGTGACCTATACCTCACATGTTCCCCTCGTCTGATTCAGTATTATATCACTTGTGATGGAGTAGAGTATCATACCAAGAGATGGCAACGTTTTTATCACCGAAAATTCCCTCACGGACAATCAAATCGATAATGTAATTTCTTTTACAAATTTAAATCCTCAAACTTCAATTATATTAATTTATTAAATTTATATTTTACATATACTTCTTGGGTTTCTTGTAAATTTAGGGTATGTGGGGTGTTTGGGTAAGAATTTCAATAGTACATTGTCGTACGATTAACACTGGACAACAGGTAAGGAATTCCAACAGTCAGAACTTACTATGTCGCACGACCAAATATCCATTCGACGAATACCATCGTATGACATAATTTCAGTTACTAACCTACAATATACATTATACCATGTTTTAATGCAGGATTCAAGAATATTTATGACTAAAGATCATAACGGAAACCTTCATCAATAGCAACGGACATAACGGACGCTATCATCAATGTCAAAACGGTCATCCCATTAATGTGAAAGATACACATTAAAGACATCCTAAACGGGAAAATGCACTATAAATACGAAGAAGAAATCTCACTCGGGGAGATCGGACCTTAGAAGCTCACTCAATCTCTCTTGAAGTTCATAAAGTCTTCCGCTGTTTATCGTACGACGCACGACCGAAGTTTAATTACACACGACGCACGACCGACTTTACTTTATTGTATTGTTTTACATTATTTTACACTTATAACACTTGTTTTAAAGGACGACGTCCCTGATTGACGTCTATAGTGCACGACGACTCACACTCGTCCGCGGTTTTTACCCATTTTAGGGGTTTTCCGTGTCACCAATTGTCTCGTCTTATTTACTTTATTTTTATTATAGTCGTACGATTATTGTTGTTACTTTCTTTGGTTGGATCAAGCTCCACATTTACCTTAAATTTTCCTTATGAGATTTTTGGCATAAACAGTTTGGCGCCCACCGTGGGGCCCCATCCAAAGGAAATCTTCAATAATCTCACGACAGACTAACGTTTTCTCTTAGTGTTTTCTTGTCCAGTTGTTCAGGATAATGGCATTCCAAGGAACTCAAGATCATGTCGTAGCTCAAATGAACATGGAGCTAACAGCTGCTCGTGCTCGTATTGACGCCTTAACAACTCAAGCTCGACAAGCAGCTGAAACCATCGAGAATTTGAGAAACCAAAATAGGAACAATATGATGGGGACTACAAATGCTTATGTTGGTACTTGGAATGTGCCTCCTCCATTACCAAACTATCCTCGTCCACCATCAATTAACCCTGCAACTTTTATGATTCTAACTATGCCTATGACCTCTATTCCATTCAATGGATATGCTTCTGATGCCTCGCAGCAGAATAGCCTCAATGGGACTGGTTATGTTCCATTGGGCACTTCAAATGGTGTTCCCTTAGATCCCGTTGCACAAAGATTAAAACTTCTGGAAGAGCAAAATGAACGTGTCCTATCAATGTTGGCCAAATTACCGGGGGCAGCAGTTCCAGTCGATGTCGAGCCTCGTATAGGGTTTCAGGCGTCGCCGTTCGTTGACGAGATCGCGTTGGTGGACGTCCCAAAGAAGTATAGCATTCCAACCTTCAGTCCAAAGTACTCAGGCATCACTGATCCAACGGAACACGTCGCTCAATACAAGCAACTTATGTGGACTATTTCAATACCGCACCAATTCCAAGAAGTTTGCATGTGCAAAAGTTTTGGGGGGACTTTGGCCGGGCAGCTTTACAATGGTTAATAAATCTTAAATCTAAAACTATTGGGTCTTTTGCAGAACTGGTGAATCAATTCACTCAACAATTCGCTAGCAGCCGGAAAATGGAGAAGCAAACAAGCGACCTCTACTACGTCGTGCAGAAGAGTGGAGAGTCCATCCGGAGCTACTTTAATCGGTTCAATGCGGAGATGATTAGTATCCGTAACTGTGATGTAAAAACAGCAATCGAAGCATACAAACGAGGTCTGGACGATAGTTCCGGGTTATATCTCGATCTTACAAAATATCCTCCGGAAACCTTTGAAGACGTACGAGCACGGACACTTGCCCATATGAGGGTCGAGGATGACCTTGCATTCAGAAATAAACATTCGGGCGACCGAAAAAGCCTAAGTGTTAAAAAGCCAGACTTCAAATCAAAGTCAACCAATCGATCTGAGCCTACTCGACAGATTTCAAACGTCAGATTTGAAAAGAAAGGACTGACGACTTCTAAATCTGTCCAGTATCCTAAGGTATCATCTTATGGTTTCCCTGGATCAGCTAAAGACGTCGTCATATCCTTGAAGCAACTTCAGCAAAACATACGATGGCCAAAGAAAAGTGACAAAGACAGTGACAAGAAGGATAAAAATAAATGGTGCGACTTCCATGATGACTTCGGTTATATAACGGAAGATTGTATCGCCTTAAAGAAAGAGTTGTCCTGGCTCAATTCGAAAGGTTATTTGCAGGAATTAAAGGAAAAGAAAGACGCACGTCCCACATCCCCAGAGCATGCCAAGGTGATTAATTGTATCACTGGAGGTTCTGATATCTGTGGGACCACCTATTCAGCTGCTAAAAGACATGCCAGTCGCGGTCCCGATGACCGACCAATTCCAAAGGAGGTACGACTCAAAGAGGACGCAGAATTGGAGGCTATGCCCTTAACGTTCGACCAGGCGGATCTCGATGACGTACATCAGAAGCATCATGACGGACTAATTATTCAATTAAGCATTGGGAATTGTCTGACCAAAAGGATACTCGTCGATGGAGGTAGTTCAGCTAACATTATCTTTTTTGATGCAGTGAAAGCAATGGGCATCGACAAATCCGAGATTACACGACGTTCGACCACACTCGTTGGGTTTAATGGTGGAGCAACAAACACCATGGGGGAAATCATACTCCCAGTATATGGATGTGAAGCTGTGTTACCTATCGAGATACAACTACCGACTTCAAGACATACATCTGTTGAACATAATTTAGTCGATCTAAGTTATGATCTTGACGCCTTAGAGGAACTTCGGGAAGCTGCTCACATTCGCATGGCGTCGCAAAAGCAAGCTGTCGAGCGACATTTCAATAAAAATGTCCAAGTCAAAGTTTTTCAAGAAGGCGACTACGTCTTGCGACGTGTGTTTCAAAACACTCAAGAATCTAATGCAGGTAAACATTCCACTAAGTGGGAAGGGCCTTATCAAATCTCTGGTATCGTGGGTAAAGGAGCTTATAGACTCCAAACCTCCGATGGTCGAGATATCCCACGAAGTTGGAATGCAGTTCATCTAAAGAGGTATTTCTTTTAAATTTCATATTTAGTTCCTTCGATTATTTTTTAAGAAAAATTACTAACTCAAGCATCGGAGGGTCGTTGGTCAAACCAACGACCACCCCGCTAATGTTGTTCTTCGCAGGGACGCACGACTTAACTAAGATTTTCATGTCAAGTAATACTCATGCGATCGCATGAAGATGGTTGGTTGTGATTATTGTTAAAGGTTAATCTTTTACGCTTGACTCCCAGTATGTATATTTATATATATGGAAACCATTATTACGATTGCACTCGTTCGATTGTAAAGCTCAGTTGATTTCATTATAAAATGTTAATGAATGATGGTTTGGTCGAATGTATAATATATAGTGACTTTGTATCTTCTTAAATTTACTTGACGTGCTTTTGGAAAAACAAAGCCAGTGACGAGTATTGATAAACAAAATAAACTTTTTTCATTACTAAAAAATTACAAGTATAAGAGACGACCACAGACGGTCGACTCTTATTTGTAAATCTAAAGGAAAATAATCTAAGAAGGAGGAGCGTCAAGTTGTTCCTGCACGACGTCGGTCTTTGCTGTTGCCGCCTCTTTTCCGTCATCGCTCCCCTCAAGTTCATCATCTTCATCGAGGTCCCTTTCTGTTCCCACAGTGTCAAGATAAGTTTTGAGCTCCTCGGCGGCCGACACCATAGGATTCTTCCCACTCAGATGACGTCTCATCAAAGCAGCTCGGGCTGTGAGACGAGAGAAAGCTTCAATCTGCCTATTCTCCTCTTCTAAATCTTTGACATCGCCCTCTAGACTTTCGACTTTCTTGAGGAGGGACCTGACTTCATCAGCAGAGGTAGCAGCAACAGTAGTGGCCTTTATCTTCTCCACCTCCAGCTTGGACGTTAAGGCCTCAAGTTCAAGGACATGATCCCTGAACTTGATCGTCTCACTTTGAGCTTCGACAAGTTTGGTCTTGAGACTCTCGACCTTCTTCTTCTCAGCTCCGACCGCTTCTAAGGCGACCTTCTCTCTCTCAAGAGCCTCGTCAGCCCTTTTCTTAACGTCAGGGAAAGACGCCCTAAGACCTTCCATCTGAGCAAAGAAGCTCAAACAAGCTTGGAAAGCCTGTACGACAGAAAGAAAGAGTTAGTAGTAAGAAAAATGAACGGAGTAAGAAATAAGTAAAGACGTACCATGAAGGAAAGACCAGCAGCATGCGCTCCCGTATCCTCGACCTGAGACTCCTTGTATCGGTCGTAGAAGGTCGGGAGAAGGAATTTTCCCAAGTGAGGAAAAATGACATCCCTTTCGAGAACGTCATTTGCCATGGAGTCAGATGGGAGAGTGACTTTGAATGTCGTCTCTCCCACCTTCTCCTTGTTCTTCTCTTCCTTTGAAGAAGAAGAAGGAACTTCGGAGATGGGCTTATTAACCCCCGACAGGGGAATGTCCTTCGTCACCTGAGTCGAGCCTCCGATCTCGACACCAGAAACGGTTCCCTTCGTCGGTGACGCCCCTGGAAGGGACGTCATAGTAACGTCGCCCGTCTTTTTAGGTGAAGATCGAGGTTGCTTGCCTCGAACCCGTCTTGGATATACCCCTGTGGAAGCGGCAGATCTTTTCCTCGATTTTTCCCTTCCTTGACGAGCGAGCTCTAATTGCTCGGCTCGCCTGGCAGCAGCTGACTTGGCAGTTGCATCTCCTAAATAAAAAGAGAAACAGAAAAGAGCAAGTTAGAAAATACTTACGATATGTAGGAAGTAAGTATTGTTAAAAAACTTACCCGTCATCTCCTCTTCTCTTTCTCCTTCTCTCTCTTCTTCTATATCCTCTCCTTCCTTCGAAGGATCCTCAGTAGGTGCAACTTCACTGACTAGTACGACTTCGTCCTCTCGTCGTTCGACCGAAGGGAGAAGGAACGATCAGCAATACTTCTCTCTAAGATTCTTTGAACCTTATTAAGAGAATCCCTCTTTGGCTTCACTACACTGAAATCGATCACTGCAAAACAAAGAAAAACATTAAGCTAAAATGCACGAATAAAAACGCACGACAAAAACGCACGACAATAAACCTACCCGATTCATTCCAGCCTAATGACAACCATTGGCTGTCTTCATCACTTACAGATGCCACTTGAAGGAAGACATACCGATGTTTCCATCCACGGTCGTTCACCGCAGTGTTAAGTATCAGTACGTTATCCCCCTTTGAACGAGGGAATAAGCTATAACGGTGATAACCATCTGGTCGCACGCTATAAGCTGTCAAAAGGTCGTTCACATTGAACGGTACCTCCCACTCGGCTGTGAGACGATCAATCACTTGGACAATACGCCAGAATTGAGGCATTAATTGTCCAGGTGTCAAATCGAAGGCATCTAAAAACGCCCTGACTAAAGGGCTAAAAGGCCAAGAGAAACCTATCTTAAAGTGGTACTCGTACAAGACACAGTATCCCCTCGGAACCTCGTCCGGCCTTAAATCTTCCGGCGACACTAGATTTATCTCATCTGGAAGTTTAGACAAACTCTTGAAAAAATCTATATATTCTTCTTCTCTAAACAAACTCACTGGTTCACTCGACATCTGAAAGTCAGGGATGTTAAGAGTCGCGCACCAATAACTCAAAATATCCCAAGCTTTCCTAGGTTTTCTAGCTATAGATTTTCTATGCATAAATCAAACACAAAGGAAGGACTGGAAATCGTACCTTAAATAACAGTCTAAACCTCGAATTTAGAGTGGAAAAGATTCTGATCGCTCGGAAATCTCGCCGGAAGTATATGTTTTCTAAAGAATTGTAAGCGTAAAGAAGGAAAGGATTAGCAACAATCCTTATTTATATTATAAATTTGGAAACTGAATCGACCGAAAAAATAGATCGCCAGTCGTCGTTTGTCACGCGTCTCCTGTATCAAAGGAAATACTCGAGTATGTCCTTCCAAAATGCAACACCTATCCTTAATGAGCCGTTTGGATGATTACTTGTGCAGGTGATGACGTCATTATCTAGTTAGAAAGGAACTGATTTGATTCTAATCGAAAGAATCGCGTTTTCTTCTGCAACACGTGTTTTAATCTTAAATTTAAATTTCAAAAAATTGCCGCTTGAATTTTAAATTTGGGGGCAAACTGTTTGGGTAAGAATTTCAATAGTACATTGTCGTACGATTAACACTGGACAACAGGTAAGGAATTCCAACAGTCAGAACTTACTATGTCGCACGACCAAATATCCATTCGACGAATACCATCATATGACATAATTTCAGTTACTAACCTACAATATACATTATGCCATGTTTTAATGCAGGATTCAAGAATATTTATGACTAAAGATCATAACGGAAACCTTCATCAATAGCAACGGACATAACGGACGCTATCATCAATGTCAAAACGGTCATCCCATTAATGTGAAAGATACACATTAAAGACATCCTAAACGGGAAAATGCACTATAAATACGAAGAAGAAATCTCACTCGGGGAGATCGGACCTTAGAAGCTCACTCAATCTCTCTTGAAGTTCATAAAGTCTTCCGCTGTTTATCGTACGACGCACGACCGAAGTTTAATTACACACGACGCACGACCGACTTTACTTTATTGTATTGTTTTACATTATTTTACACTTATAACACTTGTTTTAAAGGACGACGTCCCTGATTGACGTCTATAGTGCACGACGACTCACACTCGTCCGCGGTTTTTACCCATTTTAGGGGTTTTCCGCGTCACCAATTGTCTCGTCTTATTTACTTTATTTTTATTATAGTCGTACGATTATTGTTGTTACTTTCTTTGGTTGGATCAAGCTCCACATTTACCTTAAATTTTCCTTGTGAGATTTTTGGCATAAACAATCATCATAATATGTCGTCTACTCGTCTTCAAGTACAATCAAAATTACGACCTACAAACAAATAAAGTTAAACTGAAACCTTTTGTGTCGTCCTTATCTTTTTAGGTAACAAGATATTTTCCTTACTCAAAGGCCAGGACACACACAAAAAAAAAATTGGGGCTAGAAAAGGTGGAATGATAATAACCAACAATACACTAAAACGAACTTGTGTTTATAGGATGCCAATTTCTAAGGGTCCTAATATACTGATTTATAAGACTTAATTTATAAGACCAAAAAATAAAACATCATATCTGAAGGTATTGTCTTAAGTTCATAGAACATTTTTGGGTGTCTTAACAAGTTTTTTAGGACATTTTTAATACAAAGTGTTGCATTAACTATTTTACAGGTTATTTCTCAAAAGTGTTTTATAAACCCATCTTTTTATAGGACATTTTTTTATAAGACACTTTTTCAAATGATGTCCTATAGAATAGTTAATAAGACATTTTTTTATAAAAATATCCCAAAAACTTGTTATGACTCTAAAAAAAGTCATATAAGCAAATACGATTTTAGATAGAATGTTAATTTTATCTTTTAGTCCTATAAACTAAGTCTTATAATACAGTTTATTAATACACTTTTGAAATTTTTGAATGGATCAGTAAAAGAGCAAAGAAATCGTTAGGAGATTGGAAGGAATGGCTCGTGGATCCTTCAACAAAATAACTTTTGGAAACAGATAAGGTAGGGACGATACCTTTAGCAGCTGTAGGGTGCTGCCCGCAAACAGTCGCAGCCTGGAAGGATTTTCTTGGTGCTATTTCGAGTCTGGTTCAGGTACGGGGCAACGTGGGTCTATACTCGAGTAGAGATTTCAAGCTTTCAGAACTGTGTGGACGCAATCGTTCCGAGAATTGGTTGATGCAGGGTTGACGGCTTGAACCTCGCAAGCGGTTTCAACTCTGTTTCTGGGATAGGCTCTTTGATATTCACATAGTCTGGTTGTTGGTTGTACTTCGGTTGTTTGGTCGTGCTCTCTGTATACGTTCTGAACTATTTTTTTATGGTATAAAAGTTCTTTTTCTGCTGCTAAAAAAAAACTTTTGAAAATTTCAACTTCTTATAAAACTAAATTTAATAATAACTTATCGTATTTTGTTAATACCACACATTGTCTCAAATGTTTTTGATCATATTTGGTTTTGAAAACTACAACCATAATTATTGCAAATGTTGGGTGCACAAGCAACTCATACCTAACTCCCCCTTAAATATAACTTAATATCATAAATCTTTCGAAAATTGGAATTTATTGCATTATAGATAAGATTGCCTACTATTCGTTACATTTAGTACTTTCTTTTATTAAAAAACGTAATGTAAATCAGTCATGATTTTGGATCATTAAATATTTTTTTAATTATGATGGAGATAAAAGATCCCAGATAAAAAAAACAGATGGACAACTATATTGACATTTGTTCATTTCAAGGTCTGAAACAGTCTATTGCAAGTTTACAAATTCTTCATAAAAAAACACATCATCTAGGAGACTAAATGGTTAAAGGATGTACCAAAAAAAAGTTAGTATTTTTGCGTGGAGAGCACGTCTAGGAAGAATTCCGTGTCGATCGGTCTTGGACTGGATGGGGATAGATGTACACTCATCCCTTTGTCGTAGATGTGAAAGTTTGGTTGAATCGATTGATCACACCCTTGTAAGCCGCGAGGAAGTTAGGAAAGTGTGGCATCTAACCGGTAGATGGTGGAACCAAAACTTGGGGGAGGGGGGTTAGGTCGTGTGATGAGTTGCTCGTTTACGAAGGTCATCTCGGAAATCTCACAAGGCAAGCAAGAAGATGGAAAGCGGTTGTTTGGTCTTTTTTATACTTAATATGGGCACAGTGTAACGATATGGTTTTTCAAGGCGATAAAAGGAAGCTTTCGGGTATGTTCAGGGACTTTCAAATAAAAGCTTTCGAATGGATCACTCAAAGGGATAGCGAAATTGGCCTAGACTGGACGAGTTGGCTTTCGAACCCGGCAGAGGCGTAAGAGGGGTGGTGCTTCGGGGATGGTTGCGTCTCATATTTGACTCGACGATTCTGCTTCGTAATTGGATTAGAAAGGATTTGTCTTGATGAAGCTAGTTGTGTCTCGATTAGGCTATTTTGGTGCCGTTTCGTGGATGTTGTTCGGGGGCTGTCCGACGGGTTCCTGCCATAACAGTGGATGTTCGTGATCGCAGGGGTTGCTGTGACAGTTTGCTCCTTGCAAACTTCTCATGCTCTGCTCCTTTTTTTTGGTTATGTTTTCTGTTTTTTAGTTCGTTCTGTCGTTTGGTTTTGGTTGTGGACCTGTTTTCTATTTCTTGTTGGTTTTAAAAATGGTTTTGATGTTGTTCAAAAAAAATTGCATAAGTGTTAAAAAATATTGATATGAAGTCATGAATTAGATATATTTGTCATTCCAAATTAAATTTTTTTAACAGGTTTATACATTTCATGTAACAACCCAAACAATACTAACAAAGAATAATATTATTAACAGAAATTCATGCCAAAAACGGCCCCAATTCAACAATTAAAATCTTAAGGTTTGCGGTAAAGCAACCTATCACACAACTGAGATTAAATGGAAAATACTATAAGGAAGTCTTCTATAGTCAGGTGCCGCTCAAACTTTCTCTTTTCCATTACCCGATCCACCAACTTCGCGCCTACCTGAAAAAGGTTTTAGTTTTGAAAGAGCGAGGGTTAGACCGAATGTCTAGTGAGTCCCCTCAAAATACAGTTCAAAATACATGATACATAAAATTTTATAATAAAATTCCACCCATTCAGTTTTATAAACATAATCACATTCATAAACTCGCTTTCGGCACACACTACCGTCACTCGAAAGTAACAGCGTGTCTGGCTCATACTGCCTTAGATGGATCACACCTCCCAATTGGCATAAACGGGACACACCCCCCGGTACGAGCACAGGCGGGCCACACCCCCGACTTTGGCCATATAACTCACAACAATGTATGCATACATTTAACCAACAACGAAAACATAAATCTCGTTTAAAAGAAAGCTCGCATGTATAAAGCTCACGTAATAAAAGATGCTTTAAAGTAACTTAACCACTTGAAACCACAAAAGCGTTCAGTTAGAAAACTCACCTTCGGTCCTTGCTTAAATCCGTGCTCTAGCGATCTCATAACCTACGATAACATCGACATGACGGTAAGACACCCCTTAGGAAAGATAACTAATGAGAGGCGATTTCTCTCTCTTTCTCACCCTCTCTTGAACTTAAACAGCGACGCTCCCAAATTGGACTACCCAAGACAACAATAACCACTGGACAGAAAACTCTCTCCCGGGCGCCTCCAACTCCTGGGGTTCCCCGCCCCGGGTCTCCCGGGTTCCCAACCCCCGGGGCTCCCCCACCTCCCGGGGTCACGACCCAGTTCCTCGATCCCCCCCCGGGGCTCCCCCGTCTCCCGGGGTCACGGCCCGGGCTACTCATCCCCTCCACCCCCGGGTCCCCCGTCTCCCGGGGCTAACCACCCCGGGGTCTCGCTAACCAGCACGCCCCGGTACATACCAGGCCCGGGACTTCGACTACCACCGGGCGTTCGTCTCCCGAGTTCGTCTGGTCGAAATATTCTCACCCAGAGGCGATTAAGGGTTCTGCGCGAACCCCAGACCTCGAATAAACCCTAAGCTTCTTAATCCCACATATTTAACTTATCCAACTATGTGGGATTTGGACTCCAAACGACAATAATCAACCCATTAACATCTCAAATCATTAAGATGATTTAAGGAGTAAAAAGAGGTTTCCAATCATTCTCACTCAACCCCAACAAAAAG
The DNA here is from genome assembly GCA_023525745.1 of Arctium lappa. NCBI lineage: Eukaryota > Viridiplantae > Streptophyta > Magnoliopsida > Asterales > Asteraceae > Arctium > Arctium lappa. The sequence goes on from CM042048.1 coordinate 149,451,892, forward strand.
AACATCAGACCCTCCCCCCCCCCCCCCATTGAGGAGGGGTCTTACTCAAATTTACAATTTCATATTAGGAAAATACTTATTAGAATCTTTACATTGAAGAAGCTAAGATGCCAATCCCTTCAAATTCTTTCTCTTCTTCAATCTCCCCAAGACCTTGCTCTCTCTCTCTCTCTCTCTCTCTCTCTCTCTCTCTCTCTCTCAAACGATACTCCAGCCGCCAAGAATGAAATGGGGAGAATCCCTAGGGCTAAGACCCCCTTTTTATTCCTAAATTACACTTAGCCCCCCGCACTTTGGGCCTTGGTCGCTTTTTCTCCCAGACTCTAAAATTGAGTAATTTGAACACGGATATTACATTTCACACCTTATTTATACCATTTCTAATGATACTATTGTGTCTCCACGTTTTGAGTAAATCTTCAACACTGTTTGTATGTGAGTGATGGTTTCAACGCCCCTATTACATTTCCTATATAACCTTACCTATTACTAATCTTACGTTTACACAACCATCTATCTTTCATCTGTAAGTATTTGTGCGTGTATGTGTTTGTGTATATGGGCGGATGCAGGTTAAAGAGGAGGGGGCACATGCCTCCAATAAAAGCTAAAAAGAAAAGGTTATAAATTAGTTTTTTTAAACCTTAAACTTTCGCAGTTACCCAACATTTACTGTTAACATCCTCAACCTTCTTTTGGTGACTCACTGCTATCCGCAACACATTTACTGCTTTTGGTATCGTAATTTTAAGCAGTTTTAGTGTTTTTTTATGCTTTTTTATTTGATTCTGGATTTTCTTTTGGAATTCTTGTTAATTTTGTTAGATTATACCTTCTTCGTTGTTGTTAATGGCGTTTAACTAAGTATTCCCGAACGATTCAAAAATCGAATAACCCAAGACCGCTTAACCCGGATCTCATTTAGTTCAGATGGATATTCTGCTTTAGATTTTCTATACCCCTAGGTGTGCTCCTAATCACGTGACTTCCTGGATTAACCATTGTTTGTGTAAGTAATTATGTTGAAAAAGAGTACTCACAACTTTATCAAGAGTAAAAAATGTCTCTTTCAGAATTTATATGTTAGAAGTTTTAAGTTTTAACAAATAAAAAGCAATAAATGATTGGGTATATCGACTACATTATTTTGCCAAATATAGTAATAGTAGCAATCATTCTTTAACGCAAACGCAAGTTGCAACTTACAATCCAAACTGAAGACGTATTTTTGAAGTTGGCTCAACCTCATGATCCATAAAGATTTAATATTTATTCAAGTTTAAAAAATAAGCAAATAATAAACTACTCCTTCTGTCCCAAAATAAGTGTATCTATTACATTACTATTTTAGTTTGTCCTAAAATAAGTATCAATTTTTAAAAGTAAAAAGTCTATTTTCTCGTTCTATCCTTAATAGTAAAATGGAGAAAATTTTCTCTCCCTATAACTAGGGATAAACTTGTCTATTTGTTAATTAAAAAGTATAATTATTACATATTTATAAAATTGTATACATTTTTCATCATGAACAATTATTTTAAGACGAAAAAAAAAAATCATTCAATCATAAAATACATAAAATAACAATATATGTCATAGTTATATAGATTTAAAATATTTACTATTTATGATCATAGATAGAATCATTATTATCAACTTTCTCCATTGAAAGGAGCAAAACAAGCACAATAATTGAAGTGTGGGGCTTTGAACGCAATAATAACATTTTCTGGGTCCACCAACTTCACATGTGGCAAACTTTGTGTAGATGTGAAGTGACCAAATCAAATGGCTTTGTTCCTTGGATTTTGGTGAAGTCACAACCCATGTGTCACTTGGTTGGGACTTGGGACCCACAACTCACAAATACTCGATCATAACCGTAAAGGTTGTGTCGTACTAGTTAAGTCCCTGGAGAATATGGTGCAATATCCATCTGTCTAGGGTTCGAATTCAAGCATACACAATAATTGGGGTCACTAAGGCTTAATCACGACTGATATCTTACAGTTATAATTTGCTAAAAGCATCTCCAACAGTTTCCCTAAAATTTATCCAATATGGAGAACCAAAAGTCAAAATCTTCAAAAAAAAATTACATCCATTTCTAACAAATTACTCATTTTAGAGAATCCAACATCTATATCTATACTATATTATAAAGCAGGTATAAAAAACTCTTAAATACAAATTATTAGGCATAATGTACCATCATTTTATGCAATATTTTAAAAATCTCTTAATTTACAAGTATCAAAGCACAAGACACATATTACTATTGCAGGCTTCTAACACTCACCAATTTGGTATGTGCAGGACTTTCCTTTTATGCAGACATTTCCATGTATCACTATTAATTAATATATTATATTACTATAAATTTGTTTGGTTATTTTTTCTAGATGTCATTAAAATATATAAGATAATCATTGAATTATAACAAAATACCTAATTTTTTATATAAAAAACATTATATAATTAAGCCTAAATTAAACAAATTTATAAAAAAACATTATCATTTTTCTCAAAACCATCCAAAATCATACTGTAAATCGACAAAAAAAATAAAATAAAATGAAACATTAAAATTGCGCGAGTACGCTTCTAGTTAATTATAATATTAGAATATTTCATTCATTTATTAAAGAGTGAATTGTGGATTTGGTCCATGTGGTTTGATATTATTTGTGACTAGGGTCCCTATAGTATGTTTATTGTGGATTTAGTCCTTGTGGTATTCAATTTGTTTTGGTCATGGTCCCTCTGACTAACGCCTTCGTTAACTTCGTTAAATCAAAGGTTATTTTAGCATTTTTGCATATTTTTGTCTTGTTCTTATAAAAAAATAAAACAATATTTTTATCCACACAAATATGTGTGTGTGTGTGTGTGTATATATATATATATATATATATATATATATAACATCAAAATAAATAAAATAAGATATTATTTTATGATTTGATTTGTTTAAATAAAAAAAGAATCAGTCATATTAAATATGATTTAATTTTATTGTTTTAGTACTTTTGCCTATTTAGGTATGAAAACATGGTTGAAATTTATAAAAATGATTTGTTCAATTAAAGTTACGAAGATAATATTATGTATGGATCTTTCATTTAGTTAAAATCTAAATAGTTGATTTTGAGTTTTTGACTGAAAAACAATATGAAAATTGAAACCTCTAATTTTACGATGATAAAATTAGAGTTCATTTATCAACGGTTTTCAATTATTTTGGTGTTAAAATATCAGTAATAAGTTTGTTAGTTACAATGATAGTAAAAGAACAATGTAATTAAATCGTATTTAACTTAATTAAAATTTTAGTTCAATAAATCAAATCATAAATCATATTTTATTTTATTTGCTCTAAATAAAATAAGATATAGTTTTATGATCTGATTTGTTTAAATTAAAATTTTAATTACATTAAAACAATAAAACTATATCTTTTTCCACAATTACAATAAAATAATAAAATTAAATCGTATTTAATATAATTATTTTTAAAAAAAATTAAACAATCAAATAATACAATAATATATTATTTTATTTATTTTAATATCGTTATGTGTGTGTATAAAAATATTGTTTTTATTTTTCTTATCATAAAAGGACAAAAATTAGGTAAAATGGCTAAAATAGTCTTTGATTTAACGGAGTTAACGTAAGTGTTAGTCAGAGGAACTATGACCAAAACAAATTAAATACCACAATGACCAAATCCACAATAAACATACCATAGGGACCTTAGTCAAAGAAAGTCTCAAAACACGGGGACCAAATCCACAATTCACTCTTTATTAAAATATTATCTCTCTCTACATATTTGTTTTCAAAGTTTTCTATTGGTCATCTCACTTGGTAATCATTTTTGAGATAATCTCCTTATTTGGAGAAAAACCCTTCTCTCTCCTATTTTCTCCATTTTGGAGATAGTTTTGGGGAAGTTGTTGGAGCACAATTTAGACCCAAAATCCTCATCTTCTCTAAAATGGAGAAGTTGTTGGAGATGCTAAAAGATTAGTCTAAAAAGTAAATATTTAATTTTCATTTTACTCTTAATTATGTGATGGATAAAATTTATCTATGTGTAATTAAGGGTAAAATTGTCCTTTTGTTAATTAAAAAAGTGTATTAATCTAAAACTGTGTGACTTTTTCTTTGTATACATTTATTTTGTGACGGAGAAGTAATATACTCCATATTATGCATTAATAATATTTCATTTCTTCATATATATAATCATATGTGATTATGCATAATCTTTTGCATATATATACATTTATACCTCTTTATTCCATCATCTAAATATCTTTCCTTCTTGTTGTATTAATTCAAACGTATAAAATGATGTTGTTTTGACATACGGTAAAACCATTTTTTTTTTAATTTTCTCTAAAGCTCATTTCAATATACATTTGCTAAAAAGAGACATGGTGTTGACTATTATAAATTAGGGGCGTGTACGGCATGGTCTGATACAATTTAGAATCAAAACTTCAAACCAAATTGTTTATACGGCTTGGGCTTTTTTCAAGCTACAAACAAAACCATACAAGTCTCAAACCTCAAAAAAATCACACCACACAATGTGGTGTAGTTTGTAACAATCAATTGAATCACAATACTTATAATCTAAAGTATAAAAACGCGTTCAAAATTTGATGGTTCATAAAATACAAAATTCCAATATATCCAAATGCATAACAAAATATAATCAAACTTTTAAAACTGATCTAAAACAACAACAAAATGCACCAAAAGGAACAACCAAACTTCATCTTTCATCAAACTCTTTGGTCTTAGTATTCTATTCAAGATACACATATGCTCCAAAAGAAAGAAACGTTGTCCATCTTGGAACTAATTGACTTATACTTAATTTTGAATTTTTAAATATCATTTTTTGGTGAAATATATATATATATATATATACGATGCGGTTTGAACCATAATTTTGTAATTTAAAACCTTAAACAGAACCACACCGTACAATTTGATAAAAATATGAACCATAACTCTACCACAAAGTTTTCAACCGCACAATTTTATATGACACAATATAAATAATTTGTGCAATTTAATAGACATCCTTATTATAACTTATCAATTATCTGTTAAAAAATATTTTTATATTAAAGTTATTGGCATATATACTTGCATTTGTGATCTTTGCTTTTAGGCAACAAGCAACATCCCACATTCTATAGACAACTCCTTAGTGTTGAGTTGACACAAATGTAACATCATCCACAATCAAACTCCTTGTTGATTTTAAGTGTCCTAGGAGATAAATAAAATTTTAATATAATTGATAAAATAAAGAGTTCATTTTAATGGTTTTGACTTTTAAGTACAACTCATGCACTACAACCAATTAGGTTTTTTTTTAATGGCAAGTGAACACACGCACACATTCCTAGGGTATCCGGACTTCCACTTAAGGGTGCCACCCGACTAATTAATCCCCGTCAATCATGATCCAACCCAATTAAGGGTACCACTATGTGGCAGGGCCCATGATCATGGATGTCACATGATACTCACCACGGGGTTCGAACCTGGGTAGTCAAGGATACCATCCACTGACCCCCCATGATGTTACCTTACCACTGGGCTACAACCAATTAGGTTTATTGGACACTTAAAATATTTAAGCATCCTAATTGTATATTTTGTAGGACTTAAGTTTATAGGACCAAACTATAAATAATTATATCTAAAAGTGTTGCAACATGTTTATAGGACGCTTTTAGGTGTTTTAACAAGTTTTTAGTACGTTTTAAAATAAAGTGTGTTATTAGCTATTTTTATAAGACATTTTCGAGAAGTGTCCTATAAACCAATCTTTTTATAACCCACTTGTGTTTATAAAATGTTTTTTTAAGTAGTGTCCTATAAAATAGCTAAAAAACTCATTAAAACGTTTAAAAATGTCTTATAAATCTATTGTAACACTTTTACGGATCGGGTCGGGCCCACTTGGCCACCACTAGTGCATACATGACCATTGTTGAATTACCATTAATTACTAAAATATCAAGAACATTTACTAGTATCGTATTTAACCTGTTTTGTATTACAAAATTTTTAGTTTAAATTTTAAACCACCACTACAACAACATTGGGTTTATTGGACGTTTAAAATGTTCAAGTGTGCTAATAGCATACTTTATAGGACTTATGTTTATAGGATCAAACTATAAAACTATAAAAATGTTTATAGGACTTATGTTTAACATTTTTAGATAGGACGTTTTATAGTTTGATCCTATAAACATAAGTCCTATAAAGTATGCTATTAGCACACTTGAACATTTTAAACGTCCAATAAACCCAATGTTGTTGTAGTGGTGGTTTAAAATTTAAACTAAAAATTTTGTAATACAAAATAGGTTAAATACGATACTAGTAAATGTTCTTGATATTTTAGTAATTAATGGTAATTCAACAATGGTCATGTATGCACAAGGGGTGGCCAAATGGGCCCGGCCGATCGGTTAACCGGGGACCGATTCGACGCTTGACCGATCCGGTCCGGGATCGACCATAACCGGTTAAGGGCCCGAAATTCATAACCGGTTACACTTTTGGAGCGATTCGGCGGCCTAACCCGTGACCGGTTAAGGGCCCGACCTCGTCCGATCCGATTTTTTTTCAAAAACAGTAGTCGTTTATAGCCGTTAAATTACCGTTTTTTATAATGTTACCATTTTTTTTGCCTCTCACATTACGATGATGATGAAGAATACGACATTGACGACCTCGATGATCCAACGGCTTTTAACCGACTTGAAAAGTACGGGACTCTTCAATACAATCAATGGGATGAGGTGAATACGAATCTTTAATATGTGTAATTGTGTATTTTTTTATAATTGATGTAATTAATTCGAAAGTATAAATAAAACGCATTTTTAAAGTGTATTTGGGTGACTCAAATTTATTTTGTAAAGTTTAGTAATTGATGTAATTAATTATATTTTAAACTTTTTATTTAAAAATAAACCTTAACCGGTTTTGGGCCCGACCCGTAACCGAACCAGGATCGGTTACACATAACCTTACCCGGTTACCCGAGATTTTGCCTCAAACCGGGACCGGTTGAATCTTAACCGGTTAAGAGGGTTACTGTTTCGACCCGATAACCGATTGGGCCCGGTTCGTATCCGACATTTGACCACCTCTAGCTAGTTTGCACTAGGTTTGATCTGATTATAATGATGTTATGATTTTCATTATCTTGGAATAGAGAATAAAGATGCACATTCAGGCCCAAGGCCCAAAATCGGTTATGCGATGATCATAAATGGAAAACAGTTCGCAATAAATTGAAAATGATATATTGATTGAAGATAGAAATTAATATACAATTCTTAACACCATTGATGAGGAATTATTAAGTATTTCGGAAAACGAAGAAGATGAATACGAATATGAGAAAGATTGAAAAAAATTATTTTTATTATAATCCTCAAGCTTTATGAGTTATGGTGAGGACATGACGTTTTTCAAAGAATGTCCTAAGATACTATATACATATGTTTAGTGTTTTGAATAATATTGTGGAAAAAAATTAATTCATATAAATTAAGCTGTAAAACTTTAAAAAAAACAAAAACATTTATCTCAAATTTATAAGAAAATAATATTAAGAGTGCCACAATCAGGAGTCTTTGTTCACTAATTTTTTCAAATTTTAAAGAATTCCTGTTCGAGTCTTCGCGTACGAGAATGAGAGTATTGATTTTTACCTATTTAGGAATTCAGTTTTTAAGTTTCCTTGTGATGTTTATTTAAGTTTTATGTGTCATAGATTATTATCATTTATCCCCCATCGTTATGTGTTTAAGAAAATTAAAAAAAAAATGCCTTATAAAATAACATGTCATAAGCGTTGTAACTCACCATAACATGTCATAATGCTTTACAACATAAGTCAATCCATAGAGTAGAGTCACAGACAGTGGTGGATCCAGAATTTTTTCCTGGTGGGGGCACCTTTAAGGTAGTTTAAATGTCGGTAAAGTTGTCCGATGTATTTTTAGCTTAAATCCAACGTTTCGAGGGTTTTTTTTTGAAGTTTTTTTGTTGATTTTAAGGAATTTTCAAGTATTTTTGTCGATTTTGAAGACTTTTTTGGTTTTTTAATCGATTGGCGGAAGCAGTTTCACTACGCCGAGACAACTCTCCTTCAAGTTGAGCCAATGCACTTATTCGAGAGTTAATTTTGGTTTTTTGGTTGACTTCGAAACACGTTTTTGATTGATAGGGTTCTGGACAAAAAATTAATAGGGAGACATTAAGGTAGAAAGCTAAAAAATCTAAGTTTTAACCTTAAAATTTTCACTTTTTTTTCCTTTTTAATGGGGCCCATCCCCCCACTAACTAACATATACACCCGCCCCTGGTCACAGGGGTTAACGTAGCGACAAGGTCATGCGTTAAGGTCAGAATGCATCGTAACGAGTTATTTAAAACCATTAAAAAAAAAAATAGTCGTGACAATGATAACGGGAGATGCTCTAATAACTAAAACTGAAGTTTAGTTTAATTAAAAAGAACAAAATTTTGCCAAAAAAGGAAATTGGGAGGATGAGTAACATTAATGTCGCACGAAAAAAAAAGCACCTAAGCTGTGACCCTATCAACTCCCTATTCACTTCTGATATTCTGACACGTGGCTACATCCACACCCCTCATCAATCTAGCGTGTGTCCGACGCATGTCAGTGTTGACCTTCATTCAAAGCCAAAACAAAACAAGCCCAAAAGACGCACACAAAAGTCAAAAATCCAAGCTATGCCTTTGGTTCAATTTTTGTATTATTTATTGAACCTCAAAATTATTCTTGTTTAATTTATTGGTTTTTAAAGTGTTTTTTATAATTTTTTTAAAGTAAAGATTGAAAAATTAAAAGAGAATTACATTTAATTTTAATTAATTTTTTATTTTAAAGATTTCAACTTTTATTATATTATTAAAATAATCTATAAATTTATTAATTCAAGACATTATTTTAAAATAAATTATAGAAAATAATAATAGTTCAATTTTATTGATGAAAATGAATACATATTAATTTTTCTTTCCATATTTTCAATTTTAGTGAATTTTCTAAACGTAGTTTTCTTTATTTTTGAGACAATATAGAGAATTTGTTGGAGTAAAACAAAGAACAAAAGCCCAATTTTCTTTATCTATACTATATTATAAAGATAACATAAAAAACTCTTAAAAACAACTGTTAAAGCTTAATGTACCGCTATTTAATGCTAATTACTTAAAACTTAAATAAAGAATGAAAACTAAATCTCTTGCTATTTAATCATTATCTCTAACAATTTTAAACCCCTAAAATCACTCATCATTTCAACTTCCTAAAAAATCAAATTTTAAATATAGAATATTAACTAACTGATAAACATAATCAAAACGGGATAAACATCTTAATTTAAATATAAAGAATTTAAAATATATTATTTTTTATATATAAAACATTTTAATCATTATCTCTAACAATTTTAACTTTCTAAAATCACTCATCATTTCAACTTCCCAAAAAACCAAATTTTAAATATAGAATTTAACTAACTGATAAACATAATCAAAACGGGATAAACATCTTAATTTAAATATAAAGAAATTTAAAATATACAAGATAATCATTTAATTCTATCTATATTTATATTTATACTATATTATAAAGATGACATAAAAAACTCTTTTAAAACTTAAATAAAGAAAAAAAACTAAATCTCCTACTATTTAATCATTATCTCTAACAATTTTAACTTCTTAAAATCACCCATCATTTCAACTTCCTAAAAAATCAAATTTTAAATATAGAATATTAACTAACTGATAAACATAATCAAAATGGGATAAACATTTTAATTTAAAATATATAAGATAATCATTTAATTCTAACAAAATACTTATTTTTTTATATATAAAACATTATATTATTAAACCTAAAATAAACAAATTTATAAAAAAAATGTTATCACTTTCATAAAACCATCCAAAACCGTACTCTAAATCGACAAAAAAACAAAAAATAAAAGAAAATACTAAAATCGTGATGTATCTCGCTGCATTGCGCGAGTACGCTTCTAGTTTTAGATAATATGTTGGAGATGTTCTTAAAGGTTGTTTGCTAAATACTTATTGGTAAGGGTTTTCTGAATCATTTATTTTACGAGGGGAGCATGACAATGATTAAGAATTTTACCCGCTAAGATGCATGACAACAATGAGGTTGTCTCTCGGCAAGTGAGGGAGAAGACTATTACTTGATTAACACTAACCATGTAAAGAATGATAGGTCAGTAAGGTACTGACTCTTGCCTGTGAGAATTTGGTAAACATCCCTTCGTTACTACAATAGTCGTTTAAATCTTTCTAAAAAATAATATATGTTGTTTTATTTGGATACAAGTTTCATACATACATCTTCAATTTTGTTCTATTTTGAAGCAAATTTTAGTAATACCTTTATTTTTATTAGTTGGTTATAAATTGCACATTATTCTTTTTGTTACAATAACTCTAAATTATAAAATTATACAATTCTAACCAAATTAAATTGTTCGTGCATAACTATTAATTATCATTTTCTTAAAAAAAAAATACATTATAACACACATTTAAATAAGTTTGAAACGTAAAAATGAATGTGTAACTATCATTTCCCTTACACTGAAGAAAAAGAATGTGTAACTATCATTTATTTTTGTGTACTTTTAACATAATCTTTTTTATATTTATAATATTTATCGTCATTTTATACATTTATATTCATTTAAAATAAAAATAAGTTATTTAATAAAGAGTAAGCTATGTTTTTTATCCCAAAGGTTTATTAAAAACTACTATAATAAACTTTTGAAATTAAGTTTGTAGTTTGTAATGTATTATTTGTTTTGTCCCTTGACTAACTTTGTATTTTTTTTAAAATTAAGGGTACTTTGGTTCTTTTACTTTTTTATTTTTCTTATTCTTTTATGAACATATATATTTCACATCTCCATATCCGATAAACTTTCACCTCTTTTCCCCTGGCGACCTATCCCTCTACGATTCCCTGCCCCCAACAACCCCTCCTCTTAGTTGTCCACCCTCTCCCCTCCATCATTCATCTTTGATGAACACCCCCTCCCCCTCCCTCTCTTTTTTGCGATGAAGATCCCTAAATCTTGGTCTCTTTTTTTGTTGCAATAAATGGGTTTCAATCGTATTTGCATTATTCCATTCTTGTAGCCTAACGATCAACAACCCATCTCCCAATTCTTGACAAAAAAAAATGTGCAACAAGCGGGTCATATTTGAATCGGTGCAAAACCCTAAAATCACAAATCTTTTTAGCGATATTTTAAGAACATGTTGCATGAAGAGGTGGTGGGGTTGGGTTATGTCGATGTTCTAGGTGGTGCAAGGGAGTAGAGGGACGAGCGGGAGAGAGGAAGGAGGAACCATGGTGAATTGGTGATCAGAGGGGAAACCGGGAAGGGGGTGGAGTCGATGGTGGAAAAGATGATGAAGTATGTGTACATTTATAAATATACATAGAAAAATATGAAATATTTATATGTTTTTATCATTTATATACACGTATTTATAAATGAAAATTAGATTAAATGATAAAAAAAATTCATTTTATTTTTAGTATTACATATATAAATATACACATACTTCATCATCTTTTCCACCATTGACTCCACCCCCTTTCATGTTCCCCCTCTGATCATCAATTCATCATGGTTCCTCCTTCCCCTTTGCCTGCAACTTAACAATTGAAATTTAACGGAGTTGCAAACAACAAGAACGAGCAATGTATTTTGAAAATTTGGAGACAAAAAATTCTATTTTTTGACAAACCACGTAAATAAAAAAGATAGTTTACTCTTTAATAAATAATAAAGGAAAAGGTGAAATAAAAATTAAATTAAATTGTCTTTTTCAAAACGTTTTTTTTTCTTCTTTCTAAATGGCTATGAACCATCGACTTAGTAATCATCAAATCCTTATTCTCCTCTTATCCATCTACTATTTATTTGACAAAAATCTAATATTCCAAATTAATTAGTGGTTGATAAAAAAAATTAATATTCGTTTATTAATACACCGTTAATTATTATTAAAAAATAATTTAATTAAAATTGTTGGTTGATTGGGTTCTTAAGTTGTATAGTTATTATGTCCGGATGAGGTTTTTTGCTTTAGGATGTTACATTTGTATTAAGGGAAATTGTAGAAAAAATCCAACAAAGTTCTCCATTTCAAATTATTAAATTCCTAAATTATTTTTTTAGAATGGAAAAATTATCAAAATTTCTCATGAATGATCAAGTTTTAGAACTTTTTTTTTATTAAATAAACCATCAAACTTTTAAAAATTGATTACCTATAAGCTTAACCCAAAAAAGACTATCTGAAACCAGCTAGGATTGTTTTAAAATACAAAAAAAAAAACGTAAATGAGTTTATTGTTACCGTTTCTAAACCCTATATCATTCAAACCCTCCTCACTCTGTGTCGCCTTATTGTTGTATGCTATCTATTACTATCCATCATCGATGTTGGCCCCTGCCATCGGTCTCCCTCTTTTTGATTGTTTTCTTTTATTCTCCATCTTCTTTTTATATGTCTATACGTGCTTCATTAAAATTGTTGTAAAAGAGGGAAAATCAAAAGAAAAAAAACATATAAAAAAGGGAGATCGATAGCAGGGGCTACCGGGGGCGACTAGCGTTATGGCAAACAAACAATGATGGGTCAATGAGGAGTAGCGAGGGGGAGCGATGCCGTTGTGTGAGAGAGGTTTGAATGACGTAGGTAGGGTTTGAGAACGATAATTTAGCTTTAAAATCTTCCTAGTCGGTTAGGTGTATTTTTTTTTGGGGTTAAAAGAATATTAGATAATCAATTTCTAAAAGTTCGATAGCTTATTTATTAAAAAAAATGCTTAAAATTTTAATCATTTAAAATAAAAAAGTTCAATATTTTTCATTCAAAAATAATTCATGAACTTGATCATTTAAAATGGAAAAATTCAATATTTTTTTCTCTGAAATTTTCCCTTAGATTTAGATTGGAATATTACCGTATTCAATCTTCTAATAGTATTTACCAATCGATATATATATCTTATTGGTATAACATTAACAAAATTGCATTTATTTTATTTATTGTATCTTTACATTATCATGGAAATGTTTTCACGAGAGTTTGATGATAGTTAGTAAAATATATTTCTATTTGTCAAGGCAAAAACTATAAAACTAAAAATAAAATCCATGTTAAAAACATATTTACAGTATACTTACATAGTTACATGTATGTATATGCTTAACGAAAACGTAAAGTTCGGTTTTGTATACTGTTTAAAGAAAATATTTTATTATTAAATAAATGTTTAAAATATCTAATAATAACGATAAAATAAATAAAATCTATCTGCAAAAATAAAAATTAATGATTCCTAAAAGAGACTCGGGGCGGACCTATTCATGCACGAATGGGTCCCGTGCACCCGCTTAACTAATTCTCGCAAGTAAACTTTTTTTTTATGTATGAAAGGTGTACTTGCTAAACTTTGAGTGGTACTACGAGATATTATAAAATACAAGAAACATGCTGAAACTTTGGATCACGAACTTGTTGGGTGTGCGGAAGTAAAAAACATGTGGCTCCTAATAGGAAGATGGTGGAAAAGAAATTTGGTAGATATCGGTTCAATTCAATATCTTATACAAGAAGGAAATCTCACTAGTTCGAACACGAAAGGTATAATTCTTTGGAACGGGGTGAAATAGGCAACCCTCTATCTAATATGGTTGCATAGGAATAAAATCATTTTCAAAGCGGAGAAAGGCAAATTAATAGATCTCTTCTTTGAGTTTCAAAGGAATTTTTTTGAGTGGGTGAATAAAATTTCCCAAAATTTGTCGATGGGATGGACGGAGTAGCTCGTTGATCCAATTATCACGTAAGGGTGGGTCGTGGTGCTCCACTTTGCAGGCTGGTCCGAGGAGGAGAGGTTGTGGCTGGAAGAGGGCGGAGCGGTTTGTGCCTCGCAAACTATGACATTCTAACTATCTCGTACTTCCTTCTTTGGTTTAGCCCATGCGGCTTCGTTTGATTCCTGTTTTGGTTTTGTTTGTTGCGGTTGTTGTGTTTTTGTTTTGGTTTGTTTTGTTGGTTTAGAACGTTGTTTCGTTGTTGTTTGGGTTGGTATAAATTGTTGCTTTTCACCGTTCAAAAAAAATGACTCGAAAAAATTTCCTCAAAATCAATCAAGAAACAGAAAAAGTCTCTTGAAATCAACAAAAAAAAATCATTGAAATCAACCAAAAAACTTAAAAAATCTCGTGAAAAGATAGAATTCAGCTAAAAATATATCGAACAGCCTTACAGTTACAGACTTTTGATCCAATTTAAAGGTGCACTTGTTTGGCAAAAAAATCTGGGTCTGCTACAAAGACAAAAGAGAAATATTCTCTTCAAGAGCTTTTGGGACTCGGCAACCTCCATTTCTTATCTACTTTCTAATATTAGAAAGAAAATATATGTCGTATCGACTATCTTCATTATCTAAAAGATTAACCTAAAAAGGTTAAATAAATAGATAAAAGATAATCTTTGTATATATTAAAGCAACAACCAAGGTGAATGATGTGACATCATGAGAATTGAGTATTGGGATATTGGTGAATTGTGGTTGATTTGAGACATCCCACATTGGTGAAAGATTGAAAGATTTGCAATAGAGTAACATGTATAAAGAAAGAGAGATAGGATGTTATTGTGTCAACTCATGGGTTTGAGTCATAAAGTTATCTTATTTGGATAACACTATTTTTACAAAACAAGTCTTATTATATAAAATCAATCAATCATCAAACAAATTTTATTATATAAAATCAATCAATCATCAATATATTTATCTATATCTTTATATATATTAAAGCAACAACCAAGGTGAATGATGTGACATCATGAGAATTGAGTATTGGGGTATGAGTTGTTCTATGTGCATTATAGTTTATTTACTATGGGCACCATAGTCTATACATTAAATATATCAAATGTCAAATCTAATCTTAATCACTTATCCATATGTCACATTAATTTGATTGTTTTTGTAAATTAATAATTATAGTTACATTTTTGGTCCCTAAACTATAATCCTTGTTTTATTTTATACCTTTTTGTTTTACATTTTTTATTTTACAATTTTCCATATATTAACACATATAATCGTATATTAACTAAAATAGAATAAAAAAATACATTTTAATTTTAACAATTTATACCATTACTATCGTCTTTTCGATACCTTCGAAATGAGCTCAATATTGAATATTTTTGGATTTAATTATACATATAATCGTATATTAACTAAAATAAATTAAAAAATACGTTTTAATTTTAACAACTTATACTATTACTATCGTCTTTTCGATACCTTCGAAGTGAGCCAAATATTGAATATTTTTGAATTTAATTATTTTATTATATATCAAAAATTACTTTTTAAAATATGTGTGTCTGCACAAGATGACGATAGTCAGTGTATGTTTATAGAAAATTTCAATAAACAATCATAGTCTATTTTCTAAATACAATTATATTGACTTTATTTCAATTTATTTTATATCTTTGTGATAAATGACAAAACAAAAATGTTAGATTTTACAACTCACCCTAGCCAATGCATGTGTTTTGAAAAAATCTCATTTAATTTTTTTTAAAAAACAAAACCACCTTCCACCTTTTAAAAAAAACAAGGGTGTTGCTATATGCACCCTAGTCTATATGCCTAGGGTGTAACTGGATCGGAAAACCAAGCAGTAATTATCCCATTCCCTCCTCACAATATCACTAGACTAGGGTGTAAATGACATGTAGACTAGGGTGTATTTAGAATGACCCAAAAACAAAATCACCTTCCACCCTAGCCAATGCATGTATTTTGCAACTCACCCTAGCCAATGCATGTGTTTTGAAAAAATCTCATTTAAATTTTTTTTTAAAACAAAACCACCTTCCAACTTTTTTTTAAAAAAACAAAACCACCTTCCACCCTAGCCAATGCATGTATTTTGTAACTTTTAAACCACCTTCCACCCTCTTTTCTTCTCATTTCTCACAAACACACTCTCTCTCTAGAAACTCTTCTCTCAAATTCTCTCTACTATTCTCTCATCTTCAAACATTTATCATCAAGTTCTTCATATCTTCATCATATTTGAAGATCATCAAAGGTAAACATCAAAACTTAACCTACATGTTTGTAGATGAACATCCCAACGACATGCAACATTTTCTTTATTTTGTTCATTTATTTTATTTCTTTCGACACCAACCCATTTGTGGTTATGGTTAAAAAGTTAAAATATGTTTAAAAAAGGTAAGTGAATTTTAAAGAATACTATTAAAAAAGTTAAAATATGTTTAAAAAGGTAAGTGAATTTTAAAGAATACTATTAAAAAGTTAAAATATGTTTAAAAAAAGGTAAGTGAATTTTAGAGAATACTATTAAAAAGTTAAAATATGTTTAAAAAAAGGTAAGTGAATTTTAAAGAATACTATTAAAAGGTTAAAATAACTTAATAGTTGTAAATAACATATTTTAACTTTTTTTCATTTAAATCTGCAGGAAAAAAGATGACGGAAACTTCAAAATTTTCCACCGAGCAAGTATAATATCCAATTTTATTATTATTTTCATGTGTGTAATTAGTTGGTGTATCTAGTAATTTTTTTAACATGGATTTTTTTCTCTCAATTTTTAGGTGTTTGGATCTCGTGAAGAATTAATTACTTGGGTGCAAATTGTGGCACGCTCTCAATGTTTTGTAATCGTCACTAGACGATCTAGGCCAAGTTTTAGTGGATACATGTCTACAATCGTACTTGGTTGTGATCGTGGTGGTGTATCTAGAAGTAAAGATTTTGAAACCAAAAAAATTAATTGTCCCTTCGAATTGTTGGGAAAGTATTTGAAGGCACATGATGTATGGACGTTGCGGGTTGTATGTGATTATCACAATCACAAGCCGACAATGTATATGGAGGGTCATTCTTATGCAATGCGATTGTCTGATGATGAGTCTCGTTTGGTGCAACAGTTGACAAGGCTGAATGTGAAACCACGAGATATTTTGTCAACGCTAAAAGAACGAAATGAAAATAACGTGTCTTCTCTAAAAACTATATACAATGCTCGTCAAAAGTTTCGCATGAGTGAGCAAGAAGATAGAACCCCCATGCAGAATGTTATGCACATTTTGCAAACTAAGGGGTACGATTTTGAGTATCGTTTAAACGATACTACTAACCAGTTGGAAGATTTGTTTTCATTCATCCAACATCATTAAAGATGTGGCAAGCATTTCCACATGTGGTGTTGATGGATGCTACATATAAAACAAACAAGTATAATCTACCATTTTTGGAAATTGTTGGTGTCACGTCTACAAATAAGACGTTTTCTATAGCCTTCGCATTCATGCATAGCGAAAAGACAAGCAACTATACGTGGGCGTTGACTTGCCTGAAATTGACTATTAATGGATCTTTCTGCCCTCGTGTTATCGTCACCGATAGAGATCTGGCGTTGATGAAAGCGTGCGAAGAAGTATTTCCACAAAGTAATCATTTACTTTGTAGGTGGCATATATTTAATGATATAATGAAACATTGTCGGGCTCGTATCAGATTGCAGAAGAATTGGGGTTCTTTTCAAGCAAAATGGACAAATTTAGTTGAATCTCCAACACACACTGCATACATGCAAAATTATGCATACCTCCAGGCATTATTGTTCGAATGTCCAGGTATCATTCATATATATTTTAAAGTCATGATTTGTTTAGAAAAAACCATTCATTCTATCACACTCATTTGATTTTCATTTTTCTTCGCCTTGTAGATGTTTTTACCTATCTTCATAATGTTTGGCTAGACAAGTATGCAGACAGATTTATGTCATTGTGGACCGATAAACATATCAATTTTGGAAATTCAACAACAAATAGAGTTGAGAGCCAACACGCCAAGTTGAAAAAACATCTAGATTCAGGGAAATGTGACCTAGACAAATTCATACATGATATTGAAGAAGTTGTAAAGTCACAAGACACTGCTATCAAAGAAAGTCTTGAAAGATGCACAATCATTCGCAAGCCAAAATTCAACAACTCGTTGTTCCAGCAACTACAGAGTTTTGTTTCAGAGTATGCTATGGATAACATTTTAGAAGAGCTTCATCGATCAAAGGGAGTTGTCTTAACTCCGGAGAACTGTGGTTGTCAACTGCGTACTTGTTTTGGGCTACCGTGTGCGCACGAACTTGCGATATACATCGGTGCAGGTATGTTCAATTGAAATTGATATTCATGCCATTATTACTTATTAATGATATTCTAATTTTTTTTATGCAGATATGCCCATTCCATTAGATTCGGTTGATACTTTTTGGAAAAAACTTGATTTGTCTCTTTCTATATCTGTGGAATATGGTGATCTTAATTGTGATCATGATATGGAAAAGTTTAAAGAAATATTCAACAATCAACCGGATCATGACAAATCCAGTTTTTTAAGAAAGTTGAGGGGGATAATGGATCCATCAAAAATCTTGATCGGTGAACCTTCGGTCAAGAAGAACACTCGTGGACGCCCAAAAGTGAAGCGTGTTCATCATCAAACTCAAGTTCCTCACAGATACAGTTGTTGGGGCTTGAATCAAGAACTGCCTACACATAGTTCATTCTTCATGGACTTGAACGATGACCCACCTAGGCATAACCCATTCTTCATGGACTTGAATGAGGAACCACCTAGGCATAGCCCATCCTTCATGGACTTGAACGAGGAACCACCTTGGTATAACTCATCCTTCATGGACTTGAACGAGGAACCACCTAGGCATAACTCATCGTTCATGGACTTGAACGAGGAACCACCAATTTATAGCTCATCCTTCATGGACTTGAACGATGAACTAATAAGCCAATCTTCACACCAGATTGACTTAAACGAGATACTGCCAGAGGGATATACTTTATTGTTGAAGCAAATTCTAGAAATCTTTCATCCATACATCACGAATATACAAGATGTAAGGGTGATGGGAATTGTGGTTTTCGATCAATAGCTGTTTGTCTCGGGTATGGCGAAGACCAATGGCTCTCTATTCGTCATGAATTATTAGACGAGTTAATGAGTTCATATGGGGCATACTCTACAGTTTTCCATGGAATCGATGAAATACTTACTTCGTTGTCTTATTGGGATTCACCAGCACCAGAGCAACACTGGATGACTATGCCAGAGACAGGTATATTGATAGCCAACAGGTTTTGTGTGATCCTTCACCTTTTAACCAATGGAGGCTCTATGACTTGTTTTCCTCTCTAGAAAGGTCCCGAAGAGTTTCAATATCATCGGGTCTATACAATTTCACATGTAAACAACAACCATTATGTGATGGTCCAGTTAGAAGGAGAGTACCCAATGCCTCCCATTTCAGCATTATGGACCCGTCACAAAATCCCGTCAGCAGCTGGATGGGAAACCATATATATGTCACGTTTAGAATTCTATAAGAAACTCAAACCAACTCAAAAAGCTTTTGTAAATATAACGGATTAGTTGTTAAAAATTAAGTTTTATATTTACTAATCATGTTATATTTGATTTTATTATTTAAGCGAAAGTTTATTTTTTCATAGTCTTTTGTATTATATGTACCACTTTTTTTATATAATCAAGTGATTATTATTATTATTATTATTATTATTATTATTATTATTATTATTATTATTATTATAAAACTAAATTTATTATGTCAAATAAATTTTATTTTCATTTATAGTTATTCTTTTTATATTTTTTGTTTTTTTATTAAAATTTAAGATTAAATTAATGTGTTTTTCTAAAAGAAAAATACATATACAAAAAATTAAAAAAAATAAAAAAACTATTATTTATATTAATATGAAAGTGAATATCATTAAAAAAATGTAAAAAAAAATAATTAAAAGTGATAAACCTACAAATGATTACATAATCATTTTTTTAATTAAAAGTATAGAAGTCATATCATAAACCTACAAATGATTGCATTGATTTTAGAATTGTATACCTATAGACACCATAGACTATGGTGCACATAGCAACACCCTTGGGGTATTGGTGAATTGTGGTTGATTTGAGACATCCCACATTGGTGAGAGATTGAAAGATTGCAATAGAGTGACATGTATAAAGAAAGAGGGATATGATGCTATTGTGTCAAATCATGGGTTTGAGTCATAAAGTTATCTTATTTGGATAACACTATTTTTACAAAATAAATCTTATTATATAAAATCAATCAATCAGCAAACAAATCTTATTATATAAAATCAATCAATCATCAATATATTTATCTATATATATTTATTAAAGCAACAACCAAGGCGAATGATGTCCCACATTGATGGAGAAAAGAAAATTTGACAAATGTTAATGGCTATATAAAAGGTGGAGATAATGAATCCAAATGTGAAATGCTTAGGTTGGTTCAATGTAAATTTCAACCATCATCATATTTCCAAAAAATATTTGTTTAAAAGTATATAGTTGACTCATTTAGGCTATTTTCTTTTGTAAAAAAAGATTATTATTTATTATTATAATAACAAATGTTAGTGGGTATATTAAAGGAAAAAAAATAATGTATTGAAATCAATATATTTACCAATATCAAAGAAATGATAAAACATCAATCAAGGTGAATGATTTGACATAATGTGATTGAAAAATTTTCAAACCTTGGATTGTGAGTTTAAGTTGGTTATCCTACATTGATGGAGTAAATAAAGTTTTGCAAATGTTAGTGAATATATAAAATGTGCAGATGACAAATCCAAATGTGAAATGCTTAGATTGGTTAAATGTAAATTTTAACCACCATCGTATTTCCAAAAATATTTGTTTAAAAATATATAGTTGGCTCATTTTGGCTGATTTTTTTTTTGTAAAACAAGGTTATTATTTATTATTATAATCTTAATCTTTATTTTTATTAAATATTGGATTGTGAGTTAAGTTGATTGTCCACATTGAAGGAGAAAAGAAAGTTTGACAAATGTTAATGACTATATAAAAGGTGGAGATAATGAATCCAAATGTGAAATGTTTAGGTTGGTTCAATGTAAATTTCAATCATCATCATATTTCCAAAAAATATTTATTTAAAAGTATATAGTTGGCTCATTTCGACTATTTTCTTTTGTAAAAAAAGATTATTATTTATTATTATAATAACAAATATTAGTGAGTATATTAAAGGAGAAAATAATGAATTGAAATCAATATATTTACCAATATCAAAGAAATGATAAAAGATCAACCAAGGTGAATGATTTCACATAATGTGATTAAGAATTTTTCAAACCTTGGATTGTGAGTTTAAGTTGGTTGTCCACGTTGATAGAGTAAATAAAGTTTTGCAAATGTTAGTGAATATATAAAATGTGGAGATGACAAATCCAAATGTGAAATGCTTAGATTGGTTAAATGTAAATTTTAACCATCATCGTATTTACAAAAATATTTGTTTAAAAATATATAGTTGGCTCATTTTGGCTGATTTTTTTTTTGTAAAACAAGGTTATTATTTATTATTATAATCTTAATCTTTATCTTTATTAAATATTGGATTGTGAGTTAAGTTGATTATTGTAACACCTTAGGCATATCCCATATCGGCCGTGGACATGAGTGATGCTGAGTGTTATAAGTAATATCTTGGCATTTCTAACAACAACGCGTTTTGGGGCCACAAGCACGTCAGGTTCTGGGAACTCTAAGGTTAAGCGTGCTTGGGTGGGAGTAGTCCCAGGATGGGAGACCCCCTGGGAAGTTTCTCATCAGGTCGCCAGAAACAAATCCGTGCGCTACACATTGGTTAAATCCAGGGGCAAAGCGGACAATATTGTTGTCGAGGCAGGCGGGATGTTACAGATGGTATCAGAGCCACTCCTGTGCCGTTCGGGATATGGGGCAAACCTCATCGAGGACGATGAGTCCCAAGGGGGGGTGTTTGTAACACCTTAGGCATATCCCATATCGGCCGTGGACAGGAGTGATGGTCGGTGTTATAAGTAATATCTTGGCCTTCCTAACAACAACGCGTTTTGGGGCCACAAGCACGTTAAGTTCTGGGAACTCTGAGGTTAAGCGTGCTTGGGTGGGAGTAGTCCCAGAATGGGTGACCCCCTGGGAAGTTTCTCACCAGGTCGCCAGAAACAAATCCGTGCGCTACACGTTGGTTAAATCCAGGGGCAAAGCGAACAATATTGTTGTCGAGGCAGGCGAGATGTTACAATTATCCCACATTGATGGAGGAGAGAAAGTTTGACAAATATTAGTGAATATATAAAATGTGGAGATTATGAATCCATATGTGAATTACTTAGGTTGGTTAAATAAATGTAAATTTTAACCACCATCTTATTTCCAAAAAACATATTTGTTTAAATCTTTATCAATATATATATATATATATATATATATATATAATAATAATAATAATAATAATAATAATAATAAAAGATAAATCAAGAAAAATGACTTGCATCATGAGGTTTGAGTATTCTTCAAATCTTGAAATTTGGTTGAGTTTCATCATCTCACATTGGTGAGAAGATGAAAGTTTTGAAGTAGGAATAGATTATAAGAAACGAGGGATGGATGTTTTTGTATCAACTCATGTGGTTGGTTAAATATAACTTACCTGTAACAACCCAAAACTTAACATAACTATTTAAATAAGATCCAACTCCTACAAACGGATCCCAATACAAAATTTGATATAAAAGGATTGACATGGTCCAAAAATCAAGTCTATTACAACCGAGAGACTATAATAAAACTGTAACTATGCCGCACTAAGGCCCGCTCTCTAGCATGCTAGCTCCTAACATTTCTCTTTTTCTTTAGTAGATCCCGAAGTAACCCTGTTACCTGAAAATGAGATTTTAAGAAAAATGGAAGCGAGGATTAGACCAGATGGTCTAATGAATTCCCAACCTCGTCCAGTTTAAAGTATGCAAAGAAAAATGCATAATCAATAAGCAATAATAATCTCACAACATTTGTGACACGTGAAGTGTCGAGATCCATGCCAAACTCGTATAATTTTAAAATATAAAGAAACCCCTCCACTTATATTTTTAAATAAAAAATAATTGAGAAAAAAATTGCACCAAAATATTAAGGGAATTTAATTAAAATACCCTTTTTTGAAAAATCAGTACCCAAAGTGCCCCAAATCTTGTAATTTTTGCTAAAATACCCCCTAGGTTCGCGTTTTTAGCCGCGTTTTTCCAAAAAACGCGGACTGGTACTGTTTGGATCCGCGTATGGGTCAAAACACGGGTTAGGTCCGCGTTTCTACTATTTCACGCGCCTTTCCAATATTTCACCTGCAATTCAATTCATTGAATTGTGATATTTATTAAATATTTACAGTTTATATCCCTATAATTATTTAGTTAGTTTACTTTATACCTTTTACTTTTCTATTATTCATTTTATACTTTTATAATATTAACACACATAATCGTATATTAACTAAAATACGTTAAAAAAATACGTTTTAATTTTAACAAGTTATACCATTATAATCGTCTCTTCGATACCTTCGAAATGAGCCCAATATTGAATATTTTTTGATTTAATTATTTTATTATATATCATATATATTAAAATTTTATACACCTATAATTATTTCGTTAGTTACTTTATACTTTTCTATTTTTTATTTTACACTTTCATCATATTAACACATATAATCGTATATTAACTAAAATATGTTAAGTAATTTTATGATATATAAAAACGTATTTTTAATATATATGATATAATAAAACATATAACGTATTATATATCATATATATACTACATATTTTTGGACAAGTTATTCATAATTTATGTTATATTTCTTTCTACCATTTTACTAATAACGATATTTTAGTAATAACGATATCGTAAAAATAATCGTTATTCTACTAAAAATATCGCTATTCTACCATTTTAGTAAAAATAACGATATTATACCATTGGACTAAAAATAACGATATTTTAGTAAAAATAACGATATTCTACCATTTTACTAATAACGATATTTTAGTAAAAATAACGATATTCTACTATTGGACTAAAAATATCGTTATTAGTTAAATGGTAAAAAAAAGAATAACATAAATTATGAATAATTTGTCCAAAAATATGTAGTATATATGATATATAATACGTTTTATTTTTTATGGTAAAAAGAAAAATAACATATGCATACGTTTCATACGTTTTATGTAGTACATATGATATATAATTAAATAATTAAATCCAAAAATATTCAATATTGGGCTCATTTCGAAGGTTTCGAAGAGACGATTATAATGGTGTAACTTGTTAAAATTAAAACGTATTATTTTAACGTATTTTAGTTGATATACGATTTTATGTGTTAATATAATGAAAATGAAAAATGAAAAATAGAAAAGTAAAAGGTATAAAGTAAACTAACTAAATAATTATAGGGGTATAAAATGTAAATATATATATTAAATACCCACAATTCAATTCAAGATATATCCGCGTCCGCGTCCGCGTTTAAATCCCTATGTCCGCATTTAAATATCCATGTCCGCGTTCAACAGTGGAAACGCGGACCTGACCCGCGTTTTGACCCACACGCGGACCCAAACAGTACCAGTCCGCGTTTTTTGACCGCGTCCGCGTCCGCGTTTAAATCCCTATGTCCGCGTTTAAATATCCATGTCCGCGTTCAACAGTGGAAACGCGGACCTGACCCGCGTTTTGACCCACACGCGGACCCAAACAGTACCAGTCCGCGTTTTTTGAAAAAACGCGGCCAAAACGCAGACCTAGGGGGTATTTTGGCAAAAATTACAAGATTTGGGGCACTTTGGGTACTGATTTTTCAAAAAAGGGTATTTTAATTAAATTCCCAAATATTAAAGTACAATAATCATTTTTTTTTAATTTTAATTCATATGTTCATTTAAAAAACTATGAAAAAAAGTTACCTTTTATTTATCTATACTATATTATAAAAACGGTATAAAAAACTCTTAATTACAATATTTTAAGCACAAATTACAACTAATTAAAGTCAATTACTTAATTTACAATTTCTTAATACTTTGGTACAACCTTTCTAAGCACAGTATCTCACATAATCATCTATTTGTGCAATGGATACTCATTTATTAATATAACTATTTGTTTTTTTGGTGGAGGATTTTATAAAATAGATTTTATATTAGCATAATCTATTTTAAATGTAGACTTTACATTTAAATCTATATTAATGAGATGTAATATAAAATCTTTTTTCTTTCGTATTTTTTTATATTACATCTCATAATGATTTTTCCATATTTTATTTTATAAAATCTTTTTACATAATGAGATGTAATATAAACTCTTTTTTTCTTCCGTATTTTTTTTGCATAAAATCTATTTGTTTTATAAAATCTACACGTATTTTATATTCGCATAATATAAAATCTACACGTATTTTTTTTTGATAATATAAAATCTACACATGCTTTTTCACGAGCATTAAAAGAAGAAAAAAGAAGGTTGATATGAATTAAAAATAAAAAATAACGAGATACACTAATAAATTATCGTATTCTTTAAAATAAAAATATTCCGCAATACTTTCCAAGTTAACCAAGTGTAAAGAAAATAAAATAGAAACGATGTAAATATAAAAATATTCTTCCATATTTTTAATATATTTACATTTAAATGTAAAATCGAAAATGAAAATAAAATATTTTAAAATATTCTCTACATTCACTATAAATATATATAGCTTCTCTATGTATCATCCGAGTACAAGAGGAAGACGAACGGTCGGGTGTCAATGGCGGAACCTGCAACTGAACAAAAGGTATTCCACTATATTTTTGTTTCTTTGAAAAACTACTTTTTTATATTTTATTTTATTTACTGAGGAGTTGTTTATATTTTTCAAAACCCACAATCACAGCACAAACTCATAACAACAAACGATTAAAAATATATGCAAGTTAACCACTTATGAAAATACATTCGTTTTTCACATTGTATTTCATTAACTGTTAACAGAGAATTTACGTTTCATTTTAACTCGGTTCAATATTCCAACAAAAAATTTATTCTCTCGTGCAATGCACGGGCCCAACACTAGTCTATACTATATTATAAAGATGACATAAAAAACTCTTAAAAACAAGTTTTAAAGCTTAATGTACCGTTATTTAATGCTAATTACTTAAAAAACAACCATTAAAGCTGTATGTACTACATTTAATGATATTTATTAATTTTCAACCATTATCTCTAAACATTTAACTCTCCTAAAATCATTTACCAATTTAACTCCCTAAAATAATTTTCAGCATAATTAAATATATAATAAAAATCAAATTTTAAATATAAAATTATAAAATATAATTAAAAAAATCTAACAAAATATTTTATAAAAAAAAATTATATTATTAAACAAAAATAAATTACATTATATTATTAAGTCTAAATTACACAAATTTATATAAAAAAATCATTATCACTCTCTCACAACCAACCAAAATCGTAATGTAAATCGACAAAAAATAAAAAATAAAATGAAACATTAAAATCGTGATGTATCTAGCGGCATTGCGCGAGTACACTTCTAGTTTAAAATAATGGTTTATTGTTATTCAAAAAATAAATAAATAGTGATATTCAATGGGAGCGTTCTTTACACCAGGGGTGCTCACGGGTTGGGTTGGCTGGGTCGAAGGCATTTGAACAACCTAACTCAATATTTACGGTTTGAAAAATCTTAACCCAACCCAACCCAACCCAATCAAAAGTGCAACCCAACCCAACCCAAACCGTGCGGGTTGGGTCGGGTTGAAATTTAATACCTCATTTCACAATCTAACTAAGTGATTCCGCTTAAAAAAACTAAAATCAAAACAGATATTTAAAAATAAGGTTAATAAGAGAAAAGAATAGTAGAAGCGGAGTATCCCTTGCCTCTTGATTCTATCGATTTTGAAGATTTTTTAAGACTTGAAGGTTTAATTCGTGCGATTTTAATCGACGTGGTCTCGTGGACAGATCTAAACTACGACTAAGATAGGAAGACTTGAAAATTAATAGAAAGAAAAGACAATAAAAGTCTAAAACCATTATAAAAAAATAAAAGTGTAAGTTTTTGGTCGGGTTGGCGGGTTGGTCGGGTTACTTTGGGTTCAACCCGTTTCCAACCCAATAGATGCGATTTGGAAAAAAAAATGTATCGGGTTACCTCGGTTTGAGTTTTTTTGCGTTTTTTTCGGGTTAGGTTGGTCGGGTTAGTCGGAAATTTGAGCATCCCTACTTTACACACCCCCTTTTATTTTTTTATAAAAAAATGGTGGTGAATGTAAGCATTACCAACTTATATTATACCTATTTTGTCTTAAAATAAATGTTATATTACTAATTTAATTTATTTTAAAATAAGTATAAAAAATAAATATTTAGTTTTGCATTTTACCCTTAACTTTTTCAAAAGGTAACGGTAATAATAAAAAACGGAACCACAATAAACAAGTCAAAACTCTCTCTTCAAGGAAAAAAAACTACGAGATGCAGTAAGAAGGAGGGGGAGGGGAAATGTAACAACCCACAATCCAAATATAAATATGCAATATGATATCCCAAAGCGCCAATACAAAACATTTCAAGTCCCAAGATTACAAAATATGACAGCGGATACATTCTACCACGGCCGAGAATCTATCTATCAAATTATTAGAGGAATCAAGGAACTACAACTCTTTATGTCTTGCGGTCTTCACCGCTAACTTCAGACCTTCTCTTTGCCTTTTGAAGAAGTTCCACTAATGCTCTTACTCGAAAAATGGTGTTGGGTCATCTGAAGATTTGAAGATGACCTCCTGATCTTCCATCTTATATCATCCTACTTAGAATATGTTTGAGGTTCTTTTAGCAGCTTGGTTTCTATACAAATGTTCGGTGAAGTCGAAGATCAGCCGAAGAAGACAAAGAAGGAGTACATCTCTCAAAGCGGATTGAAGATAGTCTCCTCAGCCTAAAGCCAAGCATGCCCAAGTGATCAACACCATCGGCCAGGATGGTGTCAATCACATATCTTCAGGAGCCGAAGATCTCTCAAGTCTTCGGCAGCCGATGATCTCTCCTTAGAAGCAGAAGATGTTCTCACATCTTCAGGAGCCGAAGATGCCTGAAGATTTCTTTCAAACACATTATACTTTTCTGACAAAGTATATTTGTGATATCTTGCTTTGATGTGGACCTCATCCCAAAGATCAGAAAAAGTAAGTTTGTCTCCTACACTCTTTTAAGGAAAGATCCACACCATCCCTGCAGGTCAACACTTCAAGACAAAGTCACTCCAAGACAAAAGGTACATCATGTACCATGCTGAAGACATGTGTCCATCCCTTGCTCAACAGGTGTCTCATGCATTAAATGCATGAGCCATTATAATATGATGGATGTTTCAACATGCAAGATCAACCAGCTCTACTACCTTCAAGTTCTCTAAGGGGTTGTTCAGTAACGGCTTAATGGGTTGTATGATAGATATGGCTTATTCGCTCAACTATATCTAGTTGTTCGGTAGGAGCTTATTCGTTCAGCCGATGGCTGAGCAAATCAGCTACAAAAACCAAGTCATATAGACTCAACCATTAAATTACAATACTTTTACCTCAACTACCCTTTCTCTCCAACCTTCTTCTTCCTTAACTTCCTTTCTTCCATGGTTTAAGGTGAAAAGCTGCTCTCCATCCAACTTTTGAATCTGATTTCGTCGAACCAAAAACGTCAATGCTTAAATTTCGTCAGCTTCTTCAGTGCTCAAATTTCGTCAGCTTCATCGGTGCTCAAATTTCGTCGAACCAAAAACGGCGAACACTCGAACTAATAAATGGCAGAGAAACGCATGGCGACTAGGTTTTTTTTGGCGAGAAGGAGTCTTCCATGGAATTTTGTTTGATTTTCATAAATCTTTGTTTTGATTGGTTTGTGTAATGATAATGGGACGGTGGATTCAACTTTTAGTGTTGCTTCATTGATTTTGATCCAAAAGGGGCTCCGATCTCCCACTTGGGTTTTTTTCCTATGGCCGGCACATGTATTTTAGGTTTCTTCTATTTTAGGTTAATGTATTTTAGGTTTCTTGTTTGTTTTGTGATAAATTTGGGTTTTTTTTTATATTTGGGGTTTCATTTGATTTTATTGTTGTAAAAGAATTGATTTTATTATTTGTTTGTTATTGTTTAATCAACATTTTGTTGTTTTATAAAATTTCATGTTTACGGAAGGGTAAAATGGTCATTTCTGATATTCAGACTGTTTATTCAGCACAACAACCGAACAACAACTTAGCTGTTAACACACAGACAACTATATTCATACAGACAACTATATCTATACAGGTCTTAACAGAAAACGAACCGAACATCACCTAAGTGCCCGACAATTTCTCTCTACGAAAATCTTATTGTTTTCTAAGTGTTTTACAATTGTTCTTCATTCTCTATGTGTAAGATTGTTTGAACATATCTCATATGTTCTCTTCCGCAACAATCAAAGTTTTCTATGTGTAATTCTTGATTTCAAATCAATAAGAATTAAATTAAGTGAAAAACTGTGTGTATTGTATTCAACCCCCCTTCTACAATACTTTTCTTATTTACTTACTGCTATTTGGGACCAACAAGTGGTATCAAAGCGGTTTAGTTTAACTCAATAAACTAGATCCGCAATGGCAACCTCTTCTTCTTCTTCTTCTTCTTTAAACAATGCTTCTTCTCAAAACACCACTGTTGTTTCATACGACAATGGCTCTATAGCCAAACCACCAAAGTTTAACCCCAATAACTTCTTCTTGTGGAAAAGTCGTATGATACTCTTCTTAGAAGGAGTTGATAGCAGATATCCTACTATTTTGCATGAAGGTCCTTTTATTCCTAGAGTTTGGGACCGATATAATGCAGACAAGGGAAAAGCTGATGAGGACTCTTCTAAGGAAGAAAGAACTCCAGCTACTGGGAGACACATTGTAAAGGACCCCAGTAAATACAATGATGAAGACAAACGTCTTATAGCTCTTGATACTAAAGTCAGAGCCATCATTGCCCTTGCTCTGCCTGATGAGGTCTATCACTCTCTTGTTAACCTCACCACTGCTAAAGAAATGTGGTCTACTTTGTGTGTTCTTTATGAAGGTACGTCTGAGGTGAAAAAGAGCAAAAAGATTGCTCTTGTAAGAAAGTATGAACTCTTTTCTCGTGAAAAGGGTGAATCTATCTCAGACTACTACAATCGTTTTAATAGTCTTCTTAATGATCTTAAACTTGTGGGTCGCATCTATGATAATGAGGAAGTTTTGTGCAAGTTTATGGACTGTCTTCCTGAGTTTTGGGAAAATATCTGTACTTGTATCAAGTCTACCAAGGATCTTGATTCCATGTCTCTCACTGCCTTGTACGGCACCCTTTTCAACTATGAGCAGACTAAACTGCTTAGGAAGTCAATCACAAAAGACATCAAAGGCTCTTCTCTAGCTCTTGTCGGTGAATCTTCCAAAATTATTGTGTGTCCCTAGGACCACCTATCCCTCAGATTATGATAATAATAGTCAAGAGGATCCCAATGATCCTTCAGAAGCCTATCTTAGTGAGGCTGATGACGAAGGTGAGGAAATTTCCAGTAACTCTCGCTTCTCTTCGAGAAAATCTAAGTTTTCAAGAAAATCCACTTCTACTTTTTCTAAAACCACTCCCTCTGACAAATCAAATGAGGAATGTTACAGGTGTGGGAGGAAGGGACACTTTGCTTCTGAGTGCAGAAGCAGGTCTTCTGATAAATCCAGACTACTCTCCTCTAACCGTACCTCCTCTAGGTTTGTCAGAACCAAGTCTAATTCTAATCAACCTTCTTTCCAAAAGACAAATATGTCTGTCTCCTCAAAGTCTGACCGGGCTGAGAAATACAAGGCAAAATATAAGAGAGAGAAGGAAAGAAATGAAATCTTGCTTAAAAAGGGAAAAATTCAAATGACTGAAACCCATGATTGGGCAGATGAATCCACTTCTGAAAGTGACAAAGAAATGGCCAACCTTTGCTTCATGGCTAAAATATATGATGTTGATGAGGGAATAATAGGGGTCCCCAATTTTACAATTGTATCATTTTGTGAGGATACAAAGGAGGTGGTTTTGGGTTTAGCAGAGTCCCCGGGCCCAGATGGGAAAATTTCAACACCTGCCGATTGTGGAGAATCGGTGGGGTGGAGTTTGTGGTTTGGCCCTTGAAACCTTCCTTAGCCTCTAGAGAAGAAAGGGAGGGGAAGAGGTAGAGTGTCGCCGCTAAGGTTGGGGTGTGACCTGGGTAACCGCCGAAGGTTCTTTCGGTGGTATAGCCATTTGGGCAAGTGCGGCGGTGCCGGTAGCGGTTGAGAATTTATTGCTAGCCGGCGTCACTAAGGAGGGGGAAGAAGGGTCCACTACAGTTGAGGGACCTTTGGACACCGGAGTGTCCTTAGTATCACCCCATTGTAGATCGAGAGAGTTTATGAAGGAGAACATACATGGCAGTAGAGGGCGATCGGTTTAGAGAGAGACATTGTTCAAAGGGTCTTCATGACTTTCTAAGTGTTGGTCGAAGAGTCATCACAAAATCAATTAGAGACCAAACAATTTTTCTCCCCCTATTTGATGATGACACCAACACATGGAGAAAAAAAATGGTACTGACACTCAGAAAAATTACAAGACACGAAGAAACTCATAAATTCAGTAGTTTTTTTTTTTTTTTTTTTTGGGGGGGGGGGGGCTCTTTTTTGTTTTGTTTATTTTTTAATTTTTTTACAGCCGCCGAATTGAGGTTTGTTTTAAAAAAAACAATTTTTTTTCTAAAAGATTCGGCTAAGCCGAAAGTTTCTTTTTCAATTTAAAAAAATAAAATAAAATTTAATAATGTTTTTATTCCCCAACCGATTTGTTTTAAAAAAAAAACTTTTTTAAATTTCTTTTTTGATTGAGCCGCCGTTTTGGTTTTGTTTAAAAAAAATTCCTCTTTCCAGCCGATGGATTTAAAAAAAAAAACTTTTTTTTTCTTCTCTTCTTTTACATCTCTTTCGGCTCTCTCTCACCACCCACAACACCCCCACCTTTCCCCCTCCTTCTCCCTTCCTAGCCGAAGACCCCAAACACCCCCTTATAACCCCCTTAGCCGAACTCCCCCACCCCCTTAGCCGAACCCCTAGCTAGCCGAAATACCTCCTCCCCACAACCCTTTAGCCAAACCCATCCCATCCCTTCTTAACTTTTTCGGCTCCTACACTTCCTCCCCACAACCCCTTCGACTACAATCACCCTCACCAAACTCCCTCATCCACACCCTTCGGCCGAAATCAATCATACCACCCACCATTTCTTTCATTTTCGGCCACCTAATCCCCCCCTTTTTTCGGTAACCGAACCAAACACCCTCACCATTTATTTTTTTTCTCGGCCAAACACCCTCCCACCCCAACCATCCCCTCGGCTCCCTCTCTCTCGGTCCCTCTCCCTCTATTTCGGCTATCTCTCTCACTCTCTATCCCACCCTCGGCTACCGAACATTCTCCCTCCTCACACCCTTTTACCAACCGAAACCACCACCCCCTCTTTTTTCTTCTTCGGTTCTCCTCTCTCTCACTCTCCCCTTCGATTTCTCACTCACCACCACCGAAATCCATATCTCGATCCCCCCTCCAACCGAAAACCTCCCTAGCCGATCTCTCTTCTCTCTCCCCTATTCGGCCTCTAGCCGAACACCCCCTCTCCCTTCTTTCGGTCTCTCTTTCTCTCTCACTCTCTCTTTGGCTATCTCTCTCTCACCCTCTCTTTTTTTTCTTTCGGCCCCCAACCAACCGACCCCCCTTGTAACTCCCCCCCACCGAACAACCCCTTATACCCCTCACCCCACCGAAACCACCCCTTATCACTCCTACCTTCGGCCTAACACCCACCGAACAATTCCCCCTTACCTCCAACCGAAACCATGCCACCACCAAAAAATTTCAAACCCCCTTCTACTTTTTCTCTTCGGCCCACATCACACACCAAACACTTTTTTTTGTTTAGTTCGGCTCCCCCTCTCCATTCCCCAAGTCGGCTGAAAACCACTCACCCTCTAGCCGAACCCCCCCCCCCCCTCACTCCAATTTTTTTTTTTAGGCTAAAACCCCCTCCCCTCTCCCCTCACCCTCTAGCCGAACCTCCCCCCTCCCCCACTCCATTTCTTTTCGGCCATACCCCCCCTTCTCTTGACTTTTTCCTACATCCTATTTTTTTTCATTATTCCCTTTCCCCATTCTTTTACTTTCTCACTTTTTTATTTCCCAAGACTAACCTAACCCATCCCATCTCTTCCTACCACATCTCAACCAATTTCTTCCTTTCCCCTATTCTCTCTTCCTTTTTTTTTCTTTTTCCAAAAAAAAAATCAAAAAAACAAAAGAAAACAAAAAAAAACAAAAAAAAATCAAAAAAAAAAAAAAAACAAAACAAAAAAGAGCCCCCCCACCCCCCAAAAAAAAGGCCACTGAATTTATGAGTTTCTTTGTGTCTTGTAATTTTTCTAAGTGTCAGTACCATTTTTTTCTCTATGTGTTGGTGTCATCATCAAATAGGGGGAGAAAAATTGTTTGGTCTCTAATTGATTTGGTGATGACTCTTCGACCAACACTTAGAAAGTCATGAAGACCCTTTGAACAACGTCTCTCTCTAAACCGATCGCCCTCAACTGCCAGGTATGTTCTCCTTCATAAACTCTCCCGATCTACAATGGGGTGATACTAAGGACACTCCGGTGTCCAAAGGTCCCTCAATTGTAGTGGACCCTTCTTCCCCCTCCTTAGTGACGCCGGCTAGCAATAAATCCTCAACCGCTACTGGCATCGCTGCACTTGCCCAAATGGCCATACCACCGAAAGAATCTTCGGCGGTTACCCAGGTCACACCCCAACCTTAGCGGCGGCACTCTACCTCTTCCCCTCCCTCTCTTCTCTAGAGGCTAAGGAAGGTTTCAAGGGCCAAACCACAAACTCCACCCACCAATTCTCCACAATCGGCAGGTGTTGAAATTTTCCCATCTGGGCCCGGGGACTCTGCTAAACCCAAAACCACCTCCTTTGTATCCTCACAAAATGATACAATTGTAAAATTGGGGACCCCTATTATTCCCTCATCAACCTTTTCCTTGGTTGATAAGGATGACATGGACTCCTTCCCTATCCAAGGTGCCGCTTCTCCACCTCACAGCCTATCACCCAGGATTCTCAGTCCTGATGCTTCTGCACGATCCAAGGATGAATTTGCCCTTCTAGGAGCAGGTTCGGAGGATCCCGAAAATCTTCTGACTTCTTAGTTAAGAGGGAGTATGAGTTGAGGGGGAGCATCTTACCACTCAAGCTTAAACTCTGCTGAAACTAATTTTGCAATGGACTATGTGATCAAAGCCACCTGACATTAGTTGAGGGGGAGTATGAATTGAGGGGGAGAAACCAACCAATCAAGTTCTAACAATCCCGACTACTGTATTCTGTATCTTTGTATATATTTTTTCTTTCTCATTCTTTATTCATTGTATTCATTTATTCGTATGTATAGCTATACTTTTTCATTCTCTTGTAAATGTCAGATATACCAAAAAAAAGAATGGTCTATGTGAAAAGAACCCAAAAAGAGTAAAGATGGGTCAAAATGAATTTATTCAGTACACTTTTTGTTCTATTCTTTAGTATGAATGTCATCCTCAAATAGGGGGAGATTGTTGGGTCATCTGAAGATTTGAAGATGACCTCCTGATCTTCCATCTTATATCATCCTACTTAGAATATGTTTGAGGTTCTTTTAGCAGCTTGGTTTCTATACAAATGTTCGGTGAAGTCGAAGATCAGCCGAAGAAGACAAAGAAGGAGTACATCTCTCAAAGCGGATTGAAGATAGTCTCCTCAGCCTAAAGCCAAGCATGCCCAAGTGAT
Source organism: Arctium lappa (assembly GCA_023525745.1). NCBI lineage: Eukaryota > Viridiplantae > Streptophyta > Magnoliopsida > Asterales > Asteraceae > Arctium > Arctium lappa. Next base: position 149,487,033 of record CM042048.1, read on the forward strand.
CAACACCATCGGCCAGGATGGTGTCAATCACATATCTTCAGGAGCCGAAGATCTCTCAAGTATTCGGCAGCCGATGATCTCTCCTTAGAAGCAGAAGATGTTCTCACATCTTCAGGAGCCGAAGATGCCTGAAGATTTCTTTCAAACACATTATACTTTTCTGACAAAGTATATTTGTGATATCTTGCTTTGATGTGGACCTCATCCCAAGATAAGAAAAAGTAAGTTTGTCTCCTACACTCTTTTAAGGAAAGGTCCACACCATCCCTGCAGATCAACACTTCAAGACAAAGTCACTCCAAGACAAAAGGTACATCATGTACCATGCTGAAGACCTGTGTCCATCCCTTGCTCAACAGGTGTCTCATGCATTAAATGCATGATGCACTATAAATATGATGGATGTTTCAACATGCAAGATCAACCAGCTCTACTACCTTCAAGTTCTCTAAGTGCCCGACAACTTTCTCTCTACGAAAATCTTATTGTTTTCTAAGTGTTTTACAATTGTTCTTCATTCTCTATGTGTAAGATTGTTTGAACATATCTCATATGTTCTCTTCCGCAACAATCAAAGTTTTCTATGTGTAATTCTTGATTTCAAATCAATAAGAATTAAATTAAGTGAAAAATTGTGTGTATTGTATTCAACCCCCCCTTCTACAATACTTTTCTTATTTACTTACTGCTATTTGGGACCAACAAATGGTTTTTATATTTTAGAATGCGAGGATTAGACCATGAGGTCTAGTGAATTCCATCTCTAAACAAATCATAAAGTTCACAACTTTAAATCGTAAAAACAATCGTAATGCGGTTGTACAGAAATAGATTAAGCAACCGATTCCACATAAGGGTATTTGCACAGTAGTCTCAACTCCCATCACCTCCTCGTGATGTTCACACTCGGGGCCACCAGTAGATCCCCATGGCCCCCAGTAGATGTTATATTCGTGTGCGTAGGAAACAAATTCAAGGCACACGGTTCAACCAACCTCCCAAGGATTTTCAACAATCCAAGGTACACAAACACCCTTGTGCAAGCCGGCTCCACATACAAACATCAATTCATGAAAAAACATAATTATATAAATAAATTGCACACGTAAAACATGTAATGTTTTCACGGTTCAAGGTAACATGTTTCTTTAAAAAAATATAGATAACATCATCAAAAAGGAAACCATTTTCAGTCATTAACAAAATGGGTTAAGGGAATTCACCTGATCGTTGAAACCCCACACACCAAAACTCACTCCTGAACGCCTATAGATCAAATCACATAGAACCCAATTAAATTCTGCTAGCTCCCATTAATTCTGGTTGGAGCCTGGTTCTCGACCGACATGCACCCGGGTTTTAACTCGGTTTCCGGGACGAGTGCATAACCGGGTTTGTCTGGTTCCTGGTTGGGGCAATAACGAATTCTCGGCGTTCACTCCTACCATGTTTATCGGTTTCCCATTCTCCACCCCTACCGGGTTTACCGGTCCCCACTCCTACCGGGTTTACCGATTTCCCTTCTTACCAGGGTTTTCCCCCAGTTCCCAGCTATTGGGCAAGAAAACCCCTGGACTGAGGTTTACGAAGGATTTCAATCCCAAGGCTTCCAAAATCAGAAATAAACTCAATAAGAATCCCTATTTATCCCTCACTAACACTATTTGATCGATAAGATGCACTATAGTCTAAAACTTCCAGAAATCTCTTAGAAAGGAACAATCAGGTTCTCAAGATTTATCCCAACCAAAATATACACAAATCATAAGGAATCAATAGAGTGTAATAGATGAGGCTTACCTTGAAGAAGATGAATCCCCCCAACAATTAATTCCCTTTCAGCCTCCAAATTCTTACATAGACTCCTCACGTCGCAACCTCCAATTTCCAAATGAGAGAATTAGGGATTTTCCTTTCTTATACCTTTCAAAATTTCCCTAAGTTTCTTAAGTTTCATCTTTTCATACTATGACCCCCAAACTTCTCAAACACTAAAATTTTAGAGTAATGGTTATTACAGGAAAGAAACAACCTAATACACTAAGGCCGAAAGAGGACTAGACACAACGCCACCAAAAAAGGCTATAAAAAACAAAATTTAAAAGGTTTGTTTTATCAATCCACGACTCCAAAATGATTGAACCTTTTTAATCTTCTCGAGACCCATTGAAAGACACAAACTTGCAGTTCCGTGAAAAGAAGCTCCACAAATAAAGACTTTATTTTTCTGAAGACGAAGATGTTGTGGTGATCCCAGATTAGATAATAAGTACCCCAAAGGGTTACTTGCCAAATGCTCTTCAACCAAGGCGAGAAGCAAGTATGACCTTGAGAATTTAAGATTTCCTCCGTCGAGTTTCCGAAGTCGGTATCAATTCCCCACCATCTATGAATCAGACCCCAAATCCCTCTAGCTTTATTACATGACCTGACGATGCAATGATCCAAAGTCGGACCCCTCTTCACAGCAAGGCATAAGATCGCGTCTAAATCGATGCCCCGATTATTCAAAACAATCCGAACAGAAAGTTTACCGTGGGTTAACATTTCTTTCTTTATATTTAAGAGTAAAATTGTCTTTTTATTAGTTAAAAAATATAATGATTACATATTCCTAAAACTATTATATTCTAAAAGTCCAAGAATAAATTCATATTTCATTTATTTTCACTTATTCCATTATTTATCTCAAGCTTATTTTCTAGAATAAAACCAAATCAAATAGAACATATATGATATATGTTATTAAATTTATTTTTTTGAGGCAATGTAATTGAAACAACTCCAATAAATATTTAACACGACTGTGGTGACTAGTTTGAAAAATGAATAAATTATAATTTGGAAATAAAAAGCAAAAGAAACAAAAACACCAACACAACTTGCAATTCTTTTCTCCCTTTGTGTTCTTTATTTAATTATTTGTTAGATCTAACCACAAAATATTGTGGACTTTTGACACGATGTTCTATTCATTTCAAAACGACAAACATATTACTATATGAAAAACTAATATGACAACATATAAATACAGTATTAGATTTTATTTATGTGGAAAAGTCGTAAAAAGCCCATTTAATATCGATCCAATTAAACTATGTTTCTTTTTATAGAAAATTCTAAAAATAAAAAGCAACTTGAGATTCTTTTTTATATGGAAAACTGTTGTGAACCAACGAAAGTTTAGATACGTATATCTATAACCTTCATAGATATTTGTTTTCATAAGTTCGGATAAAAAATGTTAGATTGACGTTTCTGGGGCTAAGCTTGTATTTAGCATGATCTGTATTTTATGATGGACCAAATCATCATATATTTTAAAACTATAGGGGTGAAAACTAAAGCTTTATAACAGTTTCAGGACCGCTTGAGATCACGGCTTCATCTCAAGATACTGCGTCAAAGGAGTGATGTGAGAGCTCAATATGTGGTCCGCACTTATGACCATTCTTCACTCATCAAGTCAATAAAACTGGCTCTCTTGTAAATGGACGGTAGTATTTCTAAGTCGCAACAAATCATTATCTTTTAGACTTATTTTAATTTAACAATTTGACCATCACACAAGTTGTTATCAATCATTTCTGTTTAAATATATACCTAGATGTCAAGTATGAGTGTATGACTCATCACGAAACAACACATTTTGGCATATGATGATTCCCACATTAGGATCGTGAAAGACTTGTTTAAAAATCGAATGAAAGTATAACTTTAACGTAAATGATAGCAACAAACACCATCCTTGTGACTATCGGCTTCCACTTAGTAAGCATGGTGTCACTCTTCACTAATATTAACTTATATTCTTAATCTTAATTTTAAGTTATTTTGCATCAAGAAAAGGACATCCATATTTGCTTCATCGTATAAAGAATTTGACGTTGAATATGACACTTATGTATTGTTCAGTGGATTATTTAGAATACTTTCAATGGATATACGGTAACAAAAAAAATCGAATGAGTCATTAAAAAACGAAAAGAAAATCCACATTTGCTTCATCTTAAAATTGTAACCAAAATGCAAGCAATCCCAAAAAAGGGACCTAAATTGTACAAGTTTATATGTAGAAGGGGTGGAATGTGTAAGTGACAGAAGAGTATTGTTACTCTTTATTATAGATAAATTTGTTAGAGTATCTCCAACAGCTTCTCCAAAATGAAGAAAATGAAGATTTTGAGCATTTTTCTGCTGCAATAGTTTCTCCAAAACTCTCTAAAATGAAGAAAATAGGAGAGAGAGTGTATTTTTCTCCAAATTTAGAGATATCCCAAAAAATGGTTACCAAGAGAGAGAAATTATTTTTTATTATATTCTACCAATGAGAAAATTTGAAATGAAAGGTTTGGTTAGAGAAATAATATTTTATTAAATATATAATCAATGATTTATCTCCAATATGAGGAATCTGTTGGAGATGGATGTAATTTTTTTAGAGATTTTGATTTTTAGTTCTCTATTTTAGAGAAATTTTGGGGAAACTGTTAGAGATGCTCTTAAGAATCATTTATTGATGGTTAGAAATTACGTAAGAATATTTTTTAGAGTAAATTACGGATTTAGTCCCTCAGGTTTGGTGTTCGTTACGGAATGGGTCCTTTAACTTCAAAAATTACATGATGACCCTCCCACTATGCATTTTGTTATGGATTTGGTCCATCGAGCTAACAGTCGTCTATTTCCTCCGTTAAGCTAGAGGTATTATGGTCATTTTACCTATTTTATTTATTTTTCCATTTTTTTATTACTTTACTTGAATATTCATCCATAACCTCAAGAACACCAACATCATCAAAATTCAAAAAACTCAAATCAAACTCATGTTAACAATCCAAAATCCTAAATCAAACCCATATTCAAAAATCAAAATCCTAAATCAAACTTGTTAAAAATCCAAGAACACCAAGAACAAACCCAAATCAAACTTGTTAAAAATCCAAAATCTTAAATGTTCATCTTCATCACCAATAACCCTAAATCAAACCCATATTCAAAACAACCTAAATCAAACGTAGATTAAAAATCAAAAACATAAATCAAAAACATAAATCAAACACATATACAATAATCAAAATCAGACTCACTTAAGAAGAGAGAGATCTGAGAATGAGTGAGAAGAGAGAAAGAGAGAGAAGATAGAGGGATTTGAGAGAGAGAGAGTGATAGAGATCGAGAGAAGTGAGAGGGATATGAGGTAGAGATCGAGAGAAGAGATATAGAAAAGAGAGACGATGCAGACCACAAGGAGAAGAAGTCGCCGGAGAAGACGATGTCGCCGGAGAAGGTTTAACGGTTTTCGTCCCTGTGTTCGTCAAGCTCTTCTCTCTCTCTCTCTCTCTCTCTTCTCTATATCTTCTCTCTCTCTCTCTCTCTCTCTCTCTTTTGGTGTTAAATATGGAATTAAAGTAAGAATATGGAAATACCCCAAATGGGGTTATGTAATTTCACTAATTTTGGTTTTGATTTTGGAAACATCTCACATGGGTTTGATTTAGGATTTTGGAAATATCCCAAATGAGTTTGATTTAGGATTTTTGATTGTTAACATGAGTTTGATTTGAGTTTTTTTGAATCTTGGTGTTCTTGAGGTAGGGGATGAGTATTCAAGTAAAATAATAATAAAAATGAAAAAATAAAAAAATAAGTAAAATGACCAGAATGCCCCTCGTGCTTAACGGAGGAAATAGACGGCCGTTGGATCGAGGGACCAAATCCATAACAAAATGTGACACCCGTAAATTCCTGTCTGTGAAAGCCAATCCTTTGAGAAATCCTTGATTCTGATCATAGAATTTCATCCCTTACGCCTTACCTTTTAAGCCTTATCGCATCGTGGGTGCTCCGGATGAAAATGGAAGAAATCGGGGCTCGGGACACTCTAGGCGATAATGCCCTGGCGATAGTGCCCTGGGCACAATCGCCGGACACAATCGCCAACAGAGTGGTGCCCGCGGTACAGTTTGGGCAATAGTGCCCTGGCGAGAGTCCCAAGCCGGGCACAATCGCCTGCGGCCTCTGGTTGTTTTAAAATCAATTTTTGAGCAGCCCCACCCCATTATTTCTCAACCCATTTCACTCTTTTCTCTCTAGAAACCGAACCCAAACCCTAAAATCGGTTTTATACCTTCAAGTCACCAAATCCATGATGTTCCAAGTGTTCTCCTCCACCTAACAAATATTAGAAGCTCCATCTTCATCTTCCTCATCAAGTTCAACGGTTGGGAGTTCGGGTTGAAGTGTTGGATCGGGTGTTCTCGGAAGCCTCATCGTCTTCAAGAGTAAGTTTTCTTGTATTAAGGTTATAAATGCTCCATTGATGGTTTCTTAGTGTTTGGTTTCTCAAATCTCGGATTTGGTAAGTTTTGGAGAAAACTAGGGTTTTGATCTCGTTTGGGGTTTTGGTATATTGTTTGGGGAAATGTTTCTAAATGGTTGAGTATGGGTATTTATGGTTTGAAATGTTTGGATCTAGGTTTTGGAAGTTTTCGGCTTGAGGATTCAAGTGGTCCTCAAAAGAGCTCATTAGGTGAAATCTAGATTTAGCCTAAATCTAGCAAGGTGAGTTCAAGTTGATTTGTGAAAACGGTGTACATGCCAAAATGTGTATTTTAAAGTGTTTTACATGAAATGGTTAACTGCTGATAAGTTTTGAGTATTTAGAAGTAAAATATGTTTTACTTAGTTATTTGTCAAAGTGTGAGTATTTGGATAAGTTTTCTTACCTGGTAAACTTGGGTTGTGTTAACCTCTTAAAATGCTTCTTTTGGGTTTTGAATGTTTCCAACAACTAAATAACATGGATTACGTATTCTTGGTGATTTTGTACAAGTAAGGTCTATTTTATGAGTTATACGTCTTTGACGATTTTGTACAAGTAAAGTCTAATTCATGTTTTATGCATTTGGTGTATTTGCATTCATAAACACTTTGGAAATCTTGAGTCCCATCTCATATGGAGTTTTGGGTAAATCTAGTCTTTGAGGTACGTGTCTTCATAAATGTTATTTAAAGACATTCCACTATTTTGGAGACCGGTAATTATTGGTCAAACTGATTTGGAGCTCTTTAGCTCGGTATTGGCTTAAACGAGTCGTGTGGACATTTGTCCGGATTTTTAACCGTCGTGGGTTTTGGATATGAAGATACTTAATTTGTGTCATTGGTGGGTTACATGTTTTGGGAGCTTTGGTCTTTCAATTGGAGTCATGTAACGTTAGACAGTGTGTAATTGATCCATAGGCACGTGAGTCAGTCTGTTTTGGGATGGTCAATTGGGTATTGCGGGGTTGAACTTCGGTACCCATGTTCTATGACCGGAAACTTTACAAGTGATCGCTAGGAGGGTTGAGTCGGCTAGTGCTACCGGAGTAGTAGGCGCTAGGACCTCTGCCGCTTGAAGTAATGCCTGGGAGGTAGTCTTTAAGTATGTCGGGCCTTCGGGATGGAGTTCTTCGGAATGATCCATCAAGGTCAACTGACTTGGGGTGACACTTGTAAAGAAGTCGTAGGGACACCGGGCTGGGATGTCGGGAGGTGTCATGCGATTAACGTTGTTGGGTGGTATACTTTTGTGTTTCCTCCACCCTCAATGGATACGGGTTTTCCCCGTTGTTGGCTATCAGTATGTTAAATATAAGAACGTCTTATTTTGTTGTCATTGGTTGCTTACGGTCGCGTAAGTATTGGACCAAGTGTACATGTTTTCGGACGTACGATATATGTGGTTTTGATAGCAATTTATGAGTCGAGCACTCTGTCCCGCCCATGTTTTGGGTACTTTGGGTTATAAATGGTTATTCATGTTCTTACCAAATAAGTGTCGAACTATGATCCCGTTTGGGTGAGTTATGCGTTGCACCATTTTATAAGAAACGTGTGTTTTGGGAGCATTGTCTTTAAAAGTGTATATTATGGGAAAATGTGTCGTTTCCATTTTGAAGTATAATATTTCGAAGGATCTTGATTTAAACTGATTTCCTTTCTTTAAAGATATATTCGTTCATGTTAAAACTCTTGAGCTCACTAGGCGTTAAGCCTAACCTTTTTATTTGTCGGCATGTGCATCAGGTTTCAAGGCTGAGAGTTGGTTCTAGCAATCATGTGAAGAGTAAAGCCTTAGCTAGATCCTAAAGTAAGTAGTTGGTGAAGTCTTCCGCAATGTTGAAGACATTGACCATCTTTGGGGGTTTTAGTAGCACCCGTTCTTATCATAGGCTTTTGTATAGAATAAATGTTTGTATTGAGATTAAATCTTAATTTGTGGTTGTAGATAATTCCTTTATTGATGTATTTAGAAAATTTTAAATAAGTTGTTATTTCCATATTTGAGGGTGTTACACAAAATTCATCCCGGAGGGACCAAATCCATAACAAGATGCATAGTGAGAGGGTCATCATATAATTTTTGAAGTTAAAGGACCCATTCCGTAACAAACATCAAACCTGAGGGACCAAATCGATAATTTACTATTTTTTTAAAATTTGATGGAAATTAACATTTTTAAAGCGTTCATTGGAAACTACTATTTTCTAGAAACTTTATTGAAAATTACTACTTTATATAAAATTTGTTGGAAAGTATCATTTATATAAAGTATGTAGGAATTTATTATTTTCTATTAAAATTTGTTAAAAATTACCATTTTATATAAAGTTCATTAGAAATTATTGTTTAAAAAAATAAAATTTTAACACGTCTTAAAGATATTGAATATTTTAATAGAAAAATAATCAAACGAAAATATGATCAAAATAAGAAAAACATCAAAACGGTTAAATTATATGTGATAAAATCACATTCTATTACAGAACACAATCAACATAACGGTGAAGCAGGCGACTTGTCCAAAGTCACATGAATAAAATTTGATTTTGGACATGATTTTAGTCAGAAACGGATCCAAGGTTTTTTTTCATGAGGTGGCATCACCTAAAAAGGTTGTACCTTCTAAAGCAATACCGTTGCAACTTTTACAAACCTAATTTCTTTTTTACCTTAGAACGAAAGGATTTACAAGTAGCACATGCCACCATAGGCCTTTAACTGGGTCCGTCCCTGATTTTAGTGTAAAATCAGATGTGATTCAATTTGGACAATGTTTTCGTATGAATCTAACTCTATTTTCATCAAGGTTCTAAATGGTGTGAGACGTGACATGGCGGCAAGGCCAAACCTCAAACCTTAGGAGCCACGGCGAAGCCCTGGAGTTTTCAAGGCGCGACTTATGCCTTCAAATTTCTAATTTATATATATATATATATATATATATATATATATATATATATATATATATATATATAATATTATATATAAAAACATATGTTTTGGTGTGTTACTCAATGAGTCAATAGTAATAAACAAGTTAAATTATGTTATATATATATTAAAAACATAAAGAAAAACCAAATATCACATTACAAAAACTGTACATTAGGCTATGGCGTGCGACCGACTTAACGTGACATGAGACACAAGCCTTGTTGTCATCGCGATAACGGGTGTGTGACGAATTTTTAGAAGAGTGATTTTTATAATATATCTATACTATATTATAAAAACGACATAAAAAATTCTTAATTACAACATTTTAAGCACAAGTTACAACTAATTAAAGCCACATACTTAATTTACAATTTCTTAATGCCTTGGTACAACATTTCCAAGCACAGTATCTCACATAATCATCTATTTGTGGAATGAATATTCATTTATTAATACAACTATTTGTTTTTTTTGGTGGAGAATTTTATAAAATAGATTTTATATTAGCATAATCTATTTTAAATGTATATTTTACATTTAAATCTATATTAATGAGATGTAATATAAAATCTTTTTTCTTCCGTATTTTTTTATATTACATCTCATAATGATTTTTCCATATTTTATTTTATAAAATCTTTTTACATAATGAGATGTAACAAAAACTCTTTTTTCTTCCGTATTTTTTTTTGTTAATATCAAATCTATTTTATTTTATAAAAACTACACGTATTTTATATTAGCATAATATAAAATCTACACCTATTTTTTTTTATAATATAAAATCTACACGTATTTTTTTTCACGAGCATTAAAAGAAGAAAAAAAGAGGTTGATATGAGTTAAAAATAAAAAATAACGAGATACACTAATAAATTATCGTATTCTTTAAAATAAAAATATTCTGCAATACTTTCCAAATTAACCAAGTGTAAAGAAAATAAAATAGAAACGATGTAGATATAAAAATATTTTTCCATATTTTTAATATATTTACATTTAAATGTAAAATTGAAAATAAAAATAAAATATTTTAAAATATTCTCTACATTCACTATAAATATATATAGCTTCTCTATGTATCATCCGAGTACAAGAAAAAGACGAACGGTCGGGTGTCAATGGCGGAACCTGCAACTGAACAAAAGGTATTCCACTATATTTTTGTTTCTTTGAAAAACTATTTTTTTATATTTTATTTTATTTACCGAGGATTTGTTTATATTTTTCAAAACCTACAGTCATATTTTTCGAAGTAGGGGAATAAGATATATATACATATTTTTATTTTTATCGACTAATACTATGAGGTCTTGAAGTCAATAGTCAGATAAATATGTTGTGAGACATGTCGTTTGAGTTTTAAATAATATAATACAAAACTATTACCAATATTATTGCACAAAGTTATAACAACAAACGATTAAGAATATATGCAAGTTAAACACTTATGAAAATACATTCGTTTTTCACATTGTATTTCATTAACTGTTAATACAGAAATTACGTTTCATTTTAACTCGGTTCAATATTCCAACAAAAAGTTTATCCTCCCGTATTGACCAACACTAGTTTAAAATAAATATATTAATATAAGACAGAAATCAGATGCTCTGAGCAACTGCTATATATTATATAGAAAAAGACGAGCAACTTGAACTAGTAAGTCGGAAAACGGCGAAGAAGATCAGCAGTGAGAAGCTTCTCTAATCGGCGATTGATACATGCATCATCCGTTACTCAGTCGCATCGCATCTTCTTCCACCTGCAAATAAGGTTTCATGCTGCCGGAACTACACACAATCACACACATCTGTCTCTGCATTCCTCATTTTTCTTATCCTTCATTCGATATCAAATCCTGATTGGTAACTTGTTGTTGTTAGGGCACTCTTATCTATGCAATTTTCGTTTTTGCAGATCATTTTTGTTAATTAATTGATTTTAGATCTGAACTCGTATTCTACTTGCAATTTATGTGCATATTCTGTTAGTGGCACATTGCATGTTATATGTTTGAAGTCTGATGATTGCTCTGTGAAGTTTTGCGATTGGCAGTGTAATTGGAACAGAGTGAAACAGGGAGAAGATGGCGGCAAACGCGTTTTCTAAGCAACCGCAGTTCATGACTAATGCGCCGCTAATTGAGAGTCCTGAGACTAATCAGATTGTTGTTCCTGATGTAAGTATTTTTAATTTTTTTTCCTGTATGATTGTTATTATGATTATGTTGTGGATTTAGGATTCTTGGATTCTTCTCTATGAATTTATGTTCTAAGATCACGGTTTGCTGTATACACAATTTTAGGTTTACGAGCACAATAGCAAATCAATTGTTTGGATTTTGAGATTTTCGTTTACTCAATAGCTATTGTTTCATATCCAAATGTGAAATTGTGTCATAGTGTTTGGTTGAAATCCTTAATCTCGCTTATTGATGTGATCGAGTATAGGTAAAGTTTGAGCAAGTCCTTGATCTAGTGGTAGGGTGATGGAATAGCAAACTTGCTGTGGATTATAAAACTCAAAGCATTTTTCTAAATAGTGAAGTGAAGTTGATAGAAGCTCGAATAAATAATACTGTTTCCTGCTTTTCACCGGATATGATGTGATTTTAACTTGACTATTACTGGAGATTTTCTAGTGAACTTTTTTTTTTGTTAATCTTATATTAATCATGTGATTACAAATCTGAGCCGGTAAATTTTTTCTTATCAAGTGGAATTTTGTGGATGGAAGTGAAATACTGAATGTTCCTAATTGATGGCACTATTGTAAATGTATGCAGAAGACAAGCTGGAAAAACCTTTTTGCATACATGGGTCCAGGGTTCCTTGTTTCCATCGCATACATTGATCCTGGAAACTGTAAGATGCTTCTTTTGTATGTTATTGATTTACTAATCATGTAGGTAGTTCACTACTGACCTTAATTGCATATTCTTGCAGTTGAAACTGATTTGCAATCAGGAGCCCAGTACAAGTATGAGGTGCTTATATATTGTCCTTACTGGAGTTTATATATTTATTTGCAATTAAAATTCAGTGTCACACTCATCTTATAATGGTTGCAAAAGTTATTGAGGGAAGCCTTATTCAAGTAAAGCAGTAACATATATAGTATTATTATGTTTTTAAACTGTATTTTGATGTTTAGTTTCCATCTTCCTTTGGTCTTACTTTTTCTTTATGAAAGAGAATGCCAGGTAGCTAGATACAAGGTGGTACTTGCTAATTCGTTTTCTTTGCATGTCTTATCCTAGTTTTGATAGGAAAAACTTATTGTGGAAGACAAATCTAATTGGTTTTGTTCATCGTCCATTGAACCCCATACTTGTATATTTATTTATCATTTATTGTTAAGTTTAGTGTCAACACTCTTGCTTATTATTCCTCTTTGTTTGCAGTTACTTTGGATTATATTGGTGGCCTCATGTGCTGCACTTGTCATCCAATCCTTGGCAGCAAACCTGGGGGTTGTTACAGGTATTGGGTTTTTTACTTTTTGCATTTTCATCCATCTTTTCAACCCTGAAATTATATGCATACTCCTACTTTTATTGTCGATATTATCTTTTTCATCTGTCATATAGTAAAAAAGGTGCTTGAATTTTCCTGTATAATATTCTAGGAAAGCATTTGGCTGAGCATTGCAAAAACGAGTATGAGAAGGTGACCAATATCATTTTGTGGATTCTTGCCGAAATATCCATAGTTGCTTGTGACATTCCTGAAGGTATTACCACTTCTATTGTTTTATCACTTAGGTAACTCAGAACTCATTTCATGTTTCATGTGATATTGCTTTCAGTGGAAACAAACATGTTATGACAGATAATGTTTCAAGGCAGTTAATTTTGCTCTAACTATTTGTTTTAGACTTTTAGTTTATAATGTAGTGATTTGTTGTGCTTCAGATAGATTTAAATATCCTCACTGCATCGAATTTTATTGCTTACATGTTCTTCATGGAACTTAATAAAAGGCATGCCAAGTTTCAGTCCTTTACCTGCTATTGCGTTCCTACTTCTCATGTGAAACTCTAAAGACCTGAGATCTGTGTGTTTCACATATTCTTTCTGTACCTTGAGGAGCACAAAATGACCTATATGCTTGACACGGGTCATCAAACTGACGGCGTCTTCAACATTTCTTCAATCATAGCCTGTTTTTCTTACCCTTTTAGGAATTAGTATGTGGTTTCCATTTGTTTCTTTTGCCCTCTCGTGTATTCACTATTATTAGACCACTGAAATATTTATTTAAGTTCTACTTAAAATTATGATTTGCTATTAAAGAGCTAATTTATATGTTGATAGTTGTTTTCTATTTCAACCTTACAACTTTATTTGCCTATTGAGCAATTTAACATCTGCATACCATCAACGTTTTCAGGTTAGAGATAGATGATGTTTAAGAAAATCAACAGCTGTTGCTGCAATTTAACTGCTATTCTATGAGTACCCTTTTAGGAATTTTCATTCATTCTATTGTTACATTTATTCAATATGACTACATGCAAATACACATTACAATCTGTGATTGGCCAACACCAATCAACTATGACATTCATGGGCTTGAGGTTTGTTCTTCTGGATGTGTGTCATACTATATATATGAAGTCAAGCAGCTCAAATTATGCAACTACTTCATATGAGAATGCTGAATTGCCCATTTCAGTATCTATGATCTATCATCTAATTAAGAGTAATACTTGTCATTTTTACTTGACCTAACACTGCTGTTTGTCATGTACAGTAATTGGCACAGCATTTGCCCTGAATATGCTCTTCAATATCCCAGTATGGTGTGGTGTGCTGCTCACAGGTTTTAGTACTTTGGGTCTACTAGCACTACAGCAATATGGGGTACTCCATTTGCTTTTAACTCTCAGGACTACAACATGGTTAAGTTGGATCATATCAATTTGCTGATGATATTCAAATGAGATGCTTTTGCTTGTTGTGCAGGTGAGGAAACTTGAATTCTTAATTACTTTCTTGGTACTCACTATAGCTGCATGCTTTCTTGTTGAGCTCGGAATTTCAAAACCGGATGCTTCAGAAGTACTATATGGGCTGTTTGTCCCCCAGCTCAGAGGCAGCGGTTCTACAGGCCTTGCAATTTCACTCCTTGGTGCTATGGTCATGCCGTAAGTTATTAGTTGCTGCTTATTGCAAACCATTATAGATCTTATTTGTGATTTTCTCCATTGATGCAGGCACAACCTTTTCCTGCACTCAGCTCTTGTGCTTTCTAGGAAAATACCGCGATCAGTTAGTGGGATCAAAGTAACTTCCTATCTTCTAGAAGCATTTTTAACTTTTAATGGATTTTCTTCTGCATATTTACATTGGTTGCTTGTAGAGCTATCTTATTGTTTGATTACTGAATGTGAACCTGTTTACATAAAAGAGCATTTCTGTATGCTATCTTGTAGCATTTGTTATCACCAACAATTAAAAACTGTGAGAAGACGACTAGGAAATCTGGGAGACAATTGACCTTGTGTGGAAGAAAAAAATAGTAGAATAAATGAAAACTGATAAGAACCATCGCTTTTCGACCACCAACTTTCTGCGTATAAAAATATAAAAAGCTCTTATGCTTTTTTGTCCTTTCAATGGAACTTGTTGTTATGAGTGTTAGTTTCCAAACAATGAAAAATCAGTTATTGTACTCTGTGGAGGCTTTGAATGATCTTACATTGTTGTAAACCAAATAATTTACAATTGAATTATTTTATCAAAATTGAGAGAGAGTTCTGTATTAAAAAAACTTGGGTTGAGTATGTAATCACAAGCTCTGTTTTTACATAACTTATGTTTACAGGAAGCATGCAGATTTTACTTGATAGAAAGTGGCATCGCGCTTGCAGTGGCCTTCCTTATTAATATATCAGTCATATCATTAAGTGGGTCAGTTTGCAATTCTTCAAATTTGAACCCAGATGATCAGAAGAGTTGTCAAGACTTAGACTTGAATAAAGCGTCCTTTTTGCTCAAGGCAAGTGTCATTTAGCGCTAATGGATGATGGTGCACATCAACTCTTCCTTTGATCTGTTTTTCTCTTAATGGTAGAGCTCGACATTGATCATGTGTATCTTCTTCTTTTCATCTTCACAGAATGTTCTAGGCAAGTGGAGCTCGAAGGTCTTTGCAATTGCTTTGCTGGCATCAGGTCAGAGTTCCACAATAACTGGAACATATGCTGGGCAGTATGTTATGCAGGTATTTTATTTGTTTATATAAATTCCAAAAATAAATTTAAGGGTACTGTTTTATTGCCTTCATAAAGCTTTTTTGGTGATGAAAGTTGAAGTAGAAAAATTCTAGAGGAGCTTTCTATCTCGGTTTTATCTCTTAGTATGTGACAACCTATAAAAGTTATGGCAATTGCTGTCATGAAGCAACAAGTAGAAGTGGAGAAATCCGGAGGAGCTTGACCCTGCTTCTGATATTAATTTAGGTGGCATGATCCTCCGCAGTCAGAATTTTTTGCTACTAATTGTGTGCCGATCATTAAGCAACAAAATGTAAAAGAAATGTTTGTGATGTATTTTTGTGTGTGCAAGTGCACTAATTAAGAAGTTGAGGATCTTGATCTCTACTTGGCATAATATCATTGCACATGATTCCTTGCAGGGGTTTCTTGACCTACGTATGAAGCCATGGCTTCGAAACTTCCTAACGCGGTGCTTAGCCATAGTCCCTAGTCTAATTGTTGCTCTCATAGGTGGATCAGCTGGAGCTGGGAAGTTAATTATCATAGCATCTGTTAGTGGCCCTGAACTCTATCTCCACTTTTCGTTCTAAATGTTTTCTCGAGTTTCTTTTATGAGTAATTATTCATTATTTGAAGAACTCTAAAAGCATCTTTTGTGGTAAGGTCCAAAGCTAATACCAACAAAATTTATCCTCCTTTCAAAAGCATCTCTTTTTTTTTCTCCAAGGAAATATAAACCTTGTTGGCTTTTCTTTTCGTGCTCCTTGTTTTCTGTTTAGCATCGCAATTTGCTAAATTTCTAGCTACCCAACTGTTTTGCACCAACATTAGTAGGACAGAAAAATGCACTAGTCTCTTCATTTAGAAACTGTATTTAAATCTTGTTATCTTCTTCGTTGTAAGGTCTTAATGCTTGCTGACATCTATTGTTACTGTGGCAGATGATATTGTCATTTGAACTCCCATTTGCTCTCATTCCACTTCTCAAATTCACAAGCAGTGAGACCAAGATGGGATCATATGCCAACTCAAAGATTGTAAGGATACATCTAGTTTTGCAATTTATATCGGAAATATATTTTTTGAATATAGTGTAATCCATAAAGATAGATCTAGGAATCTAGGACACATTATTATTTCACCACAGTCAATAAGTTGGCCGTTTGCAAGGATTTAAAAAACATATTACCAACAAAACTAATCACACATTGTTATTTGATAAAAGTGAATGAGTTAAGATACTTATTCAACCACATGTGTAAGTATATATGATCTCTTAGGGTCCGTTAGGTTTGTAGGAATGGAATGGAATGGATTGGATTTCATATAGGGATTTGGATTTGAGAGGATTTGTTATCCTTTTGTGTGTTTGGTTTGTAGGATTGGAATGGATTTGAATTCCATTATTTATAAAAAAATCATTAAAAAATTATAAAAAATATAAAAATAATTAAATTACCTTATATTTAACAGATTATTAGAAACCAAGTGTTTTTAACATATTTTTAAACATTATTATATAAAATCCTACGAAATCCTAGCCATCCCCTTGGGATTTCAAAATCCTATGTTGGAGGGATTTCAAAGAAACCCTAGGATTTCAAATCCGGATAATCCTGCAAACCAAACACGGGATTGGAATGGATTTGAAATCCAAATCCTTCCAGTTTCAATCCATTCCGGCAAACCAAACGCGCCCTTAGAGACTAGCATACTCATTAAGACAGGAAAACAAAAACTGATATACACTGATGCCAAAATCAGTTGGATTTCTTGAATGAAACGAATATTTACAATTTCCACAGACTTTCGAGAGGCCTGGGAGTCTCCCAAATGGCCACCTACTTTATTCACAAAACAGAATATCCTTTCCCTAATGGCCACCTACTTTATTTATACTAATCCTATCCCACCACTCTCCTACCCGCCTACCAATTCTGACATGTTGACTTCTAAACCCAGGGTATAACAATACCCGCCCCCAACACACACCTTGTCTTCAAGGTGGAAAGAAATTAAAATAGGTGTAACCTAATACGTGATGGGTTAATTTGGTGCCCAACAAACAGTTGGGTTCTCAAAATTCCCTTGTGCGTTGCATGCCTATTGGAGACACCTATCATGTATATCTTAAGTAACACAAGAAGTCTTCGATATATTTTCTAAATTTCAATATCTATATTTATTTATATCAATTGTTAAGTCATATACCACTGTCCACTTATAAGAAAAAAACAATATGAGATAAATTGAATTGGAGGTTAGACTTACTTTGAGCATAATCTTATGTATTTGCAGATCTCAGGAATGACTTGGATCATTGGGTCCTTAATTATGGGCATAAACATTTACTTTCTTGTGGATAATCTGATCTCGGTGCTTGTTCATGGGCGTTTAGCACTTGTGAGCAAGGTGGCGTGTGGAGTATTGGGTTTTTCAGGTATGTTGATTTATTTAGCTGGGATTGGGTATCTGGTGTTGCGCAAAAACAAGAACTCGTCACACCTTCTGGCACTTACAAGTCCCGAATGCCGAGAGATGGAGAGGAGTGCTTCCTCTGCATATGGTCAACCAAGAGAGGACATAGTTAGCATGCAACTTCCTCAGAAGAGGACCACTACTGATGCAAACTGAGTTATAGACCAGGTTTAGAATATGATTAATAGAGTTGATCTAACATGCTCCCAGACTCTAATTAATATGGTTTAGGAACATGAATAATGACGTCATATTTGTGATCACATACGATGCCTATCTAGTGGAGTTGATGTTCAGAAATTTCAGCATCTAGCCGGTCCTGTTGCTTTCGGTTTGTGACATTGTCGTCATCTATCTTTGATGTGTATGAGAATCGTTGGGAACCAATTGTTTCATGTATTATTTATGATGAATGTCGTGATAGATATTCTTCACGGAAATTATTCACACATGACATTCATCATGAATAATGAAAAAGGATGATATTCATGATCATTCATCATGAATAACTCATGCATTAGTTACGGTTCTTGTTTGAATATGGTTGTTATGTATATAAGGAGAAAATGTTTTCATCCAACAAAGATCATATGATTTCAACTTGGTAGAATTTCCCATAGACAGGTTCACCAATTGGACAAAAGCAGATATGCTAATGAATGGCTGTATATGTAATGTAAGTAACTCAATGACTGGGTTTAGATAATCCAGACCATTATAGGTTTGTACCAAATGCATTGATAAAGGGTACAAATGGTGTTACAAACAAAACATAAACAATTAAGGATGAGATACTACAGACGATATATATATATATATATTGTTTCGTTTAGTTTAGGACTGGATACGGATGTGATCATCGGTGTGGGCTGGTTGCACCGGGAGGTGACCCTTCTCCTGTAAGCTCTTGACCGTCTCGTATAAACACTGCTTCACTGGTGTAAATTCCAAACCCAAATCCTTGAGCTTTTGGTTGGAGAATTTGTATGCCTTTGCTCTTGGCTTTATCTCATCAGAACACCTGCAATTCGTTCAGCATTAGCACCTTTTTTTTTCATTTTGATCTAGCCACATTTATTTCTGGTTTTCATTTCAAAAAACTAATAATATAATTAATTAATTAGAGCCCATAAAAGAGAGGTCATTTTTGGACTGTTGTGCACACTTACTTAGTTAGTTGGTGCGTGGGCCCAATCACGACGAGGGGCCACGATAGTGTTGATAGGGATGTGGGGGTGGGTGAGGAGTTGTCTTGGCCACAAAATCTGAAATTATACGTACATACATACACACACATATATATATATATATATATACATATATACATATATATATATTGGGTCTTGTTTTCTTTGAATGTTGGTGTCATTTTTTTCGTGATAAGGTCAAATATTGCTTTCCTTAATCAAATCACGTCTTTGGTTCACCCAACTTTGTTCCATCCATATTTAAATATAAGTTTATAATCGTAATTAAATCGATATTTTATAATAAATAAATAATACTAACAAGATAAAAGAATTATGCATATCAAAATATCAATGGTATCGATATTTTATGATGATTAATCGGAAACATATAAGTTTGAGAGTCCTAATTTTGTTTTTAAAGAAGGGGGCAAGACTTACTTGGTGGGAATTGGGTATTCAGGGAAAAACTTGGCGAGAATTTCGACGACTTCACCACGGTGAAGGACGCTCT
Organism: Arctium lappa; assembly: GCA_023525745.1. NCBI lineage: Eukaryota > Viridiplantae > Streptophyta > Magnoliopsida > Asterales > Asteraceae > Arctium > Arctium lappa. The sequence goes on from CM042048.1 coordinate 149,506,705, forward strand.
CAGCGCATAGATATCGACCCGAAGCCGAGGGAGTTTCGAAGAGTAGAATGTGTGCGAGTGCCACATCTCTAACATGGACGTATGCTTGGACCGAATTGGCATAGGTCTTTGCTGAGCCTGTGAGGTACTTTAGGATATGAATGATGCTGGCGTTGATCGTTGGTTGCAACAACGGTCCCAAAACTAACACGGGGTTCACCACCACCAAGTCAACCTCTCTCGCCTTAGCCTCGTCCCATGCAGCCTGTTCCGCTACCGCCTTCCCGTAGCAATACCAATTCTGTTGTCAAAATGCAAATTAAATTAGTCAATTCTATGATTTTGTATTGCAAGAAGATATAGAGCTTCGTAAGATTACTTTTTAAAAGAGGTTTTGTGGAATATAAAGATATTTCAACATATGTTGAGAAGAAATACGGATGTGCAACTCCAATATGTACACTTGTATAAACAATGCTTTAAAACATGTATATTAAACGATATTCAATCACGTTTAAAATTTCATTTAAGCCTATGATGAATTTATTACCTTTTGAATATATATAATTATATATCTGTTGTCTCCAATTGAAATTTCCATAAAAATATTTCGCCTAAAAAAGATTATGATGGTTTTAAATTTGATTTGGATTTCAAAAAGGATTATCTCAGAGTAATTTATCGATTATGGCTTTTCCATTTTTAAGATTACAATAGTATAATTGTATTACTTATTAAAATATTTAATATACTTAATCAACTATTATTTATCTATTTTTAAACATTTAATTTCCAGGATTTTCATTTATGAGAATAATGAAAAATCATTTCTTTATTTTAAAGAATCATTTTTTTAGATAATCTCCAAATTTAATAATATTTACCATATCTTTCCTACTTTTATCATTCTAAAAAATGGAGCAAAAAATTACCCCGGAGCCTCTATTTTTTTCATTCTCGCGAATTGGTTGAAAATGCTCACTACTCATAGGGGTGTTATTCGGTCGGTTAAATCGGTTTTCGGTTTATTCGGTTCGATTTAATTGGTTTTCAAGCTTTTTAAAAACTAACCGATAACTAAACCAAATAAGGTTCGGTTTAATCGGTTTCGGGTTATTCGGTTCGGTAACCGGTTAAACTGAATAAGGATTTATATTTTTTTGTTGAACATTTGCTCAAATAATGTTTTCAAATCAAGTGTTCGTTGCTTATAATATATAATTGTATCTTACATTCATACTCAACAACTGACTTATATTAAGTAAAATACACCATCTATCAAAACTTATTTCTACCATATGACATTATTTTTTTTCATGTGACGATGTAATTCAAGCATAAAATGTAATCTAATAATAAAACATTATCTACTCTCAATAAAAAACATTATATATCAATAAAATATGTAAAATAATAATAGTATAACATGTCTTCGGTTTATTTTTTATAAACATGCAATATATAAAATATTAGTAGAATGTGTTATTCGGGTTATTCGGTTTAACCGAATTAGGAAAAAATTAACCGAAAACCGAACCGAATAAGAATCCTTATTCGGTTAACCGAACCGTTTAATCCGAAAACCGAATAACCCGAAATCGTTTAACCCAAATTTCATTCGGTTCGGGTGGGTTATTCGGTTTCGGTTATTTTTGACACCCCTAACCACTCATATTTAGATAGATGCATGTAGGATAACCACTTACAACATTTGTAATTGTGTTTGCAAGGCAACGTGACCACTCATCTATATTTTCAAATTCTTTTTTATTTATTTAAATAAACTAAAATTTTACATAAAACAATATATATTATTAATTTATTTTATTGATTAAATTAATCTTTCTTGTTTAAAAAAATATTTTGTATATGTATATATGTTATTTTTTTAAATAAAATATGAATAAATTAATTTAAACATTAATGAAATTACATATAACACATATTACAACATACAATACCGATATAATAATTTATAAAATAAATAAAATGATTGTATTATATTATCATTAAATTAAAATAAAGAATTATATATCATGTTATTAACTAAAAAAATATAAATGTATATAATAATTTATAAAGTAATTAATAATTGTTGTAGTGGGAGCCACTTTTAAAAGTGTAGATGGATTATATGTGTATAAAGGGTAGTTGTAAAAGCTAATGTGACACGTTAAAAAGAGTAAATGAATTTCTGTTTTTAAAGAAAATTTTTGAATAAAAGCAAAAAATTAGCCTTTTTTTTCTCTCTCTTTAAGGATTCGATGCAGTTGGTAAGCTCCACTTATAACTTATTTCTTCAGCAAAGTTCCAAAATTGCATTGAGTACAGCTTCGTTTTCATATTTGATTTTAGACATTCTACTTTAAAAAAATCATGGGCTGTATGGTTAGAAGTGTCGAAGCACTAATTAATACTAGTATTGATAATTAAAAAAAATGTTTGATTTTATATAATCTAATAATAAGTCAATTCTTCTAAAAACCTAAATTTTCAAGCTAAGTTAAACCAGGAACCAAACAGAAGAATATAAAAACAAACAGATTATAATTTTGTTATATATACCTAAACAAAACTTTTAGAAGTAGGTTTATTAAAAATAATATCTGAAACAAGATAATATTATCACATTTTGATATTAATTTAATCAATATCCACAAAATTCCTCTTTGATTCTCTAACATTAATGTGGCTTTGTGGAGTTGGACATCCATAATTAACAAAGAATATTATAATTATGGTGACTTTGTCCAAATAATGAGAAAACAAAAGGCAAATAATACGTCATTGTCGCCCGAAAATTCAGGAATCCGATCAAATAGAACGAACAATTGCTTTATGTAAATTTTCAGAAATTGAATGAATTAAGAGAGCACAAACCTTGGTGTTCTTGCAGAACTCGAGATCGCTCCAACAGCTTTCATCAACAACATCATCAGGACCACGATGTGGATCCATATACACCGCTCCGATTGACGATGTGAACACAACTCGCCGGACTTTAGCTTCAGCCGCCGCGACAATTACGTTCCTCGTTCCGATCACCGCCGGCTCCACCATTTGTTCCTATAAAAAACACAATTAATTAGTCTCCGATCGGTTTCTCTAATCTCTATGCTCACTTGTGCATCATTGAATTGAAGACATACAGGATCGTCTGTCACCGGAGAAGCGGTGTGGAAAACACCGTCACAGCCATTAATCGCTTCACGCAAACTCTCGAAATCGAGTAGATCGGCTTTGTATAGAGTTAATCTCTCCTTCGCTCCTTCAAGCTCTTTCAAATGAACATTCTTCGGATCATCTACAAAAATCAATTAAAACAAAACGAAATCTATTAATCAAAGCAACCTAAATTACAAAAAAACGAAACTCATGTTATGAAATTACAATTACAATTACAATTTCAATCGGAAAATTATAATCACCTGGATTTCTAACGGTTCCTCTGACGATATAACCTTTCTCCAATAGCAATTTGACCATCCATGAGGCGATGAATCCGCCGGCGCCGGTAACGCAAATGACTTGGTTGGATGCCGGCGACATGGTGTTTGTAAAAGGGGGAAGAATGAGAGATTGAATTTGAGGATTGAAGAGAGGAAAGTGAATACTTATAATGGGAGGAAGAGAGAGTGGAAACTTCCACCAACTCACCTACCGCATCCTCTCGCCAAGTCAACAAACCTCTTCCTCCTTCAACCATAACACCATTATTACTATATACTATATTATATCAAGTACGGCTTATTATTACATATTGTAATCGCGTAATACAGCGAGATATATTATGATTTTAATGTTTTCTTTTATTTTTGTTTTTTTATCGATTTACAGTACGATTTTGGATGTTTTGAGAGAATGATAATTTTTTTAATAAATTTGTTTAATTTAGGCTTAATAATATAATGATTTTTATATAAAAAAATTAAGTATTTTGTTAGAATTCAGTGATTATCTTATATATTTTAAATTCCTTATATTTAAATTGAGATGTTTATCCTGTTTTAATTATGTTTATCAGTTAGTTATGAATTCAAACATATAGCTTTAGAAATTTGTACTCATGAACCATAACTTGTAATCTTGAATTTTAAATAATGTGTATTAATAAACAGTACTTAATGTATAAAAATTTTCTTCTAAGAGTTTCTTCGATAGTTAATAATAATGTAATTTATTTTTGGTTTAATAATATAATGTTTTTTGAATTGTGGATTTGGTCCTTGTGGTTTTGTGATTTCTTTGACTATGGTTCTCATACTATGTTTATTGTGAATATAGTCCCTGTGATATGCAATATATTGTTGCTATAGTCCCTAAACACTAACACCATTAACTTTAAGGGTTAAAGGCATCATGTGCCTTGCACATTATGAGCATAATAGTCAATTTACTTTCATCTTTCAATTTAACCTATACACCTTTAAAACAAAAAAAAAATACTAAATTGTGTATTTGGTCCCTATGCATCACTCATCATCTTTAAAATTCATTTAGCATCTCTCTTAATTTTTTTTTCATCCAATCTTCATTGTCAAAATACAAGAAAAATTAATTTGTTAAAGTTCAAAACAAATTACTTGCATTTAAAAATAACAATTGTTTAAAACCAACACTACATTCTAAAAAAAGACAACCTATCAAAATTACATCCTAAAAAAGACAACCCGTCAAAATGACAATTGTTTTATATTAACATTACATTCCGAAAAAGTAAACTCATCAAAATAACAATTGTTTAATATCAACATAAAAACTTGAAAAAGACAACCCATTAAAAACAATCGTCTTTTTTGATGGGTTGCCTATTAAACATATCATACAAGGGTTGAACATAACAAAAACAATTAAAAAGATAGAAATTAATAAATAAAACAACAAAAAGTGACATTGTAACGGGTATAATAGAGACAAAAAACTCTCATTACATGTTCATCATCAACAAAAAAAAAAATGCTACACATGCACTAATAAAGATGAAAACTCATTACATGTTAGAATTATCAAAAAGGTCAATCAATGAAATCACATAACTTAAAATTATATTCAATTTAATGCATCTTTAAACAACTCTAAAAAATTTGAACTTTATGATATTTTAGAAACATGTTGAAATGTTTAGGGAGAATATGAAATTATATGTGCTAATGAAGCAAAGTTGCGAGAGGCGTGTGGAAATATGGGCAAGTAAGTAGTAGTTACTTGCTTGCTGCCTCATTTCCTTTTAAATGAGAAATTTCTTGCCCAATAATCAAAATAACAATTGTTATTTTTTGATGGGTTGTCTTTTTTAAGATCTTATGTTAATATCAAACAATTGTTATTTTGATGGGTTTACTTTTCCAGAATGTAATGTTGATATAAAACAATTGTTATTTTGATGAGTTGTCTTTTTTGGGATGTAATGTTGGTTTCAAACAATTGTTATTTTGATAGGTTGTCTTTTTTAGGATGTAGTGTTGGTTTTAAACCATTGTTATTTTTAAATGCAAATAATTTGTTTTGAACTTTAACAAATTAGTTTTCTTGTACTTTGACAATGAAGATTGAATGAAAAAAATTAAGATAGATGATAAATGAATTTTAAAGATGATGAGTGATGCATATGGACCAAATCCACAATTTAGTATTTTTTTTTTGTTTTAAATGTGTATAGGTTAAATTGAGAGCTGAAAGTAAATTGACTATTATGCCCATAATGTGCAAGGCACATGATGCCTTTAACCCTTAAAGTTAATGGTGTTAGTATTTAAGAACCCTAGTCACAATATATTGCATACCACATGGACTATATCCACAATAAATATAGTATGAGAACCATAGTCAAAGAAATCACAAAACCACATGGACCAAATCCACAATTCACTCTATTAAATATTCTGTTAGATTTTCTTAATTTTATTTTAGATTTTTTATATTTAAAATTTGATTTGTATCATGTATTTAGTTATGCAGGAAGTGATTTTAGGGAGTTAAAGTGGTTAGAGATAAAGATTGAAAATTAATAAATAGAATTAAATGTAGTATATAAAGTTTTAATGGTTGTTTTTAAGAGATTTTAAGTAATTATCATTAAATAGTGGTACATTAAGTTTTAACAATTGTTTTTAAGAATTTTTTATAAATATTTTATAATATAGTATAGATTATTTAAATATTTAAGATTACAAGTTGATTAGGTGTAGATAAACATAATAAATACAAGATACACGAGATAAAACACTTATTTTATTTTCTATTGAAATACATTATCTTATTTATTTTTAAATATAGTTAACATGTAAATTAAACGGTTGATCCCTAACAAAAATGCTCTATAATTATCCTTATAAAAAAAATTCATAATTATCTTGACATACAAAAAATTATGTATCCTATTATGTATTTGCACCCCCTGAGATTGATTAACCTTTTGGACCTTGTTAACTAAAGAGATACGACTTTGTATTATATTTAGCTCAACACCGATCAAGAATGTCAAGGAATTCAAATAATTCTTGTTATACATTTGTTCCAACCTTTAATCCTCTTTTCGAGATCCATCGATATTGAATCAATCGAACGCACTTCTAAGACCTGTTCCACTTTTGGAAGACCTTGCATTATATCACAAGATCTTGATTTTTCATATATAAATGTAACTAATAATTAGGTATAGATATTACCTCATTTTTTTTCTCTTTTCAAATAAATTGAAATGATTGAAGTGTTTCTATTTGGAATCGTTGCAGGTCTAATTCTTATTACTTTGGCTCACCTAAACTTCATTATGGTCATGGATAGATCATCCAGGTTCGGGTAAGCATTTACTGAGCATCATAAGGACCGAGAATCTACCAATAAGAGGCATAACAAGGACCGAAAGTCGTATCCAGTAAGAGAGTGAAGAGACTTTTACCTAGTAAAATGCTTACCACAATCCGTTTTAATGACCGGTGATGTGCTGCTAAACTCTTAACCCATTATCATTTGCTGACATGATATTTTTTATAAGATTTTTCTCAACATTTTAACCTGCATGACAATGACACTTATTTTGGCATCTCACATCCCCCCCCCCCCCCGGGGGGGCCGTTTGACTATTGCAGTTAGAACACCACAATATTCGTCCTTTAATTATATAAAATATTTTTTTCTTAAATCCAAATGATGATCTTAAAAGTTGGTTCTTAAAATAGGAATGAAGGTAAAGTTGGTTTCATTCTAATCTAATTTACTCTTTAGTTCACGAATATATCATGAAGATTTTTAAGTTTTCATCTTGATCTACAATTTTCTTGGTATTTAGATCTCAAAAATAAACTTCAAAGAAATCATATTCTTGGTCTCCCAAAGTTTACTATGAATATATATATATATATATATATATATATATAAAGAGAAAGAGAGAGAGACACATTCATTTGCAAACCTTCTAAAGGTTACAAACAATACAAACCATGGTATTTATGTCTTTTTACAAATTTCGTAATTTTAGGAAAAAATCAAATTCTTTAATTATCTCTCCATCTCTCTCTCTCTCACACACACACACACACACACTCACGATCCACCGTCACCATCCACTTTCGATGACGTCCTCCCACTTCCGGTGACCTCCTCCCACTCCGGCGACCTCCTCATTTTCGACAAGTTTCATAATTTTTTCGACTTTCATATATAAACTGTTTTTTCGAAAGTTTCAAGTTTTTTTGGTTTCATAAAATGTTTTTTTTGAAATTTTCACGTCTAATCATCTGATCATTCATATTGAATAAATGTATGAAACTTAAAAATCTTATTAATCATATAGGAGAAAAATATATGATTATTTCGAAAAAAATCTGAATATTCATATGAGAGAAAAATATATGAAACGTTAAATTATGATTATTCATATGAAGAAAAATATATGAAACCGTTTATGAAAATATATTGTTAGACCACAGTCTCATTGGATTCAAGATCATCCAAACTGAAGATCGCAATCTGAAGCTAATGCCGGAACGCCGACTCTCAATGTTAAAGTCTATGTCGTTTGTAATAAATGTCAATGTAATTCAATGTAATTGTTTGTTTATTATATTAGTTTAAATATCTATTTCTAATAGATATTAGTTTCTAGTAACTTAGTTAGTTTAGTTTACTTTATTAGATTTATTATCTAGAATTAATATCTAGATATTATGTAGATAGTGTGTTAGACACACTTAGTTAGATTAGATATTGTGTATCTCAATCTCTCAAGATCAGATCATAACTTATCACATACAAACACACACATAGAGGTGTAAAAGAGAGAAAACATTGAGAACACAAAGAAAAGCTTAATCTGATCAACCTTGTAATCGTTATTCTATATATCAAACAGGTTGGTAATCGTTGTGTTGTTTTCTCTAAACTTGTTATAAGTATTGTTGGACCGACAATTGGTATCAGAGCCTGATTAAGATCAAAAACAAGTTTATGAGAAAAACGTCTCTGTGTTCTTGAACAAAATTCGAGTTTGGGATTTTGAGTGTCTTAGGTGTTAGAATCGATCAGGGTGTGATCGAAATACCTGCTAGATAGATTTGTATGTGTTTAATTTCATTTTAAAGCCTATATCGAGTTCCAATTTGTGGTTTTTGTGAGAAAAGAGTCGAGAAGAGTAACTCACTGTGCGATCAAAATAATCTTCAAAAAGAGTGTTTTAGTGAGATCAAGTGCTTAAATTAAGTTCTAGAAGTGATTCTAGACACATTGGTAGTGTTTGGTTGTGCTAATCATTGCAGGAACAAAGATTTAGTCGAAATTTTGCAAGTTCAGGTCGAATAAAGCGCAAAGCAAAGGAAGAATAACACGCAAAGTCCTACTTTGCGCTCCTCAAAGCAAATGCAAAGTCCCACTTTGCGCGTCCTTCATCAAACGCAAAGTCCAACTTTGCGCGTCTCAACTAGACCCGCAAACCTCTACTTTGCGCCTCTCAAGCCAAACGCAAAAGCACACTTCTCGTTTCAAAGAGCAATCGCAAACCTCAAAGCTCACTTCTCACAAGTCAACATACGCTCCTCACAAGACACGCAAACCTCAGTTTGCGCTTCCCAAAACACCCGCAAACCTCTACTTCTCGCTTCCAACTAGACCCGCAAACCTCCATTTGTGCGTCCCATTTAGAAACGCAAACCTCAACTTTGTGTTCCTAACTTGAAACGCAAACCCTCTCATATCTCAAAGCCTCTCGCATCTCAAGCCTCACGCATCTCAAAGCCTCTCGCATATTAAATCTTGTTCAATTATGACTTCCAGAGAAGCTCTTGCCATAGGAACTGACACCAAGCCACCAGTTCTCTTCAAAGGAGAATACGAACAGTGGAAGGATCGGTTTCTAAACTTCATAGACAGACATGAGCTTTGTGAGTTCATCAGACAGTCATTTGCAGAAGGAAATATGCAACCAATAAAGACAACTCGTCTGGTTGAAACAGTGCCAACACAAGTTGAACTAAAGTACCATGAGCTTGACGGTGACAACCTAAACAGAGCTAAAGGTGATAAGCTAGCTATGTCATACATTCTTCAAGGAATCCCCAATGAAATCTACATAAAGATTGACAGCTACAAGGCCTCAGCTAAGGAAATGTGGGATCAACTGGAGAAGATGATGCTGGGTTCTAAGGTGGGAAATCAACTGAAGATCTCCAACTGCCTAAATAACTATGAAGAATTTAGAGGCAGAGCCGGAGAAACCTTAGAAGAAGTACATGACAGGTTTGTGACCTTGCTGAATGAGCTAAGCAAGAACAAGGTCCACAAATCTCAAATTGAGCTAAACGTCAAATTTCTAAGCGTTCTACAGCCAGAATGGAAGAGATTTGCTAGGCAGATGAAGCAGATTAAAGATCTGAATGAGATTCCACTTCATGAGGTGTATGAGACCCTCAAACAAAATGAAGAAGAAGTGGATGAAATTCTAGAAGAGAAAAGGCAGAGAGGAAAGAAGGTTGAAGACACAGTTGCTCTTGTTGTCAAGAAGAAGAACAACAAAGCGACTGTGTATGAATCAGATGAAGATAAAGCTGAAGCAAACTCTGACGAAGATGAATGTGAACAACTAAAGCAAGCATTGCTTTTGTTGACTAAGGCTTTCCAGAAGAAATTCTACACAAAGCCAAGCTCAAACAGTCAGAGGTATTCGTCTGGTCCAAACAACTACGCTCATAGAGAAAGGGTCGAAGGAAGTAGATTTGAAGGAAGAAGGTTTGAAGGAAGGAGAATGGAGGAGAGGAAACCAGAAGATAGAAGAGAACTTGCTGAAGGAAAGAGATCAGAGGAAAGGAAACCTGAAGAGAGAAGGTTTCAAGCAGAAGGATCAGGTCAGACAGAACCTATAACGTGCTACAACTGTGGCAAAACCGGTCATTATGCCAGAGATTGCCGAAAGCCAAAAGTCAAGAACTCGGACTACTACAAGAACAAGATGTTGCTTGCAAAGCAACAAGAGGCTGGGAAGGCAATGATGGCTGAAGACGTTTTCTGGCTCGATCATTCTGATGATGATGAAGAAGATGAAGAGAAAGATGAAATTGTCAACATGTGCTTGATGGGAAAGCATGAATCAGATGATGAAGCTGATTCAGAGAATGAAGAAGAGGTATGCAACTTATCATATGCTGAATTCATAAATCAATTGCATGCCATGAATGATAAACTCAAAGAGTTAGAGTCCAACCTAAAGCGTGAAAAGGGTGTCATAACTGACAAAAACCAATCAATACAGAAACTTAGCAATGAAATTGCTGAAAAGAAAGTACTGGTTGAGGTTTTACATAAAAACAATGACACCAACGCAACGGAGAAGACAATAATTCTTAGTGAGAATTCTGAACTCAAGTCTAAACTGCTAAAACGTGAGATTGACTTATACGAGGTTACACAAATGCATTCTTCGTCTATCGAAGAAAACAAATCTTTAATTGCAAAAATGGATGCTTTGGAAAAGAAGTTGTACTCATTAGGTCAAACTGAGCAAACCATTCATCTTAACAAACCAATAGAGAACAAAGAAAGATGGGGAATCGGTTATAAGAATCCTCACTATCTTCAAAAGGGAATGTCTGAAGTGCCTGCACTTTATGATATTCTTTCTATGAAGTTAGCTAGAAGAATCCCTGAACTTAAATTTTATTGGACTAAACTATCTGAAGAGGATGAAGCCAAAGAAACAGAAAAACATTTAATATCATCTAAAGTTCATCTTCCATTTTATTATGCGAAGCTGAATAATAGTTATGATAAGAAACCTGAAAAGAAGAAAACTCTTTCAGATGACTTCTTTCTAAGTTATTCTGAAAAGGAAATGGAGGCGAAACCTACTCAAGGTAAACTATATGTCCCTTCTCTCGTTTTAGAAAGTAAAATTTCTGAACTCGAGAATTCCTTGTCAGATGAAAGACTTTTGATAAACATTGAACAGAATGTTTTTACAACTGTGTTTACAAATTCTGTTCTTTCTAAGGCTTCAAACTCTGAGAATATGGTTAGTTCATCAAATCAAGGGTTTGATTTTCTGAACTCTAACGGTGGTTTAGATGATTGTCTTGAACAATTTGACTTTAATGCCAAACTTCCAAACCATTCATCCTTTCTTAAGAAATCTGTTGGATCAACCAGTAAGCCTGTTAACAGTGCAAACTCAACGCGAGTTGATAACTCAGTCTCTGTGAAAGCTAAAAATGCTAAAGGCAAGAAGCATTCACAGAAGCCGATCAATACTGGTAACCCAAAGAAAATGCATTCAGTTGTTTCTCTATTGTCTAACTCAAAAGTTTCAACTGTTTCAGATATGACCAAGAAATGGCAACCCAAACGGAAGCTTGACAAGACTTTTAAATCTTTTGATTCTGTTTATTGTAATAAGAATATGTCTAGTTCAGATACTTTGAATATGAATGTTGCTACTAAACTGAAATACTCTTTTAAGGAACTATTCCTGTTATCTAAAACTGCTAGACAATCTTCCTTTTATGATAAACGTGCTTCTAATTTCTGTCAAAATTCTGCTATGCGGTTTGAATCATCTCATGTGCATTCTTATCATTATCCTACTTCATATCTATTTCAAAAGAAAAGAGGACCCAATTTGCAATGGGTACCAAAATCAAAACTTTGTGCTAACACAGACCCAAATTCCAGTGGGTACCAAAGAAAACTAAACCTGTGTTGCAGACACCTACTGTCAAGGGGGAGTAGGAAGAATAGTGGCTTCTGATTACAACAAGATCAGAACCCGTACCTTAATAGAGAAAATGATTATTGAGTTAGACAGCTCAAGACTCGGACTTCAAAAACAAGACGATGGTTTCTGAACACGTCTGTTCAGAACCCGTGCTTAAGAAAACTAGGCTTTTGAATTCATCAGTTCAAAAACCCGCACTTTAATATTAACTCTCCAACATCTTACTCATTTATAATGCTTAAAATCTAAATCTGTGTTTCGTTATTTCTCCTATGCAGATCCGTCATATGTGGTATTTGGACAGCGGTTGCTCCAAACACATGACAGGACAAAAAGATATGCTGACAAACTTTACAGAGAAATACTGCGGAACAGTCAGATACGGAAATGATCAGTTTTCACCAATATTAGGCTACGGTGATATACAACGAGAAAATATAACGATCAAGAAGGTGAGCTACGTAGAAGGATTAGGACACAATCTGTTCAGCATAGGTCAGTTCTGTGACAAAGAACTAGAGGTCAACTTCAAAGCCAAGAGGTGTTCTGTTCGCACAGAAGAAGGCGAAGAACTCTTGGTCGGCACTCGAAAGTCAGACCTCTACACGATCAATTTATCAGACGTCCAGACTGACAAGCAGATTTGTATACTATCTAAAGCATCGATGCAACAAAGCTGGCTATGGCATCGACGACTCTCTCATCTCAACTTTCGCTACATCAACAAAATGGTCAGTGGCAACTTAGTCAAAGGACTTCCAGAGCTCAAATATGACAAAGATCATCTGTGTGTAGCCTGTGAGAAGGGCAAGATGAAGAGGGCTCCGCATAAACCGAGGCCTGAACCAAGTACAAGCGCTCCGCTAGAGCTATTGCATATGGATCTCTGTGGTCCAATGCGAACTCAGAGTCTAGGAGGCAAGAAGTACATTCTAGTGATCATGGACGACTACTCATGATACACTTGGGTCAAGTTCCTACGATCAAAGGATGAGACACCTGATGTGCTCATCACTTTCCTGAAGACGACCCAGGTGAATCTGCAGAAACCGATAAAGCTTCTAAGAACAGACAACGACACAGAGTTCAAGAACAAAACTGTTCAAGAATATCTCGAATCTAAAGGGATAACTCATCAGTACTCTGCTGCACGTACGCCTCAACAAAATGGAGTGGTGGAAAGAAGGAATCGGACGCTAGTCGAGGCAGCTCGCACTATGCTAAGTCATTCCGACCTACCTCTATTCTTATGGGCAGAAGCTATATCTACTGCATGTTATACGCAGAACCGGTCCATGATTCACAGACGATTCAAGAAGACTCCTTATGCGTTGATCAACAACCGAACACCTACAATCAAATACTTCCATATCTTTGGATGTAAGTGTTTCGTTCTAAACGATAGGGAGAATCTCAACAAGTTCAGCGCCAAGGCAGATGAAGGAATCTTCATTGGATACTCCTCATCATCAACTGCATTCAGAATCTACTTCAAGAAGTCAAAGACGATGATTGAAAGCGTCAACGTCACCTTTGATGAAGAGATGGCTTCCGAACAATACTGTTCAGAACCCGTTTTAACCGGAGTACTAGCTTCTGGGCAACTCAGTCCAGAACTTGCGTCTCAACAGAACAAATCAGATGAAGCTTCAACGTCAACTAACCATTTATCTGATTTAGATTTATTATTTGAATTGTTTTATGACGAATTTCTTGGAACTAACATAAAGAAATCTGTTTTGGTTGACAGGATAGAAGATCCAACACCTACTCATCCAACCAGTTCAGACATTCCAAATGAATCAAGTACCCCGATTCATCAAGACGTCACAATTCAAATACCAACTCCTACAGTTCAAGAAGTGCCAAGTCATGCAGAGTCAGAAGAAGCTGAACCAGCAGAATGTACCATACAGATCCAACTACAGCCGGACCAAGCTGTACCTGCTGAGTCTTCTGAACCAACAACTTCAACTGAAGCAACTATCATAACTCCTCCCAATCAATGTGAAGAAGGTGCAAGTGGATTTATAGATGACGCAACTGACATTCATTCCTATAATCCACTGCCTCATGAACGTAAATGGACCAAAGCGCACCCTGCAAGTCAGATCATAGGTGATCCATCCAAGTCGGTGCAAACTAGGTCAGCGTCAATCAACTGGTGCATGCACGACTCCTTTCTAAGCAAGATTGAGCCAACTCGAGTATCAGAGGCTCTTGCGGATCCAGATTAGGTAGTCTCTATGCAAGAAGAATTGAACCAGTTCGACGCACTGCAAGTCTTGAGACTCGTACCAAAGCCTAAAGGTAAAACAATCATCGGTACGAAGTGGATCTTCAAGATTAAAAAGGACGAAGCTGGTACCGTTAGGCATGGAAATGGGGCGGGGACCTCAATCCCCATCCCCGTCCCCAATCCCTCATCTTCATCCCCGTCCCCATCCCCGTCCCCGCCGGGGAATATGATCACATCCCCATCCCCATCCCCAACGGGGAACGGGGATCCCCAACGGGGAAACGGGGATTTTTTTTTTCTGTTTACGTAAGCTATTTAAATCAAATATATGAGACACCACACATGTTTAAATATCACATATTTCCAATAAACCTATAATCGAAAGAAATTTAATTTAGTATAAAAAAATCACAACATCATATAATAATTAATAACTTAAAACCAAAATAAATTCAACCAAATTCGGAAAAAAAAAACTTAACTTCACACATACCAAAAGATATCGAGTAATATTCAAAACCATATCGAGTAATTGTATTTTGATTGACATCCAAAAAATAACAATTTTATATTATAAACCTAGTTAGGAAATAAGAAATTATGAATTACCGATTTAGTTTAATTAAATAATATATATTAAATATTAATTAAAATATATAACGGGGACGGGGCGGGGCGGGGAGTGCAATACCCGTCCCCGTCCCCATCCCCGGTTTGAGACAAACGGGGATCCCCGTCCCCATCCCCATCCCCGGTTTAGCGGGGAATCCCCATCCCCGATCGGGGCGGGTGGACCGGGTTCCCCGACAGGTCGGGGCCCATTTCCATGCCTAGGTACCGTCATCAGAAACAAGGAGAGACTAGTAGCCAAAGGATACAGACAAGAGGAAGGATTAGACTATGACGAGACATACACTCCTATGGCGCGTTTAGAGGCAATCAGAATGTTCTTAGCCTACGCTGCCCACAAGAACTTCACGGTCTTTCAAATGGACATGAAGACAGTATTCCTGAATGGAATTCTGAAGGAGGAAGTCTACGTCTCGCAGCCAGAGGGTTTTGTCAATCAAGAGAAGCCGAATCACGTCTACATTCTCGACAAAGCTCTCTACGGTCTGAAACAAGCCCCTCGAGCCTGGTATGATGTCCTTTCCACTTTTCTAGTCAAGTCTGGGTTTCAAAAGGTACGGTGGATACCACCTTGTTCATAAAGAAAGAAAAAGCCGATATCGTTTTAATACAAATCTATGTCGACGATATTATTTTTGGTTCAACTAATACTAAGTACTGTAAGAATTTTGCAAACCTTATGGTGTCTAGGTTTCAAATGAACTTGATGGGAGAGATGAACTTCTTTCTCGGACTTCAAGTAAAACAATTTTCTACGGGTATTTTTATCAATCAATCAAAGTACATTCGGGAAATTCTCCGGAAATTCCAAATGGAAAATTCAAAACCGATTGGTACCCCAATGACACCAGGTACTAAGATTGGCAGCGATCCTTCGGGAAAGGCTGTTGATATTAGGACTTATCGAGGGATGATAGGTTCTTTAATGTATCTTACTAGTAGTAGACCAGACATAATGTTTTCAACATGTCTTTGTACCCGATATCAGGCTAATCCAAAAGAAATCCATTTGACTGCTGTCAAGCGTATATTCAGGTATCTGAAGGGCACCGCAGATCTCGGTCTGTGGTATCCCAAAGATACTAGTTTTGAACTAACAGCATACACAGATGCAGATCATGCAGGTTGTATGTTAGACATGAAGAGCACGTCAGGACACGTACAGTTCCTCGGTGACAAACTAGTAAGTTGGGGATCGAAGAAGCAACTTTGCGTTTCAACCTCCACGGCCGAAGCAGAATATGTAGCTGCTGCTAGCTGCTGTTCTCAGGTTTTGTGGATGCAAACACAACTTCGCGACTACGGTTTCCACTTCAACAAAATCCCGATCTACTGTGACTCCAAGAGCGCCATCGTAATAACAGTGAATCCTGTTCAACACACAAAAACCAAACATATCGACGTCAAGTATCACTTTATCAAAGATCATGTAGAAAAAGGAAACATAGAACTTTTCTTTGTAAAAACAGATTATCAACTTGCAGATTTGTTTACCAAGGCGTTAGATGAAAAGAAATTCAACTTTCTTATCTCTAAGCTTGGTATGCTAAATCTTAAGACATAATCAGTAGTTACCTATAAAAGTTCACTATTGTTTACTTTTTTCTCATATCTTTATGCTTAATTGTGAATGATATTTGTATTTCATATGTTAATGTTCATGATTCTAGGGGGAGTATGAGAAGAAACTCATACTTGGTCAATATTAATTTGAGGGGGAGCTCATAAGATTTCTGCACTTACGTTTTATGACAAATTTTTGTAATGCAAGATTTTAGGGGGAGCTCTTCACGTCAAAGGAGTTCGGATATGACTTCTGATCAATTCAGATCAGGACTCGTACTTTAAAAGTTTTACTGTTTTTTGTCTTTTCAATATAAGTGAATAATTATTACTTTGACTTGACAGTAGACTTTTGCAGAATTTTTGAGAGAAGCTTACAAGTTCATATGTTTATGACTTTACGCTTAGCTTCATGAGATGAAAGATCACTCGTTAAGGTATAAACCTTTATCTTCATCTCACATATGGTTGAAAGAAGGACAACTTTCAATCATAGAAAACATTGTTTTTAATGTTCAAACCACTTCCCGATTTTTCATCAAATTTTAGATTTTGGGAGTGTATTTTAAATGTTTTCATGATTTAAATTGTGCTTTAACTGAAATAGTTAAACCAATCTGAGCATCACGTGCATCTAGGAAAACAAAGAATCATTGTGCTAGGAATTAACACAACTTCAATGGAATCACATTAACCAGTGATTTCTACCCACGAAGTTAATCCTTAGTGATTGAGTGTGCAAATAGACAAGAAATGAGTGTGATTAGAGAAAGCAAAAAGTTTAAAAGAAAGAGCGTGTGAGAACAGAGTTAAAAGAATATCACAACTCGGCACCAACTTTTTCTGAGCTGGGTAGCCACCATTCTAGTGATTCACAATTCTTTGGTGATCATTATTGAAACAGGAAAATAACCCATGCCAACTCTTGATCAAACCCCATCATCTACTCATTTTCTTCTCAACAAGAAAGTGTTTCACATTTTCAAAAAGGGGATGCAGCACATATGCTATCTGATTTTCATTCGAAAAATCTAGATATTGAAAAGAAGGAAGTCTGCCCCACCTTCGCACTTCAATCATGCACATTGAGTCTGTGTTTAACTTACTGTTGTCTCAGTGGTTTACACAATTTTGAGCCTAATAAGCAATCATCAAGTGCTTAATTCTTTCTAACACAAGCACAAACACACAAGGAATTAGTTTCTTTGTCATAACGTTTATAGAAATTACCTTTGTGGTGTTTCGATGATTAAATGGAAGCCCTGGGGGAGTCAACATCAAACAACTCCTTTCCCATGTGTATTCGTTATATACAGTAACTTAGTGTTATTGACAGGCATGATAACTGATTCATTAGTTGATTCAGGTATTACATAACACATCTGTCTGGATTTGCAAAGATCTAGATGATTCTCTTATGAATTGACGAATCAAGGGCTCTAACCGAAAGATTGACATTTCTTACAACAAATGTTGATGAAGTCGTTGCACTTAACATCAAAAAGGGGGAGAATGACTACACAAGAAATGGCAAAGATCACATGTTTCAAGAATCACGTCAAAGACTGAATTCTTCTAAAGAAAATAGATTGAAGACATGTTGATTTCAGAGAAAGAGATTGCATCTTCTGAGCTGAACAAGAAGACTGAATTGGATAAATCTTTTTATTAAATGATCTTGATCCAAAGGGGGAGATTGTTAGACCACAGTCTCATTGGATTCAAGATCATCCAAACTGAAGATCGCAATCTGAAGCTAATGCCGGAACGTCGACTCTCAATGTTAAAGTCTATGTCATTTGTAATAAATGTCAATGTAATTCAATGTAATTGTTTGTTTATCATATTAGTTTAATATCTATTTCTAATAGATATTAGTTTCTAGTAACTTAGTTAGTTTAGTTTATTAGATTTATTATCTAGAATTAATATCTAGATAGTGTGTTAGACACACTTAGTTAGATTAGATATTGTGTATCTCAATCTCTCAAGATCAGATCATAACTTATCACATACAAACACACACATAGAGGTGTAAAAGAGAGAAAACATTGAGAACACAAAGAAAAGCTTAATCTGATCAACCTTGTAATCGTTATTCTATATATCAAACAGGTTGGTAATCGTTGTGTTGTTTTCTCTAAACTTGTTATAAATATTGTTGGACCGACATATATGAAACTATAAAATTTCAAAAAAACAGTTTATGAAACTCGAACAAACATTGTATGAACTTGAAATTTCATAAACTCGTCGGAGATTCATGGGAGGAGGTCATGATACGTGGGGTGGCAAAGGAGACTCCTGGCGGATGGCGGCGGCGCACGACAGTCGTCGGATGGAGTAGTGGAGAACCGTGGTGGTTCTCGGTCGCCGGTGTAGTGATGATGATGGAGATGATGGTGGTGGTGGCCGGGTTATTTTTTAGATAGAAGGAGAGATAAATATGGAGAAAATTAAGTATATCTTGTAACCATAATTAGATAATTCAAATTAATTAATAAAATTTAAATTTAAAATAACTAAAACTATTCCTAAACTACCATTTCCCTATTTTCTTCCTATTTTTTAAATTAATTTAAGTCCTAAAATTTCTCAACCGTTAATCAAAAATTTGGATGACCTAGATGGGTTTGTATAGTTTGTAACATTTAGAAGGTTTCTAAATGATTATCCCCCCCCCTCTCTCTCTCTCTCTCTCTATATATATATATATATAGCAAGGATCATTTGTTAACCATTTATTTCTTGTTAACTATGGGGTTGTTCGGTTCACATTCTATTAAGTCCTGTATGAATAAAGTTATCTGTATCAATATAGTTGTCTGTATCGATTTAACTAAATTGGTGTTCGGTTATTGTGCTGAATAAACAATCTGAATGGTATAAATGACTATTTTACCCTTTAATTAATATTAGACAATCTTTGAATTCTTCGTAGAAACACTCGTATCATAAACTCATGTCAAGAACAACAAACAAATCAGATATAATAGATTTGTTGAATCAAATTAATCCCAAATACAAAAAAAAACCTAAATCTATGAACCCTAGATAAAAAAAATATACAAAAAGATCTAATACAGAAGAAGAAAGATGACACAGAGATGAGGAAAGGGAAGACTGATTTCCAAAACCCTAAAATCAGAGCTGAGAAACAGAGAAACAGATCGTGGAGCAAAGGGACGCCCAAATCGAGAAACAGAGAAAGATGACACAGAGATGAAAATGAAGGGACACCAAAATCGAAATCCAAGGTTGAGAAACAGATCGTTGAGCAGAGATTGGGTAAATCGATTGATGGATAAGCTGAGATGGAAAAGAGCAACAACAATCGTGTGTTCTGGTTCGTATGGCAAGAACAACGAAGATGGAGAGATGGGAAGAGCAGCAACAATCGTCAATCGTGTGTGCTGATCGAGGAGCAGAGATGGGAAGAGCAGCAACAATCGTGTGTACTGGTTCGTATGGCAAGAACAACGAAGATGGAGAAGAGATGATGAAACGAGAGATGGAAGAGGGAGCAAGGTAGGGTTTCGGAGTTTCTAGTATGAAGAGGAATTCGTTGTTAATTTCACAAAAGGGTAAAAGGTGGAAAATTATTGGTTATATGGTAAGGACATATGTTTCCTGGCTGACCAATTAAGTTATGGGTTGACCGAATAAGCCACAACCGAACGTATAGTTATGGCTGAGCGAATAAGCCATATAGGCCATACAGCCCATTAAGCCACAACCGAACAACCCTTGCTCAACCAATATAATTGCAAGGTTAGCTGATGTTTAATTATTTATTTATTTAATACAAAAGGGTATTAACGTCATTTCATAAGTAATATTTTGTCATTAATTTTATGGGAATTACAAAAATGAAGATTCCAAAATTACTTTGTAGGTTACGATTTTAGAATTTTATCCTTTTTCATAATACTTTTGAATCATTTCAATATTATTATAGTAGTTTGGTTCATGCTTGGATAAAATCGTATATCGTACAGTCGTTCTTTTCGAGAAATTTGTCCGATATTAATATTAAATCATACAACGCATGAACATACCCTAGTTAAAATCAATAAAACAGATAGTCAAATACACTACTATTTTAAGGGGGTATAGTCAAATACACTACTATTTTAAGGGGGTAGCATCGGATTATACATACGACCATGAGTTTTTCATCCAACCTGTCTGTTCATGTTTGTTCATTACTTCACCATTGGGCATATGAACAAAAACTTGTTTACGAGTCGAGTCACATGAACAGTAAGGTGGTGGTTCATTCATGTTCATATTTCTTCATATGAATATGATATTTAAAAGTAA
The DNA here is from genome assembly GCA_023525745.1 of Arctium lappa. Lineage (NCBI taxonomy): Eukaryota > Viridiplantae > Streptophyta > Magnoliopsida > Asterales > Asteraceae > Arctium > Arctium lappa. The sequence goes on from CM042048.1 coordinate 149,527,638, forward strand.
TATATTGTTCATATTTCTTCATATGAATATGATATTTAAAAGTAATATTGTTCATATTTCTTCATATGAACATGCATGAACCGGGGGTTACGATTCTTTTGGAAGAATAATGTTCAAATACATGCAGATTCATGAACACTAATGAACCGGGGGTTACAATTCTTTTGAAAGGAATATTAATTAAAAGAGAATAAAAACATAATGTTTCATTTATTTTTTTTCCCAAAATACCCTTATCACTATAGTTCACTCTTAATTTTTCATTAATTGTGTATTTATTAAGGCTTTTAAAATATATTCAATCTCAACCATTGATTTCCATGATCAAGGGCTTATAATGGTTCATAGAGTTAACACAAAAAATGTGGCTAACAAATGAACCTGACCCATAACTCATATCGAAATGATTTTTATTTTGAAATGGTTGGTACATCTGACCCATATATGAAATGGTTGGTACATTTGGATTCTCAAAATTTTTATGTGGTTAACAAATGAACCTGACCCATATATGAAATGGTTGGTACATCTATATTCTCAAAATTTACCAATATGTAGATCTTAAAAAACATTTCAAACTTTTGACCCATAATTCAGATCGAAATGATTTTTATTTTGAAGTTTTTCTTTAATTATCTACATGTAACACTCTAAATTTTAGAGAAATAAAAATCGAAAATTTCGCAATATGACGGCTATAAATTGGATAAACCTGGTTATACAAAACCTGCTATAACAATCCCAAAGTATCATCCCGAGAAACGGGGAACAAAGTTGCAACCTTTACAATTAATCAAATGAAGAATATACTTAACAACCTAATAATCTAACTTAAAACAAGAAATATTAGTATCGGGTGTTGCTATTCTTCCAAAAGTATGTCCACTATCGAAACACCGGTCTATACATCTCGCAAAAAGACCGCTCTTGACCCAAGGTCATCCACTCAATCCTGACGAATCCCACCGGAAGCCTGACCTGTTATACATGTCATTTTAAGAAAAAACGTTAGGCTAAAGCCTAGTGAGATCAAACATTTGCAGTTAAAATATTCGAACGTAAGAGTAAATGAAAGGAATTAATTCGTAACAATAATAATAATGTTCTTCGATATAGCAAATACCTCTTAGGTTAACAAGGGAGACCCGCTTACTAACACAAAAGTAAGCCATTTGATAAGTCAGTAAAGCCAATACACAAATAAAGTACACGCAAGGGATGTCAGGCTCAGTGGCTTTAAGCTTACACCCACAGAAAGTGAACTTCAACCCCGAAGGGTCCTTACGTTGAGATCCTCATCCAATATTGTAATACTTGAGCACATAGGACTTATAACCCAATCTGATGCCTAAACCTGCCTCGACGTGGGAAACTAATCATCCCAACGCCGGACCAAATAATATAACAATTATGGGGTCATGACTCCCAAATGCAAGCAATTAAGCCACATAATGCCCGTAAGGCCAAAAGCTAAAATTCGATATTTGTTAATATGCATAAGATGATATAATAGGTGATTTTCACCAATGCATTCTACATTGTTTACCAAAAGGTAAATAGTTGACACATACATAATCTTTACATGCTTCAATTCCAAAACATGCTAAAACCCAAGTTACAAACTTATCAGCAGTTAACCATAAGTTCATCTTTTCCATCTTCATAATTTTACATGATCAAGTCATCCATTTAAATACATTTCCCAAGTATAAATATGCTACTAGAAACATTATCAAGGTTATTCACCTCCATTCCAAGATATTATCATAAACCCTAAAATCTCCAAAAATTAGGTTTGATAAAAAGTTTCCACAAATCAAGTGTATGAAAAAAGAGATGTTTAGGTATTCAAAATCCACCTTTTGACATGTATAAAGTTTTATAATAAGTGTAAGAACTCACCTTAGTAGTTTTCCCTTAGCACGTCGACATCTTTGTAGCTTCCTATTCTCGAATTTGATATCTATAACATATGCCAAAAAGGATGATCATCCTTTCGATAAGCACTTTCGTTCCTTCGCCATGCTAATGATTGCAACTTCGACCTTACGTCTCTCACCGTACATGGTCACCGACTCCCCATCCATACCGATAACAACATCCGGTCTTTTTTGTCAAGAAGAATGATGGCACAATGAGAATGTGCATCGACTATCATGAGTTGAACAAAGCAACAGTGAAGAACAAGTATCCGCTTCCAAGGATAGACAACTTGTTCGATCAATTCCAAGGAGCGGGGTGTTTTCTAAGATCGACTTACGACCGGGTTATCACCAGGTGAAGGTGAGGGAAGAAGACGTTCCGAAGACCGCTTTTAGAATGCGTTATGGCCATTACGAGGTTCTCGTGATGCCTTTTAGCCTAACTAATGCACCAGCGGTGTTTATGGACTTAATGAACAGGGTGTGCCGACCTTTTCTCGAAAAGTCGGTCATCGTATTCATTGATGACATACTCGTGTACTCCAAGAGCGAGTTAGAGCACGAGCAGCACCTTCACGAAGTTCTAGAAGTGTTGAGGGAAGAGAGATTGTACGCCAAGTTCTCCAAATGCGGCTTTTGGCTTGATGAGGTACAATTCTTGGGTCACATTGTCACTCGAGACGGGGTGAAAGTGGACCCCTCCAAGATTGAAGCCATGATGAATTTGGAGCCTCCCAAGAGTCCGTCCGAAATTCGAAGTTTCTTGGGTTTGGCGTGTTACTACCGAAGATTTATTCAAGACTTCTCGAAAATCTCTTCTTCATTGACGGCTTTAACTCGGAAGAATGTGAAGTTCGAGTGGACCGAAACGCAAGAGAAGGCGTTCTGGATTCTGTAAAAGAAGTTGTGCGAAGCTCCAATCTTGTCGTTGCCCGAAGGGTCAGAAGACTTCGTGGTTTACAACGACGCTTCAAAGATGGGGTTGGGTTGTGTGTTGATTCAAAGGGGCATGGTGATTGCTTACGCATCAATACAACTCAAGATTCATGAGAAGAATTACCCTACCCATGATCTGGAGTTAGCAGCGGTGGTGTTCGCCTTGAAGCTTTGGCGACACTACCTCTATGGCACGAAATGTACTATCTTCACATATCACAAGAGCCTAAAGTATGTCTTTGATCAAAAAGAGTTGAATATGAGGCAAAGACGGTGGCTCGAGTTGCTCAAAGATTACGATTGTGAATTGCTTTACCATCCTGGTAAGGCGAACGTGGTGGCCGATGCGCTAAGTCGGAAGGATTATAGCGAAAGTATTCGGGTTACCCATTCGAGAATCGAGTTAGTGTCTAGTCTTGTTGATAAGATCAAGACGTCGCAGGTTGAAGCATTGTTGGAAGAGAACCTCAAGGATGAAGTCATGACAAAGCAACGGTTGCTCCTAACGGAATATAACCGTGGAGTCAAACTTTTCAGTGGTCGTGTGTGGGTGCCCAAGATTGGGGGCAGTCGGGAGCTACTTCTTGAAGATGCCCACAAGTCCAAGTATTCCATTCATCCAGGAAGTACAAAGATGTACCGGGACTTGAAATTGCATTATTGGTGGTCGGTGATGAAGCTCGATGTGGCATGTTACGTAGAGTGATGTGTGACGTGTTTACAAGTGAAGGCCGAACACCAACGACCGTTTGGGAGTCTTCAGTCCTTAGAGATTCCTGAATGGAAGTGGGAGCATATTACCATGGACTTCGTGACAAAGTTGCCTAAGACTCTTCGAGGTCACGATACCATTTGGGTAATAGTCGATAGATCGACAAAGAGCACTCACTTTCTAGCCATGCGCGAGACCTTACCGATGGACAAGTCAGCAAAACTGTACGTTGATGAAGTGGTCTCGAGGCTTGGTGTACCATTGTCGATCGTATCGGATCGCGATAGTCGGTTCACTTCGAATTTTTGGTATGGTTTTTAGAAAGATCTAGGTACGCGAGTGAAGTTGAGTACGGCTTACCATCCACAAACCGACGGGCAAAGCGAGAGAACGATTCAAACTTTAGAAGACATGTTGAGGTCTTGTGTCATCGATTTCGGGGGTAGTTGGGACTCTCACCTACCTTTGGTGGAATTTGCTTACAACAATAACTACCACTCGAGTATTGGGATGGCACCTTTTGAAGCATTGTACGGACGAAAGTGCCGAACTCCCGTGTGTTGGCTCGAAGCGGGAGAGAAGCAATTCGCCGAACCTAAAATTGTGCAAGACACGGCCGATAAGGTGAAGGGCATTCGTGTAAGATTGAAAGCGGCTTAGGATCGGCAGAAGAGCTATGCAGATAAGAATAGGCCACCGATGGAGTTCCAAGTGGGCGACCGTGTGATGCTCAAGGTATCGCCATGGAAGAGCATTATCAGGTTCGGAAAACGTGGGAAGCTGAGTCCCCATTTCCTTGGACCTTTTAAAGTACTTAAATGAGTGGGGTTGCAAGCCTACCAATTGGAACTGTCGCCGGAGTTGTGTAGAATCCACAATACGTTCCATATTTGTTACCTTCGGAAGTGCTTGGCAGATGAAGAGAGTGTCATATCTCTCTCCGAATTGAGAGTGGATGAAGGTAATCGTTGTGTAGAAGAACCCGACGCCATCTTAGAGAGAAAGTCTAAGAAATTGCGACACAAGGAAGTCACTATGGTCAAGGTGCAGTGGAAGCATCATCGGGGAGCCAATGTAACGTGGGAAGCCGAGGAGGATATGAAGCGAAGATATCCTCATTTATTCGAGTAGTTGAGATTTCGGGGACGAAATCATTCCCAAGTTGGGGAGGATTGTAACACCCCGAATTTCGTTTGGTTTTGTGTTGATGAAAAGAAGGAAAAAGGGTTTCCTGCGCTGGTCTACAGGGCGCACGGGTCGTGCGTCCTCCTTCAGAAAGAACGCACGGGTCGTGCGCAAGGTCAGGGGCGACGGCAGTGGGCTACGCACGGGTCGTGCGTTGCCCTTCAGCAAAAACGCACGGGTCGTGCATCGTGCCAGGGGCTACATCAGCGTGGGTTTATTGAGACTTTTCCCCAAAACTCATTCATTTCTCATTTCATCTTTCAAGTCTCTCTCTCTCTCTCTCTCAAACCTCCTCCCTCCTCATTTACTCCTCTAGGGTTTCTCCAACCACCAATCATCCCATTTATTGCTTGAATCAAGTGTTTCATTCAAGGTTTCGGGTTTGAAGCTTCACCTCCATTGTCATCTTCTCCAAGAGGTCCAACCTAGCATTTTGGGTTTTCTTCTAAAACCTACTTGGTGAGTTCCTACTATCATTTTACAAACTTTATACATATCAAAGGTTACATTTTGAACTCCTATATATCTCCATGGTTTTAGATCTAAGTTTATGGCATTTTGACCTAACTTGAGTTTTTGGGATATTTTAGGGTTCTTAATCATTTTCTTGAAATGTAAAGGGTTTGATCTTATTGAAAGTAAAATGGAGATTTACTTGCATATTTATGTGATTTACCGGAATGAATGTATATAAACTCATTTTATGATTTTCATTTTTATCAGCAGTTAAACTTGATAAAGGCATTTTTGTCATAAATGTTTTTGGAAGCTATATGTTTAGCTTTGTTTAGTCACACATGTTATTGTGACAAGTTTAGACTATTACTAGTGGATCTCTAGGTTTTGAGTCGACTTATATTATTGGGATGTCTTTTCCCCATTTTGTAGCTATGGATGCATTTGATCCTCGAGGGCCCTCCCTCACATCTTAGTACGTTCCGAAGTGTTCGTGGTCATGGATTCCAAGTATTTAGCTCACAACTCGGGTCGTGGCCTACTTTTGTGTTCCGTCACCACTCTTGGTAAATCGGGTATCCCCCGTCATCGCGAGATGAACTTTTGGACCCCTTTCTTGATAAAGATCTTCTTTTGTGAACTAAAATTCTTGAAAATATTTACTTATGTTACAATTGTTTATATCTCTTGAAATCTATAAATTGTATGTTCTCCCTAGATTTTAAGCCTAACACTTTTTCTCAAATGATATATATAACAGGTTCCCTTAGCGGTGGGGTGTCATGGTCGTGAGTGACGAGCATGTCTTAGAGGCATTTTTTAGATGACTTGTAGTCGTTGTTGGGCATTGTTTAAGTCCCATCTTTTGGTGATTTTGGATCGACAACCGATGTAATCTAGATAGATGTATTTAGATTAGTTTGTTGTTGATTTCCATATCCGTTCTCAGATGTTGTAAAGGTTTAGTACTATACCCCCTTTTTGGGAGTTTTATACCAAGTGCGAAGTCATATTGCCTATATTTTCGAAGTTTCATCTCAATCTGATTTTTAGGGTGTTACATCGAGCCATAGGAGTCTTCCACAAGTTGTGCTTCTTTGATTGCCTCTCGAAGAGTAGTAGCCTTTGACACTCGAACCATGTTCATCATCTCGGTAGGCAAACCCTTGATGTAAGATTTGATCTTCTCTCTTTCGGTGGGGACCAGATGTCCCACCAATACCAGTTTATCCATGAATAGCTTGTTGTACTCTTTGACTGACAAATTCCCCTTTTTCAGCCCCCGAAATTCGTCAATGATGCGGTCCATGGCTCGCTCATTACAGAATTCTTCCATTATCTTCTTCTTGAACGTTTCCCAGCTTAACTTGGCTAATACCGCGGCTTCAACGGAAGTGGAATACACGTTCCACCATGTGAGGGCAACCCCTCTCAGCATTTGAGACCCGAATACAGCTTTCTGACTTTCCCCACACTCGTTCGATCGGAAAGCATGTTCCATCTCTCGGATCCAGTTCATGCACGCCATCGGGTCGTCTGAGCCCTTGAACTCCGGTGGTCGGCATCCAAGGAATGCCTTAAAGGTACAAGACTTAGACGCTTGCCTCACTTCTGGGGTTGGGGTTTCATTAGAAGGGATCACGGGTCCCGTGCCCCCGGATCCCGCCACTACAACGTTTTCCGCAACCGTCTCATGTCTGCGGTGATTAGCATCTCGGTAATCCAACAGTTTTAAACTTCTTGTTGCTGAGCCATTGTTGCATTCATTGCTTGCATCATTCGCTCCATCATTCTTGTTTCCGGAGTCACCTCCTCCATAATCGGATGGGTTGCAACTAAGTTATGTTGGGGTATGTGCTCTGGTCCTCCGCCCAATACGTTAATAAATGGTGGGGGCAAGTCAACATTGGTCACTCTAAGCTGATCAACAGTAGACGCCGTCGTATCCTGCCCTTCCGGTCGATTACAAGTATTTACCATAGTCTGCCACACACACGCGAGAATATAGGTGAGATGAGGCTATACATATTATAAACAAGGAAACGTACTACCACATTCATTAATTATCATAACAATGGAAAACAAGCATAATCACGTAAAACATCCTCATAATAATGATAACTAGGCGAAATTATGAATATGTGATACATAAGAATTTTCATCCCCATTACCATAACTCTCAATTCGTGTAGTTTTCGTCGACTCTAAGACCATCCTATCTTAGGAGTTCTACCCAATCTCACTCAATCATAGCCTAACTTCACAACTTAAGTCTAGGTATCCTACATCCATACCTAGTTCACTTAAACTAATGCTCTGATACCAACTTGTAACACTCTAAATTTTAGAGAAATAAAAATCGAAAATTTCGCAATATGACGGCTATAAATTGGATAAACCTGGTTATACAAAACCTGTTATAACAATCCCAAAGTATCATCCCGAGAAACGGGGAACAAAGTTGTAGCCTTTATAATTAATCAAATGAAGAATATACTTAACAACCTAATAATCTAACTTAAAACAAGAAAGATTAGTATCGGGTGTTGCTATTCTTTCAAAATATGTCCACTATCGAAACATCGATCTATACATCTCCCAAAAAGACCGCTATTGACCCAAGGCCATCCACTCAATCCCGACGAATCCTACCGAAAGCCTGACCTGTTATACATGTCATTTTAAGAAAAAATGTTAGGCTAAAGCCTAGTGAGATCAAACATTTGCAGTTAAAATATTCGAACGTAAGAGTAAATGAAAGGAATTAATTTGTAACAATAATAATAATGTTCTTCGATATAGCAAATACCTCTTGGGTTAACGGGGGAGACCCGCTTACTAACACAAATGATGGAACACAAAAGTAAGCCATTTGATAAGTCAGTAAAGCCAATACACAAATAAAGTACACGCAAGGGATGTCAGGCTCAGTGGCTTTAAACTTACACCCACGGAAAATCAACTTCAACCCCGGAGGGTCCTTACGTTGAGATCCTCATCCAATATCATAATACTTGAGCATGTAGGACTTATAACCCAATCTGATGCCTAAACGTGCCTCGACGTGGGAAACTAATCGTCCCAACGCCGGACCAAATAATATAACAATTATGGGGTCATGACTCCCAAATGCAAGCAATTAAACCACATAATGCCCGTAAGGCCAAAAGCTAAAATTCGATATTTGTTAATATGCATAAGATGATATAATAGGGGATTTTCACCAATGCATTCTACATTTTATACCAAAAGGTAAATAGTTGACACATACATAATCTTTACATGCTTCAATTCCAAAACATGCTAAAACCCAAGTTACAAACTTATCAGCAGTTAACCATAAGTTCATCTTTTCCAACTTCATAATTTTACATGATCAAGTCATCCATTTAAATACATTTCCCAAGTATAAATATGTTACTAGAAACATTATCAAGGTTATTCACCTCCATTCCAAGATATTATCATAAACCCTAAAATCTCCAAAAATTAGGTTTGATACAAAGTTTCCACAAATCAAGTGTATGAAAAAAGAGATGTTTAGGTATTCAAAATCCACCTTTTGACATGTATAAAGTTTTATAATAAGTGTAAGAACTCACCTTACTAGTTTTCCCAAGAGAAAACTAAACCCTAGAATGAAGAAAATGAAGACTTTGAGACTAGCTAACTTGAACACTTCCACTTCAACTTCACAATACCTAGATTAGATTCATAAATGCTCAAAGATATTGGTAGATGAAGTATTAATGATGGAGGGAAGTTAGGAGGATAAACTTACCCAAAAATCTACCAAGAACTCGGCTGAGAAGTCTCCCAAATCAGATAATGACCTAAATTTCGCGACTTAAACTTTTTATACCCAAATCACTGGCCGCGAGAGTGACATTTGTCGCTCTCGTGGGCATAGTCACGCGGATCCCCGAGCCTGCGGTACAAACAGGGCGATAGTGCCCTGCGATTGTGACCAGGGCACTATCGCCTAACACAATCGCGCGAGATGTACCGAGAGCTTCAAGCCCCCGTCGATTGTGCCTTCACGATAGTGACACCCTTTCACTATCGCAGACACTGTCGCGCGAAACCAAAAATTCTCCAATTTTGACACTTTCAGCCCATGATGCACAAAACAGATAAAATTCACTTATTTAATAATAAATTCCTAAATACGGCAAGTCACAACACGACAATAACAATGGCTAGATTCTAAATTTCGGGGTGTTACACTACATACTAGTAAAATTTAGGGATCAAGATGGTCGTCACGATTTCGTAATATGTAGCAACATTTCATAAAAAAATTCATTGTAAACTTCATGCAACCATACTTTCCAACTCGTAACTCGAATCTTGATGATTTTTTTTCTTCTTCTGAAATTGATTATTTTTTTTTCAAGACGTATATACTGGTAAAATTAGGAGATCTAGATAGTCGTAATAATTTCTTAATTTGGCATAACATTTGATTACCATTTTTGCAATAAACTTTGGGTGCCATAACTTTTGACTCATATCAGATATTTTGGGGATCCAGATGGTCGTAACCATTTTCGTAGTAAATTCGGGGCCCCATAACTTTTGATGTGTGTCTTGGATCGAGATTATTTTTCTTTTTAAAATTGCTTATTTTTTCAAGATACTAGTAAACTATGGGGATTTAGATCAAGGATGGACCTATTAAGGTCCAAGCGGGGTCCGCTGCATCCGTTCAACCAATTCTAGCAAGTAGAATTTTTTTTTTGAGGAATAAAAGATGCACCCGCTAAAAAGACAAGGAACATCAACCAAAACAATTGAAAAAGTCACTCGAAATCAACCAAAAAACTTTCAAAATCTTTCAAAATCAACCATAAAAACTAAAAAAATCCCTTGAAATCAGCCAAAAAACCTAAAAAAAACCCCTCGAAATCAACCAATAAACCTAAAAAAATTCTCGAAATCAACCAAAAAAATTAAAAAATCTGAACGACTTTGCAGGTCTTTGATCCACGTTAAAGTTGCACCCGCTCGGCCAAAATCCTGGGTCTGCCACTAATTTAGATAGTTGTAACTATGTCATAATTTGTCATAAAATTTCTTAACCATATTCGTAGTAAACTTTCGGGGCCATAACTTTTGCCTCGTAACTCAACTTGAGGTCATTTTGGGGATCCAAGTAGCACTAACCATTAGGTAACCATTTAGTAGTAAAATTCGAGGGTCGTAACTTTGGACTTGTAACCCGAATCCAGATGATTTTTCTAAGTTACTTAATTTTTTTAAAATTTACAAGCCGGTAATATTAGGGGTTCTAGATAGTCATAACCATTTTGAAATATGTCCTGAGTTTTTCTTCTTGACTATTGCTTGGGATTGGGTTTGACACTATTCAATACTAAATATCTACTCGTGGAGGGACGGAAGGCAATAGATTCATCTTAGGCGGCAGGTCGAGTGGCTTCGCTCCTATAAGCTAGTTCTCACTTCCGAGCTCTAACGCCTTACTTTCTTTCCCATCATAGAACTCTAATCGAAAGGGGGCCTTATTCGACGAAGCTTAAAGCAGACATCAAGAGCTAAGAAGGGGCCAAACTAGCCCCTTGTGCCTCTCAAGATGGGCTATTTAAGGCGCATCCTCTCTGCCTAGGAGGCACCTGTTTGGATGAAGGCACCAGTTGTCTAACAAGGCATGGGACCACCCGTCATTTATGTTTAAACATTTTGTAATCATGTTAGTAACCACGTTCTTAGTAAACTTCGATAAGATATATATAACTTTTCACTTGTAACTCGGGAGATTATTTTTTCAAGTTTGTAATTACTTCAAGATTTACATTCTCATAAAATTAAGCAGGGACCATAGATAGGCCTAACCATTTCATAATCAACTCCACAATCATATTTATGGTAAAGTTTGGGAGGCCATAAACATTGACTTGTAATTTAAATCGAGACTGATTTTTATTAAAATTGTTTTTTTTTCTAAGATCAAATAAAAAAAAATTGGAGTTCAAGATAACACAAAAAAAACGTCCGTAATGTTTTGGTAAAGTAAATAAAGAGGGTAAACTCTCAACAATTGCAATTCAAGGCATATATTTGGCAGAGTGAAACAATGGAGCATATTCTTAATATTTGATGCTACATTGAGCATAGAAAGTGAAATTTTCTTTATGTATATTAAATTCTTTGTTGATTTTAACACGATAATAAATTTAATTTCTTATTATAGAAAAATAGATTTGGTTGTTATGTAACATCAGTTATGTTTATTTGTTACTAGAAGGGTTGATTTTTCGCTTTTCCTCCCCACTTTTCTGGTGAACCAACTTGCCCTCCGTCACCCGTTTGGCACGCCTCACCGATAGTTGTAGCCTTTTTTTTACGTTTACTAGATTGTATATATCTTACAATTATATGGGTAGTCATTTATTTATTGGGATTTATTAGTTTTGCGTGTTCCATTGTGTTTCGTGTATTGTATCCTATTGGGTTTACTATATTGTATTGTAGCTGTTCTAGAACGTAGGAGGTACTTGTATTTGTTTTGGTAGTATTTGCGTGAGTAGTTACCAAAAGAGTGTAAAGGCGATATGATCTATGGAGGTTGTACTCTATTCGGGGGAAGGTGAGGGAAATCGGTACAAGTGGTGGTATTTAGGCTTGGGCAATACAAGGTATAGTGGAAGTGAATAGATGTAGTGATAAGATTATGGTACTCATAGTAATTTTAGGAATTAATGTTGTGTTTTAGAGTCTTTTTTTTTTTACGAAGGAAAAAGAGGGAAAGGGAAAGAAAGCAGGGGGGAAAGAGAAAAAATATGGTGTTCTCAAGTTTTTTTAAGGAATGAAAAGAAAGGAAAATGAAGAAAATTTATGTTGATCTTCCTCCTAAATGTGGGAGGAAAGGAAAGGAAATAAATAGTTATTATTATAAATATTTATAAAATTGCACATCAACCCATCAATTAGAACCCACCGGAAAATAAATAAAAAGTATATTTGTAAAAACATCTTTCCTTTAATTTCTCTCTTGCTCAAGAACATGAAAATTTATTTTTTTCTTTCATTGAATTTTCTTCCTTTTTCCTTCCGTTGTGTTCTCGAGTTTTTTTACGAAGGAAAGGATGTGAAAGGGAATGAAAGTAGGAGGGAAAGAAAAAAATGTTGTGTTCTCGAATTTTTCTTAAGGAGGAAAAAAAGAAAATTGAATGAAAATAATGTTCATTTTCCTCCCAAATGTGGGAGAAAAGAATTTAAAAAAAAATTAACAATATTTGTAAATTTACAAAAATATTCATCAATTACATTCTAATATAAAATACATAAGAGCAAATTTGTAAAAATAACATCTTTCATTTCCTTTCTCTCCTACTCAAAAACATGAAAGATTATTTTCTTTACATTCAATCTCAAGAACATAGATAAAAATATTTCTTCTTTTCCTTCACTTTCTGTTCTATTCTTTTCCTTCACTTTCTTTTCTTTTATTTCCTTTCAAAATTCAAGAACACATCGTTTCCTCTCAAGAATACAAATTAAAAAAAAAAAATCCTTCCTTTTCTTTTCTTTTGCTTTCTTTTTCATCCCTTTTTTTTTCTTTTATTTTCTTCTCAAATTCTAGAATACAACATGAGGTAGTTAACATCTTCACACCATTTAAATTCGGTATTAAGAAGGTTTGATAATGAATTAATTAAATAGTAATTATGGGAAAACAAGTCGTGAAGGTGAAGTGCAAGTGAAAGGAACGTGAATCGAGTTCAAACGAGAACGGTATCTATTTAAGAGAATACGAAAATGGTCAAATCACATGTGATTTTACACTAATTAACATTATGTACAAAATCAAATGTGATTCACACGAATTTACCCCGCGACCTGAAGACGTGCCCGCACATCTTTTTATGTCAGTTAATGTAAAATCACATGTGATTTAGCACGTGATTTGACCATTTTCATATTCTCTTAAATAGTTAACATTCTCGTTTAATCCTTCTCTCTCTATATATATATATATGTATATATAATGATTTATTTATGATTTTATAACATGATAATAAAATTCAATTTCTTATTATGGAAAAACAGGATTGGTTACAAAGTAACATCAATTATAGTTCTAACAATACGTTTACCATTCATTATAAGTTTAATTATCTTGATTTTATATGAAAAAGATTTTTTTTTGTTCTAGTAATTAGTTGAAAAGGATGACAAAGATGGTATTTTTGTAAAATGATGTTAAAATATGGATTTTTATGTCTTATGATACATGTTCATGATTATCAATGAGGATAATTTATACTTGTTATTTTGGAGGATTATATATGTATTCTCTAAAAAATGTTTTTAGTATAAACTCATATATAAGCCAAGTCATCAATTTTTTGAAATCTTGATATATATACTGCAAATTATATAAAAACCATAAAAGTTAAAACCGTGAAAACCAGTTTCATATATTGTTTTATAGATGAAACAAAATATGTGAAAACCAAACTTGTGAAAATCAACAAAAATCTGAGGTCACTTTAAGTTGTAATTCATATTGTTTAACATGTTTTGTTCTTATGTGTAACAGTGTAAGTATGAGTGTGTTTCATGTATAACCATATTTTTTTTTCATATGCAAAACATATCTTGAAATTTATATATGAAACAATATTGTATAAAGTACCAGGGCCGGTCCAATGGTTTTGGATGCCCTGGGCGGAGACCCAAAAATACACCCTCCAAATCTCCTCCAATGAACTAAGAATATAAATTTTTAAAGGGGTTTGGAACCTAGTCAAGCTAGGTGCCTCATCCCTACGTCGATTATTATTAAATAAAAAGTTACAATGGGGGGACATAAACCAAAACCCCGAACAACTAGGACTTTCAATGGGGTTTTCTTGCCTAACAAAATACTTATTTAATGACCCATGTAAAGATTGCGTAATTTCTTGTTGCTTTTTCTTTCTTTTTCTATTTTGAGCACCGGAAGATTGTGATCTAGGAAACATATTTAACCAAATTGACCAAAGTATCAAACAACCAATTGCCCAAGCAATCAAAATTCAACAATCAACACATTACCAATTAACCAAATACGAATAGGCAGAAAAAATGGCAGATAATGATAAGCTCATAAGCAGATTGCCGAAATCAAATTAAGATTATATCCAAATAAGCAAATATCAAACAACCAACTGACCAACCAAGAAAACAAAATTCATTTATTTGATTAGAAATTTAGAATTAGAAGGAAAACACCTTAAGGCTCCCGAAGTGATGAAGATGAACGATTGAAAAGGGCACTAGGGCAGAAGGCGACTGAAGGGCACTAGGGCAGCCGGCAGAAGTGATGATTGATGAAAATGAACGATTGAAAACACTGTAGAACCCACACCGTCAATAGCCAGAACAGAAGGGAAAGCGATTGTAAGATTGCCAGATTGTGTTTGTCGATCAATGATAATTCGATTGAAGAACAGAAGAAGCTTGGTTGTAATCAGTAATCACTCGATTGAAATTGAAGAACTCTGTAATCAATATTCAGTAATCAATTGAAATTGGGTTGTATGCAGGGGCGTTTGATTAATCGATTGAAATCGTGAATGAATATTTAATGGGCGTTTGATTCATCGAGGAGGAGAACTTGAGAAGCCAAAATTCATTGCAGATTATGAGATTAATTACTAAAAAAAAACCTAAAACGGAACCTAGTAAAGGGGAAAAGGGGCTTGGGCTGTGATGCCCTGGGCGAAGGCCCATGTTGCCCAGCCCTTGGGCCGCCCCTGGTATAAACATTGCATGTTTACATGTGTTGTTTCACTTCACATACAAACTGGTTTTCATGGTCTTTAACTTTTAGACAGTTTATATATATATATATAGCCTTAGGTTCATTTGAGAAATGGTAAATATATGAGAAATAGAGAAGTAATCCTAGCCATTCATACGGTCAAGATCGGATTTGACTGGTCAAATATTTTGGCTTTGACCGGTCAAAAGTTGCGGCCTTGACTGGTCAAAAGTTAAGGCTATTCCAAAAATAGAAGGACACTTTCGTAATTTTCACAAAATACACGGGTTGTGTTCATATATGAACATGTATAATTCACATATGAATTCTTTTAACTGATTCATATATGAACCTTTGTGATTCATATATTAACTAATTAACTGTAAGTTCATATATGAATCAGTTGAACTAATTAACAGATTCATATATGAACTTTTGTGATTCATATATGAACTAATTAACTGATTCATATATGAACCTATAGTTCATATGTGAATCATATTACGTTCATATATGAATTCATCCCGCGTATTTTACGAAACTACCCCTCTACCTTCTATAGACCATGCAAGAAATTATCCGGTGCTTCGCGGTCAAAGCCGCAAATGTTGACTAGATGAATGACTAAGATTACTTCTTTATTTCTCATACATTTACCATTTCTCAAATGAACCTCTCCCTATATATATATATATATATATACATATATATATATACATATATGTATGTTGTGTGCCTGTGTCCCATATATATGTGTGTGTGTGTGAGAGAGAGAGAGAGAGAGAGAGATTGGGAAAGAACCACGAAAAAACTGATGAAAAAATACATCAAAATGGATGTTAAATTAAAAAAAATACAAATTTGAAACTATGTAGAAGTGGATCTGAACTATTGATCCTTTTTAATCAAATGTCCTCACATGAATTTCGGATTAGAAGAGAATTCATCCGGTGCATCTTGGTGTATATTATCACGGTGCATCTCATCAAAACATGCATCCATTTCTCATTCAACGGTTGATAACCACTTCTCATGTTTCTCACGTTAACCTCAACTTCTCACCGGAACTCAACTCATAAAGTATAAGTATTAAATATAAAGCATATGTATTTATAATATTTAATAATATGATTATATCAAAAAAATTAATAATGAACTCATTTTGAAGTTATTGATGAGATGATTATAATGATATAATTTATAAAAAAAAACATATAATTTTCTAATGTATTTTAGTTAATATATGATTTATTTAAGTATGTTAATATAATAAAGGTGTAATTGAAAAATGAAAAAGTAAGGAATATAAAGTAAATTAAATAACTAATTATGAAAATACAAAGTGTAATTTAAAAAAAAATTGATTTACACAAATAGGATTATACATTCGGCGTAAATCCCATTTTTCTTCTTTTTTGAATTTTGCTTCAAAAGATGGCTATAAAATGAATTCATATAGTAGATGGGCTATTTTAGTCATTCTCCACCCTAATTAATCCAATTTATTTCAATTTTGACCATTTAGAACCGTAAGAATGTTCTCTAATACCGCTATTTAGAAATATCATAATTTTTTTATAAAGACGGAAAAATATTCCATTTTGTTCGTTTGTGATTTATAAAAACCCAAAAACCTTTATAACCTTGTTCTCAAAATGATTGTATTTGATATAAAACATTCTACCCAGCTTATATTCATAATCTAATATTCGGTTTTTCTACATTTTCTAATGCGTTTATGTTGTTCTTTTATTATATTGATACTATTAACTATTTATATCAATCTTGCTTGCTGAAATTCGACTTGTTTTCTACTCTAGTTTTATAAATGTTTGGTTGCTATTAAATGAGTCACTGATTTATTTAATTGCATGGAAGAATTGATAGAAAATCTTTAAAGAATTTTGGACTTTTTGAATATACGAAATAGATGTAGAACCTTATTAGTTTGACATTTTTGAATATACAAAAATAACAATCCACCAAATTAAGTTATAGTGTCTCCACATTTTTATAAAGTTTTAAGTTTGATTTCCATATGGATCAATTTCCTTATTTTACGAGTGATGTCATTGTACCATAATTGATGTATTTATATGGATCTTATACCCATAACCTTTCCATAGGGTTGGCAAGGATTGTTTTTATAATTAACTAGTGTCGAGTCCGTGCGTTGCGCGGTAGCGATAAATATTTTAAGTAAGTACTTGACCGAGTTAAGATAAAACGTAATTTTTCGCTTAATAATTAATGAGATTCAAATTAAAATGAAGAATGTATTTTCATAAGTGGTTCATTTTCATGTATTGATAGCCTTTTTATTGTACGAAGAGTTTGACATGTATCGACAATTGTTTTCTTGTTATTTATTTAGAATCAAACAACATGTCGCAATTCCATATCATTATTGTTGTTAAAGGGTTTGAAGTTTCCTTTTCCAATAAAAATGTTGGACTAACATTAGCCAACCCTATAAGTTACCACAAATTGGCATCGTCTCCTCTTGCCAATAATACTCACGTGTTTGATTAAAAAGAAATATTCTCTCAAATGTGGGATTACCAAACTCACCACATTTCAAAATTTTATAAAGCTTTCTTTCCTAATTTCTTACATTTAGTTGTCATATCACCTATTCAAAATTTTTATTTATATATATAAATTGATTTATGGATGATATAGTTAATTTTTTTATATATAAATATGGATGTATAAATATTTTGAAAATATAAATGTTGGCCAATATATTTTGTCAAAACACATTTTTTAATTTTCCAAGTCATCTTCTACTCGTATATAACCATCTTTTTTTTAAATTCATCTTTATAGTAATGTGGGATAACCTAAACGAAACCAAAATTTAACGTTTAAGAATACTCAAACTTGGTTAAGCCACATCATCAGTTCAAGATTTTCCTCGGTGGCGATAATTATTTCAGGAAATATATGTACCGAGATAAGATATATAAAACATAACTCCTCTGTTAACAATTAATTAAATACAATATAAAATAATTAATGTATGTCCATGAGTGGTTAATTTGTATATATATATATATAGGTTGCGTTTATTTTGCAAACCAAACAATTTGTACAAATTATGCAAACTAATCTTAGTCGTTCATCAAGTCTAATAAATATATGATTTTATTATGTTTCTTAATTTAAAATCATGATTATAATGAATAAACTTAACATTTCCTAATTTAAAATCATGATTATAATGAATAAACTTAACATTTTCCATATATATCACAATCATTATTAATGAATCATAATCATTATCCATAAATATATCTATTGTTTTCTAATATAGTGGTTTGCATAGTTTGTATAAATTGCTTGGTTTGCAAAAGAAACACACCCTATATATATATATAATATTCATTCTTTTTTGGAAAAATGAGGGTTGGCAGCCAGTATCGATCCTCTCTTCCAGATCCTACCTTCTTGCTAATTTATTATGGGATTCCAATTGTGAGCTAAAACATATTTAGCCAACTAAAATTAAACCATCATTTATTTCTTATAGTCATATTCATTCTCCAATTTTACACCTCACAGCAAGGTGGGATAACTAAACTATAATACAATGCAATATTTGAGAATACTGAAATATCACAATGTCATCTCATAATTTATGGTTGTTCCTTTTATATAAATAAAGTTATATAAAGATTAATATTTTATAAAAAATGATTTTTAGCGAAAAAGGTCGACTAAAAAAGACAACCACATAAGTTGTCACAAACTCTTTTAAAGTTGTAAGACATCTTATTCACCTTTTCCTTTGCTTACTTCTTCTTCCAAATTGATTATCTTTCCGTCGATATGGACTAACCAAATAAAACATCTCATGCATATTTTATATACTAACCTCTTCTTTCAAATCTATCGTTTTTTCACCGATGTGGGATAAACAAATAAGACATCTCATCCAGCTTTTATATAATAACTTCTTCTTGCAAATCTACTGTCTTTACGTCGATGTAGGATAATCAAATAAGATATCTCATTCACCTTTACATACTCATCAATTCTTCCAAATTTATTGTCTTTCTATTAATGTGGGATAACCGAATAATCACAATTTAATATTTGAAAATACTTAAATCTTCTTGTGACTTGTGAGATAACAAAAAAGACATAATGATTAAACATTGATAATATTATATAAATTGATGAAATATGATGATCTTTATACATTTATCTATCGATTTATTTGCTTATATAAAAAGTTTTTTCAACGAAAATAACGGCCAGCCAAAAATAATATTTAACCAAGTAATCATTTAATTTATCAAAATCCAAATATTCGCGTTTCTTATAGCTATCTTCATTCTACAATCTTATATTCTTTCATCAATGTAAGATGTGTAAAACACCACCACAATGGAGTACTTGAGAATACTCATATCTCATATCAAATCCAAATGTCATTCGTTCTTATAACTACCTACATTCTCTCCAATCTTACATTTACTTATCAATGTGAGATGAGTAAAACAACACCACAATGTTAGATTAGAGAATACTCAAATCTTAGAATGTCATATCATTTATATATATATATATATATATATATATATATATATATATATATATATATATTTCTAACTTTTCAACTTCTCAACAATGTCGAATAGCTAAAACTCAACTATCCCACCATTTGTGAATACTTAGTTTTCATGGTGTCACTTCATGACCCTTTGGTTCAATTATCGGGTTTTTAACATCTTTATCTATCGATTGATATGTTAATCGATTGATTTTTTATATAATAAGATTTTATTTGCAAAAAGTCCATCCAAAATAAAACAATCTATGCATCATAATCCCATGGATGAACACAAAGACATCACATCTACATTTCTTATTCATACCTCTTTATTCCAATAGTTCAACTTTTCACCAATGTGGGATACCAAACTCAACCATAATTCATCATTTGATAATACTCATATCTCATGGTGTCATCTCATAACCTTTTGGTTCTTTATATATATATATATATATATATATATAGCGATCATTTGAAAACTACTATTATATTACAAACTTTACAAACCATTTTCCACCAAGGTCATAATTGTCATTTTAATTAAGAAAAACTAAATTAGGTAGTTATCCAATTTCATTAATGACGGATATATTCTACTTTTTACCCGTTTAAATATGGAAATGTAGGTTTTTTATTTTTTTAACAATTTGTTGGTTGTAACTTAATATTGAGATTTGGAATATTTTTAAAAAATGCAGTTTTTATGCAATTTAACTATTTTGTCAGATTTAATGGATTTTATATTTTGAATATATTTTTAAAAAAATGCAGTTTTTCTATTTTTTTAAACAATTTAGTGGGTTTAATTGATTTTGAGATTTTGAATACATTAAAAAAAATACAGGTTATCATTTGAATTCAATGAGGACAAAGTTGGAGGAAGAAGCTCCCGAAGGGTAGTCGTTCATCTCTGTGGCATCTTCGTTCATCGTCGTTTATCTCCATTCATCATCTTCGTTCATCGCTGTTCATCATCGTTCATCTCCGTTTTCATCGCCATTCTTCATCATTCATCTCGGTTCATCGTCGTTCATCTCTGTTTCATCTCCGTTTTTTTCATCGGATTTATCTCCGTTTTCATCAGCCTTTCATTTCGTTTGTGACTTTTTTGTGTCAATATATCGTTATGGATTTTTTACTCGATCAAGAACAATGAAAGCTTCCTTTAATTCTGTAAAAAAAATTGAAAATTGATCATCCATGTAAAAACGGTTAATATTTAGTATATATATCCAAAAATAATTTTTTTTTACCATAGTAAACAATAAAATCGGGGTTTATCATTGAAAAAAACAAAAAAAAATTATATGTAAATGGTTATGATTTAGTAGTTATCCTAAAAATGAATTTTTTTTTACCTTAAATAAAAAAATTCCAAAATTGAGATGGGATGCCAATTGACAAGTTTGTCCTTTCATTAATTTCTTTTCCATTAAAAAGTCAAAATAATTTAATTATTACTATAATTACAACAAATACATCTTAACCGTTGATGATTTCAATCTATGGTGAAAAAATTGGTTTCATAGTTTGCGACATAAGGGTGGTTTCCAAATGAAACCACCTCTCTCTCTCTCTCTCTCTCTATATATATATATATATATATGAGTGAATGTGGATTTGGTCCCTATGGTTTAGTGCTTTCTTTGACTATGGTCCTCATTCTATGTTTATTGTGGATTTGGTCCTTGTGGTATTCAATTTATTTTGGTCATGGTCCTTCTGACTAACACTTCTATTAACTTTGTTAAATCAAGGACCATTTTAGTCATTTTGCCTATTTTTTGTTCTTTTTTGATAAGAAAAATATAAACAATATTTTTATACATACATGCATACACACATGTATGTATGTATGTATATATATATATATATATATATATATATATATATAACGATATTAAAATAAATAAAATAAGACATTATTGTGTGATTTAATTGTTTAATTTTTTTAAAATTAATTATATTAAATACGATTTAATTTTATTATTTTATTGTAATTGTGAAAAAATATATAGTTTTATTGTTTTAATGTAATTAAAATTTCAATTTAAACAAATCAGATCATAAAACTACATCTTATTTATTTAGATCGAATAAAATAAAATATGGTTTTATGATTTGATTTATTGAATTAAAATTTTAATTAAGTTAGAGATGATTTAATTATATTGTTATTTTACTATCATTGCAACAAACAAGCTTATTGTTGATATTTTAACACCAAAAATCATTGAAAACCGTTGAGAAATGAACTATAATTTTATCATCTTAAAATTAGAAGCTCCAATTTTCATATTGTTTTTCAGTCAAAAACTCAAAATCAATTTTCATATTGTTTTTATTATGATAAAATTAAAGTTCATTTCTCAATGGGTTTTAATGCTTTTTTTGTGTTAAAATATCAACAATAAGCTTGTTTGTTGCAATGATAATAAAATAATAATATAACTAAATCGTCTTTAACTTAATTAAAATTTTAATTCAATAAATCAAATCATAAAACCATATTTTATTTTATTCACTCTAAATAAAATAAGATATAGTTTTATGATCTGATTTGTTTTAATTGAAATTTTAATTACATTAAAACAATAAAACCATATATATATTTTTCCACAATTACAATAAAATAATAAAATTAAATCGTATTTAATATAATTAATTTAAAAAATTAAACAATTAAATCATACAATAATGTCTTAATTTATTTATTTTAATATCGTTATATATATATATACACACATGTGTGTGTGCATGTGTGTATAAAAATATTGTTTATATTTTTCTTATCAAAAAACGACAAAAAATAGGCAAAATGGCTAAAATGGTCCTTGATTTAACAAAGTTAATGGAATTGTTAGTCAGAAGGACCATGACCAAAATAAATTGAATACCACAAGGACCAAATCCACAATAAACATAGAATGAGAACCATGGTCAAAGAAATCACTAAACCACAGGGACCAAATCCACAATTCACTATATATATATATATATATATATATATATATATATATATATATATACATATTGATAATTGATGGTATTTTTGTGAAGAAAAGGTCATCTAAAATAATATCACCTTATATGTCAAAACCCCATGAATAGACACAAAGGCATCACATCCACGTTTCTTATATACACCTCTTTATTCCAATTTTCAATTTCTCACCAATGTGGGATAACTAAAACTAAACTAACAATCCACCATTAGAGAATACTCGATTTTTATGATGCAAAAGGAAAGTCATCCAAAATAAGACAACCATTTGAGAATGGACACAAAGACATCACATCCACCTTTCTTATACAAACCTCTTATTCCAAATTTTCATATTTTTCACCAATATGGGAGGGCTAAAACTCAACCACAATCTATTATTTGAGAATACTCTCATGATGCAAAAATAAGGTTATCCAAAATAAGACAACTCTATGAGAATTGACACAAAGTCCTCACATCCACCTTTCTTATACACACATCGTTATTCCAATGTTTCAACTTTTTAACCAATGTGGGATAGCTACAACTCAACCACAATCCACCATTTGAGAATACTCAATTTTCATGGTGCCACCTCATTACTCGTGGGTTTTCCTTTTATATATATATATATATATATATATATATATATATATATAAATATTTGTTCTATATATATTAACATTTTTGCAAAAAGAGGGTTGGCAAAAATAAACCAACCCCATGAGTTTGGAGGGTTAGCCGACATGAACCAACAACATAAGTTTAAGGGATTAGCTAAAGAGATCCAACGATGAAACAAAGACATTTCAACCTTCTTTCATATATCTAATATCAATTGTCAAATTTTTATCTCTCCATCAATGTGAGATAGACAAAAATCAACCTCCATTCAAGAAATATAGAATACTCCAATTTTAGAGTGCCACATCATCATCCTTGGATCTTACTTTTATATATATAAAGTTTTTTGCAAAAAGAGGGTTGGCAAAAATAAACCAACCCCATGAGTTTGGAGGGTTAGCCGACATGAACCAACAACATAAGTTTAACGGATTAGCCAAGGAGATCCAACCCATGAGATGAAACAAAGGCATTTCAACCTTCTTTCATATATTTAATATCAATTGTCAAATTTTTATCTCTCCATCAATGTGACATAGACAAAAATCAACCTCCATTCAAGAAATATAGAATACTCCAATTTTAGAGTGTCACATCATCGTCCTTGGATCTTACTTTTATATATATAAAGTTTTTTGCAAAAAGAGGGTTGGCAAAAATAAACCAACCCCATGAGTTTGGAGGGTTAGCTGACATGAACCAACAACATAAGTTTAAGGGATTAGCCAAGAGAATCCAATCCATGAGATGAAAGAAAGACATTTCAACCTCCTTTCATATACCTAACATCAATTGTCAAATTTTCATCTCTCCATCAATGTGGGATAGACAAAAATCAACCTCCATTCAAGAAATATAGAATACTCAAATTTTAGAGTATCACATCATCATCCTTGGATCTTACTTTTATATATATATTTTTTGCAAAAAGAGGGTTGGCAAAAATAAACCAACCCCATGAGTTTGGAGGGTTAACCGACATGAACCAACAACATAAGTTTAAGGGATTAGCCAAGAGAATCCAATCCATGAGATGAAAGAAAGACATTTTAACCTCCTTTCATATACCTAACATCAATTGTCAAATTTTCATCTCTCCATCAATGTGGGATAGACAAAAATCAACCTCCATTCAAGAAATAAAGAATACTCAAATTTTAGAGTATCACATCATCATCCTTGGATCTTACTTTTATATATATAACAAGAAAACATTTAGATCCACAAAGATCCTTATACTAAAGCTTGGAATATTCAAGGGATTTACCTTAACCGAAACTTAAAGTCTTCCAATCCACCATTCCAACGAAATCTTCCATCCTTAACGTAGCCAAGCCTCACACCACCATAACCTTGATATCCCTATGGTAGATTCACATCAAGGTGCCCCAGATCAGTTCTTGAGCTCTCAAATTCATCCCAAAGAAGAGAGAAATGGAGTATAGGAGTAGAATGAGAGAAAACCCTAGAAAGTTGAGTTTTAATCGATCAAACAGTCTCCCGCTCAAGTCGCGAGTCAAGTCGCGCATGTCTCTAAGTCGTGGACGACAGTGACTTGCGCAGGCCTAGCTGAAAATCACACCATGCATCAAGATTTAAAACTACTTAACTCTTATAAGGTCACGTCATATGTCTTTTATCTTTCTTTAATATATATAAAGATTTCATATAAATATGTTTGTTTTGCAAAATGAATGTAGTTATTTAGCCAACTAACATTTTCATTTTCAAAGGAATATTTTACCCTTTTATACTATCATTCATTCTTCAAACTAAAGATTTCTCATCAATGAGGGATAACCGAAATCACAGCTACTTCAAAATTGTAATATACTTAAATCTTATAAGATTTTTTATGTTGTATAGTTAACTTGGTTGCTAAAAGAGCGTTGGTCAAAATGAACCAACCCGTAAGTTTTGAGGATCGGCCAAGATGATCCATGAGTTTAGAGGGCTAATCGGAGCCAACCCCTATGAGCTACCACGAAGGCATCTCAACCTCCCTTCATATACCAACCATTAATTGTCAATATTTCATCACTCCATCAATGTGAGATACACAAAACTCAACTACAATTCAAGAAATGATGAAATATTCATTCCTTAGGATGCCATCTCATTCTTTAAGGATTTTACTTTAATATATATATATACAAAAATAGTTTTTGTTTTTTGTATAGTTAACTTGTTGGGTAAAAATAGGTCGGCCAAAATGAACCAACCCATGAGTTTAGACGATCGGCGAAGAGGAGCCAAAAAAATGAGTTTAGAGGATCGGCCAAGAATAGCCAACCCCATGAGTTACCACAATGGTATCTCAACCTTTCTTTATATACCAATCAATCATAGTCAATCTTTCATCACTCTATTAATGTGGGATACACAAAAGTCAACCACAATTCAAAAATTATAAATACTCATTCCTTAGGATGGCACCTCATTCTTTGTGGGTTCCTTATAAATACATAAAGATTTACTATAAATACCTTTGTTTTGCAAAATGCAGGTAGTTATTAACCTTATCATTTTCAAAAGAAAAAAAAATCATCTTTTCATATACCCACATTTATTCTTCAAACTAAATATGTCTTCTTAATATGGGACAACCAAAATCACACTATATACATAAGGATTTTTAAAATAGTTTACTCTCATAATGGTACATCATATGTCTTTCATCTTTCTTTAATATATATAAAGATTTCATATAACTGAGTTAATTTTTCAAAACAAAGGTAGTTATTAACCTTATCATTTGCAAAAGAAAAATATAATTCTTTCATATACTCAAATCTATCCTTCAAACTAAAGATGTCTCGTTAACATGGGATAACCAAAATCACATCATACCCTAAGATTTTAAAATATTAACTCTCAAAATCACATCTTTTATCTTTATGTAATATATATTAAGATTCATATAAATAGATTTGTTTTGCAAAATGAATGTAGTCATTTAGCAAACTAACATTCTCATTTCAAAGGAATATTTTACCCTTTTATACTTACATTCATTCTTCAAAATAAAGATTTTTCATTAATGTAGGATAACCGAAATCACACCTACTTCAAGATTTTAAAATACTTATATTTTATAAGATTTTTTATTATTTTGTATAGTTAACATGTTTGCTAAAAGAGCATTAGCCAAAATTAACCAACCCATAAGTTTAGAGGATCGGCCAACTTCATGAGTTTAGAGGATCGACCAATATGAGCCAACTTCATGAGTTACAACAAAGACATCTCAACCCCCCTTCATATACCAATCATTCATTGTCAATATTTCATCACTCCATCAATATGGGATACACAAAACTCAACCACAATTCAAGAAATAATGAATACTCATTCCTTATGATGCCACATCATTCTTTGTAGGTTTTATTTTAATATATATAAAGATTTCCATAGGGTTGGTAAGGATTGTTTTTATAATTAATTCAACGATCAGTATTATTAAACTCAAGCTATAATACATGGGTTGATCACATGTAGGCGGTAAATGGGCAACAACCAATCTATGGTTATGAAATTAGTTACATGATAAAAAGATGAATTCAAACCAATCTTATATTGATTATATGAGCATACATGTACGTTTCCTCGAATATCGCTCCTGTCACATAACAAGGACAAATCTTATCTTGATCCTTGATATAATTATTTCACAACATATGACATATTTAACTACCATTTTGTCACTCAGATATGACGTGGTTAGAATTAGTGTCGACATACATTACTCACGTAAAGCAAACCTCAAATCTTAACGTAAAGGACAACAAATACAAAGATCAAATCTGCCATCCAATGCAATGTCCTCATAATAAGATCGTTCCAATATACAAGGTCCCTAGCTTGTATCCATACGTGGATTATCTAATATGAATCCCTACATACAGGGACATGCCTATGGGTGTAAATGAGAAGAGATAAGTCGCGAGTTACTCGAGATCGACTCGGACAACACTCGGCTCGAATAGGCTCGACTCGATATACTAACGAGTCGAGTCGAGCCATCTGATACTTGAATCGATAAGCTCGTGAGATACTCGAATCTATTTTATATATAATTAACTTTATATTATAATTTATAAAATATAATGTAAAAAAACAATTATTATTATTTTATTATATTATATTATATAATTATCTAAATATAATTAAAAACAATTATATATATATATATATGTGTGTGTGTGTGTGTGTGTGTGTGTAACATCTCAGGCTAACCGTACCAGATATTGTCCGCTTTGACTACACATCTGGACTCACGGTTTTAAAACGCGTCTGATAGAGGAGTTATCAAGTCCCTTATAAGACAACTTTTGTTTCCCTCCCCAACCAATGTGGGATCTTAAAATCCACCCCCCCCCTGGGAGCCTAGCGTTCTCGCTGGCACATTAGTCCGGTTCCTGACTCCGATACCAACTGTAACAACCCATCTCAGAAGTTAAAACCGTAAACAGTAATATAACAATTAACTTTGCCAAAACGGCTCCAAAACAACAACTCAAAACATCCAAGGTTTGCGGAAACAACCTATTACACAACTGAGAATGATAAACAAGAAAAACAAACTAAAAATGGAAAACTAGGGTATCCCCTTTATAGTCCATAACTCCTAGCTCAAAGCTTCTCCTTTCCCTTACACGAGCCTTCTATCGCACGCATTCCTGAAAAGGTTTTTAGTTTTTGAAAAACGAGGGTTAGACCGAGAGGTCCAGTAAGTTCCCTCTAACAACGGGTATCCATGCCACAACAACATATGAAAAGATACATATAGGCATTTATAAATAATTTAATCTTTATCGGTCATCACACAAACAATACACGCTGATGGCACACATTGAAGTCACGCATATGTGACAACGTGTATGGCCCATATTGTCTTTATCTGGGACACACACCCCAATGGCATAAAATGGGACACACCTCCCGGTATAAGCACAGGCGGGACACATGTAACACCCGTGATTTCCTAATGTCGGGCGACGATCGGTCAAGGAAACGATCACCGGATGGTCGAGAGAAACGGTCGGGGGATGGTTTGGCACGAGGCACGGGGAGCGTGGTCTGCGGTACGCACGGCTTGGCCCGCGGCCTCAAGCCGCGGCTAAGGCCGCGTAAGTCTCTGTAGTGTGTCGACCAGTGGCATGCGTAGCTTGGCCCGCGGCCTCAAAGTCGCGGATTAGTCTGATCGTTTTAAAACCCAAATTTCTAGGGTTTTCTCTCATTTACCTCCCACACTTTTCATTTCTCTCCATTGGTGCGACTTTTGGAAGCTCACATCTCAGATTTGGAGCACCCATGGTGGATTTATCCTAAGGAAGTATGAAAGTTTGGTATTTGGAAGCTTGGATTGAAGAGACAATGATTCCTTTGGTTGGTTTTGGGTAGAGAGCCTAAACATCCTAAAGTGGTAAGTTTCTTTGAATACTTCAAGTTTTGATATAAGGATCTTTATAGATCTAAAGGTTTTACATGTTGATGGTTTATGCTAGACATGAAGAAGTGGGTTATTTGGAAACCCTAGCTTATTGTTGAAGAGAGATTGGAAATGGTAAAGTCTACACCATTGGAGACTAAGGATTTGGGTTTGAAATATAGGTTTAACATAACCTAGCAAGGTGAGTTCAAGTTGATTTGTGAAAACGGTGTTGTAACAACCCAACAATTTCAACCACAAATTAATTAGATAAAATAATATCCAAAATTCAACAATGGGTCTCAAATCCGAAACTGGACATTCAAATATTTAAATCACCTAGATTTTTAAATCTATTACAACAATTACTATATATATAAAGAAAAAGGGTAGGTACGCCGCTCTAAAGCCAAAACTCCCATACTTGAGCCCTTAACACTTCTCTCCTTTAACGGATCCGGAAGCAGCTAACTTACCTGAAAATGGGTTATAAAGAAAATGGAAAGCGAGGATTAGACCGAGAGGTCTAGTGAATTCCCAACCTCGCCCTTTTTATAAGGATATTCAATAGTGTAACACCCCAAATTTCGTTATTTTGCAAAGATGTTGAGAAAAAGGAAGATTTTGGGGCCGTCTACAGGACGCATGGGTCGTGCATCCTCCTTCAGAGAAAACGCACGGGTCGTGCGTAGGATCCAGGTCCGAAGCACAGTGCAAGCGCACAGGTCGTGCGCATTTCCTTCTTTGAGGGCTGTCAGGTCACTTTTGTGGTTTGCTTAAAATATTGAATTGAGAGATATTTTCTTAAATATCTCAAAATATCAATCTCAGTTTCTCTCTCTCTCTCTTCTTTTCTCCTTTTTATTCTTTTGATCTTCAAGGCTAGTTTAGTTGCTAGTTTTCGGTGTTTCTAGCAAGGGGTCGGTGTTTTAAGCTTCACCTCTTCGTCGTGATCGTTATCTGGTTTTCCGGGTTTTATTCTGAAAACCTACCGGTGAGTTCCTACTACCATTTTACAAACTTTATACATGTCAAAACTCTTATTTGCGAAATCTGAAGTATTTCTACGGTATGATTTTATGTTCTCTACATTTTGATATAAATGAAGTTTTTGGTGATTTTCGGGGTTCCCGATTAGTTTTGACCAAAATGACGGGTTCCGCCTTATTGAAGTAAAAGGATGTTTTACTTGCACATTATGTGGATATGTAAAATGAATGTTTAAAGACTTATTGTAATGATTTTCATTCTTACCAGAAGTTGAACTGGGAATAGCATTTTGGTTATAAAATGTGTTTATACCATATATTTATTTATAGTGGGTCACATATGTTGTTGTGACGAGTCCTTACCATCACTAGTGGATCCCTAGGTTTTGGAGTAGACTGTTTTATTGGGAGGTAATATTCCCCAAACTTGTAGCTATGGATCACTTGTTCCTCGAGGGCAACTTAGTACGGTTATGTGAGGCACGATACTAGTCATGGTTCATAGTGATCCTAGCGAAGGAGTATACCTTGGTTTTGCGCTTGGGGCTTGATCTCACGTTGAAGCACGGACTTTGTGATTCGTATCCGCGGATTCCAAATGGTTTAGCTCATCACACGGATTTGTGGTCTACTTTGTGTTACACCACAATCCTTGGTAAAATGGTCCTTTTGTCATCATATAATGAGTTTTGGACCGAAAAGGCCCGGTTGTGGCGAAATGTTATCTTTATGAATTAAACCTTTATGAAAAGATTTCTTTATGATTCTGATGTTTATATCTCTGATTTTGAATAAACTGTATGTTCTCAATAGGCTTTAAGCCTAACACTTTTTCTCAAATGATATGTATAACATGTTTCCCTTAGCGGTGGGTTGCACAGGGTCTTTGAGAGTCGAGCGTGGACTCGAGGCATATTTTGAGATGTCTAGTATTTTGGTGTTGGGCATTGTTTAAGTCCCATCTTTTAGTGAATTTTGGATTGTCAAGTGTTGTAGTCTAGACGGTTATGTTTAGATTAGTATTGTTGATAAATTCTATATCCGTATGAGTTTTGTATAGTCTTAAGGACTGATCCCCTTTATGGGAAGTGTATATCATTACGGATGTCTCGTTGCCATATTTCCAGGTTTTATTTTACTCTGAAATTTTAGAGTGTTACAAATAGCATCAAATAAGTAAATGAAAATAACATTTCACAACGAAGTACCAAAGATCTTTCGCAAGTTTAAGGACTACTCGTCCTCGGGGGGGCCCATGTCGATCCCCATACGCCCCCCCCCCCATGTCGATGTTGTATCCGGGTATAAGGAAATGAATTCCATATACACGACTCAACCATCCCCGATGGTTATACGAGTATAGATTTAGTCAGAACATAATTGAATAACTCGTTACATTAAAACTTGTTTACATACATGAAGTGCAAACAACCACCTTAAATTGACATCAAAGTTTTACTTGATCAGTAGTTGATATAGTCATAATAAATAATAAGATATAACCCACTTCCAGTGCGTAGATAAAATCACAGTTTGAGAAAGAATAGGGAACTCACTTGCTGTCAAAAACCTCGGTGCACAATGAACACTAAACTTGGAGTTAGAGTCCTACAATTCAATGCGATACGATAAAAGTTAACAACTTGGAGAAGTTGGGTACTGCGGTCGACAGACCCCGGTCACATAGGTCCCGGGCGCATAGACTCCGGTCGCAAGGGCCCCGGGCGCATGGACCCCGGTCGCAACCATGAGGCCCCGGTCGCCCCACTCCCACCCCGGTCACCCCACCGATCGACCGGACCGGTCAAGACCCCGGTCGAGACACACTTTTTGTCTAAAAGTCGACCAACACAAGGAGATACTCACGGGTATGACTTAGGTCTCCGTTCTCAACTTGATCAAATGCTTAGTCGTCTAATTTTGAGAATTAACCCGGTTTCCAAATCCCCGAATTGGAAATGAAAGGAGTCCGGTCGCTGGGTTTTGCGATACCGGCGCGCGGTGCACACTGGTCTTCGATTGAAAATCCAAGGCGACCACAGTCCCTTTTCTTATCATTGTTTAAATCGATTACTACTCCACATTAAGCGAACCCTTAAACATGTTCTTAATCCAAAGCGTATAAACCCCATCCCAACCCAGACTCGATCCCAACCCCAAAACACCTCGACTAATTCTATCGATGCTTAAAATTAATAAGAGAAGAGACGTTTCTGATTGAGACTTACCTATCGAAGATGAAATCCAACGATTACAGTTCTGCTTCTCAAACTTGAACTTTACAGCTTCAATGAATACTCTCCACTCTCTCTTAAATCGCCGCACACACACACATACCAGAATATGATTTTCTCCAAAACGAACGACCGCTTAGGGTTTTTGACCCCTAGGTGAACTTATTTACACAATACCCCCTTCTACTTCTTTATTATTCCTCAACTGCTCCGAGTCTAACAAGAGTAAACAAAATCTGAACGTAACGACCGTTACAACACTCCCCCCTTAAAAGAATTCCGTCCTCGGAATTTCTTCGGCGAAAAGATGAGGATACTTGGACCGCATATCTGGTTCTAGCTCCGACGTCGCTTCTCGTACTTTATGAAACTTCCACTGAACTTTCACTAGGTCGATATTCTTTGTCCTTAATAGCTTAACTTTACAATCCACGATAGACTCGGGATCTTCGGCGAAATCTAGCTTCTCATCCACTCGAACATCTTGCAGAGGTATTGCCATATCTACATCTGCGAGACACTTTCTCAAGTTAGCGACATGGAAAGTGTTGTAAATGCCCTTCAACTCCTCGGGTAAATCCAACCTATATGCCATAAGGCCAACCCGTTCGATAATTTTAAACGGACCAATAAATTGGGGGCTTAACTTCCCTTTCTTCCCAAACCGGATTAACCCTTTCAATGGTGATACCTTCAACATTACCTTGTCTCCGACCTGAAGCTCTATATCTTTTCGGCGTTTGTCCGCGTAACTCTTTTGACGGTCGCGTGCCACTTTCAGTCTCTCGCGCACTTGAACAATTTTATCCACAGTTACCTGCACTAACTCTGGCCCAGCCATCTGCCTTTCTCCGACCTCGTTCCAACACAGAGGAGTTCGGAATTTCCTACCATAGAGCATCTCATAAGGAGTTTCCTTGATGCTTGCGTGATAACTGTTATTGTAAGCAAACTCGATCAGTGGTAGATGGTTTTCCCACGAACCTTGGAAGTCCAGAACACATGCCCTCAGCATGTCTTCCAGGGTCTGGATAGTTCGCTCGCTCTGACCGTTGGTTTGCGGGTGATATGTTGTGCTCATTTTGATCTTCGACCCCATCTATCGTTGAAAACTTCTACAGAAAACTGAAGTGAATCGGTTGTCCCAGTCGGATACGATTGACAAGGGCACACCATGACGGACCACAATCTCGTCAATATATAATTTGGCGAGTCTTTCCATAGAGTAGGTCTCCTTGATGGGCAAAAAGTGCGCTGACTTGGTAAGTCGATCCACGATGACCCAAATTGCGTCATACCACTTCGGAGTCCTAGGCAGTTTAGTCACAAAATCCATCGTGATCTGATCCCATTTCCAGACAGAGATTTCTAACGGTTGGAACTTCTCGTACGGTCGTTGATGTTCCGCCTTTACTTGCAGGCACATCAAACATCTTTCCACGTAATGTGCTATGTCTTTCTTCAAACCCGACCACCAATAGTCTAGATTTAGATCCCCGTACATCTTGTTCGTCCCTGGATGAATCGAATATTTCGACTTATGAGCTTCCGCTAGGATGACCTTTCTCAAATCTCCATGTCTCGGAATCCAAATCCTTCCGTTGTAACACTTTAATCTCCGACTGTCCTCTATCAACGATCTCGTAAGACCTACCACTCTTTCAGCCTTAAGGTTTTCAGGCTTCAAGGCTTCCGCATGGAATCTCTTGATCTCCTCTTGAAGAGTTGATGTTACTTCCGCTCTGGTGGCTACCATCATCAGCTTTTCACTCCTTTCCTTTCGACTTAAGGCGTCTGCGACTATGTTAGCTTTTCCTGGATGATATTCGATCTTACAGTCGTAATCTGTCAATAATTCCATCCATCTTCGTTGACGCATGTTCAACTCTTTCTGATCGAACAAATGACAGAGGATTTCATGGTCCGTGAAAATCTTACACTGCGTTCCATAAAGGTAGTGCATCCAAATCTTTAGCGCAAATACCACAGCAACCAACTCTAAATCATGAGTAGGGTATCTCATTTTGTGGTCTTTCAACTGACGTGAAACATAGGCGATTACCTTTCCCTGCTGCATTAGGACACAACCCAAACCCAGTCGTGATGCATCTGCATACACTACGAAGTCTTCTGTACCATCCGGCAGTGTCAAAATCGGGGCGCTACTCAACATATCCTTGAGTTTCTGGAACGCTTCCCTCTGATCTTCCATCCAGACGAACTTTTCATTCTTCTTCGTCAACATCGTTAGTGGAGTGGCTATTCGAGAGAAGTCTTTTATGAACTTCCGATAATATCCGGCTAGTCCTAAGAAACTTCAGACTTTTGACGGGTTCCGCTGTGCCTCCCAACTACGAATCGTTTCTACTTTGGCCGGATCCACCTTAATTCCGTCTTGGGACACGACGTGACCAAGAAACTGTACTTCTCGCGGCCAGAATTCACATTTCGAGAATTTTGCGAAAAGTCGCTCTCTCTTCAACAATTCTAAGACTGTTCGCAGGTGCTCCTCATGATCCTCCTCAGTCTTCAAATTCACCAGAATATCGTCAATAAACATGATCACGAACTTGTCCAGTTAAGTTTGACACACCTGGTTCATCATATCCATGAAAGCTGCAGGAGCGTTAGTCAACCTGAATGGCATTACAAGGAACTCATAATGTCCATATCTGGTACGAAAGGCGGTTTTCGGAATATCCTCCTCCTTCACCTTGAGCTGATGATAACCGGACCTTAAGTCTATCTTGGAGAAGAAACTGGCTCCTTGAAGCTGATCGAATAAGTCGTCTATCCTTGGGATTGGATACTTATTCTTGATTGTCAGCTTGTTGAGCTCTCGGTAATCTATGCACATTCGCATAGATCCATCCTTCTTTTTCACAAAGAGCATCGGCGCTCCCCACGGCAAGGTATTAGGCCTGATGAAACGCTTATCCAACAATTCTTGCAATTGCCACATCATTTCTTTCATTTCTGAGGGTGCTAACCGGTATGGTGCACGCGCTACCGGAGCGGCACCAGGCATCAGATCTATCCGAAATTCGACTTGACGATCCGGAGGTAGATCGGTCAAGTCTTCCGAAAATACTTCCGAAAAATCACTCACTACCCGCACTTTCTCCATTCTACTCTTCTCTTTCTTAACATCTATCACATATGCTAAGAATCCCCTACACCCCTTCCTCAGACTCTTATTTGCTTTGATCATGGAAATCAAACTAGAATTTCTTTCCCGCCTATCCCCATATATCACTACTACTCCTCTTTTCGGTAGAACCATACGAATCATCTTCTTATTACAGATTATACTAGCCTCATTCCTAGCCAACCAGTCCATCCCAAGAACTACATCAAACTCTCTCATCGGCATAGGATATAGTACCACCGGTACCAAACTCCCTTCGATATCTATCACATATCCCTTAAACACCTCCTTAACCAACACTTGGTTAGCGTCGGCGGTTTCTATCCCGAACTCCCGCCTTAACCTCTTAGGTTTTAGCCCCAAACACTGAGCAAACGTGGGAGATATAAAAGAGCAAGTCGCTCCTGAGTCAAACAATACTCTAGCACAAGTAGAGTTTACCAGAAACGTACCTGCTATCACATCCGATACTTCTTCCGCCTCCGTCGCCGTCATGTTAAAGGCCCTCCCTTTAGGACGAGCCGACTCCCACTTCTTTTCCTCTTTCCTGCCTCCCCCACGCTCTCCAGCTTGGACTGATCTGCCCCGCCTGACCTGCGGGCACTCGGACCGGAGATAGTCTGGAGATCCACACTGATAGCAGCTTATCTTGTTCGGGCAATCCCTAGACATGTGCCCCGGCATTCCACACTGAAAACAAGATCTTCCCCTACAACACATTCTCCCCG
Organism: Arctium lappa; assembly: GCA_023525745.1. Taxonomy (NCBI): domain Eukaryota; kingdom Viridiplantae; phylum Streptophyta; class Magnoliopsida; order Asterales; family Asteraceae; genus Arctium; species Arctium lappa. The sequence goes on from CM042048.1 coordinate 149,563,319, forward strand.
GTGTACTTTGTGGCATTTCCCGCAAAGTTTCTCCCCAAAACCCCGAACCATTTTCTGCTCTGGTTTGAAATTCTTACCCTTCCTGGCATCTGCAGTCGGTCCGTCCCACTTCCTCTTATTGCCTACTCTGTCATATTGTTGGCGGTTCTTTTCCTTCTCGGTCATTTCAGCCGCATGCACGGCATCCTGAAAAGTTGTTGGCTCCCTTGCAGAAACCCATTTCGCGCAAGTTGCTTTTCAGTCCGAAGATGAATCGTTCCACCCTACTCTCATCATCCGTCAAGTATGATCCAGCAAAACGAGACTTCTAGATGAACTTGTTGGTGTACTCCCTCATTGACATACCTCCTTGCTCCAACCCTAGAAATTCCTCCTGCAACTTTTTCACTGCCTCCATAGGGCAAAACTGTGCTTTGAACCTACCCACGAAAGTCTCCCAGGACATGCCTTCAGCGGCAGCCACTCCTGATCCCCCTGTTTCAGCATCCCACCATAAGGTGGCTTCAGACCTCAACATGGATAAAGCATACGTTACCTTATCCTCTCCAGCACACTTGCTGGTAGCAAACACCAGCTCCATCTCTTTTATCCATTTCATTACTAAGACTGGATCACACTCCCCTTTGTAAGTAGGAGGTTTGCAGGCTGCAAACTCCTTGTAACTGTATCCTTTTGCCACTACTTTGGTTGTCGTCTCGACCATCGATACAGAGTTACCCCCCACTTCAGTTGCCGGCGGGCTTGACAACTCAGTCACTTCCTTGCTATCGCTTTTATCTTTACTTTCCGAGGGTGATTTTTCTTAATGTGCCAACAATGCTTGCAAAGTTTCTTGGAGTTTCCCCATTTCGGCAACAAACGTCTCGTGGGTCACAAAGGCCTGGTTTCGACCCCGACCACGAGCCCTTGCAGTTCCACGCCCTCTCAAGGTCGCTGAGCTCTCTTGATGCGATATTTCCCTATCCCGTATAACCTCAGCGCTCCTTGCTCTGCGAGTAGTTCGGGCGTTAACTTCTCCCCAGCTTCTAGCATTGATTCCCTCCACGTGGGTCGTAGCCTTGTGGGTAGTCCCTGTCGGACCACGCCCTTGTCCCCGAGTGTTCGACCTCCCAACGTGGCCTCTCGGTAACTCAGTTGAATCTCGCCTACCATCTCATCCCCTTCTTTCGGCACAACCCTACTTCGTAAAACTCGATCTGCCATGACGACAACTGAAACAACATCAAAGTAAACTTAAACTTTACAATCCTATATGCAACAAGATTTTATAGATACGCACATGTACCTGTAAATTTTCAATTACATTGGCCAATTGTAATCTCAAATTTACCTTACATGTTAGTCCCTATTTCTCGTTACACAAGCTCCTAACGCGGCAGTCCTATGACATCCTATTTCTCGGTTGTGTCTCATCTATAGTTTAAGTTTAGGTCCGACGAGGCCACTTAATTCGCTTAAACTATGGCTCTGATACCAAATGTAACAACCCAACAATTTCAACCACAAATTAATTAGATAAAATAATATCCAAAATTCAACAATGGGTCTCAAATCCGAAACTGGACATTCAAATATTTAAATCACCTAGATTTTTAAATTTATTACAACCGAGAATTACTATATATATAAAGAAAAAGGGTAGCTACGCCGCTCTAAAGCCAAAACTCCCGCACTTGAGCCCTTAACACTTCTTTTTTCCTTTAACGGATCCGGAAGCAGCTAACCTACCTGAAAATGGGTTATAAAGAAAATGGAAAGCGGGGATTAGACCGAGAGGTCTAGTGAATTCCCAACCTTGCCCTTTTTATAAGGATATTCAACAGCATCAAATAAGTAAATGAAAATAACATTTCACAACGAAGTACCAAAGATCTTTCGCAAGTTTAAGGACTACTCATCCTCGGGCCCCCCCATGTCGATCCCCAAACGCCCCCCCCCCCCCATGTCGATGTCGTATCCGTGTATAAGGAAAAGAATTCCATATACACGACTCAACCATCCCCGATGGTTATATGCATATAGATTTAGTCAGAACATAATTGAATAACTCGTTACATTAAAACTTGTTTACATACATGAAGTGCAAACAACCACCTTAAATTGACATCAAAGTTTTGCTTGATCAGTAGTTGAGATAGTCATAATAAATAATGAGATATAACCCACTTCCAGTGCGTAGATAAAATCACAGTTTGAGAAAGAATAGGGAACTCACTTGCTGTCAAAAACCTCGGTGCACAATGAACACTAAACTTGGAGTTAGAGTCCTACAATTCAATGCGATACGATAAAAGTTAACAACTTGGAGAAGCTGGGTACTGCGGTCGACAGACCCCGGTCAAATAGGTCCCGGGCGCAGACTCCGGTCGCAGGGACCCCGGGCGCATAGACTCCGGGCGCATGGACCCCGATCGCAACCATGAGGCCCCGGTCACCCCACCGGTCGACCGGATCGGTCAAGGCCCCGGTCGAGACACACTTTTCGTCTAAAAGTCGACCAACACAAGGAGATACTCACGGGTATGACTTAGGTCTCCGTTCTCAACTTGATCAAATGCTTAGTCGTCTAATTTTGAGAATTAACCCGGTTTCCAAATCCCCGAATTGGAAATTAAGGGAGTCCGGTCACTGGGTTTTGCGATACCGGCGCACGGTGCACCCCGGTCCTCGACTCCAGATTCGATATGCAACGAAATGAACCAAATCCCACCCAATCGATTGAAAATCGAAGGCGACCACAGTCCATTTTCTTATCATTGTTTAAATCGATTACTATTCCACATTAAGCGAACCCTTAAACATGTTCTTAATCCAAAGCGTATAAACCCCATCCCAACTCATACTCGATCCCAACCCCAAAACACCTCGACTAATTATATCGATGCTTAAAATTAATAAGAGAAGAGATGTTTCTGAATGAGACTTACCTCTCGAAGATGAAATCCAACTATTACAGTTCTGCTTCTCAAACTTGAACTTCACAGCTTCAATGAATACTCTCCACTCTCTCTTAAATCGCCGCACACACACACATATACTAGAATATGATTTTCTCCAAAAAGAACGGCCGCTTAGGGTTTTTAACCCCTAGGTGAACTTATTTACACAATACCCCCTTCTACTTCTTTATTATTCCTCAACTGCTCCGAGTCTAACAAGAGTAAACAAAATCTGAACGTAACGACCGTTACAGGTGTACATGCCAAAATGTCTATTTTTACATGTTTATATGTTTTACATGAAATTACCAAATGTTGCGTATTTGATAAGTTTGATTATTTGAAGTGTTTAACCTTATGAGCTTTGTAAACACCCACATTTGGGATTTTGGGCATTTTGATAAATAAATCTTGAGTATTGGTATTTTAATGATTTATTTCATGGAAGTAGTCTCAGAGGAGTTGAGCTTGGTGGGTGTTTATAGAGTTGTTCATGGGCGGTAAGGCCCGCTAGACCCAGCCCACCTAGCCCGTTAGAAAAGTGGGCTTGGACGGGACCGTTCAAGTTAACGAGCGAGCTCGGGTTATGAAAAAAGAATTTTGGACAGGCCCGCCCGGCCCGTTATACAATTATAACCAATTATTTTTTTTATATAATTAATATTGTATTAAAAAAAGTTCAAAAGTGGGTTTTGGTTGGACTCCCTCTACTATGTACCAACCACCGTCTAAATATATAATATATGTGATAGAGGAAGGAGCATGCGAGAAGTTAAACATTTTGCGAAAAGGCGAGAAGTTTTTAATCATATATGATTACACGGCCTGTAGATGTGTTTAATCATATATGATTAAACGTCTATGTATTGCCAATATAACATGTGTTTAATCATATATGATTAAGCTTGTGTATCATATGTGATTAAACACTTCTCGCCTTCTCGCAAAATGTTTAGCTTCTCGTTTGAACCTGTCCCATGTGTGATATGTCATATAATACGTTTATGATCTTGATCTTGAAATATTAGGTGGTTAATATTTTGTTGTTGAGGAATCCGAACTTCGGAGGGTGATAATCTTTGGAGAGGAAAAGTCCATACTCCATATTTTGTGAAAAAATATTTTTCTTACGTTGTGTACATTAGTATATTTACGCTTTTTTAATTGGAAAAAATTATGTATTTTGGATAATTTTACACAACTTACCATTTTATATAAGTTTTTTTAAATGTATATTATCAGGATTGTTAGCCCGTTGGCAAGCCCGACCAGTTAATAGGACGGGTACGGGCAAGTTCTCAAGCTCATAAAAACGGGCCTGGGTTTACTGTATTAGGCCCGTTGGACAGGAAATATATGTTAGGCCCGACCCGTGGCCCGTCCAAGCCCGCAAATGATCACCTCTAGGTTTTTATATGTATAACCCACATGTTTTGATTTTCTACGTAATTATGTGACCTACTTCTGTGTTCCGTTGCATACTATGTAATCGGGTCTCCCCCGTCACCGCAAGGTGTTGTTTTGGTTATGGAACTTTATAATCCATGTTTTCGGTGACGTTTTGGGTATGGATTGTTATCCATGTTTTGGGTTTTGCATACTGAACTTTATCCATGTTTTGGATGTTTTGGATAATAGAGTTTATCTACGTTTTCAGTATTTGATTATTAAAGTGTCAGTTATGAATTACACGAGTTTTAAGTTTTAGATTTATATTCGAAGAAACGTTTTGTTTTATGATTTTAATCACGAAGAGGGTGAATGTTGAAAAGAGGTTTCTTTCAGACTTAATGTATTTCATTTTGGAAACTAAGATTTATATAGTGTCCTTAAAGTTATTGCTTTATATGTCTTGATGAAAACTCTTGAGCTCACTAGGCGTTAAGTCTAACCTTTTTATTTGTCGGCATGTGCATCAGGTTCTGGTTGGGAATAGTCCTGGTAACTCTGTGAAGAGTGGAGTGCTAGTGGTGCACTCGAGAAGCATTTAGCATTGGAGAAGTCTTTCGTTTTGGTTTGCGAAGAGCAGCTTGTTTTAGTGTTAAGTAACACCCGACTTCGGTTTGGACTCTGTTAGCATTGGAGTTGTATTTGTTGAGGATAATTATGGATTTTTATATTTGAGGTGTGATGAATTATGAATTGTATTGAGGGAGTTTGTTCTCCTTTTGTTTTTATTTCGAGATTTTTTTAACTAGTTGCTCTTACCAAATTTGAGGGTGTTACAACACACCCCCCGAATTAAGCCATAACTTGCAACTAACAATGTATGCATACATATAATACATCTGTCACAATAAGATAAAACATGCATTTTAATAAACTTCTCATGCAAAATAACATAAACTTCAAAAACATTTTTGGTTAGAAAGACTCACTAGTTGTCCTCACTTACTTTCTTGCACTAGTGCTCCCGATTCTTAAACTGAATACCTATGATATAAAATTCAAAGGATATAAGTTATCGATCGATAGACAACACCCTAAAAAATGCTCGGCTTAAATGAACAACTCGACACAGGACTCCACAAAGTCTGGACTGAGTCCCGGAGATCAAACACCCGGATTCTCTTGGGACATTTCCCCACTGGGTCTCCCCTGCCTCGCGGGTCATGCCTCACCTGGCCTCCCCGGGTTCGGCTCCCAACTCCCGGGCCAAGCCTCACCCGGCCTCCTTGGGTTCGGCTCCCGTCTCCCGGGTCCTTGGCCTCCCGGGCTTTCCCCCCTTCACCTGAGTTTCGGCCTCATAGAGGCAATTCCTGGGATTTTGCAAACTGCAATGGATCAAACCCCCAAATCGAGAGATTTGCTCGTTTTTGGTCGATTCCAAGACCCTAACTTGGTTAGGTAATGACCTAAGCATTCCTTAATCAAATAAAACACCAACAATTCCTAAATAGGAGCACCCAAACTCATTGAAATCAAACAATTTGTATTTCTTTCTCACCAACAACATTCAACAATAAAACTCATCAAAATCCTAGCAAGAGGTAGGAAAGATGATTACCTTGATGAGGAATTGATGAGAAATTCCTTCTATGCTATTACCTTTCTTGAATTCTTCCTCCAATTGCACTCCCAAAATATGTGCATACTTCTTAGCCTCCACAGTAAACCAAAAATGGTTAAGGGAGAATGGTTTTAGGGTTTTAACCTCTTTTTCAATTATTGTAATTTAGTCCTTAAACTCTAGACTTCCATAAAATTTCCACTAAACACCTATTCTTTACAATTTATGATATTGGTTATTATACCACATCTGGTGTCTCCACCGCCTCCTCCGCTGACATATGGAACGCCCTCGTCTTCTCCCGGGCCAGTTCCATTTTCCTCTCCACTTCTTCCCCCTTGTCCACCTCCAAAGTTCCCTGTAGATCCCTTCTTCAATTTTGGGCAGTCCGACTTTATGTGGTCTAGGGAGCCACAATGATAGAACGACCTCGGTCCATGACAGTCTCTGGCCATATGCCCCACCTTTTCACACTTGAAACAACCATATTTGTCCAACATGTATTCTCTGTGGTGCACTCGACGGCACTTCCCACATGTCTTCTCCCCAAATCTTGGTGTCACCCGCAGCCCGGGCCTAGCACTCTTGAACCTCTTAGCATCCCGAGTGGGTCCTTCCCATTTCCTCTTATCTCCGCCCTTCTCAGTCATTTGGCGTACTTTTTCTTTCTCAGTTAGTTCGGCCGCGTTAATGGTTGCTTGAAATGTGGTAGGGTTTCTGGTTGAAACTAACTCTTGAATACTACTCTTCAGACCGTAGATATATCTCTCTACGCTTCGTTCTTCATTTGGTACGTAAATCTCGGCAAAACGATCCTTTTCCAGAAATTTGGAGGTATATTCACGGACTGACACCTCACCCTGTTCTAACCCCAAAAACTCTTCTTCCAGTTTCTTAACTACCGCTAATAGGCAAAACTGTGCCTTAAACTTGGCAACAAAAGTTTCCCAAGACATATCCCTCGCCGTTTTCGATTCTTTCCCACCGGTCGTGGCATCCCACTAAAATATCGCATCCGATTTCAGTATGGATAACGCAAACACCATTTTGTCATCTTCGGCACACTTGCAAGTGTTGAACACTAGCTCCATTTCTCTAATCCACTTCATAGTTACCACTGGATCACACTCCCCCTTTAAGTTAGGATGCTTGCAAGAGGATAATGCCTTGAAATTACATCCCTTGTCCACCACTGACTTGGACGCTACCAGCTGGGTCGATTGAGATTTGAAAGTGACAACCCACTACGGTCACAGGTGGGCTAGACATCTCAAAGCCTTTCTTACTCTCGTTCTTCTCTTTACTCCCTGATGTCGTCCTTACTTGTTGTGCCAACAATGATTGTAAAGTTTCTTGAAGTTTTCCCATCTCAGTGGCGAACGCCTCTTTAGTTACAAATGCTTGAGTCCGTCCCCGACCACGGCCTCTATATTGCCCTCTTCCCTTTGCAGTAGCTGAACTCTCCTGCTGAGAAAGTTCTTGCTTTGCATGGATCTCCACACTCCTCGCCCGATGGCCACCACGTGTTGACTTTCGTCCCCAAATTTCCCCTTCAGGTTCATTCACTTGAGTGATAGCCCTTCGGGGTGCTCTTCCTCGCCCCCTCCCCCGACCTCGACCTCTTCCCCGAGCAGCTTCCTGCCTCGGAGGGTCTGTTGGTCCATCCACCAGTACCTCATTCACGGGCATGGTCTCAGCAACAGGGCACAGAGCCACTTCTCAACACTCACTCAGACATCTTGCTTACTGTAAAGACAGAAAAGAGTGAAGCTTAACCAACAGTTCCAACATAATAAGGCAAAATAAGCACATACATGTACCTGTAAATTCGCAATTACATTGGCGAGGTGTAATTCCAAATTACCTTACATGACAACCCTCATTACCCTATTAATCATGTCCCTGTTGAGGTCTCCCTAAGGCCTTCCTATATCTCAGTTGTGTTCCTATACCCACGGTTTAAGTCTAGGCTCATCCTGTAACGAACCAACCAAAAGCAACAGGATAACAACTATAACCTAACTATAGTAATAAAATTCACGCCAAAACGTCTGCAAGCGTACAATGAAATTACAAGGTTTGCAAAGGCAACCTAATCACAACTGAGATATATAACAAGGTACTAGATTGACAGTCTTCTATCTCTTCCCGCTATATCTTCTCTATGCTCTTAACTGCTCTGCCTAAACCGCGCCTGCCTGAAAAGATTTTTAGTTTTGAAAGAGCGAGGGGTAGACCGGAGGTCTAGTGAGATCCCTCTAAACAGATAAGCAACAAAATACTTTCCAGAATCTTTAAACAATATTTAATGATGGCACATAAATAAAACACGTTACGGACCACACGACCGTCAAAGACGATGTGTTTAACTCGCACTGCCTTAATGTTGGGACACACCCCCAACGACATGAACGGGCCACACTCCCCGGCACGAGTAGGCGGGCCACACTCCCCGACTTAGGTCACGTAACCTACGTATAATGTATGCATACATTTAACAATTTATAACACACTTGAACAATTTGATAAAATCATGCCATCATAAATAAAGCAAAGTTTAAAATATATTTCCCATGCTTTCATCATCAAAAGGTTTAGTTTAGAAAACTCACCTGGCGTCCTTAGCTCCAATCACGCGTTTACTCCTGTAATTCGATCCTAAAACCTATAAAGGAGCATTGACCAATGAACTCCCAATTCAAACTATTTTATATTGATCTTAACCCATAAACCAAACATTTATCAAATCTATATACGAAACTTAACCCAACAATATTGCCCACTTGAGACAAGGTACCCAAATCTTTAAATGAGAAGCAATGGGCCAGACCACCCAAAAAGAAGCCCAACACTAAGCCATAACCCAACTAAAATTGAACTAAAAGAAATGTCATAAAAGAAACATGGGCTTCGGCCCATCTCCCACCAATGACCGGGGTTGAAACCCACGACCGGGACTACTTCCATAATTCGACCGGGGTGTGGGGGTTTGACCGGACTGAGGTCGACCGGTGACCCCCCTCCCCCTCCTTCGACCGATGCGGCACCAACGACCGAGGCTTGACCAAGGGTCTCCCGGTGTCCCAAAACTCGACCGGTGTTGAATTAACGACCGTGTCTAAGGTCAAACTCAACCGAGGTCTGCAATCAAGCGACCGAAGCATGTACAAGTCGACCGGGGTCTGCATATGCCGATCGGGGACTTTGAGCATCGATCGGTGTTACACTTTTCGACCGGTGTCGAACTTCACGGGAGTCCCTCGCTAAAAATGTCGATCGAAAACCAAACATTATATCACAATCCCCAAATCATTACCAGAAATTCACAATAAAGTACTCCCAGAGCTTACTTCCAAATACAGAACTTGATTTAACAAGGAATCCATTAACTGAGGTGCAAGTCTGGGTCAAAGCTAGAACTAAACCCAGATATTAAATTCTCAGATTCAAAACCCAAAACTCCAAATTACAATTACTAGGAATAATACATTTAGACACAGAAGGAACTCTAATCATAAAGGGATTTACCTTCGAACGACTCAATCCAAAGCTTGAATTTATTGAAGTTTCTCTTCTTCCTCGATCTCTCTCTCTAGAAATCATCAAGAGTTCCTATTACAATTTAGCCGTCACCCATATACACTACACTAATTCCTAGGGTTAAAAACCCTTTTTCCCAATTTTACACAATAGACCCCTCCCTAAACGACTTTTCCAAATTCTCACCCAACCTTTAATTTTGCTGCTTTAAGTCCGGTTATTACACATCCGGTTACCTAAATCCCTTAAACTATGGCTCTGATACCATTTGTAACATCCCAGACTAACCGTACCAGATATTGTCCGCTTTGTCCACACACCTAGACTCATGGTTTTAGAACACGTCTGATAGAGGAGGTATCAAGTCCCTTATAATGGAACTTTTGATCCCCTCCCCAACCAATGTGGGATCTTACAATATATATATTCCAAAATATGGGGAAGTAAAGAAAGAAAAATTAGTAATGACTTTGGTGAGAAATTCCCATCCCACATTGGTGGGATTCACCTCCAAACCCTTTGAGGTCTAAGTATATATAGGGCTTTACCCTTCTATTTTATACCATTTAACTTGCTTGGTGGCTTGAACCTACGGGTTGTGCCTAATGGCTTTAACCAAATGGTTTCTTCTACATGGTGTATGCTAGGGAGAGGTTCGGCTTGAGTTTTTTAAGATTTTTGTTTACGTTTGTTTATCATTCTATCGAGTTTGAGCTTGATTCGAGTTCGAGTTCGAGCTTTGGTTCGAGTTCGAGCTTGATTCAAGGTTGAAACGAGTTCGAGCTTGAGAAATGGTTTTCGAGTTTGAGTCGAGTATGGATTTTTACTACTCACGAGTTTTCGAGTCGAGTTCAAGCTTGAAAATTAGCTTTCAAGTTCGAGTCGAGTATAATGATACTCGAGCTCGGCTCGCATCATTTACCCCTACAAGCCAACTGTATTAGATACTGTGGCACGGGCCACCCCTTCATTCCTCCGTTGTAATGTAAAAATTTATAGGGTCGTGAAAAATGTCACCATATCAATTTGTTGTGTGCCATCATATATATTTTGAAATTATGAGGACACAAGTTTCCCTCGGTGGAGTTTTCTTGCAAGGCTTTTCTTCCACCCCAGACTCTAGTTTGAATCCCGATAAGCTCATTTTTTTAGTTTTTAACTTTTAATTTCAGATTTATTATGTTTATGAAAACTTTTTGCAATAAAAGGCTTGAACACATGACCTCACTTATGAAAAACAATGAACTAACCAATAGACTAATGATGATTTTGTGAAAAATATACATATATTTGTCTTTTATAGTCGAATGGTGTCACCACTTGAAAAAGTTTTTAGGTTCGTCTCTACCTACATATGTTAATTGTACCATAATAGCTCCACACAAACCCAAAGTAATACTTAACCAATGACATTTAAGAATATAACTATACGAGGGTTATCATGTCTAAACGTAACACAAAACAGAAGAAAAACACGATAATTTGGACATTGATTCTTATAAATAAGTTTCATGACTCAATCGACTTTTGAGCATACATTAATGATAATGCCATTTTCGGTGTTATTCTTGTACCATTTTCCGGGTAGTTTCGCTCGGTTTCCAAGCACATGAAGTGTTATTTTGACAGTTTATTGCAAGTTTGTACATGGATCAACCTTCGAAGAGAAATGAAGGAAACCCAATATTTTAAACTTAATTTCAAGATTCTATAGCCTTTATGAATAGAGGAGTCAAATGGTACCTTCAGAAGGAAAATTGGAGTTACAATGAAAAAGTTATGGCCAAAAAGTGTTCTAGACAACTTGGATAGCAGGTTTCAAGCCATGCGATTTATAAGGATCCGAGTGACTTTTCCACGCAACTTAGGTAGCCTAAAAAGTCGTCCAAGAGTCTTTTTTGCGTTTTTATCATATTTTTAGCTAGGGTTGAGGCAAACAACACAAAATGGTAAAAGACACCTCTTGGGTGGTTTTTGGTGATTCTTGGACGATTTTGGCGCCACAAAACGCAGATATTATCATCAAGATTGAAGATCTGGAGGCAAAATCATTGACTACTCGTGGAGATTCGTCATCAAAAGGGAGTTTATACTTTTTTTTTTTGGACTTTGTTTTAAACTTTGATTGAGAAACCATGTCCAAACTTATGCTTTCTTCTCTTCTTGTTATAAGTTAGTTTTTACTTTGTTTAGACTTTAATTGTTATAAGTTAGTTTCGAGAGAAGTGATCTATAATTAGATTTATGATTCATATGCCTAAGGTGAGAACTTGGATAAAGATATACCAATTAAACCTTAGTATTGTTTTACAATCTTGACCTTAATGAATTTCTAAAATTGTGTGTTGAGATCGAGAGATAAAACATGCGTTTTCCAGGGATAAACCTATTATAACTCGAGAGAGGGTAATAGAAAATTTTGTGATTGTGTATCCATTTAATTGAAATCGCCTGATAATTATTGCAACTGAAGTATTCTATGTGAAATATTAAGATTTCAACTCTACTATCAACTACTTCTTTCCTGATAAAATTTCCAACTTTTTATTTCCTAGATTTGTTCAATAGTTCCCTTAGTTTAATTAGATATTTAATTACTTAATCGATCATCTTAATCGACTGACCAGTTAATAGTAATTATTAGTTATTGTGATATTTAGGGGTTGTTTGTTTTTTTAAAAAAAAACTCTTAATGACTCTTAAGTCTAAATCGTTCAGACATTTTTACACACCACCTCTTATTAATCATAACTAAAATAAAATTTCGGACTTTAGACCTCTTAAGTCCGTACGTACGTATAAGAATCAACACCATGCACTTACGGTTAGGTTTAGAGGGGGGTGTAAACCCTCCTACTAATTAACAATAATCACATCAAAGAAGCTAAAACTCATCTTGTTCATTTGGAATAACCTGAAATCAACTAAAACCAGGAGTAACGCAAAAAACAAATGATAAAAATGGAAGCCGAACGAAAATGCCTACTAAAGCATAAATATATTCACCTATGTTTTTTAAACTTGTTTAAAATAATTTAAAAATCATAAGATGAATTTTACATTTAATATATTAAATAAATTGAGGGTTTAAAATTTAGGAGGTAGAGAGATAATTGATTGTCCCTCCCTCCATAATGCAAGTGGATGATTTCTATTTTGTTATTTAATTTTATGTTTTGGTCAAAAAATGCTTGTAATTAATTCATACAAGTTCCATTAATTTGGGAATATAATATTGTTTTGCTTTGACTAGTTGCCCTTTTTGAATTTTGGTCAACTTTAAGATTTATTTTAGTTATTATATATAGATACGAACAGAAAATGTACAGGATATATGTTTTTTTTTAAAAAAAGGATTCTAGTGGGAATTGAGGAAGGTGCATGGAAGGTTAGGTGTAGTTTGTAACCAAGGGTCGTGGTATAAAAAATTTCATCCCAATCTAACCTAAACAAAAGTGCAACTCAATTCAACCCGTTTAGGTTGATCGAGTTAGTCGGGTTGTGTTTATAGGATTTGGAATTTTTTTGTGTGTTTGGTTTGTAAGATTGAAATGGATTTGAATTCCATTATTTATAAAAATATTATGACAAAATATAAAAGTAACTAAATTACCTTTTATTTAATTGATTATTAGAAAACAAGTGTTTTTTACATATTTTTAAACATTATTATATATAAATCCTACAAAATCCCTTGAAATCCTAGTCATTCCCTTAGAATTTCAAAATCTCATGTTAAAGGGCTTTCAAAAAAATCCTAGGAATTCAAAATCCAAACAATCTTACAAACCAAACACGGGATTGGAATGAATTTGAAATCTAAATCCGTCCAATTTCAATCCATTTCCACAAACCAAACGCACATCCGTTTGGTTTGTATGAATGGAATTGAATGGATTGGGTTTTTTTTATATACGGATTTGGATTTGAAGGGATTTGGATTGAGAGGATTTGGAATCCTTGTGTGGGATTGGAATGAATTTGAATTTCATTATTTATAAAAAAAATCATTAAAAAATTACAAAAAAATATAAAAATAATTAAATTACTTTTTACTTAACTGATTATTAAAAAATAAATGTTTTTAACATATTTTTAAAAATTATTATATAAAGATCCTACGAAATCCCTTGAAATCCTAGTCATTCCCTTGGGATTTCAAAATCCTATGTTGGAGGGATTTCAAAGAAAATTCTAATAGGCGTATTTGGTTTGCGGGATTGGATTTCAAGGAGGGATTTGGATTTGGTGGGATTTGAAATCCCTTCACGTGTTTGGTTTGTAGGATTTGGAATGGATTTTAAATCTATTCATTTACAAGTCTTGTTTGGTTTGTAGGATTTGCATTTGGATTGAGTTTTTTTTATTATATGTTTGTTTTATAAAGAATTTATTTTTATTGGTAAACGTCGGATTTGAATCGATACAATTTGAAGTATGGATCACGCTTTAGAATCCATAGGATTTGGATTTCAAATCCAGGCCCAATGCCAAGGATTTCCAAATCCATCATATGAGGGATTTTAAAATGGTCAACGGATTTGAAATCCAGTCAACGAAATCATTTCCTACAAACCAAACGCAGGATTGGAATGGATTTGATTATTTGAAATCCAAATCTCTCCAAATCCATTCCAATCCTACAAACCAAACGCGCCCTAAGATTTCAAATCCGGACAATCCTACAAACCAAACACGAGATTGAAATGGATTTGAAATCCAAATCACTCTAATTTTAATCCATTCCAGCAAACCAAACGCAATCTTATAGAATTTTATATATGGTTTTCTAATATAAGAATCAAACCGGAATAAATACCAGTTCCATCCATTTTCTCCAATTTCAAAGGTGGATTTGTACATTAGTTATTGTTTGATGGGTGTTAAATTCATTAAAACTAGAAGCGTACTAGCACAATGCAGCGAAATACATCACGATTTTAATGTTTTCTTTTATTTTTTGTTTTTTTATTGATTTACAATACGATTTTGGATGGTTTTGAGAGAGTGATAATGATTTTTTTATAATTTTTTTTAATTTAGACTTAATAATATAATGTTTTTTATATAAAAAAAATTAAGTATTTTGTTAGAATTCATTGATTATATTATATATTTTAAATTGAGATGTTTATCTTGTTTTGATTATGTTTATCAGTTAGTTATGAATTCAAACATATAGCTTTAGAAATTTGTACTCATGCACAGGGACGGACCCAAAAAAAAATTCATACGGTGGCACCATATGATATAGACAAAAGGTAATTACAAAAATCACGGCTTTATCGACGTGTCTTCGTCTTTTTCCGACGTTCAATATTGTCTAGTGTGTTTTTAGCATAATTCCACCATTTCGAAATATTTTTAAAGTTTTTTACTTGATTTCGAAGAATTTTTAAGTTTTTATTATTGATTTCGAGGATTTTTTGGTTGACTTCAAGAGTTTTCTTCGATTTTTTGGTTGATTTCAAGAGTTTTTTTTGGTTTTTTGATTAATTACGATGTACAGTTGCACCTTCTTGAAGGTTCCAAAATAATACGGTAGCACCTTCCAGAATAATACGGTTGCACCCTTCACGAACCTAAATTTTTTTACCCTTCGTCGGACAAATAATACGATGGCACGTGCCACCGTGACCACCACATTAGATCCGTCCATGCTTATGCATCATGACTTGTAATCTTGAATTTAAAGTAATGTGTGTCAATATACAGTACTTAATGCCTAAAAGTTTGTTTTTAAGAGTTTCTTCGATAGTTTAATAATAATGTAATTTATTTTAGGTTTAATAATATATGTTTTTTTATAAAATAAACATTAAATATTATGTTAGTTTTTCTTAATTATATTTTAGATTTTTTATATTTAAAATTTGATTTTTATCATGTATTTAGTTATGCGGGTAATGATTTTAGGAGAGTTGAAGTGATGAGTGATTTTAGTGGAGTTAAAGTGATTAGAAATAAGGATTGATAGTTAATAAATAGTATTAAATGTAGTACATAAAGTTTTAATGGTTGTTTTTAAGAGATTTTAAGTAATTAACATTAAATAGCGATAGATTAAGATTTAACAATTGTTTTTAAGAGTTTTTTTATATATGCTTTATAATATAGTATAGATAAATAAATAAATGGTAGTGCAATGATGCATCTAACAAGCATGTTTCTTTTTGGACACCATACAATAAACAATAAAGTATTCCTAATGGTGGGAAAATGCAATGCAACAAGAAGAAAAGGTTGTCAAAGCTAATGATTGGAAAATTGGTAGGTTTTACCAAACCCAAATGATGTTTTCATGTCATCACCTCTTACATCATGCCACTTATAATGGCTTAGACTATCCACATCCCAGCAATTCATTTACACTTTCAATTGTGCTACATCAGCTTTTGCAATTACCCTCTACATGCATGCAATCGACCTACACTTTCAAAAGTGGTCCTCACTACAACATTTATTAATTATTTTATAAATTATTATATACATTTATATTTTTTTAGTTAATTAACATAATATATAATTCTTTATTTTAATTTAATAATAATTAAAATATAATTTTTTTAATTTCAAATAAACGATTAATATATAATATAATTATATAATACAATCATTTTATTTATTTTATAAATTATTATATCAATATTGTATGTTATAATATGTGTTTTTTAAACAAGAAGATTAATATAGTTAATAAAATAAATTAATAATATATATTGTTTTATATAAAATTTAGTTTATTTAAATAATTACAAATTGATTTATCCTAGGTGCCTTGCAAACACAATTGCAAATATTGCAAGTCTTAATCCTACATGGCATCCAAATAGTGTTTGCAATTGGTTTTGCAATTGGTTTGCAATTCCTTTGTGGATGGTCTTAGGGACTCTTGGGTTGGTTTTTATAGGGTTGTTATATGCATTCTCTTTAGGTTAAAATGAGGTCAAATCATGCATTAAAAATGTAAAAAGAGGTGTTTGATGTTGATAGGTGTGAGGAGAAAATTAGTAGAATATGGTGCATCTATCCTAATCCTTTTTATATTAAGTCATGTATAGATAAAAAATTTATTAGTTTGTCTGTATAGATTGAGAAATTTTTTGTTTGAAAATGATTTTTCATAAATGAAAAGAGCGTATTTTTTAATTGGAATGTTTATGTTTAGAAAAAACTTGGCTATAGATCACTTTTTATGTCGTCAAGGCACTACCAAACATAGCTGACCGAATAAATTGTGAGTCCAAACTTATTAAGTTGTGTCATGCATCAATATACAGGCCCAAGCCCAATATTATACTATATATTCTAGAAGGGGGTTAGAATGGGAAATTCTAAATAAATTGTTAGTATAAATAGAGTTGATGGGAGAATATATAGGTATCCAGAAAATTAGTCAAAAACCCTAAACCTTAAACCGTAAAATTAGTTAGTTCTATATGGAAAAGTTCTAGCCTTCCGAATGCAAGAGATTATCATGTTTTCCCTTCAAGTAATCATTTGATTAGTCTATTTTCATCTTCATTGTTTGTTCTTACCGATTTGATACCCAGTTCATAGCAAATTACTAACAAACAGACCCTTAATTGATTTGTGATAGATTTTTAATCCTTTACTTGGTCAATCAACTTCTGGTCAACAAAACTCATTTATTGGAAAGTAGAAAAATCCAAAAAAAAATCTACTTTACCATCTCTCATAAAAGATTGGAGTTACCAACAACAAAAGAACACAGTACATCTCACAGAACAGGGTCTGGAATTGGTGGAATGTACATAGACCTGACCTCCCCAAAAGATGGAGCAGTTGTTTTCATGAACACCCAACTTGTGCAAAAGTGTCATCAACTGCATATGACCACTGAATGTGAATTTTTGACTACTAAACCCAAGCTGTCTACACCCTCTACAAGACCAATTCCATCAAAATTTAGGGACAAATAGTTCCCTTCAACAATCTTTGATCTATTCCTTTTAGTGGTTATATTATCCCACAATCTGTGTGGCTTGCTTATGGAGTCAGTAATAAAATTGAGCTGTAATGTGATCCAATCAAGTTTCATAAACGAACTCTTCGGTTTTTTCCAATCTTCCCGTCTTTCTCCCAGTTTCCGCACTTCGGTTTCGCTCACCATCTTGCTCCACCTTTTGACTAGATATCCGGCCAGAAGAAACGTCGGGTGTCTTAACTGGATCGCTCTTCTGGTTATCAGTGCAGCCGAGTGCACCCATGGTTATATCATGTTCTTTTGTGGGTCTGGTTTTCGATGAGTAAGCAGGAGCTGGGCTGTTATTAAGACGGTTTAGATGGGGTAACAACTGGTCATTGACCGAAAAGCAAAAGCATCAGATAAATTATTATTTTTGTGTAGGTAACCAACCTTTTGACTGAATTGTAGTTGTCTACTTCCATTAGTGAGGATTCTATCTTTCTTTTCCCCTTCTGTTTTAACCGCCTGCAAATGTTGATCGACCACACGTTAACATTCATTTAAGCTAAAACGGTCTTCAAATTGAATTCAAAATGATGATCAAGTTATCTTTTCATATGTTCATGCCACTAATAAGTTATATGCAACTTCTGTTTCAATATAAGATAAACCATGATCGAAAACAGAAAGTCGCTAGACCAGCACTTACTTGACAGAGGTAGTCATGGGGCTCGGTAAATCAGCAACTTGCTCCTGTGGCTAATATGATATATCACCAACATAAAGAAAGATTAAGCAAAAGGAAAACAAAAAACAAAAACAATTAAATAACAGCAAAATACAGAATTAGGAAAGGACGGTAACTTGATCAGTTAACATGCCATCAAGCATAGTCCATTTTTCTTGACGTAGATCCAGCAGTTCTTCATCCCCGTCTGCATATAGTACCTGCATTGAGAAGCAAAAAAGAAATTAAAAATCTATAAAAAATATTCAAGAAAGCTTATTGACATTTATAATAACAAGTTGTCATTGCCAAAATCGCCCTTGATCTTTGCCGGATGTGCTTGATGGTCCCCCATAATACACTCACTTGGGGAAATTCGAACAAGGTCAAGCAAGGAATGAATGTATTGTTATAGAGAAGAAAACTATCCGTCAAACAGCAATTCAAACAATCTTCTCACCTTGTGCTTCTTATCTAAAGAATCATAAGAAGAGACGGCACCTTCGTAATACCTGCCCAAAAAGAAACTTATCCTGATCAGGAAACGATCATTAAATTTTACAATTAATAAAACATTGGTGACACAAGATTTACAGTTGTCCATTTTTAACCCATCCATATGATGATACTTACATTTGGTCCAATGGCCACCAAACTTTTATCCTACGCCCCACCAATTCTTTCCCGTATTTCTTTGAAGTTTTCACATGTCGCAGATCCTGTGTTGAAAATTAGGGAACTTAAAGTTAACCAACAACTTCACTAAAGAAGGCATGGAAACTAGAACAGCAAGAAATATTTTAGGAACCCAAGAACCACCTATTTTGTGAGTATTCATAATGAATACTATATTCATCATGAATATTTTATCACGCTATTCATCATGAATACTCACAAAAAAAATAGTTCTTTGGTTCCTAAAATATTTAAGGTTCCTATAAACCTCCCTCAGGGGATATAATCATTAAAATGAGACATGACCAATAAACATATATAACATTGTCATGATGTAAATTGTTAAAAAGAATTAACAATTTAAGTTCACCTTGCCGCGAGAACCATCAGCAACATGCTTCTTGGAAGAAGAAGAAGGTTTTCTTCTATCCTGTACTTTATCGTTCACTTGTCGCAATAATGGTCCTGCTCCACCAGAATCGGTTAGGTCCTCGTCTTCCTTTTTTATGGCTGCGTTGTATAGAGAACCAGATGTCTTGATATTTCCCTTGGCAACGCCCTTGGTTTTAGTTGATTGCTTCTCGGTGGAACCATTCATGCCTTTAGATTTTTCTTTCAAAGAAAGCCCCCCAGAATGTGAAGCTTTGTCTTGAAATCTAGTTCTCCTCAAATCTTCCTTTGAATCCTGAACGGATTTAGGACTAGTATCTTGACTTAAATTGTTTTTCTTGTTTTTTGGTCGACCTTTTGCGGAATGGCTTTCTTGAGCGGAGCTAAGGTTTCGAGAAGCTTCTAGTTCTTTTCCCTTTAACCGATTTTTATGGTTAAGGTCGTCCAGTTTTGAGGGCGTGGTATCAGGCTTTCGATCTATTTTCTTTGCTGATGAAACTCTTTGCGTATCAAGATATTTTTGCTTCTTAGGCTGAGAGTGAATGAGGGTCTTTGTGGATCCTCCATTCTCCAAAGTATTAACATCCCTCTTGTGAATACCGTTCGTCTTTGTGGGCGTAGTTCCCTGCAATAATGTCTTGAATTTTTGAGTAAATTTGAAGTGCTAGAAGAGAAGATATTGGTTGATACAAACATTCCCATGACCAGTCGCACATATTTCCAGAACCTCATCAAGCAATTAAGCATTTCTAGAAGCAAATGGATTTCGTTTACATCCATTTGATAATCTTAGCATGGACTTGTAAACTTAACAACTACGTGAGGAAGCCTATGTATGCATATTTTCTCTATCATTTTGCACAGTGGCTGCTTCAGTGACTTAAACTTGTGACCTTCCATTCACAATGAATAAGCTTAGGAGCTGCTACTCCAGGATCACCCAGAGGCGGACCTAGAAATTTCTTCAAGCGGTGGCACCATTTGACTATAAAAACCTGAAGCTATGTACATATTTTTACAAAATCATCATCGGTTTGTTGGGTAGTTCCTTGCTTTTTGTATGTGAGGTCCTCTATTCGAGTTTTTATCAATTATCCCAAAAAAATCAGAACCATAATAAACCTGAAAGTAAAAGCTAAAAACTAAGAAAATGATACAAATGGGATTCGAACCCGCACCTGGAAGGGGAGAAAAGACCATGCAAACCAACTCTACCAAGAGAAACTTGTATTATTATTGTAGTTTCAAGGAATATACGGTTGCACCCAACAAAATGATATGGTGGCATCTTTCACGACCCTAAAAAATTTTACACTACGATGGAGGAACTTAGGGGTGGCCTGTGCCACCGTATGCACCATAGTTGGTCCGCCCCTGAGCTTACCCCAAAGAAGAAGAAACTGGGGCACAGGGGATCATTTAAATAATTCACAGAACTTACAAGCCTCCAGTCTCGTATACAAGTTAAGGTAGAAAGCCAGATATGAGTAATGAGAGAAATCATAACCAAGTGGAGTAAATCCAAACAAATAAAAGGAAATGCAAAGAAGAATGCATGTGAAGGTTTAGAGTAGAGAATCTGCATGTCATATGTGAAGTCTGTTACTTGATGATCAAGAAAATAAAAGGCAAATTGCCCATTGCAAATAATGCACAAGTTCGAATATAAATTTGGTATACAGGAGAAACGCACCACGGGTCCATTTTGATAGCCATTCTGGCAAAGGGCAGTGACCACTTCAGCATAATCATCGGTATCTGACTGTATGAGTTCCATTACTGTTTGGGAATAGGATTTGAGAGTATCATTACAATTTCTCAAGACCTTCTCTGCCAATTTCCAAGGAACGGGCGAAACATTCTGAAAGCATAGCATATAATTCCTTCAGGAACATAGAAATTATAACAAACATTGAAAACAGAAAAGATTAAGGAAATAATAAGTACTTGATTTTCTTTTCTGACATGAGAAATCAGAAGGGACAGAAGCTCTGTGGCAATTTCATCACTTTCTTCAATCACCAAGGTCATGATAGTTTCCATGTCCGAGAATACAGTATGGGGGTGATTTTTCCTAGATTTCATCAAGAACGGAAACATCAATTTTGAAATATTCACAATTTCACATCGTGAACTCAAACGATTTATCGCACAGGACAGGAGGGATGATAAAAGAAGATAATATGAAGAAGTATATACGAAGAACATAGAGCAAGTATAAACCCTCTTATGGTTCTACAAACATGTAAACAGATGAAGATTCCTTTTATGTTTTTTTCAAAAGTAGTATTAAGCCAAGGAAGACCATAGTGCAAGAAGTTTATCCCTTTACACGGGTCATGGTATTCATTAAATAAAGATGCTAGAATTAATTATCTAAGCAAACTTAACCATGGATGGGTGATAAGTGAAAATAGGTACGGAAAACTACAATGAGGAATAAGAGCTCTCACCTAATTCCATTTAAAAAGTGTTTAAACATCTCGAGGACCAAAGCATCACACTCTAAGTCCAGCATCAATAAGCATGATTTCACTTTAGCAACAGACTCGAGAATGTGAATGACTTTATAGTAACTGCGACCAGTTGTATTTAACAGCTCCCCAAAAGCCATCACATTCAGCTGGAAGATTTCCTGTGTAACAACGAAATCGAACAAGGTAAGGAAACAAGAAGTATCAAATGGCTTCTCCAAGAATTAAAGGATGGTTATAATCAATTAAGTGTTTTATCATAGAGGAAATAGAAAAATGCCATCTATATAGTCTATAGATATATGAAAAAAGGTTAAATAATTTGGCTCTTGGAATACCTTCATAATTTCATCCTGATAAGGTGATTCTGGTGCAGTTATTCGGGCTACTTCACAAAGACATGATGCCACTGAAACTTTAACATCCGCATCTGAATGCTTTAATAGCTGATCGGTAATTAGCGCCCCCATCGAGGGCACAAGTGCACCTTGCATTGAGAGAGATGGTGCTTGACCCACAAAAGTCAAGAGATGCTCGATTTTCTTGAAAAAAGAAGTTAAAAGAATAGCAAGTATTATAAGTATGTTGTAACCCAAATAAGAAAATTAAGAGAAATATCATGGCGAAAATCATTAGCATTAGTAACGGATACATAAGCCCACCCCACAAGTTTGCAATAAAAGGACGTCTGTCTTGTATTCATAATGTATAATAGCTGGTACGTATTATGATTTATGAGTGTTCGACACGAGAGGAATAAATCTTCAAACAAATTGAGCTATGTGTTTTTAATTTCCTTCTTTTCTTGCTCTATTCGTATCTATTTATCGTTGCTTTTATAGAATCTTTTTATTATTTGATTGATCCTCACAAAATCGAAAATTCTAGCATTACCTGCGCAATCAGGTGGTTTTCATTCAGGTGTACAAACATTATAGTGGCACCGTTCTATTCGATTATTTGCAACTTAAGAACATCAATCTATCAAATAGTTATCACTACAGAAATCCAATAAAACAGATTTCAACATAATCTTGACTTCAAACAACAAAAACCATTAACCTACCAAGTTATATAGCATAAGAACCCTAATGAGAAACCATCTGCTATCTGTTTCAATATACAAACACACATAATTATCAACACAGGGGGAAATCTAACTAGCCCTTACACGTTACAATAATCTAATTCCCCCAATTCACCACTCTCAACAACGTGTATCCTTAAACTCGGCAAATTTAGATTCCAATTGTAAATTCTATCAATTACTTACTGAAAATTAATCAAGTAACGCATATACATAGACGATAATTAGGTTAAACAACATCTTACATCAAGAAGGTCTAGAAGTTCCTTGGTGGAAGAAAGGGGCAATGAGAGGCGTTCTCCAGCTTCTTTAAGCTGTTTCTCCAACTCGTTAACTGGACAAACATAATCCATTTTCCGATCGCACTCAAATCCAAAACCCTTGAACGCTCAAAATACCAAATTGTTGATTCGATTTTACGCAAGTATGTATATGTGTGTGGTCATCAGGCATAGGGTTTCTTCACGGGAATCAACACAAAACCTAATACCGAAAAATCTATCGGTGTTTGAAGAATTTGGCGAGTGAAAAGAAAGAAAGTGTGAAAGAGGGCTGGGGTTCGATTGCGGTTTCTGAAGTAATCGAGTGAACAAATTTTACAATTTTAGATTCACACTCCATATATGTATGTATATATAACGGTCATAAATTCTAATTTTAGTTTTATAAAATTTCTTAACCTTTGTTAAAATTTATTTTAGATAAAATCTTCTTTCTTTAATATTTTTGATGTAATGAAATGTTATGTGTTGTATTTTTTTTTATGACTTATTTGTTATTGAATCTTATGAAAATGTTTGTATAATAAGAAGTGGTTTTTGTTAGAATAGATTGGTCAAATTTGATTTTGAACGATTGTGACGATCAGCAAAAGTTTATGTTGTATGCTATTTTTGGAGAATTTTGAGGATTCGAGAAACTTGTGGAGACTTTGAGAAAAAAAAATTCGTAATTCTGTTATTGGATAGTGTAGAACCTTCTTTTTTTTATAAATGTTGAAAAATATTTACATTATCATTTCAGATAGTTTTTTATCGAGCTTTTTTTCTTCAAAGCAATAAAGTTTGTTTTGTTCCATTGTTCATAGCTTTTCAAAGTAAGGGTTTAGGTTTACTCAGGCTATCGTTATGGAAAATTATTTTACAAGAAACCTTTTTGTCTTTAATACGTAATGAAATAAAACGTCATGTGTTACATATTTTATGACTTGTGTGATACCAAATCTTACGAAGATATTTGTATAAGAAGAAGCGTTTTTCTATCATAATGAACATGTCAAATTTGCTTTCAAATGACTGCAACGATCTGCAAACGTCGCAAGTCGTATGATATTTTGCATAATTTAGAGAATTCAAGAAACCTGAGAAACTTGTGGAGGTATCTTTTGTAATTCTTATATATTTTTTGAAGCATATAATATTTATATACGGCAAATACTCATGCACGCTACTTATCTTTGGTGAGATTTGTACTCTTGATCTCCTAGGAGATTGACCTCTACAGGTAAACCCTGGTATCGTTGGCCAATAACCCTTTGGCCTATAATTCTAATATTGAATAGTGCAAAACCTTGATCTCTTACGAATATCGAGATAGTTTACATGATGATTTCAGATAGTTTTTTTTAATCAAACTTTCTTTTTCAAAGTAATTGAGTTCTCCTTCTCTCATTGTTCAAAACTTTTCAAAGTAATGATTTAGGTTTACTTAGGCTATCGTTATTGAATATTAGTTTACAAGAAACCTGCCATCTTTAATATTAGTTTACAAAAAACGGTTCCAACGGATCGGATAAGTCAAAGTTGCTTTTAAACGATTGCAACGATCAGCAAACATCTAAGTTGTTTGATATTTTAGAGAATTTAAAGAATTCAAGAAACCTAGAGAAACTTGGGGAGGCATCTTCAAGTAATTATAATATCGAATAGTTCAAAAACTCTTCTCTTATAAACGTCGAGATATTTTACATGATAATCTCAGATAGTTTTTTTATCAAGCTTTTTCTTCATAGAAATAGAGTTTGCCTTCTTCTATTAGTCAAAACTTTAATATTAATAATTTTAGAATTTAACTTTAAGCTTTATGAAACTTACAAAAAGTATTGTATTTAAATTTTAATACAATAACTCTATTGAATTATAAATAATTATTATGATAATAATTACAACAATATATAAACACTTAATGTTACTTAGAATGATGATTATTGAGTTATTTGTTAAGAGTAAATTACATTTTTGATCCCCATGCTTTTTGGGTTGTCAATTAATGAATAACCATCATGGTTTGCATTTTTGCTCAGAAAGTGACTCTTTGCGTTAATGATTGTTAACTTTTATCCGTTGAATAAGAAATATATTTGTCTTTTTAGGATTTTCTCTCTTTTCTTAATATAAAATTAAAAAGCTTTTAACATTCATCAACTAAAATCATGCCACTTGTCCCTTTTATCATCCTCTTTTTAATCTCACCCGTCACCACCATCAAAGCATCACTATAACACCATTCACTGCCGCCAAAACAGATGCATAAACACAAACTAGACAAATCAAGACGAAACAAATACACAAACAAATCATGTTTATTTCACCAAATCTTATAAAACCCCTAAAATTAAATCAAAATCTAAACTAAATCACAACCCCAAAATTAAAATCAAACCCTAAACAAAACCCGCTATCTCTAATCACTCTCTTCCATGGATCTGGATTCTCGTGGCTGGGATACGGAGGAAGACGGCAAGTAACCCAATCAAACTTGAACAAAATCCGATCAAACGCCCAAGAAGAGATCCGAGTAACCAAAATCCAATATGCTTCGATAAAGCGGGTTTAGGTTTAGAAGAAGCATATTGCTTTTGGTTCCTCGTGGCAGGACAGGAAGGCAGTGGCATTGGTGCGACACATGTGAACGAAGAGCAACCGAGAGATTTTGGATTTGGATTCGATATAGTGAGGCTCGTCATCTCCCTTGACAATCTTTGTCAAAAGCAACCAAGCAAAACTCAATATATCAAATAGTACAGAAACCAAAAATGTAATTTACTCTATCCTCATTTAAAACCCAATATGAAAATTGTTTTATTTTGAATAAAAGATAATATACTAGTAGAGTTATACATAATTGGGTTTTTGACCAAGACCTAAACCTACATACAAAGCACAACCATGTTCTAATGTCGTAACAACCACAAAACCATTATGGAAGTTTTGATAGCCAACAACATGAGGCTTATAAGAAACACATAAATCCCATTTTATATCTATGTGAGATGAGTTGTTACACCACAGGGACACCAACCAACCAAACCAAACGAGACAAGTATATCCGAGCACAAGCACATGCATAAAAGCAATAATAAAAACTTGGAAGAGAGCTTTTGCTAGATGGTCCAAAATTTCCTACAAACAATGTTCCTCCAAATATAAAAAGCAAGTTTTTGACTAATAAAAACCACATCACACACTTTGATCCATTGCTACATCTAGTGAGATTTCACATACTCCTGAACAATGTGAAGA
This sequence comes from Arctium lappa, assembly GCA_023525745.1. Taxonomy (NCBI): domain Eukaryota; kingdom Viridiplantae; phylum Streptophyta; class Magnoliopsida; order Asterales; family Asteraceae; genus Arctium; species Arctium lappa. The sequence goes on from CM042048.1 coordinate 149,589,612, forward strand.
CCTTCAGATTCCTCTCCATAATCCTGCAAAATGTTCACCGAACCATCGATAAATTTATAAAGAAAATGCAAACTACACTCAACAACAGGTTCCAACGTACCTTCACAACAAGGCATGAACAACCCACAACCTTCCTTGCCTTGCCTTCCGAATCTATCTTGCACAACTGCAATTAAACAATCCAATCAAACACTAAAAATGATCATAGACACACAAATCATGCAGCCACAATTTGTGCTCAATGTCCTATTATGGGTTACACACATAATTTGCAAGAATATTGAATAAAATAAAATAAAATGCATAAACAAAAAAGGGCAACCATCAAAGGCCCAGCTTGTAAGGTGTAAGCCCATTGCCCAAAAGAGCAAGTTGGCCCAATAACCTCCAAAAATAAACTTGAATCCAAGACAGAATTTATTGGTAACACACAACTTTACGCGTATAAGAAGCTCGACAAATCTAATTTTTTTATCCATGGGGGACGGGTTGTTATGTAAAGAAAATAACTACCAACATTGCAAAACCACAAAGTCCAAATATTATATCAAAGAAAGCATTCTCAAGAATAAATGTGAGGCAAGAGACTTACACCTACCCACTCGCCAAGACTCTTTGCACTGGGAACAATCATCAAGCTCACATTGTGGTCAGCGTAAAATGCTTTGACCAATTTTTGATAGTCTAGCTGGTTACAGTCCTCGGCTAATACACAAATTTGGGCAGCATGCTTCTCGATCACCTTTGCAGCCTCGTGAAGTCCACGCACTAGGCCACCATGAGCAAGTGATTTCCTCAGCACAAGCTGCAAAGCAGTCATGATGTCCATTGGCTCACCAAGAGCAGGGGCAGGGGCAACCACCTCTACTGGAACAACAGCCTCTTCACTGCAAAAAGAATTACATTAAGCTAAAAAATGTAGAATCTATGTTTATTCTGAAAGAAAAAATATATTTCAGAAGGCAAGTATGGCCCTGTTTACATGATCAAAATAACAAAACTTAACACATTTTGTTAGCAGCTTAATGAGCTTAATGAGACTCCGGATTCACAGCTCATTCGGTCAGCAATACATGATTGTTTGGTAATCGCTTAATGATATAGAAAGTTACTTATTCAGTAAGCTTCTAGAGGGTAGCTTTATGCAGAAAGCCAACTTTTTAGTCAAACATGCCCCTCCCAGTTAAAAAACATATTCCTTCCATCTATGAAATCCTCCCAAACAAAAACTTACTTAATCTACAAAGACAAATTAATCCACACAAACAACTTTATCAACACAAGACGTAATGGAAAACCAACCAAACAACCCCTTACTAAAATTTGTTATTCTCCGGTCTCAAAATAAAGGTCCACGATGAAAAAGACACACAGTTTTAGGAATGTTAATTATTACGCTTTCCAATCAAATAAATGACAATTTCACCATTAATAATAGAAAAAGTAAAAGTAAATTTCCAGGACCCTGCTTTTCGGTGGGATATACGGGTTCGTATGGTACTAATAGAGGATGTAATGAATTGTTCCATCTCATAACTAAAGGTAAAATTGGGAAGTAAACACTTACGTAGTTACGTTTGTGTAACACCCTCAATCCTGGAAATAACAACTAATTTAAAATTTTCTAAATACATCAATAAATGATTCATCTACAATCATAATTTAAGATTTAACCTCCATACACACATTCATTCTATACATACAGTCTATAATAAGGACAGGTGTTACTAAAACTCATTAAATGTCGCTATCTCTAAACCGCGGAAGAATTCACCAAGCACTTACACTTGTGGACACTAAGGCACATCTCTTCAATACTGCTAGAACCATACCCCCAACCAGAACCTGATGCACATGCCGACAAATAAAAAAGTTAGGCTTAACGCCTAGTGAGTTCAAGAGTTTTACATGAGTGAATATATCTTTAAAAGAATGAACCTCACTTGAAACCATGACCAGTCAATTGGTGTCCTTTAAAATGTGGAAGCGATTCTTTTCTAATGTCATGCACTTTCAAAGATGCGCACCTCATTTCAAACATGCTTTATAAATTGATGCAACTTGAACTAACTCGAAACGTAAATCTTTAATAAAACCACGTATACCGTACGTCCGAAAACATGGACACTAGGCCCATTACTCACGCGATCGTAAACGAAAGAAATCTAAATATCAAAACACGGGGATGACATATATCATTCAAACCTTAATATACGAGGGGGAAGGTCCAATATTAAGGTCCTCATTCATTGTCGACCATATAGAACAAATGACACTAAAGTAAAACATCTTTATATTTAAATTACTGATAGACGACAACGGGGGATACCCGTATCCGTTGAGAGTGGAGGAAACACAAAAGTATACCACCCAAACAACGTTAATCGCATGACACCTCACGACATCACAGCCAGGTGTCCCTACGACTTCTTTACAAGCGTCACCCCAAGTTAGTTGACGCTTTATGGGTTTTCCGAGGAATCTCACCCCAAAGGCCCGACACACTTAAAGGTTACCTGTCCCAGGCATTTCAAGTGGCGGAGGTCCTAGTGCCTACCGTCCCGACAGCACTAACAGACTCAACCCTCCTAGCGATCGCTTGTAAAGTTTCCGGTCATAAAACATGAGCCCCGGAGTCCAACCCCGTGCCACTCAATTGACCATCAAAATAGAATGACTCACGTGCCTATGGATCCAATGCAACACAGTCTAACCTTATCGGACTAAACATGAATGACCAAAGCACTCGAGCCCGAAATCAACCTCAATACGCAACACGACGCATTTGTACGTACGTCATAACTAGGCCCTACAATGAGCCATATAAACCGGACAAGTGTCCTCAAGACTCCTTTAAAACGACATCGAGCCAAAATACTCAAAACCTCTTTTTGACCAATGATTGACGTTTTTCAAATCATAAACATACTCGACTCGTACTATGAAATCACATACTCCAAAACACTTGAATGGACTCCGACACAGTTACAGTCAGAACAAAAGGTTTTCCAAATAGGTTTATAATCTTTATCCTTTCAACACACCTCATAACACAAAATTAAACTTTTTACTCAAACACCCACCAAAACGCCTTTTAACCAAATAATATTACGTATGAAATAAAATACCAAACACACTCATTTATGACTCATTTATCAAAATGCCTAAAAATCCCCAATATGGGTGTTCTACAAGGTTTATAAAACTAAACTTCTAGTTTAACCAAAACTCATCAAGTAACTTCTCAAATGAAATTTCATGTTAAACACATAAATACTTTAAAATAAACATTTTGGCATGTACACCATTTTCACAAATCAACTTGAACTCACCTTGCTAGATTTAGGCTAAATCTAGGTTTTACCCCCAAAACCTGAACCACCATTGATGAAGGCTTGAAATCTCCAAGAAACCTCCCTAGATCTTAGATACAACACATATACAAGGTCACCTTCACCACACAAGTCACCAAAATCAAACCCAAGAGGAAGGATGAAAGGAAAAAGGGTGAAACCATCAAACCCTAGCTTAACATTGAGAGAGATAAGGAGCTTACCACCAAAAAACACCCTTGGATCTTCCAATAGACTTCCAATATCTTGCTAAATCCTTGTAGATCTCTCAAAAACGAAACCATGGCAACTTGAATCACCAAAAACGGAGTTGTGAGGAGAAAGTTATGAGGAAATGAAGTTCTAGGGCTGAAAATCGGGTTTTAAGCTCGAACAGGGCTCCGCGCGGGTTACCGGGCGGGTTAGGTCGCGCCACAAGTCACCCGAATGGGTTAACAGGGCTCCAGGAGGGTTACGGGGCGGCCCAAGTCGCGCCACAAGTCGCCCCGTGCACTGTTTGTCCGGTTTCTTCGTTATTCACTATTTAGCCGTAACTTCTTCGTTATAGCTCCGATTTTGCTCCAGAAAGAACCGTTGGACTCGTAATTGAATCCTTTATCCATCAAGACTATAAAATATAGGATTCAAGTCCAAAATCATATATCTTATTTTTTCCTTTAAAGCTACTGATTTATGAAATAACTTGAAACGATACCTTTTCGACATCGGGGTGTTACAGTTTGGATGTAGACATTTATTTTGGGACAAACTAAAACAGAATTGCGAAAACTTATTTTGGGACAAACTAAAATATAATTGTAAACACTTTGGGTGGGAGGGATGGAGGGAGGGAGTACAAGCTTACAACTAATGAGTCATGTTTGGCTGGCTGGAAATGTTGGATACCAGTGAGACCATAATTACAAGAAAATATTGTTGATTTGAATTAAAATCCATTATTAGAAATTTCAAAATCCAAATTAACAAAATAATGCAATCTTACAGGACAATATCAAGCATTGCTATTGTATAAAAGGGGAGCTTTTTACATACCCTGCCATATTCTACTGTAACAAAGAGCCATATAAAAACAAGTCAAGAATCATAAATTATAGTATTCTGTAGTCAAATTAAACAGCAAAGAGTTCCTGTTAGAGAGTGATTCCTAAGTCACGGATTACCAAAATCACCTCAGAACTAGTGATCAAATTAGGGGTTTAGTGAAAACGTAAAACTAAAACCAGCGATGTTAGCATAAGAGATCATTCCTGAATATTCTAAAGAGATGACTTGCTCACATGTTTACTTGAAATATTTTGTGTTCCGAAATTTCTCAAGTAATACTAATACCAACCAATACTCCAAAATAAGAAACACAAAATGCAACCACCGATAGAAAACCATAACACCGAAATCAAAAGTTAGAAATAGAAATTTCTTACTTGATTTGAAGATGTTGAGGAATCAGCAGAGAACAGAGCACGAATTAGGTCTGTATCTGTACGTTGAATCGCCGCTCAACCGCTCAAATATGTCTGTGTTTGGAATTAGGGCAACAGGGCTCGCCTGTGGGGTGAAGGGTTGGATCGGGTTTCAATGGGCCTGGCCCAACTCCGACCAAACCGATGCAGTTTGATTAAATTTTGGATCAATTAGGTTTCATATTATCTATGTTAAAAAAAATTTATGCTATGGAACAGGGACGGACCTAGAAATTTTTTTATACAGTGGCACCATATAATATAAACAAAAAATAATTACAAAAAACACTGTTTTTATCAGCATGTCTTCATCTTTTTAACGTTCAATATTTTCTGATGTGTTTTTAGCCTAATTCCACAATTTTGAGAGATTTTTTTAAAGTTTTTTTGCTTGAATTCGAGAGATTTTTCGGGGGTTTTTTATCGATTTCGAGAGATTTTTTCGTTTTTTTGGTTGATTTCAAGAGTTTTTTTCGGTTTTTTGGTTGATTTCGAGAGTTTTTTTTTTGTTTTTTGGTTGATTACGAGGTATGGTTGCACCTTCTTGAAGTTTCCGAAATAATACGATAGCACCTTCTAAAACGATACGGTTGCATCTTTCACGAACCTAAAAAAAAATTCCCTTCACCGGAGAAATAATACGGTGGCACGTGTCACCACTACCACCATGTTAGGTCCGTCCCTGCTATGGATTGTTTATTGGATAAATGTTTTTTTTGGTAAAACTCACCACCCTTATTTACTTTATTATGCAAGATTCTTGGTCATTAAAATAAAATGTTGGTTAACGTCTTTTATTGGGTAAGAGGTTTCTCTCTCACTTATCGGGTCAAATTCTCAGCCATTACTATGTCTCTTACCAGATAAAAGTTTTCGTCTTTATCATACTCACCCATTAAGATAAGTGATACCTGGTAAATAACTTCTTAGGTATCTTACAATCTCACCCGAGTGGGTGTAGTTTATGTTTGCTTTTAATAATATTTGGATTTTGTGGATCATATTTCTATTTATATTCTAAACTGAAAACTAGAAAGTGTCGTTTTTATATACACTTATATTTGAAGAAAAATAACCTTTGTAAACCATTATGATGTAGATTGGATAATCAATTTTGACTTTAATGTCGTCCAAATAATAATACAAAAGAACACGTTGTATAAATATTAGTGTGTATTCAATAAGATGTAGTGTGACGCAAGTATGTAACATATTAAGGGGTTGTTTGTTTTAAAAAAAAAACCTTTTAATGGCTCTTAAGTCTGAATTGTTCAGACATTTTTACACATCACCTCTTATTAATCATAACTAAAATAAGACTTCAGACTTTAGACCTCTTAAAAAACAAACAACACCTAAAATTTATTGTAAATTAGTTTTTTTTGGTTTTGAAAGGCAACAATTCATTGTAAACTGAAAATTTAATACAATTTTTCATTAAAAAAAGCAATTTAATATCTAATTTATTTTGATTTTGTTCTTTATAGTATTTTTTTTCTTGAAAAAAATCAATGGTGATATGGGTTTCCCAAAAAAAATATACTCCTTCATTCATAACTTAATATTAATGAAGTGTTTGGTTCATTTTAAGGAATGAAATGAAAATAATAAAAAGAGTAAACTATGATTTTCGTTTTTGTGGTTTGTTGTTTATAATCATTTTCGTTCATGACTTTAAAAGAAGTTTTTTTTGGTTATTGTGGTTTGCAATTCATTTCCATTTTCGTCCCTAAAACTAATATTTTCAGGAACTAAAAGCGAAAGGAGTTGCAAACCACAAGAATCAAAAAAGCAATTTTTATAGATCATGGACGAAAACAGTTATAAACAACAAACCACAGGGACGAAAATAGTAGTTTACTCTAATAAAAATAAATATCGTATTTAGGGGCACTTTGTTTACCTCTTAATAGTTTCATTAAGAGACAACATTTGAATCGTTAAGAGATGAATCATGTTTGGCAAAAAAAAAGTTTGTCTCTTAATGGTTCCAAAACCCTCTGAATCATTTTGTATCTTGGGTCTCCCTTAACTATTAAGCGCTCTGATTTCATTCTGAACAATTACCAAACAATCATATTTCATTTTACAATATATCATAAGAGTTTTTTAATCATTCTGACTACTTAATCATTCTGCATCAAACCATTCAGTAACCGCCAAACAACCCCTTATATTGTTTGATTAAATTAATATAATCAATAAAAAAGACTTGTTTTATATAACATTTTTAATACAAATATATTTCATCAAACTTGAAAATATATAATGTATTTCATCCAAACCACAAATAAATATCACAATTTTTTTATAACTAGTATAGTATACCAACCAACAATTCTTCAGTTCAACAATTGAATAAAAATGTTTCTTGTGTTAAAGGGAAAAACAAATAGAACAACAATATGGAGAGAATAACAATAAGACAGAGAGAAGAAATCTATATTTCTCATTAATCATAGTCCCTTTAAATAGGGAGGAGTTTACAAAGAAAATGAAACATTCATTATGGTAATCTAATAATAAGAAAATATTATGTCAATCACTTCCTTTTGATGATGGCACATAATCCTTCAACACTCCCCCTTGTGTCGAGTCAAATGAGTGATGGTGCACAATTGTTGCCTCGTTAAAACCTTACGCCAAAATAAAAACCCAGTGGGAAAAAATAAAAGTCTGACGAAGGAAAGAGTACAACGCACCAGCTTCTTTGTAATACATAGACTTTTCCTTCAGTCTAGTTTTCTCTTAGATTCGTACATTAATCGAGAGAGTTAGGAAAATATGATGATATATAAACAGTCGCCTCACTAAAACCTTACACCAAGGAACAAAACCCAATGGGAAAAATAAAACCTTGGTTAAGGAAAGAGCACAACATACCAATATCACAAATATAGTAGACTCTCCCTTTTGTCTACTACTCCCCCTGATTTGTGCATTAATCTAGGGAGTTTGGAAAACATTTACGTTTACTTTCTACATGTTTCCCAATATATGGATTTAGGTAATGATTTGGTAAAATATGTCATGTTCTCCTGCCATCTTACTTGATTCAATTGAATCTCGAGGAGAGTTTTCTTATTGCTGATTGTATAAGACTTAAGCAGAATATGCTTTGTGTTATCACCCTTGATGTATCTTATGTTCATTTCTTCGATACATGATGCATTATTTCCATATATGCAAATAGGATACTGGTTGAACCTAAAATTACTAACTCCTCTAATATATGTATGATAGTCCTTAATCATATACATTATCTCATGGAGAGTAATATTATTGGATCAGTTCAAGGAGGTAGTTACAAGGGTTTACTTAGCTTACTTCCAAGCAATCGGCGTATTCCCAGTGGTAATTCCTTATCCAATTTGAGAACAACCTTTGTATGAGTCAGACAGATACCTAATATGAGCAAAGACATACCAAGAGGTTATTTGGTGTTTTTTATAAGAGCTAGTACTTTTGCTGCTTACATTCTAAGTAGGTATTGAATTTTCATTTTCATTATCAATCTCATTTTTATTTCTACAGGGAAAGTATAAGCCCATGTTAACAGTTCTAAAAGATTTACTTGATATCATTCCAAATGACATTGCGTTGGCGCTAAGCTAAATCTAGCTAATAAGTTCACTGAGGAATACAATATACGGTCAAGTGTATTGTGTTAAGTACGATAATGCCCATATTGTACTTATATAGGGAATTCCAGCTCCTAACACTTTTTCGTCACCATCCTTTAGACGAAATAGACAATTCCTTATATCCAACACTTTGACCAATCATGGGAGTGCTAACCGAATGCGCTTTGTCCATATTAAATTGCCTGATTATTTTCTAGACATATGCGATCGGTGAATTAATATTTCACAAACTCGGTGTCCTGACTCAAATAGCTAAACAAACCCAAGTTTTCCCAAGATTTTTATCTCAAATTTAGATTTCAAGTTGCTTGTGGTTTCTCTTATTTCATCAAGAGTGCCTATTATGTTCAAAACATCGACATATAAAGCTACTTTGAAAATCTAGAACTTGTTTTTCTACATAAATACGCAAGGGCACAGTTCATAGTTCTTATATATCCTTTCCCAATTGTAGCACCCTGAAATCCGGAAATAGCAACTAATTTAAAATTTTCTAAATACACCAATAAATGAATCATCTACAACCACCATTTAATATTTAACCTCAGTACACACATTAATTCTATACAAACAGTCTAAAATAAGGACGGGCGTTACTAAAACCCAATAATGGTCGCTATCTCCAAACTGCGGAAGACTTCACCAAATACTTACGCTTGTGAAAAACTAAGCACGTCTCCTCATAGAACTGCTAGAACCAAACCCCCATCTGGAACCTGATGCACATGCCGACAAATAAAAAGGTTAGGCTTAACGCCTAGTGAGCTCAAGAGTTTTCAACATAATTAAATAAATCGTTTAAAATGGAAGGATGCAATTAAATCATACTCTTTCAAAATGATATGCTTCTCTTGTGAAAAGGACTTGTTTACCCATAAACATGCATTGTAAACGAAAAAGACGCCAAGTTAATCGCTAACCAAACCAAACGGTTTTAAAGGCGAATATCCCAATATAAAACGTACTTTCGTAAATTTAGATTTAAACCAAGACTTGTTCCAAATGAGAATAAAGAGGGAACTCCCAATTTTATAAAACGCGGGTAAAATATTATATCTCGAAATACCCAACACGGAGGGAAACATGTTGCACAACTCATAAACCATAGATGAAAATCTATATAAATAAATATGGCCATGAACACGGACAATAGACTCAAAACTCACGCAGTCATAAAATGGAAATAAACCGAATATTGAAACGTAGAAATGACGCGTTTCATTCCAACCTTAATATACGTGGGGAAAACCCAATATTAAAGCCATCATTTATCGTCGACCACATAAAAACCAAAGTTGGTAAAATACGACATTGCCATGTAAAAATACCACGAATCAACGATGAGGAGATCCGAAAATACTGAGAATAGAGAAACACGCAAGTAGGCCGTTCACGCGACTTCCTTGAATGTCCTCTAAACGTTTCCATCTGGGGTGGCGAGAACACGTGAATGGGGCCACCCGTGATGTTATTGGATTTCACCACACATCCCGACATCCTAGTTCCCATGCCACCACCGACATCACAACCTCGGACCGTTTATGCCTCTAGCCTTACTCCGTCGAGTTCCACTTTCAAGGACTTACAGACATGGGTGCCTATCCAATCTAGACGAGTTTCCCCCTCCGCAGCTCGTGCCACTCGTTGTCCACTCGCTAGCAAACCCGAGCGGTCACTAAAAGTAACCCAAAACCTCAGGCCTTACATAACCAACAGACTTACGTGCCTATGGATCCATTACGACACTGTCTAATATTACATGACTCCAAATGAATGAGCAAAGCACCCTAAGCATGTAATTCACCAATGACATAAACATTCGTCATCATACTCAAAACCCACATTGGTTATAAATCCGGACAAATGTCCATACGACTCATTTAGTCAAAACCAAGCCCAAGGCCCAACACTTTACGTAAATACCCAAATAAACCGATATAAATATTGGAACCCGTTTGACCATCTAATATGCAAACACGACCAAACGTATAAATAAATAAAATCTCATCGTTGGTTGAGACGAACCATTTTTCTCAAATGAACTCATACCCTTATGTTGTCAAAATGCCTCATAACACAATACCATGCATTTCTCCAAAACACAAAATGAACACATTTATACTCAAAATCTACTTCCATAAAATAAATCATTAAGACACCAAATGTATGATTTAATTATCCAAAATGCCCAAAATCCCAAAGATGTGTGCTAAATGAGTTTATAAAGTTAAATACCTTTAAAATACTCAACTTATCAGCAGTTAACAAAACTTATCAGCAGTTAACACATTTCATGTAAAACGCTTTAAAATAAACATTTTGGCATGTACACCGTTTTCACAAATCAACTTGAATTCACCTTGCTAGATTTGGGCTAAATCTAGATTTTTCCCCCAACTAGATCTCCTTTGAAGAACACTTGGATTCTCAAGACAAAACTTCTAAAACCTAATTCCATACATGTTCAACCACAAATAAACATAATCAACCACAAAGAATTGTTTCCCAAATCATAAACATGAATACCCCAACTAATACCGAAACCCTAACTTCCATAACCGAAGAGAATAGAAGATTACCTTAACCCAAGCTTGAATCCACCAACCAAAACACTTCTAGTTCACCAAAATGGTTACAAACCTCCAATCTATGAAAAGAAGCACAAATGGTGGATGAAACTCTAGAAAACCTTGGTGAAGAAGATGAAATGGGAGAGAAGAGGAGCTTACCACTACAAAATGCTCTAGTATACTTCAATAGACTTTCAATCTCTTGCTAAATCCTTGAAGAGCTCTCAAAAACGAAACCGTAGCAACTTGAATCACCCAAATCGGAGCTAGGATGAAGGAGATATGAAGAAATGAAGTTTGGGGCTGAAAATTGCGATTTTAATCGTCCAGACGTTGCCCGCGAGAGTGACGGCGAAAGTGACAAGGTGTCACTCTCGCGGGGCACTTTCGCCGAGAGTGTACCGCGGCCGAAAACTTCCCCGATCACTGTTTTGGCCATAACTTCTTCGTTATAGCTCCGTTATAGCTCCGGAAAGAACCGTTGGACTCGTAATTGAATCCTTCATCCATCTAGACTATAAAATCTAGGATTCAAGCCCAAAATAAAATATCTTGTTTTTCCTTAATATATCGATTTCTGTAATAACTTGAAATGATACCTTCCAAAACTTGGGGTGTTACACCAATCAAGTGTTCACTTAGGGGGTTATACTACATCTGCATAGATTGTTTTAATCTATAAAGTGAGCGTTTCAATTTTATTGCAAACGCATTTCATGGTTTAGAGTTACTTGATTTTGGTAATGTAATGCCATCAAGCACTTTTATATCTCTGAATCTAGATCCTCGGAGAATTATGTATTAACCACATCGATGAGTTGCATTTCCAGTCCTTCGGAAACTACTAGGCTAATAATCTGATTCAAATATATATGAGTAGAATCATCCTAATCTCCGTCTAATTTTGTTGAACCGTGATATAAGGATATGGATGGAAAAGATTTGAGCGCCTGATAGTGGTTAGAGATGAGGATTAAGGATAAAGATAACATCCAAGGTGAATAAGTAATTAAGCATTAAATGATAGTACATTATGTTTAAAAAGTTGTTTTTAAGTAGAGAGCTTTAAATAATAGTACATTACGCTTAAAAATTTATTTTTAAGAGATTTTTATATCTCTTTCATAATATAGTATAGATAGATATAGATATAAAACCAGGCAATGTCATGTTTTCCATCTACTTAATTCAATTTCTTTGAATGTATTATCATGTGTGGAAATAAATACATGGTTGTAATCTTCATATTTTTATGAGTAAATATAAAGATTTTCTTTTTTTGTTAATAATTATGATTTTCATATTCTTTTGGTTTAGAAATTATTATTTTCGTCCCTATAGCTTGTAATTTATTATTATTTTTGTCTCCAAACTAATTTCTACCTTTAGGTATATGGGACTAAATCAATAAAAAAAATTGTAAACCACAGGAATCAAAACAACAATAAATTATAAATAATAAGGATAAAATGGACAATGAATTATAAATCATAGGGATGAAAACCATAATTTTTAAACTATAGGGATGAAAGTCATAATTTTTAATAAAAAAAAAAGTAATTTACTATATGTTGTTATATGAAATCATTATGATGTGGTTTTATTTCCTATGATGGTGTATTATATCGATCATTTATGTCTACTAGGGTTTATATATTAAGAAACAATCTTTTCCTTTTGCAGTATTCCAAATTATGGAAAGTATTGAATATTATTCATGGTGTTTTTGATGTCTTGTTTGTTATTTAATTAAGTTGAGCCCCTTATATAAAATTTAATTATATTTTAAAATAGATTACATTGTTGTAGTCATCTTTTCTTCTTGAGTTTAAAAATCTCTTAATGACTCTTAAGTCTGAATTGTTCATATCATTTTACACACCATCTCTTATTAATTATAACTAAAATAAGACTTCAGACTTTGGACCTCTTAAAAACAAGCGACACCTAAATGTTTTTCATATATTTTATTATCTCTATCCAAATAATACATGTTTTATTTGCATGTGTTATTATATCATAAACCAAGAATACAATTTATGAGTAGGTGTAAATATGAAACAATAACTTTTATAAATTTTCTTATTATAATCTTGTATCTTTATTTTTTAATTACAACATATTTTCGAATTATTTTTTATTAAGACATTGTACTTTAAAAAATTTATTCATCGTGACAATGAATAACCTTATAATTTGAGTTAACAGATTATCGATATTGTATTTTCAAAAGAATTATCTTTTGAAACAATAAAAGGATAAAAGAATTATCGATTTTATTTTTTTATCAAGACATTGGATATCCATGTGTAACATATTGGTGACTTGACATTCCTTTTATTACAATATTGTATTTTCAAAAGAATTATCTTTTAGGTATTATTTAATAAAAGTTTACCAAATTAATTAGAAAATCAAAATTAGTCACTATTATAACAATACTAGAAGCGTACTCGCGCAATGCAGCGAGATACATCACAATTTTAATTTTTCATTTTATTATTTGTTTTTTTGTCGATTTACAGTACGATTTTGGATTATTTTGAGAATGTAATAATGCTTTTTTTATAATTTTTTATAATTTAGACTTAATAATATAATGTTTTTTATATAAAAAAATTAAGTATTTTGTTAGAATTCAATGATTATCTTATATATTTTAATGACATCTAGAAAAAATAACCAATTACATATTTAATAATAAAACAAATTTATAGTAATATAATATATTAATTAATAGTGATACATGGAAAGGTCTGCATAAAAGGAAGACTCTGTACATACCAAATTGGTGGGTGTTAGAAGGTTGCAGTAGTAATATATATCTTGTGCTTTGATACTTGTAAATTAAAAGATTTTTAAAATCTTGCATAAAATGATGATACCTTGTGTTTAATAATTTGTATTTAAGAGTTTTTTATCTGTGCTTTATAATAAAGTATAGATTAAGAAAACTTGAGTATCACAATTTATCTCCCTGCCACTTAAAAAAAATGTTAAAAATAGTTTAGAACAAGGAAAATAAGAACGAAGAAAAGTCTAAGTTTTTGTTGTTTGTTGCTAGAGATGAAAAAAAAAAAAAAAAAAACTCTTACTAAATAGGTAATTTGATATCTTAACCCAATTTAAGAGGAGAATCCTCAAGTTGACTAGGAATAAAGATGGGGACAAGGAATCCTCGATTACACTGGGAATGGGGATACCCCACATCCCCGAACCGGAAAATTATATAAAATTTGATGGTTATTTAACATTTTAAATTATTCCACCTTATAATTAATAAACATATTATTATGAAAATAAGATAATAATATTTCATTTGTAGAAAAGAAAAAAAAAACATTCTAAAACGTATAAAAGAAAAACTTGAATACATATATATAGAGAGAGAGATATAGCGGCGTTCAAATTAAGGGTAGGGTTGTGAGGATTGTGAATCAAGACGAAGATGAAAATCGGGATCTCCAATATCCTCGATCTTTTTACCATCTTTACCAATTGAAGAGCTATGGTTGAATATTTATGTCCGACCGTAAAAGTCATTACATGAAGATTATGATTTTAAAAAATCAAATGAGGATTCTTATCCATCCCCCTTGTTAAATTTCATACCCCCTTCTACTTTAAGACCTATCTTGTAATATCCGTGATCAATTTATAAAGAATGGATGTTTAGTGAAGATTTTGTGGAAACCTAGGGGGCGTTTGGTTCGCAGAATCTGGTGGAATCTGAATGTTGAATTCATTTGACCAGATTTCATTCTCTTGTTTGGTTCAAAGTTTTCAATGGAATGGAATCTTCCAATTCCATTAAATTTCATACATAAAGGATTTTAACATTCCATCATCAACCCCAAGTATTTCAATGGAATGGAATTTGTTATTTTCATAATTCCAAAATTACCCTTACCCCAAACTAAACCCTACTGATATTGATTATCAGCAACCACCAACTCTCTCTCTCCTCTCCTCTATCTCTCCTCTCTCTCTCCCTTCCTCTCTCTCTCCTCTCTTTCTTCTTCTCTTTCTCCTCTCTTTCTCTCTCTCCTTTCCTCTCTATTCTATCCTCTCCTCTCTCTCTCTCCCCTGCTCTCTCTTCTCTCTCTCCTCTCCCCTCCTCTCTCTCTCCTTCCCTCTCTCTCTCCTCCCTCTCTCTCTCTACTCTCTCTCTCTCTCCCTCTCTCTCCTCTCTCTCCCCCCTCTCTCTCTCTGCTCTCTCTCTCTCGTCATCATTCGTGTGTTAAAATAATCAAAGCAAATTTAGTTAATAATTAAACTATTTAATGACTATTTCATTAAAATAATTTTTATCGAAAAAAATTAAAATAATCAAAAAGGGTATTTTGGTCATTTACCAAAATTTCATTCCAATTCTAAAGCTACAATCTGTGAACCAAACAGAAAATTTCAATTCATTTAACAGATTCCATTCCAATTCTGTCAACCAAACAGGTGGTCAAACCTGACAACATTCCATTCCAATTCCTTCAAAGTCAAATTCTTTGACAGATTTCATTCCATCCCAAAACATTATGCGAACCAAACGTCCCCTAGAGTTTAGGACTAGTTTGTTGTAACACCCTGGATTTTCATTGTATTTATCGTTGTATTCTTGCGTTTACCTTTTGTCGTAAACGCCGAGTCTTGATCTGAGAGTTAGTGTTTGGGTTTTGGTTGAAATTATGGGAAACAGAGAGTTACGCGGGCTATGTCGCGGCTTGTAGGCCGCGAGGTAAGTCGCGTAACCCTCTGGAGGATTCTCAGATTGTTGACACGCGCGGGCTATGACGCGGCTAGTAAGCCGCGAGCTAAGTCGCGTGACCCACTGGAGTATTCCAGTTTTGTGGCACGCGCGACTTTTTCTGCGGCTTGAAGGTCGCGGTGTAAGCCGCGCAACCCTCTGGCCGACTTAAGAGAGTTTCAACCCAAAATATCTCATTCTGGATCTCTCTCTCTCTTCTTCTTATCTCTCAATCTCAAACTCTCTCAGTCTCTCTCTTTGGCTTCTTCGATCTTTGAAGCTCCGTTGATTGCTAGTATTAAGTGCATTGCTCGGGGTTTCGGTGTAGAAAGCTTCACCTCTTCGTCGTGGTCGATATCTGGTTTTCCGGGTTTTATTCTAAAACCTGTTTGGTGAGTTCCTACTATCATTTTAAAAACTGTATACATATCAAAAGCTACCTTTTGGAACTCCTATATATCTCCATGGTTTCAGATCTAAGTTTTCTGCATATTTGATATAACTTGAGTTTTGGGAGATTTTAGGGTTCCCGATCATTTTCGATTAAAATGATGGGTTCATCTTATTTGAAGTAAAAGGATGTTTTACTTGCACATTTATGTGGGTTACTTGAAAGAATGTTTAAAGTTCATTTTGATGATTTTCATTCTTACCCGAAGTTAAACTTGAAAATGCATTTTTGTTTATAAATGCTATTTTATACCATATGTCTATCTATGGTTGGTCACATATGTTGTTGTGACAAGTCTGTACCTTTACTAGTGGATCCCTAGGTATTGAGTCGACTTATATTTGGGATGTCTTTTCCCCTCTTTGTATAAATGGATGTATATGATCCTCGGGGGCCATTTGGTACGGTTATGTGAGACTAGTTACTAGCCATGGATCATATTTTCCCTTATTTGTAGCTATGGATGCATATGATCCTCGGGGGTCATTTGGTACGGTTATGTGAGACCGGTTACTAGCCATGGGTCATAGTGTAGTCCTAGTGAACGAGTTTTGACTTGGTTTCCTCGGGAGCCCTACCTCACATCGTAGTACGGACCTGTGTGTTCGTGGCCATGGATTTCAAGTGTTTCGACTCATAACTCGGATTGTGACCTACTTTGTGTTACGCTACAATCCTTGGTAAAACTGGTTATCTTTGTCATCGTATGATGAGTTTACTTTGAAAAGGCCCGGTTGTGGCAAAGGTTTCATTTACAAATATAGAACTACATGTGCATTAAATTGTGAGGTTCTGTAAGGTAATCAAAGCGAAGAACTACATGTGCATTAAATTGTGAGGTTCTGGAAAGAAGGTTTATGACCTTATTATGTATTTTATTCTTATCAACGGTTAACTTGGAAATGCTTGTTTGAAAGATTTCCGTTGGGATGCAAATGTTTATATCTCTTGAAATTTATAAACTGTATGTTCTCACTAGGCTTTTTAAGCCTAACACTTTTTCTCAAATGATATGTATATCAGGTTCTCGTTAGCGGCGGGTTGCCAAGGGCTTGAGTGCCGGGATTGACCTTGAGGGTTTTTGAGATGATTAGTATTGGATTGTTGGGCATTTGTTAAGTCCCATATTTTTGGATGATTCTGGATCCACAACTGATGTAATCTAGATGGTATATGTTTAGATTAGTTTGTTGTTAGAATCCTTATCCGTATTTTGACTTTTGTAAAGGTTAAGGACAGTTCCCCTTTTTGGGAGGTTTATACCTATTGTTGATGCTTAATGGTTTAGTTTTCGCAGTTTTAAATTCACCCTGGTTTTTAGGGTGTTACATTTGTAATTTCTGGAAATAAGGATGAAAAACCCTAATGATTTCCATTTTCTCTCATTCTAAAGTGTGGAGGCTACCATCAGTGAGTGTGTGTGAAAGTGGGAGCTTTGGAGAAGAAGAAACATTTGTTGATTTGAGAGAATTTCTCATCAACCTTGTCAAGTAACCTCTAATTCTATAATCATGCTAGTTTCTTTTGCTTGGTGTTAGAAACTTGTCTTACAAGTTTTGAGAAAGGTTTTGTCGGCCGATTTCACTCTTAGAAAGAGTAGATTGTGGTGGGTTTTGGTAAATCTATGTTTGGGACTTCTAATGTTAATGTTTTGTGATTTAAATCGTTTCCTATAAATGTTATTGTTCGATTCTTGAAATGTGGAATGTGCTTGTGTGCGCGGTCGTACCATCATCCAAACCGGGACCGGGAACCCGGGAGTCGGGAACCCGATAATACCCCGGGAGATGGGAACCAGTCATCCCGGGAGACGGGAACCCGGTAAACCGAGAGTAATCTATCCTGAGAGGCGGGATCAGCAAATCCGGAGTCGGGACCGGGAACCCGGGAGGCGAGAACCCGGTAGGGGGAGCCGAGAACCCGAAAGATAGGAGATGGAACCGGGAGGCACCTGGGAGTCGGGGCCAAACCCGGTTAGGGGGGACCCGGGTGAGGGTTGTCTCTTCGGCCAGGATGGCCTTGAGTAGGAAGTCAAGAGTTATTGTTAAAGGGATGGGTCGTTATGGTTAATCCTAGGGATTTTATAAGTTCTTAACATCTCGGACGTTGTTATTCGTAGGTGTTCTAAGGGGTTAACAACGTATGTGTGAAGAGATAAAGTCAGAATAACTGATTAGTCTTTCTAACTGAAAGTGTGTTGACTTGTGTTTTACTTTAAAACGCATGAGATATTATAAAACAACATGTTGATCTTTTATATGAACTGCATGTTTTGATATGTTGTAAAAGTTGTGATATTTTGTATGCATACATTTGGAAGTGGAGGTGTAACAACTAAATCGGAGGGTGTGTTACGCCAGTGCTCATGTCGGGGTGTGTGCCACGTTTATGCCATGGAGGGTGTGTTCCAGTTAAGGCAGCGTGAGACTGGCACGTTGTCATAGGTGGCGTGACTTCAGTGTGCCGATTACATGTGTGGTTTTGCGATTGAAAGTCTAAATGTTTTAATGTGGAGATTTGTCTATAAAGGCTTATAAATTGTTTTAAATATTGTGGTTGGCACGAATGTTGTTGCTAGAGGGAACTCACTAGACCTCATGGTCTAACTCTCGCTTTTAAAAACTAAAACCATTTTCAGGTAAGGGATTAGTTAGAAGTTCGTTCAAGGGAATTGCAGGAGGCGGTGTCGTGATAGGGACTTGGAGGAAGCTCGAAGTTCCGGTAGACCTAGATTATCTCAATTGTAGTCATATTTTATCATTTGGATTGTAATGCTATTTATATTAGTTGTTTTTGGTAAACCGGGTCATTACATCTCTCACATACACTCTATCATCTTTTTAAATTAATCAATATAATTTTTAAAATTACACTTTTTACCATCATAGTTTTTTAGCTAATTTATTATATGTTACTTAGGGGGTGTTTGGTTGGGGGTAATAGGATGTTGGGAATGAAAATGGGAATGATTGATGATGTTTGGTTCAAAAAGGGAATGGGAATGAAATGATACCTGTCGTTTGGTATGATATTATATAATGAATCATTCCCAATTAGGGCTTAAAAAACCATTCCACCCAAAATTGGGGGGGGGGGGGGGGGAATGAATATTATTTCATTTTTTTTGCCTTTCACCTCCCCATCGTCAGATAAAACTTCTTCTTCTTCATTCTATTTTGCTTATGCAAGAACAAGACGAAGGAACAAGAACAATCGAGTGTGCTTCGATTTTGTTATTCTTCCTCTTAAAACTATGGATCTGAATATCATCCCTCTCCTATGTCGATTTTTCAGTCAATGTCTATCTTAAAACTCTAGATCTGAACAATCGAGTATGTCCTATGTTCTTTTTTTATGCGTCAATTTTTCAGTCAATGGTAAATGTTGGTAGCAGTGGAGATGGAGAAGACTATGGTGGAAAAGAAATGGGTCTCTTTTGGGTTTTCTTTCATTATGTTGTGTTTGTTTGATGCTACTTTTTTCATTCGATTTTGTGTTGAAGGTGAAGATGGAAGATGGAGATGCTATGTTGGAGTGAAATCAATTAATGGAGATGCTATGTTGAAGATTGTGCCACTGGTTGTTGAAAAAAGATGGAAGGTGAAGATATGAAGATGAGGATGTTGTACCCACGTGTTCTTTTTTCTTTTTTCTTTTTTTTTTTTAATATCTTCAAACACTAGTAATTCAAGGGAATACACAAGAATATAATATAATGTAATGAAAACTAATCATTCCCATTCTAGTCTACTTTCATTATCAATCCCATTTTCATTCCTTAAAATGAACCAAACGTCTCCTTACTTTTTTATTTTTCATTTTCCACCATTATCATATTAACATCTATAAATTTATATTACATTAAATCCATTAAAGAAATACATATTTATGTTTAACAAATTACATTATTAGAATAGTCCCGTTAATACTTTAAAAATGAGCCTAACATTTAATATTTTTGAAAATATTTATATTATTAAATATCATAAATATGTAATAACTTTAATACTTACACTATATATCCTTGTATGGTTACAACTTACAACATTTTGAAAATTAATTATATATTTAAATATCAATGGTTTATTAAAATGAGAAAATCTACTGATTTATTTAATAAAAAAAAGTTTGGTGACTTATTCAAAAATAAGAAAAGTTCAATGGGTTTTTTCAAAACTTTTCTTTTTAAAGAATTGTTTTTACATCCCTTTCTTTTTTTATACACGCCTATTAATGTGTGCGTATATCAGTGCTCTCATTCTCTATGTCGCTCAGTTGATGCTTTCCTTGCTGTAATCTATGTTGTAAAATAGCTGAAACCAAAACTCTTTATTTCAGAGGTTGTGCCACTTCCTTTTTAACTTCCACCATTTCTTGTTTATAATTAGCATTTTTAACCTTGCTACTTATGTTAATTCAGGAGAAGCAGTTGCAATTTGGCAGAGATCAAACAATAAAGAAATTGTTTTGTTATTGGTGGCGTTATTGCATCAAGGCACAAAAGAGTTACATATGGAGGGAATTTATGAGTCTACAGGTTCAATCTCTCTTCTGTTGTTTCTTCCTCTATTACGTTGAAAAAAGATGTTCGGAAAGTGTAAAACCCAGGATTTGGAAATAAAATTATAAACAACCTATTACACAACTGAGATTTTAAACAAACAACGACCGATAAACAAAATTATCAACTCCCTTCTAATTCAAGGCTCCATGCTTACATCTTCTCTTTACCCTTACTCGAGCCTTCTATCAGGCGTCTTCCTGAAAAGGGTTTTAATTTTTTAAAAAGCGAGGTTAGATCTTGAGGTCCAGTGAGTTCCCTCTAACAACGAAAATCCGCACCACGACAAAAGATAAAATATGTGAAAGCATTTATAACACTTTGCAACTTCAAATCTTATCACACAAACAACGCAAGTTAATGGCATAAACTGAAGTCACACACACTTGTGACAACGTGTCTAACTTATACTGCCTTTAACTGGGACATACCCCTCATTGGCATAAACAGGACATACCCCCCGGTATGAGCACTAGCGGGTCACACCTCCCGGCTTGTGCCATAACTTACTCACAACAACACACTCAAATGTATGCATACATAGACAAACATCGATCATAATGAGGTAAAACATGCGATTTAATAACATTTTACGTAAGGAAACATACTTATCAACATTAGTTTGGGTAGAAATACTCACCTGGCGTCCACGCTAAAATTCCTTCTTTACCAACTAGATCCCTCGAAGTCTGCACACCTATAATTTGAACCACACGCGAGGGAAATGAGTCGCCCATTATCTGACAAAGGTCGACTCTCTCTCAAGATAAGAAACTCCCTAATTAAAACTTCGGTTATGATCTCGAAAGTGCCGGCAGATGACCCCAAAAAGGAACAACGGAATCCGAGGGTCGACTATACCGGGTACTGGCCACATTCGGCTTACCAGCGTGTCGGGTTTCCCCCGGTCCGGGTTTCCCGTGTCAGGTTCCTGTGAGATCCAAATTTCCCGTGTTGGGTTCCCGTGCGATCCGGGTTTCCCCGTGCCGGGTTCCCGGTTCTCGGCCAATACCGGCTCCGCACCAATCCGGTGTTGCCGGTTTTCGCGGTTCGGGAAATTAGCCGGGGTTCCCACACCCTGGTTTCCTCCACGTCTCGTCCGGGAAAGATAGTAACCGAATTCCTTCGGGTTTCACTTACCCGATGGCAATACTCCCAGGTTTTACTCAATCGAACATCTGGAGTGATTCTCATATACGAGTTGTACACATAATTAACCCAATTCCAAACCACTCCACCCCATATTATTGTATAGCTTTCATATATGAAAATAAACTCATTCTTAACAACATTCTACACTAACAATCTCAATAGCTCAACCATCAACTATCGTTCCAAAAATGAGGTTCTCGATTACTAAGAATCACCAAGTTCCAAAGTTAAATGAAGAGAATAAAGAGGGAAAGATTACCTTGATGGAGATGAGACACCACACTCACAAATCGCCTTCCAATTCAAGTTCTTAAGGAACTTCCTTGCAAGAGTTTCTCCACCTCTCTCCCTAGTCGTCTCAATCCTGATGAGGAGTAAATGAAGGTCTTTAGGGTTTCTTTAACCCTTATTTTCATAATCACACTCTAGCCCCTCAACTTTTCATACTTCACACCCTAGACTTTAAGTTGATTACAATCCGAACATGGCTATTACAAAAAGGTTGGCGGAAGAATACAGATTGGAACCTCTAAAAGATTCAGACTTGTAGTCAGCAACTGCTTCTCCACGAACAACAAATCCACCATTGAACCGAACAAGCATGGAGAAAAGACATATGAGTAATTGTGTGATAACATTAAACCTATAATTTTGAAGTTTTGTAGAGTTGTGGGGTGTTAAGTGGAATTTCATAAATTTCAGAGACTTAAATGTAAATATGTAATAAAAGGGGGTAAAACCCTCTCAAACCCTCCCATTCCTCATTCTTACGATTTTAGAGGCTTAGAGATCAATTGGGAGAAGAATCGGTGTGTGAATTGTGTGCGTGCTTGGATCCATTGAGGAAGAAGACTTTTAAAGGATTCATCTTATTCACCTTTAAGGTAATCATATTCTCCAATGTTTACCATCCTTTTCTAGTGTGTTTAAGGGGTTTCATTGTTGGGGTGTAGAATCTCTTCCTTATTGTGTTATTGGAATGAAAACCCCTAAGGGGATATTGTTTTATCTAGATATTGGTTGTTGATTCTGAGTTTTGGGCTAAAATCACCATTTATGGTGTTCATCTTCAAGGATGTTTCATTTCTTTGATTTTTGAGAAGACCTATGGTTTTCAATGAATGGATTTAATGAGTCATTTGATGTTTTAATGTTTGGATATTGTTGGGAAAGGTTTAGAATGTTGATTCCCTTGTTTTGGAAGCTTAGAATCAATTAGGAACGGTTTGGGTGTAACACCCGGATTTTTGGTAAGTATCCTAGGACGTATTCTAATACACTAACATAGATGTGTAAGTATTTATATATGAATACATATAAGAACTATATTTCATATAGTAGTATGTCCACCTACGCTTAGGTGATTTTAGCCGAAACACTCTTTTTATACTCGCAACCAAGCCCTTGAACCATTTGTATAAGAATCAGATCGAAGGGGGTCAAGTTTAGATGTCAAACCGTAGATGCTGGACCACCGGTGCGACAATGCCTGGCGATTGTGACACAGGTCACTATCGCCAAGGGCAAAGTCGCTGGACTTGGACCCCTTACGGTACACCTTGGGCGACAGTGCCCGGGGACAATGCTCGGGTCACTGTCGCAGGTCATTCTCGCGGTATGTGTACCGCAGCCATGGGAACGCGGGAGATTGTGCCCCGCGACTGTGCCAAGGGCACAGTCGTCGTGTCATTGTCGTCGAATGCCTCCAGGGTATAAAAAACCCACCTGATCGATTTTAGCCATATTCTCCTCTTTGAGCTCATTCCTTGGACGATTTTCTCTGCAGTTTTAGGTGAGGTTCCTAACCCTAAACTTCCCTCTTCATTTATTTCATCTTGGGAGATCATCAAGGACATTTATTGTCTTGCATTTAGGTAGTTGGATACTAGGTGAAAGGGGATATCAATCTTGACCAAGTACAAGAGCCACTACTTCTAGGGTTTCACTCCATTTAGGTTTGTGTAAGAACCTAACAAGGTGAGTCTATCTTCTTACACATTCTATATATGTTAAAATGCTCTTTTATGAACCTATGAACTTGTTTATATAACTTCTCTTGAGGAACTTGTTAACAATTTATAAAGCTAGGGTTTTCCCCATTTAAGGAGGTTCATGTGGAAGGAAGCTTGAAAGGTGTTGTAATATACTTGGATGTTCTTAATATTTGATTTGCATATTCTTGGAACTCCATAAAGGGGGTAAGATGTCTATATTTCCTATATTGATGAATCAAAGAGTTGTCTTATAAAGTCTTCATTTCATAGAGTCTATTATTGATCATGAACTGTATTATGAGCGTATGGTACGTAAGTAAGTTGAGAATCGATCTTGTGGAATAGTCTAATTCCCGAAGACACCAAGAAATAGGCATGGGGTTATAAAGGATAATAGTTGTGGACAACATGTTGGGCAACGACCAATGACCATTAATTGTAATTTCTTGCGTGAGAGTGAAATCTAGAATTGGTGGTTTTTACCATTAATTCGTAGTGGGGCTCATAAACATGGTGGGTGGCTTACTTCATGTTCTGCCACCCACATGGAAAGTTGGATTGTCGTTTCGGTAAAAGTGAATGCGTACGTGATAACATGGATTAATCAAATGGAGAATATTTGGAAAAAGGATTGAGTTCTTGCTTTTCTGAACGTTACATTTGTTATATTACTTGTTGTATTTGATTGATCTCACTACGCGTTAGCCTAACACTTCTTCTTGTTGTGGTGTGTAGCAGGATCTAAGGTTATCGGGTCATCTAACTCGTGAATAAGGTGCTAGTTGCCGAAGTTGACGATTTTTGGGAGCACTTGTGTGGGAAGAGACAATTGGAGATTCGTGAATCGAACCTTATTTTGGTGATCTTACCGACACCCGTCTTTAATCTAGAATTTGCTTGTCTAGATTAGTAGGTTGTTGTTTGAGTTTCTGATGTATTGATTGAACTCTTGACCGTCACCTTTCCCATATTTGGGTGATTATTTGGGACAATTATAGTGTCTGTTGTGTTATCCAGGTTTTCCTTATTTTTAGGCGTTTTATTTGCCGAATTTTCGAAAAATTTGGTTGATCTAATTCTTAGGATGTTACATTGGGGTTGAGAAAGGGTGAATTTTCGAGCTAAAAATGTGTGTAGGGCTGGACCATAGCCCCGCGCGGGTTATGGCGCGGGTTAGGTCTCCCCAAAAGTGGCGCCATACAATGGTCAGTGTCTGGTGCAGGTTTTGATGTGGGTTTGGCCGCGGGAGGTCGCGCCAGGCTTTGTTTAGGAGATTTTGTTATTGTTTCGTCTATTGTTTGGGACTAGGATTGGGTTAGTGATTAGGGGTTGTCCTGGGGATGTTAAGGAGTGTTTTTAGGGAGTCATTTAAGTGGTTTAATACCCTTGTATGTCGTGTGATTAGGTGTTCGGTTTGGATACTCTTAGCTCAAGTAAGGAAACTTAAGCGTGGATGATAGGCGAGTCTTTCTAAACTTAACTTGGTTGGTGTACGAACTTTAAACGCATGATATGATTATTAAATTGCATATTTTATCTTGTTATAAGATGTGATTCGGTGTGTATGCATACATTTGGGGTGGGCATGTGATGGCATGAATCAGGGGGGCGTTATTGCTCATACTGGGGGGAGGGTGTCCCGTTAATGTCTATATGGGGGGTGTCCCATTTAAAGGCAGTGTGAGACAAACACGTTGTCACGGGTGTGTGTGACCATAACGTGTGTGTCGTCGACATGTGTCGTACGTGTGATTGTTATTTTAAAGTGTGGATTGTTTATGCATGCTTATAAAATCTTTCTAAAGGCTATTTGGTGGCGCAATGTTTGCTATTAGAGGGAACTCACTAGACCTCATGGTCTAACCCTCGCTCTTCAAAACTAAAACCATTTTCAGGTAAGTGGTTAGCCAAAGTCTCGGGTAAGGGCAAGGAGAAGATTTGAGCTCGAGAGCTTTTGGCTAGAAGGAGTTTGTAGTCGTTGCTTAATCTCCCAGACTTAGTTTTTAATTTAAAATTCTCAGTTGTGATTTTGGTTGTTTCCGTGAACCTTAAGTATGTAATCATATGAGATGACTAGACCTTTTGGGCCATTTTGGCAAGTTATGTTTGATTTGGCGATTTGGGTTGTTACACATTGACTCGCCATGACTTGTATCGAGACTTGGATAAGCTTGATTTCATGACTACTGCCAATATTCTCTTCACCACTCCCCCGAAATAGAAGAAATTCGGGTAATTTTGTTTGTTTTCACTTCTATACGGTCTTGGCAAAGCTCATACACAAAGTTGGTTTAGATTTTTAGTCAAACATTTGGATTACAGTTGAATATATAAACACTAACACCGAAAAATAATTCATTCAATTTTTGGCATCCCTATTCATTGGTAGTTTGCTTAACTATTCCTATATATGTATAGCATATGAATATTTGTTGTGTTATCCAAAGACAACAACATCATAACCGAGTTTAGGCTTTTGCTCCTACTCATAATAACATTTGCTACTATGCCAAAGCCAGAAGCATAAAACTAGATAATAAAGTGTATGCACATCTCCTACTCCTCAGTCATCAAGAGAGATATGAATAAACTCGGTAAATCCCACACAAAGTAGGGCATGGGAGTAGGATGTACGCATACTTCGTCGCTACTTGGGTAGAGAGGCTTATTCCGTGAAGACCCCTTTGGCTTGCAAAACAAAATTTAAAAGAAACAAGCAAGCAAGCTACATGTGAGAGTGTGTGTCAACAAACAATATAAATGCATCAGGGACGACAAAGTTATCGTTATGTGATGTAGAATGTGAATTGTTTTCATCAAAACATCTGTTATTAGATGATTAAGAACGACAAAGTTGGTCTTGTGTTGTTATAGAGAGACTCGATAGCTTGGAAAAGACCATAAAGGAAATCATGGTAGAATCCAAGAAACAACGATACATTAAAGTTTTCGATCAACAAGAAGGTGACAGGACATGTAACGCCCAAAAATCCGAGTAAGTATTTGCCACTCGCAATTTGATTGTGAAGCGGAGGAATTTGTTTTTAGAAATTTGCCTTAAGACCTTGAACCCCTCGTTTGAGTTCTTGAGTCGACGAAACGAAGAAAACGTCATCGGTCAGGCCTTGGGCGACCTTGCCGGCAACTATGACATGTGTGTCATAGTCTCCTGTCACTATCGCACAGGACAAGAAGGCCTTGGTACATCCGGCGCGTCCTTACCAGTGAAAGTGACACCAGGCACAATCGCCTGTCACAATCGCCAGGTCGGTACTGAGAGCGGGGGGACACCCTTGGCACTGTCGCCCACGGGGTCTGAGGCTTTAAAATGCGATTTTCCACCCCCTCTCTTTATTTAATCCTCAAGCAGTTCACCCTTTTCTCTCTAGAAACGACCCTTAAACACTAAATTCGGATTTTATGCATTCAAGGCATCAAATCTTGTGTGTTTCATGTGATTCCTCATCATCAAGCAAGGTTTGGAAGCTAGAGCTAGGATATTTTCATATCCTTCTTCATCATCAAGTTTTATAGGGTTTCATCCAACCCTTTTCACCATTTTGAAGATTGGGTGTTTGTGACTCATTTTGGTGACCTATAATTGTATTGTTGATGGATTCAAGTTATGGTTAAGGTAACCTTCTCTTTTCTTCATCTATGGAAATTAGGGTTTCGGTATAAGTCGAGATCTTCATATAAAATGTTTGGGGAAGTATTCTAAATGGTCGAATATGAATATTTATGGTTGGAAATTTATGGATTTAGGTTTTTGGAAGTTTTGGCTTTAAGATCCATGTTCCTTCAAAGGAGCTCAAGTTGGGGGGGGGGGGGGGGAATCTAGATTTAGCCTAAATCTAGCAAGGTGCGTTCAAGTTGATTTATGAAAACGGTGTACATGCCAAAAATGTCAATCTTCAAATGTTTATATGTTTTGAATGAAATTATTAACTGTTGAGTTATTTGAGGAGTTTTGATTATTTTTGAAGTGTTTAACTTATAAACTTGTAAAAACGCCCACATTTGGGATTTGGGCATTTTGATAAATAAGTCTTGAGTGTTGGTATTTTAATGATCCAGTTTATGAAATGAAATCTTTTGAGTATAAACACACCTTTAGTGTGTGTTTTGGGAAAATGTTTAAATTTTATGTTATGGGACGTTTTGAAAAGATGATTGGTGTAAACTCATTTGGAAAATGATTAGCCTCACTCTAAATTTGTGTTAGAGTTTATTCATGTATTTTAGAGCATTTATTTGCATAAATGTTGGTCGATTAGCGTTTTATTGCATGTTATGGATTATAACATATGGTCATTTGATTTGGTTGAGCTTAAGGCTCGGTTTTTGTCTTTATCGGGTTTGGGGGACATTTGTCCAGTTTTAATAGCTTAATATGGAGCTTTGGGCACGAGTTTCATTTATTGCACTTTATTTGGAGAATACATGTTTTGAGTGCGTGTGTCATTCATTTGGAGTCATGTATTTTTAGACTGTAATGCACTGGATCCATAGGCATGTAAGTCAGTCATAATTAATGGTGAGGAGTCTTGATGTTCTCACCTTGGGAAATATGTCGTGTTGGCATTGTTTTCGTCCCAGTCCTGTGGAGATGAACCCTTAAGGGTTGTACTCCGGGACCATGGGTTTTGTGGTTTTGATGCTCTAATTCTTGTGCACGAGGGTTAGACATCATGGGTTATCAAGTAAGGAGTTGAGGCTCCTATCTTGAATGTTAGGGAGTAGGCACTAAAGGTCGAATAAGAACCTTGAGGTTGAAACTCCACTAGATAACGAACAAGCAATAAGATCGCGTATCCTTGAGGTGTAGTTTGGCAAAGCAGGCAATATGGGATACGATGTAAATGGGACTTGAGGTGTAGCTTTTTAAAGCAGGCAATAAAGTTTGACTGGAGGTGTAGCTTTTTAAAGCAGACAATACAGTCACGATCTGAGGTGTAGTTCGACAACATGGTTATGTGGCTTAACTTTGTGTTCCGCCACATACGATGGAATCAAGTCTCCCCCGTCACCGAAAGGTGTTATTTGGGCATTAAGTTTTATTATTCATGTTTTTGGTGACGTTTTGTATATATGGATTTTTATCCATGATTTATGGGTTGAGTATTATGCCCCACCCGTTGTTTTGGGTGCTTCGGGAAATAAAGTTTTATCCACGTTTTATAAATTGGGGGTTCAATTTGTATTCACGTTTTGAGTGAGTTTTGGGTTGAATTTACTTTACGTTGGAATGTTTTGTGTTGGGGTATACGTTTTTAAAAATGTGTGTTATTGGACAATGAGTCGTTTAATAATTAAGGTAAATCATTTTGGAAGATTATGATTTAAGTTGCATTCTTTCATTTTTAACAATATATTTATTCATGTTGAAAACTCTTGAACTCACTAGGCGTTAGCCTAACCTTTTTTTTATTTGTCGGCATATGCATCAGGTTCCGGTTGGGGTATAGTTCTAGCGGCTCCGTGAAGAGACGAGTGTTAAGTTATATACACAAGAGAGAGTAGTTTGGGTGAAGTCTTCCACACTTTGGGAATAACAACTTGGTTTAGGTTCGGTAACATCCGACCTCGATTTAGTCTTTGTATAAGACTTGAGTTATATTTGTGGATGTTAATTATAGAATTTAATTTGAGGCATATCGAGTTTTGAATTGTAGGGAGAAGTTTTATCCTTTACTTGAGGTAATATCGAAATTTTTAATTAGTTGTTCTTTCCAAATTTGAGGGTGTTACAGATCACAGCGTGCAACAGTTGAAGATCGTCAAAATAAACAGGCTTCGTGAGAACGATCACAAGATATGAATGAGATGCTTTTATGGTCTCTTTATTTCTATCGTTTTTTACGATTTTTTAAATATATTCACTTGAGTTGATGATTTTTCCAGGCGTTGTAAACGAGATCCCGGATGTTGCTTCACATTCTAGCAGTTTTTGTATGTCCTTTCACTCTTAACAAGCCGGAGAAGGCATCGTAGACAGGGATGGCGGTGACCGAGGTTGTCAACGAATCGAGTCGAGTCGAGTCGAGTTGCAGGTTCTTGGAACTACACTCGAGCTCGAATAACTTTTTTTCAAAGTAGTGTCCGAGCTCGAGTCGAATATTTTTTTTTTCAATGTTTGAGCTTGATTCTTATTTAAAAATTTTGATGTACAATTTTATATGTTATACTAAAGTTCTAAGCTCGAACTCGAGATCGATTATTTTAGATATTGGCTTGAGTTTGTTGATTTTTAGATTTTGGTTATATGAGTTACAAACATATGGGCTTGTCTGACTCGGAAAAATGTATGGTCGAATGACTTGACTATACTTGACTAGACTTAAAATTGAATCGAGCTTTCAAACAATCTGAGTCACACATTGGTGTTATGAAACTCGATTCGTCAAGTTAAATGAGCCTTATTCTGTTTGAGCTCGATAATCATCAAGCTCAAGATAAACGAGCTCGAATAGTTCATTAAGGGGGTGTTTGGGATTGCTTATTTATTTGGAAAAGTGCTTATCAGCTTATGTGGTGCCAAATCGGAGTTTTTTAAAAAGTGTTTGGATTAGCTTATTGTGGTACCAAAACGTAATAAGCTAATAAGTTGTTATTTAAAGGTGTTTGAGATTGCTTATACATATAAAAGAACCAAAAAAGTCATAAGCACTTTTGAAATAAGTCATAAGTTACAACAAAATGACTTATCAAAAATGGCTTTTCAGCGGTTTGGCACCGCTATAAGCTGTTTTCTTTTTGTTCCATCCAAACACCGAAAATAGCTTATCTGCGGTGCCAAATCGCAATAAGCTAAAAAGCCCTTCAAATAAGCAATCCCAAACACCTTATAAAAGCTCGAATCGATAAGTCTGTAAATGATTTAACTTATTAAATTACTAAAACACTTTAGAAATAAAAACCACTTTGAGCATTAAAATAAATAATAAAATCAGTTTTTTTTATTATTAAAATCAAATATTTTTACTATCAAGCATAGATTAGACCCATCTTAAACATTAAGGTACCTAAAGGAGCCTAAATAGATACTTGGAGGGGCAAAGTGTAAATTCTAACTGAAGTCAAACATCTTTCGTCAAAAAGTGCATTTCTTCCCCCCGACCTCCATTTCGCCGGAGATGGAGAATGGCGACGATTGGTTAGCATACGACAAGCTCCAGCACTTCCTTCTCTGCTTTTCCATCACCGTCATTTTCTCCTTCCTCGCATCCCGTACACGATACTCCGTCCTACGCCGCCGCAGCATCTCAGTAGGTTGCATCGTTTCTCTCTCCGTTGGCGCCGCCAAAGAGGTCGCCGACGAGCTCGGTTTCTTCAAATCAGCCGGCGCTTCCGCCAAAGACGCGGTTGCCGACATAGTCGGCGTTTCAGTTGCCGTGATCGCTCTTACTTTGTGGAACTTCTTTCGTTTCCGCAATAGATCGGTCTCATCGGGGCAAACTCGAGGAGTCGAGATGGTTTGATTCAAATTGGAGCTACTGCGACTCCAATCTATCGCTCGTTGTTGAATTGTTCATCGATCAGGTTTTCGTTCTGATAATCATAACTGAAAATTGTATTATTTGTCGCTTAATACTGAAATTGCGTCGCTTCTCTGGCTGATTTTGATGTAGATCTGTATATCGGTACTAATCAGAAAAGCTTATATGGTTGGAGACAGAATATGTAGCTGCAGATGATTGTTACAGGTTTAATATGTTGAAATCCTTTAACGTTTTTAAATTGACAAGCATCATTGTAGCAATTTGATTTACAAATTCTTCTCAGCTTTATAAAGTAAGACGATGATGTTGATCTGAAACTTGCAATTATTTGACGAATGTGAAGTATGCGAATTGGAACAACTGAAAGCTAAACAAACATGCACCAAGCTTCGACTGTCATTAATCATTGTTGTTCCTAAACGTTACTGGTACACCCTAGTTTTCATTTTGTTATGTAGCAGAACTCATTCATATTCAATTTAAGCAAACGACTACCATTTTGTATTGGAATAACATTTTGTAAATTGATTTAGGAGGGAGAATACTCATTCGAGTCCATCATATTACAGAACTATCAAATTCCAAGAACACAAAAAAGAAGTGCAGATGAAAATGGGAAACATGTTTCAAAGATGGTTTGATAAAATGTAAATAAATCTTTCCCAAATTTGTGAATCTCTTGTGTTTAACTTACAAGTCCCTTGTATTTAACTTGCATTGCACATTCACATGAGATTAATTGATTATATCTTGGACACTAATCACGTTTGACAGTTGGTCGCTAGCTAAGTACAAATTTTGATTACTGTTAAAGAACTATAATCTCCATGGTGACGACAATGGACATCATGGTAACTTTTTGTTCGAAAACAATGTAGATATGGCAGTGAATGATGGTGGTAAGTATCAATTACCAAACAGATTCTTTCCAACAACCCATGAAAACCGTAGGTTCCTTGCTGCACCTGTTTTGCAATTTTTAGATTTCCTAATCTTTCAGAAAGCTGTGATGATCATTACATTATTTCGTCGTCTCCATTTAATTCCAACAACATACTTGCCTCATTAGATTTCTATTGTTTGTATCTACTGGGCCTCTAGAGGAGTATCCAATCTTATTAATGTAAGCATGGGACCTAATTACCCTATTTCCTTTATGTGGAAGAAAAAAAAAAGGAAGGAACCCGTAAATATTGGTAAAACTACAATTATTATTAACCAAGGAAATTTGTTCACTGAAAAGACAATACACTTGGACCAGAAAAAAACCCTTGCTAAAAAGTATCTTTTTTTTTGGCAGCTTCACATGAGTTGTTCTTGGAACCTACCCTGCACAGCTACTACCGCTCCAAGGATGGGAGCCACAAGTTTTCAACTTGGTTGTAATTGCTGCTGGTCCCATAACCCTTAAATGGGTTAGTTGAAGCTCAGCCTCCCTATGAAAACAGTAAGGTATGATTTCACAGACAACACTTGTAATATATACGCAAATATACATAGTTGTGTATGTATCTAATTTGCTTCTTCCAACCTTACAGCTGGTTTATTAATACACATAATGGTCAAGCTTTTGATGTCCTCTTATTGAATTACTATAACCTGATTCGACTAAACATTCCCATTAACCAGACCTTTGTACAAAATCAATATGGTACCAGTTGTTGCATCAAACTGGAGTTGTGACATACCAGCTGAGTTACTGTTGTATAACGAAACATATTATAATGTTGTGTGCAGATTTGGCTTGTGTTACAGAGATCAGGATTATGATGCCTACGAATTCCAACTCTTGCTATTTTACCAACTTCACCATAATTTCAACAAACACACATAAAGCGGCATTTTGATTCAAATACAAACACAGAATAACAGACCCTTCTTGCAGGAGGGGGGAGCAAGAGACATCTTCCATGGCAGAGCTACAAACACAGAATAACAGACCCTTCTTGCAGGAGGGGGGAGCAAGAGACATCTTCCATGGCAGAGCAACATCTATCATCTATCGGAAGGCTGGCATAACCTCCGCCAGACATCTCTCTGACCTAGGTACAGAGTTGTAGTTTCATAGGTTAGTTAATCGGACATTTCTAACGTAGAGTATATACCATTCATAAATATAGCTAAGAATCTTTTCTCCACAAAGACTATAGGTCTTTCTCTTTTAAACTAAAACTTCAAGCCTCTTTACGGACCTTTTTGACAAAATAATAGGCACACACAGAGTTGAAGATGCAGGCATACACACATCTACATGTATTGAATCTGAAATAAAGCCAAAAGCTTTTTGGCAGCAGCCATAGTGAAATTTCCAGAAATTTTGACCAAAAAAGCACTTGGAATAAGACTTGCTTTGAAATATATCAAAGATGAACCAGAGAAAGAGTTGGCAAAGACTAAAGCTAATAAAGGTTAAATCTTTACAGGCCACAAATGAAAACCAAAGTTGCCATAGCTTTGAGGCCTGGACCAACCTTCTGAAAATGCAACGCAAACAATGATTTCTAGAAAACTAAGAAACACAACAAACCAAAACACAGGCACTCAAGCAGAGTATAATTTTATAGTTGGGGAAAAGTCATCAAGAACCAACGTGACCTATAGTCATTCACAGAACCAATGTAGATTAAATGACAATGTTTCCCGTGTGCTGATATGCCTTGGTCACAAGTAAGAGGGTTAAAATTCTGTGTTACCTTCACCAAAATGAGTGCATATAAAGATAAAACAACATCTTTTTGGATTGAAAACACAAGTTAACAAGAACCGATTATTGAATACACTATTTGATGCTATGCCCACGAATCTGCACGATACCAATGTAATACTGACAAGAGACGAATATGAAAATCAAAGAAAAACAGAACAATACCTCTTGGGAT
This sequence comes from Arctium lappa, assembly GCA_023525745.1. Lineage (NCBI taxonomy): Eukaryota > Viridiplantae > Streptophyta > Magnoliopsida > Asterales > Asteraceae > Arctium > Arctium lappa. The sequence continues at coordinate 149,623,919 of CM042048.1, forward strand.
TGCAGGTTCTAATCCTCCTTTCTTCCAGTTTGGCAAAAGAAAAGAGGGCCATACCTGTGAAACAAACAGTAGAAGAACAAAACCAGCAAAAAAAGCAACTGTTCTGCCAGCCATGAAACCAAACCAAACGAAACGATCCTGGTGTATGCCACCTGGAGGCGAGCTCTGAAAAGGGTAAAATGTATACAAACCTAATCTTTACGACATGTCATATAAGAGATACCAATTGAATTAGCTGCATCATTGTGTGCTAGTTCAAGGAAATATAAATTAAAAAACCAAAAACACACACCAAAAAGAAATCAAAACATCAAGTTCACAAGAGAAAACAACAAAAATCAAAAAATAACCTTTTTTTTATCCTCAAGAAGTGTACAAGCTGTGGTGCCATTACAACACAAATTGTAACTTAACATACATGATACAACTACCATCTTTTTTATAATCTTTTTTTTTTATTTTTTTTTAATACAATTGCAAAGCACTGTCAATTCTCAACACCTAACCCATATAAGACACCAGCATATTTCTCCATTGAACCACTAAAGAAATTCTCCTTCAACTTCCTGAAAGTACAAGAAGTAAGCAAACTGTCTGAACCAGCCTGATGACAAACCCCAACTCTTTCCACTTCCAACAGTTCAGCCAACTTGTTTAACCCTCCATGAAGACTATTACAGAACTTCATCAAATGCTTAATGTCGTAAATGGTCGGAAAATACATATTGATCAAACTAAAGAACCCAGCTTGTGTATCAGGCAGATTCTTGCAAGTCAGCACCTTCAACAAATAACCAAAATCATATCCACTATGAAAAGTCACCCAATACACATTATCATTCAAAACAATCCCTGATGACATTAATAGCTCCCCAAATCTCCGTGCATCGATACCTTTTTCGTTGTTTTTCTTAAAATCTATACCACTCTCTCTCAAAAGCTCGACCGAATCGTTTGCAAAAACATCATCATTCACATTGAATTCACGGAAATTGAATTGCCAAATGCAATGCTTATTATCATCATCATCATCTGTTCCGCACGTCGGCAAATTGCCTTGCTCGTCGGAGAAAGTTAACCCTAATTGGATCAATTTCAACATGTCGACGTTGTCTTTCAACGTCTGGTAATGATAATCGTTGCTGTTTTTGAAATTACCGACGGGACGAAGAACAATCCCTGGAAACTCGGTATCCATTGCTATGTAAGGAAAATCATCAACAATACCTCGAATCAATGTGAATTCTTCTTCTAGATTGTCATTCCACACCTCACGAATCTGAATCGAATCGCTTTTTGCCAAAAGCGACATTTCTTTCTCGATTTTAAATTATCGATTTCTTTCTAGATCTAACGCAGAAACAACACATACAGCAAGTCGTTCTACAGAAAATCCTTCACAATCGATCCAGATCTGAAAGAAAAAAAAAACACAACAATCATCATCATCATCATCAACATCAACAACATCGAATAATTCAACACCACAAATTACAAAAAAAGAGAAGAATATAGAGAAACAACAGTCAGTATCTTACCGGAATTGATAGGCGATGATCAGGATGGAAATCGATCGTTGTTTTTGGAAAATTGGGGATAAATAATAAGGATGAGAATGGAGAAACTTTGGTTTTGGGGGTTATTGAACGACGACGTCGGTAAGAGGAGTCTTTTCCCTGTTCTACCTCCTTCACTACGGGCTGCAGAAAGAGAGAAAGAGAAAAGACAGCACAATTACAGACTGAAAATGGCGAAATTTTAAAGGAGGAGGAGGGAAGGGGAAGAGAGAGTGAATAAACCAGTTGGTAAAATTGATATCAAGTTGAAGAAATTTTGTGGCCATTCAAAAATTATTAAACTTTTTCCACCGCCTTTATCTTTGATTTTAATATTATATTGTTTTATATTTTAATATTATATTGTTTTATATTATAATATAAGGAGTGTTCAAATGCAAACTTTTTAATGGTGCAAACCCATGCAACCCACTTATCTACTACATATTTTATTTTCCCATTTTTTATTAAAAAGGTAAAAACAAAATATGTGGTAGATAAGTGGGTTGCATAGTTTGCACCATTAAAAAGTTTGTATTTGAAGGTGCCTCTACAAATATAATACGTAAGTTTTTCTTTGTTAATATGAGAGGGGTGTTCATGGGTTGAGTGGATTGAGTTGTTTGATTTGATTTAAACAACTCAACTCAATGTTTACGATTTGAAAATTTCAATCTAACCCAACTCAATTAAAAGTGCAACCTAACCTAAACAGTGTTAGTTGGGTTGGGTTGGGTTGGGTTGAAACTTTAATACATCATTTTACAATATAACTAAGTGGTTCTGTTTAAAAAAACTAAAATCAAAATGCATATATAAAAATAAGGTTAATAAGAGTAGAAGAATAATGTCTCTTGTCTTTTGATTCTATCGATGTTGAAGATTTTTTGAAGACTTGAATGTTAGAGTAATGTCATTTTAATCGGCATGATCTCGTGGGCAAATCTAAACTATGGCTAAGGTAGGAAGAATTGAGAATTTATAGAAAGAAAAAAAAGTCGCTAAAAGTCTAAAACCATTATTTAAAAAAGAGAGAATTACAGTTTTGGTCCTTAAGGTTTTGTAGTTTCTTTGAAAGGAGGACTTATACTTCTGTATCTCAAATAGTAGTCCCTGAGGTTTGGTATTTGCTCTGAAAGGAGGACCTCCTCACTAACCCCGTTAAAAAACTCAGTTAGTAGGAGGGGTATTTTGGTCATTTAGCTTTTTTTCCTCTCAAACCAACAAAACTAGCTAATTGATTTAGTTTGGCCAACTCTTGGTATCCCATTCCCATCACTACACTCTCACTGATACACAATTACACATCGCTCATCTCTCACTCACACAAAATTGACCTAGAAACTGAAGCAATCTCGAATGCAATGTCATCTTCTTCGTGGGTTTTAAGAAGGGAACTCCATGAAGGGTTTAGTCCAACAGATGTTTACAGTAAGCATTTCCCTCTATTTTTTGATACTGACATTGTCAATCATTTTTAGAGTGAGACTAACCTTATTTACCTTCTATTTTGATCATAGATCTTTACCCAACACTGATAACAGCAAAAATCAACCATGGAGGTGTGTTTACACCATTTCCTGGAAGAAGATACATAAATGGTAAAATTGATTTAGTTGATTTGATTAACACTGATCACCTTTCAGTTCCACTATTTGACAAAATCATGATAGCACTAGGGTACGAAATGAGAGATATAATGTAGTACCATTTCTTGATTCCATCCAGTGACCTAGATACAGGGTTGAGAGATTTGAGGAGTGACCTGGATATTGCAAACCTGTTAAACTATGTCCCTTCCAACAAGTTAATAGATGTTTTCATAGAACATGGGAAAACAAATAATGCTGAAAACTTAGACTTGAATCAAAGTTTTGATCATTTTCACTTTAGCTTTGATCCTTTCATAGGGTTGGATTATGGTTTACCAGAAGTGGGACAGGGGGTTGATTTGAACCAGAGAGTTGATTCCAACAATGTGTTAGACTTGAACCACAGATTAGGAGTGAACAATGTAGTTGATGTGAACCAAGGATTAGGAGTGAACAATGTAAATGATGTGAACAAGGGAGTTGATATGAATCAGGGAGATGGCAACCATGGGCAGTACATGTGTGATGAAGATCCATTGAACCAGGGAAGTGGCAACCATGGGGAACTTGAGAGTCATGGTAGCAATGACCATGATTCATTTGATGGATTTGATGCATATATGGAAGATTATGTAGATACATCTGGAGAGTGGTTAGGTGTTAACTATGGAGAAGATAGTGATACACTGAATCTGCAAGGTGACATTGACCCTTTTGAGGTAGACAATTTTGATTCTATAAATGAGGATGAAGAGGGTAGTTATTGCAGAAAAGGTAGACATAGAGCAACTAATGGACATGGGGTTGACTTTTACTTCGGCCAATCATTTGGGAACAAAGATACAGTAAGGAACTTAATCAAACAACATTCAATTGAGACTATGAGGGACATTGTTGTGGTGAAGAATGACATATCAAGGATAAGGGTTGTTTGTAGGGGGACATTGCCTCATTTAAAGGATGAGGGTGAGTCTAATGGGCCTGGGAAAGGGAGAAAGAGTAAATGGAGAAAGTCCAATGGGCCCACTTGTCCATGGGTTTTGTATCTATCAACATGTAAAAGGGAAGAAACTTGGAGAGTGAAAACCTACTTTTCCACTCACAAGTGTTTCCAAACAAGGGAGGTTGATATGGCTACTGCAACTTTTCTCTCCAAGCATATCATAGAGCAGCTGAAGGTAGATCCAAATATGCCATTGAAGGCAATTCAAGGCCACTTGTCTGAGAAGTTTGAGATTCTTGTATCACCTTCCAAAGCCATGAGGGTAAAACAGATAGCCACCAAGAAGATCTGGGGAGACTATGAATTACAGTATGATCAACTTAGGGATTACCTTGGAGAGGTGCAGAGGTGCAATCCAGATACCACTATCAAATTGGAAGTTAAGACAGAGCCTAATCCCGAGAGTGGTACAAGGCAATTCAAAAGGGTATACATTTGTTTGGGTTCTTTGAAAAAGGGATTCAAGGCTGGAAAAAGAGATTTGTTGGGTTTAAATGGGACATTTATGAAGGGTCCTTTTCCAGGACAAGTTCTAATAGCAGTGGGTATTGACCCAAATCATGGTATCTATCCAGTTGCTTATGCAGTGGTAGAGTCTGAGTCAACAGTTTCATGGAGTTGGTTCTTAGAGTGCTTTGGAGATGATCTTGATCTTCAATCCAATTCCAACTTCACTTTTATCAGTGATAGGCAAAATGTATGATTCCAACTTCACTTTTATCATTTATCTGTGGATACTAACTCCCTGTTAATTTGCATCACTTTTGATTTGCATATAGGGTATCATTCCAGCTATTCAGAGGTTGTTTCCCTCAGCTGAACATAGATATTGCCTTAGGCACATTCATGAGAATATGAAACTTCAATGGAGAGGTAAAGCATTCAAAGATTTGTTGTGGTAGTGTGCAACAACTCCCATTGTCCCTCAGTTTAGAACAACAATGGATCACTTGAAAAGATTCAATTTGAGTTGTTATGAATGGTTGAACAAGATCCCCCCTCAACATTGGAGCAGGTCACACTTTACAGGTTAATGGCCATGATCCAACTTCCATGTTTATTGTTTTGAACTTGTTTGAGATTCTTACAATTAATATGTCTTATGTTTGTTGATGAATATAGGTAGATGTCACTCTGATGTCCTCCTAAATAACATGTGTGAGGTGTTCAATAGGCAAATCATTGATGCTAGGGATAAACCAATTCATTCTTGCTTGGAGTTCATAAGAGTGTATCTTATGAAGAGGATTGTGAATGTGTTAAAGGTAATTGATGTTTGTGATGGACCACTAACCCCAACTGCAAACAAAATCATGGACAGTGTCAAGAAAGAGGCAGTCAAATACCATGTGGTATATAATGGTGGAGATAGATACCAGGTATATTGCATTTTCATTCTTCAATCCATGTGGTATACTTGTGCATAAGCTAATAGATGTTTGTTTTCATAGGTGTCTAGACCTTGGCTAGACCAGTGCATAGTTGATGTTAGAGCAAAGATATGCTCTTGTAAGAGGTGGGAATTAACAGGAATTCCTTGCAAGCATGATGTGGCTACCAACTGGAATATGGCAGTTAATGGCCATGATGCATTACCTGAAGATTGGGTGGATCCTTCATACAGGCTTAACACATGGAAGGAGATGTATAGCTTCAAGGTTGAGCCAATAAATGGAAGTATGTTGTGGGATACATCTAATTGTCCAACCAAATTGGTTCCACCAAAGCATCATAAACAAATTGGCAAACCAAGGAAGAAGAGAAAGAAGACAATTGAGGAAGTGTCTCAGAAATCTGGGAGCAATGGAAAACTATCTAGGAAGGGGGCTACTGTGACTTGTGATAGGTGTAAGAATCAGGGACATAATTCAAGAACATGTAAGGACCAAGCAGGACCTTCACAGGGTAGGGCATGATATGGTTGATGTGGTTGTTAGGTTGTTGTTTGTTTAGGTGATATGGTTGATTTTGTTTGGACAAGTAACTTATGTAACAGGTTGTTGTTTGGGTTGATAGTACTTTGTTTTGGCAATGTTTTGTTATGGACAAAGTACAATTTTGTTGGTAATGTTATGGACAAGTAACTTATGTTAATGGCAGTTAATGGTATGACAATGTTTTGGTTTCTATGTCCTGTGGTTTGTATATGTTCATCTATACAGTTTGGAATTCTACAAAGTATAGTATGGAAATTGCAATTCATTGATAATGTTTTGGTTTCTATGTCATGTGGTTTGTATGTACCCATATTTCAACACATTACATTAAAACCATTTTGTTGGTAATGTTTTGGATTCTATGTCCCGTGGTTTGTATGTACCAATATTTCAACACATTACATTAAAACAGAAAATGTGTCAAAAAGGAAATTGCAATTGATTGATAAACTAACAAGACCAAATACAGAGTATGTGTCAAAAAGGAAACTGATTGATAAACTAACAAAACCAAATACATGAGTTCATCACTAATACATCCATTACATCATAAACTAACAAAACCAAATACATTAGTTCATCACTAACACATCCATTCTACATTGAGATTAACTAAAAATCCCAATTAGTTCAAAGAAAGATACAAGAAAAATCCAAAATATAGCCAACTAAGAACCAACAGTAGCTGCAAATTCCAAATTTTTCTTTCTCTAGCTTTGATACATTCTTCAAGTCTGTTCTTTGACCTCAGCAACCTAGGGATAACATCTACAGCCCGAGAACAAATTGGTGGATCAAACCACCCAAAAAAGGAACATTGGTCACTCTGTTAAAAGAAAAAAAAGGGAGAAACCATTCTTCACTATGTTAAGAGCAGAACATTCTTAGAGAAAGAAATGTAAGAAATTGAGAAAAGAAAAAAGTTGACCAATCTTGAACATGTGTAGAACCTACGGCCAGGGTTTGCATTTGTCCATGATGTTCTTAAAGTTGCTTGAACACACAGTGACAAATCACCATCATCGAACCAAACCAATGTTAGTAGAAAAAGCAGAGCAAAAAATCGATTAGGGTAGTGATGAAACAGGGAAGAAGAAGAAACAAGAAGAACTAGGGAAGAAGAAGAAACAAGAAGAAAAGAAAGAAGTCGTTTATGTGATTTAAGAGAAAAAAGCTAAATGACCAAAATACCCCTCTCACTAACTGAGTTTTTTAACGGGGTTAGTGAGGAGGTCCTCCTTTCAGAGCAAAAATCAAACCTCAGGGACCAATATTTGAGATATTGAAGTATAGGTCATCCTTTCAAAGAAAATACGAAACCTTAAGGACCAAAACTGTAATTCTCTCTTAAAAAAAACGTACAAGTTTTGGTTGAGTTGACGGGTTGATCAGGTTACTTTGGGCTCAATCCGTTTCCAACTCAATAAATGTGGTTTGGACAAAATTTGTATCGATTATGTATCGGGTTACCTCGGTTTAAGTTTTTTTGCGTTTTCTCCGGTTGAGTTGGCCTAATCGTGTTGATTGGAAATTTGAGCACCCCGAAGATCTTCAACAACTTCTTTATTTTAAATATTACAATATAAATTATATTATAGAATATTTAATATATTTTATAAAATATTATTGTTCTCTCGTATAAATATTTAGTTTCAAATATTCACACTGAAAAAAGGAATAAAAGATATTTTTTACTTTTTAAGTAATATTTTTTACTTATTAAGTAATATTTTTTAGAGAGTTTTCCAAATTTAAATAATTTCACCTCCTCTCTATTTCTCTTCTATTGTCTACATTTTGTTAGGGTTTTGAGGGAATCTAATGCAAAAATCCCTTAAATCTTCATTTTAGAGAATTTGTCGGAGATGTTCTTAAAACTTACTTTTTGTATTTTTTTTCTTACCACATCTCAATTAAGAGCATCTTCAACAGATTATCTATAATTTGTCTAAAATAAAGAACTAAAAGTTAGAATATCTAAAAAGAATTACATTTAATTGCAACATATTCTCTGTTTCAAAGATTTTGACACAAATTATATCATTATAATATTCTCTAATATTTTCATGGTCAAGGATGTTACGCAATAAGGTAAATGAAGATGATTTTTTTGTCGGTAACCACTTACCCTGTAAGAATTTGGTAAACGGACCCTTAGATTATCCAAATTTGGATAACTTTAAAAAATGATTACCATGAAAGAAAAAAATATTTTTTTTATTATATTCTCATCAATAAGAAACCTTAATGTTAAATGTTTACGGGAGATAAATAATATTTTATTTCATATAGAAATTATTTTAATAATAGATTTATTATTTTATCTACCAAATATAAAATCTGTTTAAGCCGGAGATTTTGAACTTTAATTTTTCATTTTAGAGAAATTTAAAAAAGGGTGAAATAAATGCACTTCCACCTACTAATTTCCTTCCAAGTAAAAAATGTAGATTCTTAGAAAAACAACTATTGAAGATAGTTCTTATAAGAACCTCACATCTTTTGAGTTATTGTACAATAAGCTTGTTCTTACGTTGAACTTGGTGTAAAGTGATTTTTGTTAGTTGACAAAATACATAGGATCCACAAAAGAGGTTCTTGTAAGAACCGTTATTGTGAACTTTTGTTTACTTCTTAGAGCATCTCCAACAACTTCTCTAAAATAAAAAAAAAATGGATTTTTGTCCTTTAAACTTCTCCAATGGCTTTGTTATCTTGTTATCTATAATAGATTAATAGAGAATACTTGAAATTTTCCAAGTTTATAAAATCCTTCAAAACTTGATGGCAGAAAAAAAATGATTATTTTATTCAATCTCACCAATGAGATTGATTTTTTATCATTTTATATTAAGTTTTTTTAAAGTGTATTGGTTAGATAAATGGATTATTGGTAAACACTTACCTGGTAAGATTCATTTCCTACGCTTAGCGGATAAGATTTTCGACCCTTCCTTTGTCTCTTACCGGGTAAGCTTCTTGAACCTCGCCATGCTTAATCAATAAGATAAATAATATTGTTGAGCGTTTACCCGGTAAACATTTGGTAAACAACCCATAACACTCTCTATCATGCTTTCTTTATTTTAGAGAAAGTTTTGACAAAATTTTGCTCAGAAATGTTCATTTTCTTTGTCTTGTAAAATCTATTGGAGATGCTCTCGATTCTTTTAAAAGAAATTAAGACGAGTAAAGTATGATCTTTTTCCTATGGCTTATCAAAGGTTTTAGTATTGTCCCTGTGGTTTATATACGGAGTGGTAGGGGTCGGGGTGGGGGTCAAAATAATTAAATCCAATGTTCTAAAAAACTCATCGTACAGCTGCCATGGCATGCCATGACACCAAGACTTGTGTGTAACACCACATTAAGTCCATGGCACACCATGACCTAATGCTCAGTTATCGTAACGAGATATTTGATTTCTCTTTACTCTTTGAATGTCTTATTTGCAAGTTTTTAACATATAACCTAATTTAACTTGCTTATTACTATTGATTCATTGAGTAACACTACAAAACATACGTTTTATATATAATATTATATATGAATCAAAAATTTGACGTCATAAGTCACGCCTTGAAACCGCCATGGCTTCGCCGTGACTCCTAAGGCTTGAGGTTGACCTCGCCGCCACGCCACGTCTCACGCTATTTAGAACCTTGACTAAATCATGAGGAAAACATGTTTACCTCTAGCGTGAAGGCTATGTGGAGGGTTTTACCGGTGCTTTAGTCATGGCGTCACACACAGAGACGAATAGAATCAAAGATAAATAAAATACTAACAATAATGACACGAAACGTATTTTAAAACCATATGGACAATATATAAACTTTGACAACCACAAGGATGAAAATCATAGTTTACTTTTTAAATAAATACACGTCAACAATAATGCATTTGATATGACAAAGGGACGCACAAAAATGACTAGATTGAGTAAGATTTGACGGCAAGAGTGAGGTAAAGAATTATGAAAGATTTTAGAGTTTTAATTCATTAATCTTATCTCATCTCTTATTTTTGTTCCATCTATTTTGGTGTATAGAAAAAATGCATTTTTTTATCCCACTCGAGTCCTATCATGCCTCAGTCTAATATTGTGTCAAGCGTGCAACAACAAATTTTCATACTGTCATGTCATGTCATGCCTCGCGTACCAAACACACCTTAAACAAATGATTTGAAAATGTTGAATAACTATGACACGAGATTCAAAAGAAAACCAGAAGAAGAAAAAAACCCATCAAGACTAAGGGGTCGTTTACAAAACGATTACCTGGTAAGCGCTTACTATGACATTTTACCTTAGCGGATGAACATAACAAGAGCATAAAATCTTACCCGGTAAGAGTGAGGATAATGATGGAGAGTCTTACCCGGTAAGTAAGAGTGACAACTCTGACCCGAGTAAGTGCTTACCGGGTAAATTGTTGCGTATAATACCATCGTGATGATTACAATCTGACTAGGTAAAGTAAATTGGTGTGTCGAGTTTTATCGGTAAGCGTTTACCGGATAAGCATTTGGGTAAACGGACCCTAAATAAAAACAAGTCGTCAAGGTACAATCGACAACCACACTCATTCAATAATGTATATAAACTCATTTATTTTTAGTAGGAATGACAAACTGATAAATTATTGTGTTCATCTATGCCAATAAATTGATCATTTGCAACCACTACTTTAGATACCATCGACTTTCATATAACATTCCTAACTTCTCCCAAACTTCTCTTATAATTAATACCAAATCAACCATTATTTATATAAACATTTAAAACTTTTATACCGTGTAAAAAACGAACAAATCCTGTAAAATATATTACGTATAATAGGGTTTTTTTTCCTTTTTACGTTTTCATATTTCGTTTAAAACCATTTTTTTTGAATGACAAGTTAACACACGCACACGTTCCTGGGGTATCCGGGTGTCACCCGATTAATCCCCGTCGATCACGACCCAACCCAATTAAGGGTACCACTATGTGGCAAACCCATGATCATGGATGTCACAGGATGCTAACCACGGGGTTCGAACCTGGGTAGTCGGAGATACCATCCACTGACCTCCCAGGATGTTACCTTACCACTGGGCTACAACTTGAAGGACTCGTTTAAAACCATTTGCTATTGCAAACTATAATATATGTTGTTTAATTTTACTATAGCCACAAACTATAATATATGTTGTTTAAACCATTTGCTATTGTTCAATTGCATTATTATTTTGTATGAGAGCATCTTCACTAGATTATTTAAAACTAAAAAAATAAAGATTTTGACGATTTTTTATACCAATAGTTTTTTTAAAATGGATAAAATGAACGAGTAAGAAATTCTCCAAATTTAGAGACTCGTTATAAATGATTACAATAAGAAATAAATACTTTTTAGTTATATATTCACACCAATAAAAACTTTGGAATTAAATTTTTAGAGAGAGAAGTAATATTTTATTGGGTAAATAAAATATTTTGATAACATAATCAATGTTGTAATTTCTAAAATGAGAAATCTATTGGAATTGAATGTATTTTTCTTTTAATTTTTTTGAAACTTCATTCACCATTTTAGAGAATATGTTGGAGATGCTCTCATACTTATAAGATAGCCCATATATGTTATAGCCTATAGGGTTGGGTTTCGGTGAGGGGCTGGGGTTAATGTGAAAAGCGTGAGAAATGATTAAAAATTGTTGAATGAAAAATGAATGCATCGAGATGCAACAGATCAATTCCATTTTAAGCCACAATTCAAGGAAGGACATTTGATTAAAAGGGATCAAAGATCCAGATCCACTTCTCACGTTAAACTCAACTTTTCACACGATCATTCGCCATGTGTTACATATTCTATGTAGATAATGTATTAATTGATAACTTTTATTTGAAAACTAATTGTATGAAGTTTTATATATTGAGAAAGAAAAATACGATCTTAATATTAGGGGTGTTTACGGGTTGGGTTGATCGGGTTGAAGGTTTTTTAACAACTCAACCCAATATAGGCGGTTTGAAAATTTTACAACCCAACCCAACTCAATCAAAAGTACAACCCAACCCAACACAAACCGCTCGGGTTGGTCGGGTTGTGTTTAAACAAGGTGAAATCAAATTTAGAAATATAAACATAAAGAAAACATTTCTTTGAAATACAACCGAATGACCGATAATTTATGAGAGTATGTAAGTCCATCAAAAATATTACGATATTACATATAAAAATGTCTAAACCAAACGATAATATCAGGGCCGGTCCTGAGATTTTGGATGTCAATGGCGAAAGGCAAAAAAAAATGCCCCTTTATTACGCAAACGAATTTTCTAAGGGGATTGTAACCTAGTCAAGCTAGGCAGCTAATCCCTACGCCGGATCTTTATTAAATAAAACAAAAATGATACAACGGGGGGACATAATCCGAAACCCCGTCTAATAAAACTTAAAATATATTACCTAAAATGCAGGATCTTTCACTCTCGATTCTCATTATTTGGTTGTCTAACAATAAACTTATTTAAAGAACCCCACATAGATTAAGCAATTTCTTCTTATCTTTTTTCCGTTTTCTATTTTGAGCACCCGAGGGTTGTGATCGAGGATACATATCTTAAACAGTTAAACAACTAAACAAGTGATACAATATTAATAGAGATTAGAAGGATAGTACCTGATTTAGCCGTGAAATTGCCAAACTTGTAAACAAGTAACAAGTTAACATTCAATCATTCATCACAAAATAACAACTAAACAAGTAAACAACAACTAAACAACAACTAAACAAATAACCCATTAAACTGATTTATGATTATTTATTGCCTAAGCATGATTTAACCCTAAATAGAGACAAATCACAATTCACAAATAGTAGACATAATGTAAACAGTAAACTGTAAATAATACCTTAAACATGTGGCTGTTGTAGTGTTGTTGGCTGCTGCGGTGCTGCCCCTCCCCCCCAGATGAAAGTGTCTGCCTTTTTCTGCATCGATTTCTTGAGTCGTGAGTGACCAAGAAATCAAGAATCGAGAGTGAAAGCATCGAGAATCGATAGTGAGAGACGGAATCGCTGAGGACGTGAGCGTGATTGAGAGAGAGAGCGTCTATGATTACCGATTAGAATTAGGCGTGAATCGGGATTGAGGCTGTTAGCCGATTAGAATTAGGCGTGCACTTGTGAAAGGCTTGTTTTGACTTCTGGGCTTTTAACCGTATAAAATTTTTGGGCCCAAAAATATATATATATATATATAATGGACTGTTAGAAAAATATGATGCCCCATGATTTATGATGCCCTGGGTCGGCCCTGGATAATATGTCAATCAACAACAATCGTTTTAGACATCTCCAACCCCGATAGTTTCGCTTTCTTGGCCTTGAGGTTGGTCGTGTCATCATCAACCATTTGGTACAACTTATCCATACTTCTTTAATCTTAAATATATCACATTTAGTTAATTTTTAAGTTTACACACATATATATATATATATATATGTGTGTGTGTGTGTGTGTGTGTGTATGTGTGTTTACATTTATTAAACCTATATACAAAGGAGTTATATAGAGATGAATAATAGATTGAAAATATATGTAAATGAAGAGGGTACGCAATAGTGTAATTGTCTAATTTACATATTAATAGAGACTTAATAACCATATTAAATCCACAAAATAAAAAGATCGGGTTTGTAATACCCAGTTTCGAAATTTTTGTTAATTTTGGAAGTTGGGGGAAAAAGTGAAGCGAGAACCAAAGTACAGGGGGGTTAATTGAAACTTTGGTTTTATACACCTTAAATATCATATTTTTTGAGACTTAGATCTCATACTGATATTTTGAGGCGGCTTAAGAAAGAAAGAGTGAAAGAGAGAAGGCAGAAAGAAAGAAGAGAAAGAGAAGGAGATTCGTGAAGGAATCGTTCGTTTTGTCAAATAGAGGTATGTTTTTAGCCTCATACTTCTATCTGCATGTTATAGTCGGTAAATAGACTTGTTAATCAAGCTTTTAACCGTGTATTTGATTGATTTGAACGATCAAAAGTTTTCTGGGTTTAAGAACTGGTAAACCGACTTCTGTTCTTGATATAAGACCGGAAGACGAAGTATTCGGTCATATGCTTAAGACCGGATGTATGTTAGACCGAAGGTCTGTTCGACCGGAGGTCTGTTCGACCGGTGGTATGATTTGACCGGTGGCATGTTCGACCGGAGATGTGTTCGACCGATAGGTTGTAAAGGACCGAGAGTTATTCGACCGATGTTTTGATTAGAACAGTGTATTCGGTCTATTTGTTAGACCGATAGTTTGTTAATCGGTCCAAGAGGTTTTTAATCAGTTTGGTTTTGACTGGGTTAAAAACAGTAGATTTCAATTGATGAGTCTTTTGAAAGAAAGAGTATTAGTTGCAAGTTAGCTTACCTTTGTTTTAATACCATCGTAGGTGGTGTTAATCGGTAAGAAGTCAGAGGTTAATTCGGAAGGATTAAGGTGAGTATTTTAACTAAATCTTTTAAGATTTGAGCAGTTATTTTATAAATGTGAGTTTTGATATACTGCGCATTTATAATATGAAAGTTAGTAGAATTATATCAAATGATTTGATTTAATTAGTTGAGCATGTTTATGCTCAGGGTATATAAACTTGTTTTATATACTGGCAGGACCAAATGTATGCGTACATTTGAGTCAGAAGTTTGACCTAAGTCGGGAAGTGTGACCCGCTTGCTCGTACCGGGGAGTGTGGTCCGTTTATGCCATTAGGGTGTGTCCCTAAAATAAGGCAGTGCGAGACAGACATACCGTCTTTGACGGGAATGTTGGTCAGTAGTTGAAAGTACGCTTGCGAGCGTAGAAAGTGATTAGTAATGGCCATTACATTGATTTATGTATGTGAAACATAAATGTTTTAAAGTGATATAAAAAGAAGGCATGTATTGAGATATATGCAGTTATGTTTAAATGTTTTAAATAAATATTTGAACTGTGTTGTAGTGATGGAGGGGGGGACTCACTAGACCTTTTGGTCTAACCCTCGCTATTTCGAAACTTTAATTCTATTTCAGGTTATCGAAAAGGAGCAGATAAAGGAAAAGATAAGGTGTGAGCTTTAAGCAGAAGATAGAAGACTTCCTGCCATAGCTATTCTTTTGAGAAACTCAGTTGTGTAATAGTTGATAGTAAAGACATTGTAAGCTTGGGACAGTATTTAGTAATAAATGTTATTTTATTATGCAAATATATGTACAGGTTGTTACAATTGGTATCAGAGCACTAGTTTAAGGGATCTAGGTGACCGGATGGGCCTAGACTTAAACTGAGATAGTAGAAGCACAACTGAGTAGTAGGAAGACCGTAAGAAGATGACATTAAGGTAGTAAGGACTAGCATGTAAGGTAAATTTGGGATTCCATTTGGCCAGTGTAATTATGAATTTACAAGTACATGCTTTTGCTTAAACTGCCGTAATGGGTAGTGTGTGAGATTGAATATCTTATGTTTATTCTTAGCAGAATTATGTCTGAGCGTGTGACCAGGAGTAGATCTGTAGTAAATCCAGAAATGGATCCAGAGAATGAAGTTATTGCCGGAGAGCAATTAGCTAATGTCAACCCGACTGCTATCCAAGGAAAGAGTCGAGGTCGACCTAAAGGTAAAACAACTACTCAGATAGGAGTTTCTAATGTGGGAACTCGAGGTGGGAAGACGAGTCGTGGTATTCGTCAGAATGAAAGTGTAGAGATAAGAGATGAGCAAGAAGAGTCTCATCAAGAAAGTTCGGCTTCTGTGAGGGGTCGAAAGCAGACGGGTAACCGTGGTAGAGGTAGAACGCAAGGTTTTGTTACACAAGAAACTTTTGCTACAGAAATGGGAAAGTTGCAAGAAACTTTGAACGCTTTGCTTGCTCAGCGTAATAATGAAGTTTCATTAAGTAAAGAAAAGAGTGAAGATAAGGTAGCGACTGAAGTAGCAGAATCTCCAGTAACTGCTATGGGTAGTCATCCTCAGTCAGGACCCATGGTGTCAGTTAAAGCCGTAACAGGAAGAGGATGTAGTTTCAAGGAGTTTGCTGCTTGCAAGCCTCCTTCGTATAAAGGGGAATGTGATCCCGTAGTAGCGTTAAGATGGATAAAGAGTATGGAGTTAGCTTTTGACACAAGTAAATGTGCTGAAGATGATAAAGTAGTGTACGCTTTGTCAATGCTAAAGGATGAAGCAGTAATGTGGTGGGATGTAGAATCTGGAGGTCAAGGATCGTCAGTAGCTAAAGAGATGGTTTGGCATGATTTTGTGAAAGTATTTAAAGCACAATTCTGTCCTTTGGCGGCAGTTAAGAAGCTGGAAGAAGAATTTCTGGGCTTAGAACAGAAAGAAATGTCGGTCAGAGAGTATACGACCAAGTTTATTGAAAAGTCTAGATTTGCAGGAATCTATGTTCCGAATGAAGAAAGACGAGTAGAACGTTTCGTCTTTGGATTAAGAAGTGATATTCAGGAATTTGTCTCGAATAAAGAACCGTTGACTTTTCAGATGGCTGTTAATGCAGCGGAGATGAGAGAGAAGGAAAAGAACAGGCAAGCCACTGAGCGAAGTGGAGATAAAAGAAAGTGGGAAGGAACAGTTCGTGATTTCAAGCCAGTTAAGTCTGTTAAGTTTGATCAACGTTCTGTTAGTAAGTTTGAAAATAAGCCCTGTAGTAAGTGTAATAGAATGCATAAGGGAGAATGCAAGATTAATCAAGAGGGCTGTTATAAGTGTGGGAAGGTTGGGCATTTGGCTCGGGACTGTCAGAATTTGAGGTCTTGTTACCAGTGTGGATCTTCTGATCATATTAGGCCCAATTGTCCACAGTTGAAAAAGGGAACAGTTGGAGGAAGTGTAGAAAAAGGAAATGAGAAAAAGGGAGAGCCAGCTAAAGCCAGAGCTAGAGTTTTCAACATGTCAGCAGAAGAAGCGGCGGAGATACCTGATGTAGTTACAGGTACTTTCTTTATAGATTCAAATTATGCAAAAGTGTTGTTTGATTCAGGAGCAAATCGTTCTTTTGTGTCTCCTAATTTTGTGCATAAATTGAATGTGAAACCTAAGAAACTTAAGAGTGAATTGAAAGTAGAAGTGGCTGATAATAGTCAAGTTTTGGTAGAAGAAGTATATGATGGGAGTAGTATTGTCATTGATGGACAAGTATTTCCACTTCGACTGTACCCAATGGGTATGGGAGAATTTGATGTTATTGTGGGAATGGACTGGTTGGCGTCTAATGATGCTTATATAGTATGCAATAAGAAATTGATTCGTATAGCACAACCAGGAAAGGAAGAGATAGTAGTATTTGGAGATCGAAGGGATAGAAATTCATGTTTGATTTCTATGATTAAGGCTAAGAAATGTTTGGAAAAAGGGTGTGAGGGATTCTTAGCTTATGTGACAGATGCTAAGAAAGAAAAGAAGGGATTGGAGTCAGTTTCGGTAGTCAGTGAGTTTCCAGAAGTATTTCCGGAAGATTTAAGCACTTTGCCTCCTGATCGGCAAGTGGAGTTTCGTATTGATTTAGTTTCCGGAGCAGCGCCAATTGCAAGAGCACCGTACAGATTGGCACCGGCAGAAATGAAAGAAATGATGACTCAGTTGCAGGAGTTGTTAGATAAGGGGTTTATTCGCCCTAGTACCTCGCCTTGGGGAGCGCCAGTATTGTTTGTTAAAAAGAAAGACGGATCTATGAGAATGTGCATAGATTACAGTGAGCTCAATAAGTTGACTGTTAAGAATAAGTATCCGCTTCCCAGGATTGACGATCTTTTTGATCAACTGCAAGGAGCGAGTTACTTTTCAAAGATAGATTTGCGCTCTGGGTATCACCAGTTGAAGGTGAGAGAGGAGGATGTGTCTAAGACTGCGTTTCGTACGAGGTATGGACATTATGAGTTTTTAGTTATGCCATTTGGTTTGACTAATGCGCCAGCAGCTTTCATGGATCTGATGAATAGAGTGTGTAGTCCGTTTTTAGATAAATATGTCATTGTTTTTATAGATGATATATTGATCTATTCACGTTCTAAAGAAGATCATGAAACTCACTTAAGAGCAATTTTAGAATTGTTGAAGCGTGAAAAGTTGTATGCCAAGTTTTCAAAATGTGAATTTTGGCTGAAAGAAGTTCAGTTTTTAGGACACGTAGTGTCGAAAGATGGGATTCAGGTTGATCCAGCTAAGATTGAAGCCATTAAAGGGTGGGAAGCACCGAAATCGCCATCTGAAGTAAGAAGTTTTCTGGGTTTGGTTGGTTATTATAGAAAGTTCATTCAGGACTTTTCTAGAATAGCTATGCCCTTAACAGCTTTAACCAGAAAGAATGTTAAGTTTATTTGGGCAGAAACTCAGAAAGAAGCGTTCGATAAGTTGAAAGAAAGTTTAAGTACTGCTCCTGTTTTGTCTCTACCCAATGGGTCGGAAGGATTTGTTATTTATAGCGATGCTTCAAAGTTGGGTTTGGGATGTGTGTTAATGCAAGAAGGCAAGGTGATTGCCTATGCATCTCGTCAGTTAAAAGAGCATGAAAAGAATTATCCGACTCATGATTTAGAGTTGGCAGCTGTAGTATTTGCTTTGAAAATCTGGAGACATTACTTGTATGGGATCAAGTGTCAGATTTACACAGATCACAAGAGTCTTCAGTATCTGTTTAATCAGAAAGAGCTTAATATGAGGCAGCGTAGATGGATGGAGTTATTAAGTGATTATGACTGTGAAATTTTGTACCATCCAGGAAAAGCGAATGTAGTAGCAGATGCTCTAAGTCGTAAAGAGCATGGAGAAATAGCAGAGGTTGTAGCATTTAGAGTTGATGTTGTTTCCAATTTCTTGGAAGAAGTTATAAAGTTTCAAAAAGAAGCAGTGTCAGCAGAAAATTTGAAAAGTGAAAGGATAGTTGGGATTGTTAACTCGTTAGTAGTTGACAATCGAGGAGTAAAGTGTTTTAATAAGCGGGTATGGATCCCAAAAGTAGGAGATCTGAGGCAGAAAGTGTTGGAAGAAGCTCATAGATCTCGGTATTCAGTTCATCCTGGAACTAATAAGATGTATAGAGATGTGAAGCAGAGTTATTGGTGGCCAGGTTTAAAGAAAGATATTGCTCATTTTGTTGAACGATGTCTTACATGTTTAAAGGTTAAAGCTGAACATCAGAGACCCTATGGAGAGCTTCAGCCGTTAGAAATTCCAGTGTGGAAGTGGGATGAGATTACTATGGATCTTGTTACGGGGTTACCACGATCACCTAAGGGGCATGATGCTATTTGGGTGATAGTGGATAGACTCACAAAGTCAGCCCATTTCTTACCGATCAAGGAGACGTACTCACTAGAAAAGTTGGCTCGATTGTATATCGATGAAATAGTGACAAGGCATGGAGTACCGTCGTCCATAGTATCAGACAGGGATGCTCGATTTACATCAGCGTTCTGGAGAAGTTTGCAAAGGGAATTAGGCTCTCAATTGAAGTTGAGCACGGCATATCATCCACAAACAGATGGTCAGAGTGAGAGAACTATACAGACGTTGGAAGATATGCTTCGTGCATGTGTTATAGATTTTAAAGGTTCGTGGGAGATTCATTTGCCGTTGATTGAATTTTCCTACAACAATAGTTATCATGCTAGCATACAAGCAGCTCCTTTTGAAGCTTTGTATGGTCGTAAATGTAGAACACCTCTATGTTGGAATGAGGTGGGAGAACGTCAGTTAGCAGGACCAGAAATTGTACAGTTGACAGCTGATAAGGTTGACCAGATTCGAGCAAGATTGAAGATTGCTCAAGATCGTCAGAAAGTATATGCTGACAGACGAAGGAAACCGTTAGAGTTTCAGATAGGTGATAAAGTAATGTTGAAAGTTTCACCTTGGAAAGGGGTGATCAGATTTGGAAAGAAAGGAAAGTTAAGACCAAGATTTGTTGGACCATTTATCATCACTGATCGTGTTGGTAAAGTGGCCTACGGACTTGATCTACCAGCAAGTTTGAGTGGGATTCATCCTACGTTTCATGTGTCAAACCTGAAGAAGTGTTTGGCAGAAGCAGATATAGTTGTTCCTTTAGAAGATATTCAAATAGATGAGAAACTAAGTTATATTGAGGAGCCTGTAGCAATTACAGACCTCAAGATAAAGAAGTTGAGGAACAAAGAGATTCGCTTAGTGAAAGTTCAGTGGAAATTGCACCAAGGGCAAGAGTCTACGTGGGAAGTAGAGACAGATATGAAATCTCAGTATCCCCAGTTGTTTAGCGATAGAATTCCGGGGACGGAATTCCTTTAAGGGGGGAAGAATGTAATACCCAGTTTCGAAATTTTTGTTAATTTTGGAAGTTGGGGGAAAAAGTGAAGCGAGAACCAAAGTACAGGGGGGTTAATTGAAACTTTGGTTTTATACACCTTAAATATCAGATTTTTTGAGACTTAGATCTCATACTGATATTTTGAGGCGGCTTAAGAAAGAAAGAGTGAAAGAGAGAAGGCAGAAAGAAAGAAGAGAAAGAGAAGGAGATTCGTGAAGGAATCGTTCGTTTTGTCAAATAGAGGTATGTTTTTAGCCTCATACTTCTATCTGCATGTTATAGTCGGTAAATAGACTTGTTAATCAAGCTTTTAACCGTGTATTTGATTGATTTGAACGATCAAAAGTTTTCTGGGTTTAAGAACTGGTAAACCGACTTCTGTTCTTGATATAAGACCGGAAGACGAAGTATTCGGTCATATGCTTAAGACCGGATGTATGTTAGACCGAAGGTCTGTTCGACCGGAGGTCTGTTCGACCGGTGGTATGATTTGACCGGTGGCATGTTCGACCGGAGATGTGTTCGACCGATAGGTTGTAAAGGACCGAGAGTTATTCGACCGATGTTTTGATTAGAACAGTGTATTCGGTCTATTTGTTAGACCGATAGTTTGTTAATCGGTCCAAGAGGTTTTTAATCAGTTTGGTTTTGACTGGGTTAAAAACAGTAGATTTCAATTGATGAGTCTTTTGAAAGAAAGAGTATTAGTTGCAAGTTAGCTTACCTTTGTTTTAATACCATCGTAGGTGGTGTTAATCGGTAAGAAGTCAGAGGTTAATTCGGAAGGATTAAGGTGAGTATTTTAACTAAATCTTTTAAGATTTGAGCAGTTATTTTATAAATGTGAGTTTTGATATACTGCGCATTTATAATATGAAAGTTAGTAGAATTATATCAAATGATTTGATTTAATTAGTTGAGCATGTTTATGCTCAGGGTATATAAACTTGTTTTATATACTGGCAGGACCAAATGTATGCGTACATTTGAGTCAGAAGTTTGACCTAAGTCGGGAAGTGTGACCCGCCTGCTCGTACCGGGGAGTGTGGCCCGTTTATGCCATTAGGGTGTGTCCCTAAAATAAGGCAGTGCGAGACAGACATACCGTCTTTGACGGGAATGTTGGTCAGTAGTTGAAAGTACGCTTGCGAGCGTAGAAAGTGATTAGTAATGGTCATTACATTGATTTATGTATGTGAAACATAAATGTTTTAAAGTGATATAAAAAGAAGGCATGTATTGAGATATATGCAGTTATGTTTAAATGTTTTAAATAAATATTTGAACTGTGTTGTAGTGATGGAGGGGGGGACTCACTAGACCTTTTGGTCTAACCCTCGCTATTTCGAAACTTTAATTCTATTTCAGGTTATCGAAAAGGAGCAGATAAAGGAAAAGATAAGGTGTGAGCTTTAAGCAGGAGATAGAAGACTTCCTGCCATAGCTATTCTTTTGAGAAACTCAGTTGTGTAATAGTTGATAGTAAAGACATTGTAAGCTTGGGACAGTATTTAGTAATAAATGTTATTTTATTATGCAAATATATGTACAGGTTGTTACAGGGTTCATCAAGTTGGGTTGGGTTCAAATAAAAGTAACCCGATGTCAATCCAATACCTACGTTTGAAGATTTTACAACTCGATTAGACATCGGGTTGCTTCGGTTTGAGTTATTTCGCGTTGGGTTGGGTCGGGTTGATCGTGTTTTTGAGCATCCCTACAGGGCCGTGCCTGGGGGAGGGCGGGCCGGGCGCACGCCCAGGGCCCACAAGATATAGGGGCCCAAATTTTTTAGTATATACTATATATTATATATGGTAGTAGTTAAAAAATAAGTAAATAAAAGAGACAAAATTTTAAGTATCTAATAGGTCAACAAAGAGAATTTAACATTATATTAAGAGCCAAAACATGTATTAGTTAATTACATTAGAAAATAAAATATGTAAAAAGTTCATTGATCGTTCATTTTATATTATTGTTTATTGTCTCTCTAAGTTTCTTTATTCAGTACTAAAATATAAAACTACTTTGTCTCTCTAAGTTTCTTTATTTCAAAACTACCTTTGTTTTTCATACAATATTAACTCATATATCTAAAGCAAGAATAAGATATCAAACTATTACCAACATGGACTTTAGATTCTAAGATTGATGGTTAATAAAAAAATTTGTTTTAACCATAAAGTAAATTTTAAAATGGTGATGAAAACATTAATATAAGGTGACATGGAAAGCCAACTGATTTACATTCGGGGGTGGATCCAAAAAAATTTCTTAGTGGGGGCACCTTTAAGATATATTAAATCCCTGCAAAGTCGTCCGATATATTTCTAAGTTTTTTTTTGGTGATTTTGAGAGACCTTTTCGGTCTTTTTGGTTGATTTGGAGAGTTCTTTTGATTTTTTGGTTGATTTCGAGATACTTTTATTGGTTGACGGGTCCCAAACGAAAAATCATTGGGGCGAACTATGGTAGAAATGACAAAAAAAGTAATTTTTAACCTAAATTTTTTTTTTTAATTTTCTAATGGGGGCCTATCCCCCATAAGTTATCAAGTGAATTCGCCCCTGTTTACATTGATTTACATAAAGAGCTACGTTGAATAGTCAAAACTCTCTGACCCAAAATGATGTCAATCTATATATTAAAGGTATATCATATTATGTGTTTGATGGCAGAACAAATTTACAGCGCTATGTAAAAATGATATGGTACATAATATTAATGTAGAAATAATTTTTGATTGATTTTACGTCTAGGAATATTCGGTAAAAAGGTTTTATATGAATTATTTGTATTTTCTAAATTCGTTGTTAATCTAATGATAAAAACAACGTATTGAAATTTTTATTGTACTTATTGAGGGCCCAATTTTCACATGTCGCCCAGGGCCTATAGAATGTAAGGAACGGGTCTGCATCCCTACTTAATATTATTAGAGCACTTTCAACATATTCTTTAGAATAGATGAAATGTTTTTTCTTCTTCTCTGTTTTGTTTCAATAAATTCTCTATATTGTTATCTAAAATAGAGAACTAGATAAGCTTCAACTTTAGAGAATTTTCTAAAATTTGATTTGTGAAAAAGAAATTAATCTTTTATTCATTTACACCAATTAAATTGAATTGTTATTATTTTATATAAATTATTTTTAAAAAGTATATTGTCATGATAAATTTATAGAATGTTATTAATAAGATAATGAATGTTGAAGTATCTTCTTTTTGAAAGAAAAATAAAAGATACTTCAAAATATCTTGAAAGTAAATTTAATTCTTTTTTACATATTTTGAGTGGGTTATCTATTTTAGAAAAAGAGTAAACTACTATTTTCGTTCATGTGGTTTGTTGTTTATAATTATTTTTATCCTTGATCTTCAATTTTTTTTTTGTCATTGTGGTTTGCAATTCCTTTCGTTTTTAGTTCCTGAGAATATTAGTGTCAGGGATGAAAAGGGAAAAGAATTATAAACCACAATGACCAAAAAAACAACTTTTAAAGTCAGTGACGAAAATGGTTATAAACAACAAATCACAAGGACGAATATCGTAGTTTACTCTTAGATAATTTATAAATAATCTATTGGAGATGCTCTTAGAGTTTGTTTGGTTGGTTTTACATAAGTCATGTATGAATAAAATTGTATGTGTAGATTAATATGTCTGTATAGATCAAGAAGTTTTTTGTTTGAAAGAGTTTTTTCATGAATGGAAAAAATATGTTTTTTTTTTAATTAGGATGGGCATGTTTGGAAAAAATTGGTGTTATGTATAAATTCCTCCTACAAACTTACTGAAATAGCCATTGTCTATATTATTAAGCAACTACTAAACAATCATGTATAGTTGACTGAATAAGTCGTAAGTCCCATTAATCTATTAACAAGCAGACTTTAAGGTGTTGTTCGGTTCGTTTTCTGTTAAGACATGAATGAATATAGTTGTCTGTATTGATAAAGTTGTTTGTATATTAACAGATAAGTTGTTGTTGTCTGAATAAACAGTCTGAATGTCAGAAATGACCATTTTAGCCTCAGTCTTTATTTTTGTCTGAATAAATCAACCGTTTAATAAAAAAGTTGAATAAATAACTTATAATTATAAAAAAAATCAATTTAAACATTTATTAAAACATCAACCATCATAGTTTGGATCCTATTACATCAAACATGAGACAACAAGTTTTTTTTTCTTCCCATCAATTCCCCTGTACCAAACAGGCCCTGGACTATTTCAATGCCAAGAAAATGAAAACCCTCATGTACTTCCGTTCTACAAGAAATCTGGCCAACACGAATTTATCGAGCCACAAACGTCATGGAAACAAACTACAAGCCACTCCATCACCCAAATTATTTTCAGATGGCAAGCAAGCAAAACGTACATCAAACTCTTATGCTCGTCTTTGGATCAACCCTCGATTAGGTCGGTCTTTCGCTATGCAGATCCGTACTACCGTAATGAGCTTGAAGTCGGGGATACAAGCAATGAAACAACCGTTCTCATGTTTCTCCTGCACACATATCAAATTAGTACTTTCAAAATCACAATCCATCCAAGTCTTGCAACTCATTTCTTGTTTGAACTAAAAACCAAACCAAGAGGTAAGATGTGAATTGGGAGATGGAGGTAGTATTACACTTAAAAAAACGATATGCTTATCATAGAATAGTCATGGTAAAGATAAAGAACCCAAAAAATAGACATCCTCAAATTTGAGGTCTAACAATGAAATCAAGAGCATCACCGATACTTAATTTGATCACAAGATGTTGAAATCAGCTCCATATCCTATTTTAAGTACCATAAGGAATCGACAAAGAAAAACTTAACCTTCATATATTTGTTGCTAATTGAATTGAAATGAGTTAAGAAATTCTAAATTATCAATCAAATATCCCCAAAATATATAAATTGAATCATCAAGATAATCTTAATAAACCTAATTTATCAAGAATCTAGAATACCCAACAAGAAAAAACCAACAAGTAAATAGGGAGAAATTGAAAAACCATACAGAGAAACCTAATTTATCAAGTACCTAGAATTAGCAGATTGGACATGTAACAATCGATGTTGGGAGGAATTGAAAACCATACGGAGAAACAACATTTGCTTGAGGGAGAAATCAAAAATCATAGGGAGAAAAGTAGGCTATAGATAGAAAAAGAAAACCATAGGAAGAAATCGATATACCTGGTGGAGACTCAAACGTTTGGCAAGGGTAGTAAGGAATCGGTATACCTGGTGGAGACGATATCTATGCCGCCTTCTAGAAAGAAGAAATCGATATACCTGGTGGAGACGCAAACGTTTGTCAAGAAATCGATATACCTGGTGAAGAAGATGATGATGATGAGAGCGTCGATGGCTGAAGTAATGAGCGTGAACCGATTGGAAGCATCTGGATTGGAAGGGTGAACTGAAAGGAGCATTTATTTTGGCAAGGGTAGTAAGGGAAATTGAATGGTTGAATGTAAAGGACTCATTGTTTGTAGTTGGCCGATTAAGTCATTGGCTGAGCGAATAAGCCACTACCGAACAACTTTTTATAGCTGAGCGAATAAGCCATAACCCTTATACAACCCATTAAGCTCCTTCCGAACAGCCCATAAGTCTTATATGGATAAAACTGTATGTGTGATTAACCTGACTCTATGGATTGAGAATGTTTTTGTTTGAGATGTTTTTTTTTCATAGTAGGAAAGAGCATACCTTTTTAATTATGATGGTCAAATTTGGGAAAATCATAGCTTTCTGAATAAAGCTCCACCCTAGAAGCTCACTTTCTATATCATTAAGTCACTACCAAACAGTCGTCTATAGCTGACATAATAAGTTACGAGTCCCATTAAGTTGTTAATAAACAATCCTTACTAAAATTGCATCTATCTGGTCGGAGTTGGGCCAAGCCAATTGAAACATGATCCAACCCGATAAACGCTTCAACGAGTTTACTCGTACACGAGCCTTTACCATGTTGTCCTAATTCTAAACACAAACATAGAGTTGAGCGGCAAATCAAAACACAAACACAGACTCAATTCAGGTGTGTTGTTCTCTTCTGATTCCTCAACATCTTTAAATCAAGGGATTGTTGGTTTACCTCTTAGGGGGTGTTTGAGATTGCTTATTTAAAACATATCTATGTTTTTTTTAATAATTCTATAAAAGTGCTTATCAACTTATATAGTGTAAAACAAGAGTTTTATAAAAAAATGTTTGGATTAATTTATGACGATACCAAAATGTAATATGTTGATAAGTTGTTTTTTTAGTGTTTGACAATATACAAACAAGTTAAAAATGAGTAACTTATGAAAGTACCACACCAGAATAAATTAATAAGTTAGAATATAGTAACTTATCCATAACTCTTTATTACTGATATAAACATTTATTTTTCTTTTTCATCTAAACACTAAAAACTTCTTATTACAAATACTACATCAAAATAAATCAATAACACTTTACAAAAGCAATCCCATACATCATAATAATATTCCATTAATTTGCAACCTCGAAATCGCTATGAAATAAAGCGTATTTGGTGGCCACCCTAAACCCCAAAGCCCTAATTTTCCCAATATTTCCGTCTTCTCTCACGACCTCTTTCTCACGTCGCTCTCCACGATTCTTCAGGAATCGAAGCCGCTTTCCATCTCTGATCTCCTCGAAGCATCTTCAGGTACTTTCTGTTATGATTCTTACTCTCTGGTCGATTTCTGCTATGCACAACACCATTAGATTTCTTCATATTCACGTTCGATTTCTGTTTTGAAACATATTCAGTTCATATTTGCTCTCCACCATTGGTATCCCTCTTTCTCTCTGTCTAAATAGCTCTGTTCTCTGTGTCTATGTCTATTTTTGGTACATTCACTATGTTTTATTGAAATCCTTCATAAATCATCGTTGGTTTGCAATTTGTGGTTATAAAATGATCATAAAATCTGCAGTCTAAGCTTTGATTTCGGTGCTAGGGTAGAGTTTTATATCATTGTTTTTGAGTATTGGTTTGTTTTAGTATTACTGGAGAAATTTTGGAACAAAAAGTGTTTCAATTAAACATGTTTTCAAGTCATCTCTTTAGAATATTCAGGAATGACTTCTTCTTCTAAGATAATTGGCTTAGGTTTTATCTTTTCCTTTCATGGATTCGATTTTGTTGTTCTCGTGTGCATTTAGTTTTTGATTATGATTATTTAAAACCATGAGTAGCAACTCATGGATTTCAGTCAACTAATTCCGTGTATGCTTATCCATGTATAGTCTTGTGTAACTAATTCCGTTCAGTCAACATAGCTCGGATTTCAGCTACATGGCCACAATACCCATATGACAATTTGGAATGCATATTTATTATATATTTCTATCAAGCTAAAAGGAAATAAACCAAGCAATTGACCAGGTCTGATAATTCCACACATTCAAGCAACAAGTCCACAAAACTTATTGTATACACGGCGTCTCTAGCTTCAGGATTCGTTCATTGCCACTTAGAGTACTTGTTATCTGCACATGACAAAATTATCACACATATCGGAACTACATAACTGTGAGACATTAGGAGCGTATAGAGTTGCTGCTGCGCGAATAGGTGAGAGACGTGAAAGATTATCTAGACAATGGCAAGGTTAGAAAAGCCATAGCATTATGATAAAAGCATTGATGAGACATTAAGAACCAGTCACACCCTTGGAGTTACAAATCAGAGAGGTAAAAAGGGAAATGTGTGCTTTTGAATGCAATGGTTTTGCCTTCTGAAGAGAATTCGATTTAATATACAAGGATAGCTTGTTCTTTTACGATAATCAACAAAACCCTGACAAAACAGAAAGAGTAGGGTATTGTTTGTCTTTTAAGAGCTTTGAAGTCTTATTTATTATTGATTGATAAGAGGTGGTGTTGAAGTCTGAAATCTGAATCAACAAGACTGTATGTTTCTGTAATGTCCGGAGGCGTCTCGAGAGAAAGAAGAACATATGAACTGAGGTGGCGATAAGAGGTTTTAAAAAGTTAGGTCACCACTTCTTATTTCATACGTATTTAAGAGTTAAGAGTTCTGAAAACTGAAAAGAAAATAGTCTAAATGTAAAAAAGTCTGAACGATTCAGACTTAAGAGCCATTAAGAGGTTTTTTTAAAAAAACCAAACAACCCCTAGGTCTTAACTCAAGCAACTTATATCAGGTTACTGAGCCCTGTGTGAGCTTTTCTAAATTCTCAAACGAGGAACGACTCCAAATAGTTAACTGATTTTTCAAACCCTGGCTCCTCACAAATAGGCTGAATGGTCCAGAAATGTAATACCTTTTAGTAGTTCAGAGGCTTTCTTCAGCATTACTTTTTTATTGCCAATTGACAAAATTTCCATGTTCATGTCTTCCATTTTCTACCCGAGGTGCGTCACTTTCTCATCTATTTCTTCAAAATGTGGATGTCAGTAATTGGCATTTTGCCAATTTTTGACGAACGGTTTCAAAATTTTGGACTTCATAATTCACGTTTCAAGTTGGTACTTTTCGAGTAGGGTTTCAGTTTGTGTGATTGCTTTAAGTCTCATCTTCTTGTCACTGTTGTTTCATTCCTTTTATGAAATCAATTGGGTTTGTTTGTATTAATAGTTTGATATATCCTTGTCGGTTTAGCCAAACTCTCAAATAAAAAAGGGAAGGGTTTGTTTCTCTTGATGTCACGTTTGTTTTCCTGATGGTGTGCATTTTGACATTCGTTTTTGGCATCGTTGCATCGAGGCACCATAGAAGAAAATCTTGCTACTAGAAATATCTGTGTTGATGGTCAAAATTTTCTGTATTTGTGGTTGGGAAGTAAAACCTACATGTGATATTATTTCAAATTGCTAAAGTGTTAATTGGTCTGTTGTAGACATATTTAACATACTATTCTTTTTTTAAACTTATTCTACTTAATTGTATATTGGGTGACACATGCAAAATCTCTTATATGGTTTTCTGCTTTTATTAGGTAGTTTCAACCATCATGGCTGATGAGGAACCAAAGCCTCTAAATTATGTGTCAGAGATTGTGTTGAAGAAAAGGAAAAGCAATGAGGACTGGGCAAATAGAAGGAAAGAACAGTTGGAGCAAAGGGTGAAGAAATCTAAGCGTGATAATTTCGTTATCAAGAAGCCAGAACAGTTTATCAGAGAATTCCGTGATAAAGTAAACTTTCACATAACAAACCAGTACTTGTACATATGTTTCAAGTATTACATCTGTCTTATATATATATATATATATATTGGAAGGGTTCAAAAGAGAACACTAGAACAGTCTTTTACGGGAACGCTAGAACAGTCTTTTACTATAGTTAATCATATATGATACTAAATCAAAGGTGCGGGCGACGTTTGGCACGAAGTAGGCCGGCCAAGTCGCTGCACACCACCAGGTCCTCTCATGTGCATTATTTAATGTGATAAGGGTGTTCTTGCATTTTAAAAATAAAGGTGTTCTCGCTTGAATGACCACCTATATATATATATTTGTATGCTTAGTCCATGTTTGTCAACCATAAGCTAGCTTATTCCGAGCAAATTGAAAAAATCTTGCATAAACTAGCTTTTTGAAAAGCTACTCAAAAAGTTTTTCATTTTTGCAAATTTTTATTTGATGGTTTATTTGCAAAAAGTTTTTCATGTTTTAGTTTTTATGCAGGAGTCTGATCTCATCAAAATGAAACACCGGGGAAAGCGACCAATAAAAGCATCCATGTTTCCGCAATCAAAGCTCCTTTTTGTCATCCGTATACAGGGGTCCGTCACCAACGATGCTCATTGTTCTTTGGCAACTGTTCATGTGAATCATAGTCCTTCAGTTTTGTGTGTTGTTGCTTATTCCTCGTGTTCTTTTTTTCAGTAAAAGCGACATGCATCCACAAACAAGGAAACTGTTGTACTCTCTAAGACTTAGAAGAATGTTCAGTGGTGTTTTTGTCAAAGCAAACGAAAGAATTTTGGAAATTCTACAGAAAGTGGAACCGTATGTGACTTACGGGTAAGTCACATATTCAAGTGATTGCATTCTTTAACTCTTCTATCCGTTTATGCTTTTTTATTATGGTAATAATATTCAAAACTTGCGTTCTTTCGACTTTCTAAAGGTATCCAAACCTCAAGAGCGTAAACGAGCTGATATACAAGAAGGGGTTGGCAAAAGTTAACAAACAGATATTTCCTTTGACGGATAACAACATAATCGAACAGGTACGATGTGTTTGTTATGCTTGTTTCTGTCTTTTTAAGAATTTTGATGTTCACCGGAGTTGATGATTTTGGCAGGCACTGAGTGAGCATGGAATAATATGCATAGAAGACATCGTAAAAGAGATTGCGAACGTGGGTCCACATTTCAAGGAGGTTTGCAATTTTTTGTGTCCGTTCACTCTGAACAAGCCGGAGAAGGCGTTGCAGGGTAAGAAAAGGCCGTTCAGGGATGGTGGTGATTCTGGGAACCGTGAGGATCAAATCAACGAGTTGATCGGTAAAATGAATTAAACTCCAAACATAAGATAGATGAATCCTTTCTTCTGTATGTGAACCAAATGGTCTCTTTGAATATTGAACTCAAGGGTAAAATCAGCTTCTTTTCTTCTTTGCTTTTTTTTTGGTATTCTACCTTTGATGGTAAAAGCCTTGCTATTTTTCTTTTGGGCTTCCATTTTTGATGGTCTTTTGAATGATTTTATGGTTTAATGTTATGCATTTTTCTAAGTAGTTTATTTTACTTGTTTTTTTCTATCTATTTTTACCAGGAAGGTTTTTTTTATGGCAATTGATTCAACTTTTTAAAGGAAAAACTACCTAAGTTATGAAAATCAACTGCTAAAATTTGGCTCCTAAGGGTGCTTGTCACACCCCCTTCCCGAGATGGAGAAGGAGGTTACGTCTGAACCTAACACAAACTGCTAACATGAGCATACAGAGCATTAGTAAAACCTTAATTAAAATAAGCACCATCAAAAATAATAATTGTCTCAAATGATACACTTTCTTTCATCCAATACTTGCATCAAAATATTAATAAAACCTAAAACTTCTTATAAACAAATCTCTTATATAGGATGAAACTCTGAATCCCTTAAACTCTTAGATCCCCTTCGAATACCTGCCGCGAAGAAAGAAATGCGGCTGAGCCAAACGCTCAGTGCACAGATACAATAGATAACAAACGAATAATTGAACCCAATACCGAATATAATAAAAATCTGAATTTTGGATACAAGAATTGAACTTTTGAGTGTTCATGAAAGCTAAATCGAGTATAATCATTCCACATCTAACTTCAACTACAGACCAAAATACCCCAAACAAACAAAACGAAACCAAAAGAAATTAGACCAAATGACTCAAATTTAATTACTTAATCAAAAGTCATAACAAAATGAATAAATCCAAATTCATTATATCGAGACAGTAATTTTTGTCAAAATTCAGAACTGTCAAATTGAAACAAATATTATCAACTAAATATCAAATGAATCTGAGAAGCTTAAATCAAAATCATATCATAAGATTGCATAACGAGCTCGAACGAACTTGAGTTTCATGTCAAACATAAACAGATACAACAAGTGTCAGACATAAGCCACATAGGCACGTACGTTGGACATTCTCATCCAACTGTACTAAATAATGTGAGATGCGGTGTTGGGCACTACACCATCATCCACCCTACAAACTAGGGCCGACCCATACGCCTCCCATCACACCACGCCAACTCTCATCAGAGCACACAAAATCAAAAGGAGACGCCGTGGACTGATCACACCGCCACGGGTGGTGTCATGCCATCGGTGCCACAATGACATGCCTATGGTACCCCCATAGGTGGTTAGTAGCTCGGTACACCTTAACGTATAAACTTCAAAAGTATTTCACAACACATGTGATCACACTAAATGAATAACAAATCATACTAATTACAAAACGAATAAAAAGGGTATTTCCAATGTACAAAAATAGTGATCGCTCTACTTAAAATCTTTATTTTTCGAACACTCTAAAACTAAGAGGCTTACAAATCGAAAAGAACATTAAATGGGACGAGTTTAGTAAACCGTTGACGTAACTTCATATACGAACCTTTACAAAAGAGTTGAAACCAAAAACGTATGGCGAATCAAATCCGAACATAGACTAGGAATTTCACACTCACAACTTTTCAAAATCGTGTCGTACTAATTTCAGCACTTTACATGTTTGCAAATCCAACATTTTTTTTTCTTACTTCAAAGAGGTTTTAGAAAACAATATCTAAACAAAAGTTTTGAATAAATGTCTTAGGATTCCAACGAATCAAGAATGGACTTAATCGGATTTAAAATAGATTTTATATGAATTTTTGAAAAGCATTGCGCTGTTGTTGTCTAAAACGAGACCAGTTCTCAAAAGTGCCGATTTTAACCAACTGAGATCGAAAATCACAGTTTTTTCGTGTGACGACAGTTTGTAAACGACATCTCGAGGTTTTCAGAAACATATCGTATGCCTTAATCCGATAAACGAGCGATTTGTTATGATTTTTGCAAATAGCACGAAAATTTCAGAGTTGAATTTCAGCAGATTTATAAAGTGAGTTTAATGTTTCTAACATATGCAAATCTTTATTTATCATATGTAAAACCAAACTAAAACTCACCCACGAATAGACATGATCAAACAATCAAGTAATCTAACGGAAGACGCAAATAACTTTGGAAAAGAAAAAAAAACGCGTTATTCACCAAATCGAACCGAATGACTCGAAATAACATTAAAGAAACCGTACACGTAGTTAACGAATCAAATAAACACTTGGAATTAGGAATCCGTACACATATAAAAACGGATGAAATAAACACAATGGAGAGAAGATAAGGAATCCGTACCTTAACCAATGATCGAACTTTTAGATGTCTTTCAACGAACGTAAATCTTTCACGATCAAAACTTCAAATACGAACCCAACCTCAAACCTAAAGATTGTGTTTGGAACTTCAAAGATCCTATAATGAGCCTTATGATTATTATTATTATTTTTTTTATTTCCTCCACTAACTAATTGAATCCATCTATAATAAAGATAATTTAGAATCCTATTGTGGTTAAGAAACCATACGCCGCCATTCATGTTGAAGTTATCCCAAAATTTCAAATTTATTGGAATATCTAGTCCCTCTAGTATTATAAGGTTTTTAAACTCAAACCAATAGATTAACTTATTAATTTCTTTAGAAAAACGGGATATTACAGTGCGCTTGATATGTAGATCGGACAAGACTGAATGATACAAGCTATTAGTATCTTAATTTGAAATGGGTAGTTTAGTAATTTATCAATCTTATCTTATCTTTACCTTTTTGGTGGGGTAGAAAATGCGATATGTCGTGGATTTTCAAATATGATGTTCGTCTAAAGGGTTGTTTACTAAACGTTTATCAATGTTATTTATCTTACCATTGAGCTTGAAAAGACCGACAATCTTACCTGGTAAGGGCATAGCAAAGATCGAGAGTCTTGTCCGGTGAGAGAAAAGACTTACCTGATAAGAGCTTACTGGGTTTAAGGTACTTATTAGCATATCATTTTGATGGCCGAGAATGTTATATTACAAGGTAGGTGATGATGATGATGATGATGATGTCTTTTGCTGGTAGGTAGTTAGTAAACAAATACAGAGATGTACAATAGGAGTTTGTGGTTTATGGGTTTGTATGGCTCTGAATTTTGACTTTAACTATTTAATAAATATTTTAAACGGGTATATACATGAAAAATACTTTATCATTTTTAATTTTGTGAACGTATTTTACAGAGTGTTTGATTAAGAAACGGAAAAATTTTGTGAACGTATTTTACAGACTTGCAAGTGTTTGATTAATACTACCCAAATGTGGACTTTTTTGAAGCAAATTTGGGTCACAACCCAAACTTCATTTGGCGAAGTATCTGGAATTCCTATGCTGTGTTAAAGGAAGGTTATAGATGGAAAGTGGGCTCCAGAGATTCTATCTCTGTGTGGAAAGATCCTTGGCTCCGTGACGATCTCAACTTTTGGGTGGAAACCTTGCCCAACCCCAATGAACTAAACCTTCGGGTTTGTCATCTTTTCGCTTCAAACTCTCGTGAGTGGAACCTTGACCGTATCTCCCGCGACTTTTGTTCGCGCAACCGTTTGAAAATTCTCAATCTCCCTAGTGTAAGAAATGGCCCGGATAGATTGATTTGGCATTGGAATTCTAACGGTGTTTACACGGTCAAAAGTGGGTACCGATTCTTGATGAGTAGTTTTCAAACAAATACCTACGACCGCAGTAATGACAATTGGGCTAAAATTTGGAGGGCCAACATACCGTATAAGGTGAGAAAATTCATTTGGAGATTGGGTAAAGACGTCCTCCCGCGCCGTGTTAATCTTCAAAAACGGGGAATTAATTCTTCGTGTCTTTGTGTTCTGTGCGACGTCAACCCGAAAAACAATTGGCACATTTTCATCGATTGCCAAAAAAGTGTGGGAGGATGCCAATCTTTGGAATCTCATTGATTCGATGGCGACCCGGTCGACGACTTCATAACCTTCCTTTTTACCATCCTTGATGAGGTCAACACTTCCCTCTGTAATAAGTTGTTAATACTGCTTTGGAGCATTTGGAACCTTCGGAATGATGCATGGCAAAACAACGCGGTCAAGATGCCGGCTAGAGTGACGAAGCAGGCGACGGCGTCTAATGTCCTCGATGATTGGATTTCGGCTAACCACCTGCGCAACCAAGCAAGAATTTATGCTCTTCACGATAAATGCGATTTGTGGCATTTGCCACCGGCGGGTTTCCTTAAATGCAATACCGACGCAGCTATCTTCAGCGACACTCATCAGACGGGCTTCAGTGCGGTCCTTCGTAACAATTGTGGCTCGTTTATTGCGTGTCGGTCGACTTTCATCAACATCATTCCTTTGGTCAAGGAATGCGAAGCCATGGCCCTTGCAAATGCGATCAAGTGGGCCCTCGACCTTGGTCTGCAGCGGGTGATCTTTGAATCGGACGCAAAACTTGTTGATGCTATCTCCTCCAATCTTGAGGACCTTTCGGAATTTGGAGAGACCATCTCTCGGTGCCGATCCCTTCTTAACCAAAATGACTCATTCTCTGTTAGTTTCTCGAGGAGACATGCCAACGAGGCCGCTCACGTCCTAGCTAGAAAAGCTCACTTTCCTTGTCATTCTACTTTATTTAACTTGCCTAGTTTTATGATCGATCTTGTAACCTTCTTTTGTAATTCCAACCACTAAGTAATGAAGTCGTTTATTTCAAAAAAAAAAAAAAACGGAAAAATAAAAAATAAAATCAAGATGTTGAAGGATTATGTGTCATCATCAAAAGGAAGTGATTGACAGAATATTTTCTTATTATTAGATTACCATAATGAATGTTTCATTTTCTTTGTAAACTCCTCCCTATTTAAAGGGGGCTATGATTAATGAGAAATATAAATTTCTTCTCTCTGTCTTATTGTTATTCTCTCCATATTGTTGTTCTATTTGTTTTTCCCTTTAACACGTTATCAGGACGTAGCTCGTTTGCGCTATCGCTCCCTCAAATCGTTTCCGCCGCTATTAAACGGTTGTTCTATTCGCAATCTACCACCATTAGAAGGTCTGTGTTTTCCAATATTGCAATTCAAGTAAGCATCTCTACAAAAACTTACAATTTTTTTGTCTACGAATTATGATTAATCATGATTAACTCTTTTAGCCATGATCATGCTTATATGCTTCAGTTTTTATTTTTTTTCTTATTCTTATTAGTTTGTGGTCTCAATCAATTTTAATAAACATAAAAATGGTTCTGTCAATTTGAAAGGTTGTAACCAATTACTTTCAAAATCCTTCTATTTTTTTTAATGGTGATATGGTTTTTTTTATAATAGTAATTGATCGTTATTTAATTTGATTTGAAATTAATAATTTTTTTTGGGGACTATGCAACTTTAGAATTGTTGTTAAAAAAAAAGCAATTAGTAAAAAAAAAATCGTATTCTTCAATTAATTTTCACGGATGTAGCTCACCGTATGTACTTGAAATATGGTTTGTATTTACCTCATATTAAATTGGTTTTATTTATTAAATATTTATTATATTAACTTATTGTGTTTTAATGCGGAATAATAGATTTTATGTATATGATAGATTTATAATTTTGAATTTATTTTTATTTTTATTTATTTATGATTATTCAATTAGTTTAAACATGTTTAGATGGTCAATTTCACCATATAATATTATGTATTTATTTATGTCTACAATTTGATGGTATTTTTTAAATTAGACTAATATATTATTGTGAGATATGCTAATTAATTATTATTTGAATATGATATTTAATTTATTTAACTTGGCTTGCCATTTTTAATTTAATTATATGGGGCAATAAATATTTATAAACTTGATTATGGATTTCTAATACCATTATTGTCTCTTTTGAAATCTTCTATATGTATGTCAATTTATAAATTCATTATTATTTTATTTTAGTTAATACTTTTTTTTATATATTTGTTTAAATATTCCTAAAATATACACTTTTATCATATATACTTGTTTTATAACAAGCTAATTTAAGATATGATAATTTATTTAATTCAATGATATGGGTTATTTAATATTCTAGTTGCTATTTTAAACCAACTATATATGGATATGTAAATATGTTTCTATTATTTACATTGTAATATTCAAATATTATATTAGTATTTAAGTATATTTAAAGTCTCTTGAATTCTTAGTAGTCATATTTGTGATTGAAGATCATATAATTATTAAAATATTTTATAGTTTATTCATTTTGACATTGAATGCATAATAAAATTTAATATATAAATTTAAATGTTTATCTTGAGTTTCTATTCATAATTCATAATTCTGTAATTAAATTTTAGAAGTTACACTTCCAACCCCCATATTTTGGTATCTTAACAAAAGCTCCAAAAATACTATTAAGGTATTAAAATTGGCTTTATATGTCAAACTCATAGTCATTTTGGCCTCATGCCAAATGTTCTATAATTAATAATTTTATATTTAAATTAAATAAATCTCAAAATATCGATTGGATTTTGTCAAACGGGTATAAATCGCCCTAAGGTTTGTAGGGACTTAAGAAATCCATGTGATTCCCCTACTACCTGGAAATCCAATAGATTGAGTGATTTGTTTTTGCAAATTGAAATATTGATGAAGTATTATCAATAAAATTAAAGCATACAAAAATCCAATATGGTTATGATAATGAAATTTCATACACAAAATAATAATTATAACCACAATCAACTGTCTTATCAAAAAGAAAATCATATATTATCCCTTATATACATAAATGGTTGAATCAACTTATCCCAAAATCAATGTCGTAAACTCAAAAGAATCTGAGTATCATAAATGAGTATATAAACCTCTTTTTGAAAAGGTACAAGAAAATACCTAAAGTCCATTAACTTCCTATTGACCCTAAAACAACCTCTTGAAAAAGTACAAGCAAATACCATCATGTTTTGAGACGATAAATAAATCATAACCTTCATAAGAATACCTTCACTAAAAACCCCAAAGAACAGCGGGATGCCCCGAAAGAGATAATCGGGAGTATTCATGAACATGTACTTCTCGAACTAATCGTACAACGAAATGAAACCCGCTTATACGATTACAAAAAGGTAACTGATTTCAACAAAAAAATGATGTATCCCAAAATGCGTCTCAATCTCTATGACAAGGAGCTCATAGAAGATGACATGATTCATAACATTATTTTCACTTTTCATACATCGGTAAATATTATTAAACCAATATAAGTTGGAATGTAACCTTTAGACAAACTCATCAACCAACTGCAAGTGGTTGAGAGACATAACAAAGTTCTTTCAAATAACAACGCCACATATGTCGGGACAAAGAAAATTCTCGATATCAATAATGAAAGCGTTAGAGGTGGAAACAACTCCAAATGATTGTGAGTTAAAAACAATTTGACATATTTATGCACCATGTGGACGAGACCCTAGAAAGGGTCAGGGTATTGGTAAGAGTCAGGAAGGATTTTTCAACACTTGGAGTAGGGATACAACTATTATCCCAGGTGATAATGGACAATCAAATAAAAAATGCACTAAAAAGTGCTTCTATCAAAAAGGGAACAAGTTGAAAATTAACTATAACATATTAATTTAATATTTAATATTGATTAAGCATATGTTTCTTTGAAAATTAATTTTTAGTATTAAAATTAATTTCTCTGCTAAGTAATCGAATATGTAACCATTATAGATGTAAAGAAATACATCATGACAAAAGCAAAATTTTCAATATTCTCCGTTCCGTGTAGGAATGTATCGAGGAGAATTTATTTTTTTTACCTCTCCCACAATCTAAAATGATAGACAAATACTTATTTTATAATTCATTCAACCGAAATACTTAGACAATGAACTATCATTTTCTTGTTGGTACAAGATCAATAGGAACCTTGTAAAGATATTCGTATCAAATGGAAATTATAATAAGCATATATACATAAGTTTTAATGAATTTGAAAGTAAACATATATATGTGTCAAACTAGCTAGTAGATTATTGAGACATCGAAACATTTTGTCACCAATAAAGAACTTTAGGGAAATGACACATATATGTTTCGACATGACCATGTGGGACACCATGGTTATGACATAGTGATCCGTGTATTGCAAAATACACATAGACACATTCTCTTTCGAGTGATAGGCAAAACGAGGCAAATTGCAACTGTTGACTTCTGCAGCATAAGAAAAACATTGCCATCATAATATGCCCTCTCGAATACCTAGAACTTTTGTATATACCCTAATCCTTAGCCAAGACATAAATGAGATCATCCTAAAGCTAAGGACATAATACAAAAATATTCCATTGTTACAACGAATACAAGGTGATATTTATGGACATAAACATCCAGAATGCGGACCATTAAAACTTTATGGTTCTGGTTTCGACACGATGAACACATGTCGTGTAACACCCGTAAATTTGGGAATTTCCCGAGGTGTTATTTTGGGAGTCGGTTGACTCGTGGGACGTAAAGGTATCGGAATTCAGGCAAGTTTTACTTTGGAATCATCGGGAATCAAATCTGGTTCGAATGACACGAGAAAACCGAAGTTTTGGGACTACCACGACTTGGCACGCGACTTTGGCTCGCGGCATAAGTCGCGTAACTCACTGGATGTGAGTATTCGGGGAAACGGGCGGCTTATGCCGCGACTTAAGGTCGCGGCATAACCCGCGGAGCACCCTGTTGAGCTAAAACCCGATTTTCAGCCATTTAACCTCATTTCTCTCAACCCAAACCCTAAATCTCCTTCCCTCTTCTCTCCCAAACCTCAAATGTCGAACCTCTACCTATTTGGAGGGTTTTCCTCCTCAACCCTCATACTTCACCATCACTTAGCTAGTTGACATCTTGAACCACAAAACCTTCATCTTCATCTCCTCACCAAGTTCTTAAGGATTTCATCTAACCCTTTCACCATTTGAAGATTTGAAGTTTATGGTTCGTTTTGGTGTTCTACAAGGGTTTTGGTTGGATGGATTCAAGTTGAGGTTTGAGGTAATCATCCATTTTCTTCATTTGTGGAAATTAGGGTTTTGACATAAGTTGAGATCTTTATGTAAATTGTTTGGGGAATGTTTCTATATGATTGTTTATGGTTGGAAATGTATGGATCTAGGTTTCAGGAGTTTTTGGCTTGAGGATTCATGAGTTCTTCAAAGGAGCTCAAGTGGGGT
Source organism: Arctium lappa (assembly GCA_023525745.1). Taxonomy (NCBI): domain Eukaryota; kingdom Viridiplantae; phylum Streptophyta; class Magnoliopsida; order Asterales; family Asteraceae; genus Arctium; species Arctium lappa. The sequence continues at coordinate 149,664,168 of CM042048.1, forward strand.
GAAATCTAGATTTAGCCTAAATCTAGCAAGGTGAGTTCAAGTTGATTTGTGAAAACGGTGTACATGCCAAAATGTTTATTTTTAAAGTGTTTTACATGAAATGGTTAACTGCTGATAAGTTGAGTATTTGGTTATATCCGTCTTTAGAAACTCATGAATCATGCATTTTTGGTGAATTTGGGCTTGTTGACAAATAAAGCATTTTGATATGTTTCGTTGACGTACATTATATAAATGGAGTCCATTTGATGTAAGTGTCATTTACATGATTTTGTACTTACGTCTATTTGGAAAATGTGCATGACTGTGTCGCGAGGTATTTTGGGAAATAAGAGTAAAGAGTTTATTTGGGAAATGGTTCGTCGCAATCAATGTTGAGTTTGTGTTATTTTTACACTTTTGGGACCGTTGTGTCTTTGTCAGTCGGCTAAACGTGTTTTTATGTACAAAGGCTTTCGTTGGAAATTTATGTAAGGCGTTGGGCCTTTGGCTCGGTTTTTGATTTAAAACGAGTCGTGTGGACGTTTGTCTGGAGTTTTAACCAGCGGGGGTTTTGATTTAAACGAGTCGTGTGGACGTTTGTCCGGAGTCATAACCAGCGGGGGTTTTGACTGAGATGGCGATTAATTTCGTATCGTTGGTGAGTTACATGTTTTGGGTGTGTGGTCATCCATTTGGAGTCATGTAACGTTAGACAGTGTTGTAATGGATCCATAGGCACGTAAGTTCTGTCGGTCTTGTAAGGCCGGAGGTTTTGGGTTACTTTTAGTGACCGCTCGGGTTTAACTCGGGTTTAACGTCCACACGAGTAGGCAATAAGCGGCACGAGCCATTGAGGTGTAACTCGTCTAGGTTGGATAGGCACCCGTGCCCGTAAGTCCTTGGGGTGGAACTCGACGGAGTGGGGCTAGAGGCAGTAATACGGATTGAGGTTGTGATGTCTGGTATGGCATGGGAACTAAGTCCGGGGTTCGTGGTGAAATCCAATAACATCAAGGGTGGCCCGATTCACGTGTTCTCGCCACCCAAGATGGAAACGTTTAGAGGACATGTAAGGAAGTCGCGTGAACGGCCTACTTACGTGTTTTCTATTCTCGGTGTTTACGGATCTCCTCATCGTTGATTCGTGGTATTTTATTTAGGTAATGTGGTATTTTTACCAAAAGGAGTTTTTAAGTGGTTGACGACAAATGATGGTTTTAATATTGGGTTCTTCCCACGTATACTGAGGTTCGCATGGACCGCGTCATTTCCTTGTGTCGGTATTCATTCTCGTCTATTTTATGGTCGTGTGAGTTTTGGGTTTAAAGCCGTGTTCCGGACGATGATTAATTATATAGATCTTCATCTATGATTTATGGATTGTGTGTCACGTTTCACCCGTGTTGGGTATTTCAAGTTATAAAATATTAACCGTGTTTTATAAAATTGGGAGTCCGCTCTCTATTTTACCTTTTTAGCAAGTTCCGGTTTACTTTACATAATTGCGTCGCATATTGAGATCCTCGTCTTTAAAGCAGTTTGATTTGGTTAACAGTTAACTCGGTGCCTCTTTCGTACAAAGTGCATCGTCATTGGTAAACGAGTCGTTTTCATAAGTGAATCATATCATTTTGAAAGATTATGATTTTATTCGCATCCTTCCTTTCTAAATGATTTAATTATATATGTTGAAAACTCTTGAGCTCACTAGGCGTTAAGCCTAACCCTTTTATTTGTCGGCATGTGCATCGGGTTCCAGTTGGGAGTTGAGTTCTAGCAGTTCTATGAAGCGTAGAGCCTTAGCTAGACACTAAAGTAAGTAATTGGGGAAGTCTTCCGCAAGTTGGAGATAGCGACTATTGTTGGGTTTTGGTAGCACCCGTCCTTTTACAGTTTGTATGTAAAGATTGAATGTTTGTGTATTGAAGTTGAATCTAATTTGTGGTTGTAGATGATTCAATTATTGATGTATTTAGAAAATTCTAAATAAGTTGCTATTTCCAGATTTGAGGGTATTATATGTCGTATTATTGTCCACATGAAATACTGCACTCCTAGCACTAGCTATACGTTTAAGGGCTCACCACCCTGATTAATTCATCAAGTCTACATGACTTGGAATGCTGGAGAATTTACATCATAAGGATTTGATGATTATTGCATTTGTATTGGGATCAATATAGAGTTTCCTATACCCCATATGTATATCTAAAATGGTCTCGTAGATGTTGTCATCAAAAGAATATAGATGGTAGCCAAGACATTAGTTATGCGCACTGATTTACTTACATGTGTTTAGGGTTATGTAATAATATATGAAACTTTACTTCTTCATTTTGAGACCTATTACTAGCTAACCAGTCTCATGTGTACCAGTTGGTAACTGGATATCAGGCTGATATTTTACATTTACGCATGTTTGGTTGTGCAGTATATGTGCCAATTGCGCCCCCACAGCGCACCAAAATGGGTCTTTAAAATGATTAAGTATATTTGTTTGATATGAATCTCCAAATATTATCCGCTAATTAGAATCCTTGACGGATGATTTTTTTTACCGATAGATTTGCGGATTGTCACTTTGATGAGACAGTCTTCCCGTCGTTAGGGGGAGATAGGAAAAAGAATTTTCCGTAGGAACGACAGGAAGTGTCATTGAATATTCCCACTTTGTCTCATTTTGATCCCGAAACTTCATAATGTAAAGTTGAAGTCAAACGAATCAGACTCGATACCTGATACGTTTAATGTTATTCCATAAGTGACAAGATCACATATACGAGCTGCAAATATACTCGCAAGGTTAAAGTCCCCAAACAAGGGCACAACGTCGCTGGAAAGTACGTTGCAATCACACATGGTGGAGGTGTGGTTAAGGTCGTAGCTCCCAAACGAAAATGGGGGAAACTACTTGGTTCAATAGATACTCATCTAAAAGAAGAGAAGAGTAAGACACAACTATTTGTCATCAATACATAAACCTCTCATGAGATTGTCTCTGATTAAACTATGTCTATGAATCATTACTGGAGGACGCTCCGAAGTTAATATTGATTCCAAAGATGAAAGAAATCTCAAATGAATTATGAGAGTGCATATGAGTCGATGGACAGATCATACATACTTATTGATGATATATTTCACATATATTGTTGCTTATGAGGTGATAGAGCACATTGACACTGAACCATGCTCAGTTGAAAAATATCAACAAAGAGCAAATTGGCCTAAATAAGCAATCTAGGAGAATCATATTATTTGACAAATGAACAGGTATTTGCTTTGGTAGTGCTAACCTAACAAGTGTAAAGCCTGCAAGACATAGATAAATCATTTGTCGTAAAGCGTAATGAGAATAATTAAGTCATAATGTATGAGACTCTCCTTTGGCGCAAGGTTTCCCACAACGCCCTGGATTGACCGCGAGAAGACTTACTCTCTCATGATGGATGTTATAACAAACAACTTCAGTATCCAAACAGAGTCAAAGCTTCCAAGGTTCAATTCCTTCAATCTATTGTTGTTGTTTATGATTGTAGTTATTTACAATCAATCTTTTTTTTCGTTTTTCAAACAGAGGCAAAGCTTTCCCAGGTTCGTTTCCTTCAATCTTTCGTTTTTGTTGTTCAAGATTCAATTTCTAGGGTTTTTTTAACATTATTTTTTTGTTCTTTCTTTGGTTAGATACGATATTGTTGTTGCATTGATTATAATTTAAGGATTTGATGAGTATTTTCTTGTTTCTGCACCCTAAATCTAATCTTTAATGGTAACAGGGAGACATCGAAAAATGCATTGAGACTTGACTGTAAGTAAAAAACATCTCAAAATAGGTTCGAAGGGGAGTATTGTGAAATAAGTAAAAAGGCTACAGGTAATCTATTGTTGTTGTTTATGATTGTAGTTATTTACAATCAATCTTTTTTTTTCGTTTTTCAAACAGAGGCAAAGCTTTCCCAGGTTCGTTTCTTTCAATCTTTTGTTTTTGTTGTTCTATACAAAATAACTCCTCAATGAAAGTTAAAGTGAATGATTTACCAGCAACCGCCTCGCAAGAAAAAACGGAGATCTTAGGGGATTGAGATAGAGAATAATCGAGTGGGACATTGAAGTGATGGTCACGAAGACGGAGTTCCGGGACAGAGTACCACGCTCCGGCGACGTGTTCCAACAGCGATGAATTATCGACGGTTTCACCCATGGTGGCGGTGGCGGCCGAAATCGATCGGCGGAGGGAGTGGAAGTGTTTGCGGGGAGCAGTTGGTAGGAATGAAGAAGAGAAACGAAGGAAGAGATGTACAGTAAATTGCATCGTAGAAGATTGCTTTCAAAATAATTATATAATAAAACTTACAGATAATTACGTTATTTCATATTTATCTTTTTAGAGTAAATTAAACATGGTCCTTGTATTTTTGAGTTTATCGCATAGTTATCCCTCGACTTCTTCTGTTTATGAAAAACTCTTAAAGTTTGCATTTTAATTTTTAAAAAGGTCGCTCATCTTAACAATCATTTATTTCTAAAATTAACTCTTACGAGTAAATTATATTTTAGTCCCTGTGGTTTGTAAGAAATTATGATTTTCACCCCTATAGTTTATAATTTATTACGATTTTAGCCTCTAATACTTAAGGACATGTTATAATTGTTATAACTTATATGTCCAAGATTGAATCTATGTCTATGGAATTGCTCATAATTGACATTTTCATCTCTATTTAAAGTCATCTTTTGTTTGAAAATATCTTGTTTCTTCTCTAATTTTTATTTTGCAAAAACATTAATATTGATGAGGAGGTGTCACATTTCTTGGTTATAAAGGGGTTGCATCACTTACTTAGAGAATTTGAACATGAACTTCATACTTCTTTGTTCTAGCAATATAAACACATTTGCAAATGTAACATTTTGTTCTATTTAGCAAACAATCAATAAACATATTTGCACACTTAACTCTTCTTTGTTTTTTTAGGAAAAATCAATAACTCGTTTGAAAACGTAACATTTTTTGTTTTTCTAGGAAATCTTTGTTAAATATTATATATTATTCATTATTGTTTCCCAATAAAATGTCAGATCCCGCTGCTTTGCGCGGGTCCACAACTAGTTATATTATAAAACACGGATAAAAAAACTCTTAAATACAAATTATTAGGCATAAGGTACCGTCATTATATGCAAGATTTTAAAATTTTCTTAATTTACAAGTATCAAAGCACAAGATACATATTAATACTGCACACTTCTAACACCCACCAATTTGGTATGCGCAAAGTCTTCCTTTTATGTAAACATTTCCATGTATCACTATTAATTAATATATTATATTACTATAACTTTGTTTTAATTATATTATTAAATATGTAATTGGTAATTTTTTCTAGATGTCATTAAAGGGCAAATTGCATTAAAAGGTAACATACTTTGTTTTCATTCATATTTTGGGTAACATACTTTTAAAACCATTATTTTGGTATCTATTATGAAAAATTTTAAACATTTAAGTATCTGGATAACCAGTTTAACCCTTAACCAGTTACCACGCTGACGTAATCGATGATGTAGCATACAAGTCTGCATTATTTGCTGACATGGCTAGTGATATGGATTTTTATTGTATAAAACATATTTTTATTTAGAAATTTTATTTTTATTATATAATTAAACTTTTCTCATATATATATATATATATATATATATATATATATATATATGTTTATATATATAAAGTACTAGGCACGGCATATCAGAAGAAAACAAAAGCCATCCCTTTTTACTTTTTTAGGTATCATTTTCGCTTAATCGTTTTCTACCTTCTCCGGCCTTCGTCTCCGGCCTCCGGTCATCGTCTCCGACCACCATCTCGAGCCTCCGTCTTCGGTCACCTTCTCCGGCATCCGTCTCCAGTCACTGTCTCCGACCACCATCTCCAGCCTCCGTTCCCGGTCACCATCTCCGGCCTCCATCTTCGTTCACCGTCTGTCTCCGACCTCCGTCTTGGTGGTGTCTCATGGATGCGAACAAAAGTAGGTTGGGTTAGATCTATGAGTAACCAAGCGTGAGTTCAAAACTTTAAACCCGATTATGAGCTAGAGTAGTGGCTAGAGATGAAAGCTCTCGATGGACAAATACAAAAGAGATGTATTGCTGGAAGCTCTCAACGATGGAGGTGGAGTTAGAGTTTAGAGATAGTGGCCAGAGATGAAAGCTAGAGATAATGGTGGGAGATGTTGGCCGGAGATGTCACCGGAGATGGCGATCGGAAAGACTGGTCGTATTCTCAGTCGTGTTTATATATATATATATATATATATATATAATTTAGATTTTTAAATTATTAAAGTAAAAAAATATATGTTTTTATATTTGTTTTATATAAATAAAATCCATATCACTAGCCACCTCAGTAGATAATGTTGACTTGTAAGCCACATCATTGATTACATCAGCATGGTGTTAAACTGGTTTTCCAGGTCCTTAAATGTTTGAAATTTTTCATGTTAGGTACCAAAATAATAGTTTTGAAAGTATGTTACCTAAAATAGGAATCAGAACAAAGTATGTTGCATTTTTATGCAATTTGCCCGTCAATAAAATATATAAGATAATTATTGAATTCTAACAAAATACTTAATTTTTTTATATAAAAAACATTATATTATTAAGCTTAAATTAAAAAAGTTATAAAAAAACATTATCACTTTCTCAAAACCATCCAAAATCGTACCGTAAATCGACAAAAAAATAAAATGAAACATTAAAATCGTGATATATCTCGTTGTATTGCGCGCATACGCTTCTAGTTTGTATGTGATAAACCTTACAAAAATTAAGAAACACCATTTAAATCCATGGTTCTAAATTACTCGTTATAATAATGTTATGGTCCGTTAGGACATAAAGAGTTGAACATATATCCTTTTGAAAATTGAAAAAAAATAGTGGGTAAAGATTTAATCCCGATTTTACACTCTTGATGTCATTTTTTTTAATAAGTTCTATATATTTGCTATCAGTGATTCTTCTTTATTTTTTAGTTTTGTTAATTTATATGAATTTAATTTATTTAACAATATTATTTAAAACTCTAACACACCTTATTAGTACAAAGTATGCAAATTTCATTTAACCAAGGCATCTATAAAAGACTCTTAAAAACAATTGCTAATTTTTTTTTGCTAAAGTTTAATGTACCGCTATTTAATGTTAATTATTTAAAACTTAAATAAAGAATAAAAACTTAAAATCTCTTCCTATTTAATCTTTATCTCTAACAAGTTTAACTCTCCTAAAATCACTTCTCACTTCAACTTCCCTAAAACCATTCCTTGCATAATTAAATACAGGATAAAAATAAATTTTAAATAAAAAATGTAAAATGTAAAATATAATTAAGAAAATCTAATAGAATATTTAATGTTTATTTTATAAAAAAAAACATTATTTTATTAAACCTAAAATAAATTACATTGTTATTAAACTATTGAAGAAACTCTTAAAAACAAACTTTTATGCATTAAGTATTGTTTATTGATACACGTTACTTAAAATTCAAGATTACAAGTTATGATGCATGAGTACAAATTTCTAAAGTTAGATGTTTGAATTCATAACTAACCGATAAACATAATCAAAACATGATAAACATCTTAATTTAAATATAAAGAATTTAAAATATATAAGAAAAAAATAAAAGAAAAAATTAAAAATTAAAATCATAATGTATCTCGCTGCATTGCACGAGTACGCTTCTAATTAATAATAAAATATTTATATTTTCAAAATACTGCCCTAAATTACTCATTCAAGCAAATTAAAAAATTAGCATTTATTATTTCTAAGAGAACGAATTGATTTGCAATTTAAAAAAAATGTATAGTAAACCACAATTTTGGTCCATGGGGTTTTTGAAAAATCTTGTTTTGATCCCTAGAGTTTTATTTAATGTAAGTTTGCAATTGTAGTTTATTTAGTGCCTTCTTAGTTAACTCGTCTAACAGAATTCGTTAGTGGAAGGGATCAAAACCAGACGAAAATGCAAACTGCGATTGCAAATTTGTATTAAATGAACTCTAGGGACCAAAATCAAAATTATTGAAAAACCACAGGGACCAAAATTGAGGTTTACTCAAAAAAGTATAATAGAGGGGATAAAAGCAAACATTAAAGTGTCCTTGTTCTTATTGGTAGTTGAAGAACTAACGGTAAAGTAGGAAAACCGAAGTCCGACTCCTACTATAACAGTCTAACTCATAATCTTATCTTTCTTAAATTTAATTAAAAAAAATCTCATTATCTTATCGTAATCCCCATACGAATCAAATCTATAAATAGTCTGCAATGGGTGCTAAAATTTGGGTTTTCATCAGAGAGAATCAGATAAGCGAAATCAGAGGTACGTTAAGTTCTCTTATTCTGTTTTGCAAAAAGTAAAAAGAAAAAAAAAACCCATTTATCTTTTGTTTTGCATGATTTCATAGTAGATCAGAATAGTAATGTTGATTTCTTGATGAATGTATAATAATATAACTAATGAATGGTTTTGATTTGCAGTTTGTATTAAGCAAAACTAAACCTCCTTTTGACATTAATGTAATAGATTCAGGTTTTTTGTTAGGGATTGTTTGCTTTCATCTTTTCCAGATCATAAAATCTGGTATCCAATTTCACTAAGAAAATGCATAATCATTCATATCCTTGATCATTAAGTTATTTTAATGAAAGATTAAAGTAGTTGGATTTTGCATGTAAAGTGTTCGATGATATGCTCAACTGAGTTTAGGGTTATTTACGTAGCTTGAATGGTTTTGGCATGCACCTTGGGTGATTTATGGATCCTTTTTCCTTTTTGTTGGTGATCTTGGTGCACTAAGATGTCATAGTTTTGAAAAGGGTCCATGAATGAAGTGCTTTTATAGAAGAAAAAAGGGTTTCTTTATTTGTTCCATTGCAGATTGTTCTTTTATATTTATGAATATATCTTCAATATTGATCAACCAGAAGTCACAAAATGGAAGGAGATGTTGCTAAGCTGGATAAAACCGAGTTCACAGAATGCTATCGAACCGTTTGGCGTACGCCTTACATAATGAGGCTTGCTGTTAGTGCTGGCATTGGAGGACTCTTATTTGGCTATGACACTGGTAAATTTTGTGTTAATGTTCTTGTTCTTGTTCTTGTCTTTTTAAGATTTTTTTATATGTTTTATGTTGATGAATTTACTCCCGAAAAACAGGTGTTATTTCGGGTGCTTTACTCTACATTCGTGATGATTTCAAAGATGTTCAGAAGCATACATGGTTGCAGGTAATTAGTTAACATATACTCTGATTGTCCAATATGAAACAGCAATCCTCCTGTTTGTTTTTTGAGGTCAAAATTAGCATTTGTTACCCTAAACCCTAAAGGAAAAACCGAAGATTAGAATAATCCCATTCGAAATCGAAAGTTTCTGCTATTGGCTTCAGAAATCAGACTACAACTTTTTATTATTGCATGTTCAAAGATTCATTGCATATTGAGAACCATTTGGTATAACTTATGTTTCCGTTTTTTCTGAAACATATTTAAAGGAAACCATCGTTAGCATGGCCGTAGCGGGAGCTATTATCGGTGCTGCGATTGGTGGATGGATGAACGACAGATTTGGGCGAAGAAAATCCATCATGTCGGCCGACGTTCTGTTCTTAAGTGGTGCAATTGTCATGGCTTCTGCTCCGAACCCGTGGGTCATAATCGTTGGTAGACTTTTTGTCGGTTTGGGTGTTGGAATGGCCTCCATGACTGCACCTTTATACATCTCTGAAGCCTCTCCGGCTAGAATTCGAGGCGCGCTTGTGAGCACAAATGGTTTACTCATAACAGGAGGACAGTTTTTATCCTACCTTATTAATTTGGCATTCACTAAGGTAATAACACCATGTAAAATCTTGAATTTTTTTCAAGAAATCTTGTTTTTCTTTAAGGTTAGATTGGTGTTCTTTTTTTGTGTTAACAATGGTTTTGTTTCAGGCACCTGGAACATGGCGCTGGATGCTTGGAGTTGCAGGCATTCCACCAATGATTCAGTTTTTTCTGATGTGGTTTCTTCCTGAGTCTCCAAGATGGCTTTATAGACAGGTAATCCACCCAAGAAGTTTCCAAAAAGCATATTTATTTTGTTTACTAATCATATAGTAATTCAGTTGGCAAACGGGCAAATCGACTTTGCTTAAATACACAACAAGTTTCAAATTCGAATCCTACGGGATACGGGTTTGGACCCCTCCGTTAGCCTCAATTGATAAGTCAGCTCTGAAATGCCTCCTCACATAGAATTGGCGGATTCCATGTGGGGCTGATAATCAACCTTTTGCTCAAATATAAACTTGGCCAATTTCTCGTTGATATATGTTGGATAGGTTCTATATATTCTGATAGTATCTTATTGTTGATCAATGTACAGAACAAGGTACAAGAAGCAAGAGATATCTTGGAGAAGATCTATCCTGCCGATGAAGTCGAAAAAGAAATGAAAGCATTGCAGTCATCCGTTGAAGACGAAAAGGAAAGTGAAGACTCCATGGGAGGATGTGGTATGTTTTCGAAGCTTAGGAACGCATGGCGGAATAAGGTGGTTCGTCGGGGACTCTACGCTGGAATCACCGTCCAAGTCGCCCAACAATTCGTCGGAATCAACACCGTTTTGTACTACAGCCCGACCATCGTGCAACTCGCGGGATACGCCTCTAACAAAACAGCTTTAGCTCTGTCGTTGATCACCGCAGGTCTCAATGCTGTCGGCACCATCATCAGTATGCTGTTTGTTGATCGGTGTGGCAGGCGGAGATTCATGATCGTCTCGATGTTTGGAATCATTACCTGCCTCGTCGTCCTATCCGCCATGTTCTTTCAAGCTTCGGTCCACGCTCCTCCCGTAAGCGTTATGGAGTCGAATCATTTCGGTGTTAACTCAACTTGTTTGGATCTAAGAAATACCCCCAATCCCACATCCTGGAACTGCATGACTTGCTTGAAAGCATCTTCTGGTTGTGGCTTCTGTGCCAATGGAGCAAATATAGTAAGTCCCTCAATCTCTTGACAATTAAGTTCTAAGAACCAATCTTAACAAATTGTTTTGAAACTTTTTGACATAACATACTTTGTGAAACAAATACACATTACACAACACCTCAAAACCCTTAGAATAACATATTCATAATGAATATGAAAGTGTTATTATCATAAATCACATATTCATAATGAATACTTGTTATCTATTATGAATTATACATTCACAATGAATATAAAAGTGTTATTCCTCATAGATTACATATTCATAATGAAAAAAAGACTTGTTATCCATTATTAATTACACATTCACAAATGAATATGTTACAACATTCATGATAAATTACGCATTCACAATATTCACTGATAATTTTTCTACAATAAACAGTATAATCCTGGTGCTTGTTTGGCAATGGACGACATTACACCAGGATCTTGTCGAGCAGAACACCGGAGCTGGTACACAAAGGGTTGTCCAAGCAAATTTGGGATTTTTGCAATTTTACTTCTGGCGTTGTACATAATCTCGTACGCACCTGGGATGGGAACCGTGCCATGGATCGTGAACTCGGAGATATACCCATTACGATACCGGGGGTTGGGTGGCGGAACGGCGGCGGTTGCTAATTGGACGTCGAATCTGATTGTGAGCCAGACTTTTCTGACGTTGACGGAGACGCTGGGGACCGCCAGAACTTTTCTTCTGTTTGCTGGGTTTTCGGTGGTGGGATTGGTGGCGATCTTCTTTCTGGTGCCGGAGACGAAAGGGTTGCAGTTTGAAGAAGTGGAGAAGATGCTGGAAAAAGGATATCGACCTGAGTTATGTTGCAACACCAAAGCTGAGGCTTAATTCTTGATTTTACTATTATTCATTGTTATTAAAGGTTAGTTTTGGTCTATGAATTGGGTTTTTGTTTTTCGTTAATTAGGAGTAATATATTTTAGAGTAAATTAAGATATTTTTGTTTTGTTAATAATTTTAATTTTCGTTTTTGTTATTTAGAAATTGTAATTTTCCTTTTGATGATTTGCAATTTATTGTTATTTTTGTTCTTGTACTAATTCCTACATTTTATAAATACTAGGTATATATCCGCACGATGCAGCGGAATGTAAGTAAAGAATGAACAATTAATGCTATTTTCTTATAAGCATGTCATCAACAATCAACCATGATCTAAGAATTACAATTTATGAAACCCTAAACCCATAAAGATATTCAATAATTAGTTTATATTACAATTATTGACGGAAAAAATTATAATGATATAATTTATAATAAGAATGAAACGTATTTTATGATTATGTATTTTTAATATGCTAATGGTAGAAAAAAAAATAAAACGTATGGATAGAAAACAAATTAATTCGTAGATATTTATGATATTTAATAGTACGGTTAAATTAAAAAAATATTCAATATTTGGATCGTTTTGAAGGTATTGACGAGACGATTATAATGGTATAATTTGTAAAAAAAGAAACGTATTTTTTCATTGCATTTTTGTTTATATACGATTATTTGTGTTAATATGATAATGGTGTAAAATGAAAAATGAAAAAACAAGGGATATAAAGTAAATTAAATAAGTAAGTGTAAGGATGGTAAATGTAACATTGTAAGAGTTATAAAAGATTGTACAATAATCGTTTTAGAATTTTTATGTAATAGTATAGATAAGAACATTTCCAACAACTTCTTCATTTTAGAGAAAATGGAGAAAAAAAGGATTTTGAGCTAATATTTTGCTCAACAACTTCTCTAAAACTATCTCCAAAATAGAGAAAATAGGAGAGAAAATAATTTTTTCTTCAAATATACAGATCATCCCAAAAACTTTGAAAATAAATATGTAGAGAGAGAAATTGAATGAAATATTTTAATGTTATAATGAATGTTTGATTATCCAAAATGGGGAATCTGTTGGAGATAGATGCAATTTTTTTTGAAGATTTTAACTTTTGGTTCTCAGTTTTAGAGAAATTTTGGAAAAACTGTTGGAAATGTTCTAAAAGACTAAAATGGTAAATAATTGTAAGCCATAGGGACCTAAACAATAATGAATTATAGACTATAAAGAATAAAAATAAGAATGAGTTGTAAAGTATAAGGATAAAAAGAATAATTTTTAAACCAAAAGGACTAAATTGCAAATTTTAACAAAGTACAGGGAAGAAAAACGTAATTTACTCTATTTTTTAAGAAACGAATACAGATCATTATATGATATGATCCTCTATTATTAATCAAATCCAGCTTCCCATCATTAACAACACACTTCTCCACTACCCATAATAATGATTCACTTGCTTTTGTTTAAAAAAGATTCATATTTCCTTTGTTATATTTAAATATGTTAAAGGAAAAAACAAATGGAACAACAATATGGAGAGAATAACAATAAGACAGAGAGAAGAAGTCTATATTTCTCATTAATCATAAGCCTTTTAAATATGGAGGAGTTACAAGTAGATAGTTAGAAGATATTTCAGTTCTAATCTAACTCTGATATATTTATCTCTATCTCTATCTCTATCGTCATATCCTTTAGACGATAGCACATTTATCCTACAACACTTCCCCTTGTGCCGAGTTAAAGGAGTGGTGGTGCACAGTTGTTGCCTCGTTAAAACCTTACGCCAAAATAAAACCCAGTGGGAAAAAATAAAAATATGACGAAGGAAAGAGTACAACGCACCAACTTCTTTGCAATACATAGACTTATCCTTCAGTCTAGTTTTCTCTTATATTTATACTTTCATCTTGAGAGTTAAGAAAACATGATGGTATATAAATAGTTGTCTCACTAAAACCTTACACCAAGGAACAAAACCCAATGGGAAAAATAAAACCTTGGTTGAAGGAAAGAGCACAACATACCAATATCACAAATATAGTAGACTCCCCCTTTTGTCTACTACTCCCCCTGATTCGTGCATTAACCAAGGGAATTTGGAAAACATTTCCATTTACTTTCAACACGTTTCCCAATATATGGTTTTAGGTAATGACTTGGTGAAATATGTCACATTCTTTTGACACCTTACTTGATTCACTTGAATCTAAAGGAGGGTCTTTTATTGCTGATTGTATAGAAACTTAAGCAGAATATGCTTTGTGTTATTACCCCTGATGTATCTTATGTTCATTTCTTCGATACATGATACATTATTTCCATATATGCAAGTAGGATACTGGTTGAACCCAGAATTACTAACTCATATAATATATGTAATGATAGTCCTTAATCATATACATTATTTTATTATCTCATGGAGCGTAATATTCTTGGATTAATTCAAGGAGGTAGTTACAAAGGATCGCTTAGTTTACTTCCAAGCAATCGACGTGTTCCTTGTGGTAATTCTTTATTCAGTTTGGGAACATCATTTGTATGGGTCAGACAGATACCTAATATCAGCAAACACATACCAAGACATTATTTGGTGTTTTTTCTATAAGAGCTAGCTAGTACTTTTGCTGCTTACATTCTAAGTAGGTATTGAAGTTCCATTATCAATCCCATTTTTCTTTCTATAGGGAAAGTATAAACCATGTCAATGGTTCCAAAAGATTAATTTAATATCATTCCAATGATTTTGCGTTGGCGCTAAGCTAAATCTAGCTAACAAGTTCACTCAGAAATACAAATATATGGTCAAGTGTATTATGTTAAGTACGATAATGCGCATATTGTACTTAGATAGGGAATTCCATCTCCCAGCATCTTTCGTCATCATCCTTTAGACGAAATGGATCTTTCCTTATATCCGACACTTCGACCGATCATGGGAGTGCTAACCGGATGCGTTTTGTCCATATTAAGTTGCCTGATTATTTTCTGGACATATGTGATCGGTGAATTAATATTTCACAAACTCGGTGTCCTAGCTCAAATATCTAGACAAAACCAAGTTTTCCCAAGATCTTTCCTCTCAAAATCAGATTTCAAGTAGCTTGTGGTTCCTCTCATTTCATCAAGAGTGCCTATTATGTTCATAACATTGACATATAGAGCTACTTTGAAAATCTGGAACTTGTTTTCCATAATAAATAAGCAAGAGAACATTTCATCGTTCTTATATATCCTTTCCCAATCAAGTATTCCATTAGGCGGATATACCACATCCACTTATATTGTTTTAATCTATAAAGTGGGCGTTTCAATTTATTGCAAACACATTTCGTGGTTTAGAGTTGCTTGATTTTGGTAATGTAATATCATCAAGCACTTTTATATATCTCTAAATCTAGATCCCCGTATAGATATGTGGTAACCACATTCATGAGTTGCATTTTCAGTCCTTCGGAAACTACTAGGCTAGTAAATTATATGGATGTCATAACATCCATCATGAGAGAGTAAGTCTCCTCGTGGTCAATCCAGGGCATTGTGAGAAACCTTGCGCCAAAGGAGAGTCTCATACATTATGACTTAATTATTCTCATTACGCTTTAGGACAAATGATTTATCTATGTCTTACAGGCTTTACACTTGGTGGGTTAGCACTACCAAACCAAATACCTGTTCATTTGTCAAATAATATGATTCTCCTGGATTGCTTATTTAGGCCAGTTTGCTCTTTGTTGCTATTTTCCAACCGAGCATGGTTCGATGTCAATGTGCTCTATCACCTCATAAACAATAATATATGCGAAATATATCATCAATAATTATATATGATCTGTCCATCGACTCATATGTGCTCTCATAGTTCATTTGAGATTAATATTCATCTCTATAATCAATATTAACTTCGGAGCGTCCTCCAGTGATGATTCATAGACATAGTTTAATCATAGACAATCTCATGAGAGGTTTATGTATTGATGACAAATAGTTGTGCCTTACTCTTCTCTTCCTTTAGATGAGTATCTATCGAACCAAGTAGCTTCCCCCATTTCCGTTTGGGAGCTACGACCTCAACCACACCTCCACTATGTGTGATTGCAACGCACTTTCCAATGGTGTTGTGCCCCTGTTGGGGACTTTTTAACCTTGCAAGTATATTTGCAGCTCGTATATGTGATCTTGTCACTTTTGGAATATTAAACGTATCAGGTATCGAGTCTGATTCGTTTGACTTCAACATTACGTTGTGAAGTTTTGGGGATCGAAATGAGACAGAGTGGGAATATTCAATGACACTTCCTGTCGTTCCCATGGAAAATCCTTTTTCCTATCTCCCCCTAACGACGGGAAGACTGTCTCATGAAAGTGACAACCCGTAAATCTAGCGGTAAAGTGATCACTAGTCAAATATTATAATTAGCGGATAATTGTTGGGGATTCATATCCAACATATACCAAATCGTCTTTAAGGACCCATTTTGATGCGCTGTGGGGGCGCAATTGGCACATATAATCAAACATGCGTAGATGTAAAATATCAGGCTTATATCCAGTTATCAACTGGTACGCATGAGCAAGTAGTGGGTCTAAAAACAAAAAAAACTGCATATAATAATTGCATAACCCCAGGTAGATGTGGGTAAATTGGTGCGCATTACTAATACCCTAGATGTCATCATATTCTTTTGATAACAACTTCTATGAGACCATTTTATATATACACATGGGGTATAGGAAACTTTACATTGATCCTAATACATATGCAATTAACATCAAAACCTTATGATATAAATTCTCCAGCATTCAAAGTCATGTAGACTTGATGAAATAATCAGGGTGGTGAGACCTTAAACGTATAGTTAGTGCTAGTTGTGCAGTATTTCATGTGGACAATAATACGACATGCGTTCATCGTGTCGAAACCAGAACCATAAAGTACTTTAATGGCCCACATTCTGGATGTTTATGTACATAAATATCACCTTGTATTTGTTGTAACAATGGAATATTTTTGTATTATGTCCTTAGCTTTAGGATGGTCTCAATCATGTCTTGGCTAAGGAGTAGGTTATATACAAAAGTTTTAGGTATTTGAGAGGGCATATAGCAATGTTGTTTCTTATGCTACAGAAGTCAACAGTTGCAATTTTCCTCATTCTGCCTTTCACTCGAAAGAGAATGTGTCTATGTGTATTTTGCAATACACGGATAACTATGTCATAACCACGGTGTCCCGCATGGTCATGCCAAAACATATATGTGTTATTGCCCCCAAAAGTTCTTTATTGGTGACAAAATATGTTCCGATGACCCAATAATCTACTAGTTTGACACATTAGTTTCCATGATATATGTTTACTTTCATATATTCATTAGAACTTATGTATATATGCTCATTTTCATTTCCATTTGATACAAATATATTTACAAGGTTCCTATTAATTTTGTACCAACAGGAGAGTGACAGTCCATCGTCTAAGTAATTTGGTTGGATGTATTATAAAACAAGTATTAGTCTATCTTTTTTTCAAGGGTGTGATAGGTCAAAAAAAATCAATTCTCCTCGATACATTCCTACACGGAACGGAGAATATTGAATTTTTTTTTATTTGTTTTGATGTATTTCTTTACATCTATAATGGTTACATATTCGATTTTACTTTAGCAAAGAAATTAATTTTTGGTACTTAAAATTAATTTCAAAGAAACATATGCATAATCAATATTAAATATTAAAACAAATATGTTATATTTCATTTTCAACGTGTTCCCTTTTTTTTTTATAGAAGCACTTTTTAGTGCATATTTTATTTGATTGTCCATTATCACCTGGGTAGTAGTTGTATCATACTCCAGGTGTTGAAAAATCCTTTCTGACTCTTACCAATACCCTGACCCTTTCTAGGGTCTCGTCCACATGGTGCAGAAATGTCATATGTGTGAAATGGTTTTTAACTCACAATCATTTGGAGTTGTTTCCACTTCTAACACTTTCATTATTGATATCGGGAATTTTCTTTATCCCGACATATGTGGTGTTATTCGAAAGAACCTTGTTGTGTCTCTCAACCACTTGCAGTAGGTTGATGAGTTTGTCTAAATGTTACATTCCAACCTATATTGGTTCATTAATATTTACTTATATATGAAATGTGGAAATGATATTAGGAATCATGTCATCTTCTGTGAGCTCCTTGCCACAGAGATTGAGACGCATTTTGGATATAACATTTCTTTGTTGAAATCAGTTACCTTTTTGTAATCGAGTAAGTGGGTTTCATTCCACTGTACGATTAGTTCGGGAAGTACATATTCATCAGTACTCCCGATTATCCCTTTCGGAACATCCCACATTTCTTTGGGGGTTTTTAGTAAAGGTATCCTATGAAACTTAGGATTTATATGTCGTCTCAAAACATGAGGGTATTTGTTTGTACCTTTTCAAGAGGTTGATTTTAGAGTCAATGGGGAGTTGATGGACTTTAGGTATTTTCTTGTACCTTTTCAAGAGGTTGATTTTAGAGTCAATGGGGAGTTGATGGACTTTAGGTATTTTCTTGTAGTCAAGGTACTTATGAAGAAATTGATAGAAAACTTACTAGATTTTTTTTGACATGCGTGGCAATGAGCAAAAGATAACGCAGTAGCGATGCAATTTTGCGGCAAACCGTTCAACGACAACGTGCACCAATCGTTTAGAGACGATGAAAAGCAACTTTGAGCTTTACGTGCTGATAACGTGTTAAAGGGAAAAACAAATGGAATAACAATATGGAGAGAATAACAATAAGACAGAGAGAAGAAGTCTATATTTCTCATTAATCATAAGCCTTTTAAATATGGAGGAGTTACAAGTAGATAGTTAGAAGATATTTCAGTTCTAATCTAACTCTGATATATTTATCTCTATCTCTATCGTCATATCCTTTAGACGATAACACACTTATCCTACAACAAAATATACATATTAAAGCATCCATGAATGATGAAATTTTTTTTGGAGGTGCTTTTTGGTTATCTAAATTGGTGATTTCTGGGTATTTGGTTGGGATATTAAGAGGTAAGAAATACGGATGATAATACAAACATGGTTTAATTTGATAAAATATAATAAGTCTATTACCTTGGATCCATTAATTTCTCATGTCCGGCCAAATTAGGGAGAACGAAAGTTTTATTCTTATCTTCATTCTCTGCATTTCTATTTTCATTTTTATTCTCATTCCTTAAAATAAGCCAAAGAGTAAATTACACTTTTGGTCCCTATGGTTTAGTGTTTGTAACACATTTGGTCCCTACAATTTAAAAATTACAATTTAGCCACTACAATATGCTATTTGGTCCCTCGTCGTTAACTCCGTTAAAAAATTCAGTTAAGTGAGGGGTAATATCGTCTTTTTACACGTTTCTTGAATCTTCATCTTCAACCTCATGAACACCAAGAACATGATGAATGTTCATCTTCTACCTCAAGAACACCACACTAAATAGAGTTAATTTCATGTTTTAAGCAATATAAGGAATGATCACACGAAATAAACAAGTGCTACGTATAAAATGGTAAGTGCAAATTTGTATCCATATATTAGCTCATTGTTGTATTGTAGGTGCCTTCTACAAAAAGAACACAATAAAAAAAAATAAACCTCTTACATTTGTTTTTAATTTTTGACACAATTTATTATACGTATTAATCACAAAAAAATTGGGTCATTTTGACATTTTTTTTGAAAAGTGGTCAAAATTAAAAAGTTCTATCTCCTATATTATCTTTTTAGTGATTATCCCTAAATATAAACTCGATACTTCTAATAGCATCTCCAATAGAGGTTCTTAGAGCATCTCCAATGCAAGATTTTTATAATCAAAAAGTGCAATGACTT
This sequence comes from Arctium lappa, assembly GCA_023525745.1. Lineage (NCBI taxonomy): Eukaryota > Viridiplantae > Streptophyta > Magnoliopsida > Asterales > Asteraceae > Arctium > Arctium lappa. The sequence goes on from CM042048.1 coordinate 149,683,939, forward strand.
ATATAAACTAGCATTGTGGAGAATTCTTATAAGAACCCAAACCCATTTAGGTTCTTAAATAAGAACTTTGGTTCTTACCATGAAATTTGTAAGATGTGACATTTTCCTTATTTTTTATTTTATTTTCTTGAGCTTATAATAATATTGTATATATCGATGGAACCCACAAAAAGAGGTTCGTGTAAGAATTACCATTGTAGCATTTTATGGGAGTTCTTGCTTTGATGAGTTGGAAGTGAGGTGACAACAAAAAGTGTAAAAAAGACATTGGAGATGCTCTTATATAAGAACCTCTTTTTTTGTACTTTTTGATGTCAGCTTATTAAATTAAAAATTCAGATAAAAGTCCACAATGATAGTTCTTATAAGAACCTCTTTTTGTGGGTCTCATACATTTTTTTAACTTCAATAATTATTATTATTTATAAATATTAAATATATATAATATTAATAGTTATTATAAAGTCAATAAAAAAATAAAAAAATAAAAAAAATGTTACATCTCACACATTTCATGGTAAGAACCAATGTTCTTATTTAAGAACCTAGAGAGGTTTGAGTTCTTATAAAAACTCTCCATAATGTTAGCTTTTACAAACCATTACACTTTTTGCTTATTGGAGATGCTCTGAACTATATTTAAAATCATTGATAAACATGAAGTATCTAAAATATTAATTAATGTTAAAAACTATTCAAAATAGATGTTTTAAAATGCTACAAGAACAATAAATCTTGTGAACAAAACAACTACAATTTAACTTAAAAAATTACAAAAATATATCATTTGTCTTATATTGCGAACATCAATTAACCTCGTATTTATATTTTTTAACGGGCTAAAACTAATAATGATATAAATTACATACTAATTAAAAGACTATAAAATAAAGGGGTTGCTATATGCACCCTAGTCTATATGCTTAGGGTGCAATTGGATCGGAAAACCAAGCAGTAATTATCCCATTCCCTCCTCACAATATCACTAGACTAGGGTGTAAATGACATATAGACTATGGTGTATTTAAAATGACCCTAAAATAAATGTTTTTGTACATAGTTTATAAAATTTAATTTATTAAAGACATACTTATATTTTTGCAATCACATCAATTAAATTAGCTTTCGACTAATTTTAGGCAAATCAATTTAACTTACCTATCAAAATTCTCACATTATTTTCATTAAAAAGTTTTCCTCCTATTTTTTTCTTTATACATTGACCATTAATATTAATTAGTTTGATTAAAATGAAAAATATGTGATTTATAAAGAATAGAGTTTTCTAGAGTTAAATATAAAATTGATCCATGTAGTTTGCATAAACTAATGAATAAGGTGTCTGAATAGAAATTTTTAATAAGAGATGTTTTTATAGTTTTATTTTTATAACGAATATGGTCTCTTTTACTAACGCCGTCAATTAAACTTCCATTAGTGAGCGGTAATTATGTTCAATAACCCTCCTCTCCCTCAACTTTCATTTTCTATAACGGATTTGATCTCTCAAACTACTTTCTAGTTTTATCACATATTTGGTCTCTTGCTCAACTTTCATTTTTAAATTTTGGCTTAACACCCCAAAATCTAGGGAAAAAACGACTAATTAATTTTTTTTATCATACATCAATTGAATGATAATTTTCCTTCTGAAGAACAACACTCGGATTATCTAAAATGACAATTTGAGGTTTAACATCAATAAAGTAGTCTATGTTGTTTACATAAAATGGCGATTTCAAGTTGTGGTAAAAGAGGGAGAATCGAAAGACAAAAAACAGATTGATGATAGGGGCCAATATCGGTGACGGGAGGTATGGAAAATGAACAAGTATGGGGCTATGAGAGATGACGAGGGGAAATGATGTTTTTTTTGAACGACAACAACAAATAATTTTATTCCAACAAAAAACTAAAACAATGTACAAAAAACAACAATCACCAAAGACACACCGACCAAAATACATCAAAACAAAATGAAACAAAAAACTATCAGCAAAACGAAACCATGAGATGAAGAACTTGTTTGCGAGGGGCAAACTTGTAGCAAAACTTACCGACCCTGGTTACTTCTCACGACCAAAACTCTACGAAGGAACACCACCAGCTCCAACCATACAGGGCGCAAACCACAGTGGCTGAGAGCTGCTCCAAAACAGAACCAACTGAGAGCTACTCCAAAACAGAACCAGCTGAGAGTTGCTCCAAAACAGAACCAACTGCTACTATGTGGCTGGATTCGAAAGCCGTCCCACCCACTCCAACGTAAGTTTTCGTCCCTTCTCTTTACCCACCCGAACACCTTCCTTTGGAATTAGAAAAATAAATCTACTAACTTACTCTTATCCTCTTTAAACCCCACTTTATTCCTATGAGACCAAATGAAGTAGAGGAAACTCCATTTCACCGTAGCCCATAATGATGGTTTGTTTGCACCATCACCATGTTTGTTCCTCTTGAAGTAAATCTTGTATTGTTTCCATTCCTTCTATGTTCTTCTTCCACCACTTACCGGTAAGATGCCATAAAATTTTCACTTCCACACATCCTACAAGTGCATGATCCACTGTTTCGGACGAATCTCCACACCTCGGACATAGGACCGAATCCATATCAATTCCCATCCTCTCTAACACCGATTGACATGGAATGCGACCCAACCTTCCTCTCCATATGAATATACATATCTTCTTTGGAAGTATCGAAAACCATTTAGTTTCCACTAAATTCCCTTCTCCCTCCACCCGATTCTCCTCGATTAATCCTCGAAGCTTCTTGACATTGAATACCTTTGTTGCATCCAAGTTCCACACTACACTATCTTTATGGTCTTTTGACATATTTCATTCTTGTAACCTCCTAGATAATTCTTCCAATTCTCAGCATTCTCTTCCCCTAGGCTCTCTTCTGCAAAGACCGTAAATGATGTTGTTGGATGCTAGGATTTGAATATCGTATGGTTTGGAAACAATACAAGTAGTTTTTTTGGTTAAAAAAATATTAGGTAATTAATTTTTAAAAGTTCGATTGTTTATTTTATTTAAAAAATGTTTAATCAAACATTCAAAATAATTTTTTTAATGGTTTATACATTAAAAATTATAATTAAACACTTATATAGTATACCATAATTTTTAAATCTATTTTGGTTTATATAAAACTACGAAAAAACAAAAGGCATTTATAAACATTATTTAATTTAATTTAATGGTATATTAACTGTAGGGGAGATTCAAAGAAAAATTTCAAAAAAAAGAAAAAACTGAAGAACATTCTGGTAATCCTTCATCTAGATAAATTATGTATTTTTTTTTATGTACAAGTGCATATTTACGTGTGCATGTTACATGTTATTTGTATGCACAAGTGCATATTGTTCAGATGAAGAGCTATAAAGGTGTTATTTAGATTTTCGTTTTTTTTGAGGTTTTCCTTTACACCGACTCTATTAAGTTGTTGAATAATAATTAACACGGATTTGTTTAAAATAATTAGGATGATTTAAAGGGCATACAATTATACAAAGACCAGTGGTGGTGGTGGTGGCCCGCCATAAATAAAGCAGAGTATGCGGTACTTATATGCCGCCGGTGACACCACCAATCTCACTGATCTTACCTCACCTTCATCGTCGTTCATCTTTTTCTCTCTCCGATTATGAATTTCCGGCATTCCTAACCGGAGCTTCCAGATAATGAAATTTTCACTATAGGTATACGAAGTTTTAATCAGTTTCAACTGAAAATGCTGTGCAGAAGAAACTCGACAAAATGTCGGAAGGATGGATCGGTGCCGGTATACCTCAATGTATATGATCTCACCTCCATGAATGGCTACGCTTATTGGCTCGGCCTCGGTGTCTATCACTCCGGCGTGCAAGGTTTGATTATCACGACCTTTTTTTTCTTCGATTATAATTAATTAATCAAAACAGTCGAATAGGAAATCTTAGCGAAATAGTGGATCAGATCAGGAATCTAATATCTTCGAATGATCGTTTGTTTTTTCAATTTTTTTTTTAATTTTAGTTCATGGAGTTGAGTATGCGTTTGGATGTCATGAACAAGATACGACTGGAATCTTCGAAGGAGAACCGAAACAATGCGAAGGATTCACGTTCAGGAAGCAGATTCTGATCGGATGGACCGAAACGAATCTGAGAGAGGTGAGAAGAGTCATGGACGAGCTAGCGGAAGATTACAAAGGAATTTCATATAATCTCATTACCAAAAACTGCAACCACTTCTGCAACGATATCTGTGTTAGACTCACCGGAAAACCGATCCCTAGCTGGATTAATCGACTCGCCAGAATCGGTAAGCTAACTTCTTAAATTTCATCGTAACATTGTCGGATAATAATCAAATCGTAACAATCATTTAGATCTGAAGGCTTTTCTGGTGATCGATTTGTAGGTTTTTTGTGCAATTGTATAATTCCGGCGAGTATAAGTTCAACTAAAGTCGGAATTGAAGATAACAAAGTGTATAACGAAGGAGAAATGAAGAAATTGAGGAGCCGTTCAGGTAGGTTCACTTCATCTTCGAGTTGTTCACCGTCTTCTGATAAATCTTCGTCTTCGTTGACATCACCTCCGGTTGCTCGGACCAGAAGTCATAGAATCACAACTTCTTCTCTCCCTCCACCTTCACCTTTGATTCTAGATTCTCCTAAATCGTAGCAGTTTTTTAATGCTATCTTTCTGTAATCGAAGTGTTCTTTCTTTTTCTTTCTTAAATTTTTTTTCGTTCAAGTTTTTGATTGATTTATGGATCATCGTCGATCGATCTTCTATGATCTGGTGATGGTGGCATATACACCATTTTCTCCTCACAAAAAGGCTTTCTAATTGTGTGTAATTATCATCCATTGCAACTGTGTCACCTAACAAGTGTTGAACCTTCAATACATTTGGAAGCATGATTTACGTTGATTCAAGCCGTTTAGTTCATATTTGGCCTACTCGTGGTTTTTTTTTTTGAATCCTCAAAGGTTATCTCTTGGTAATCAACTAATCATTGTTCAAATCTCTTTGTAATTCAAATATTACCATAAAAACTTATTCTTATGGATAGATACATTTAAGGTGTCTTTGGTTTGTAGGAATGAAAGGGAATGAATTGGATTTCTTGTATAGATTAGGAATTGAGAGGATTTGGAATCTTTTTTGTGGGTTTGATTTGTAGGATTGAAATGAATTTGAATTTCATTATTTATAAAAAATCATTAAAAAATTATGAAAAAATATAAAAGTAATTAAATTACTTTTTATTTAACTGATTATTAAAAAACAAGTGTTTTTAACATATTTTTAACCATTATTATATATAAATCCTACAAAATTCTTTGAAATCCAAGTCATTCCATGGGATTTCAAATTCCCATTTTGGAGGAATTTCAAAGACATCATAGGATTTCAAATCCGGACAATCCTGTAAACCAAACACGGGATTGGAATGGATTTGAAATCCAAATTCATCCAATTCCAATCCATTCTGGCCAACCAAACGCGCCCCTAGGGGCGTTTGGTTCACATAATTGAATTTGATAGAATTGGAATTCATCGAAGGAATTTGACTTTGAAGGAATTGAAATGGAATTTGATAATGTGTTTGGTTGGTGGGAATTCAATTCCTTCACTTAAGACAAGGAATTATGAATTACTTAAATTATGGAATTCAATGGAATTGAAAGAATTTCATCACTTTCATTCCGTGAACCAAACATGGGCTTGGAATTGACCGTTCCAATTCCTTCAAATTTCTTCCAATTCCATGAACCAAACATTTCCCTATGGCGTGTTTGGTTTGCAGGATTAAAATGGAATGTAATGGATTTCAAGTACGGATTTTGATTTGAAGAGATTTTGATTTGGGGGGATTTGAAATCCCGACCCATTACAAAGGAATTCCAAATCTATCAGGTAAAGGATTTTAAAAAGGTCAAATGATTACAAATCCGGTCAAAAATTTTCATTCTTGAAAACCAAACACAGGATTGGAATGGATTTGAAATTCAAATCCCTCCAAATACATTCCAATCCCGCAATTAGGGTTTCTTTGGTTTGTGGGATTTTGTGCGATTTTGAATTGGATTTTATCCTAATCTCACATTTGATTTAAGGGAAAGTTCAGAATTGAAATCCTAGATTTCGATAAAATCCTACAAACATAGGATTTATAAATCACACTGGAGTGATTTGGTATTTCATGTGATTTCATAGGGTTCTTTTGTAATAACGTTTTAAAATATGTTAAAAACATTTGTTTTATAATAATCAATTAATAAAAAGTAGTTTAATTGATTTTTATATATTATTTATATATAATGGTATTCAATTTCATTCCAAAACTTACAAATCAAACACATTAAATATTTCAAATCCTTTCTAATCCAAATCTCTTGAATACATTTCGTCAAATCAAATTCAATTTTTAAAGAAATTTGTAATTTGATGTGAGATTCTATTATGGCATTACTTGGAGCAACATGTGGGAGTGTCGTTTGGGCTACACATGAAAGGACAAGACTAGATTGTCCTTTACGTTGGGGGCATTTGATCATGGTGTATATATGGTCATTGCCATGGATTACTTTGGTCTCATTTATGGTGGGAAAAGAGACGAAGGTAAGGCTTAGGGCAAATTTCAATTTCTCACATAAATATCTCATTCCAAAGTTTCTCATTGGTGGAATGTAATAAAAAAATAATTTCTCTCTCTTGGTAATCATTTTTAAAGATATCTTCAAATTTGGAGAAAAATGTATTCTCTCACCTACTTTCTCCATTTTGAAATGAAGAAAGTTTTGGAGAAACTATTGCCTATTGGAACTCATTTTACATTCAAAATCTCAACTTTTTTCATTTTCTCCAAAATGGAGAAGCGGCTGGAAATGCTCTTACTTTCTCATTCTATCATTAATTATTAGATGAAGGAAATTTATCTCTCTAGAATTAAGGAAAATTGTCTTCATTGATAAAAAATGTAATGATTACACATTCCTAAAAATGTATGTATTTTTAAGGGTTTTTCCATTTTCATCCTAGTCTAATTTCCATTTGCACCATAGTCTATATTAAAGTTAAAAAGTCAATGTTAACATGATGTCTATTGGTTCAAAAACAACCCATCAATGTAATTTCCAAGAACACGTCATGTCAATTCCAATTTTATATTTTTTTAGTTAATTATTTTTTTTTCTTTTTTTTAGTTAATATTTTTTCTCTTTTTTTTACTACTTTTTAGGTTTTCCGTTTTCTAAATCTCTCTATTTTTCAAATATACCAATTTTTCCTTTTTAACCACTTTTTAAATCTTTTTAACAAACCAATACTGTTTTTAAATCTATTTCCTAAATATACCAATTTTTCCTTTTTGACCATTTTTTATACTTTTTAAATCTTTTTATCAAACCAATATTGTTTTTAATCATCAAAACCAATACTGTTTTTAATTATAAAACCAATTTAATGTTTACTAGTGTTGGGTCCGTGCATTGCACGGGAGATTAAATTTTTTGTTGGAATATTGAACCGAGTTAAAATGAAACGTAATTTCTCTGTTAACAGTTAATGAAATACAATGTGAAAAACGAATGTATTTTCATAAGTGGTTAATTTGCATATATTCTTAATCGTTTGTTGTTATGAGTTTGTGCAATAATATTGGTGATAGTTTTGTATTATATTATTTAAAATTCAAACGACATGTCTCACAACATATCACTATTATTGAAATAATTATAAATATGAACATACGTTTTTACAGATTTTGCAATTTTTTTGAAATCTCCTCGACAACACTTGACAATCACTTTGAACGTATAAATCTGTTAATTTAATTAACAACATTCAACTCACATCAAATATGACAAAGAAAATAAAGGATTTATATCTTTTGTAACCGGCAACTCAACTGGTATAGTTCAAATTCACTCAGTACCACTTGAAAATTTATCTGACTATTGACTTCAAGACCTCATAGTATTAGTCGATAAAAATAAAGATATGTATATATATCTTATTCCCCTACTTCGAAAAATATGATTGTGGTTTTGAAAAATATAAACAAATCCTCAGTAAATAAAATAAAATATAAAAAAGTAGTTTTTCAAAGAAACAAAAATATAGTGGAATATCTTTTGTTCAGTTATAGGTTCCGCCATTGACATCCGACCGTTTGTCTTCTTCTTGTACTCGGATGATACATAGAGAAACTTATATATTTATAGTGAATGTAGAGAATATTTTAAAATCTTTTATTTTCATTTTCGATTTTACATTTAAATGTAAATATATTAAAAATATGGAAGAATATTTTTATATCTACATCGTTTCTATTTTGTTTTCTTTGCACTTGGTTAATTTGGAAAGTATTGCGGAATATTTTTATTTTAAAGAATACGATAATTTATTAGTGTATCTCGTTAATTTTTATTTTTTATTTATATCAACCTTCTTTTTTCTTGTTTTAATGCTCGTGAAAAAAAATACGTGTAGATTTTATATTATACTAATATAAAATACGTGTAGATTTTATAAAATAAAATAGATTTTATATTAGCAAAAAAAATACCGAAGAAAAAAGAGTTTATATTACATCTCATTATTTAAAAAGATTTTATAAAATAAAACATGGAAAAATATTTTATAAAATAAAATATGGAAAAATCATTATGAGATGTAATATAAAAAAATACGGAAGAAAATAGATTTTATATTACATCTCATTAATATAAATTTAAATGTAAAACTTACATTTAAAATATATAGATTATGTTAATATAAAATCTATTTTATAAAATCCTCTACCAAAAAAACAAATATTTATATTAATAAATGAGTATCTATTCCACAAATAGATGATTATATGAGATAATGTGCTTGAAAAGGTTGTACCAAAGCATTAAGAAATTGTAAATTAAGTAATTGGCTTTAATTAGTTGTAACTTGTGCTTAAAATGTTGTAATTAAGAGTTTTTATGTCGTTTTTATAATATAGTATAGATTATATATCATCAAAACCAATATTGTTCTTAAATCAAGCTTACCAAAACCTAATTTGAACACCACATAAAATTTAATGCTCTTAACCAAGAGGAATCAATGAAGAGAGATGAAGAAACCTACCTCACAATAAATGAAATCGCCCAAATCAGTTCACAAGAGCAGAAAATAGGTTTTGAGTCGTGAAAATGGGTTTTAAAGGGGTCTGGGCCCGACCACGACCTTGCCCCGCGATTGTGACATTTGTCACAATCGCCCGCTAACACAACCCCGCGGTATAGATTCCACGATAGTGCCCCGCGAGAGTGACCCTTGTCACAATCGCGGGCACTATCGCCACCTCATCCCGAGTCTCGGTACAAACCTCGCGATAGTGCCCCGCAAGAGTGACTCTTGTCACAATCGCGGGCACAATCGCCCCGCGAGTACCAAGGCCCAAATTTCACAGATTTTGACCCGACAAGCCCACGATCCAGAATCTAAGCCTAACGATAAAATAGAACATGACCGGTTTAACAGTTTAAGATAAGATGATGCACGAGATGAGATCGTACCAAAATACGGGTGTTACACTAGATATAGTTCATTCTTCATGGACTTTAACGAGGAACCACCTAGGCATAGCTTATTGTTGAAACAAATTCCAGAAATCTTTCATCCATACATCACGAATATACAAGATGTAAGGGGTGAAGGGAATTGTGGTTTCCGATCAATAGCTGTTTGTCTCGGGTATGACGAAGACCAATGGCCCTATGTTCGTCATGAATTATTAGACGAGTTAATGAGTTCATATGCGGCATAATCTAGAGTTTTCTATAGAATCGATGAAATACTTACTTCGTTGTCTTTTTGGGAATCGCCAGCACCTGAGCAACACTGGATGACTATGCCTGAGACATGTATATTGATAGCCAACATGTTTGGTGTGATCCTTCACCTTTTATCCAATGGAGGCTCTATGACTTGTTTTCCTCTTTGGAAAGGTCCCTAAGAGTTTCAATACCATCGGGTCCTTACAATTTCACACGTAAACAACAATCATTATGTGATGGTCCAGTTAGAAGGAGAGTACCCAATGCCTCCCATTTCAGCATTATGGACCCGTAACAAAATCCCGTCAGCAGTTGGATGACAAACCACACACACACACACATATATATATGTCACGTCTAGAATTCTATAAGAAACTCAAACCAACTCAAAAAACTTTTGTAAATATAGCAGATTAGTTGTTCAAAATTAATTTTTATATTTACTAATCATGTTATGTTTTGGAACAAGATTTTATTATGAAACTATATTTATTATGTTGAATATTTTTTATTTTCATTTATAGTTATTCTTTTTATATTTTTTGTTTCTTTGTATTAAAATTTAAGATTAAATTAATATGTTTTTCTAAAAGAAAAATACATACACAAAGAATTAAAAAGAATTAAAAAATTAATTATTTGTATTGATATATATATATATATATATATAGTATACTAATAATAATTATACAATTATTATATACTCAAAATAATATATTAAAGAAAAATTAATAAAGATAGATGAAAGAGAATATAATAATAATTAGTAATAAGGTCAATATCATTATAATAGAAATGATTACATAAAACTTATAACCTAGACATATAGACTAAGATGTATATGGCAACGGGTTTTTCCATTTGCATCCTAGTCTATATTAAAGTTAAAAAGTCAATGTTAACATGATGTCTATTGGTTCAAAAATAACCCATCAATGTAATTTCCAAGAGTAAAGGGGTTGGATACCTCCTCTATCAGACGCGTTTTAAAACCGTGAGTCTAAGTGTGTGGACAAAGCGGACAATATCTGGTACGGTTGGTCCGGGATGTTACAGATGGTATCAGAGCCGGGAAGCGGACTGATGTGCCAGCGAGGACGTTGGGCTCCCAATGGGGTGGATTGTAAGATCCCACATCGATTAGGGAGGGGAACTAAGGTTGCCATATAAAGGGACTGAATACCTCCTCTACCAGACACGTTTTAAAACCGTTAGTCCAGGTGTGTGGACAAAACGGACAATATATGGTACGGTTGGCCCGGGATGTTACATGTTGATGATCTTAGGGATTTATGTTGATGATCATGGGGTAGTGCATTGGACAGGTTTATTGTTGTTGGGAGTGTTTTAATTGTTTATATAGTTTATCATATTTATCAAACAAGTTTATCTTGGGGTAGTGCATTAGACCTGTTTGGTTTTTGTTCCTCCGTTTGTTCAGATCTGGATTTGTGAGAAAAGCTTCAACTGTTTATGGATGATTTTTACTCTTAGTTTTATGGGTATTATGTATCGGTTTTTATCAACTTTGCACCTTATAATAGGTACCAAAGCTGAAGACTCGAATGCATCTGGAGACCCATTGGCCCAAATGTCAAAAGGAGGAGTTGTTATCATGGTATGTAGGAGTAGAACTTGTGGAAGAAAGGTGATCATTGGACCTCAAAGTACCCCTATAAGGATCTTGCCCAAGGAATTTTGCTTTTTGTTTTTAACGAGGTGGGATTAATGCCCGTGCGTTGCTGCGGATGGAAAAAAATATTAAGACCATAAATTTGAACATCACCAATTATGAGAACAAAACATTTTGTGTCTGTTAGCAGCATCACTATAATTTACAAAATGCCCTATGAGAATGATGTGTGTGTATGATAGAAAGCGAAAATAAATTGGCAAATGGTACATTACATCATTAAACTTAAAAAAAAGTTACATTGTTATTAAACCTAAATTAAATTATAATAAAAATATGAATTAAACAAATTTTACATAGGTTTTGGGTTGGAGAAGACACAGTGATTGAGATGCGATGCATGTTAAGGGATCTTTATTTTATGCTTATATAATAAAAATAATTTTTATAATATAACTTTTATTTATTTAAATTAGAAAATGAAAAGGTTATAAATGATCGAAATGTCATTTACTTAACGGTCAGGAACTAACAACTTTTAGTTTCGAGGACCAAAACGTTACGCAAATGCAAAATCGAAAGTCTATTTTGGAATCAACAAATTATGGGGACTAAATCCAAGAGGAAAATAAAACTATAGGGACCAAATCTGTAACTCTACAAACATAGAAAAAAAAATTAAAAGCTCAAGGACCAAATCTGTAAGTTACTAAAAACCTGAAGGACCAAAGCTGTAAATTAATGTATTGAAGGGTATTTTTGTAATTTAACTTTCCTGGTAAATGTTAGTACTATAATAGCTTTGTGAATATCAAATTTACAACACTAGTGGCAACCCCGTGCGTTGCACGGTAGCGATAATTTTTTTTAAAGAAGTACTTGACTGAGTTAAAATAGAACATAATTTCTTGCTTAATAATTAATGAGATATAATTTAAAATGAAGAATGTATTTTCATAAGTGGTTTATTTTCACGTATTGATAACCTTTTATTGTTACGAAGAGTTTGACACGTATTGACATTAACTTTTTTGTTATGTTATTTAGAATGAAACAACATGTCATACACCCATATCATTATTGTTGTTACGAAAGTTTTGAGGAATCACCGTCTGGCTCAAATTTGAGTTTGATAATTTTAAAGTTTTAACTTAAAAAATGTTGCTTATTATTTTAATGACTCAAACTTGTAATGCGCTAATATGATATCCAACTTGATTCGTTCCAAAAGTTCGTTTGATGCTCTTGAGTTTATATATAAGGTGTCATATAATAAAAACACTCTAACAAACATGTTGACATTAAGTTTTAAACTTAAGGCCTAAAGTAGATGTATAGATTTTTTGAAAAATTATTGTTGGCCAATATATTTAGTCAAACCTATTTTTAAAATTTTCAAGCCAACTTCTACTCATATATAACCATCTATTTTTAAATTTTATCATCTTCATAGTAATGTGGGATAATTTAACCAAACCATAATTTAACGTTTAATAATACTCAAACTTGGTTAGGCCACATCATCAGTTGTGGCGATAATTATTTCAGGAAATATATGTATCGAGATAAGATATATAAAACATAATTCGTCAGTTAACAGTTAATTGAATACAATATAAAATAATTGATGTGTTTCAATGAGTGGTTAATTTGTGTGTATATATATACAATTTTTTTTTGGAAAATGAGAGTTAGCAGCCAATATCAACCCTCTCTTCCAAATCCTACTTTCTTGCTAATTTATTATGGGATTTCAATCGTGAGGTAAAACATATTTTTCCAACTAAAATTTTGATTATCAAAATCAACCCTTGTTTCTTACAGTCATCTTCATTCTCCAATCTTGCACCTTGCATCAAGGTGGGATAATTAAACTACAACACAATGCAATATTTTAGAATACTGAAATCTCACAATGTCATCTCATTATTTATGGTTGTTCTTTTTTATATAAATAAAGTCACATAAAGATTAATATTTTATAAATTTTGATTTTTAGCGAAAGAGGTCGACTAAAATGAGACAACCACATAGGTTGCCATAAACTTTTAAATTTGTAAGTCATCTTATCCACATTTTCTTTTGTTTACCTCATCTTCCAAATTTATTATCTTTACGTTGATGTGGATTAACCAAATAAGACAACTCATGCACCTTTTATATACTAACCTCTTCTTTCAAATTTATCTTTTTTTTACCGATGTGGGATAAATAAATAAGACATTTCATCCAGCTTTTATATACTAAAATCTTCTTCCAAATCTATTGTCTTTATGTTGATGTGGGACAATCAAATAAGATATCTCATTCAACTTTTACATACTCATCCATTCTTCCAAATTTATTTTCTTTCTATCAATGTGGAATAACCAAATAACATCACAATTCAAGATTTGAGAATACTTAAATCTTCTTGTGACTTGTGAGAAAATAAAAAGACATTAAGGTTCAACATTGATAATATTGTATAAATTGATGAAATATGATGATTTGTATACATTTGTCTATCGATTTATTTGCTTATATAAATGGGTATTTTTAACAAAAATAGGGGTCGGCCAAAAAGAATATTTAGCCAAGTAATCCTTTAATTTATCAAAATCTAAATCTCTGTGTTTCTACAGGTATATCTTAATTCTCCAATCTTATATTCACTCATCAATGTGAGATGTGTAAAACACCACCACAATATAGTAGTATTTGAGAATACTCGTATCTCATATCAAATCCAAATGTCCTCGTTTCTTATAGGTACCTACATTACTCAAATCTCACAATGTCATATCATTCTCTATGGTTCTTTCTTTTATATAAATATATATATACATAAATATATATATATATTGATGATTCTTATTTGAGGCGTGTCATTTCTCTTGGGTAATTTTACTTATATATATTAGATTTCTTAATCCACATCATGATATGTCATTTTGTCTTGTTTTTCATTTTATGTATACAAAGACAAAAAAATATAAAAAATAAACAAATTAAATTAAATAAGTATATCTTATTAGTTGTAATACAATATATATCAACACCAATAAATTTGTAACTAAATATCAACTTTTTAATCCAAAATGGATTAAAACAAATCATAAATCATATAAAAAAAGTTGGCATACTTTTCCTTTTATAACCATCTTCATGTTCCAACATTTCATCTTTCTATCAATGTAGGATAGCCAAAGTTAACCACAATCCAATATTTTAGAATTCTCAATCCACATTGTACCATGTCATTTATCTTGGTTTTTGCTTTTATATATTTAAAGATAAAGATAGTTGCAATACAATATATAATATATATTCAACATCAACAAACTTGTAACTAAAAATAAACTCTTTAATCCAAAATAGATTAAAACAAATCATAGGTCATGTCAAAAAAGTTGGCATTCTTCTCTTTTTATAACCAACTTCATGTTCCAATATTTCATTATTCTATCAATGTGGGATGACCAAAGTTAACCACAATCCAATATTTTAGAATTCTCAATCCATATTGTGCCATGTCATTTCTCTTAGTTTTTGCTTATATATATATAAAGATAAATATGTATAAAAATAAAGATAGTTGTAATACAATATATAATATATATATTCAACATCAACAAATTTGTAACTAAAAATAAACTCTTTAATCCAAAATAGATTAAAACAAATCATAGGTCATGTCAAAAAAGTTGACATTTTTCTCTTTTTATAACTAACTTCATGTTCCAACATTTCATTATTCTATCAATGTGGGATGACCAAAGTTAACCACAATCCAATATTTTAGAATTCTCAATCCTCATTGTACCATGTCATTTCTCTTGGTTTTTGTTTTTATATATATAAAGATTTGGGTTTGATCTGCATTAGTTGGAAGCACAAATTTTTGATATTTGTGGTTTATCTAGGGGTTTGGTGTGATCGAGTAGTTTTTTGGTATCATATTATTAACTAGATTTGGATGGTTCCATATGTGATTGAGTAGATGTACATGAACAATGATGCAAGCTTAATAGGATTTGAATGTAAAACAATATTGATTTTAATTGTTACTAGAAGTGAACTCGCGCAATGCCGCTAGATACATCGCGATTTTAATGTTTCGTTTTATTTTCTATTTTTTGTCGATTTACATTACGATTTTGGTTGGTTGTGAGAGATTGATAATGATTTTTTTTATATAAATTTGTTTAATTTAGACTTAATAATATAATGTAATTTATTTTGGTTTAAAAATATAATTTTTTTTATAAAATATTTTGTTAGATTTTTTTAATTATATTTTATATTTTTATATTTAAAATTTGATTTTTATTCTATATTTAATTATGCTGAGAGTTATTTTAGGGGAGTTAAAGTGGGAAATGATTTTAGGAGAGTTAAAATGGTTAGAGATAATGATTGAAAATTAATAAATAGCATTAAGTGTAGTACATACAGCTTTAATAGTTGTTTTTTAAGTAATTAGCATTAAATAGCTGTACATTAAGCTTTAAGACTTGTTTTTAAGAGTTTTTTATGTCATCTTTATAATATAGTATAGATGAAACTTTGTTCATATTAGACGTAAATTTTGTAATGATGATAAATAAACAGATGGAATTGTATAAATAATATAAAATCCACATTATAATAATATTCTGAAGGGTAAAATAGACAATTATTCAGATTCAGACATTTACCAGTTTACAAAAACAAACAGTCTTATTATTCAGATTTCAGACTTCAGCACCACCTCTTATTAATCAGAAGTGAAATCAGACTTCAGCACCACTTAAAAAACAAACGCCACCTAAGAAAGAAAACAAATGAAAATAAACAATAAAGTAAACACAGTCCCATATATAATTGAAATAACAATGTAAATGTAATAACTTATTATTGTACCAAACACTTAGGGGTTGTCACTTTCCTTACTGGATGAAAATAGTAAGGACTAAAATTTTTACCTGATAAGAGCGATTATAAGGACCAAGAGTCTTACCATGTTAAGAGTAATGACAAACATTGAGAGTCTTATCCTAAGCAAGGGTGATGACACTTAACTGATCAACACTTACCAAATAAATTATTGCATATGATACCGTTTTGATGAACTAGAATTTTACCTGGCAAGACAAGTGACAATTTTAACTCTTATCGGTAAACGATTATTGGGTATGCGTTAGGTAAACGACTCTTAACTACCATGTTTTCTTTTCAAAAAAATGATAGAATCTATTGTTCTTTAAAATAAAGGAGATCAGAAGATAAATGAAAATTGAAAAACATAGAAAACATGAATTAGGTACACGAGAGGAGGGAAAAGTATATCAAAGTGCAAAATGAAGGTATATTTTTAGAAAAGTGCAACGTTTGAGTATATTTTCTTGAAGCTCGCAGCCTGAGCATAGAAACTGAAATTTCACAATACAAATTAAAAAATGAAAGGAAATGTGTATAGTTGGACTTGGGATAAAGTTTCCCACTTAGGCTATGTTTGATAAACTAGCTGATAAGTTAGCTGGTAGCTGATAAGCTAGCTTTCCAATAAGCTAACTTATAAGCTAGTTTATGGTCATCCAAATATGTACAAAAAAAAAGGTAGCTTATAAGGTAGTTTTTTTTGCCAAACAATGTCTTAGATTAAAATCTTCCGCGCCACATCTTTATAGTTTTTCACTACAACTAAGTTTTAACAAAACTTTACGATAAAATACACTCCAATCTCCATAGCAACATATTTTGAATAAGATGTCAATTCCAGCTACAGTTTCATTAGATATCTTACAACTAGAATCCCTCCTTTTTTTCCGATCCAGTTCCTCCACCACTGCAAACCCAGTTATGAAGACATGTTTATATTCAGGTCATTTAATGATGAATTTACACTTGAGATCATGTGAGACCAAACTGTTTCTATAACACCTATGAGACAACAAAATAACACTGAACCTTTAAAGCAAAACACCGCGAAGGTCTTTTTTTTTACCATCAGAGTGTTCTTGCTATGAAAAGTTCAATGTATTTTTATACCTTTACAACTAGTCTCAAGAAAATATGTTGGTCTCATGGTAACCCAACTCTATTACTTTAAATCAGAAAAGTCTTGGGAAAACCTATTTCTAGATTCTAACTACCACCAAGAAATTTCCACCCACTATTGGAAAAAGATGTGAAGAATGGATGTTATTATTCCTTTAGGCAGCAGGACCAAGGACATAATAAAAGCACAGAATATAAACAACATATTTATGAAACAAAATTATTTGATGGCAGAAGGTGGTACAGCTTTTCTAGGTTACCCACCATTTGAATCATTGCTTTCCTTTTTTTCTTGCTTTTTACCTTTGCAAGACTACCTGTACCAGGGCCCACCATCCAACATAGGATTCTTTTGCTACATATGCTCCATGATTATTGCCATTTCAATAAAGACATGGATCTTGCAACATACATTCAGAAATTAGGGTGCCTAGTTTGGTATGTATGAAAAAAACAAGACAGAATTGACCGGGACAAAAATGCAAGGAAATGAGACAAGATAAGTAAATTACTAAACTACCCATTTGAAATTAAAATCTTAAAAACTTTCACAATTCTTTCACTCGCGTACCTTATTCTCGCAAGTCCAATCCCGTACCCTTAAAGGCCAACAACATTAACCCATTGCTGAGTTGAGTAGACTACACCAAATGTTAGATGGGTCCCTTCAGTAAGTTGTATATTTTTGGGAGCAACAATGGTTTATTCTTACTCCATTTGTGTATATAAAACACAATTTTCCTCTATATTTTTAAAATACAAATTGTTCATAAAAGGAGGGGGAAATTAATATATGTGTTTTACTTGTTTCAGCAGAATCCTGCACATTGATTGGGATAATAGAATTAATGAAGCATTTGAAGAAGTGACTTCCTTGGCGACAACACGAGTACCTGCTCAAGAATTTGATATCTGATAAAACTTGATCAACTCTGTTTTGACCTCACCCACTCGACAAAGTTGTCAAGGATCAACGGCCAAGCAAGTTCCTCATCATAATTGTTGAAATCTGGGAAACTTATCTGCAAAACAAGATATTTTTTAATACCAAAGTATTCAAAGCATCTCCAACAGATTCTTCATTTTGGAGTTTTTAACCTATTTTTTTCTCCAACATGTCCTTAAAAACATATTCCAAAATAAAGAAAGTACAAGAGAGATTATAAAAATCTCCAAATTTGGAGAACTCTCCAATATTTCTCGCTGAAGAGATAAATGATGTTTTGTCATTCCCACCAATGAAGTTAAATGCATTATCATTTCACTTAAAATTTTATTTGAAAAATTGTTGGGATATTAAATTTATTGAATATTTTAATAATAATTGATGTTGAAATCTCCAAAATGAAGAAAGTGTTAGTTTAATGCAATTTTTTTAAGATTTTAACTCTTGCTTCTCCATTTTGAAGAAAAATTAGAGAATCAGTTGGAGATGCTCTCAGATAATCACAAGACACTAGAGTTCTACAATTCTTTAAAAATCCATTAGCAAGAGAAACAATTGATCAAGGTTGGTGAATCACAAGAGAAAATGGTAACCAAATGTCTGATTACCTCGTTGCAAAATCTGTAGAACCCCATCCATTGATCCATGTTAATGACCTTGTAATCAATCTGTGTCTGCAAAATGGCCCAAAGATCGAATATGTATAATGGTTCATAATTTCATATCTGCTACTTGGCTTCATTCTGATATTAATCCACCATCTCTTTTTCATGAAGTATATATTCTATATATGGCAAAACTCACACACACTCCTCATCTTTGGTGAGGTTTGAACCCTTGACCTCCATGGAGGTTGGGCTCTACCCATAACCCGGGTCCCACTGGGCCAATGACCCTTTGGTTTCATTCACCATCTTCTTGTTCTCTTATTTTCTTAATCATCTTTGTGTCAGTTTTTTTGTGTGTTAATAGAATGAAAAACATGACAGTTTGGAATCATCAAGACATATTAGCTGCTTAAGAACAAACGGGGTCTTCAGGCTTACCCTTATATATTGAATGAACAAATCCACCTGATGAGGGAACTGCGACCCCAAAACAAGCTCCAATAATTCGCATATGCTCTCAATATCTATGCTCTTCTGCTTTTCCTCTACATAAGCATAAAAACAATACTGATAAGCAACTGAAATCGGAGAACCGAACAAGTTCAAAGTTATATAACGTTGGACTATAAGCTGCCATAGGTTTACTATACCTGTTAGGCAATATCGAAATGAATAAGAATAAAACTCCACATAATTTGATGGCCTGCGGACCTTTTAAAGGAAAGATATAGGACAAACAGTCAAACAATCCAAGCATCCTTCTCATTATATCCAAAAAAAAGACTAAAAAAATGAACTAGTATGCAAAAATACCTCGTTCTCCAGCTCAGGAAGTGCCTTCTTTAATTTTATTATAGTATCAGCCCGTAATGCTTTAAGTCCTCTTCGCCACTCCTCCTGTAAAGAATGAGCAAAAGAACAGGAATTTTGAAGGTTATTACATCAGGAGATATATTCCTATCGATTCAAGGCTTCCATTCATCATCACCCATTTTCACATTTTAACCATGGTTCATTCTCGATGAAAAAGTGGAGTAAAAGAAAATATAAAGAAATTTTGAAACATTATCATACATATACTAGACCATAATAATATTAGAGAAGTAGAACACTGACATCAGGAAAAAATTGTGGTATGGACCTGCGGTCAATAAATTCATTACAATTATCATAAGTTGCATATGCTACATTTATATCTCAGGTGAAACATACAACTATGATAGCAGTGATCTAATATTGTGTCAAGAAACAAGATTCGTTTCATGTCATGCTACTATTTAGGTCCAAAAGGCTACTTTTGTAGTTTTATATTACCAGGGTGAAGTATCCCTGCCTTTCAGCCTGCATTTTCCTGAAAGTTATCAACCAATCAGTAATGAAAGTGACAGAATATATGATAAATATAAGGTGTTGTAGTCAAATGAAAATGGCTGCAATGGAACTTACCAAGCAAGCATTAATATCCGTACATCCGTATGTTCAACTTCCAGGTCAGAACAGAGATACTCTATTCCTTCTGGGCTGTTCACAGAAACATGAATGTATTTAGAGATCATGAAGCAAAATGACAATCAAAAAAAGGAAAAAAAATAAGCAGCAGCAAAGATTACCAACCCAAACAAAGAGACCTAAGCTTAATGTAGATTCTACTGCCACAAATTTAATCATCAAAATAAATAGATTGCACTTACTCAATCATACCAGAAGAGTCATTCGCATATGAATAAAATAGCTGATCAATACGTTCCAGCTCCTTGGTTGCGGCTTTACCTGAAGCTGAAGAAAAAGGTCAACTCCAGAAGTGAAACTCAATAAGGTCTGAATATGACTTTGAGAAGGTAGTGTGGGAGGTTTGGAACAGGAGAAACAATACTAGTTCCAGCAACAAATACATTGCTGATCCAAAGCATGCTATGAACATAAAAAGCAATCATGTACTTTATGTTATTACATAGCACTGGACCTGATTGTCAAAGAAGAAAAAACCTATTCTCCCACGTAGAATTATAACTTCTAGGTTGAGAATACATACAATTTTTAAATGCTATATATATTCACCAACTTCTCATTTATTGAACCGTTGGCAAAGGAGAAAATTTAAAATTTGGGTGACAATGACAAAGGGACAAACAAAGCATCCTTTTGTGGGTAGAGTAGATATCACTCCATAGATGTGGCAATGGTGAAGGTAAGCCAATATATCACTGTTAATGAGGATGTTGTGGATCTACCCGCTCTACACTTCTTTACTTAAAAAATCCTAAAACCTTCATCAAGGAATGCCAAAAAACGCCTCCAGGGAAGCAGGGACCAATTAGAACACACAAGGACAAACCAAAAGACACAACAAACCAAGTACATGCACCCTTTGCAAAGCAGCTAGTTTATGTAGTTACAATTAACTAAATCTTAATTAAGATTATTTGTTGTGTTGTCTCTTATAACTATTGTGGTTGCCTTGTATTAGGCTTCCAAAAGTTTTTTCTTGAAGATTATCTCAATCCACATCTATGGATATCACAATTTATGAATCTGACAGCTTCTTATCAACTGGAAATCATCAAGAAACATAATCTTCATACAACAAACCTGGAAGAGGAGAAGAACTACTTTTGCATCATGTTAAGGAAACATGTATTCATAGATGTTTAGAAGGGTGACCCCATGTACCAAGGCTCCTTGGCTTTGAGAGGGTTGAGAAGGGAAAGCAGTTCCCATGACTCAAACATATGACGTCGCAGTCACAAAGAAGTAAGTTTACCAGTTAATAGTTTGCCTCATGTTATCCATTTAGCTTAAACACATATATATAAAAAAGTAAAAAGCTGCAAAAAGTTCATCCACAGGCCCGAGAAACAAAATTGATTTGTGCTATTGTCAGTCCAAGCCTTTTGCCACTGCACAAAGCTTTGCCAACCAATATTATTGTTTCTTGACTCTTGTATATGCTAAAGATTGGAACCAACATCACAACCTGTAACTCAATCTTATAACTATATAAGCTAATTATGTGAATATACTCTACTATGGTGCTACCTCTTAATATCTCTTCTCACTGATGATCTATATAAAAACAAAACTTGATCTCATAAAACTTCACCGAACCTGATTCCTATTTAACAAGAGGCTCTTAAATATATTATATTGTTTCAAGTTAATCTTGCTTGACAAAAAAAAATTGGATTCCAACATTCTTCATATCCCACCAATTATCTCAGTCTCCACCCTCGTTTTCTTCAAAATAGGCAATAACTATTCATAAACTAATAAGAAATAAGACATCATGTTTGATCTAACAGTATCCAAATCTAACTCCTAAGAAAGGCAAATATTTCTCAGATTACTAATACACAGGTACAGCAAGATTATCACCTAATGTTCAGATCACAAACAAATAAAAGGTACAGAAGTATCTCTTTCAACTAGTGAATATCACTGCTACCCTTCGTCGACTACAGATGCAAGTAAAATTCCATACCCCTTCATATCTTTGTACAAATCTTCTTTCCAGGTATAGACGGATGTTAATTGACACAAAATCAAACCTATTGGTTCGTGGTATTGTTGAAATACCATTCCTATCCTTTACTGCTCAGTCAGCATCAAAAAGGTCAGCTGACCTCCCTTTCTTCTAAGATATATCGATCAGAAACATGAATACAATTAAGATAAAAGTTTGGACAAAAAGATTTAAATTCTTCATGGTTATCTCATACTAGCATGTATATAGTGATAACATGACTATTTAAGTAATAGATTGAGCTTAAAGCAGACCACGTTTACCAAATCTCAACAGAAGCACAGCTGTATATTTCATCCGTTGGTTACATATTTAGAATAATACTCTTTTTTTTTTTTTTTCTTGTTACTTTGCACACAAAGGCAGTAATTTATGATGTGAGATATGGTCAAAATAATTATATGAACAATTGAACACAAAAAATTCCTGTTAAAGAGCAACACATTAAATTTGGGACGACCAATGGGAATTGTGAGCTAGTCTAGCTAAAGTCTTCTACCAACGAAATTAACATTGATCCCTACCAAGTCCTCTTTTCTATATCCATCCATACGTCTTTAGAATAAACTATAATTATAATCGAAGAACAAAGCTACATTAACATTGATTTATAAGGCTATTACGGTTTTCTAAATTACCTCTAAGCTGGAGAACTGGCTAAAATTGTAAAAAACAGTAACATGCGCCTTGATTTTGCTTCGAATCGAACGAAATAATCAAATTAAAGTAAAAACTAACCTACCTATAGCGAAATTTGAAATCAATAAACAGAGAATTGATTAAATACCAGAGCGGAATAGATCCATGGCAGAAGAATTAGTGGAGGTCGTCGAATTAGCTGGGCCTTTCTTCGATGAAGCCCGACGCATCTTGAATAATATATATATTATCGAATTTCGAAGAATTAGGAAGAAAAATCAATGATGATGATGATGATGATGATGATGAAATTGAAGATGCGATAGGAAAGCGGTGACGAGTGTTGGAGAACGAGATGATCGGAAGGGGATCGGAGGAAGGATGTGCTGCGAACGGTTGACTGCTTAGATACGATGGTCGGTTGTGTTCAAGGTCTTGGATCCCTTATTGGAATGTTTCAACAAATTAATTTTATTTTTCTTTTTTTTTTTAATTTGTAACAGAATATGCAAACAGAGATGTACAAATCTTTTTTCAAAATATCTCAAACCATACGGTTTGTCCCTATTGAACTTTATGTCTACACTTTAACATTATAAAGTCAACAATAAAATGATCATAGTCCAAAAAAATAAAAAGTTTTAATACATCTAATTCTCAAATACATATCGCATATATTTCATAATTAAAAATATTCTAAGAAGTAAAAAAAATAAACTTTCAAACTAAATTAAACGTGTGAGTTGTGACGTGTCCAACCTTTTTCTTTCATCTCGATCCTTAAGTCATAACTCCCAATTGACTAATTGTTTATTCAAGTTCAAAAATAAAATATTACATAAAGTTATAAATAATTAAGTACTAAAAAGTAAAAAATAAAAAATATACAAAATATGTGGTGCGGTGCTGTTTGAACCACGGTTTCATAACTCAAAACCGCAAACTCAAGCGCATAGTGCGGTTTGGTAAAAATAAAAAAACTGCAAATCGCAAACCGCACTGCGAAAGTTTTAAACCGCACTTGCGGTGCGGTGTGGGCGGTTTGTGTGGTTTGCCGGTTTGGATGAACACCCTTATTAGACACGACCGGAGATCGATGGGTTTGAGGGAGACAAATAGAGAGGGTTGGATTATTTATGGGATATATTTTATATTAATTTGTTTGAGATGGCTTAACAGGACCATTTTGGTTTAATGATTAAGCCATAAAGAAAACATTTATGTATGGTTGGACGAATAAGCCATCCAAACCATTACTTGCAAGTAAACAACCCCGAGTGTAAAATTTATGGATTTAAATGACGTGAAACATAATATAACATGATGTCAAGTGTAACATCCCGATTTCGAAAAGGTATCGTTTCAAGTTAATACAGAAATCGGTATTTTAAGGAAAAAATAAGATATGGGATTTTGGACTTGAATCCTAGATTTCATAATCTTAATGGATAAAGGATTCAATTACGAGTCCAACGGTTCTTTCCGGAGCAAAATCGGAGCTATAACGAAAAAGTTACGGCCAAAAGAGTGAATAACGAAGAAACCGGACAAACAGTGCACGGGGCGAGTTGTGGCGCGACTTAGGCCGCCCCGTAACCCGCCCGGAGCCCTGTTCAAGCATAAAACCCATTCGGGCGACTTGTGGCGCGTCCTAGGCCGCCCGGTAACCCGCACAGAGCCTTGTTCGAGCTTAAAACCCGATTTTTCAGCCCTAGAACTTCATTTCTTCATATCTTCTTCATCACAACTCCGATTTTGGTGATTCAAGTTGCCATGGTTTTATTTTTGAGAGATATTCAAGGATTTATCAAGAGATTTAAAGTCTATTGTAGTATACATGAGTATTTTTGTGGTGGTAAGCTCCTCTCTCTCTCAATGTTAAGCTAGAGTTTGATGATTTCATCCTTTTTCCTTTCATCCGTCATCTTGGGTTTGATTTTGATGACTTGTGTGGTGAAGGTGATCTTGTAGATGTGTTGGATCTAAGATCTAGGGAGGTTTCTTGGTGGTTCAAGCCTTCATCAATGGTGATTCATGTTTTGGGGGTAAAACCTAGATTTAGCCTAAATCTAGCAAGGTGAGTTCAAGTTGATTTGTGAAAATGTTGTACATGCCAAAATGTCCATTTTAAAGTGTTTATGTGTTTTACATGAAATTATCAAATGTTGGGTTATTTGGTAATCTTTGATTATTTGAAGTATTTAACCTTATAAACTTTGTAAAACACCCACATTTGGAGTTTTTGGGCATTTTGATAAAGATGTCACAAATGAATATGTTTTGATGATTTATTGCATAAATAGATCTTTGGTTAAAGAAATACACTTTTAAATGTTTGTCGGGTTTTTATGCATCATTCATGAAAATGGATGTTTCGAAAAGTACGAAAATGTGAGTCCTTTGGTTTTGGGTCGTTCCCGACTTTGAAGAATATTTTAGAAATGGAAAACCCTTTTTGGTTTGGGTCGAAGGCCAATTGTGTTTTGAGAAATCAGTTTTGGGGAAAGATGTAAATTGGTTTATGTAACCATATTGGCTCTCGTATTTTAGCCAAACGTTTATTATGCCTTTTGGGGCTTGGTTTACACTCAAATGAGTCTTTGGAACATTTATTCAGTTTTGGTAGCTCGTTAAGGAGCCTTGAACGTACGGTGTACTTAGTTGTATCTTAATTGAGAGTTACATGTTTTGAATGCGTTAGTTCATTCTTTTGAGTCATGTAGCGTTTTAGACTGTAATGCATTGGATCCATAGGCATATGAGTCGGTTAGTTGGTTTAGTGGGGACCTTATCCCCGTGGGTGGTTGAACTCGATAACCACGTAACCTTTATTGAAGGGCTCGAGGTATATATCGTGGGTGGTTGAACTCGATGTCCGTTTGTAATCCAGTCTGGTTACTCATTGCGGAATTTAGTGTCCGCGTTTGAAGTCGAGTGAGTGGTCCCCAAGTCATGTTGTTATGTAAGCTTGCGGTGGTAGCTCGGTTTGGGAGCCGTATACGGAGCTAAGTCTTGTGGTGGTGCTCTTGGAGAGCCGGATACGGGGACTTGTGACTTTGTGGTGCAACTCATTAGAGAACGAGTAGACACTAGGATCAGTGGTGTCTTGAGGTGGTAGCTCAGATGAGCCGGATACGGGGAACCATGGTCTTATGTGAAACTCGAGAACATCGATAAGTGACCTAACTTTGTGTGTCCGCCACATTCGATGGAATTCGGGTATCCCTCGTCACCGAAAGGTGTTGTTTTTGGGTATTGAGTTTTATTATCCAAGTTTTTGGTGGCGTCTTGTGTAAATGGATTTTATCCTTGATTTATGGGTTGAGTATTATGCCCCACCCGTGTTTTGGGTGTTTCGGGATACAAAGTTTTAACCGCATTTTTATAAATGTAGAGTTCGATTTCTATTCGTATTTTGAGTGAGTTTTGGGTTGGAGTTTATTTACGAAAGAACGTTTTATATTGGGACCTTGTCCCCAAAGTAGTTTGGTTTTGAAAACGTTTGTATTGGTGTTTTGCCCAAAATGCATATTATTGGAAAACAAGTCGTTTTCATATTCAAAGCATATCTTTTGAAAGATTATGATTTAAATTGCATTACCTCTTTTCAAATATATCTTTATTCATATGGAAAACTCTTGAACTCACTAGGCGTTAGCCTAACCTTTTTATTTGTCGGCATGTGCAACAGGTTCCGGTTGGGAATAGCTCTAGTGACACTGGGCTAAGAGGAGTGCTAGTCGTGTGCTCAAAAGATGGATATCTTAGTGAAGTCTTCCGCACTTGTTTTCGGAAAGAACAGCTTATAGTTGGGATTAAGTAACACCGACTTTGGTCTAGTCCTTGTATAAGACATGAGTTTATATTTATTGAAGTTAAATAGAAAGTTTTATTTTGGAGAGTTATCTCTTACTTGATGAAATGTAGAAATTTTAATTAGTTGCTCTTACTAAATTTGAGGGTGTTACAAGTTGGTATCAGAGCTTAAGTTTGAGAGAATTAGGTATTGATTTTGGATGCCTAGACTTAAACTAGCGTAAATTTAAGTAATTGACCGTGAGATTGCACAATTAGACACTTTAAGATTGGATGATTCGAGGTGGTTGGAGTCACTAGGAATGGGAATCACGTCGAAAATGGCAAGAATGGTCATGTACAGTACGTTCATAATAGCACCTGGCCAGTGTTATGGTGAACCTACGAGTTACGTGTGTGTGCTTGAACTGCCTTGGTATGATAACCGTTGGGGTAGTGTAGCAATTTCTATATGGGTAGCCATTAGAAGAACTGATTATTTTAGTATTCGTTACTTGGAGTAACGGTAAACATGGTGATTGCATTAAGTGGACAGTTCCGAGTCGGGTTGATTAGTTGGATTAGAACCATAAACTTTTGAAACCAATGATATTTCGAGGAGAAATTATGAGGTGAATCTATGAAATCCTTAACCTTCGCTTTAAGATGTTGAGCATCTGGATGACGATAGTGTAACTAAGAAATCGAGGAGTGTGGTTTCAAAGTGTTGAGTGTTGATCAAATTCATGCATGAATTGTATTTCTGGAATAAATTACATTAATTATTTCTCATGTTTCTAAATCGTCATGTGGGTTAAATTACAAATCTTGAAGCAATGTTTTAGCACACACAAGGTTTTGAACCATGATTTCGTGCTTGTACAAAATTGTTTTATGACATGAGGTTTCAAAATGTTGTTGAAGATTTTCTTTATTCATATTGTTGTCCAACGTTATTTAGAGTTTTGCGATATGCGTATTTTGTTGTTGTTTGGGGACTTGGATTAGTAACTGCGGTTTACGACTTTAACATTGGATCTCCTCCACGTAGGGGTGCTCACGGGTTGGGTTGTCCAGGTTGAAGGCACTTGAACAACCCAACCCAATGTTTGCGGTTTGGAAAATCTCAACCCAACCCAACCCAATCAAAAGTGCAAGCCAACCCAACCCAAACCGTGCGGGTTGAGTTAGGTTGGTCGGTTTGAAACTTTAATACATTATTTTACAATCTAACTAAGTCAATCCGTTTAAAAAAACTAAAATCAAAATGGAAATATAAAAATAAGACTAATAAGAGGAGAATAGTAGAAGAAAAATATTTCTTGCATTTTCATTCTATCGATATTAAAGATTTTTGGAGACTTGAATGTTAGATTCATACAATTTTATTGGCATGGTCTCGTAGAATGGTCTAAACTACGACTAAGATAGGAACACTTGAGAATTGATAGAAAGAAGAACCGTTAAAAGTCTAAAATCATTAATAATAAAAAAACGTACAAGTTTGGTCGGGTTGACGGGTTGATCGGGTTACTTTGGGCTCAACCCGTTTCCAACCCAATAGATGCAGTTTGAACAAAATTTGTATCGATTATGTATCGGGTTACCTCGGTTTGAGTTTTTTTGCGTTTTTTTCGGGTTGGGTTGGCCGGGTTGGTCGGAAATTTGAGCACCCCTACCTCCACGAATGTTAAGGTTTTGGACGAAAAGTTATCTCCCATTATCTTGGTGTTTGAGTTTTATTGAGAATTTTAATTCTTGCGATTTTGTGGATTTAATGGGGTGGCTTTAATGGCGTCAAGTGGTATCGTTTTCCTTGAGCTTTGTGTGAGTTGCATATAGCATGCATACATGTCCATTTGGAACTTCCGTCATAGTGTTGTAGCTAACACTTTAGCCCAATGAGAGCATATTATTATTTGTCTTTGAACTTGGAACCGACATAAATTATTTTATGTTTTAAACAAAGTGCATGCACATATCACCTTACTCGTTTTGCGAAATAACGTCCGCATGTAAGTTTTGTTGCGGAATTCTTGAGAGTTTGATATTATGAAATGTTGTTTTGGGTTTGCAAGCACTTTATTTGTACGGCCTAAAGTTTGGAGTCAAGCTAAATTACTCTTACGTTTGATCAAATTGCATGCATATGTCTTTACTAAGCTTTAGGGAATTTTATTTCATGACATTACATGGTTAAATGTGAACTCTTGGGATTTGATTTAGTAAATATCCCCTTCTGCAGTTTTGTACAAACGTTTTGTTATACACTGTTTCAGTACATAAAACTACTTTTAATACGTGACTCAAATTTATACATGTTGGGAACGCATCGGTTCCTTTGAAAAAGGTTGTTAAAATATTTTTCATTGGTGTCAGTGTTACCTTGATTATCGATCAAATATTTTCGGAAATAGTTTTACGCGTGTGGCGGATGCGACCACTTTGTACACATACCGAGTAAAAGGTAGTAGATTTTGTTCGTACGATTAATCATTATAAAGCTTTTACATTTAGAGGTTCTATAAAATTTTAAATTGGCATAGTAGTTTGAAAAACCTTGAACTCAGTAGAGCTGTAGATGTAAGCCCTCTTGTGATAGAGGTCGAGATTTAAGGACTAAAGGATTCCTCGGGGTTTGAAGCGTTAGAGGACCTGTCTTATGGTTAATTTTGAATCTTTGGACTTCAGCTCATGAACTAGTTCATGCAGAAGTATTTGAGGGCTGAGGCGTTAGACTTATTCCCTCCCAGTTAATTAAGTGATGATCTTTATGCTTCGATAAATCTTCGGGTTAAAACCATGTACGGTTGTTTGGGTTTGGTTGGTTTTGAAATTGTGGGTCATTGGTACAATGGTATTCTAGGTGTTGGTGGTGTACTATCTTGATGAGTATTCGTGAATATTGATGAGGTTATGGCTGGTGTAACACCCTTAAATATGAAGATAACAACTTATAAAAATTTTCTAAATACATCAATAAATACTTCGAACTACAACATAAATTGAGAATTAACTTCAATGCTCACGTTCATCCTATACATACACTCTATGAAAAAGGCGGGTGTTACTAAACCCAATAACAATTACTAACTCCAACCTGCGAAAGACTTCACCGACTACTCACTCTTGTAAGGCTAAGGCTCAACTCTCCAAAGCACTGCTAGAACTGAACCCCCGGAAGGAACCTGATGCACATGCCGACAAATAAAAAGATTATGCTTAAAGCCTAGTGAGCTCAAGAGTATTAACATGAACGAATATATATTTAAAAGACAGGAAATAAGTTTTAAAGCAAGACCCTTCGAAATATTATACTTCAAAATGGAAACGACACATTTTCCCATAATATGCACTTTTAAAGAGAATGCACTTAAACACACATTTATTATAAAATGATGCAACCCGTAACTCGCCCAAACGGGATCATAGTTCGATACTCAAATGTGCTAAAATGTAAATAAAACTTCATAACTCAAAACACCCAAAACTCGGACGGAACATAATACTCGACCCTTAATTAACGGAAAACAATCCATATAAATATGATACGCCATTAAAACATGGAACCAAAACTTAATACTCACGCGACCATAAAATGGAATGAAATCCCAATATTAAAGCATGGACAATTAAATATCCAAAATACTGCGGGCCGACAACGGGGGTAAGCTAGGGTTTGATGATTTCATCCTTTTTCCTTTCATCCGTCATCTTGGGTTTGATTTTGATGACTTGTGTGGTGAAGGTGATCTTGTAGATGTGTTGGATCTAAGATCTAGGGAGGTTTCTTGGTGGTTCAAGCCTTTATCAATGGTGATTCAAGTTTTGGGGGTAAAACCTAGATTTAGCCTAAATCTAGCAAGGTGAGTTCAAGTTGATTGGGACACACCCCTAATGACATAAACGGAACACACCCTCCGGTATGAGCACAGGCGGGCCACACCCCCCGACTTTGAGCATAACACATTTATTACTATTTACGCATACATATCCACTTAAACAACAGTAATAGAAACATCTTAAATATTTAAATAAATCTCGCATGAAATTAATCATCAACATCATTTCAAAACTTGCAGATAACGTTATAAACATAACTTCTTCATCATGAAAGACTTTAATTCAGAAAACTCACCTTTGGTCCTTGCTTAAATTCGCGCTAACGATCTCACGACCTACGATAACATTGATATAATGGTAAGACACCCCACAGGTAAAACAACTAACGAAGGCTATCTCCTTCTCACTCTCTCTTGATCTTAAAGAGCGACCTTCTACAAGGAATCCACCAAAACCCACACTGGCATAAAGCCTCACCCGACCCTTCGCCTTCCGGTCGCCCGAATTCACATCCCCCGGGCCCCCGCCTCCCGGTCGCCCGGGTTCACAACTCCCGGGCTCTCCGCCCGGTATCACCATTGTAACACCCTTAATTCTCAAAATAACAACTAATTTAAAATTTTCTAAATACATCGATAATTGCTTCATCTACAATCACAATTTAAGATTTAATCTCAATACACATATTCATTCTATACATACAGTCTACGATAAGGACAGGTGCTACTAAAACCCAATAACAGTTATTATCTCCAACCCGCGGAAGACTTCACCGACTACTTACTCTTGTGTAAAGCTAAGGCTCAACTCTTCATAGAGCTGCTAGAATCCAAACCCCCAACTGGAACCTGATGCACATGCCGACAAATAAAAAGGTTAGGCTTAACGCCTAGTGAGCTCAAGAGTTTTCAACATATATAAATTAATCGTTTAAAAAGGAAGAATACAACTGAAATCATAATCTTTCAAAATAATATGCTTCAAATGTGAAACGACTCGTTTTTCCAATAATATGCATTTTAGACGAATGAGGCACCATAATAAACGTTTTCCAAACCGAACGGTGTTAAGAACTAAGACCCCAAAATAACACGTTCCTTCGTAAATTAATTTCAACATATAACTCACTCAAAAGGAGAAGAGAAAGCAGACTCCCAATTTATGAAACGTGGATAAAACTCTGCATCCCGAAACACCCAAAAACACTGGTGGGCATAATACTCAACTCATAACTCATGGAAAATAATCCATAAAATAAAAGATATACCATCGAAAACATGGGACTAAAATTCAATACTCACGCAACCATAAAATGGGATGAAACCCAATGTTAAAACACGGTCAATTAAATATCCAAAATACTACTGGCCGACAGCGGGGGATACCCGCATCCGTTGAGAGTGGAGGAACACAAAAGTATGCCACTCATACAATGTTAATCGTATGACACTTCACGACACGCAAGCCCAAATGTCCCTACGACTCCCTTCAAGCTACACCAAAAGAGACAACTGACCTTAGCGAATACTACCAAGAATACCACCAAAGGCTCGGTACAAGGGGGATACAACCATGGCATTGCCCCGACATGGCGGAGGCCCCAAACGCCCATCATGAACTACCCACCGTCACAATAACACAACCGGACTTAGCCCTCCTAGTGTACACTTGAAAGGATAAGATCATAAAACATGAGTCCCGGAGTCCAACCCCGTACCACCCACTTGACCATCAAATAAGACTGACTTACGTGCCTATGGATCCAATGCAACACAGTCTAATATTACATGACTACACATGAATGACCAACGTACCCACATGTAAATATCATTAATATGCAATAAGATGCATTAAGATGTAAATCGTAGATGAGACTCTACACTGAGCCACTAAAACTGGACAAATGTCCTCGAGACTCTTTTAAGTCAAAACCGAGCTAAAATGTTCTAAATACCGCTTGGCCAACAAATAACGATTCCCAAATAATAAAACACATTTAAATAGCGTTTATGCAGACGCATACCTCAAAGAGGTGATTAACCCAAAACTCGACCCGAATTGGGACATATCATTTTCCAAATGGTTTATGAACTCAAATACTTCAAAATGTCGTACGTCATAAATTAGACTTCACATGTACAGAAATCGTCGAAGATGCATAAATCATAGAATAGACTTTACTTGTACAAAATCACCAAGAATATGTAAATCATGCTATTTACTTGTTGAAATATTCAAAACCCAATATGAGCATTTTATGATATTAAAACAACCCAAGTTTACCAAATATGAAAAATTGTCAAAATACTCACACTTTGACGATTACCAAGTAAAACATATTTTTACTTCAAGTAATTTGTTGAGTAAATCTTTAATAAAGATGCTTTAACGATCTATCGTACGCATGTTAATCCTTTGGAGCGATTGTACTTTTAATGTGTGTTATGAAAAATGTCGACCTTGTGCTTTGGGACGTTTGAGAGAGTCAATGGGGTTATAAACTTGTTTGGAAAATGACTTGTTGGAATCTAAATGATGTTTGAGTGTATTCATGCATTTTTTGGAGCATGGATTTGCATAAACATGGTCGGTTGCATCTTAATGTGTATTTTAGCATATGGTCATTTGACTGGTTGAGCTTAAGGCTCGGTTTTCGGCTTGGTCGGGTCTTGGGAACTTTTGTCCGGTTTTAATAACTTAAAGTGGAGCTTTGGGTGTGAGTTTCATTTATTGCACTATATTTTGGAGAAAACATGTTTTGAGTGCGTGTGTCATTCAATGGGAGTCATGTATTTTAGACTGTAATGCATTTGGATCCATAGGCATGTAAGTCAGTCATATTTAAGGATGAGGAGTGTTGATATTCTCACCTTGGAAATTATACAGTGTTGGCATCTTTGTTGTCCCGATTGTCTGACGAAGATGAACCTTTATGGGTTGTACTTCGGGACCTTGGGTCTTGTGATTGGATGTCTAATTCTTGTGCACGAGGGTTAGACATCGGGAGTTATCAAGTAAGGAGTTGTGGCTCCTATCTTGAATGTTAAGGAGTAGGCACTAGGGGTCGAATGAGTACCTTGAGGATGAAACTCCACTAGAGACCGAACAGGCAATAAGATCGTGTATCCTTGAGGTTCGCTCGGCAGAGCAGGCAATGGGGGATACAGTGTTTTGCGACTTGAGATAAAATCAGACTGGAGGTGTAACTCGGCAGAGCAGGTGTTCGCGTTTTTTCGTGTCACACCTTTTTAAAATGCAAATAAGTAGATCTCGACGCAAGTATACATCTCAATCTACTACCATTTTTAACAAGTAATAATGGTACAAAGTACCGAATATCGATCCCACAGGGAAGCATGGAGAAGTCTCTCTCGAAAGTCGGGTCTGCAAAAGCGAGTTTCAGATGGCGAATTCGAAAACAATATTTTGGTTGGGGGTTTTGAGTAACAACTACTGAGAATTTAATTTAAAAAGAGCACAGGGTATAAAGTTCCATTGGGATGAATTTAATAATTAAATAAAAGACGAGATCGCATTCCATTGTTATCTCAGAGTCGATATTTTATGTAACTTAAAGAAGCCGTCACACAACGAACCAGTTGTCAGTTAATCAGTTGTATTTCGACATAAAATATAACTCTGATTTAAATAACTTTGGACAATCATGCGATACGATACACCCTTTATTCTCTTATCGGTCTCGGTCCCGACTTTACTTTTTACCCTGAACTAAGACGGTTAGCCCATCATCATTTTAAATCCTAATTTTAAAGATCGTAAAAGCAATTAAAGAAAATAGGAATTACGTCAACTACTTGTTAATTAATTTTAAAAGAAATGACTTTTCAACTACTTCTTGTAACTAGAATCTTTACTTGAACTAGTTGGTTAACTTACTTGAGAATGAATTGAAAATGAAACTACAAACACTATAATTAATTTAATTAATCCAACGACGTAAAAATAAAGTGGGAATTATAGAGTCAATTAATTTATCACTAATTAAAGGAAG
This sequence comes from Arctium lappa, assembly GCA_023525745.1. Lineage (NCBI taxonomy): Eukaryota > Viridiplantae > Streptophyta > Magnoliopsida > Asterales > Asteraceae > Arctium > Arctium lappa. The sequence goes on from CM042048.1 coordinate 149,718,778, forward strand.
TCGTGTTCAATTGTATCTTAAGTCCCTAAGTTACTTTGAGAGTCTTTATCAATTAACGTAACGTCCGGGATGGTTTTTAACACTTTGGAAACACGAAACAATTTTAATATTACAACAAACCGTGAACCAACCGAGGTTGGGAGTCCAAAATGATTAATCGGGCTTCCGGTTTGTTATAAAACTAAAATTGTAGTGAAACCAAATAAAAACCAAAAGGTTATCGAGCCTTAAGAGATGAGAAGAAGTTGCGAAAAAGTAGCGACAGATTAATACTTGAATTCAAACAATAATGTTGCATTAATTCTAACCAAAAGATGAGGTAGTTTGAATCGTGAGCCTTGGCTTAATGAGACAACCGTGAGCTTAAGGCTCACTTCCTTCAAACCACCCAAAATGTTACTTAGAACCTATGGAGCAACTAGAGACTAACTTGACTTCTATGAAAGAACAAGTGAAGATGGGATGGAATGAATTTACTAGCAACTAAGCATGATATTTATAGATGACATCCACCTTGGGGCCCAAATAAGCAAAATGGGGGCCCAAGGGAGTTTTAGGCTACTTAGCCCAAACTTTAAATCCAAGACTTGATAAATAGGCCTAAGCAAAAAGTAGTAGAAGCCCATAAATTTGTCCACCATCTTCACGAAAATCGGCCCAACAAAAAGATTGAAGTCTATGTTTCACGCTCGAAAAATCCACATGCCGGTTATGTTGACTTCAATCGGCCGTAATCCAATCCTACATCAAGCAAATATAATGAACTAAGAATTTTGTTGCATTTTCTATGTAAAAATGGTTCATTTTGAACCGAAAGAGATAAACATTAATTTAAACAACAAAACCGTAAAAAACAACCAAAAGACGCAATGGGAAAAAGGAAAAATAGCTCAAAATTATAAAAAGAGTATGAAAAATAGGGTAAATAAATTTACCCTATCACAACCCCAAATTCGAACCGTTGCTCGTCCTCGAGCAACTTTTATTAGAAAAATCAATTTTGAGCTAAAATTTATTAAAAAGAACCTCGTCTCCATACGACTATCAGACGCACAATTATGATTTATCTCAATTTGTTCAAAGCAAAAAGTGATAGCCTTTCATAAACTTATCATTCTCAATATGAATTTCCAAAAAAAACATATCAACCATAGGCTAGCCGAACATCTCCATGGTAAATTGGGATTGATGATGCAACAAAAACAAGGGCATTAGGCTTTTATTTTGCTTCTTCATTTCTCTAGATCGCGTTCGAACACACATTTTTTTTTGGTGTCTATGACACTTTTTGGAATGCCATGAAAACAAGAGTGAAGCTTTGCTTCTTTTTGTGCTTGGTTTTCATATTTGTGCATCCTTTATTCATTTTTTTTGTGTGAAGCTTTGCTTCTTTTTGGAGTTGTGTATGCACCGTAGATGACATGGTTTTGAATGAAATTGAGAGCCCATGTCATCCCCTCCCCAAAACTTGGAAAGGTTCGATGTCCTCATTGAACGAGAACATCAAAATTGGAGAGTGAAGATGGATGTTTGTAAGTGGTTTAAGTGCAATGATCCCAACAAAAAATGATTGTACCAAGGAGTTGAAATTCTAGTTCTAGTGATATATGGAAGAAAATCCATGTGAGAAATCCAAGTTAATCGTGACTAAAACTAATATGAACTCAAGAGATGAGAAGAAGTTGCGGCCCAAGAGATGGTATTTATAGATGACATCCACCTTGGGGCCCAAGTAAGCAAAATGGGGGCCCAAGGGAGTTTTAGGCTACTTAGCCCAAACTTTCAATCCAAGACTTGATAAATAGGCCCAAGCAAAAAGTAGTAGAAGCCCATGAATTTGTCCACCATCTTCACGAAAATCGGCCCAACAAAAAGATTGAAGTCTATGTTTCACGCTCGAAAAATCCGCATGCCGGTTATGTTGACTTCAATCGGTCGTAATCCAATCCTACATCAAGCAAATATAATGAACTAAGAATTTTGTTGCATTTTCTATGTAAAAATGGTTCATTTTGAACCGAAAGAGATAAACATTAATTTAAACAACAAAACCGTAAAAAAACAACCAAAAGACGCAATGGGAAAAAGGAAAAATAGCTCAAAATTATAAAAAGAGTATGAAAAATAGGGTAAATAAATTTACCCTATCAGCAGGCATTACAGTTACGATCTGAGGTGTGGTTCGACAACGTGGCTAGGTAGCTTAACTTTGTGTTCCGCCACATACTACGGAATCGGGTCTCCCCCGTCACCGGAAGGTGTTATTTGGGTATTAAATAGTATTATTTATTATCCATGTTTTCGGTGACATTTTGTATATACGGATTTTATTCGTGATTTATGGGCCGAGTATTATGCCCCCTGTGTTTGGGTGTTTCGAGAAATAAAGCCTTACCTATAATTTTATAAATTGGGAGTTTTAATTACTATTCACGTTTTGGGGTGAATTTGGGGTTGAAGTTGTTTTACTAAAGAATGTTTATGTTGGGTTGCTTGTTTTTTTAAGGTGTGTGCTATTGAAAAATGAGTCGTTTAATATTTAAAGTAAATCATTTTGAAAGAGAATGATTTAACTCGCATTCTTTCCTTTAACAAATATATTTGTTTCATGTTGAAAACTCTTGAACTCACTAGGCGTTAGCCTAACCTTTTTATTTGTCGACATGTGCATCAGGTTTGGTTGAGGATTGTTGCTAGCGACTTCGTGGTGAGATGAGTGCTAGTCCTGCACGAGAGAGAGAGAGAGTAGCTCGGTGAAGCCTTCCGCACTTATGGAGATAGCAGCTGTTATTGGGTTATAGTAACACCCGACTTTGAATTTGTCCCTATGTAAGATTTTATTTGTTTTATTGATGGATAATTCTAGAATCGTATTTTAAGTATGGACTTGTCAGATGAAGTTTCATCCATCTTTGAGGTATATTTGAAAATTTTAAATTAGTTGCTCTTTCCAAATTTGAGGGTGTTACAAGTTGGTATCAGATGATAAGTTTGAGAGAAATAGGTGTTAATTTTGGATGTCTAGACTCAAATTAGCGTTCCTCTAAGTGATTGAAAGTGAAATTGCACCATTAGATACCTTAAGATATGATATTTTAAGGTTGATTGAGTCGCTAGAAACGGGAAACTTGTCGATGATAGCAAGGATGATCATGTACGGTACGTTCATAATGGCACCTGACCAATGTTATGGTGAACCTACATGCTACATGTGTACACTTGGACTGCCTTGGTATGATGACCGTTGGGGTAGTGAGAAAATTTCTAAGCGAGTAACCGATAGAAGAATTGATGTTTGTAGCATTGTCATATTGGAGTGATGGTTAAGCACGATGGATACACTAAGTTGACCATTGTGGGTCAGAGCTGTTGGTCGAATTAGAACCATAGGCTTATTGAATTGGTTTTATTTCAAGAAGATATTGTAAGTTAATCAAATTAGTGTGGTTATCGCTTTAAGATGTTTGAGCATCCAGATGACGACAGGGTGACTAGAAAATTGAGAAGCGTGGTTCTATGATGTTGAGTGCCGACCAAAATTCATGCACGAAATTTAATTCTGAAATAAGTTTGCACCAATTACTTCTCATGTTTCCCGAATCATAAAGTGAAATATATTATGAGATTTTAGAAAAATGTTTAGCACACACCATATTTTGAAACCATGAGTTTAAACATGTATGAAAATGTTTTTTTGCTTGTGGTTGCAAACTTTTATTGAAAATCTATTCATCCCCGTGTCTCGTCTAACGCTATTTTCGAATGGAGTAATATCTGTGTTTATTGATATTTGGGGTATTGGGCAAGTAACTGCGAAATTATGACCTTGACATTGGATCTCCTCCACGTATGTTAAGGTTTTAAAGGAAAAGTTATTCACATGTTCTTGCGTCTAAGTTTCTTGGAAATTTTAGTCTGTACGAGTTGTTGAGTTTTATAGAGTATTATTTTTCGACGTTCTCGGCGTGTGAGTGAACTTTGAAGTGCATAAGTTTCAATTATGATGCGTGTAAATTTACAAGTTTATTAAGCGTCGCGTCTCATACAAGTTTTGTTGAAAAGTGTCGCTTTGTTTTACCTTGAGATAAAAGGGAAGCTCTTAGAATTTTGACACTTAGGACATATCTTCGTCTTATGGTTTTATGTTGGGAACGAAGATTTTGACACCGCTTGTTGTAGCGTCATTGAGTTTTAAGAAAATTTAGTTGGGTCTTATGGAGTTTTAATTTACGACATTTTGCGTCGCATAAATGAATTTTTGGGACATGTATATTGAATTATTGTGTGCATTAACTTTTGGGTTGTTGATTAACATTATTGTCTTACATGGGTTTTGCACGTGTCATTTCACAACCGCACGAGGCGGCTTGAGTGTCTTCATATTGCATAGTTGCAGTTTTTGGGTTTTCATACAAGGGTATCTCGTGTTGAACTTTTTCTTTGAACATTAGGGTCGAATGAGTACCCTGAAGTTCCTATCTTTGAACATCAAGGGTTAGACATCGGGAGTTATCAAGTAAGGAGCTGAGGCTCCTATCTTGAATGTTAAGGAGTAGGCACTAGGGGTCGAATGAGTACCCTGAGGATGAAACTCCACTAGAGACCGAACAGGCAATAAGATCGTATATCCTTGAGGTTCGCTCGACGGAGCAGGCAATAGGGGATACGGTGTTTTGGGACTTGAGATAAAATTAGACTGGAGTTGTAGCTCGGCAGAGCAGGCAATACAGTTACGATCTGAGGTGTGGTTCGACAACGTGGCTTAACTTTATGTTCCGCCACATACTACGGAATCGGGTCTCCCCCGTCACCAGAAGGTGTTATTTGGGTATTAAATAGTATTATTTATTATCCATGTTTTCGGTGACGTTTTGTATATACGGATTTTATTCGTGATTTATAGGCCGAGTATTATGCCCCCTGTGTTTGGGTGTTTCGAGAAATAAAGCCTTACCTACAATTTTATAAATTGGGAGTTTTAATTACTATTCACGTTTTGGGGTGAATTTGGGGTTGAAGTTGTTTTACTAAAGAATGTTTATGTTGGGTTGCTTGTTTTTTTAAGGTGTGTGCTATTGAAAAATGAGTCGTTTAATATTTAAAGTAAATCATTTTGAAAGAGAATGATTTAACTCGCATTCTTTCCTTTAACAAATATATTTGTTTCATGTTGAAAACTCTTGAACTCACTAGGCGTTAGCCTAACCTTTTTATTTGTCGACATGTGCATCAGGTTTGGTTGAGGATTGTTGCTAGCGACTTCGTGGTGAGATGAGTGCTAGTCCTGCACGAGAGAGAGAGAGAGTAGCTCGGTGAAGCCTTCCGCACTTATGGAGATAGCAGCTGTTATTGGGTTATAGTAACACCCGACTTTGAATTTGTCCCTATGTAAGATTTTATTTGTTTAGTTGATGGATAATTCTAGAATCGTATTTTAAGTATGGACTTGTCGGATGAAGTTTCATCCATCTTTGAGGTATATTTGAAAATTTTAAATTAGTTGCTATTTCCAAATTTGAGGGTGTTACAGATACTTTGTGATACACTTTGTAAAACATTGTGATACTATGATACCAAAACCAAATATGATACCCCATTGTGATACCACTTGATACCAAATGTGATACCCATTGTGATATCTCTGTACCGTTGTGATACCTGTTGAGATAACCGTTGTGATACCCTTTCAGTCGTTACATCTCCGACGAGATCTGAAACCAGAGAGAAGAAGTGGTGCAACGACGAGAATGGCGTCTTCGAGCAGTTCAGCAGCGACAATGGTGTAACACCCTCGATTTCGGTAAGTATTTACTCTGGTTATAAATCCAATTATTGAACCGTAGTTTTGATCGCGCGTGCTTTCAGGTCAAAATCGGGTGAAATTCGGGTTCGGTACGTCTGGGGCGATAGTGCCCGCGATTGTGACATCTCGCGGGAGTTGTACCGTAAGTCAAAGGATCGGCGCGATTGTGACACGCGATTGTGACAGTGTCACTATCGCGTGGCACTGTCGCTGAGTTTGTACCGAGAAGTCGTGGTTTCGAGCGATTGTGACAGTGTCACTATCGCGTGGCACTATCGCGAACGGGCTCCAGGGCCTTAAATGCTTGGGTTCGAACTTTTAAGTCATTTGGTCAGTTGGGAAACATTGAAGGGCGATTTTGGAGAGCTAAAAGGTAGGGTTTTCATCTTCCTTCATTGAATGCTTCTAGTAAAGATTCTTATGGTTGGTTGGTGGATTTAATGTTAGGTCCTTGCTTGTGATTAAGAAGCTCAAGTGTTTTTCCTTCCTTCTCTCAAGTATCACATCTAGGGTTTGGTGTATAACCCTTACAAGGTGAGTTTTCTTAGACACTTTTTCCTCATAAATGTTAGAGTTATTGTATTTATAAACTTTCCTTGTCTCCTAATCACATTTGGGTTTTTGTTGGGTTTTGACCTAACTAGGATATTTGAAGGTATCATGTTTACTTGACTAAACAAAGTTTATGGGATGGTATGTTAAAGAAAGTAATGGTGTTCATACTTACTCCATCATTGGGTAACTAATATTTATTATTTGGGTTATTGGAATCACATGAAGAGAAAACTAGAGTTTAGGGAGTATTTGGTGTATTAGACTAATTATTGGACGCAATGACTTTTGTAATGGGATTATGGTATTATCATTGATGGGAGTGCATTTATGACCTTTCTTATCAAATGTGGGATGAGTCATGCTAGTAGCTCCTATGTTTGGAATTTGGTCTCATGAACTATATACATGTTTGTATATAGTTATAATGGTAAGTTTGGTTCTTGGTTTAGTGCAATGGATCCATAGGCACGGTATCCCAATGTCTTGTCCGGACATTTGGGTACCCTTGGCACGGGATAGGCATCAGGCTCCATGGTAAGTAGGGTGTGGGCCTATACGGTCGCGCAACGTCCCATGGACAGTATGGTGTAATCCCATTGTGCTCGAGTTGCTCTGTTTTGGGAACTCTCAAGAATAGACCTGGAGTGGTTGACTTGATGTTTTCGAGCAAAAGACTTGGAGTAGTTGAGCTCGCTATGTGGTTTTGAACTGTTGATAGTATGCTTTGAATACTAATGGTTTATTTGCTTTACTTTGATTTAGCTCATGGCTAGATCGGCTACATGACTTCGAACGGGTTTATTGTTCAAATTTGTTTCCGTTTATTTATTCTCACTAGACTTTAGCCTAATACTTGTTATTGGTTGTCATGTGTGGCAGGTCATCCTAGCGGTGGGATGCGTCGGGATTGAGTGGGCGGCTTTGGGTTCGAGAGCGGTCTTTTTGGATGATTTAGTGACCGACATTTTTGAAGTATAGATCATTGCTTTTGGAAGAATAGCGACACCCGACCTTAATCTTGCCCACCCAAGTTAAATTATTAGGTTGTCGAGTTTATTCTTTATTTCGTCATGGGTTGTAATTACCGTATTATTGTCCCCATGTTGGGTTGATACACTTTAGTCCGCTGGACGTTTTCTTTATTACAGGTTATTGGATCTCCCGTTTTGGGTAGATTGGTTTATACCATTTTCAAACGTTATATAGTCGAATTATCAATTTTTAAATTGACCCCAATTTTTAGGGTGTTACAAATGGCGTCTTCGAGCGGTGCGGCGGCGACAATGGCGTCTTCGAGCGGTGCGACAGCGACAATGGCGTCTTCTTGCCATGGTATTGAAGTATGTGGTGGTGATGAAGCTAAATCTAGGGTTTTAGGGTTAATCTATTTTAAAAGCGAAGACTAATGAGAAGACTGATGAGGATGTTCATCCTGCTGCTTCTGTGCGGCAGGAAGGTCACCGGTGTCGGCGACTCTTATGGGTGAGAAGATATTTTATAAGCCAAAAATGAATCTTTCTTCGATTTCTGGATGATGATTATGATGTTGATGATGAATCCATGGGAATGATGACATGTTTCTTTCTCAACGAAAAGCATCCATAGTTCTTCAGATTACTTTTCCTTGCTGATTTCAAGAAAATGAAATTGTCATATGGGTATTGTTTGAAAAAACTGACGAAATTCAATATGATCAATCGGTTATGGCACAAAATTAGGGTTTTAATTAGGAGTTACTAAAAAAATATAAATTACCAATTTACCCTTTATTTTATTTTAGTAAATAACATTAATTATCTAAAATGATTGGTTCACATAGGATCTCACGGTTCTCACAAACTACACATTTCTCATTTGATTTGCCCCCTACATATATACACATAAATTTTTGTAAGAGAAACTCCTTAATGAGATGTATGTTTACGTGTACAAAAAACCACACCATAATATGCATTGAGAATCACATTTCATTGCCAGAGGATTATACCGAGTGAGATTTGAATGTCAAAGGTAATAGCATCATCAAATGACTTAATAAACACTGAAACAACATTCCTGAAAACATATATCGTGATCTATTTGTTCCATGACTTTTTATACGACGTACTAACCGCACACATGTGCATATGTTGAATCAACATCCCAATCCAGCTATTCATTTTCACAATGATCCATGTCACAAAACAGTGTTTGTTAAACAATTCATGATACAGTTGTATGCATATATAAGCACCTTTAACACAATGCACACATGTATATCTCAAGTTTTCGCAAGCCGAACATGAAACAAACCTCAAAGTGTTATTTTGTTCCAAAGTTTGATGAAGTTCCTATGTTGTAGTTGCTCCAATAATTGAACCTGAACCTGTACTTTTATTCAAACATAATTAAAAATACATATGAAATGATATTTTGATTCACGAATCAACTTCTTACTTCCTTTATAAAACATACACATTTCCTTCATTTTCCCAATTTTGTTTTCATCACCCGAAACATACTTATCACATCTGAAGACCGTAAAAGTAAGATTTGATCTATAATGCTTAAGTTGTGGATTCATGCCATAAAAACATTAAAATATATCATAATTAAGTAATTATTAATCCATAAGTTGTTTATTTTGATTAAACCATTACATTAATAATGGAGTAAACTATGATTTTCGTTCCCATGGTTTGCTAAGAATTGCGACTTCGTCCTTATACTTTTGTAATTATGATTTTCATCCTGTAACTTGTAATTCATTATTGTTTTCATATTTGAGGCAATTCATTCCAATTAAGTATCAGAGATGAAATTAGCATAAAATTGTAATCCATAAAGATAGAAAAACAATAAATTATAAACCACAATGACAAAAAAAAAACAGTGAATTGTAAATTATATAGACGGAAACTGTAAATTCAAAAGTATAGGGACCGAAAAAACAACTTTCAAGAAAACACATAATTTACTCTTTGATCACTTTATATTTTTCAACTAGTTTATCAACTATCATTAAGTTTATCATAAGTTTGTTTGCTAAGGGGAGAGGATTCCAAAATTGCCCCCGTTGTCATTGACTCATTGAGTTTGAGTGAACTTCAAGCAAGGTACTTTTGGTCTTTTACTATTTTTCTAAATAAAAATAAAAAGATGAAAAATAGGATTCTCATAGCACGCGTGATCTTGCCTTTTTCTTCTTTATCTGTCATCAAATTCTCACCTAGGCTTCCTACCCATATTTCTGCCCTCTTTCTTTTTCTATACAAATTTTATTTTATAAATATATTTTAAAGACACAATTAATAATTTACAATTTAAAAAAAAATGTCTTCAAAAATATAATTGACGAAATACTTAAAAATTTTATTTATATTTGTGTTAAAGTCTTGTAAATAGTAGATATTAAAATATTATAGTTTTTTAAACTACATAAAACTTAAATATATTTTTTAAATAAGAATTAAATGAAAAATACCTTAAGTTGTTATTCATTTGTCTTTCTTTTTGGTTGAGTAAGGTGTCGTTTGTTTTTTAATAGGTTTAAAGTCTGAAGTCTTATTTTAGTTATGATTAATAAGAGGTGGTGTGTAAAAAGGTCTGAACGATTCAGACTTAAGAGCCATTAAGAGTTTTTTTAGAAAAAACAAACAACCCCTAAGTTTGTAAGTCTTAATTTTGTTGTTAAAAGAATTTAAATCAGACAAACGATTATACAGTTTTCAAAACAAGATATAGTAACGGCAATAAAAGTTGAACCTAAAGATATCACACTCATTGGCGATTAAATAAGTATTACAGTTTAAACAGTTGTTTGGTTCATTTATAATAAATGAAAACGAGAATGAATATAAGAAAGAATGATAAGGTTGCGGAACGAATAATCATTCCCTCAATTTACTAGGATATGGATGGTTACTCATCTTTAGGTAATTATTTATTACATTATATTGTACTGAATACCATTATTTGTTATAATAATACTCATTCATCACTCCTTAATACTTTCAATCAAACACCTACTAAGTAAATTATACCATAAATTACAAGAAAATCTATATACGATTCAAGAATGTCATATATATATATATATGTGTGTGTGTATGTGTGGAGAAGACATTTTAATTTTACAAAAAAAATATAACATTGAACTTAATAAATTCTCTAATTGTTATGGGTCATTTACCCAAATGTTTACTCGGTACGGTAAGCACTTAATGGTAGGAGTCAACACTATAATTTATATATACTTTACTTGGTAAAAATGTAATCCATCAAAACGGTATCGTATGCAACAATTTACCTAGTAAATGCTTATCGGGTTTGAGTCACCGCCCCTCACTTTAAGACTCTTCATTCTTATCATCGCTCTTACCGAGTAAGATTCTCGGCCCTTGCGATGTTCATCCAGTAAAATAAATGATTCGATAAACATTTATCGTGTAGCGGTTAGTAAACAAATTCTAGCTTGTCTTCTTGATATAGTATGTGATGTGAAGTGTCCTTCTTCAATGTTACATTTCACTATTGATTTACCCATTTATCATCCGTAATAATACTTGATTTGAATTTAAACGTTATATAAATTTATCATGTGTTTTATAAAAAGAAGTATTTCAAACCGTTAGAAAAGAATTTCATATAATTGACATTTTCATGAAAACATCAAATTCAGTTGACACGATGATATATTTATAATACAAATAAATAACATAAATAACTGTTAATTCATCTACTTAGAGCATGTCTAAAAATTATGATATAATTTTTTTAAAAATATAGTATCAAACATCAAAATCTTTAAAATAATTACATCTAACTCAACACATTTTCAATTTTAACAATTTCATCGTTAATTATATTATTAAAATATTTTATAAATTAATCATCTCAATATTTTAAAAAAAAAACTAACATTTTTTTCTCTTCCTATCTTAGCATATATTTTAGTATAACTGGTGAATAAAAAAACTTCTTAAATCTTTATATTTTTAACTTAAACACAATTAGGCAGCGTTTAATATCCAAACATGATTGGACTGGATATGCCAGCAGAGGACTGGACAGGACAAGAAGACTGAACTGGACTGAACAGGACAGGACAAAGGTATGTCTGGTATTTGGTATGAGTTATGACTAGGACTAGATAAGACAAGACTAGACAAGTTTCCCCTAAAAATTGTTTGATGATTGTATATATCATATAATAGTTATAAATGACACAAATAATTTATATATTTAAATAATTTAATTTATAAACATTTTAAGTTTTTTACACCATTTTCATATACATAAATAATAATACGAAATTTTAATGAAGAATCTGAAATAATTTATGGTAGTTCGAAAAAACCCAATTCATACAAATGAAATACTATGTTTGATTCAATTTGGAAGATCTTTATAAATTGAGGAAACATGGTTGTGGTGACAAGAGAAGGTAAAGACGATGGGTGGCCGGTGAACGACGATGGTTGTAGTCTTGTAGAGGACGTGAAGAATGAAGATGGTGGAAAGCGGTGGAGGAGGAGGCAGTTGTACCCGACGTGACAGAGATATAGGTGGTGGTGGGAGGCGATTTGGGGGGGGGGGTGTTGATTGGTGGAGGTGAAGGTAGTCGATGATGGTAGTGGCGATGTACGGTGCTTGTGGAGGTGGTAAAACAGGTTGTTGTTGTAGTGGAGGAAGAGTTGGTGGTGGCTACTGGTGGCTGCCGATGGTGGTGGTGGCGGTGATGGGTGGTGATAACCATTAAAACAAATATCATGTTAGGTTTATACATCAAATGAGGGTAGATCACTAATTTTTTTGTTTTATATCTCACTCATGTCCCATGTTGTTCCACCTATTTTGATGGAACAAGAAAAATCCATTTTTGTCCCATCCTGTCCCAGTCCTTGCCTCGGTCTCATATCGCGTCAAACGTGGGACAATGAGTTTTTGTCATGTTCCATATCACGTCAAAATGGAACAGTGAATTTTGTTTCGTCTTGTCCCCATTTATCCTATATACCAAACACAACCTTACTGAAGGTGCTCTTATATATCTTTTAGTTGTTGATTATTAATTAAAATTAAATAATAAAAAAATGCAAGCAGGGTTGTCCCTTGGAGAGGGCAGGCCGGGAGCATGCCCAGGGCCCAAAGGTAATACAGGCTCAAATTTTTTTAGTATAAACTATATATTAGTAGTTAAAAAATTGTAAATAAAAAAGACAAATAAATTTAGTATATATAATTGGACCTAAAAGAATTTAACATTCTATTAAAAGCACAAACATGTATTAATTAATAACATTGGACAAGGAAATTTGTAAAAAGTTATTTAGTCTTTCATTTTATAGTATTGCTTATTGTTTATCTTATTCTTTTTTTATCTAGTACTAATATCTAAAAACTGTTTTTACCTATAATCCTTGATATATACTCCATACTCATCTTGCACATATTTTTTTTCATTATTCCATCGGCATGAACTTTATTATTGTTTTAGAATATAGTAGAGTAGATTTCTTGTTTTACTAATAAAACACTTATCTTTTGAAAATAATTACCAAAATATATGAGACGACCCAACATATATCTATATTTAGGATTTCAAAGATACTTATTTTTTCATACATTATTGACTTCTTATTACCTTATATTTGGTGCATGAATCTTAAGTAATCCCCTGGTTTATGTTGATTTACTTAAAGTGTTACTTCGAATAGTCAACATAGTGATGTCAAATGATTTAAAATTATATATTAAAGGTATATCATAAGATGTCCTTGATGGTGGAACTGATTGATGATCTTATGTAAAAATGATAAGGTAGATAATATTAATTTAAAAATAATTATTGATTGATCTTGTGCTAGGAATACCGGGAAAAACGATTTTATATGAATTATTAGTATTTTTTAAATTCAATGTTATTTTTAATGATATAAACAATATATTAAAAATAGTTTCGTAGTTATTGATGGTTCATTTTTATATTTCACCTAGGACCTATAAAATGTTAAAATCGGACGTAAATGCAACTGTAGTACTTGCGATTGTAACTGGAAGTAGAAGCACACGTGGTCAAACATTGCAGCTGCATCACGCCTACTGATCTTACTCCACTGTGTGAAAGAAAACCCATGCAACACACATGTCATGGTCAAATCTTTAGACCATTTTTCGCATGTTTAAATTATATGGTTTGATTGGTTTTTTATTAAATCCTGAATAGATAAACTTGTATGTATAAATTAATTTATTTGTATTAAGTTGAGAAGATTTTTATTTGAGAGAATTTTAATTATAGATGGAAGGAGTGTATTTTTTAATTGAGAAGAATACATTTGGAAAAAACTTGATTTTCTGCATAAAACTTCTCCTATAAGGTTTATGAATAAGTTACTTTTTATATCATTAAATCATTACGAAACTGTTATGTATAATTGATCAAATAATCTGTGAGTTTCATTAAGCTGCTAACAAACAGATCATAAATATATTTTGATATATTGTTAAATGCATCTCTACCTATTAATTTCTTTCTCATACACATCAACATCAAGACTTATTTTTCACATTTCCAATACATAATTTGATCACATAAACAAGGATGTATATAGCAACACCCAAAAAATTTAAAATATGGATTTATTGTTTTAATTGATAAAGTTTTTTTTAAACAAGTATAGAACTATGGTCCATTTAATTTACAAACCATCTAATTATAACAAACTATACAAACCATTATATTATGAAACAATAAAAATATTTATGGACAATTATCATGATTCATTAATTATGATTGAGATATATGAAATATGACAAGGTTCATTCATTATAATCATGGTTTTAGATTAGAAAAAAAAAATCAGATACTTATTAGACTAGTTGAACGACTAAGATTGGTTTGCATAGTTTGTTAGAATTAGATGGTTTGTAAATGAAACGTCCCCTATAGAATTATTAGAGTAGATGAACGACTAATTAAAAACCATCTTAATGACTCTTAAGTCTGAATCGTTCAGACCTTTTGACATTTAGACTGTTTTTTTTTCCAGTTTTCAAGGCCTATTAACTCTTAAATACGTCTGAAATAAGAAGTGGTGACCTAACTTCTTAAAACATCTTATGACATCTCAGTTCATATGTTTTTCTTTCTCTCAAGACGCCTCCAAACGTTACAGAAACATACAGTCTTGTTGATTCAGATTTCAGACTTCAACGCCACATCTTATTAATCAAAAGTAAAATATGATTTCAGACTCCATACCTCTTAAAAAACAAATGGCACCTAAGTGTTTTTTAAAACATATGATACCACATGCAATTATAACTTAGATGAGCACATCATATTAAAACATATGCACATTAAAAATCTTTCGATACATCAACACAATAGAGTGGTATCGATTCTAAACGACAAACATGGCCTATATATGTGATATGTCTACTATCGTAAATGTAGGTATGTATATAAGATTACAGTTAAGATATTCGGTTTTATAAAATGATAAACGACCTAATAATTTATTAACGATATTAAAAATAAGAAAGAAGATATTCATAGAATGTGGTATTTTGTATGTATGTAAACCTTTCCAATTAGGCACATGGGTTTGTTTCCTCTGATTAGGAAGTTTAACGTGAGTCATGTTGGATGTTGTTGAATTTAGTACAAATCATGTATGTTGATGGTTGGTATCACCCATGATTTTATTCTAATGGTATAAATGTATTAAAATGGAATCACGACGTTTTCCGTTGGTTCTCAGTTGTTTCCCGATGTTTAGTAACCGCAAACATAATGATTGTCGAAGGATTTTGGCCTTTCGTTTTATCGTTGCTAAAAATTGTATGATTTTTTAGTACGAGTAAGTATCCAAATTAACTTACGCATAACGACTAATACCCTGGTTAGAGTCTTCAGTCTTTACCAATGAACTAAATATTCATATTTTTTTTAAAAGAAGGAGGGAATATTTTTAATTTTTTAGATAGGAAATAGAAAGTAAATGATGGGGCCCATCCACGTTGATCGACGGCTAAAAGACGTGGCCGGAATCCCTATAAAGAACCCATATAAAATCTGCCACTCTTCACTGATACATCTCCAATCCTACGTTTCTCATTGAGACATTTTCACAAACACCTTCACGACAACGCCATCGAACCATCTTGCACCACTCAAATCGCCATGGCTAGATCCCAACAACGATACAGAGGAGTTCGCCAGAGACATTGGGGATCATGGGTCTCCGAAATTCGCCACCCTATCCTGTAAATTTCTAATCTTGACATCAATCATTTGAAACACCACCAACTGTTTGTTGAAATGCCTCAAAGAACAATTTCGTTTTTATGATGTTAATTTATCATATTTGTGCCAACAGGAAGACGAGAATATGGCTAGGGACATTCGAGACAGCGGAGGACGCAGCACGAGCCTATGACGAAGCGGCTCGGCTCATGTGCGGGCAGAGAGCGCGAACCAACTTCACTTACGACACCACCGAAGGCTCGCAGTTGTCTTCTTCTTCTTCAAAGCTTCTCTCTGCAACTTTGAGAGCTAAATTACATAAATGCCACATGACATCTCTTGAAATGGCAAAGAAAACAATGGTGGGTAACAAGGAGGATCAAGAAAGCCAACAGCAGTCCCCCATAGGGGAATTCATGGAGAACAGTGGCAATTGTGGAAATATGGTGAATTGGGAGGGTAAAATGGAGAATGTGCAACATTACAAGTCTGCTGAAGATGAACATATAGAGCAAATGATAGAGGAGTTGCTTGATTATGGAACTATTGAGCTTTGTTCGGTTTTGCAAAATTAGACCAATTATCCTTTCTTTTAATCCACCAGAAATATCGTAATGTATCGTAATCGTACACTTAAAGTAAATATCCGAACGGGGAATTCAAACTCGAGCTCTTTTATGTCATACTGAAAAGTTACGTTCACTCAGATATATCTAATAAAATTACGTAGATTATATTGTTATTGTCGTCATGGTTGATTTTACTTTTTTGTGCCACGTTTTATAAAGAAAAAAGACAGAACTTTTAATCACGTATGCTTGAAAATATACACACGGATTTACATCCGAGATTAGGTATGAATGAGATGGATGAATTTAATTGATTGTGGACTTGCGGTATTAAGAACATCTTCAACAGTTATGTTAAAATAAATATTTTGGAAGTTTTTTTTTTTGTTTCAGCATTTATGTTAAAGTATATGTTGAAATTGGAAAAAGAAAGAAAGAGTATGTAGAAATATCCAAATTTAGAAAAATCTATAACTTAATATTGATTATTGAGAAAGGAGATTTATAATTTATAATTGTTTTCATTAATAAGATATTAAGATTGAATGTTTATAGCTATTTATAAAGTTTTCTAAAAGTGTATTGTGATGATTTTTTAAAATATTTTAATAATAAGTTAAGGTTGTAATTGCTAAAATAGAATAGATGTGATTTTCTATTACATATTATGGTTTTTAATACTATTTTTTAGCAAAATTAAAGCATAATTGTTGAATATTCTTTAAGAGCATCTCCAACAAATAGGGGTGCTCATGGGTTGGGTTGATTGGGTTGAAAGCATTTCAACAACCCGACCCAATGTTGGCGGTTTGAGAATTTTCAACCCAAACAAAAGTGCAACCCAACCCAATCCGTTCGGGTTGGTCGGGTTTTGTTTAAAGAACGTAAGACCAATATTGAAAACATAAAAATAAGGAAATTTTCATTTGAAATACGATTCATCATTCAAAAGAATATACGAGTTCATCAAATATTTAGGTATTACATATAACTTTCCAATAATGTCCTCTTATGAGTTTCATTGCTCGTTATTACCGAGTTGTTTTTAGTAATTTATACATATTAAAGAGATACAAATAGCTTTAGAGAAATGGATAAAACGTTTATCGGGTTATCGGGTTGGTCGAGTTACTTCGAGCCTAACCCAATATCAACTCAATAGATTTGGGTTGTCCTAATATGTCGGGTTACCTCGAGTTGATTTTTTTTTTTGGTTTTTCGGGTTGGGTTGATCGGGTTTTTGAACACCCCTACCAACAACTATGTTATATTTTTTGGGAAAACTTCAAAAAAACCCAACAAACTTTCTCATTTTGAATTTAAGTCGATGAACTATTCTTTTGGAAGAAAAAATCATTGAACTTTCTCGTTTTAAATTCATGTCCCCAAACTTTTTTTTGTGAATCAATAAACTATCGAACTTTTAAAAAGTGGTACCTACATCCTTTTAACAAATAAAACTACCTAAAATCGGCTAAAAAGGTTTTGATATATATATATATATATATATATATTAAATAAACTAAATCAATTTTACCATTCCCAAACATACGTCATTAAAACCTTAAGCACTTAACGACATCGCTCTCACTCATCACTCCTCGGCGCCCCATCTTTGTCTGTTCTCCATATTGTCCATTGTCATTGGCTCTTGCCATCAATCTCCCTCTTTTTGATATATTTTTTTTCTTTTGATTCTCTGTAGTTTACAACAACTTAACGTAGCACATATGGACATATAAAAAAAGATAGATAACCGAAAAACAAAAACAAAACGATCAAAAAGAGGGATATCGATGGTGGGGCCAATGACGGTGATAGAGAGTGGATGACGATGAGCACACGAGGTGTGGCGTGGCGTTCAAATGACACAGGGTTTGGGAATGGTAAAACTAATTTATGTTTTTTTTTTCTTACTTTAAAATCTTTCTGATCAGTTTTAGGTAGTTCATTTTAGGTTAAGAGGGTGTAGGTAATTAATTTTAAATGTTTTATGGTTTATTTATTCAAAGAAAAAGTTCAGGGATTTAATTATTCAAAATGATTAAAGTTCAATGGTTTTTCCATTCAAAAGAATACTTTAGGGACTTAATCATCAAAAGTGAAAAAGTTCGTTTGGTTTTTCTAAAATTTTCCCTATATATTTTCAAAACTAAAGTATCAAAATTCAGAATTCTCCAATAGTTTAGTGATTTAATCATCCAAAATATAAAAGTTTGTTGGATGTTCTAAACTTTTCCCTATATATTTTCAAATTGGGGGATTTTCACATTCTTTATCTTCTTTTCTCCATTTAGGATGCATATTATAACATACTTGTTGTTGGGGAGAATTCCATAAAATTGTGAGAAAATCGATAAGTAAAGAACTTGAATAATAATCTGAGATCACATGAGAGCTTGCTTTTCTTAAGTGATATTTCAACTCTAATCTATTTGGGTATCACGAAATTTATTCGAAGATAATCTCAAACTTCAGTCCCGACTTTGACGGAAATAGTTCTTTTTTAAACATAGAGAATCGTAACAACTCCTATATTAATGACGAAAATAACTCCCCATTAAATGGAAATAATTGCCTATTAAATGGAAATGATTGTTGTAAATAAGAAATATGTGGTTATAGATAAGACAAGTACAAAATAGTGGCAAATCATAAGCTAGATAGAACTTAACACTAGTGTACCATCAGCGAAATTGAACACTGGTGAATCGTCAGCGAAGTTGAATATAACTGAGCGACCATCTAGCTGAACCTTCAACTAATAGACCAATTAGCTAGCTTAACATGATAAAACCATAGCTAGTAAGCGTTCCTTCAGCTATATAAAGTTGAACAAAAGAGTTGATAACTTTCTGACAGAAAACGCATGGCCCGTGCTCTTTTCAAGATGAAAAACGCACGACTCGTGCACAACCTTCTATTTCCAAGCACAACCCGTGCTCTTTTCAAGTGTAAAAACGCACGGTCCGTACACTGCCATCTACCACTTATAAACTTGTCATTCAAAACCATCCATCAATCTCGGGTTCTAGTTAACTTACACGGGTGTGCACTTCACACCTCCTAATCCATGTTATAGCCTAACTAACTCCTCCATGTTTTCTTTATGAATCTAATTACATAAAATAAACCCGATTATTTCACTAAAATTACCACATTTGTTAAAATAAAAAAATCTTTATAACCATCAAAATTATTATTTTAACACAATTATTAGAGATGTTTTAAATATGTTAAACTACTTTTAGAGAGAAAGATATAATTGCTTATAAAATATTACTCATTTAAAGATAATATAATAAAATGTTTGACTAAAGTCAATACATGAAATGATATTGTTTATTTTGGGGATTGGAACCAAGCACAAGATCCGATACGTGGAAAAAGAGACGTTAATATGAACAAGAAAGAGAGAATAAATGGGCTCATCCTTACTTCCTCATCATCTCTTTCAAGTGCTCTTGTTGCTTGCTACTTTTCATATGATAACGACATTTATAATTTTTTAACAATGTTAGGATAAAATTATCTATAATGGAGATTCTTATAAAAATCTATTTTCTATATGTTTATAATTCATTAAATTAAGAACTCGTGTAAAAGTTCATGTAGTTATTATAATCTCCAACAGCTTTGCTAAAATAGAAAAAATTGAGTTTGTGTTCTCTAAACCTCTCTATCAGATTTTTTTCGAACGGCAAAAACCAATTTATTAATCACCAAAACGTATCAGATACACGTAAAAAATAGCCTCAAAACAAACACCAAAGCGACCACGAAACAAACGAAAACAACAACCGGAGGATGGTTTGCGAGAGGCAAACGCCACCCCGGAAACGATCAACCGATTGAAACCAAGACAAATTACAACAAAACGAACTAAAGTAGCCCGGGATTCGACAACCAACTAGCCATGTCAGTAAGTAAAACTCGGTTTCGCCATTTGATCCACTCGAAGGTTTTTAATTGCTCCTTCTCAAACACCACTCTATTTCGATGTGACCATATGAAGTAAAGGAAGCAACCCACCATCGCTCTCCACCGTTTCACGACCACGTTGCTCGAACCGACTTGACTGCCTAATTCAAAAAAATCCGTGACCGAATTGATCGACGGTAGGCTAACGTTCCACCATCGTCCCGTTTGAAGCCATAATGATTTCACTTCCTCGCAATTAAACAACGCATGGTCTATCGTCTTGACCGATTTCTTACACCTTGGGCAAAGTGTGGAATCCAACTCGATCCCCATTTTGTCCTAAACTTCCTTAGTTGGTATCCTCCCAAGCCTTACTCTCCATAAGAACACACAATTTGTTTTTGGTATCGATGCGTCCCATGATGTTTCCACCAAAGTGGTTGCTCCCCTCGATCTTTTATCCTCCATGATGCTCCTCACTTTCTTGAACGTGAACCCATTTTGTGGATCCATCGACCATACTACTCTATCTTTAACATCCCTTCTTGGCATTTTGGATTGAAGTACACCCAACAAGGACGCTAACTCACCTACTTCCCTCCCCCTCGGATCACGTTTCCAGTCCCATTTCCACACCCATTCTCCAACCCACTCCCCTCTACCCTTGACCGAGACCTCTTTATTTGTCTCCAATTGGAAAAGTCTCGGAAACTCCTCTTTTAACGGTCGATTTGACGCCCAATTTTCCTCCCAAAAACTTGTATCCGCACCATCCCCTATCTCCTTTACCCAAGACCCCCAAAGTTTATTCCAAGCTTATCTAACTCTCTCCCTACCCTTACGATGTCACCCCAAATCCCCATGCTCTCTGACCCTCTTTGTACTAAACCCCCGTCCTGCCCATAAATGCTTTGAATTATCATTACCCACAACGACTCCCTCTCCGCCTTAAACCTCCACCACCATTTGCACAAAAGTGCCCAATTCATATCCTTTAACCCCCCCTCCCTACGTTAAGGCCCCCTTTTTTGAACCCACCCAAAACCGAATCCCATTTCACCCATGCAAGAGGTCTTTTTTTTTTTCCAAATCCTCACCATCGACCCCCAAAAGAAACGTCCTCTCAAACGCTCGAGATTGTGTATCACTCTGTGCGGTGCCCGAAACAAAGAAGAAAAGTATAACAATGTGCTCCCAAGAACCGATTTTACCAACGTTAGTCGTCCTCCAAAAAAGATCGTTTTCATTTTCTATAACTCAAGTTTTTTTCCCATCTTCTCAATTGTCGGCTTCCAATTGACTTGTCTTCGCATAGATGCCCCGACTGGTAGGCCAAGGTAAGTAAACGGGAGCATGGCATACCCACACCCCAATGTGTTAGCCTAAGATTGAACTTCGACCTCCGGTACTCCCATACCGAAGATTTTACTTTTGCTCATATTTATTTTGAGCCCCGAGACAAGATGGAAACACTTAAGGATCTTCATCAAGTTTTTGAAATTATCCAAATTCCATTCCCCAAAAAAGATCGCGTCGTCAACATATTGGAGATGTGAGATTTAAATTTCGTCTCGCTCCACTCTAATTCCTTTAAATAGCCCTTTACCCACGTCCTCTTCCATCAAAAGATGAAGACTTTCGGCAACCAATAAAAATAGAAAGGGTGCAAGTGGATCACCATGACGAAGTCCTCTTTCCATTTTAAACTCCCTAGTCGACGACCTGTTAACAAGTATGGACACCTTGGAGGTGCTAAGGCAATTTTTTATCCACCTTCTCCATTTAACCGAAAAACCCATTGCTTCCATAATCTCCATAAGGAATGCCCACTCCACCGTATCGTAAGCTTTTTCGAAGTCAACTTTGAAAATCATGCCCTGTTTCTTCATCTTTCTAATGAAAGCCACCGTCTCGTTTGCAATTAGGACTCCATCAAGAATAGATCTACCTTTCACGAACGCACTTTGTTCTTTGCTAATAAGGTTACTCATTACCGATTTCACTCTTCCTGCCAAAATCTTAGACACAATTTTATAAAAAATGCTCATGAGACTAATTGGTCTATAGTCGTTTAGGCCAATTGGGTTTTCATTTTTTGGTATCAAGGTTATGAATGAAGTGTTACACCTATCACTTAGCTCCCCTCCTTCCATGAACCAATCAACCGCCGCCAATAGATCCAATTTTATAACCCCCCAAAACGCCTTTATGAATCCAATCGTGAATCCGTTCGGACCCGGTGCCTTATTGCTTCCACATTCCTTAATTGCCATCCACACTTCTTCCTCCGTTATAGATTTGCTATCTTGTTTGCTATAATAAAGAAAAGTTGAAAATTTTCCAAGTTTAAAGAATTTTCTAAAACTTGATGGTAGGAGAGATAAATAATTATTTTATTCAATCCCACTAATGAGATTCAGTTTTTATTATTTTATATTAAGTTTTTTTTAAAAGTGTTTTGGGATGATAAATTAGATAATATTATAATAATATAAGTTGTTTTAAAATCTCTAAAATAGCAAATCTGTTAGAGTTGAATGTAATACTTTTTAGAGTTTTTCATTTTTAGTTCTCTATTTTAGAGAAATTATAGGAATGTTGTTGGAGATGCTCTAAGAACTTTTTGTGGATCTTATATATTTTTTCATCATCAATAATTATTATATATAAGTACATATACAATATTAATAATTATAAAGTCAAGAAGATGTAATAAAAAAAACTAGCAAATTATACAAGATAAGAATCAAGGTTCTTGTACAAAAACTCAAAGGGATGAAGTTATTATAAAAACTCTCTCCAATGATAGTTCTTGTAAGAAGTTATACTTTTTGCTTAGAAAAACTTTGCATCGGAGAGGCTCTAAATACACTCCTATATGTTACTAAATATATCCATATCTATAATTTTTTCTTTTCATACACATTAATATCAATACTTGCTTTTTACATTTTAATTCATTATTTGACCAGATTCTGATACAAAAAGGGATGCATATAACTAGGGGTGTAAACGAGTCGAGTTTTTAACGAGCTACTCGAGCTCGTTTCTCTCGAGCTCGAGTCGATCTCGAACACAAAATAGAACTCGTTTTAACTTATCGGGCCGAGCTTTATAACACTAATGTTTGACTCGGCTCGTTCGAAAACTCGATTTTACTTTTCGAGTCGAGTCGGGCCATTCGAGCATACCCTTTTTCGAGCCAAACATGCTCATATATTTATTAATCATACAATAAAAATATAAAAATTATCGAGCTCAAGCCGATAAACGAGTTAATCGATCGCGAGTTCGAACCCAGACGAGCATCAAGCTCGAGCACGATTACTCAAAAAATATTCGAGCTCGAGCCCTACATTGAAAAGTTAAGCGAGTCAAACTCGAGTCAAACTCGAGTCCGGTATTAATATTTTGAACCTGACTCGATTAACCTACTACTTGACTCGACTCGTTTACACCCCTACATATAACAATATATTTTTCTAATTGTTATTATACTTTTCTTATAAACTAATCATTCCATTTTTCTAATAAAACTAGAACAATTAATATTTATTTTTTAGAATTTAATTTTCCTACAATTCTTTACCATCTTTATAAACTATTTAGCGCACAAGATTTCATTATCTTGTCCGTACCAACATGTTCTTTCTTTGAAATTGGAGTATTAAGTTATAGGGTTAAGTTCTAGAAAAAATTTCAAAAAAATAAAAAACTGAGAAACACTTTAGTAGCCATTCATTTGGATGATATGCACTTGTGTATACAAGTAATTTGTAACAAGCACAAGTGCACAATGCATACGTGCATAAAAACAAAAAGAACAACTTAATTACTTGTATGCACAACTGCATACCGTCCAGATCAAGGGCTATCAGAGTGTTCTTCAGTTTTCCATTTTTTTGAGGTTTTTCCTTGAATCTCCCTCTTAAGTTATATATATATATATATATATATATATATATATAGAGAGAGAGAGAGAGAGAGAGAGAGAGAGAGGTGTTCAACTGCAACCCATCTACATGGTGCAATCCCTTGCAACCCCTCTATCCACCACATATTTTATGTAATTAAAAAAAAGAAAAAAAAGGTAATAGTAAAATGTGTGGTGGATAAATGGGTTGCAAAGGTTGCATCATGTAAAACGTTGCATAATAACTCACCCCTATATATATATATATATATATATGAGATTACAAAACAATCTTAAAAATAAAAGAACTCGTCTAAACTGTTAGATTGAGATGATTCAAAGAATTGGTTAGAAAGATGGTTATAACCACCTTTAAAACAAATATCATCCACCATCTTTTAAATCGAAAGTTGGTGAAATACAAGAAAAATTGGAAGGATACAAATTATACCAAAAAACGATCACTTTATTATTTATAATTTGCATTTTGATATTTTTTTCATCCATTTTTTCATGGTTCTCCAATTTTTTTTCAAGGTTTTCTTTCTTAATCTTTTCACACACACACATATATATATATAGGGTTGAGTTCCGGTGAAAAGTTGAGTTAACAGTGAGAATTAGTTATCAATCGTTGGATGAGAAATGAACACACATTAGGATGATATGTACCGAGATAAGATGCACCAGATCAATTCCCTTCTAAGCCGCAATTCATAGGAGGAATTGAGATTAAAAGAGATCAATGGTTCAGATTCACTTCTCACGTTTTTCACCGTTAACTCAACTTCTCACACGATCATTCGCCTATATATATACACACATATAGGCATGGGATCATGTGAGAAGTGACATTTTTTGTGAGAAGTACTTTTTAACCGTTGATCACTTTTAATCAAATACCTTCCCATTTGCGGCTTAAAAGGGAATTGACTTGGTACATCTCGGTGCATCTCATTCTAATGTTCGTCCATTTCTCATCCAACAGTTGATAACCACTTCTCATCGGAACCCAACCCCATACATATATATATTATATGTATGTGTACATGTATTAGAATACCATTATAAGTACTATTAATTGAAGTTTGTAATTAGCTTTTGACAATAAAGGTATTTTCTTTTGACCCACATATATCATATAATATGTTCATATGTTACATCTTTTTATCTTGGTTAGACAAAAAGCCAAAAGGGACAACTTCTATTGTTGGCTTCTTTTTTACAAGTAGAGACAAACTTTATACCCTTTATTTTCTTATTTCTATTCAACAAAGAGTGCTTTAATCCTTCATTTAAGTATTTTTTTTATATTAATTTTAATTCATGTCTAAAATAACGATAGGAATTGGGTTCTTGGTTTTTAAAAATAATCACGAGTTTATAGGTGGCGGGGTTGTTTGATCCGATACAAAATTTGATTAGTCAATAACTGATTGCTTTAGAACTGCAGATTTCAAACCCGAGCTTTTTAACCTATATGAATTCTTCGTTGTGGCATTTGTATCTCAAGCATTTTGTATATGTATCGATCAAATATCCCTCTTAACAAGCTAAATGATCAAGTAATTTTAAATATAATAATATATCGGTTTATTGATTGTTTAGAAAATGTTAATTTTCTTTTATGTTTTTGTTTAAATTGGTTTTGGGCATAATTTTTTAGATATGGAATTCCAAATTGAAAAATTGTTGCTAATCTAAGCTAAATTAATAATCATGTTATTGTATTTTATATTTTTATGTACATATTTAAGTATATCAATTACATGCTTATCTATACTATATTATAAAATAGACATAAAAAACTTTTAATTACAACATTTTAAGCAAAAAATACAGCTAATTAAAGTCAATTACTTAATTTACAATTTCATAATGCATTGATACAACTTATCCAAGCACAATATCTCACATCATCATCTATTTGTGGAATGGATACCCATTTATTAATATAAATATTTGTTTTTTATATTTAATGGACGATTTGATCAATATTATCTACTATTATCAATATTTATTTTTTATATTTATTGGACGATTTGATCAATATTACTATTATCAATATTTATTTTTTATTTTATGATTTGCTCTTAATATATATCTATATCTATATTAGTTATAATCTCATAACTAATATATCTATACTATATTATAAAAACATGCATTAATCTAATTTAAATATATTTCAATAAAAAATAAAACAGGTAGTTTATCTCATATTGTTTATCCTGTATTTAATATGTTTATTTGCAGTTAGTTATACAAATAAAAACATGAGACTTTAATAAGTTATAATTATGTTTCATTAACTTGTAATTTTAAATTTTAACTAATATATCTATACTATATTATAAAGCATTTAAGCTAAATTCTTAAAAACTAATTTTTATGCATTAGGTACCACTTATTAATGCATATTACTTAAAAATCCAAAAGTACAAATTGATTAAACATA
This sequence comes from Arctium lappa, assembly GCA_023525745.1. Lineage (NCBI taxonomy): Eukaryota > Viridiplantae > Streptophyta > Magnoliopsida > Asterales > Asteraceae > Arctium > Arctium lappa. Next base: position 149,745,229 of record CM042048.1, read on the forward strand.
AGTACAACTTATAAAAGCTCAATGTTTGAATTCGTGTAACTAACTGCAGATAAACACTTATTTTTATTTTCTAAAATATCTAATTTTTTTAATTATTGATATAACTAACCGATAAATATAAGAAAATTCGAGATAAAACACCTTATTTTTATTTTTTATTGAAGTATGTTATCTTTTTAATTTTAAATATAAAATATATTAAATATAATTATCATTTAAATTAAACAATTTTTGACCCGTAACAAAGTACTTTATTATTATTTTTTTTTATAAAAAACCATAATTAAACTAAACTAAAATATATTTTTGTTTTAAATTTAGGTTTCTCAAAATCGTAAAATAAAATAAAAAAAGTCTAACAAAAAGTATGAATAATGATCGAGGGTTCAAGTTCTAGATTTCAGAAACCCGTTGCATTGCGAGGGTACATTTCTAGTGATAATATAATCATTATGAATGATCGTGTAAGAATAAGAGTTAATGTGAAAAGTGTAAGAAGAAATTAGACTATTGATCATTTTTAATTAGTGTTGATCTAATGGTTCAGATTAAGTCTAAAAATAACCCATTTCTCATGATAACTAATATTCTTACAATCTTACTAGAAACCAACTCTTATAATCATATCAATTTCATTTAATTTTTAATTAGATTACTTAATTCAAATATCAGTAGTCATCAAAATGACTATCATTTTTCTTCTTCAAATTGCATCTTTCCTCGTCCTCTTCATTAGAATGATATAAGAGCTATCTTAGTATTATCATTATCATGGTGTTTTAATGTATTTTGGCTAAGGGTGTTCATTTTACCCCATAACCCTCTTGCACCAAACCATGCGGGTTTGATCTTTTACAGTATGATTTGCGGTTGCATTTTTTTTATACCACATTATATCACATTATTAGTTTGGTTTGTGGTTTTGAATTACTTAAATTTTAGTTCAAACCTCAGTACATACATATATCTATGTGTGTATGTATGTTATTTTTGTTAATTGAACATATTTATTTTGACCAATTAAAACTATTTATAGTCTAAATAGAAGATTTAAACCCAAAGCTTAATACAAGGGGGAAATATCGTTGAACCTTGAACAAACATAACCGCCACACATGCCATAAGACCCTCACTCAAAGGGCCTCTTCGGAGAGTGAATACTCAAAATAGAGACATGTATGACTTTAAGGGTTTTTTTTTTTTTTAAACCTCTTAATGACTCTTAAGTCTGAATCGTTCAGACCTTTTTACACACCACCTCTTATTAATCATAACTAAAATAAGACTTCAGACTTTAGACCTCTTAAAAAACAAACGACACATAACTCTTTAACGTTAACCTCCAAACTATACACAATTGTAAAAAATAATTGAAAAAAAAGCTGCCATAAATATGTATTCTTTACTAAATCAAATATTACTTGATTCACAATGTAATCTTTTATCGATAACAGATCGAATGACCAAATTTCTTACACATTCATTATATTTTCAGATTGAATCTAGATATATTTTCCATAATCTTCCTCATTTTCTAAAAACTATACTTTTATTACTAGTTTTAAATGACAAATGAGAATTTAATCATCTAACTATTAAATTAATTCATAAAATACAAGTTTATTGTTAAAACATACATTGTACATGTAACAACCCAAAACTTCCAACAATTTAACATAATTGATTAATATGAAATCATGCCCAAAATGGCCCCAAGTCTACAATAAGATTTCAAAGTTTGCATAAGACAACCTATTACACAACTGAGAATTTAAAACAACTAACTATAAGGAAGTCTTCTAGAATCGGGTACCGCTCGAACCTTCTCTTTGCCTTTACCGGATCCTCCTATTTCGCGCCTACCTGAAAAGGTTTTTAGTTTTGAAAGAGCGAGGGTTAGACCATGAGGTATAGTGAGTTCCCTCTAGTAACAACATTCGTATCAACAACAATGTTTAAAACAGTTTGAAGGCGTTTATAAACAATTCTCCACTTTAAAACATTTAAACTTTTACTCGCAAACCACATACGTAATCGGCACACTGAAGTCACGCCACTCGTGACCACGTGTCAGTCTCACGCTGTCTTAACTGGAACACACTCCATGGCAGAAACGGAACACCCCCCGGTCGTGAGCACTGGCGGAACACACCCTCCATGACATAAACGGGACACCCCCCGGATGTGAACACTGGCAGAACACACCCTCTGCCTTAGTCGTTACACACCCACACCGAAATGTATGCATATCACCATTCAATTTTTACACATAGCAAAACATGCGGTTCATATATCAGATAAGTATACGGTCTCATAACATTTCATGTGTTTAATAATAAAACACAAGTTACCACACTTTCTGTTAGAAAGACCCCCCATTTAATTTAATCTCGCATGCATAAAAGTAACAGAAATCCCAACGGTAATTTAATAAACTTCACATAGCAGTATAATCAAGAGGAAGTCTCTGGTTAGAAAACTCACCTGGCCGCTTGCTTGACTCTTCACACTTACGCTATCGATCGAGTACGATCCTTCCCTATGAAATAAATACATATAACGGAACGATAAATCAATTCGTTACCCACAATCATAGACAAATCCCTCCCAAGGCCCGAAAACTAAATTCACTTCTAACACTTCTCAACGACTATACTTCTTCTCGAAACCCAAAATTCTCGAACCGAGAGACGGAAGGTTTTGGTTAAAAACACTCGGCTCACTCGGTCACCACATACTCGGGGCTGTCCGGTCATAAGAGACCCGGGTCGCCCGATTTGTAACCTTCCCGGGATTGCCCGACTTAAAGCTCCCGGGTCACCCGGTCGATGCTTGTCCGGGGTCACCCGGTGCTTGGCTCCCAGGGTCACCCGGTTGTAGCTTGCCCGGGGTCACCTGGGTTCGGGACTCACGACTTAGCCTTCCCCAAGTCGCCCGGGGGAGGGATTCCCGGTGTCGCTCCACCGGTGTCTACTGACCAACACTATAGAGGCCTAGGCGATTCCCTTCTCTCGAGGGGTTTTCTAGAGTCTACCCAACAGCTCCCAAATCGCAGGGAACGAACCACAAACAAAAAGTCCAAGCTTCCCATAATCGATAAGAGGAACATTAATCCACAACATCCTATTAATCTCCCAAAAGTTAAGAAACTTATAACTCTCTCTAGAGATGGAAACAGTGAGAGCAAACTATAAACTGGGTTCCAAAAAACCAACCCAAACCTCCCATTAAGGATAAACATCAAGAAAGGATAATTATAACTTACCTTGAACGATTGCCAGAATTTGCTTAGAGTTCTCATCCTTCTCAAATTCTGATAAAATCCTCTTTTTCTCCCCCAAGCTCTTGATACTCCAGCCGCCAACACCAACAATGCCCAAATGAGCTAGGGCAACAAGTCTTAACCCTTATTTCCATAATTTGCAACTTGGTCCTTCCTCTCATAAAATTTAAGCAATTCACCCCCAACTTCCATTACTAGCAATTTAGACCCGGTTAATACAAGGTAGAGGATAGGATAAAAAGAAAATACATTCATCTTCAAATTAATTTGGTTACGGTTATTACAGTACATACCCTTTTTCTTTAGACCATATAATTAAGGATAAGAGATTTAGGTGGCGTTTGTTTTTTAAGAGGTGCTGAAGTCTGAAGTCTAATTTCACTACTTATTTTTAAGAGGTGGTGCTGAAGTCTGAAATCTGAAACAATAAGACTGTTTGTTTTCTGTAAACTGATAAACGTCTGAAATTTGAATCAATTATTTTTAACCATATTCTAAACTTTTGACACTAGCCACTAACCAAGTGGAATTCAAGAAAATCATAAACACAAATATTAGATGAACCACAAACATCCAAATCCTATCAAAATACATCGATTGATCCGAACAAATTGAAAATATGAACGAAGTTTCACAACAACGAAAATCAATATCCCTTTACATTAAAGTCATGTTAAAGTAGCAATTGATACAAACACACTTTTCAGATCATTCCCGAAGGGGCTTGAATGTCACAAACTCCGATTGTTGAAATCTTCTTAGCTGGTTGAAACAACCAAACATAATCTATGTGGTAGAGAACAACAATTCAAAGCTACAGGCAATAGAAAAACATAATCAAGCCTCAATTGCATATCAATGGGTACTCATAAGAAAAGGCTTTTACACACAAGGCCTTTGCATAACTTCTAAAGTTTATATTCTAATCATGCCTTATGTAACATTTGTAGGTAAATCTATACTTCATAAAATCCATAAATGAATCATCTAAAAGGTACCATTCATTAGAGCAACAAAGAGAAACAAATCTCAAATTGCCACTTGGAGAAGGGTGTGCTAAGTGAGGAGGGTGTGCCAACAAGCTGTCCACTGTAAATTTTTATCAATTGGAATGAAGCAGCAATGCTATACAATACGAAGAACCTGTGGCATTGATCAGTAATGGCCACCACACTTTTACTGAGCAAGGTATGCAATTTTGATCCCAAAAGGGCAAAAACAATCTTAAGACCTTGAATGGAAAAAAAAACACAGTGAACCATAATCAAAGAGTGCATGTTGTGAATAAAATTATACTAATCAACCACATGGGAGAATATGTATACATGTGGCTGCTTTGATGAACCATAGCAAAAAAAACACAGTGAACCATAATAAGAATCACATTGATTCACAAAAAAAAAAAAATCAAAAAACGCAGCAAATTAAACCACATACCATCAAATCAAAAGGAGCAACATATCTATAACACCCTGAAATATGGAAATAACAACTAATTTAAAATTTTCTAAATACACCAATAAATGAATCATCTACAACCACCATTTAATATTTAACCTCAATACACACATTAATTCTATACAAACAGTCTATAATAAGGACGGATGTTACTAAACCCAATAATGGTCACTATCTCCAAACTGCGGAAGACTTCACCAAATACTTACGCTTGTGAAAAACTAAGCACGTCTCCTCATAGAACTGCTAGAACCAAACCCCCATCTGGAACCTGATGCACATGCCGACAAATAAAAAGGTTAGGCTTAACGCCTAGTGAGCTCAAGAGTTTTCAACATAAATAAATAAATCGTTTAAAATGGAAGGATGCAATTAAAATCATACTCTTTCAAAATGATATGCTTCTCTTATGAAAAGGACTTGTTTACCCATAAACATGCATTGTAAACGAAAAAGACACCAAGTTAATCGCTAACCAAACCAAACTGTTTTAAAGGCGAAGATCCCAATATAAAATGTACATTCGTAAATTTAGATTTAAACCAAGACTTGCTCAAAATGAGAATAAAGAGGGAACTCCCAATTTTATAAAACGCGGGTAAAATGTTATATCTCGAAATACCCAACACGGAGGGAAACATGTTGCACAACTCATAAACCATAGATGAAAATCTATATAAATAAATATTGCCATGAACACGGACAATAGGCCCAAAACTCACGCAGTCATAAAATGGAAAGAAACTAAATACTGAAACGTAGAAATGACGCGTTTCATTCCAACCTTAATAAACGTGGGGAAAACCCAATATTAAAGCCATCATTTACCGTCAACCACATAAAAACCAAAGTTGGTAAAATACGACATTGCCATGTAAAATACGACATTGCCATGTAAAATACCACGAATCGACGATGAGGAGATCCGTAAATACTGAGAATAGAGAAACATACAAGTAGGCCGTTCACGCGACTTCCTTGCATGTCCTCTAAATGTTTCCATCTGGGGTGGCGAGAACACGTGAGTGGGGCCACCCGTGATGTTATTGGATTTCACCACACATCCCGACATCCTAGTTCCCATGCCACCACCGACATTACAACCACGGACCGTTTATGTCTCTGGCCTTACTCCATCGAGTTCCACTTTCAAGGACTTACAGACGTGGATGCCTATCCAATCTAAACGAGTTTCAACTCAGCAACATCAAGCCACCTATTGCCTACTCGCTAGCGAACCCCAAACGGTCACTAAATGTAACCCAAAACCTTAGGCTTACAAAACAGACAGACTTACGTGCCTATGGATCCATTACGACACTGTCTAACATTATATGACTCCAATTGAATGACCAAAGCACCCAAAAACATGTAATTCACCAATGACACGAATTAAGCGTCATCATACTCAAAACCCACGTCGGTTATAAATCCGGACAAATGTCCACACGACTTATGTAGTCAAAACCGAACCAAAGGCCCAACACTTTACGTAAATACCCAAATGAAAACCGATATAAACATGGAAACACGTTTGACTATCTATTATGCAAACATGACTAAAAGTGTAATTAACCCAAATCTCATCGTTGGTCGATACAAACCATTTTCCAAGTGAACTTATACCCTTATGTTTTCAAAACGCCTCATAATACAAAATATGCATTTCCTAAAAAGGTTATTACGATCAAACACACAAAATGACGCTTACGTCAATTGAACTCCAAGTATATATGTGAAATCATCAAAGAAACACTTCAACATGATTTATTTACCAAAATACCAAAAGATCCCAAAATGGGTGTCTCAACATGTTTATAAAACTAAACATTTCAAATTAACTAAAACTTATCGGCAGTTAACCATTTGAGGTAAAACACAAACATTTTAAAATAAACATTTTGGCATGTACACCGTTTTCACAAATCAACTTGAACTCACCTTGCTAGATTTAGGTTAAATCTAGATTTTACCCCACTTTGAGCTTCCTTGACGAAACTTGAATCCTCCAAGCCAAAACCTCCAAAACCTAGATCCAAACATTTTCAACCATAAATAACCACATCCAACCATATAGAAAAATTCCCTAAACATATTATACCAAAATATCCACTTAAACCCAAAACCCTAATTTCCCATACTTGAAGAAGAAGATTACCTCAACTCATAGCTTGAATCCACCAACCAAAACACTTGTAGGCCTCCCACACGAACCATACGCTTCCAATCATCAATTGATGAAAAGGGTTTGGTGACAACCCTAGATAAATGGTGAGGATGAAGAAGAAGATGAGGTTTCCAAGCTCTCTTATCAAACCTTTAACTTAATGGTGAGGGTTCTCCATAAACTTTAAGGATTGGGGTTTCCAATGGTTGAAAACCCTAAATAACCCAAAGAATTCGTCTTGGGAGAGAAAGGAGAAGAGAGGGTGATGAATAATTGAAACGGGGGTGAAAAATCAGATTTTTAAACAGCCTGGGGGCCGACCGCGACCTTGCCACACGACCTTGCCCCGTGGCACAATCGTTGGCAAGGTCGCCAGGATTGTACCGCGGGTGGTCCCGTGGCCGCGACCTTGCCACGCGAGAGTTCCCTGTGGCACAATCGCGGGCAATATCGCCGAGGACTTGCCGACGCCCGAAGTTCTCCGTTTCTCACCCGAAACTCTCTCCCTGCTTCGAGGATCCAAAGTAGGTTATTTCCTTTCCAATGTATATGCTCGTAAACCATAAGATGGGCTTGGAGTGGCCTTTACTCGTTGGAAATTACGGGTGTTACAATATCAAAGCAAAATGAGCATGAAAATCGAACCAAAATAAGCAAAAAATCGAACCAAAAGAATCAAAAAATCAAACCAAACAGTGAACATAAATCGACATATCGAGATGGAAATGGAGATCGATCGATTGTAGAAGGAGATGGAGATCAATCGATTGGAGATGGAGATGGAGATCGATCGATTGTAGAAGGAGATGGAGATCGATCGATTGTAGAAGGAGATGGAGATCGAGGTCGATCGATTGGAGATGAAGATCGATCGATTGGAGACAGAGATAAATATCGATCTCCGATTTGAGTCGCACAGATAGAGAGGATTTTGAGATGGAGGAGCTTTGAGAAATAAGTGAAAAGTGATTAGGTTTTCACTTTTTCGGTTAGACAAGAATAAGTGATAAGTGGGTCTGATTTAATTGGAAAAACAAACAATCTTAATTGGTTTATCTCTGACCGAAAAAGTGATAAGAGGCATATAAGTCCTTATTTTTAAAAAACAAACAACCCCTTAACATATCATAAAGAAGTCAAGGATTATTAAACATTTGTTGTTTTATTTTTCTTTTGGAAGTGAAAGATAAAAAGTGAAAAAGGATAACATTTGGTTTTAATATATGTTGTAGGCCATGTATAACATGCGAAAACATGTTACCCACATATATAAATAAACAAATATATAGGAATTGGTGTGACACTTGCCATATAATGTTTTAACGTGGTCATTCTCATGTGTATTCATGCACATGCGTATGTGTCGTAATTAATTGCCATGTATATAATATATATATATATATATATATATATATGGGCGAAAAATCGTGTGAGAAATTAAGTTAACGTAAGAAGTGTGAGAAATTGATTTGAACCTTGATCACTTGTAATTTTAAACCCACTCATGAATCGTGATTAATGATGGAATTGATCTGGTACATCTCATCCTAATGTACATCAAACGGTTGATAACCACTTTTCACGCTTCTCTCATTAACTCAACTTCTCACCAAAACTTCTCACTTGTCCGTTTCATTTACAAACCATCTAATTCTAACAAACGATACAAACAATTATATTAGGAAATAATAGAGATATTTATGGATAATTATCATGATTAATTAATTATGATTGAGATATATATGGAAGATGATAAGGTTCATTCATTATTATCATAGTTTTAGATTAGGAAACAAAATAAAACCAAATATTTATTAGATTAGATAAACGACAAAGATTGGTTTATATAATTTGTTTGAATTGGATGGTTTGTAAATGAAATGTGCCATATATATAGGGTGCTTTTCTTTTGCAAACCAAACAATTTATACAAACTATGCAAACCACTATTTTAGAAAACAATAGATATATTTATGGATAATGATTATGATTCATTAATAATGATTGTGATATATATGGAAAATGTTAAGTTTATTCATTATAATCATGATTTTAAATTAGGAAATGTTAAGTTTATTCATTATAATCATGATTTTAAATTAGGAAACATAATAAAATCATATATTCATTAGACTTGATGAACGGCTAAGATTGGTTCACAAAGTTTGCACAATCTGACTGGTTTGCAAAAGATACGTCTCCTATATATATATATATATATATATATATATATAGTGAAAGGATATTTTGCAACCCTGAAAAATGTTGCAACCCTTGCAACCCACATCTTAACCGTTGGATTCATGATCGACGGTTATTTTATTTTTATTTTTCTGTTTTTTTTTAATTAAAAATATTGTGCCCCATATCAATTGTAACCGCCGATCATGAATCTGACGGTTAAGATGTGGGTTGCAAAGTTTGCAACATTTTTAAGGATTGCAAATAAAACAACCTATATATATATACTAGGCATATACCCGCGCGATGCAGGGGAATGTAAGTAAAGAATGAATAATTAATGTTATTTCTTTATATACATTTCATCAATAATCAACCATGACCTAAGAATCACAACTTATGAAACCTAAACCCATAAAGATATTCAATAATTAGTTTATATTACAATTATTGACGAAAAAAATTATAATGATATTATTTATAATAAGAATGAAACGTATTTTACGATTATGTATTTTTAACGTGCTAACGGTGGAAAAAAAATAAAACGTATGGACAGAAAAACAAATTATTTCATAGATATTCATGATATTTAATAGTACGGTTAAATTAAAAAATATTCAATATTGGGCTCGTTTTGAAGATATTGAGGAGACACTTTTAATGATATAATTTGTAGAAAAATGAACGTATTTTTTCATTGCATTTTTGTTAATATATAATTATTTGTGTTAATATGATAATGGTGTAAAATAAAAAATGAAAAAAATAAGGGATATAAAGTAAATTAAATAAGTAATTATAAGGGTGATAAATGTAACATTGTAAGGGTGGTAAATGTAATTGTACAAAAGTTTGTACAATAACCGTTTTAGTTTTTTCATTATATAGTATAAATTCTTATATTTAATAATACGGTTAAATTAAAAAATATTCAATATTGGGCTCGTTTTGAAGCTATTGACGAGACGATTATAATGGTATAATTTATAAAAAAAGGAACGTATTTTTTCATTGCATTTTTGTTCATATACGATTATTTGTGTTAATATGATAACGATGTAAAATTATATATTGATCTATGGTTAAGATTCAATTTCATTATATATGGTAATAGTTTAATAAATTTATTAATTAAAAACAAAAATAATAGGTGAAAAGGGTATTTCTGTCTTTTTGTTTTGTGTTTCAAAAAAGGAAATAAAGGTGAAATAGGATGAAATATAGAAAAGGTTTAGTTTCTTAAAAAAACCAGAGGGAGATCGTATCACTGCTTACCATCTTAACCCAGAGAATCTCTCCAATTTCATTAGAACGATGATTCGACTACCTGGAGGTAATCTTTGAATATTTCATCGACTTGTTGCCTGAATAAAAAGAGCAACACATCCATTGTCATTGATTTTGATTTCAATAAGAAAATTGCGTTGATTTCATTGTGTAGGTCGGAAAAGGAGCGAAAGACTGATGAAGAAAAACTCGTTTTCGAACTATATGAACACAACAGATAATCCTCTTGATGAAGATGGTAATGAAATCAAGTCGATGAAATATTCACAAGAGTCGAAGGGGAGCACCAGTAACAACCCGGCTGTCGTGAAACAACTTATCGAACTTAATAATCAATGCTCATTTGAAGGTAAGTTTATGTACATTGATATTTATCAGATGTGAGTGTTTCAGTTAAGCAATGCTCTCTGAAATTGATTATTAAGTTACAATTTGGAACGGATTAAAACAACGGTGAAAACCTAGTTTAGACAACATTTGGGAATTTCATCTGTGCTAAATATAAATGCAATTCATGTTTTCATTGTCGTAAGAATGCAAAAGGGTTTTCATTAGATTCAATTGGGTTAACGTATTCATCTTTCAAGGGATTAATATGTTGATTCATTTGGTTTTAATCAAATGGTTTTGATTTCATTGTGATAGAAATATCGTTAGTGTTACCGGTACGGTACCGGTACTGAACCGGTACCGTACCGGTCTAATCGGTATCGTGTTTACCACATTTTCGGTATCGGGAATAAATTGGTTCACTGCGATATATTCATTAAGATATTTTGGTTTTCCGTTATTACAAGGTCATGGATTTGGTTTCATCGTTAAACCACATTGATGATACAAATCAATGGATTAAAGGATTTTATGGATTTCATGATATATATTTCATTGATTTCATGTGCTTCATCATACAGATTCACACTGGATTAATGGATTTCATGGACTTCATGATTTATATTTTATGGATTTCATTGAACTGAAACATGGACTTCATTCTGTTACTAACTGGTTTTGATTTCATTGTGATAGAAATATCGTTAGTGTTACCGGTACCGTACCGGTACTGAACAGTACCGGTACCGTACCGGTCTAATCGGTATGGTATCCGGTATCGAGTTTCCCACATTTTCGATATCGGGAATATATTGGTTCACTGCGGTATATTCATTGTGATATATTGGTTTCACGTTATTACAAGTTCATGGATTTGGTTTCATCGTTAAACCAAATTCAAAATATAAATCAATGGATTAAAGGATTTAATGGACTTCATGATATATATTTCATTGATTTCATGATACAGATTCATGGACTTCATGATATAGATTGCATTGATTTCATGATACAAATTACACATATGAATCGATGATATAGATTCATCATAGTGTTTCATCGATGATATAGATTGCATTGACTTCATTTTGCTGAAACATGGACTTCATGATATAGATTGCATTGATTTCATGATACAAACTACACATATGAATCGATGATATAGATTCATCATAGTGTTTCATCTGGATAAACGCAGCTTCATGGCTTTCATGATTTATCAAAATAAACATATTCATTGACTTCATGGTATAATTTCATCATGCAGGTTCATGTTTTATTTGGGGTGTAACGAAGAGAAAAATATGTAGATATAACTCCTAATTACATGCTTACGTAAAAATCGTACCTTCGTTAGCATCTTCGATGGCTTGATACACATGATGATCCCCCTCGAATTCACACAATTGATTCGGTACATTGTCGGGAATCTTATAAGAATCATTGATATGATTTTCATCCACCGGACGAACGAAAGACGATAAAAAAGTTTCATCATTTTCGAGTACATCGCGAACATGAATCTCGTTAGCCGATGTTCCATCAAACATGTTACCCTCCATGGCTTCGTATGGTTAATTTTTTTTTACAATTGAATCAAATAAACCATACAAATATATAAGAAATAAAACAAAGAATATATTTTAAAAAATATTTGAATTCAATGAAAAAAATCTTTGATTTTAAATATAATTAAAATTTTGAATTTTCTATAAAAATAACACTCTTTCAAAATAAACAAAAAATATATACATTACCTTATTTATTGAACTACAAAACTGAAAATATAAATCAATGAACTGAAACAGATTTTCAAGATGCTGAATCAAAAATGGGTGTCGTATGATTTAAATTATATATCTCATTGCATAATTTAATAATCCATATTACCATATATAAATTCGATCAAAATTAAATAATAATTAAATACCATATACCAGTATGGATTACCATATATAAATTCGATCAAATTAAATAATAATTAATATAAAAATAATACCACTTACCATATATATTATGAAATTATGTAAAAAGACTAAAATAACCTTAACAATTAAAAATAAAAATAAAAAAAAGAAATTCACTGATTGGTTGATTTAGGTTTCCAAAGTTTCCAACGTAAAACTGGTTTCCAATTGATCCCTCCCCTATATATATATATATATATATATATATATATATATATATATACCAAAAACAATACATGTGACAAAAATATGAATCCATCCCTTCCACATGCCCATCCCATTCCCATGTTTAACCGTACCCATGCATGCCTTGCCATATATATATATATATATATATATATATATATATATATATATATATATAGGAGTTGTTTAATTTGCAACCCTTAAAAAGGTTGCAAACCTTGCAACCCACATCTTAACCGTCGGATTCATGATCGGCGGTTACAATAGATATGGGGCCCAATATTTTTAATTAAAAAATAAATAAATAAATAAATAACCGTCGATCATGAATCTAATGGTTAAGATGTGGGTTGCAAGGGTTGCAACCTTTTTAAGTGTTGCAAAATATCCTTCCACTATATATATATATATATATATATATATATATATATACACACACACACACATAGTGACGGACCGAATATTTTTGCTGAACAGATGAACCTTTAAATGCCCACAAAGCCGCTAGATGTGTCTTTAGCCAAATCCCGTCTATGAAGAATTTTTTTTTTATGTTTTTTGGTTGACTTTGCGAGATTTTTTAAGTTTTTTGGTTGGTTTCTCTAACCAACCAAAAGCTCAGACAAGACATGAAATAAGACAATGCCAAAACGGCCCCAAAAGATGAGTCAAATGATGAATTACATCCCAAAAATCTATTGGGGGCAACACCTCCCCAACCGAGAATTTTAAAGCAAGCATCTAAGTCGGAAGTTTAAACAAGAAACTATAAGGTTCTTCTACATCCACAAACTCCAAGCTCTCACATCTTCCCCTTTCCTTTCCTTTACTCGAACTCGCACTAACGTGTTTGCCTGAAAACGGTTTTCAGTTTATAAAAGTGAGGGTTAGACCGGAGGTCTAGTGTAACACCTTGAGTTTTCAATCTTATGAGAAACCCCTTGTATCTCTCTATATTCTTATGTTGGAGATTAGGGTTCTTTGAGAGAAATCAAGGAAGAATAAGGGGCATCTATTCTGGTCTGCAGGGCACACGGGTCGTGCCCTTTTCTTCACAAATTCAGCACGGGTCGTGCTTGACCACAGAAGCTTTGGCACGGGTCGTGCCAATTCCTTCACTAAAACAACACGGGTCGTGCCGGGCTTCGGCAGAAACAACACAAACCATTTATTGAGTTTTCAACCCCAAATTTATTATCTCACATTTCATCCTTTCTTTCCTTCCAAGTTTCTCTCCCAACCTTCTCCCTCTTCATTAACTTCATCTTAGGGTTTGTTCCAACCACCATCCCTTCCATTGATTGCTAGAGTTAAGAGCATCATCCAAGTTTTCGGTTTGGAAGCTTCATCTCCGTCTTCATCTTCTCCAAGGGGTCAAGATATAGGTTTTTAGGTTTTCTTCCAACAACCTACTTGGTGAGTTCATACTTCCTTTTATCAAACTTTATACACATCAAAATGCATTTTTGACTTCTAGATATCACCTTGTTTACATTTTCATTGTTGATGAGTTTTGACCTAACTTGGTATTTTGGGGATTTCTAGGGTTTCTTACCATTTTGCAAAATAAAGAAATAACCCATGTCTTTGAACCACAAATATGGTTGGTTTTATATTTTGATGAAGTAAATGTTCAACTTGTGGCATTTTAGCCAAGTTCATGTTTCAAATGATGGTGTGGGTGTTTTGGTTGAAAGTAGCATTTCGGAAAAAGGAAATAAATGGTTTAATATGAGGAAGTCCATGTTTACATTAAAATGGTTTTACCTATATTTGGAAATGAGAAAATAGCTTTATGCTTCATGATCGAGCTTTGTATTTTCTTATCAGCAGTTAACCATAAAAATGTGATTTGGGAACTATATGGCAATATGAACTATATGTTTGATTATAGTTGGTCATAAGTGTATTGTGACGAGTCTAGACTATTACAAATGGATCCATAGGTATTTAGTGGACTTATTATTTGGGGGTAATTCCCGTATGTAGTTAGTTGAGACATTGGACTCTAGAGGGCCACTTGGTACGGTTATGTGGGATCGGTTACTAGCCTTGGGTCGTAAATGTAAATCCTAGCGAATGAGTATGACTAGGATCATTGGGTGCCATCCCCCCACATCTGTATTTGAGCCGGCATGCTCACGGCCTTGATCCTAGTATGGTGAGCTCAAAACTCGGAAAGTGGCTTACTTTGTGTTTCGCCACAATCCTTGGAATCCGAGCTTACACCCGTCATCGCAAGATGAAGTCTGGACCGGAAGGTCACTATGTGTTTACTAAACCATTTAACGGTTTATTTATATTGCAACTAATCCTCTTATTGTCTTTCATATAAACTGTATGTTCTCACTTGGCTTTAAGCCTAACACTTTTTTCTCAAACGATGTGTATAACAGGTTTCCTTAGCGGCGGGCCGTCTAGGGGTTGAGTGAAGAGCGTGGTCTCTTGAGGGCATTTTTGTTGAATGATAGAAATTTTGAAGCTTTAGCATTGGAACAATTATTCTTTTGGTATTGGGTTGACAACCAATCTAATCTAGCTAGATGTAGTTTAGATTAGTTTGTTGTCGTTTTCTCGTACATTATTGCAGGTTTTTGTAAATGCTCACGCTTGCCCATTTTGGGTGGTTTGCCTTATTTATAATCGTTATATTGCCGAATTTTAGATTTTCAAAATTACCCGAATTTTAGGTTGTTACAAGTTGGTATCAGAGCTCTAGTTTAAGTGAATTAGGCGTGAATGTAAGATGTCTAGACTTAGACTGAGTATGTTAGGCAATGATTTGTGAGTTGGGTAGAACTTCTAAGACAAGTTAGTCTTAGAGTCAACGGAAGTTATGTTCATCAAGCGTTGTGATGATGGTAACAAGAACCCTTGTGTGTTATATGTTCATAATTTCACGTAGCTAATGTTATTATGAGGATATTTTACGTGAGTGTGCTTGGTTTGCTAATGTTATGACAATTGGTAGACGTAGTAGTACGTTTCCCTCGTGTTCAATTCTGTTAATCTTTTCTTACTCTTTTTCGTGCTTGTGTGGCAACCATTTTTCTAGAATGGTGAACACTCGCAGTCGACCGTTAGTTAATGGGGATTTGCGTGAAGATAGCTCGCCCGAGCGAAACCCGATGGTTAGGGCGGCGACAGTCATCCCTCCGGGTATGCCACCTATATTCACGGGTGAGGTGGAACAAGTGCCGAGAGTGGAGTTGGCATCCACAAACCCGGCGGTTCAGGAGGCGAACCCTCAAACTGACATGATGGCCAGCATCATGCAAATGGTATCGACGACGATGGAAAAGCAGCAAGAAGCGTTCATGAAGTTGTTGGAAGATCGCGATGTCAGCCTCAAGAGAAATGAGGCGGTTGCTGAGAACGTTGTGGTTGGTTCTGGTGGCACCGGTCCGGGTATCCGAACGGAAGAGCACAGAGTTGTGGGTGCTCAGAAAAGTGGAAGAAGCTGCTCATACAAATCCTTTCTGGGATGCGGGCCACCAGAGTTCTCTGGTTCTGACGACCCAATATTATGCGTGAAGTGGATTAGAGCTGTTGAGCAAGCTTTTGGCTCCTTGGAATGTGGAGACGATCAGAGAGTGCGGTTTGGCACCCAGCTGCTGAGAGATTCGGCGCTCACCTGGTGGAATGTTACTCAATCCACTCTTTCTCCGACCGTTTTGGCTCAGTTGTCTTGGGCCGAGTTCAAAAGGAAGCTTATGGAAGAGTTTTGTAGCGAAAGATCTATGGACCGCATCGAGAAGGAGTTTCGGTCTTTAGTAAAGGGAAACTTGACGGTGAGGGAGTACACCCGTCAATTTATGGAGAAGCTTGATTTGGTGGGGCATGTGGCCCAACGGAGAAAGAGAAGATAAAGGCCTACCTCAATGGCCTACTGGCGAACATGTTGTCTATGGTCCACAACTCCAAAGCTTCCAATCTTCGAGAGACGATTGAGGAAGCTCAATTCATGGAAGACATCTTTGCAAGAAGCAAGGCGGAGAAAAAAGCATTGGTAGGGGACAAGAGAAAGTGAGAGAGCAATTCTGCACCTCCTAGGAGGAATCAACCTTTTGTTGGGAATAGGAATTTCAACAACCGCCAAGAGGCACGGTGGTGCCAGAGATGCCGAACTAAGCACCACGGCAACTGTAATCCTACTTTCACCCCTTGTGTCAAGTGTGGTAAGACCGGTCATCCGGTTAAAGATTGCCCGATCAAGGGAATTGTTTGTTTCGAGTGCAAGATGCCAGAGCATTTTTGAAAGGATTGCCCAAAGTGGAAGACGGGGAGCGCCCCAGAGAAGAAAGAGAACCCGTCTAGGGTTCCGGGCCGAGCTTTCCAGATGACGGCCGATGAGGCCAAGGCATCCGCTGATGTGGTATCGGGTACGTTTATCCTAAACTCCGTACCTGCTCGTGTGCTATTTGATTCGGGTTCCAGCTTTTCTTTTATATCTGATTCGTTTCGTGAAAAGTTTGCCATGTTCACTAATAATATAGAGAAAGCTTTAGTGGTAGAGATATCTAATGGTAGTCAAGTGTAATCCGAGACGTCTTGAAGGATTGTACCCTTAGCATCGAAGGAAGGAAGTTACTAATCAACTTGATGCCAATGGTCATCGGTGGATTCGACGTGGTGGTCGGTATGGATTGGTTGGCGGACAATCATGTCGAAATCTTATGCTCCAAGAAACTAATCAGACTCCCTATATCGGATGGTGACATGGTGGTAGTTTATGGCGAAAGAAGGAAAGGTGATGTGGAGGTTATCACCATGGCTAAGGCGCGAAAGTGTTTGGTGAAGGGATGTTCATCCTTTCTAGCTTATGTGATAGACACGAAACTCGAGAAGAAGAAGCTCGAGGACGTGAAGGTGGTGCGCGAATTTCCCGATGTCTTTCCGGATGATTTGCCCGGTTTGCCACCCGATCGTCAAGTGGAGTTCCAGATTGATCTTATACCGGGGGCGGCTCCAATTGCGTGAGCTCCTTACCGGTTGGCGCCGTCGGAGATGCAAGAAATGATGGCTCAACTCCAAGAACTCCTAGAGAAGGGATTTGTAAGACCGAGCTCGTCGCCTTGGTTTTCTTCGTTTGTTAGCATACATCTTCTGACGATCTTGAGTCGCCCTCATCTTCTCGCGAATTTGATTGATTTTATCGGCGGTCATTTGAACAATCCCAGGACCCGCTAATTGATTCTCTCATACTTCATTCCAACACAAAGGAGTTCTATACTTGCGTCCATACAATGCTTCATAAGGCGCCGCTTGAATGCTAGCATGGAAGTTATTGTTGTATGAAAACTCTATCAACGGTAAATGAACTTCCTAAGAACCCTTAAAGTCGACCGCACAAGCTCGAAACATATCTTACAAGGTCTGGATGGTCCTCTCACTCTGTCCATCCGTTTGGGGAAAAAGATGACGTGAAACAACTATCGCGATCGGACACTATAGACAATGGAACTCCATGTCTCATCATAATCTCATCGATATATAACCTCGCAAGTTTATCTATTGAATACGTCTCCTTGATCGGTAGGAAGTGATCCGACTTGGTGAGACGATCAACTATCACCCAAATGGCATCATAACCCTTTGGTGTCCACGACAACTTTGTGACAAAGTCCATGGTAATATCGTCCCATTTCCACACCGGTATATCTAAATATTGAAGCTTTCCGTAGGGCCTTTGATGCTCCGCTTGACTTGTAAACATGTCAAACACCGTTCAACAAAGTGAGCTATATTCTTCTTCATTCCCGGCCAGCAATAAAATTGTCACAAATCACGGTACATCTTGTTGGTTCCCGGATGAACTGACTAACGAGACTTGTGCGCTTCTTCTAACACACTCTTGCGTAACCGTCCTAGTTTAGGAACCCACACTCGGTTCCCTAAACATTTCAATCCATTACTGTTGCATTCTAACGATGCCGCCAACCCGACAATCCTTTCACCCTTCAACTTCTCTTCCAACAATGCTTCCTCTTGAAACTTTTTGATCTCTCCAAGAAGATTCGGTGACGCCTCGGCTCAATAGACCACTTCCTCAATCAAGTTATCATTTTTAATGGGTTTTATAAATTAAGTTTTTGAAAACCAATATTTTATAATGAATAAGTATAATATATTTATATTTGAACAAGTAGGGGGTGAAGATTTTATCAAACTAAACTAGTCAACATCTTTACCAATCATATCAATTAAATTGATAACAATTATAGTTGGTTGGTAGTAACGTATCAAGTATATAAATTTGGTTGGTACATATTATCCAAAGTTGCATACCATGGTACCGAGTTATTTAATTATTTATTAGTTTTTATATTTTTTTATGTATTGAATATTAAATATTGTAACTTTAGTTATTTTGTTTGAACATTTGAATGTTAGCAAGTTTTATTTATCGCAATTAAAAATCCTTAAACATCACAAATTTTATCTAGAAACTCAAAATTTAAACAAAATGATAAGTTTTCATATATGTAACTTGAAGTTGATACAAAAACCTGTAACAACCGAAAAGTTGGTACCAATTAAGTTGACACCAAAGGCAGTTGGTTGGTACACAGTATAAGATTTTGTGTATCAATTATAGTTAGTTGGTACACATTATTGAAGAAAAAAACTTAGTACGGTACCAAGTTTGTAACACCCCGAAATTTCCAAGTAAACTCATTAGTTCTTTAATCATATATTTCATATCCATACCGTTGACTCACCCCTTCGTCTTGTTATTATGTGATGATTTAGACTTTTCCGTCGCATGTGTTCTATTTACTCTAACTAAGTGTTTACGTGCATGTGCAAATATATGTAGTTGTGTGTATATATATATATATAATTATATAAGTTGGCTAAAGTGATGAGTTGGGTTTGAGTATGATGTACATATGAGCACATGACCCTATGGAAGCCTTAGACTCCTCGAATTTGGAATTGTCGATACTTTACCCCAATCAATCAGCGTGTGGGAGGCCAGGGGCGACATTGCCCGATGACAATGCCTTGGGCAAAGTTGCAGGGTCAATGTCGCATAAGGGGGTGTGAGCGCTGAGTTTTCGGCCATTTTTCCAGAGACACGAGGGCCGAGGGCGACATTGTCCGACGACAATGCCCTGGGCAAAGTCGTCGGGTCATTGTCGCATATGGGAGACGAGAGACTTTTGTTTAAAGTCAATTTTTGTACCAAAATTATATCACTTCTCCACATTTTCATATCAAGATCGATACCTCTCACTGCTTGGGCGATTTTCCCCTCACCTCTCCCTTCTCTCTCTCATTTAATACATCTAGCAAACCCTAGCATTTAGTGCTAACTAAGAAGTTGTTGGGGGACAAGGATCTACTCTTAAAAGTGTTTAAAGCTTCAAGGAAGATAAGCAAATCTCTCAAATCCACCTACCATTTTTAGGGTTTTCTCTTCATAAACCCTAGTTTGTGAGTTCCTACTCCTTAAATGTTCCATTACTTATTTGTTACTTACAATATCCCTACATTATATATACATGTCATTGATTTGGATTTTGATCCAACTATTAGGGTTTTCACTTTACAAACCCTAAATAGTGAGCTTCCTTCATAAACCCTAAATATGTTCTTATATGATTGCTAAATGTGTATGGATCTTCGATTTCATACTTGAATAGTTGGTACATGAGGAAACCCTTGTTTCTATGAGTTTGATCTAACTGCTGATAACTTTATGATTACATGGTAAGGATAATAGAATCATTTGTGACTATATGTGTGGGAATATAAAGAATGTACTACCTTGAAAAGTAAAGATGAGTTGATATCACGAAGAAAGATATTAAGTTCATGTGATAGAATCTTATGTGGTGTTTATGGTGTCTACATGTAGAAAAGAGGAATATATATAGTTATAAATGTATATCCAAATTTTGATCACATGATAAGAATGTGAACACTACTCCTTGTGCACGAGGAGGTAGTTATACGATTAATTGGACCTTTTGTATTGGTCCTTGTGGTATGCTAGCGAGTAGGCATTAGGGGGACGTGGGCCCTTGAGGTGTAACTCGTCTATATATGGATATACAATAATGTCTCGTAAGACCTTGAGGTGTAACTCGACGGAGTAGGAAATAAAGGCAATGATTATGGTTTGAGGTTGTGTGTAACACCCCGAATTTCGTTATGTAACCTTGGTATTCTAGTGTTAAGCTTTTGTCGTTAGCACCGCGTTTGTTACCAAGTTTGAGTTTGGCCTTTGGTGGTTTTGGACAAACCACAGTGAACTACGCGAGTTATGCCGCGGGTTGAGGTCGCGACATAACCTGCGAAACCCTCTGGATGGGTTTGGTTTTGTGTAAGCGGGCGAGTTATGCCGCGAGTGGAAGTCGCGGCATAACCCGCGAGATGGCCTGGCCGACTTATACCCTTTTCAGTCTAAAAATCTCTCACTTTCTCTTATCTCTCTCTCTCTCTCTCTTCAAATCCCATTCTCTCTCTAGAAATCTCTCTCTCTCTCTAAGAGTTGGTTGGTAACTTTTGGTGGCTAGAATCTAGTTTATGATCCAAGGTTTCGGTGTGGAAAGCTTCGTCTTATCAAGAGGGTCGATATCTGGTTCTTCGGGTTTTCGTATAAACCTATTGGGTGAGTTCCTACTACCTTTCTAAAACTTTATACATGTCAAAGGGTTACATTTTGAACTCCTATGTATCTCCATGATTTCAGATTTAAGATTTATACATTTTGGATATAAGTTAACTTTTGGGAGATTTTAGGGTTCCGATCATTTTATGATGGATTCTATAGTATTTGAAGTAAAATGATGTTTTACTTACACATTATGTGGACATGTGAAAGAATGTTTATGGACTCATTTTGATGATTTTCATTCTTACCGGAAGTTGAACTTGAAAAGGCATTTTGTTTATAAAATGTTTTATACCATATGACTACCTATGGTTGTTTACAAAGTTATTGGGATGTCTATTCCCCATCAAAGAAAAGGCATTTTGCTTATAAAATGTGTTTATACCATATGACTATCTATGGTTGGTCACATAAATTGTTGTGACAAGTTTGTACCATTACTAGCGGATCCCTAGGTTTTGAGTCGACTTATATTTCATTATTTGAGATTACCAAGTAATGTAAATATAGAGCTACATGTGCATTAAATTGTGAGGCTATGGCTGTTAACAAATATAGAACTACATGTGCATTAAATTGTGAGGTTCTGGCCGTTAATAAATTATGGAACTACATGTGCATTAAATTGTGAGGTTCCATAAGGTAATCAAAACGAAGAACTACATGTGCATTAAATTGTGAGGTTCTGGAAAGAAGGTTTATGACCTTATTTTAATGGATTTTATTCCTAACATCAGTTATCCTGGAAATGCTTGTTTGAAAGGTTTTCTTTTTGGATGTAAATGTTATATCCCTTGAAATTTATAAACTGTATGTTCTCACTAGGCTTTTAAGCCTAACACTTTTTCTCAAATGATATGTATATCAGGTTCTCGTTAGCGGCGGGTTGCTAAGGGCTTGAGTGTCGGGATTGATCTCGAGGGTTTTTGAGATTGTGTAGTATTGGTTTGTTGGGCGTTGTTAAGTCCCACATTTTTAGATAATTCTGGATCAACAACTTTTGTAATCTAGATAGTATATGTTTAGATTAGTTGGTTGATGAATTCTATATCCGTTTAGATTTTGTATAGTCTTAAGGACTGATTCCCTTTATGGGAAGTTTATATCAATACGGATGTCTTGTTGCCATATTTCCAGGTTTTAATTTATTCTGAATTTTAGAGTGTTACAAGTTGGTATCAGAGCTCTAGTTTAAGCGAACTAGGCATGAATGTAAGATGTCTAGACTTAGACTGAGTTTGATAGGCATTGATTGTGAGATTTGGGTAGAATTTCTAAGATGGGTTAGTCTTAGAGTCGACGGAAGTTATGTGTATCAGGCGTTGTGATGACGGTAACAAGAACCCTTATGTGTTATATGTTCATAATCTCACTTAGCTAATGTGATTATGAGCATATTTTACGTGAGTGTAATTGGGTTGCTAATATTATGACAATTGGTAGACGTAACGGTACGTTTCTTTCGTGCGTGTTTCAGTTAAACTCTTCCTTACCCTTTCTCGTGTTTGTGTTTATCTGCTCTGCCTTAGTATGTTGACAGTTAGAGTGGTGCGAAAGTTTCTAAGCGAGTAAACCAAGGAATGATTGTTGTTTATAGCAATGTCTCTTTGGAATTATAGTAAGTGCGTGGGACGCATTAAGTTAATCATCCTAAGCCAGATTCGTTGGTGGAGTTAGGATTTTATCTTGTTAGATCGATTCCATATAGAGGAGAATTGTAAGTTAATTTAATAGGATGGTTGCCCTTTGATGCCCGAGGCATCCAGTAGATTATAGAACGTCGGAATATTGGGAAGCGTAGTATTAAGATGTGAGTGCCGACCGAATTCATGCATTTAATTTATTTCTAAAAATAAGGTTGCCTAAATTGCTTTTCATAAGCGCCAACCATGAAGTAAATTACATTATAACGTTCTGGCAAGACATTTAGCACTCATCATATTTTAAACTATGAGCATAAGCATGCTTACATTGGTTTTGTTGCACCTGATTTCAAATTATTATCAAAACTCTCTTTATTCACGTCTTGTGATTAAATGATATTTTTGGATATCGTAATATCTGTGTTTTAACGTTTTTTGAGTTAATGGGCAGTGGCTGTGGAATTTTGACCTTGACATTGGATCTCTTCCACGTATGTCAATGGTTTTAAAGGAAAAGTTATTCCCATGCTTTTGAGTCGAAGTTTCTTGAGAATTTTAGTTGTGTGAGTTTTGTTGAATTCTTGGAGCTTTGCTTTACGAATTCTTTTAACGCGTGCGTATATTTTGAGATGCGTACGTTAATTTTAAATTGTGTGCAATTTATGAGTTCTTTGGGAGACGTGTCTCATCAGAATATTGTCTGAATGGTCACCTTACCTTATATTGAAAAATAGAAATTTGGACACCACTTGATTTTAGCGTTAATGAGTTTAAAAAAAAAAAATCCAGTTGGATTATGGTGTCCCATCTTACGACTTTTGTGTCGCGTAAATAATTTCAGGAACATGTGCATATGCATCTTCGTGTGAATATTTTGTTAAGTTTCATATTCGGTAATTTGGATTGTTTTAACAGCATAAATTGCTCATGTCGAGCTTGAATATTTCAACAAGTAAATAGTGTGATTTACATATTCTGGGTGATTTTGTACACGTAAAATCTACATTATGATTTATGCATCTTTGATGATTTTGTGCATCTTAGTATAATTGCATTCATAAACTTTTGGAAAATCTTTTGTCTCAATACGTGTTGAGTTTTGAGAAATCATGTCCTAGTGGTGTGTGTTTTCATAAACACTGTTTAAAGACATTTCATTATTTGGAGAAACGTTAAATGTCGGTTAAATATGTTTTAAGGTTTACGAGACTTTCATTGGAAATTTACGTAAAGTGTCGGGCCTTTGGCTCGGGTTTTGACTGAATGAGTCGTGTGGACATTTTTCCGGATTTATAACCGCAATGAAGGATTTTAGCATGATGGAATTTATTCGTGTTTTGGTAAGTTAAAGTTGATTTGTGAAAACAGTGTACATGCCAAAATGATTAGTTTTATGAACATGTGAGACACCCATTTTGGGATCTATGGTTATTTTGGTACATAAATCATGTTGAAGTGTTTCTTTGATGATTTTACATATAAAATTGGAGTTCAATTGATGTAAGTGTCATTTGGTGTATTTGATCTTATAAACCTTTTCAGAAAATGCATATTATTGTGTAATGAGGTCTTTTGAAAACATAAGGGTATGAGTTCATTTGGAAAACGGTTTGTTTCAACCAACGATGAGATTTGAGTTAATCATACTTTTGGGTCGTGTTTGCATAATAGTTGGTCAAACGTGTTTCAATATTTATATCGGTTTTCATTTGGGTATTTAAGTAAACTGTTGGGTCGTTGGCTCAGTTTTGATTAAATGGAGTCATGAGGACGTTTGTACGGTTTAAAAAGAGTTGTGGAATTTTTGGAGTATGATGGCGATTATTTCATGCCATTGGGAGTTACATGTTTTGGGAGCTTTGGTTTTCTTTTTTTTTTTAGTTGGAATCATGTAATGTCAAACAGTCTGTCTGTGTTGTAAAGCCTGAGGTTTTGGGTTACACTTAGTGACCGCTCAGGTTTGCTAGCGAGTAGACAATAGGTGGCACGAGCTGCTGAGTTGGAACTCGTCTGGATTGGATAGGCACCCGTGTCCGTAAGCCCTTGGGGTGGAACTCGACGGAGTATGACTAGAGGCAGTAAACGGTTTGAAGTTGTGATGTCTGGTACGACATGGGAACTAAGATCGGGATACGTGGTGAAATCCAATAACATCACGGGTGCCCCCATTCATTTGTTCTCGCCACCCAAGATGGGAATGTTTAGAGGTCATGCGAGGAAGTTGTATGGGCGACCTACTTGCGTGTCCTTCTATTCTCTTTGTGTGCGGGTCTCTCCGTCGTAGACCCGGGGTATTTTAAACGCTAATGTCATATTTTTACCAGCTTGGTTTATGTGTGGTCGACGGTACTTGATAACTTTAATATTGGGTTTACCCCACGTATATTAAGGTTTGAATGAAATGTGTTATTCATGCATGTTGATATTTAGTTTTCTTTTGTTTTTGGTCGTGTGAGTATTGGGCCTAGTGTCCATGTTTTCGGACGTACGATATGGATAGTGTTACTAATATTTCATACTTCGAGTTATGCAAATTGTGTCAATTTATAAAACGTATTTGCAATGAAGTATCCGTCTTTGAAAGTGCATGACTTTGAAAAGGAGTTGTTTCTATGTTTTAAGGTTCATTATTTGAAAGGTTCTGTTTTAAAGAGAAGTTCATCAAATTAAATGCTTTTACTTATGTAAAACTCTTGAGCTCTCTAGGCGTTAAGCTTGAACTTTTATTTATTTATTTATCTTCATGTGCATCATTCCTGTTGGGAGTTCGGTTCTAGCAGTGCTTTGAGGTGTCGGGCCTTAGCCTTGAGTTAGAGTAAGTGGTTGGTGAAATCTTCCACAGGTTGGAGTTAGTGGCTACGCATGAGTTTCTGTAGCGCCCGTCCTTTATAGTCCGATGTATAGATTGGTGGTATGTTTAGAGGTTAATCTTTATAATATGTTTGTAGACGAAGTATTTATGGAAGTATTAAGAAGTTGAATGAGAGCTATTTCCAGATTTGGGGTCAGATCGGAGTTAAGCGATAACAGAATCTGTGTTAACCGTTTACCGGAAAGACGCCTTAGTGCGCCTTGTAAGAATATCTTTATCACTGTTAGGAATGGATCAGTGAAATCTGAGAGTTGTGGGAAGATTAGCGTCGACCGTTGGCCTTGAGTTCGGAACCGTGCAGTTTGAAAGAATTTGGTAGATGGAAAGTTGAGGTCGCTAATTTCCTGGAAGTAGTAATTGTCACCTAAGGTTGGGAGGCAACCGTAACCTTAGGAGTAAAAGTTACTTTGAAGTGTTGAGTGTTCGCTCGGTTAGGAGTGAATTGTGCTCATGAAGGGTAGCTAGTGTGGATGTCGGTATTAGGATCTCGTTAATGTTTCTAGCTTTTGGGTTTGAGATGATATTCTCTGCGAAAAGTGTTCCATAGAGAAGAGTAGATTTCGAGGACGAAATCATTCTAAGGTTGGGAGTATTGTAACACCCCGAATTTCGTTATGTAACCTTGGTATTCTAGTGTTAAGCTTTTGTCGTTAGCACCGCGTTTGTTACCAAGTTTGAGTTTGGCCTTTGGTGGTTTTGGACAAACCACAGTGAACTACGCGAGTTATGCCGCGGGTTGAGGTCGCGACATAACCTGCGAAACCCTCTGGATGGGTTTGGTTTTGTGTAAGCGGGCGAGTTATGCCGCGAGTGGAAGTCGCGGCATAACCCGCGAGATGGCCTGGCCGACTTATACCCTTTTCAGTCTAAAAATCTCTCACTTTCTCTTATCTCTCTCTCTCTCTTCAAATCCCATTCTCTCTCTAGAAATCTCTCTCTCTCTCTCTAAGAGTTGGTTGGTAACTTTTGGTGGCTAGAATCTAGTTTATGATCCAAGGTTTCGGTGTGGAAAGCTTCGTCTTATCAAGAGGGTCGATATCTGGTTCTTCGGGTTTTCGTATAAACCTATTGGGTGAGTTCCTACTACCTTTCTAAAACTTTATACATGTCAAAGGGTTACATTTTGAACTCCTATGTATCTCCATGATTTCAGATTTAAGATTTATACATTTTGGATATAAGTTAACTTTTGGGAGATTTTAGGGTTCCGATCATTTTATGATGGATTCTATAGTATTTGAAGTAAAATGATGTTTTACTTACACATTATGTGGACATGTGAAAGAATGTTTATGGACTCATTTTGATGATTTTCATTCTTACCGGAAGTTGAACTTGAAAAGGCATTTTGTTTATAAAATGTTTTATACCATATGACTACCTATGGTTGTTTACAAAGTTATTGGGATGTCTATTCCCCATCAAAGAAAAGGCATTTTGCTTATAAAATGTGTTTATACCATATGACTATCTATGGTTGGTCACATAAATTGTTGTGACAAGTTTGTACCATTACTAGCGGATCCCTAGGTTTTGAGTCGACTTATATTTCATTATTTGAGATTACCAAGTAATGTAAATATAGACCTACATGTGCATTAAATTGTGAGGCTCTGGCTGTTAACAAATATAGAACTACGTGTGCATTAAATTGTGAGGTTCTGGCCGTTAATAAATTATGGAACTACATGTGCATTAAATTGTGAGGTTCCATAAGGTAATCAAAACGAAGAACTACATGTGCATTAAATTGTGAGGTTCTGGAAAGAAGGTTTATGACCTTATTTTAATGGATTTTATTCCTAACATCAGTTATCTTGGAAATGCTTGTTTGAAAGGTTTTCTTTTTGGATGTAAACGTTATATCCCTTGAAATTTATAAACTGTATATTCTCACTAGGCTTTTAAGCCTAACACTTTTTCTCAAATGATATGTATATCAGGTTCTCGTTAGCGGCGGGTTGCTAAGGGCTTGAGTTCCGGGATTGATCTCGAGGGTTTTTGAGATTGTGTAGTATTGGTTTGTTGGGCGTTGTTAAGTCCCACATTTTTAGATAATTCTGGATCAACAACTTTTGTAATCTAGATAGTATATGTTTAGATTAGTTGGTTGATGAATTCTATATCCGTTTAGATTTTGTATAGTCTTAAGGACTGATTCCCTTTATGGGAAGTTTATATCAATACGGATGTCTTGTTGCCATATTTCCAGGTTTTAATTTATTCTGAATTTTAGAGTGTTACATTGTGATGTCTTGATGGCATGGGAACTAGGACCGGGACATGAGGTGTAATCCAATAACACCATGGGTGACTCCACTCCCGTGTTTATGTCACCCCGATGGAAACGGGTCTCCCCCGTATTTTCAAGGGTTATCTCTTGTATGTTTATGTTCAGGTTTGGACACATGATCGCGGTGGAAATAATATTATGAGACGATGGAGTTCGGTAACACAAGTCTTGAATTACTGTATTATGATATTCTTGTTTTGTGAATTATATAGTTTATGTGATCTCATTAGGCTTCGTCCTAACACTTGTTGTGGTTGTTGTTTCCCCACAGATCCCACTCATGATGGAAATTAGGTTGCCGAGCTTGTCAACCGGGCACATAGGAGAGCTTGAAGTGCCGGTCTTTTGGGGTTCGTGCGAAGAGAGATTTTTGGTGGTTTAGCAACACCCAAAGTTAATCTAGTCATAATTCATTCTAGATTAAGTAGGTTGTTGTTTTGTGACATCTCTTATTCTTGCAACTACTCATAGTGCAAACTATCCCGACTTCATTGGGTTTAGTTGTCATGAAACTTTGGGGTTTGTCCTTGTTATAAATTTATATTTACAGGGTGTTTTGGACGTCCATATTTTAGACGACTTAAATTTTAGGGTGTTACAAGTTAGTATCAGAGCTCTAGTTTAAGTGAACTAGGTATGAAACCTTGATGCCTAGACTTAAGCTGAGACTATTAGGCAATAAAGTGTGAGAATTGGGTAGAATTTCTAAGGGGGGACAGTCTTAGAGTCAACGGAAACTACTTTGTTGAGAACTATGAAAGTGGTAACGAGAATCTTTATGTAGTGTACGTTTATAATTTCAATTAGCTACTGCTATTATGAATGTACTTCTATGTGAGCATGCTTGAATTACTACGATTATGATAATCGATGAACTGAGGTAACCCCTCAGACACAAATGATGGACATGATGAGAGCCATGAATGAGACCATTGCAAAGCAGCAGGAGTTGTTCATGAAGCTACTAGAGGATCGGGAGGTGAATCATCGTCGACACGAGACAATTGAGGAGAATATTGTCATAGTGGGTTCTGGGGGTACCGGGGATGAGAACCGCACGGTTGGGTTAGCGACCTTGGAAACGGGGCAACCGGAAAAATGATGTTCTTACAAGTCCTTTCTTTGCTGCCAACTGCCGGAATTCGCCGGATCCGATGAACCCGCGAAGTGTATGAGGTGGCTCAAGGAGATTGAACAGGCCTTCAGGTCTAGTGACTGTGGAGAGCGCCAAAAGGTGAAGTATGGGTCTCAATTGCTTCGAGGCACGACTTTGACATGGTGAAACGTCTTCACCTCAAACCTTGAAGATTCTGTGTTGGCCAATTTGTCTTGGACCGAGTTCAAAAAGAAAATCCTAGAAGAGTATTGTAATGAGGAGGAATTGGATTTGATAGAGGAAGAGTTTCGGTCGATCAAGAATGGGAACTTGTCCATGAAAGAGTACACCCAACTGTTTATGGAGAAACTTGATTTAGTGGGGCATGTGACCCCTACTGAAAAGGAGAAGGTGAAGGCGTATTTGAAGGGTCTGCCCGCGAACATGCTAGAGATGGTCCGCAACTCCAAAACCACATACCTCCGTGAGACTATCGAAGAGACCAAAGTTATGGAGAGACTGTATGCTCGAGACAAGGAGGAAAAGACAAAGACTGTGGAGAAGAGAAGGTGGGAAAGCCCGCCAAATTCATACAAGAAGCCGAGGTTCCAACCGGCAAGGAAGAGCTTCGACAACCGACGAGAGGCAAGGTAGTGCCCCAAATGCAAAAGCAAGCATTTTGGGTTTTGCAAAATCAACTCCAACTCTAACCCCAACCCGGGCTCGTGCTTTAAGTGCAGTCAACCGGGTCATATTAGTACCAAGTGTCCCATCCGGTGGACAATTTGTTATGAGTGCAAAGAGATGGGCCACGTCCGAAGAGAGTGTCCCAAACTGAGAAATGTTGCGAGAGGAGGAGGAAGTTCGGGGAGCCAACCGAAGAGAGAGGCTATTCCCTAGGCTCAGGGAATGGCTTTCCAGATGACGAAGGAGGAGGCGAAGGAAACCGCCGACGTGGTGTCGGGTACGTTTTTACTCAACTCCTCACCTGCTAGAGTGTTGTTTGATTCTGGTGCGAACTTCTTTTTTGTGTCTACCTTATTTAGCAAATCTTTGGGCGTGCCTGTTAGTTCTTTTAGTGATGCGTTAGTCATAGAAGTAGCCAATGGGGAACGGGTGGTCCTAAGGGATGTCCTAAGGGATTGTCGTCTTGAAATCAACGGCGAAACTTTTATAGTGGACTTGCTTCCTATGACCATCGGAAGCTTTGATGTGGTGGTCTGGATGGAGTGGTTGGCGAGGCATCAAACGGAGATCTTGTGTTCCAAGAAGCTTATACGGATTCCCATCCGGGATGGTGACTCAATCTTCGTGTATGGTGAAGAGCAATATGGCGAAGTAGCCATCATTTCATCCATCAAAGCAAGGAAATATCTGACGAAGAAGTACCCTTCGTATCTAGCCTTCGTGGTGGATGCCAAGGCGGAGAAGAAGAAGGTGGAAGACGTGAAAGTTGTCAACGAATTTCCGGACGTATTTCCCGACGATCTTCCAGGCTTGTCACCCGACCGTCAGGTAGAGTTCCGAATTGATTTAGTTCCGGGGGAGGCACCAATAGCTCGTGCACCATATCGCCTCGCGCCGACAGAAATGTGGGAGATGATGTCCCAACTTCAAGAGTTGCTAGAGAAGGGGTTTGTGAGACCGAGCTCGTCTCTGTTGGGAGCTCTGGTACTCTTTGTAAAGACGAAAGACGGGTGGATGCATATGTGCATCGATTACCGAGGGTTGAACAAGGTGACCATCAAGAAAAAATATTAGTTGCCTCGAATAGACGACCTTTTTGATCAACTACAAGGGGGGTCGGATGCTTTTTCCAAGATTGACCTTCGTTCGGGGTATCATCAAGTGAAGGTTAGAGAGGAGGATATCCCAAAGACGACGTTTAGGATTCGGTATGGGCATTACGAGTTCCTAGTCATGCCTTTCGGATTGACGAATGTGCCGGAAATATTCATGGACTTGATGAACCGCGTGTGTCGACAATTTTTGGACCGGTCGGTCATAGTGTTCATCGACGACATTTTGGTGTACTCCAAGGATGAATAGGAGCGCGAGCAACATTTGAGAGAGGTCCTAGCGGTTCTAATAAGGGAGAAGATTTATGCCAAATTCTCCAAGTGCGAGTTTTGGTTGCGAGAAGTTCAATTTCTCGGCCGTGTTGTGACGCGTGAAGGAGTGAATGTAGACTCCGCGAAAATAGAGGCGATGATGAACTGGGAGCCTCCGAAAAGCCCAACCGAGATCCGAAGCTTTTTGGGACTCACCGGTTATACCGAAGGTTCATTTAAGACTTCTCTAAGATCGCCTCATTGTTGACCGCATTGACGTGAAAGAATGTGAAGTTTGCTTGGACCGAGACTCAAGAGAAGGCTTTCCGTACCTTGCAACGAAAATTGTGTGAAGCTCCAATTTTATCCCTACCCGAGGGAACAGAAGACTTTGTCATCTATAGCGATGCATCCAAGATGAGATTGGGTTGCGTCCTCATGCAAAGAGGTAAGGTGATAGCGTATGCGTCAAGACAGTTGAAGGAGCACGAGAAGAATTACCCAGCGAATGACCTTGAATTGGCGGCGGTTGTGTTTGCTTTGAAGTTGTGGTGACACTATTTGTATGGCACCAAGTGCACACTCTACACCGACCACAAAAGTCTGAAGTATGTCTTTGATCAGAAAGAGTTGAATATGCGACAAAGAAGATGGTTGGAGTTATTGAAAGACTACGACTGTGAACTCCAATATCAACCGGGCAAAGCAAATGTTGTGGCAGACACGTTAAGCCGGAATGAGTATAGCGGTTCGGTGAAAACTTCATTAGCAAGGATTGAGATCATCTCAAACCTTATGGACATGATAAAGACCGCTCAAGCCGAAGCAATTATCGAAGCGAACCTTAAAGATGAAGCGATGACGAAGCAATATCTTACCTTGACGGAAGATGGTAGAGGATTGAAACTCTTCCAAGGAAGAGTTTGGGTACCCAAGTTGGGAGGATGCCGGAAGCTACTTTTGGAAGAAGCGCACAAATCAAGATATTCTATTCACCCCGGGAGCACAAAAATGTATAGAGATCTGAAGTTGAACTATTGGTGGCCGGTGATGAAGCCTGATGTGGCGAACTACATAGAGAAGTGCCTCACTTGTTCCTTAATGAAGGTCGAACACCAACGACCGTACGAAAGATTACAATCCTTAGAAATACCGGAGTAGAAGTGGGATCACATCACGATGGACTTCGTGACGAAATTTCCAAAGACGTTGAAGGGTCACGACACCATTTGGGTGGTAGTGGATCGATTAACGAAAAGCGTGCACTTTTTGGCCATGAGGGAGACATTACCATTGGACAAGTTAGCAAGATTGTACATCAACGAAATGGTCTCGAGACATGGAGTGCCCTTATCTATTGTATCTGATCGGGACAATCGTTTTACCTCTCACTTCTGGAATGCTTTTCAAAGGGAGTTAGGAACGAAAGTGAAGTTGAGTACGACATATCACCCTCAAACGGACGGACAAAGTGAGCGGACTATTCAAACGCTAGAAGATATGTTGAGGTCGTGTGTCATCGACTTTGGGCATGGCACCATTCGAGGCTTTATATGGGAAGAAGTGTAGGACACCGGCGTATTGGCTTGAAGCGGGCGAGAGCAATTCGTCGGACCGAAAGTGGTACAGGAAACGACAGACAAGGTAAAAAGCATTCGAGAGCGGTTGAAAGCGGCTCAAGATCGCCAAAAGAGGTAGACAAGAAGCGACGACCGATGGAATTTCAAGTGGGCGACCGAGTAATGTTGAAGGTGTTGCCTTGGAAATGAATTATAAGGTTTGGAAAGAGAGAGAAGCTTAGTCCTCGTTTTCTCGGGCCTTTTCCTATCATTGAGCGTGTGGGGCTCCAAGCCTACAAGCTTTATTTACCGCCCGAGATGAGTGGAATTCACCCTACATTCCACATTTGCTACCTACGGAAGTGTTTAGCGGAGGAAGAAAATGTCATACCGTTATCCGAAATTCGTGTGGACAACAATCGATGTGTGGAAGAACCGGAATCAATTTTGGAGAGAGTGACGAAAAAGCTTCACCATAAAGAGGTACTGATGGTGAAAGTTCAATGGAAACATCATCGGGGCGCGAACGTGACGTGGGAGGCGGAGGAAGATATGAAGAGGCGGTATCCTCATCTTTTCGTGTAGTGCGAGATTTCGGGGACGAAATCTATTCCTAGTGGGGGAGGATTGTAACACCCCGAAATTTCCAAGTAAACTCATTACTTCTTTAATCATATATTTCATATCCATACCGTTGACTCACCCCTTCGTCTTGTTATTATGTGATGATTTAGACTTTTCTGCCGCATGTGTTCTATTTACTCTAACTAAGTGCTTACGTGCATGTGCAAATATATGTAGTTGTGTGTGTGTATATATATATATATATAATTATATAAGTTGGCTAAAGTGATGATTTGGGTTTGAGTATGATGTACTTATGAGCACATGAACCTATGGAAGCCTTAGACTCCTAGAATTTGGAATTGTCGACATTTTACCCCGATCAATCAGCGTGTGGGAGGCCAGGGGCGACATTGCCCGGCGATAATGCCCTGGGCAAAGTCGCATGGTCAATGTCGCATAAGGAGGTGTGAGTGCTGAGTTTTCGGCCATTTTTCCAGAGACACGAGGGCCGAGGGCGACATTGTCCGGCGACAATGCCCTGGGCAAAGTCGTCGGGTCATTGTCGCATATGGGGGACGAGAGACTTTTGTTTAAAGTCGATTTTTGGACCAAAATTATATCACTTCTCCACATTTTCAGATCAAGATCGATACCTCTCACTGCTTGGGCGATTTTCCCCTCACCTCTCCCTTTTCTCTCTCATTTAATACATATAGCAAACCCTAGCATTTAATGCTAACTAAGAAGTTGTTGGGGGACAAGGTTCTACTCTTTAAAGTGTTTAAAGCTTCAAGGAAGATAAGCAAATCTCTCAAATCCACCTACCATTTTTTGGGTTTTCTCTTCACAAACCCTAGTTTGTGAGTTCCTACTCCTTAAATGTTCCATTACTTATTTGTTACTTACAATATCCCTACATTATATATACATGTCATTGATTTGGATTTTGATCCAACTATTAGGCTTTTCACTTTACAAACCCTAAGTAGTGAGCTTCCTTCATAAACCCTAAATATGTTCTTATATGATTGCTAAATGTGTATGGATCTTCGATTTCATACTTGAATAGTTGGTACATGAGGAAACCCTTGTTTTTATGAGTTTGATCTAATTGCTGATAACTTTATGATTACATGGTAAGGATAATAGAATCATTTGTGACTATATGTGTGGGAATATGAAGAATGTACTACCTTGAAAAGTAAAGATGAGTTGATATCACGGAGAAAGATATTAAGTTCATGTGATAGAATCTTATGTGGTGTTTATGGTGTCTACATGTAGAAAAGAGGAATATATATAGTTATAAATGTATCCAAATTTTGATCACCTGATAAGAATGTGAACACTACTCCTTGTGCACGAGGAGGTAGTTATACGATTAATTGGACCTTTTGTGTTGGTCCTTGTGGTATGCTAGCGAGTAGGCAATAGGGGGACGTGGGCCCTTGAGGTGTAACTCGTCTATATATGGGTAGACAATAATGTCTCGTAAGACCTTGAGGTGTAACTCAACGGAGTAGGCAATAAATTATGGTTTGAGGTTGTGATGTATTGATGGCATGGGAACTAGGACCGGGACATGAGGTTTAATCCAATAACACCATGGGTGACTCCACTCCCGTGTTTATGTCACCCCGATGGAAACGGGTCTCCCCCGTATTTTCAAGGGTTATCTCTTGTATGTTTATGTTCAGGTTTGGAAACATGATCGCGGTGGAAATAATATTATCAGATGATGGAGTTCGGTAACACAAGTCTTGAATTACTGTATTATGATATTCTTGTTTTATGAATTATATAATTTATGTGATCTCATTAGGCTTCGTCCTAACACTTGTTGTGGTTGTTGTTTCCCCACATATCCCACTCATGATGGAAATTAGGTTGTCGAGCTTGTCAACCGGGCACATAGGAGAGCTTGAAGTGCCGGTCTTTTGGGTTCGTGCGAAGAGAGATTTTTGGTGATTTAGCAACACCCAAAGTTAATCTAGTCATAATTCATTCTAGATTAAGTAGGTTGTTGTTTTGTGACATCTCTTATTCTTGCAACTACTCATAGTGCAAACTATCCCGACTTCATTGGGTTTAGT
Organism: Arctium lappa; assembly: GCA_023525745.1. Taxonomy (NCBI): domain Eukaryota; kingdom Viridiplantae; phylum Streptophyta; class Magnoliopsida; order Asterales; family Asteraceae; genus Arctium; species Arctium lappa. Next base: position 149,780,888 of record CM042048.1, read on the forward strand.
TGTCATGAAACTTTGGGGTTTGTCCTTGTTATAAATTTATATTTACAGGGTGTTTTGGACGTCCATATTTTAGACGTCTTATTGCCGAAATTTCGAATTTTTAATTCGTAAATTTTAGGGTGTTGCAAGTTGGTATCAGAGCTCTAGTTTAAGTGAACTAGGTATGAAATGTAACACCCGTAATTTCGGGTGATCTTATGCTACTTCGAATTCGTTTGGTCATTGGTTAAATTACATCGATAGATTATTGTTTGGATTTGACCTTTAGTTTTGGTTGAACATCTGGTCGACAAAAAGGATCGTTACGGGTCGATTCCGTGCCAAAATAGTCTTGGGCGACTATGCCCGACGACTATGCCACAGGGCATAGTCGTAGGTGTCAAAGTTGCGAGAGGAGAGGGGTTCTCTGATTTTGGCAGAAGTGGGAGCCTGGGCGGCGACATTGCCCAACGACTATGACCAGGGCAATGTCGCTAAGTCATAGTCGTCGGCAGGCTTCAGGGGCTTAAAACACACGCGGGACTTTCTCATTTCATCTGATTTTGGTTCTTGCTGCTCCCGTTTTTCTCCCAAGTTTTTGGTAGGTTTTCAAACCCTTTCATCTTCTTGGAGTTAATGCCTCCCAACCACCCAATCTTAACTCTTGCTTTGATTTTAGGTGCTATTATATAGGTGATTGTGCTAGTTAGAGTCTCCTCAAAGAATCTATCTCCTCACTTCTAACTCTTGGTACTCTAGGGTTTGAAATATAACCCTATAAGGTGAGTTCATCCTTTTTCATAAACTCTATACATGTTAAAATCAAGCTTTTAACCTATTAGACATCTCCATTTTAACTTATGTAATTTGGGGTGCATTTCACCCAAAACCCTAATTTTGGAGATTCTAGGGTTTATGTATTTGGAAAAGATTTCAAGAAAAGAAGAAGGATGTCTTGGATTTATATGAGAATATGGCTTGGCATTATATTTTTCTATTCTCTAGCTTCAAAGTTTAAGTAACATTGAGTTGATGAATATTATGTTGAACTGCTGATAAGTTGTCAGTAGGAACTTGCTTTTACTAATACCTTGGTTTAAATACTTGGAATCCAAAACTAGGTTTTGAAACATCAAAGCAAACCAAATGGTTAAATTATCGGTATATGATTCATATGTCAACTTGGAACCTCTTGGTAAAGTTATGCGAGTATTATATGTAAACTTTCATTTGTCAATGTATTGGATGACATATTTTAACGTTGGATTACCAATTGGTCGATCTGCTCTATGTGGCATATTTGATTTCACTTGGGAGTCATGACCCCATAATTGTTATTGCATTTAGTCCGACGTTGGGACATTAGTTTTTCTCGTTAAGTCACATTTAGGCATTGGATTGGGTTATAAGTCCTACGTGCTAAGTATTACGATATTGGATGAGGATCTCAACGTAAGGGCCCTTTTGGGTTGAAGTTGACTTTCCGTGGGTGTACATTTAAAGCCAATGAGCCTAACATCCCTTGCATGTACTTTTATGTGTTTTGGATTTACTGACTGTCAAGTGGCCTACTTTTGTGTTCTGTCACTTGTGTTAGTAAGCGGGTCTCCCCCGTTAAACCAAGAGGTAACTGTTATGGTAAAAAGCACTATTATTCCTATCATAACTCCACTTTCTTTATTTACGCTTATCGTTAATTATTTTCAATACAACTGTTTGATCTCAATAGGCTTTAGCCTAACACTTTTTCTTAAAATGACATGTATAGCAGGTCAATCTAGCGATGGGATTCGTCGGGAATGAGCGGACGACCTAGGGGTCGAGAGCGGTCTTTTTGAGTTGATTTATTGACCGATACGATGGTGATAGTGGATACACATTTTGGAAGAATAGCAACACCAACACCCGATATTAATTTTTTTTGTTTAAGTTAGATTATTAGGTTGTTAAATATTATTCTTCATTTGATTCTTTTGTAAATGCTACAACTATATTCCCCGTTCTCGGGATGATACTCTGGGTTTGTTATGGCAGGTTTTGGGTTACCCAGGTTTACTCAGTTTATAGCCATCATATTGCCAAAATTTTGAATTTTTATTCCATCTAAATTTTAGGGTGTTACATGAAACCTCGATGCCTAGACTTAAGCTGAGACTAAGGCAATAAAGTGTGAGAATTGGGTAGAACTTCTAAGGTGGGACAGTCTTAGAGTCAACAGAAACTACTTTGTTGAGAATTATGAAAGTGGTAACGAGAATCTTTATGTAGTGTATGTTCATAATTTCAATTAGCTACTGCTATTATGAATGTACTTCTATGTGAACATGCTTGAATTACTATGATTATGATAATCGATGAATTGTATTAGTACGTTTCTTGTCTGTAATCTTGTGTAGCACATCTCTCACCCTCTTTTGAATTGATGACAGACGAAAATGGTAAATACTCGGAGTCATCTCCAATCATCGCCAGAGGGTCAAGCTGTGAACGAATCCATGACCGATAGGCCAAATGCAACTGTAACGGTGGAACCTCCAACCTATGCTTGCCGGAAGAGTGGAACAAATTCCGAGGACCAACATTATCACTACCGATCCGATCATGACTGAGGTAACCCCTCAGACACAAATGATGGACATGATGAGAGCCATGAATGAGACCATGGCAAAGAAGCAGGAGTTGTTCATGAAGATACTAGAGGATCGAGAGGTGAATCATCGTCGATACGAGACAATTGAGGAGAATATTGTCATAGCGGGTTTCGGGGGTACCGGGGACGAGAACCGCACTGATGGGTTAGCGACCTTGGAAACGGGGCAACCGGAAAAAGGATGTTCTTACAAGTCCTTTCTTTGCTGCAAACTGCCGGAATTCGCTGGGTCCGATGACCCCGCGAAGTGTAAGAGTTGGCTCAAGGAGATTGAACAGGCCTTCAGGTCTAGTGACTGTGGAGAGCGCCAAAAGGTGAAGTATGGGTCTCAATTGCTTCGAGGCACGACTTTGACATGGTGGAATGTCTTCACCTCAACCCTTGTAGATTTTGTGTTGGCCAATTTGTCTTGGGCCGAGTTCAAAAAGAAAATCCTAGAAGAGTATTGTAATGAGGAGGAATTGGATTTGATAGAGGAAGAGTTTCGGTCGATCAAGAAGGGGAATGTAACACCCCGAGTTTCGAGAGGTATCAATGCAAGTTAAATACAGAAACCGATATATTAAGGAAAAATAATATATTTGATTTTGGACTTGAATCCTAGATTTTATAGTCTTGATGGATAAATGATTCAATTACGAGTCCAACGGTTCTTTCCGGAGCGAAAACGGAGCTATAACGAAGAAGTTACGGCCAAAACAGTATCGAGAAGAAAATCAGGAGGAAGAGGGCGACTTATGCCGCGACCTAAGTCGCGTCGCGAGACAAGTCGCGAAATCCACTGTTCCAGCTTAAATCGCGATTTTCAGCCCCAAACTTCATTTCCTCATAACTCTTGATCCAGAGCTCCGATTTGGGTGATTCAAGTTGCTACGTTTCATTTTTGAGAGCTTTTCAAGGATCTAGCAAGAGATTGGAAGTCTATTGGAGTATACTAGAGTATTTCGTGGTGGTAAGCTTCTCATCTCTCACTATTCATCTTCTTCACCAAAGTTTTCTAGGGTTTCATCCACCATTTGTTTTCCCTTGCTTAGATTGGAGGTTTGTAACCATTTTGGTGAACTAGAGGTGTTTTGGTTGGTGGATTCAAGCTTGGGTCAAGGTAATCTTCTATTCTCTTCATTTATGGAAGTTAGGGTTTCGGTATCAGTTGAGGTATTCATGTTTAAGGTTGGGGATCGAGTATTTGTGGTTGTTTATGTTTTGATGGTTGGAAACTTATGGACCTAGGTTTTTGGAAGTTTTGCTTGAAGATTCAAGTTCCTTCAAAGGAGCTCAAAGTGGGGTAAAATCTAGATTTAGCCTAAATCTAGTAAGGTGTGTTCAAGTTGATTTGTTAAAACAGTGTACATGCCAAAAATGGGTATTTTGAAGTAAAAGTGTGTTTTACTTGATATTTGTCAAAGTGTGGGTATTTTAATAAGTTTCATGTTTGGTAAACTTGGGTTGTGAAATTATATAAAATGCTCATTTTTGGATTCTTAGAAATTTTGTACAAATGGAGTTCATTTCATGGCATTATGCATTCTTAATGACTTTGTACAATTGAAACCTAAGTTCATGGGTTATGCATTCCGAGAGTGTTGCATTCATAAAACCGTTGGAAAATCTTTGGTCCCAATACGTATCGAGTTTCGGTTTAACCACGTCTTTGGGGTATGTGTCTTCATAAACGATTTTTAAAAGCATTTCATTATTTGGAAGACGTCAATTGTTGATAAAAAGGCTTTTGAGTATCTTAGCTCGGTTTTCACTAAAATGAGTCGTGTAGGCATTTGCTATTTCAAGTTGCCTCTTTGGGTGAACCAGTTCTAAAGTGTTGTCATTGATGTGATTTCTCAATCGTTCTTATTTAATGTATAAGTGTTTGGGGTTTATGTGGAAATTTGTATATGATTAACTTACCATGAGTCATTTATGCATATCTGGGTATTATGATGATTCCTCCTTGGAATGCCTTTTTGGCGACCTTATATTCTCATGAAGTATTTGAATGGATATTATGTCATATGATGGATTTACATGCTTAGGATGGTAATATTGTGTTCTTGGTTGATACCCGAATGACTAACGGGATGAAACACATCTTTGAGACCTCCTATATGCATTATGTGGACGAACCAAGTCTGTGATTCACTATAGGAATGTAGGTGGGTGACAATTGGAGAATTTCCTATGGCGGTAGTCTCCTATGTACCTAGACCTCCGCCGCCAGGGAATTTCCTAAGGCGGTAGTCCCCGGTGCGTGTCGGACCTTTGGGTTGCCAGAGAAAGTGGCTTCAAGGTGCATTGCCTCTTTGGGTGAACCGTATTGGAGATATGGGTCGCTCCCGTTGACTCCACATCTACGTGATTAATTGGTTAACTGTTGATAAGAACTGTAACTGTTTCTAGCATGATTTTACTTGTGCATTCATTCATGATAAAACTCTTGAGCTCACTAGGCGTTAAGCCTAACCCTTTTTATTTGTCGGCATGTGCATCAGGTTCCTGTTGGGGGTTCGGTTCTAGCAGTGCTTTGGGAAGTCGAGCCTTAGCCTTGTGCAAGAGTAAGTAGTTGTTGAGGTCTTCCGCAGATTGGAGATAGTAGCTGACTTTGGGTTTAGTAGCACCCGTCCTTATCATAGACTGTTATATAGGATATGTATATGTATGGAGGTTCATTCTTAAATTGTGATTGCAGACGAATCATTATTGATGTGTTTAGAAAATTCTAAATAAGTGGCTATTTTCAAATTGAGGGTGTTACAGGGAACTTATCCGTGAAAGAGTACACCCAACTGTTTATGGAGAAACTTGATTTAGTGGGGCATGTGGCCCCGACTGAAAAGGAGAAGATGAAGGCGTATTTGAAGGGTCTGCCCGCGGACATGCTAGCGATGGTCCGCAACTCCAAAGCCACCAACCTCCGCGAGACTATCGAAGAGATCAAAGTTATGGAGAGGCTGTATGCTCGAGACAAGGAGGAAAAGACAAAGACTGTGGAAAAGAGAAGGTGGGAAGGCCCGCCAAATTCAGACAAGAAGTCGAGGTTCCATCCGGCAAGGAAGAGCTTCGACAACCGACGAGAGGCAAGGTGGTGCCCCAAATGCAAAAGCAAGCATTTTGGGTTTTGCAAAATCAACTCCAACTCTAACCCCAACCCGGGCTCGTGCTTTAAGTGCGGTCAACCAGGTCATATTAGTATCGAGTGTCCCATCAGGGGGACAATTTGTTATGAATGCAAAGAGATGGGCCACGTCCGAAGAGAGTGTCCCAAACTGAGAAATGTTGCGAGAGGAGGAGGAAGTATGGGGAGCCAACCGAAGAGAGAGGCCATTCCCAAGGCTCAGGGAAGGGCTTTCTAAATGACGAAGGAGGAGGCGAAGGAAACCGCCGACGTGGTGTCGGGTACGTTTTTACCCAACTCCTCTCCTGTTAGAGTGTTGTTTGTTTCTATTGCGCGAGTACGTTTCTAGTATATAAATATATATGTGTGTGTGTGTGTGTGTGTGTATACACGCTAGACCAAATCACAGGGACCACTGGCATATCACCGGTGTCCCTGCCTCCTCAATCTCATCGCCTTCCCTTCTCCTTATCCACCCTCCTCCTCGCATCCTACATCTGCTTCCGCCACCAATACGCCATCCTATCCTTTCTCCAATCAAAACCCACCCAAATAACCAGAACCTACAAACATATTGAATGGATCTGACTAGATCTGGACTTGTGAGACTAGGACAACGATGAACTGTGTTGAACCAGATCTGGAGATGGCGATGAACGTGAGGATGGATTCAAGATGAAATCGATGAGGATGGATCCAAATCTACGACGATACATAAGAAATTGATGAAAGATGGAGATGGGTCTGAGATGGAGATGGTCTGCAACAAGGATGGAGATGGTCTGGCTAGGGGAGGCCAGAGAAGACGACTAGGGAGGCCTTTTGTAACACCCTAAAAATCAGAGTAAATTAAAACTTCATAAATAAGGCAATAAGACAACTACATTGGTATAAACCTCTCGAAAAGGTGTGTCAGTCCTTAAGACTTTACAAAAACCTGTACGGATTTAGAATTCATCAACAGACTAATCTAAACATAACTATCTAGATTACATCAGTTGACATCCATTAATCATCAAAAGAATGGGACTTAACAATGCCCAACTATCAACACTTTAATCCTCTCAAAAAGCCCCGAGACCCAACTCCTCTCTCAAAACCCGGTGCATCCCACCGCTAAGGGAAACCTGTTATACATATCATTTGAGAAAAAGTGTCAGACTTTAAAGCCTGGTGATAACATACAGTTTATAAAGCTCGAAAGATATAAACATCAGTATCATAAAGAAATCTTTTCATAAAGGTTTAGTTCGTAAAGATAACATTTCGCCACAACCGGGCCTCTTCGGTCCAAAACTCTTAAACGGTGATAAAAGGACCATTTTACCAAGGATAGTGGTGTAACACAAAGTAGACCACAAATCTGAGTTATGAACTAAACACTTGGAGTCCTCAGCAATGAACCCAGAGTCCGTGCTACGAGGTGAGATCGCGCTCCCAAGGGAAACCAATGTATACTCCTTCACTAGGATCACTATGAACCATGGCTAGTATCCGGCCTCACATAACTGTACCAAGTTGCCCTCTAGGAACATATGCATCCATAGTTACAAAATGAGGAATATTACCTCCCAATAATATAGTCTACTCCAAAACCTAGGGATCCACTAGTAATGGTAAGGACTCGTCACAACAACCTATGTGACCAACCATAAATAAACATATGGTATAAACACATTTTTATAAACAAGATATCATATCCAGTTCAACTTCTGGTAAGAATGAAAATCATTAAAATGAGTTCATAGACATTATTTCCCATAACCAACATAATGTGCGAGCAAAACATATTTTTACTTCAAATAAGGCAGAACCCGTCATTTTGGTTAAAACTGATCGGGAACCCCGAAAATCACCAAAAACTTCATTTATATCAAAATGTAGAGAACATGAAATCATACCGTAGAAATACTTCGGATTTCGCAAATAAGAGTTTTGATATGTATAAAGTTTGTAAAATGTAGTAGGAACTCACCGATAGGGTTTTGGAATAAAACCTAGAAAACCAGATAACGATCACGACGAAGAGGTGAAGCTTAAAACACCGACCCCCGAAAACTAGCAACCAAACGAGACTTCGAAGATCGAAAGATAAAGAGAGAGAGAGAGAATTAGAGAGAGAAAGATATTTAGATTTTTGTGATAAAGTGAATTTGGGAAACTGAACCTCTTTAAGACGGTCAAAGCAACCACGCGGGTTATGCCGCGACTTCAACTCGCGGCATAACTCGCCCGTGTCCCCAAAACCCTAATCATCCAGTGGGTTTCGCGGGTTGTGCCGCGACCTCTAGTCGCGGTATAACTCGCGTAGTTCTCAAAATCCATATTCAACAGAGGGTTACGCGGGTTGTGCCGCGACCTCTAGTCGCGGTGTAACTCGCGTAATTCACTGTTTCTCCCCAACTTCACAAAATCCAAAACGACAACCAACCAAACACCGAGCTAACGACAAAAGCTTAACATAAGAGTAGCAAGGTTACACAACGGAAATCCGGGGTGTTACAAACCTCCCCAACTTGGGAATGATTTCGTCCCTGAAATCCTAACTATTCGAAAAGATGGGGATATCTTCGCTTCATATCCTCCTCGGCTTCCCACGTCACATTCGCTCCCCGATGATGCTTCCACTGCACCTTGACCAAGGTGACTTCTTTATGACGCAACTTCTTAGACTTTCTCTCTAAGATGGCGTCGGGTTCTTCCACACAACGGTTGCCTTCGTCAACCCTTAATTCTGAGAGGGGAATGACGTTGTCTTCCACCACCAAACACTTCCGGAGGTAGCAAACATGAAACGTGTTGTGTATTCTACTCAACTCCGGTGGCAGTTCCAACTGGTAGGCTTGCAAACCCACCCGTTTAAGCACTTTGAAAGGTCCGAGGAAACGGGGACTCAACTTCCCACGTTTTCCGAACCGTATAATGCCCTTCCATGGCGATACCTTAAGCATAACGCAGTCGCCTACTTGGAATTCCATCGGTCGCCTCTTCTTATCGGCATAGCTCTTCTGACGATCTTGAGCCGCTTTCATTCTTTCACGAATGCCCTTGACCTTATCGGCAGTCTCTTGCACGATCTCAGGTCCGGCGAATTGCTTTTCTCCCGCTTCAAGCCAGCACACAGGAGTCCGACACTTTCGCCCATACAAAGCCTCAAAGGGTGTCATTCCGATACTCGAGTGGTAGCTATTGTTGTAAGCAAACTCCACCAAAGGCAGGTGAGAGTCCCAGTTACCCCCGAAATCAATGACACAAGACCTTAACATGTCTTCCAATGTTTGGATCGTTCACTCGCTCTGCCCGTCGGTTTGCGGATGGTAAGCCGTACTCAATTTCACTCGAGTACCAAGCTCTTTCTGAAATCCATCCCAGAAGTTCGAAGTGAACCGACTGTCGCGATCCGACACAATCGACAATGGTATGCCGTGCCTCGAGACCACCTCATCGATATAAAGCTTCGCTAACTTATCCATCGGTAGAGTCTCGTGCATGGCCAAGAAGTGAGCGCTCTTTGTCAATCTATCAACTATCACCCAAATGGTATCGTGACCTCGAAGAGTTTTAGGCAACTTCGTCACGAAATCCATGGTGATATGCTCCCATTTCCATTCGGGAATCTCTAAAGACTATAGACTCCCGTATGGTCGCTGATGTTCGGCCTTAACTTGCGAACACGTCACACAACGCTCCACGTAACGCGCTACATCCAGTTTCATTACTGGCCACCAATAGTGCAGCTTCAAGTCCCTGTACATCTTTGTACTTCCCGGATGGATGGAATACTTAGACTTGTGTGCATCTTTTAACAACAGCTCACGGTTTCCCCCAACCTTGGGTACCCACACACGACCGCTGAACAGTTTCACTCCACGACTATCTTCCGTTAAGAGCAAACGCTGCTTAGTCATGACTTCATCCTTTAGATTCTCTTCCAACAATGCTTCCATCTGTGATGTCTTGATCTTCTCCACAAGACTAGACACTAGCTCGATTCTTAAATGGGTAGCTCGAATACTTCCGCTATAGTTCTTCCGACTTAGCGCATCGGCCACCACGTTCGCCTTACCAGGATGGTAGAGCAATTCACAGTCGTAATCTTTGAGCAACTCAAGCCACCTCCTTTGTCTCATATTCAACTCTTTCTGATCAAAGACATACTTCAGGCTCTTGTGATCCGTGTAAAGAGTACATTTCGTGCCGTATAGGTAATGTCGCCAAAGCTTCAAGGCGAACACCACCGCTGCTAACTCCAGATCATGAGTTGGATAATTCTGCTCGTGTATTTTGAGCTGTCTCGAGGCATAAGCGATCACTTTGCCTCGTTGCATCAACATACATCCCAGTCCCATCTTTGAAGCGTCGCTATATACCACAAAATCTTCCGACCCTTCAGGTAACGTCAAGATCGGAGCTTCACACAACTTCTTTTGAAGGATCCGGAACGCCTTCTCTTGGGTTTCGGTCCATTCAAACTTCACGTTCTTCCGAGTCAGAACTGTCAAGGAAGAAGCGATCTTCGAAAAGTCTTGGATAAATCTCCTGTAGTATCCCGCCAGACCCAAGAAACTTCGGATCTCGGATGGACTCTTAGGAGACTCCCAATTCATCATAGCTTCAATCTTGGAGGGATCTACTTTCACTCCGACCCGAGTGACTATGTGACCCAGAAACTGTACTTCTTTAAGCCAAAAGTCGCACTTGAAAAACTTGGCGTACAATCTTTCTCTTCTCAACATTTCCAGAACCTCACGTAAATGCTGCTCGTGCTCTGACTCACTCTTGGAGTACACGAGTATGTCATCAATGAATACAATGACCGACTTGTCGAGGAATGGTCGGCACACTCTATTCATTAAGTCCATAAACACAGCTGGTGCGTTCGTTAGGCCAAAAGGCATTACAAGAAATTCGTAATGGTCGTAACGCGTTCTGAAAGCTGTCTTCGGAACATCATCTTCTCTTACCTTCACTTGGTGATAACCTGAACGTAAGTCGATCTTGGAAAAACAACCCGCTCCTTGAAGTTGATCGAACAAGTCGTCTATTCTCGGAAGCGGATACCTGTTCTTCACTGTAGCTTTGTTCAACTCACGGTAGTCAATGCACATTCTCATGGTGCCATCCTTCTTCTTGACAAATAAGACCGGAGCTCCCCAAGGTGACGAACTCGGTCTTATAAAGTCTTTTTCCAATAGTTCTTGGAGTTGTGCCACCATCTCTTGCATCTCCGATGGCGCTAAACGATAAGGTGCTTTAGCGATCGGTGCAGCGCCAGGCACAAGATCAATCTGAAACTCTACCTGACGATCGGGTGGTAACCCAGGAAAGTCGTCCGGAAAGACATCTGGAAACTCACACACGATCTTCACATCTTCCAGCTTTGATTTCTCCAACTTGGCATCGATCACATAGGCTAGGAAAGACGAACATCCTTTTACTAGACACTTGCGTGCCTTTGCCATTGCGATTATTGCCACTTCACCCTTTCTCCTTTCACCATTAATGACAACGACTTCACCAGAGGGGTTGGGAAGTCGAATCAATTTCTTGGAACATATGATCTCGGCATGATTGTTTGTCAACCAATCCATACCGACCACAACATCAAAACCCCCGATTAACATCAGCAGTAGATCGATCGAGAATTCTCTCCCTTCGATACAAAGTGTACACTGCTTCAGAACCTCGTGGATCAGAACTTGACTACCATCGGCTATTTCTACCACTAATGCATCCTCAAGACTAGTATTGGGAATAGAAATTTTCTGACGGAACAATTCAGATACGAAAGAGAAACTAGCACCCGTATCGAACAAAATACGAGCAGGTACAGAGTTTATAAGGAAAATACCCGATACCACGTCAGTGGATGCTCTGGCCTCTTCGGCCGTCATCTGAAATGCTCGACCCGGAACCTTCGGCGGGTTCTCCTTATTTGCTGGCGCGCTACCCGATACAAGCTTCGGGCAATCTCTTCTCACATGCCCCGGTGCCTTGCACTCATAACAGACGAGTCCTCTGACCGGGCAATCTCTGAAAGTGTGACCAAGCTTCCCACACTTATAACAAGTTTGAGAGGTGATGTAACAGTTACCATGATGTTTGGTTCTACACTTCGGGCACCACTTTGCTTCCTGATAACTATTGAAGTTGCGATTTCCGACAAAAGGTCGGGCCCGCTTGGGAGGTACTGAGTTGCCTTCCCACATTCTCTTATCAGGCACCACCACTGCTTTCTCAGATTTGCTCTTCGCGAACATCTCTTCCATGTACTGAGCTTCTTCAATCATCTCACGGAGGTTAGAAGCTTTAGAATTGTGGACCATAGGTTGCATGTCCGCAGGTAGGCCATTCAGATAGGCCTTCATCTTATCCTTCTCTGTTGGGGCAGTATTCCCCACCAGATCTAGCTTTTCCATGAACTGACGGGTGTACTCCCTCACCGTCAGGCTTCCCTTCACCAAAGACCAGAATTCTTTCTCAATTCGGTCCATGGTCCTCTCGTTGCAGAATTCCTCTAGCAGCTTCTTCTTGAACTCGGCCCAAGACAACTGAGCCAACACTTCAGGAAATAGAGTGGATTGGATGATATTCCACCAGATGAGTGCAGTGTCCCTCAGCAGTTGGGTACTGAACCGCACCCTCTGATCATCACCACATTCGGAAGAGCCAAAAGCTTGCTCAACCGCTTGGATCCACTTTGCGCACACCACCGGGTCATCAGAACCAAAGTATTCTGGCGGTCCGTAACTCAGAAAGGACTTATAGGAACAACTCTTCCTATTCCCCGGAGCACCAGAAATCCCGCGCTCTACCGTTGTGACCCTTATACCATCGCCTCCAGAACCTGCTACGACGTTCTCCACAACCGTCTCACTTCTTCGATTGTTTACGTCGCGGTCCTCCATTGCTTTCAGCAGAAACTCCTGCTGCTTCGCCATCTCTTCCCTCAATGCCAACATCACGCTGGCCAACAACTCGGACTGGGGATTAGCATCCCCGATGACTGGTGAGACGAAGCCAGGTCTACTCAAGGAATGACCTCTGGCCCCCCACCTAGCACCTGCTGAACTGGCGGACGCACGACAACCTCAACTCCTTCCGGCCGATCAGCGGTGGAGGCTGTCGCTTCCCGACCATCAACACGAGTACGCGGTCTACCACGCGTATTCACCATACTGAACTGTTTCACAGAACAGAGACAGAGATAAGAGAGATATTGAATAAATACAAAGGAAACGTACTACCACATTACCAATTGTCATAGCAATAGAAATCCAAGCACACTTACGTACGATATCTTCATAATAACATTAGCTAAGTGAAATTATGAACATATAACACATAAAAGTTCTCGTCACGATCATCACAACGCCTGATAAACGTACTTTCCGTTGACTCTAAGACTAACCCATCTTATAAGCTCTACCTAATCTCGCAGATCAATTCTTAGCATACTCAGTCTAAGTCTAGACATCTTACATTCATGCCTAGTTTGCTTAAACTAGTGCTCTGATACCAACCTGTAACACCCTAAAAATCAGAGTAAATTAAAACTTCATAAATAAGGCAATAAGACAACTACATTGGTATAAACCTCTCGAAAAGGTGTGTCAGTCCTTAAGACTTTACAAAAACCTGTACGGAGTTAGAATTCATCAACAGACTAATCTAAACATAACTATTTAGATTACATCAGTTGACATCCATTAATCATCAAAAGAATGGGACTTAACAATGCCCAACTATCAACACTTTAATCCTCTCAAAAAGCCCCGAGACCCAACTCCTCTCTCAAAACCCGGTGCATCCCACCGCTAAGGGAAACCTGTTATACATATCATTTGAGAAAAAGTGTCAGACTTTAAAGCCTGGTGAGAACATACAGTTTATAAAGCTCGAAAGATATAAACATTGGTATCATAAAGAAATCTTTTCATAAAGGTTTAGTTCGTAAAGATAACATTTCGCCACAACCGGGCCTCTTCGGTCCAAAACTCTTAAACGGTGATAAAAGGACCATTTTACCAAGGATAGTGGTGTAACACAAAGTAGACCACAAATCCGAGTTATGAGCTAAACACTTGGAGTCCTCAGCAATGAACCCAGAGTCCGTGCTACGAGGTGAGATCGCGCTCCCAAGGGAAACCAATGTATACTCCTTCACTAGGATCACTATGAACCATGGCTAGTATCCGGCCTCACATAACCGTACCAAGTTGCCCTCTAGGAACATATGCATCCATAGTTACAAAATGGGGAATATTACCTCCCAATAATACAGTCTACTCCAAAACCTAGGGATCCACTAGTAATGGTAAGGACTCGTCACAACAACCTATGTGACCAACCATAAATAAACATATGGTATAAACACATTTTTATAAACAAGATATCATATCCAGTTCAACTTCTGGTAAGAATGAAAATCATTAAAATGAGTTCATAGACATTATTTCCCATAACCAACATAATGTGCGAGCAAAACATATTTTTACTTCAAATAAGGCGGAACCCGTCATTTTGGTTAAAACTGATCGGGAACCCCGAAAATCACCAAAAACTTCATTTATATCAAAATGTAGAGAACATGAAATCATACCGTAGAAATACTTCGGATTTCGCAAATAAGAGTTTTGATATGTATAAAGTTTGTAAAATGTAGTAGGAACTCACCGATAGGTTTTTGGAATAAAACCTAGAAAACCAGATAACGATCACGACGAAGAGGTGAAGCTTAAAACACCGACCCCTTGCTAGAAACACCGAAAACTAGCAACCAAACGAGACTTCGAAGATCGAAAGATAAAGAGAGAGAGAGAATTAGAGAGAGAAAGATATTTATATTTTTGTGATAAAGTGAATTTGGGAAACTGAACCTCTTTAAAACGGTCAAAGCAACCACGCGGGTTATGCCGTGACTTCAACTCGCGGCATAACTCGCCCGTGTCCCAAAAACCCTAATCATCCAGTGGGTTTCGCGGGTTGTGCCGCGACCTCTAGTCGCGGTATAACTCGCGTAGTTCTCAAAATCCATATTCAACAGAGGGTTACGCGGGTTGTGCCGCGACCTCTAGTCGCGGTGTAACTCGTGTAATTCACTGTTTCTCCCCAACTTCACAAAATCCAAAACGACAACCAACCAAACACCGAGCTAACGACAAAAGCTTAACATAAGAGTAGCAAGGTTACACAACGGAAATCCGGGGTGTTACACCCTTCCCCATCAGGTCACCCACCTTATTTCCTATCCGACTTCATCTTCTTTGATCATGAAACCTCGGCCACTAGATACGATTGTTGATGATGAAGGTGGTTTTTTTTCCACTGTAAGGCGGTGGTGGCTTTTTAGGATTTAGGGTTTGTAGTTGATTTAGGAAGATGAATATCTAACAAAAGAAAAGGGGACAATGTTAAAATCAAAGAAAATATCAAAAAATGTGTAAAATGATTAAAATACCCCTCATTTAATTAGACCTAACGAAAAAAGTTAACAGACATTAGGAGGAGGGACCAAAACCAAAGTGAAATGACAAACATGAGGGACCAAATCCGAGTTTCGATAGTTTTGGGACGTATCCGTTGAAAATGACAAACGTCAGGGACCAAAAGTTAACTATACTCGAGATACAATTACAATTTCAATACATAAAAAATAATAACTAAATAAGTCCCGTGGTATGCAACTTTCAATACCGTGTACCAACCAAGGTTGCATACTTGGTATGGTACTACCAACCGACTGTAATTCTTACCAACTAAGTTGGTACTGAATCTAATTGGTACGGTTGATACACGTGTTGACCGGTTTGATTTGGTACAAAATTTCCAATCCTTATTCATGATAGAGCTAGAATTAAAGGGCTTTTAGATGAAATTTTTACAAATATACAAGATTCTATTAATAAAATTAAAAGGAAAATCCTAGATTGTTTTATTGAATAATTTCATATTGTAATGATATATGATATATTAATTAATCATGAAATCCAAATATATGAAAAGGATGTCTTGTAGATGGAAACTAATTCAAATTTTGAAGGGAAGAATGCAAATAAAAAGGAAACAAAATATATAGAGAAAATAACGATAAGGTAAATCCATAACTTGACGGAAAGATGCGATCATGGTGGGCTCCACTCTATGCCGTTGAACGGTTAGTTGTTAAACGATCCCCGAATTCTTCTCACAAATATCACAAATCACCACTCCCACTGTGTGAACTGTTGCTAAAACGATCTCCGAATTCTTCTCACAAAGATCACAAATCACCACTCCCACTGTGTGTTAAGGGATCAAAAGTTAATATTTTGCACACACAGTGGGAATGGTGATTTGTGATCTTTGTGAGAAGAATTCGGAGATCGTTTAACAACTAACCATTCAACGGCATAGAGTGGAGCCCGCCATTATCACATCTTTCCGTCAAGTTATGGATTTACCTTATCGTTATTTTCTCTATATATTTTGTTTCCTTTTTATTTGCATCATTCCCTTCAAAATTTGAATTAGTTTCTATCTACAAGACATCTTTTTCATATATTTAGATTTCATGATATTAATTAATCACATATGATTACAAAAATATTATTAACAACAGTATGAAATTATTCAATAAAACAAGCTAGATTTTCCTTTTAATTCTATCAATAGAATCTTGTATATTTGTAAAAAATTCGTCTAAAAAATTATTTTATTCTAGCTCTATCATGAATTATGGTTGGCAATTTTGTATCAAATCAAACCGGTCAAGAGTACCATTTAGATTTAGTACCAACTTAGTTGGTAATAATTACAGTCGGTTGATAATACCATACCAAATATGCAAACTTGGTTGGTACACGGTATTGAAAGTCACATATCATGATAGTACTATGGTACTGACTTATTTAATTATGTATATTTTTATGTATTAAATATTGAAAATTGTAATTTTATCTATTTTGCTTGATAATTTGAATGTTTGTAAGTTTTATTCTTAATTAAAAACCTTAAACATCATGTGTTACTTCGAAACTCAATATTTGAATAAAATGACAAGTTTTCATATATGTAATTTGAAGTTGGTATAAAATCAGTATCAACATGTACCAACCGAAAAAAGTTGGTAACAAGTACATGTATTTGATACATGGTACAAGATTTTGCGTACAAATTATAATTGGATTGTACACGGTATTTGGGGGAAAAGTTGGCACCGTACCAAGTCCATCCTACCATGAATTGACTCACTTTAAAATTTGACTTCTTTTAGGTTGAACTTGGTACCGTACCAAGTATTTTTTTTTCTTCAATATTGTATACCAACTAACTACAATTGATACGCAAAATCTGATATTGTGTACCAACCAACTGCCCTTGGTGTCAACTTAGGCATCGTTTGGCAAAAATAAGTTAACTTATTTTCTAGGTACATGTTTGGATGAACATAAGTTAGCTTATAAGCTAACTTTTTGATAAGCTACTTGGAATAGCTTATGAGGAGCTTTTTGTGATTATTCCAATTATACCCTCTATATTAACTATTAATTATAAATAAATATTAATTATTAAAACTTATTATTATTAATTAATAAATATTATCTAAAAATTATAACATAAATTTTAATTATTTAGAATTATTGAAAATTATATCAAATTTTTAAATATTGATCAATATATTTTAGTTATCAATTATTATTATTTAATAATTTTTCCATAATATATGTAACGTTTATTTAAAATCATAAGTTAATGTAATTTTTTTTAAAATGGTTTAAAATTCAAATTTTATAATATATATATATATATATATATATATATATCCTTAGGTTCATTTGAGAAATGGTAAATATATGAGAAATAGAGAAGTAATCGTAGTCATTCATATGGTCAAGATCGGATTTGACTGGTCAAATATTGCGGCTTTGACTGGTCAAAAAATGTGGCTTTGACTGGTCAAAAGTTGCGGCTATTCCAAAAATAGAATGACACTTTTGTAAATTTTACAAAATATACGGGCTGTGTTCATATATGAACATGTATAATTCACATATGAACTATATGTTTATATATGAATCAGTGTAATTCACATCTGAACTCTTTTAACTGATTCATATATGAACTAATTAACTGATTCACATATGAACTAATTAACTGTAAGTTCATATATGAATCAGTTGAACTAATTAACAGATTCATATATGAACTTTTGTGATTCATATATGAACTAATTAACCGATTCTCATATGAACTAATTAACTGATTCATATATGAACGTATAGTTCATATGTGAATCATATAGATTCATATATGAACTCATCCCGTGTATTTTACGAAACTATCCCTCTACCTTCTATAGACCATGCAAGGAATTATCCGGTGCTTCGCGGTCAAAACCGCAAATGTTGACCAGATGAATGGCTAAGATAACTTCTCTATTTCTCATACATTTACCATTTCTTGTAAGGCCCATGATTTAATTGTGGGCTTTTGTAAAATTTTGGGTTTGTGGTTTAATATTGAAAGTTAAAGGACTAGGGTGTAAATTTTTGTAATAAGTTCCAAATAGGGTAAATCAGCTTCTCTCCTCATTTCTATTTTTTGGTGTGGCGCTGTGAGAAAAAGGGAGAAGGCTTGGTGAAGAGAGCTTTTGGATTTTGAAAAAGTCGATTTACAGGTTAGTCTTCGCATTTAATGATGTTAAGTAATTGCTCCTTGGATCTCTTTATTAAGTTTTAAATGATGAATTTCAGTTTTGTGAGATTTGTTAAACCCTTTAAGATTGTTCATGTTGGTGTTGGGATGAAAACAGATTAATGAAATAGTTGGGTGCGATTGATTATTATTTGAGTGTTTGATTTCAATAATAATATTAGATGGTTAAAATTTTTGAAAACGTTGTTGGTATTAGTTGGCTAATGATCGACTCGAGTTTTGGGGATTTTCTGTGTTTGAAATCGCTCGATCGTCGTGCAGTTGGGAAGGCTCCGGTCGAGCCTTGGTTCGGTGAGAACATACAGTTTATAACGCTCAAAAGATATAAACATCAGTATCATAAGGAAATCTTTTCATAAAGGTTTAATTTATCAAGATACATTTTGCCACAACCGGGCATTTTCGGTCCAAAACTCGTTAAACGGTGACAAAAGGACCATTTTACCAAGGATTGTAGTGTAACACAAAGTAGACCACAAATCCGTGTTATGAGCTAAACCTTTTGGAATCCGCGGATACGAAATACAAAGTCCGTGCTTCAACGTGAGATCAAGCCCCAAGCGCAAAACCAAGGTATACTCCTTCGCTATGATCACTATGAACCATGGCTAGTATCGTGCCTCACATAACCGTACTAAGTTTCCCCCGAGGAACATATGATCCATAGCTACAAAGTTGGGGAATATAACATCCCAACAAAACAGTCGACTCAAAACCTAGGGATCCACTAGTAATGGTACAGACTCGTCACAACAACATATGTGACCAACCATAAATAAACATATGGTATAAACACATTTTATAAACAAAATATCATTTCCAGTTCAACTTCTGGTAAGAATGAAAATCATTAAAATGAGTTCTTAAACATTATTTTCACATATCCATATAATGTGCAAGTAAAACATCATTTTACTTCAATAAGGCGGAACCCGTCATTTTGGTCAAAACTGATCGGGAACTCCGAAAATCACCAAAAACTTCATTTATATCAAAATGTAGAGAACATGAAATCATACAGTAGAAATACTTCGGATTTCGCAAATAAGAGTTTTGACATGTATAAAGTTTGTAAAATGGTAGTAGGAACTCACCGGTAGGTTTTCAGAATAAAACCCGGAAAACCAGATAACGATCACGACGTAGAGGTGAAGCCTAAAACACCGACCCCTTGCTAGAAACACCGAAAACTAGCAACCAAACAAGACCTTGAAGATCAAAAGAGAAAAGAGAGAAAAGGAAGAGAGAGAGAGAAGAAAACTGAGATTTACAAAAGATCTCAACAAAATGAGATATTTCAGCCAAGGCTTGCACACATCCCAACACAGCGCACGGTCCGTGCATTTTTCAAAGGGGAGGGCGCACGGCCCGTGTGTTTTCCACTGCCTCGCACCCAGATCCTTGCGCACGACCCGTGCGTTTTTTTTGAAGGAGGGCGCACGGCCCGTAAAGATATAACGTGGTCGCCTACTTGGAATTCCCTCGGTCGTCTACTTGGAATTCCATCGGTCGTCTCTTCTTATCGGCATAGCTTTTTTGACGATCCTGAGCCGCTTTCATTCTTTCACGAATGCACTTGACCTTATCGGCAGTCTCTTGCACGATCTCAAGTCCGGCGAATTGCTTTTCTCCCGCTTCAAGCCAACACACAGGAGTCCGACACTTTCGCCCATACAATGCCTCAAAAGGTGTCATTCCGATACTCGAGTGGTAGCTATTGTTGTAAGCAAACTCTACCAAAGGCAGGTGAGAGTCCCAGCTACCCCCGAAATCGATGACACAAGACCTCAACATGTCTTCCAAGGTTTGGATCGTTCGCTCGCTCTGCCCGTCGGTTTGTGGATGGTAAGTTGTACTCAACTTCACTCGAGTACCAAGTTCTTTCTGAAACCCATCCCAGAAGTTCGAAGTGAACCGACTGTCGCGATCCGACACGATCGACAATGGTATGCCGTGCCTCGAGACCACCTCATTGATATAAATCTTTGCTAACTTATCTATCGGTAGTGTCTCGCACATAGCCAAGAAATGAGCGCTCTTTGTCAATCTGTCAACTATCACCCAAATGGTATCGTGACCTCGAAAAGTTTTAGGCAACTTCGTCATGAAGTCCATGGTGATATGCTCTCACTTCCATTCGGGAATCTCTAAAGACTGTAGACTCCCGTATGGTCGCTGATGTTCGGCCTTAACTTGCGAACACGTCACACAACGCTCAACGTAACGCGCTACATCAAGTTTCATTACCGGCCACCAATAGTGAAGCTTCAAGTCCTTGTACATCTTTGTACTCCCCGGATGAATTGAATACTTGGACTTGTGAGCATCCTCTAGCAACAGATCATGGTTACCCCCAATCTTGGGTACCCACACACGACCGCTGAACAATTTTACTCCACGGCTATCTTCCGTTAAGAGCAAACGTTGTTTCGTCATGACTTCATCTTTTAGATTCTCTTCTAACAGTGCTTCCACCTGTGATGTCTTGATCTTCTCAACAAGACTAGACACTAGCTCGATTCTCGAATGGGTAGCTCGAATACTTCCGATATAGTCCTTCCGACTTAACGCATCGGCCACCACGTTCGCCTTACCGGGATGGTAAAGCAATTCACAGTCGTAATATTTGAGCAACTTGAGCCACCGCCTTTGCCTCATGTTCAGCTCTTTCTGATCAAAGACATACTTCAGGCTCTTGTGATCCGTGTATAGAGTGCATTTCGTGTCGTAGAGGTAATTTCTCCAAAGCTTCAAGGCGAACACCACAGCCGCTAACTCCAGATCATGGGTTGGATAATTATGCTCGTGTATTTTGAGCTGCCTCTAGGCATAAGCGATTACCTTGCCTCGTTGCATCAACACACAACCCAATCCCATCTTTGAAGCGTCGCTGTATACCACGAAATCTTCCGACCCTTCAGGTAACGTCAAGATCGGAGCTTCACACAACTTCTTTTGAAGGATCCGGAACGCCTTCTCTTGGGCTTCAGTCCATTCAAACTTCACATTCTTCCAAGTCAAAACTGTCAAGGAAGAAGCGATCTTTGAAAAGTCTTGGATAAATCTCCTGTAGTATCCCGCCAGACCCAAGAAACTTCGGATCTCGGACGGACTCTTAGGAGGCTCCCAATTCATCATGGCTTCAATCTTGGAGGGGTCCACTTTCACTCCGTCCCGAGTGACTACGTGCCCCAGAAATTGTACTTTTTTAAGCCAGAAGTCGCACTTGGAAAACTTGGCGTACAACCTTTCTTTTCTCAACACTTCCAGAACTTCACGTAAATGTTGCTCGTGCTCTGACTCACTCTTGGAGTACACGAGTATGTTATCAATGAATACAATGACCGACTTGTCGAGGAATGGTCGACATACTCTATTCATTAAATCCATAAACACAGCTGGTGCGTTCGTTAGACCAAAAGGCATTACAAGAAATTCGTAATGGCCGTAACGCGTTCTGAAAGCTGTCTTCGGAACATCATCTTCTCTTACCTTCACTTGGTGATAACCCGAACGCAAGTCGATTTTGGAAAAACAATCCGCTCGTTGAAGTTGATCGAACAAGTCGTTTATTCTAGGAAACGGATATCTGTTCTTTACTGTAGCTTTATTCAACTCACGATAGTCAATGCACATTCTCATTGTGCCATCTTTCTTGTTGACGAATAAGACCGGAGCTCCCCAAGGTGACGAACTCGGTCTTATAAAGTCTTTTTCCAATAGTTCTTGGAGTTGTGCTACCATCTCTTGCATCTCCGATGGCGCTAAACGATAAGGTGCTTTAGCGATCGGTGTTGCGCCAGGCACAAGATCAATCCGAAACTCTACCTGACGATCGGGTGGCAACCCGGGCAAGTCGTCCGGAAAGATATCTGGAAACTCACGCACGATCTTCACATCTTCCAGCTTTGATTTCTTCAACTTGGCATCGATCACATAGGCTAGGAAAGACGAACATCCTTTTACTAAGCACTTGTGTGCTCTTGCTATTGTGATTATTGCCACTTCACCCTTTCTCTTTTCACCATAGATGACAACGACCTCACCAGAGGGGTTGGGAAGTCGAATAAACTTCTTGGAACATACGATCTCGGCATGATTGTTTGACAACCAATCCATGCCGACCACAACATCGAAACCCCCGATTAACATCGGCAATAGATCGATTGAGAATTCTCTCCCTTCGATACTAAGAGTACACTGCCTCATAACCTCGTGGATCAGAACTTGACTACCATCAGCTATTTCTACCACTAATGCATCCTCAAGACTAGTAGTGGGCATAGAAATATTCTGACGGAACAATTCAGATACGAAAGAGAAACTAGCACCCGTATCGAACAAAATACGAGCAGGTACAGAGTTTATAAGAAGAGTACCCGATACCACATCAGCGGATGCTCTGGCCTCTTCGACCATCATCTAAAAAGCTCGACCCTGAACCTTAGGAGGGTTCTCCTTCCTTGCTGGCACGCTACCCGACACAAGCTTCGGGCAATCTTTCTTCAAGTGCCCCGGTGCCTTGCACTCATAACAGATGAGTCCCCTGACCGGGCAATCTCTGACAGTGTGACCAGGCTTCCCACACTTATAGCAAGTTTGAGAATTGTTGTAACAGTTACCGTGATGCTTGGTTCGACACTTCGGGCACCACTTTGCTTCCTGGTAACTGCTGAAGTTGCGGTTTCCGACAAAAGGTCGGGCCCGCTTGGGAGGTATTGAACTGCTCTCCCACTTCCTCTTATCAGGCACCACTACTGCTTTCTCAGACTTGCTCTTCGCGAACATTTCCTCCATGAACTGAGCTTCTTCAACCATCTCTCGGAGGTTAGAAGCTTTGAAATTGTGGACCATTGATTGCATGTCCACTGGCAAGCCATTGAGATACGCTTTCATCTTGTCTTTCTTTGTTGGGGCAGTGTGCCCCACCAGACCAAGCTTCTCCATAAACTGACGGGTGTACTCTCTCACCGTCAGGATTCCCTTTACTAAAGACCGGAATTCTTTCTCAATTCGGTCCATCGTTCTCTCGTTGCAGAATTCCTCTAACAACTTCTTCTTGAACTCGGCCCAAGACAACTGAGCCAACATTTCAGGAGATAGAGTGGATTGGATGATATTCCACCAGATGAGTGTAGTGTCCCTCAGCAGTTGGGTACCGAACCGCACCCTCTGATCATCACCACATTCGGAAGAGCCAAAAGCTTGCTCAACCACTCGGATCCACTTTACACACACTGTCGGGTCATCTGAACCGAAGAATTCTGGCGGTCCACAACCCAGAAAGGACTTATAGGAACAACTCTTCCTGTTCCCCGGAGCACCAGAAATCCCGCGCTCTACCGTCGTGACCCTTATACCATCATCTCCCGAACATGCTACGACGTTCTCTACCACCGTCTCACTTCTCCGATGATTTACGTCGCGGTCCTCCATCGCTTTCAGCAGAAACTCTTGCTGCTTCGCCATCTCTTCCCTCATTGCCAACATTACGCTGGCCAACAACTCGGACTGGGGATTAGCATCCCTGATGACTGGGTGGGACGAATCCAGGTCTACTCGCGGAATGACCTCTGGCCCCCCAACTAGTATTTGCTGAACAGGTGGCCGAACGATAACCTCAACTCCTTCCGGATGACCCGCTATAGAGTTTGTCGCTTCCAGACCATCAACACGAGTACGCGGTCTACCGCGCGTACCTACCATTCTGAACTACTACACAGAGCAGAGGAAGAGATAAGAGAGAGATAGGAAAACACGAAAGAAAAACGTACTACCACATTACCAATTGTCATATTAACAGCAAATCAAGCACTCTTACGTACAATATCCTCATAATAACATTAGCTAAGTGAAATTATGAACATATAACACATAATGGTTCTTGTCACCACCACTACAACACTTGATAAACGTACTTTCCGTTGACTCTAAGACTAACCCATCCTAGAAGTTCTACCCAAATCTCGCAGATCAATTCTTAGCATACTCAGTCTAAGTCTAGACATCTTACATTCATGCCTAGTTCGCTTAAACTAGAGCTCTGATACCAACCTGTAACACCCTAAAAATCAGAGTAAATTAAAACCTGAAAAACTTGGCAACGTGACATTCGTATTGATAATAAACTCCCAAGAAGGGGATCAGTCCTTAAGACTTTACAAAAACCTGTATCAATATAGAGTTTGTCAACAAACTAACCTAGACACCTATATCAAGATTACATCAGTTGACGATCCATAAATGTACCAAAAGAATGGGACTTAACAAATGCCCTGAAACAATACTAGTCATCTTAAAATGCCTCGAGACCAAACCTGTCTCTCAAAACCCTGGCAACCCACCGCTAAGGGAAACCTGTTATACACATCATTTGAGAAAAGTGTCAGACTTAAAGCCTGGTGAGAACATACAGTTTATAACGCTCAAAAGATATAAACATCAGTATCATAAGGAAATCTTTTCATAAAGGTTTAATTTATCAAGATACATTTTGCCACAACCGGGCATTTTCGGTCCAAAACTCGTTAAACGGTGACAAAAGGACCATTTTACCAAGGATTGTGGTGTAACACAAAGTAGACCACAAATCCGTGTTATGAGCTAAACCTTTTGGAATCCGCGGATACGAAACACAAAGTTCGTGCTTCAACGTGAGATCAAGCCCAAGTGCAAAACCAAGGTATACTCTTTCGCTATGATCACTATGAACCATGGCTAGTATCGTGCCTCACATAACCGTACTAAGTTGCCCCCGAGGAACATATGATCCATAGCTACAAAGTTGGGGAATATAACATCCCAACAAAACAGTCAACTCAAAACCTAGGGATCCACTAGTAATGGTACAGACTCGTCACAACAACATATGTGACCAACCGTAAATAAACATATGGTATAAACACATTTTATAAACAAAATATCATTTCCAGTTCAACTTCTGGTAAGAATGAAAATCATTAAAATGAGTTCTTAAACATTATTTTCACATATCCATATAATGTGCAAGTAAAATATCATTTTACTTCAATAAGGCGGAACCCGTCATTTTGGTCAAAACTGATCGGGAACTCCGAAAATCACCAAAAACTTCATTTATATCAAAATGTAGAAAACATGAAATCATACCGTAGAAATACTTCGGATTTCGCAAATAAGCGTTTTGACATGTATAAAGTTTGTAAAATGGTAGTAGGAACTCACCGGTAGGTTTTCAGAATAAAACCCGGAAAACCAGATAACGATCACGACGTAGAGGTGAAGCCTAAAACACCGACCCCTTGCTAGAAACACCGAAAACTAGCAACCAAACAAGACCTTGAAGATCAAAAGAGAAAAGAGAGAAAAGGAAGAGAGAGAGAGAAGAAAACTGAGATTTACAAAAGATCTCAACAAAATGAGATATTTCAGCCAAGGCTTGCACACATCCCAACACAGCGCACGGCCCGTGCGTTTTTCAAAGGGGAGGTCGCACGGCCCGTGCGTTTTCCACTGCCTCGCACCCAGATCCTTGCGCACGACCCGTGCGTGTAGACAGAAACAGAAGATTCTCTTTCCTTAACACATCTTCGCAAAACCAAACCGAAATTCGGGGTGTTACACTATGTATGTAATTCGTTTCGGAGTCGTTCATCGAATAATTTTGTTATACTTTCGTTATTAATTTATAGGGAAGTTGTCCTTAGCTAAGTGAGCATCAGTTCAGTCAGGTGAGTTTCTGACCCTCAATCTCATAACTCCTTAGAAATATTTGTGAACTGAGATTTGGGATGCATGAGATTTTGTATTGATTAATGTTGTGTTTATCATTGTTCTCGCAAGTTATCTGTGTCAGGATCGAATTCTTAACAAGAATAAAGTCTCAGAAACAATATCAAAGAAGTTGCAGAATAACACTTTGATATTCAATGTAACAGTAAACAAACAGTATATGATTAACAACTTGTAAACTTGTATTGAATGATTAGAATCACAATATTACACACTCAACCTCAATCTTGAAGAACAAACTCTTTCAGACTAATTCTACTTCTCTAGAATTAGGATCTATACCTTGAGGTTGATTCTCTCTAAACAAAAACTTAGAATGAATAAATAATAATAATGATTATTCTAAACTATTCTAAACTATTCTAAACAATACTATATATATACTGAAGATAAAAGCTAATTACAATTAATAAAATATCTTCAGAATATCTTACATCATTATCTTCAGAATATCCAGCTGTCATTCTTCTAATTCGAATCTTCATCTTATAAGCAGCACTAATCATCTTGGCAGTATTAACTACTAAGCAGCACTAACCACTAGCAGCACTAACTAGCTAAGCAGTACTAACTTTGTTCAAGCAGCACTAACTTTGACTAGCAGTATTAATTCTACTAGCAGTAGTAATACTCAGCAGTATTAACTATTGAAGTCCTCTGGCAGTAGTAATCTTGTACTAGCAGCATTAACCATACTTGGTAAATTCTTCAGTTCCCAACAATCTCCCCCTAACTTGACTTTTAGAAAAAGAAGTCAAGTTCTTCAAATGCTTTCAAAACCTTCATTGGTCTACTCCAATGTTAGGATCCAGTCCCATACTCTGATTGATAGTTCTCTGAATTAGGTACTTTGCCATTTCTGAATTTGGTACACAACCCAGCTTCTTATTTAACATGGCATGAAGCTTCATACTTGTGTGATTGTAGACCCTATCCACCAAGTAATACTCCATGTGAAAAGTATCCAAGGCTAATTCATAGACTCCACTCCTTTCATACAAAGTCCATCCTCTGACAGCTTCAAACACATCTCTGATTAAATGCTTTACTGCTTCTGGATTGAACAACATGCACAAATACTCCATAACCAGCTTCACAATTGGTAACCCTGGAGCTTTCAACTGATTTACATGTACTTTCATACCAACTTCAAACATTTCTTCCAAATCAGATCTTGAACATTCTCTGACAATTTTGTTCCAAGTGTTGTAGACTTCATACTTCTCATCCTTTCTTTTTAATCTGATATACTCCTTTCCATCCACCTCCATAGTATCCCAGTGGATAACTTCAGGAGGTTTGAATCCAACAGGTTCAACTGAGATAGGCTTTGGAATTTTATCCATTATCACCATGTACATGTTTACATCTGAACTCTGTGGTACTTCTTCCTGAGATTCAGCTTTCTTTTCTTCTTCTACTCTAGGCTTCTTGTCAACTTTCTTTCTGTTGGCCATCATCTTGGTTCTCTTCAGTATCCTTTGCCCTTGCCCTATAGTAGCTTCCTTCTTCTTTTCTTCCTTTTTCCTTTCTTCTGATCTAGAACCTTTAGAAGCAATAGACTTAACTCTTTTTATCTTCTTGATCTTATGAGCTAGAGTCTCTTCTTCCTTAATCTCTGCCTTTTTCTTTGTTGGAGTTCCCTCTTCACTTTCAGGGAAGGGTTTATTGATATTCACATCATGCCTCTCCTTAGCTTTCTTTTCAAACTCTACTCTGTCCTTTTCATTATTCTTCAGCTTTCCCATTTCTTTCTCATATAGTCCCTTGACTTGATCAAAAGTCATCTTTATGAACATTTCTTTCTTCACACCAATTGCACTTCTCAAGAAAGTTATCATCTTGTTCCTTTCCTGAGTTGCAAGGTAAGTTTGTGAAGGTCTTCTCTTCTTTGCACTTGATCTGGCCATCATAGCCTTTTTCAAGCTTATTGCTCTTTGCTTAGCTTTCTATGTTTCCAACCCTTTCTGAAATGCTTCATTTAGTTCATTGGCTAGTGCTCTGGCTATCTCTCTGTCTTTCTCAACCTGCTCTTTCTCTGCTTGATCTAACTCTTCTTGTAGTTTCTTGGCTAATGCTTCATCTGATTCAATCATCTTTTGCTTTTTGGTTGGTTGATCAGTTTCTATCATCTTTTCTTTCCCTTTTCTTTTTACATCTGCAGCCATGTCTTTCTTTTCTGATTTCTTTGCTCCCCTTCATTTATGACCACTCCCTTTGCTTTGGGAGTGTCATTCTTTGCTTTTACCAACATCTCTGCTACTTCAACCTCTTCAAATGTTAATCCTGTTACTGCTGCTTGTGTAGTTTCAGCAGCACTAACAGTTTCTGCTGCTTGTTTTGGCTTAGCAGTAGTAACAGTTTCTGCTTCTGGGGTTGTTACTGTTGCTGGTGTTGTTTCTGCTGCTGCCTTTTCTTCAACAAATTCAGCCCTTTCTTCAACAAACTCCCCCTCAATCTGTTGATCTATCTGTTCTGAGCTTGAATTCTCCCCCTTTTTGGAAGCATTTTCCTCCTTCTTTGTGTTTGCCCCATTTCTCCTCCTTAGAACAAACTGCTTTCTCCTTTTCTTGGCAATGAGTTTTCCTACCAATTGTTTGAGTTTGGAAATCTGCTCTTGTTGGGAGATGACCACTTGCTGCAATTCTTTAATTTCCTTTCCTTGATTAACCACATCAACATTGATGTTGGCTAATGCTTCAATCAATTCCCAGTAAGTATATCTATCCTCACCTTCTTTAGGTGTTTTACCCACCCTTGAAGGATCCTTGGAATGTTTTGCCATCAATTCATCAGTTTCAGCTCTGTCCTCACCCTTTTTAGATATGTTGCCCATCCTTGGATCTTTTAGTAGTGGCCTTCTGCCTAGCAGAAGCACCAACTACCCCCTTGGTTTCTTGGCACCGGGGTCCTTTGGTTGATTTCTCACCCAAAGTTTCCATGGGGAAGGTCTTAGAGATGTTACCACTGGCCTTCTCTGTGCTAGCAGAAGTAGTGGCAGCCTTCTCACCCATATGCTCATCCATCTCCTTTGAGAGCACCTCCTCAGGGTTGGGAGACACCCTAGTGGATTCCCTTTGGATATTCTCTACTGGAGAATGCTCCAATAGAGAGCTTTGAGGCTCTTGGTTAATAGTAGGTATACCAAGGGAAGGAGCCTTGTATACCTTTCTCTTGACATAAGTCTTGGATATTATGGGAGTGGGTTTAGCAGCAAAGGACTGAGGGAAATTTTGAGAGAGGGAAGGTTGGGATTGGCTAGCAGTGGGATGGTCTAATGGGGGCCTTGACCCTGCTGCCATACCTTCATCAGTGTGGGACACCACCATCATTGTAGAGAACAATGGGGTGTCAACTCCTTCCGAGTCCCCAGCAGATCTTCTCATATTTGAGAAAACCTTGCCTTTAGGGGGTTTAGGTACATATACCCCATCAAAATGAGGCATATCCGTCAATTCGTGGGTGATAACTTCTTGGACAAACCTGGGGTACATGTAAAAGCTCTTTTTGCTTCCCAAGTTTGAGACAAGATCACTGAAAATCATTCTAGAAAAATTGTACTTTCTGGCAGTGGCCAAGCACACCAAAGCATAAGCAATGGTGCTACTGAACTCACTCCATCCAGTAGTCTTTTTAGAGATACAGTGCATAAGGGTATAGACAAAGAAATGCCATTGGGGTGAAAATTTGGCTTTTGAGAACTTGAACACACCCAATGGGCCTCCATACCCCATTCTTGTAAGAGTAGAAAACAGTTCATCATTAGAGATAGAATTTATACCAGAGGCATCGTCTAGACGTAGACTGATGCGAATTACCTCTTCAGTAACTGTCAAGGGCTTGCCACACACCTTTGTCTTGATCATTTGCACACCATTCTCAGTAACAATGGTGGCATTTGCCCAGAATTGCCTTTGATGCTCGATATAGATTGGTGGTGATACAGTGAGAGCATGGGCAATATGGGTTGTCTTGAGGAAATCCACAATCTGGTGGAAACCAGCGGCTTGTTTAGGCTTCAGTAGCATCGCGATTTCATTGTGCTCGTCTATGAAAGCCATTGATGCCATTGATCTTGGACGTTCTTGCCTGAAAACTTTGAACTTGAGAGAGAAAGGGTTTAGAGCGCAAGTGAACAGTATGCAAAGAGTCGTTATGAACCTTTTAGGCGGGCAAAGGGTATTTATAGTATTCGGGACATAAGCAGTATTAACCTAGAGCAGTATTAACGGACAAACAGTATTAACTGAGAGCAGTAGTAACCACTAGCAGTATTAACTAACTAGCAGTATTAACTGAGAGCAGTATTAACCATTAGCAGTATTAACTAACTAGCAGTATTAACTGAGAGCAGTAGTAACCACTAGCAGTATTAACTAACTAGCAGTATTAACTGAGAGCAGTATTAACCACTAGCAGTATTAACTGAGAGCAGTATTAACTGAGAGCAGTATTAACCACTAGCAGTATTAACTAACTAGCAGTATTAACTGTGCACTGGCAGTATTAACCATACTTACTCTTTTAAACTTGTGATGAACTGAGTACTGCTATGTATTCCCTGAAAAGGAAGATTAGTAACACCAAGAATAGATAATATACAGGAGTTTAACGACTTTTTGAGAAGGTGCTTATTCAAAGTTGATCATTCCCACACTTGTTACCAAGAAAGTGAATCTACCCACATCAAAGGTGTCGGTCCAAACAATACTACTTAACAAGTTTAGAAACAACAACACAATGATTACCAACCTGTTTGATATATAGAATAATGATTACAAGGTTGATCGATTAAGCTTGAATGTGTTCTCAATGTTTTCTCTCTTTTTCACCTTCT
Source organism: Arctium lappa (assembly GCA_023525745.1). NCBI lineage: Eukaryota > Viridiplantae > Streptophyta > Magnoliopsida > Asterales > Asteraceae > Arctium > Arctium lappa. The sequence continues at coordinate 149,811,929 of CM042048.1, forward strand.
TGTGTGTGTTTGTGTGTGATAAGTGATCTGATCTATGAGAGAGATTGAGATACATCTTAATCTACTAAGTGTGTTGAACACACAACCTAAATAATATCTAGATATTAATTCTAGATATTAAATCTAGAAACTAGAAACTAACTAAACTAATATAGTTACCTAAGTTACCTAATATCTAACAAATAGATATTAAGTTAACTTTTACAATAATAAATAAATACATTACATTGAAATACATTGACATTTATTACAAACGACATAGACTTTATTATCGAGAGTGGACGTTCCGGCTTTAGCTTCAGATTGCGATCTTCAGTTTGGATGATCTTGAATCCAATGAGACTGTGGTCTAACAATCTCCCCCTTTGGATCAAGATCATATAATAAAAAGATTTATCCAATTCAGTCTTCTTGTTCAGCTCAGAAGATGCAATCTCTTTTTCTCTAAATTCAGCATGTCTTCAATATAACAATCTTCCCTTTTGAAGAGTAGACGTGATTCTTGAAACATGTGATCTTTGCCATTTCTTGTGTAGTCATTCTCCCCCTTTTTGATGTTAAGTGCAACGACTTCATCAAAATTTGTGGTAAGAAATGTCAATCTTGCGGTTATAGCCCCTGATTCGTCAATTCATAAGAGATTCATCCAGATCTTTGCAAATCCAGACAAATTAGATATGTAACACCTGAAATCAACTAATGAATCAGTTATCATGCCTGTCAGTAACACTAAGTCACTGAGTGTAACGAATACACATTGGAAAGGAGCTGTTTTGATGTTGACTCCCCCAGGGCTTCCATTTAATCATCGAAACACCACAAAGGTAATTTCTATAAACATTATGACAAAGAAACTAATTCCTTGTGTGTTTGTGCTTGTGTTTGAAAGAATTAAGCACGGATGATTGCTTATTGGCTCAAAATTGTGTAAACCACTGAGACAACAGTAAGTTAAACACAGACTCAATGTGCATGATTGAAGTGCGAAGGTGGGGCAGACTTCCTTCTTTTCAATATCTAGATTTTCCGAATGAAAATTAGATAGCATATGTGCTGCATCCCCTTTTGAAAAAATGAAACACTTTCTTGTTGAGAAGAAAATGAGTAGATGGTGAGGTTTGATCAAGAGTTGGCATGGGTTATTTGCCTGTTTCAATAATGATCACCAAAGAATTGTGAATCACTAGAATGGTGGCTACCCGGCTCAGAAAAAGTTGGTGCAGAGTTTTGATATTCTTTTAACTCTGTTCTCACACGCTCTTTCTTTTAAACTTTTTGCTTTCTCTAATCACACTCATTCCTTTTCTATTTGCACACTCAATCACTAAGGATTAACTTCGTGGGTAGAAATCACTGGTTAAGATGATTCCATTGAAGTTGTGTTAATTCCTAGCACAATGATTCTTTGTTTTCCTAGATGCACGTGATGCTCAGATTGGTTTAACTATTTCAATTAAAGCACAATATTGATCATGAAAACATTTAAAATACACTCCCAAAATATAAAATTTGATGAAAAATCGGGAAGTGGTTTGAACATTAAAAACAATGTTTTCTATGATTGAAAGTTGTCCTTCTTTCAACCATATATGAGATGAAGATATAGAATTATACCTTAACGAGTGATCTTTCATCTCATGAAGCTAAGCTGTAAGTCATAGAAATATGAACTTGTAAGCTTCTCTCAAAAATTCTGCAAAAGTCTAATGTCAAGTCAAAGTAATAATTATTCACTTATATTGAAAAGACAAAAAGCAGTAAAACTTTTAAAGTACGAGTTCTGATCAGAAGTAATCAGAAGTCATATCCGAACTCCTTTGACGTGAAGAGCTCCCCCTAAAATCTTGCATTACAAAAATTTGTCATAAAACGTAAGTGCAGAAATCTTATGAGTTCCCCCTCAAATTAATATTGACCAAGTATGAGTTTCTTCTCATACTCCCCTAGAATCATGAACATTAACATATGAAATACAGATATCATTCACAATTAAGCATAAAGATATGAGGAAAAAGTAAACAATAGTGAACTTTTATAGGTAACTACTGATTATGTCTTAAGATTTAGCATACCAAGCTTAGAGATAAGAAGGTTGAATCTCTTTTCATCTAACGCCTTGGTAAACAAATTTGCAAGTTGATAATCTTTTTTTACAAAGAAAAGTTCTATGTTTCCTTTTTCTACATGATCTTTGATAAAATGATACTTGACGTCGATATGTTTGGTTTTTGTGTGTTGAACAGGATTCGCTGTTATTGCGATGGCGCTCTTGGAGTCGCAGTAGATCGGGATTTTGTTGAAGTGGAAACCGTAGTCACGAAGTTGTGTTTGCATCCACAAAACCTGAGAACAGGAACTAGCAGCAGCTACATATTCTGCTTCGGCCGTGGAAGTTGAAACGCAAAGTTGCTTCTTCGATCCCCAACTTACTAGTTTGTCACCGAGGAACTGTACGTGTCCTGACGTGCTCTTCCTGTCTAACATACAACCTGCATGATCTGCATCTGTGTACGCTGTTAGTTCAAAAGTAGTATCTTTGGGATACCACAGACCGAGATCTGCGGTGCCCTTCAGATACCTGAATATACGCTTGACAGCAGTCAAATGGATTTCTTTTGGATTAGCCTGATATCGGGCACAAAGACATGTTGAAAACATTATGTCTGGTCTACTACTAGTAAGATACATTAAATAACCTATCATTCCTCTGTAGGTCCTAATATCAACAGCCTTTCCCGAAGGATCGGTGCCAATCTTAGTTCCTGGTGCCATTGGGGTACCAATCGGTTTTGTATTTTCCATTTGGAATTTCCGAAGAATTTCCCTAATGTACTTAGATTGATTGATAAAGATACCCGTAGAAAATTGTTTTACTTGAAGCCCGAGAAAGAAGTTCATCTCTCCCATCAAGTTCATTTGAAATCTAGACACCATAAGGTTTGCAAAATTCTTACAGTACTTAGTATTAGTTGAACCAAAAATAATATCGTCGACATAGATTTGTATTAAAACGATATCGGCTTTTTCTTTCTTTATGAACAAGGTGGTATCCACTGTACCTTTTGAAAACCCAGACTTGACTAGAAAAGTGGAAAGGACATCATACCAGGCTCGAGGGGCTTGTTTCAGACCGTAGAGAGCTTTGTCGAGAATGTAGACGTGATTTGGCTTCTCTTGATTGACAAATCCCTCTGGCTGAGAGACGTAGACTTCCTCCTTCAGAATTCCGTTCAGGAATGCTGTCTTCACGTCCATTTGAAAGACCGTGAAGTTCTTGTGGGCAGCGTAGACTAAGAACATTCTGATTGCCTCTAAACGCGCCACAGGAGCGTATGTCTCGTCATAGTCTAATCCTTCCTCTTGTCTGTATCCTTTGGCTACTAGTCTCGCCTTGTTTCTGATGACGGTACCAGCTTCGTCCTTTTTAATCTTGAAGATCCACTTCGTACCGATGATTGTTTTACCTTTAGGCTTTGGTACGAGTCTCCAGACTTGCAGTGCGTCGAACTAATTCAATTCTTCTTGCATAGAGACTACCCAATCTGGATCCGCAAGAGCCTCTGATACTCGAGTTGGCTCAATCTTGCTTAGAAAGGAGTCGTGCATGCACCAGTTGATTGACGCTGACCTAGTTTGCATCGACTTGGATGGATCACCTATGATCTGACTTGCAGGGTGCGCTTTGGTCCATTTACGTTCATGAGGTAGTGGATTATATGAATGTATGTCAATTGAATTATCTATAAATCCACTTGTACCTTCTTCGGCTTGTTCTGGAGGAATGATGATTTCAGTTGAAGTAATTGGTGGGAGTGTATTATATGATGATAGATCAATATAAAAAAGGAATGGGGGGTTCAGTTGAAGTAGTTGGTGCAGAAGTCTCAGTAGGTACAGCTTGTTCCGGCTGTAGATTGATCTGAATTGAACATCCTACTGGTTCAGCTACTTCTGACTCTGCATGACTTGGCACTTCTTGAACTGTAGGAGTTGGTATTTGAATTGTGACATCTTGATGAATCGGGGTACTTGATTCATTTGGAATGTCTGAACTGGTTGGATGAGTAGGCGTTGGCTCTTCTATCCTGTCAACCAAAACAGATTTCTTTATGTTAGTTCCAAGAAATTCGTCATAAAACAATTCAAATAATAAATCTAAATTAGATAAATGGTTAGTTGATGTTGAAGCTTCATCTGATTTTGTTCTGTTGAGATGCAGGTTCTGGACTGAGTTGCCCAGAAGCTAGTACTCCGGTTAAAACGGGTTCTGAACAGTATTGTTCGGAAGCCATCTCTTCATCAAAGGTGACGTTGACGCTTTCAATCACCGTCTTTGACTTCTTGAAGTAGCTTCTGAATGCAGTTGATGATGAGGAGTATCCAATGAAGATTCCTTCATCTGCCTTGGCGCTGAACTTGTTGAGATTCTCCCTATCGTTTAGAACGAAACACTTACATCCAAAGATATGGAAGTATTTGATTGTAGGTGTTCGGTTGTTGATCAACGCATAAGGAGTCTTCTTGAATCGTCTGTGAATCATGGACCGGTTCTGCGTATAGCATGCGGTAGATATAGCTTCTGCCCATAAGAATAGAGGTAGGTCGGAATGACTTAGCATAGTGCGAGCTGCGTCGACTAGCGTCCGATTCCTTCTTTCCACCACTCCATTTTGTTGAGGCGTACGTGCAGCAGAGTACTGATGAGTTATCCCTTTAGATTCGAGATATTCTTGAACAGTTTTGTTCTTGAACTCTGTGCCGTTGTCTGTTCTTAGAAGCTTTATCGGTTTCTGCAGATTCACCTGGGTCGTCTTCAGGAAAGTGATGAGCACATCAGGTGTCTCATCCTTTGATCGTAGGAACTTGACCCAAATGTATCGTGAGTAGTCGTCCACGATCACTAGAATGTACTTCTTGCCTCCTAGACTCTGAGTTCGCATTGGACCACAGAGATCCATATGCAATAGCTCTAGCGGAGTGCTTGTACTTGGTTCAGGCTTCGGTTTATGCGGAGCCCTCTTCATCTTGCCCTTCTCATAGGCTGCACACAGATGATCTTTGTCATATTTGAGCTCTGGAAGTCCTTTGACTAAGTTGCCACTGACCAGTTTGTTGATGTAGCGAAAGTTGAGATGAGAGAGCCGTCGATGCCATAGCTAGCTTTGCTTCATCGATGCTTTAGATAGTAGACAAATCTGCTTGTCAGTCTGGACGTCTGATAAATTGATCGTGTAGAGGTCTGACTTTCGAGTGCCGACCAAGAGTTCTTCGCCTTCTTCTGTGCGAACAGAACACCTCTTGGCTTTGAAGTTGACCTCTAAGTCTTTGTCACAGAACTGACCTATGCTGAATAGGTTGTGTCCTAATCCTTCTACGTAGCTCACCTTCTTGATCGTTATATTTTCCCGTTGTATATCACTGTAGCCTAATATTGGTGAAAAGTGATCATTTTCGTATCTGACTGTTCCGCAGTATTTCTCTGTAAAGTTTGTCAGCATATCTTTCTGTCCTGTCATGTGTTTGGAGCAACCGCTGTCCAAATACCACATATGACGGATCTGCATAGGAGAAATAACGAAACACATATTTAGATTTTAAGCATTATAAATGAGTAAGACGTTGGAGCGTTAATATTAAAGTGCGGGTTTTGAACTGATGAATTCAAAAGCCTATTTTTCTTAAGCACGGGTTCTGAACAGACGTGTTCAGAAACCATCGTCTTGTCTTTGAAGTCCGAGTCTTGAGCTGTCTAACTCAAGAATCATTTTCTCTATTGAGGTACGGGTTCTGATCTATTGTAATCAGAAGCCACATGTGTTGCTAAACATTGGGTGCCTGCAACACAGATTTAGATTTTGGTACCCACTTGAATTTGGGTCCTACTGTGTTAGCACAAGGTTTTGATTTTGGTACCCATTGCAAATTGGGTCCTCTTTTCTTTTGAAATAGATATGAAGTAGGATAATGATAAGAATGCACATGAGATGATTCAAACCGCATAGCAGAATCTTGACAGAAATTAGAAGCATGTTTATCATAAAAGGAAGACTGTCTAGCAGTTTTAGATAACAAGAATAGTTGCTTAAAAGAGTATTTCAGTTTAGGAGCAACATTCATATTCAAAGTATCTGAACTAGACATATTCTTATTACAATAAACAGAATCAAAAGATTTAAAAATCTTGTCAAGCTTCCGTTTGGGTTGCCATTTCTTGGTCATATCTGAAACAGTTGAAACATTTGAGTTAGACATTAGAGAAACAACTGAATGCATTTTCTTTGGGTTACCAGTATTGATCGGCTTCTGTGAATGCTTCTTGCCTTTAGCATTTTTAGCTTTCACAGAGACTGAGTTATCAACTCGCGTTGATTTTGCACTGTTAACAGGCTTACTGGTTGATCCAACAGATTTCTTAAGAAAGGATGAATGGTTTGGAAGTTTTGCATTAAAGTCAAATTTTTCAAGACAATCATCTAAACCACCGTTAGAGTTCAGAAAATCAAACCCTTGATTTGATGAACTAACCATATTCTCAGAGTTTGAAGCCTTAGAAAGAACAGAATTTGTAAACACAATTGTAAAAACATTCTGTTCAATGTTTATCAAAAGTCTTTCATCTGACAAGGAAATCTCGAGTTCAGAAATTTTACTTTCTAAAACGAGAGGAGGGACATATAGTTTACCTTGAGTAGGTTTCGCCTCCATTTCCTTTTCAGAATAACTTAGAAAGAAGTCATCTGAAAGAGTTTTCTTCTTTTCAGGTTTCTTATCATAGCTATTATTCAGCTTCGCATAATAAAATGGAAGATGAACTTTAGATGATATTAAATGTTTTTCTGTTTCTTTGGCTTCATCCTCTTCAGATAGTTTAGTCCAATAAACTTTAAGTTCAGGGATTTTTCTAGCTAACTTCATAGAAAGAATATCATAAAGTGCAGGCACTTCAGACATTCCCTTTTGAAGATAGTGAGGATTCTTATAACCGATTCCCCATCTTTCTTTGTTCTCTATTGGTTTGTTAAGATGAATGGTTTGCTCAGTTTGACCTAATGAGTACAACTTCTTTTCCAAAGCATCCATTTTTGCAATTAAAGATTTGTTTTCTTCGATAGACGAAGAATGCATTTGTGTAACCTCGTATAAGTCAATCTCACGTTTTAGCAGTTTAGACTTGAGTTCAGAATTCTCACTAAGAATTATTGTCTTCTCCGTTGCGTTGGTGTCATTGTTTTTATGTAAAACCTCAACCAGTACTTTCTTCTCAGCAATTTCATTGCTAAGTTTCTGTATTGATTGGTTTTTGTCAGTAATGACACCCTTTTCAAGCTTTAGGTTCGACTCTAACTCTTTGAGTTTATCATTCATGGCATGCAATTGATTTATGAATTCAGCATACGATAAGTTGCATACCTCTTCTTCATTCTCTGAATCAGCTTCATCATCTGATTCATGCTTTCCCATCAAGCACAGGTTGACAACTTCATCTTTCTCTTCATCATCATCAGAATGATCGAGCCAGAAAACGTCTTCAGCCATCAATGCCTTCCCAGCCTCTTGTTGCTTTGCAAGCAACATCTTGTTCTTGTAGTAGTCCGAGTTCTTGACTTTTGGCTTTCGGCAATCTCTGGCATAATGACCGGTTTTGCCACAGTTGTAGCACGTTATAGGTTCTGTCTGACTTGATCCTTCTGCTTGAAACCTTCTCTCTTCAGGTTTCCTTTCCTCTGATCTCTTTCCTTCAGCAAGATCTCTTCTATCTTCTGGTTTCCTCTCCTCCATTCTCCTTCCTTCAAACTTTCTTCCTTCAAATCTACTTCCTTCGACCCTTTCTCTATGAGCGTAGTTGTTTGGACCAGACGAATACCTCTGACTGTTTGAGCTTGGCTTTGTGTAGAATTTCTTCTGGAAAGCCTTAGTCAACAAAAGCAATGCTTGCTTTAGTTGTTCACATTCATCTTCGTCAGAGTTTGCTTCAGCTTTATCTTCATTTGATTCATACACAGTCGCTTTGTTCTTCTTCTTCTTGACAACAAGAGCAACTGTGTCTTCAACCTTCTTTCCTCTCTGCCTTTTCTCTTCTAGAAATTCATCCACTTCTTCTTCATTTTGTTTGAGGGTCTTATACACCTCATGAAGTGGAATCTCATTCAGATCTTTAATCTGCTTCATCTGCCTCGCAAATCTCTTCCATTCTGGCTGTAGAACGCTTAGAAATTTGACGTTTAGCTCAATTTGAGATTTGTGGACCTTGTTCTTGCTTAGCTCATTCAGCAAGGTCACAAACCTGTCATGTACTTCTTCTAAGGTTTCTCCGGCTCTGCCTCTAAATTCTTCATAGTTATTTAGGCAGTTGGAGATCTTCAGTTGATTTCCCACCTTAGAACCCAGCATCATCTTCTCCAGTTGATCCCACATTTCCTTAGTTGATGCCTTGTAGCTGTCAATCTTTATGTAGATTTCATTGGGGATTCCTTGAAGAATGTATGACATAGCTAGCTTATCACCTTTAGCTCTGTTTAGGTTGTCACCGTCAAGCTCATGGTACTTCAGTTCAACTTGTGTTGGCACTGTTTCAACTAGACGAGTTGTCTTTATTGGTTGCATATTTCCTTCTGCAAATGACTGTCTGATGAACTCACAAAGCTCATGTCTGTCTATGAAGTTTAGAAACCGGTCCTTCCACTGTTCGTATTCTCCTTTGAATAGAACTGGTGGTTTGGAATCAGTTCCAATGGCAAGAGCTTCTCTGGAAGTCATAATTGAACAAGATTTAAGATGTGAGAGGCTTTGAGATATTAGAGGGTTTGCGTTTCAAGTTAGGAACGTAAAGTTGAGGTTTGCGTTTCTAATGGGACGCGCAAATGGAGGTTTGCGGGTCTAGTTGGAACGCAAAGTTGACTTGATCTTTTGAAGTCTTGAGGAATGCGGGTCTTAGGTATGCGGGTCTGTGGTATGCGGGTCTGAGCTTTGAACCGAGAAGTTGAGGAATGAGGGTGCTACGGGACCCGAGATGTTGAGGATTGCGGGTCAAGTGGGAATCGCAAACTGAGGTTTGCGTTTGTTTTATGATCCGAGAAGTGATCTTTGCGGGTCAAAGTTTGAACTTTGCGTTTGCTCTGGGACGCGCAAAGTGGGACTTTGCGTTTGCTTTGAGGAGCGCAAAGTAGGACTTTGCGTTTGCTTCTTCTTCTGCTTTGCGCTTTATTCGACCTAAACTTGCAAAATTCGACTAAATCTTTGTTCCTGCAATGATTAGCACAACCAAACACTACCAATGAGTCTAGAATCACTTCTAGAACTGAATTTAAGCACTCGATCTCACTAAAACACTCTTTTTCGAAATAAGATCGATGGCACAGTAAGTTTATTCACTCGACTGAATACTCACCAAATCATAAAATTGGAACTCAAATAAAGCTTTAAAGTGAAATCAAACACTCACAAATCTATCTAGCAGGTATTTCGATCACACCCTAATCGATTCTAACACCTAAAACACTCAAAATCACAAAATCGAATTTTGTTCAAGAACACATAGTCGTTTTTCTCATAAACTTGTTTTTGATCTTAATCAGGCTCTGATACCAATTGTCGGTCCAAACAATACTACTTAACAAGTTTAGAAACAACAACACAATGATTACCAACCTGTTTGATACATAGAATAATTATTACAAGGTTGATCGATTAAGCTTGAATGTGTTCTCAATGTTTTCTCTCTTTTTCACCTTCTTGTGTGTGTTTGTGTGTGATAAGTGATCTGATCTATGAGAGAGATTGAGATACATCTTAATCTACTAAGTGTGTTGAACACACAACCTAGATAATATCTAGATATTAATTCTAGATATTAAATCTAGAAACTAGAAACTAACTAAACTAATATAGTTACCTAAGTTACCTAATATCTAACAAATAGATATTAAGTTAACTTTTACAATAATAAATAAATACATTACATTGAAATACATTGACATTTATTACAAACGACATAGACTTTATTATCGAGAGTGGACGTTCCGGCTTTAGCTTCAGATTGCGATCTTCAGTTTGGATGATCTTGAATCCAATGAGACTGTGGTCTAACAAAAGGCTTTGGTGAATAGATCAGCAAACTGGTTGTCAGTATGAACTTTTACAACTTGAATAAGTTTCTTTTCATTACAGTCTCTTATGAAGTGATACCTGATCTCAATGTGCTTTGTCTTTGAGTGCTTGACAGGATTATTCACAATGCTAATAGCACTGCTATTATCAATAAAAATTGGAGTGTGTAGAAAGGTTACTCCATAGTCCAGCATTTGATTCTGAATCCATAAGACTTGAGAACAGCAACTAGCAGCTGCTATGTACTCTGCCTCTGTTGTAGATGTGGACACTGTGGTTTGTTTCTTGCACTGCCATGACACTAGTCTTGCATCCAAAAACTGACATCCTCCATAAGTAGATTTTCTGTCCAAGTTTGCTCCACCTAGATCACTATCTGAGTATGCAAGTAGGTCAAAGGATGAGTCATGAGGATACCAAAGTCCCAATCTGGGTTGTCCTTTGAGATATCTGAATATCCTCTTAACAAGTTGATAGTGAGATTGCATTGGACTAACTTGGAATCTTGCACATACACAGACTGGAAACATTATATATGGCCTAGAGGCTGTAAGATACATGAGAGAGCCAATCATGGATCTATAATGATGAATATCCATATCCTCCCCCTCAAGATCTGCTGTTATCTGCTTGTGTGTCTCCATAGGTGTGCTGGCAGGTTTTGAATCTGAGAAACCAAACTTGGTTAGAATATCCTGCACATACTTGGACTGACAGATAAAAATACCATCTGACTTCTGTTGAACTTGGAGTCCAAGGAAGAAGGTAAGTTCCCCCATGGAACTCATTTTGAACCTTTGATGTATTAGTCCCTCAAACTCCTTGCACATGTTGTCTCTTGTAGATCCAAAGATAATATCATCAACATAGATTTGGACCAGCAAAATATCCTTCTTCTTTCTTTTGACAAATAGAGTCTTATCAATGACTCCTCTTTCAAAGCCATTTTTAAGGAGATAGGATGACAGAGTGTCATACTATGCTCTTGGAGCTTGATGCAGTCCATAAAGTGCTTTCTTCAACTTGTATACCCTGTCTGGATAGCTTGGGATTTCAAACCCTGGTGGTTGACAGACATATACTTCTTCTTCAATTGAGCCATATAGAAATGCATTTTTGACATCCATTTGATATACTTTGAATTTCATATAAGAAGCATAAGCTAGAAATAATCTAATTGCTTCTATCCTGGCCACAGGTGCAAATACTTCATCATAGTCTATTCCCTCTTCTTGTGTATACCCTTGAGCCACCAACCTTGCTTTATTCCTTATTACTATACCTCTTTCATCTCTCTTATTTCTGAAGACCAATTTTGTTCCTATTGCTCTTTGGCCTTTAGGAAGGTCTACCAGATCCCAAACATCTTGCAGCTTGAACTGCAATAGCTCTTCTTGCATGGCTTCTATCCAGCTGGATTCTTTCATAGCATCATGTGCCTTCTTAGGCTCAAGCTGGGATAAAAAGCAAGAGAGCACTGTATGTTGTTGGTCTTGCATTTCTTGCAGCCTGCTTTGATTTCTAGTCATCATAGGAGAAGATATATCTCCAATTACCAGCTGTGGAGGATGATTCTTTTGAGTTCTGGTGTGATGACTAGGTTCTTCATTAAGTCCCACCTCTAGATTTGAGTCATTCAACTCAACTGAGGTGTTTTCAGAAGCTGCTTCTTGTTCTTGATTTTCTTGATTCTCCTTATCTCTACTTTCTTCTTCACTCTGATTTGGTTCAGTAGATGGTTCCTTTTCACAGTCTTCAACAGAATCCACTGTTGGTATGGGAAAGATCACAGATTGAGATATACTATTTTGAACTTGTGTAGTTCCTGATTCTCCACTCCCTGAACCTGCATAATCATCACTACTGAAACCAAAAGAGTTAGTTAGTGAATCAATGTCAAATAGCCACTGAGGACCAGACCCAATAGGATTTGGTGTGTTCTCATTGCATTTGACATTGTCACTTTCTTCAATTATTCTAGAAGAAGAGTTAAAAACTCTGTAAGCCTTACTCTGAGATGAGTAACCAACAAGAAATCCATCATCTGCTTTGCTATCAAACTTACCTAAGTGAGATTTGGTATTGAGAATTGTACACGGACACCCAAAAGGTTTGAAAAATCCAATGAAAGGTTTTCTTTTATTTAAAAGCTCATAAGGGGTCTTGTTCTTTGGCTTGACCACTAGAACTCTGTTTTGGACATAACAGGCAGTATTAACTACTTCAGCCCAGAAGGTAATTGGCAGTTTTGAATCAGCCAACAGAGATCTAGCAGTCTCTATTAGTGTCCTATTCCTCCTCTCAGCAACTCCATTCTATTGAGGAGTCCTAGGGGCACTATATTGTCTCTCAATTCCTTTTTCTTCACAAAAGGTGTTTAGATCAAGATTTTTAAATTCAGTTCCATTGTCTGATCTAATGACTTTTACTCTTTGATTAGTTTGGTTTTCAATTCTTAGGATAAAGGATTTGATCAATCCACTTGTCTCATCCTTAGTCCTTAGAAAATATACCCAGGTAAATCTAGAGTAATCATCAACAATAACCAAGCAGTAAGATTTCTTGCCTATACTCATAACATTTGTAGGACCAAACAGATCCATATGTAATAACTGGAGACAAGAAGAGATTGTATTTATCTCTTTGGTCTTATGAGAAGTTTTGTGTTGTTTGCCTTTAAGACATGCAACACAATGATCATCACATGAAAAGACTTTTGAAGGTAAACCTCTTACAAGGTTGTTTTTAACAAGTTTGTTCATGGTCTTGAAATTCATGTGACACATCCTTTTGTGCCATAGAGAGGATTCATCCACAGAAGCTTTTGAAACAAGACAGTTCAGGGATGAATCACTAGAAACATTGTCCATATCTAGACAATAAACATTGTCCTTTCTTGGAGTTCTAAGTAGTATCATGCTTTCATCAACTACCTTGAACCCTGGAGCAAGGATCATACACTCTGTATTAGTAAATAATATGCTATGTTGTTTGTCACAAACCTGTGATACATTTAACAAGTTGTACTTCAATTGATCAACATAGTAGACATCCTCAAATGTCATCTTACCTTTTGTAACATTACCTTTTCCACTTATTTTACCACCAGTAAGATTATCTCCAAATGCAACATGTCCTCCATTGATATGCTTGAAATCCTTAAGGCATGACATGTTGCATGTCATGTGCCTAGAGCAACCACTATCAACATGCCATATTCTCTTTCCCTTGATCTGTTGGTTGCCCTGCACATATAATAAATCAGTTAGTATGAAATAGGAACCCAAGCCAAAGTGGTCTTGGGTACCCCTTTCTCATCAAAATATTTACATTCTTTCTTGACAAGATTTCTAAACTTTGACTCCTCATTTCTGGAGTACTTTGTCACAATGATTGGTTTGGAAACACATTTGCTAGAAGCAGTACTAGTTTTAGAATTACTAACTGCATTAGCAGCACTTGCATGCTTAGCAGTACTAACCTTGTTAGAAGCAGTAACTGTGTTAGCAGCAGTAACTGTGTTAGCAGTATTAAAATTTTCAGCAGTACTAACACTGGTAGCAGCAGTAAAGCTTCTAGCAGCACTATCTCTGTCAGCAGTACTAACAGTTTTAGTGCTTCTAGGCACCCATATTTTGATACTTTCTTTTAAAACCTTTTTCTTCATGGGTCCTTTGGTTTCAACAGATTTCTTCCCCACATGTTTCTTTCCAGCCTTCCTATAACCAACAGGTTTTTGCACAAATCTTTGAAAGTTCATCTGTTGGTTAATAGGATTGAAGAAACAGTACTTAGCCAAATGATTCAACTTGCCACATATGAAACAGGGTTTTGGTCTGATTATTTTATTCAGATCAACTCCTTGTTTCTAAGCCCATTGATTATTCCAGTTTCTTTGGTTACCTCTTTTTATACCAGAATTTAGGCTCTTAGATTTATTGCAAACACACTGTTTACAAGATCCAGGATTCACAACAGTGGTTTGTTTGTAATGGACCTTGTTATCCTCTCCTTTGGTCTTCTCTATCTCCTTGGACTTGACCCAGATTTTTCCACATCCCTCATTGGTGATAATGTTGTTTTCTAATGGTATCTCTTTACTCACAGCATTATTCCTATTCTCACTGGCTTCTTTCTCAGTCAAATCTTTAACTACTACCTTATCCAAAGGATCTACCTTAAATGCTTCATCAGACAAGTCATTTTTCTCCTTGGTCTCTAACAAGTCTGATGTAGGAGAGATATAGTTGTTGTTGTATCCAATACCAGGCTTCATCTTATCATGAATCTGAGCTTTTAGAAGAGAATCCATTGCTTTTGAAGCATATGAAAACTTTTCTATATCAAGCTTAACCTTAGATAGTTCCTCTTTCAACCTATCATTCTCTTCAATGGACTTAGACAGTTTGGTCTCTAACTCATTCTTTTCCCACTTCCAATAGTTTATGTCATAAGAGTGTTGAAACTCATTGGCTTGAAAGCCTTTGATTTGTTCTTCAAACCTCTCAACTATTAACACATAATCTCTTCTGTCCTTTCTAATCTTTTGAGGTCATCACACATGTTTTGGTTGTGATCCCTGTACCTTTTGACAGTGTCTATGCAAGATTGAGTACACAGATTAGAAATTACCTCAGAGGGAAGATCAGACACCTCTGCCATAAGAGCTTGATTCTGAATGGCTTCCTCAACTTGGTCACTCCAGTCAAACCCCATTCCTTGTTGAGAAACAAGGGCTTGAGCAGGGTTCTTGTTTTGATTGTAGCCTCCATTCTGAGCTTGTTGGTGGTTGTTGTTTGGAACACCACTTCTGCACTCTCTAGCAAAGTGTCCCTTCATGTGGCACTTATAACATTCCACCTTTGTCTTGTCAAAACCAGCTCCATCTTCTCTTCTTTGAGAGAAGTTGTTCCTCCCTGTTCTTTTAATAAACTTCTTCACCCTCATAGATAACATGGCCATCTGCCATTTAATGTCCATCTCCTCCAGGTCATCAGGGTGAATTTGTTCCAGATCATCATTAATCAATGAATTGTTGCTGTGACTAGACAAAAAGGCTTCAAAGACAGTTTCAGTGCCTTTTTCTGAATTCACTCCACTGGCAGCACTAACTGCTTCAGGGTTGGCAGTAGTATCAGTAGATGCTGATAGAAGTGCAGCATTGTGGATATACCCAGTGGGCTTCTTCTTGGTTTCTACCTCAGTTTCAAAAACTCTTAGATCATTATATAGATCATCAAGTTCCTTCTCTTCCAGATTTTCACTCTGTCTATATGAGACAGTGTACATAGTCCATTCATCCCCAAGAGATCTGAGGAACTTTCTGTTGATATCATCTTGCTCCATCTTCACTCCTACAGTAGCCAGTTCACCAATGAGCTTGTTGAACCTATCAAAAGTTTGAGTCATAGACTCATTCTTTGAAGAAGTGAAGTTCTCATATTGTTGCTTTAGAACATCTCTTTGATTTCTTTTGATGCTTTTAGTTCCAACAAATCTTTTCTCTAGAGCATTCCAGAGAATCTGAGCATCAGTGCAGTTGCAAAATTGATGTTGATATTCATTGGGGATGGCCAAGAGCAGAGTGCTTAAGGCCTTCATCTCTGTCTGTCTAATCTTCCTCTCACCATCTGTCTTTGGTGGAGGTCTTTTCCCATCTGGTCCAATCTTTCCTGCTTCAGAAGAACCATTCTCAATGATATCCCACATTGAGTAGTCAGTGAGAAGAATGTATTGCCTAATTCTGATTTTCCACATGTCAAACTCACTGGGTTTGAGCATTGGGACCTTAGAGACCAGAGTGCTGTTTGATTCTACAAAGTTTTCCATGATGAATGACTAGATGTTTCTGAGAGAACAGGCTCTGATACCACTTGTCAGGATCGAATTCTTAACAAGAATAAAGTCTCAGAAACAATATCAAAGAAGTTGCGGAATAACACTTTGATATTCAATGTAACAGTAAACAAACAGTATATGATTAACAACTTGTAAACTTGTATTGAATGATTAGAATCACAAGATTACACACTCAACCTCAATCTTGAAGAACAAACTCTTTCAAGACGAATTCTACTTCTCTAGAATTAGGATCTATACCTTGAGGTTGATTCTCTCTAAACAAAAACTTAGAATGAATAAATAATAATAATGATTATTCTAAACTATTCTAAACAATACTATATATATACTGAAGATAAAAGCTAATTACAATTAATAAAATATCTTCAGAATATCTTCCATCATTATCTTCAGAATATCCAGCTTTCATTCTTCTAATTCGAATCTTCATCTTATAAGCAGCACTAATCATCTTGGCAGTATTAACTACTAAGCAGCACTAACCACTAGCAGCACTAACTAGCTAAGCAGTACTAACTTTGTTCAAGCAGCACTAACTTTGACTAGCAGTATTAATTCTACTAGCAGTAGTAATACTCAGCAGTATTAACTATTGAAGTCCTCTGGCAGTAGTAATCTTGTACTAGCAGCATTAACCATACTTGGTAAATTCTTCAGTTCCCAACAATCTGTTTATTCTGAATTTATAAATTATGAACCTCTGCGTTAATTTTGTTGATATGGGAACTGTCGAACTTGTGACGATTACGGAAATCTCACACCACCAATGTGTATGGAATTCGTTTCCTACACATGAGGACGGGGAGTCTGCTTGGGCCCCGGTGTGAGCGGGGAGTCTGCTTGGGCCTCGATACGAAAGGGGAGTCTGCTTGAGCCCCGATCGTAGATGTGCATGGTAAAGGTAACTGGTGACACAACTGATCATTGTGTCACCCTGTTGGGATGTTATATAAGAATTGACATTATTAAATTATTGCATTGTTTTTATGATGGGAAATTGTTATTACAAACCGTTAATGTATTTTTGTGAATTATTAAAGTTTGTCAGGAATTCACTAGACCTTATGGTCTAACCCTCGCTTTCAAATTTTAAAAACCCAATTTCAGGAAAAAGTGTTGGTAATACTATTGGGAAAGGAAAGGAGAAGGTTTGGAGATTTTAGCGGGGGCGAAAGAAGACTTAATTAGATTAGTACTCTTTTAATTAGTAACTCTCGGTTGTAGGCAAGACTTCCGCTGTATAAATTCTTGATATCGTGATTGTAAACCTTTGGCATTGGATTATATTATGTTATATTTTGGTATGTTTTTTTTTTTGGGTTGTTTCATTTGGTATCAGAGCCGTAGTTTAAGGGATTTAGGTGATCGGATGAGCCTAAACTTAAACTGAGAACTTAGGAAAATCAACCGAGAGCTAGGATGCCTGTGTAAGTTCACTCTAGGCGCGTTAATGATAAGGTAGTGAGGACTGTCATGTAAGGTAAATTTGGGATTCCACCTGGCCAGTGTAATCACGAATTTACAGGTACATGTATTTGCTTAAATAACCTTGTCATGATAGGTTTCTAAGTTTTGATTCTTTTGTGGTTTTAGCAGTGTCGTCATGTCAGGAAGGTCATTGAGAAGTAAATCAGTGCCAGCTGAGGAGGCTAATCCAGTTAACGAGACTCAAGTCAATGAGCGAGCAGCACCTTTAAGGCAACCTGTTGCTCGTGGAAGGGCCAGAGGTCGGGCAAAGAAGAGGCTGACTCGAAAGGCTGCCACTCAGGTGGAACTGAATGTTGCGAATATGGGGGCGCGGGGCGTCCCAGTCGGGTCGACGGTCCAGGAGTGCAGAAATTCCCGAGAATAGAGAAGCATCGCAGCAGGAGAGTTCTATTTCTGTTCGGGGAAGGGGTCAACAGCGAGGTCGGGGTCGTGATCAGAATCAAGCTTTTGTTACCCACGCAGCCTTTGCTGCGGAAATGGCCAAATTGCAAGAGACTCTGAACGCTATTCTGGTGCAGCGGGAGGGGTCGGCATCTGGAAACAAAGAAAAATCTGAGGGTAAAGAGGGAACTGAAATATCTAGTCCACCGACCTCAGTAGAGGGTAGTCATCGTCAATCTACTACTCTGGTGGTGAATGAGTCGGCAGCTAAAGGGTGCAGCTACAAAGAATTTGCTACCTGCAAACCTCCTACCTATAAGGGTGAATGTGATCCGGTTTTAGCACTGAAATGGGTTAAGGGTATGGAGCTAGCGTTCGATACCAGCAAATGTGCGAGTGAAGATAAGGTGGTTTATGCCTTGTCAATGCTGAGGGATGAAGTTGTCATGTGGTGGGACGCGGAATCGGGAGGTCAAGGTTCATCGGCAGCCAAGGGTATGTCGTAGGAAATTTTTGTGAGCAGGTTCAAATCTCAATTTTGCCCTCTGGCGGCAGTTAAAAAGCTGGAAGAAGAGTTTTTGGGTCTGGAACAGAGGGAGATGATCGTGCGGGAGTATACATCAAAGTTTATCGAAAAGTCTCGTTTCGCGGAAATCTATGTGCTCAGTGAGGAGAGGCGGGTGGAACGCTACATCTTTGGTTTAAGGAGTGACATTCGAGAATTTGTTTCAAACAAGGAACCATCCATTTTTCAATCAGCTATTAATGCATCGGAAATGAGAGAAGGAAAAGAACCAGCATGCATATGAGAAGGGGATTGAGAAGAGGAAATGGGACGGATCGGGAGCAGACGGAAAGAAAGGGAAAGTGTTCAGGTCTGAGAACCGTGGGAATCGTGGGGTGATGCCCCAGCCGTGTGGTAAGTGTCACCGAGTTCATCGGGGTGAATGTGTGATTGATCCGAGATATTGCTATCGTTGTGGGGTGTCTGGTCATGTTGCTAAGGATTGCCCGAAGAATCGTTCATGTTTTCAATATGGGTCGCCTGACCATTTAAGGCCAGATTGTCCACAACTAAAAAAGGGTGTGGCGGTCCATTTCGGCGGAAGGCAAGGATATAAAGGGGAAGAGAAAAGGTCGGAGCCAGCACGTGCAAAGGAGCGTGCCTTTCATATGACAGCTACAGAGGCAGAGGAAATACCAGAAGTTGTGTCAGGTACATTTTTGGTGAATTCTTTGCCTGCCCATGTATTATTTGATTTAGGGGCGGATCGTTCATTTACATCTCTTGGGTTCTTGAAATGTCTGTCTGTGAAACCTAAATGCCTAGAGAGGGCGTTAGAAGTAGAAACGGCCGATGATAATCGGTTGTTTATTAAGGAAGTTGTCGAGGGTTGTGTCATAGATATAGAAGGGAGTTTGGTGTCTCTGCGATTATATCCTATGGCAATGGGAGAGTTCGACATAGTGTTGGGGATGGACTGGTTGGCTGAGAATAGCGCCAACATAGTTTGCAATAAGAAGTTAATTCGAGTACAGATACCGGGCAAGGGAATGGTAATCTTGTATGGGAGTCGTCGGAATAAAAGGGTTAGTCTGATGTCGATGATTAAGACCGCTAAATGTCTAAAGAAGGGGTGTGAGGGTTTTTGGCATATGTTGTTGATGCCAAAAAGGAGAAACGAGGGATCGGGGACGTTAGAGTGGTGAGTGAGTATCCGGAGGTATTCCCGGAGGACTTGACTACCTTACCCCCAGACCGTCAGGTAGAATTTCGCATAGATTTGGTGTCGGGGCGGCACCAATTGCGCGTGCCCCTTATCGGTTAGCGCCGTCGAAAATGAAGGAAATGATGTCTCAGTTACAGGAACTGTTAGACAAAGGGTTTATGAGACCGAGTACCTCACCTTGGGGTGCGCCGGTATTATTTGTGAAAAAGAAAGACGGTACAATGCGAATGTGCATTGATTACCGTGAACTTAATAAGGTAACGATTAAAAATAAGTATCCGCTTCCGAGGATAGATGATTTGTTTGATCAGTTAGAAGGAGCTAGATACTTTTCCAAGATTGATCTGCGGTCGGGCTACCATCAGCTTAAAGTAGGAGAGGATGATATTCTGAAAACGGCATTCCGAACAAGGTATGGGCATTATGAATTTTTGGTGATGCCTTTTGGCCTAACCAACGCGCCAGCAGCATTTATGGACTTAATGAATAGAGTATGTCAACCCTACCTGGATAAGTTTGTGATTGTATTCATAGACGACATCCTGATTTACTCAAAGTCTGAAGAGGAACATGAGGAGCACTTACGCGTCATTTTGGAACTGCTGAAGTGAGAGAAACTTTTTGCCAAATTTTCTAAATGTGAATTTTGGCTGAAAGAAGTGCAGTTTCTTGGGCACGTGGTATCCCGGGAAGGAATTAAGGTAGACCCATCCAAAATAGAAACTATTCGAGATTGGGAGCAACCGAAAAATCCGTCAAAAGTGAGAAGTTTCTTAGGGTTGGCTGGATACTATCGAAAATTCATCAAAGATTTCTCGCGTATCGCAACGCCATTGACATTCCTCACGAAGAAAAACGTGAAGTTTTCGTGGTCGGAGGCACAAGAGGAAGCATTTCAGAAGTTAAAGGTCTTGCTGAGTACTGCGCCAGTTTTGACTTTACCTGAAGGTTCCGATGACTTTGCAGTATACAGTGACGCGTCGAGGTTGGGACTAGGATGTGTCCTAATGCAGTGAAGTAAAGTGATAGCTTATGCATATCGTCAGTTGAAGGACCACGAGTCACGTTATCCTACTCACGATCTGGAACTGGCAGCAGTGGTGTTTGCACTGAAGATTTGGCGGCATTACCTGTACGGGACGAAGTGTCAGATCTTCACGGATAATAAGAGCCTATATCACCTCTTTGATCAAAAAGAGTTGAACATGCGCCAACGAAGGTGGATGGAGTTATTGCTAGATTACGACTGCAAAATCAATTATCACCCGGGAAAGGCCAACGTGGTGGCAGATGCCCTGAGCCGCAAGGAGAGAAGTGAAACTACTAAGGTGGTGTCCATGCGAACTGAAGTAGTGTCCAATCTGATGGAGGAAGTAAAGAAGTCGCAGTCGAAAGCATTGATGCCTGAAAATTTAAAGCAGGAGGGAATGCTCGGAATGGTAACCGCTTTAGCTGAAGATAGTCGGGGTTTGAAATGTTTTATGGGCAGAGTTTGGGTTCCGAAGTTGGGAGAGCTTAGGCAATAAATTTTGGAGGAAGCTCATAAGACGAAATATTCGATCCATCCTGGAACGAATAAAATGTATGGAGATTTAAAACCAAATTTTTGGTGGACGGGCATGAAGAAAGATATAGCCCACTTTATGGAACGTTGTCTTACTTGTCTGCAAGTAAAAGTGGAACATCAGCGGCCATATGGGAAGTTGCAACCATTGGAAATCCCAGTTTGGAAATGGGATCAAATCACTATGGATTTCGTGACTAAACTGCCAAGGACTCCGAAGGGTTTTGATGTTATCTGGGTAATCGTGGATCGGCTGATGAAATCGGCGCACTTTTTACCCATTAAGGAGACCTATTCTTTAGAAAGGTTAGCAAAGTTATATATAGATGAAATTGTATCTCGTCATGGGGTGTCGTTATCAATTATCTCGGATAGAGACAGTCGTTTTACGTCAGCATTTTGGAAAAGTTTCCAGCGTGAGATGGGGTCACGTATAAAGTTGAGTACTACATATCACCCTCAGACTGACGGACAGAGTGAGCGAACTATCCAAACCTTGGAAGATATGTTAAGAGCTTGTGTTCTAGACTTTCGGGGTTCGTGGGAAAGTCATCTTCCTTTGATTGAATTCGCGTATAACAATAGTTATCATGCCAGCATTAAGGCGGCCCCTTATGAAGCCTTGTATGGGCGAAGATGTAGAACCCCTTTGTGCTGGAATGAAGCCGGAGAGCGAAACTAGCGGGACCGGAGTTTGTGAAACTCACAGCGGATAAGGTAGTGCAGATACGGGAAAATCTAAAAGTGGCTCGGGATCGTCAGAAGAGCTACGCAGACAACCGACGAAAGGATATAGAATTCCAGATCGGAGATCGAGTTATGCTCAAAGTGTCTCCATGGAAAGGAGTGATGCGGTTCGGTAAGAAAGGAAAATTAAGTCCACGTTATATTGGACCGTTCGTGATAGTGGAACGCATTGGGGAGGTGGCGTATAAGCTTGAGCTTCCTGAAGAATTGCGGAGTATCCACAATACGTTTCATGTCTCCAATTTAAGGAAGTGTCTCACGGACATGAGTTTGGTGGTGCCAATGCATGATGTGCAGGTTGACGAACAATTGAATTTTATAGAAGAACCGGAAGTTATCACCGACCGAAAGATCAGAAAGTTAAGGAGTAAAGAGATTGGTTTGGTAAAATTTCTTTGGCGATATCATAAAGGGCAGTATGCTACCTGGGAAGTTGAATCAGAGATGCGAGCCAAATACCCTCATCTGTTCGAAGAGGGGATTCCGGGGACAGAATCCCTTTAAGAGGGGGAGGTTGTAAGGCCCATGATTTAATTGTGGGCTTTTGTAAAATTTTGGGTTTGTGGTTTAATATTGAAAGTTAAGGGACTAGGGTGTAAATTTTTGTAATAAGTTACAAATAGGGTAAATCAGCTTCTCTCCTCATTTCTATTTTTTGGTGCGGCGTTGAGAGAAGAAGGGAGAAGGCTTGGTGAAGAGAGCTTTTGGATTTTGAAGAAGTCGATTTACAGGTTAGTCTTCGCATTTAATGATGTTAAGTAATTGTTCCTTGGATCTCTTTATTAAGTTTTAAATGGTGGATTTCAGTTTTGTGAGATTTGTTAAACCCTTTAAGATTGTTCATGTTGGTGTTGGGATGAAAACAGATTAATGGAATAGTTGGGTGCGATTGATTATTATTTGAGTGTTTGATTTCAATTAATAATATTAGATGGTTAAAATTTATGAAAACGTTGTTGGTATTAGTTGGCTAATGATCGACTCGAGTTTTGGGGATTTTCTGTGTTTGAAATCGCTCGATCGTCGTCCAGTTGGGAAGGCTCCGGCCGAGCCTTGGTTCGGTGACCGGGGGTGTTTTGCACCAAGGACCCGAGGGTGTTTTGCGCCAAGGACCGGGGGGTGTTTTGCGCCAAGGACCGGGGTGCCTTGGCACCGGAGACCGGAGGAAGGCTGGGACCGGTCGGTCTAGCTAGGCACCGGTCGACTAGGGGGAGACCCCGGTCGTTCAGGGGTCGGTCGACTAGGGGGAGACCCCGGTCGTTCAGGGGTCGGTCGACTAGGGGAGACCCCGGTCGTTTATAGTTCGATCAAATAGGGAGGGTTCGGTCGAGTAGGGGCTGGGGACTCAGGAAGTTTAGCTATGTATGTAATTCGTTTCGGAGTTGTTCATCGAATAATTTTGTTATACTTTCGTTATTAATTTATAGGGAAGTTGTCCTTAGCTAAGTGAGCATCAGTTCAGTCAGGTGAGTTTCTGACCCTCAATCTCATAACTTTTTAGAAATATTTTTGAACTGAGATTTGGGATGGATGAGATTTTGTATTGATTAATGTTGTGTTTATCATTGTTCTCGCAAGTTATCTGTTTATTCTGAATTTATAAATTATGAACCTCTGCGTTAATTTTGTTGATATGGGAACTGTCGAACTTGTGACGATTACGAAAATCTCACACCACCAATGTGTATGGAATTCGTTTCTTACACATGAGGACGGGGAGTCTGCTTGGACCCCGATCGTAGATGTGCATGGTAAAGGTAATTGGTGACACAACTGATCATTGTGTCACCCTGTTGGGATGTTATATAAGAATTGACATTATTAAATTATTGCATTGTTTTTATGATGGGAAATTGTTATTACAAACCGTTAATGTATTTTTGTGAATTATTAAAGTTTGTCAGGAATTCACTAGACCTTATGGTCTAACCCTCGCTTTCAAATTTTAAAAACCCAATTTCAGGAAAAAGTGTTGGTAATGCTATTGGGAAAGGAAAGGAGAAGGTTTAGAGATTTTAGCGGGCGCGAAAGAAGACTTAATTAGATTAGTACTCTTTTAATTAGTAACTCTCGGTTGTAGGCAAGACTTCCGTTGTATAAATTCTTGATATCGTGATTGTAAACCTTTGGCATTGGATTATATTTTGGTATTTTTTTTTGGGTTGTTACATTTCTCAAATGAACCTCTCCCTATATATATATATATATATATATAAATAATAAATTTCAAATTCTTTTAATTAACATATTATATTATTTACTACCTTATTTGTATTAATTAATATACTATATTACTATAAATTTGTTTTAATTATAGGGAAATTAATTAAAGTAGTCATTTCAGAAAATCGGGTTTACCTCTTAACCATTATCTCCCTCAATTTATTAAAATAGCCCATACGTTCATGAAAGGAGTTCGTATATACGAACAACTCCTTAGAACTGATAAATTTGATACATCTTTGTAATATATGTTCGTATATACGAACATAATTTAAAAACTCATTAAAAATCACAAGTTCGTGAATTGGTTCGTGAAACTGTAATTATTTTATGTTAGGACTAAAAGTCCTATGTGTTGAAAGTGGAATAAAGTATTTATAAGGGTTTATATTGTAATTCTTTAATAGTTGTTTAATTAGATGGGCCCAAGCCCATAAGCCCATTAGGCCTGCGAGCCCGAGTATTTAAAGTTATTTTCTATTTCATTTGCAAAGTTAGAGATTCATTATTCAGTTTACTAGTTATTAGGTTTACATACTATTATCAGAAATTCTCTCTGTAAACCTTAGCCCTTTGAAGTTTATATTAATCATATGACTAGTTGCTGTGGCCAATATCTTGTTCATCATTGTTCTTATATCTGTTGATTGCACTGAAACTGGGATCTACAATTGGTATCAGAGCTAAGAGACAAAAGGTTTGATCCAGTAAAAAGGTTTGTCTGAAACCCTAAGATTAATTACTTGTATTAATTGCTTTACTTGCGTTAATTGATTGTTAGTGTTTACATTCTATGGTTATCGGATTACTTGATTTCTGCAAAGTTAAGTTTTTTTGTGTCTGTGTGTCGATCGGATTTTTTTTCTGGAAAATTTCTTCTTTACTTCTATCGATCGAATCTGATTTTATCAATCTGCAAACCTTTGGTCTAAGAGTATTCTATCGCATCCGGTCGATTTTTTGTTTGTTTATCTGGGCTTTATTCGATCGAAGATAGAAGGATCTGGGTTTGGGTTTTGGTTTCGGTCGAATCCCAGATATTCTTCGGGTTCTTCGGTCGAACTCTTCGTGTTCTTCGGCCTTTAATGCTTATTCGATATATTTGTGTTTATCGTAATTATCTCTTTCGACCTGAGCATTCGACCGGACAGCTGTACTCCGGTCTTGCTCATTCGACCGGACACTTGTTTACCCCGGTCTAACCTTCGACCGGATAGTTGTAACCTCAGGTCAAGCCCTTCGACCGAATACCCATTTGACCGGATACTTGTATCCCGGTTTTACACCTTCGACCGGATAAGAGTTTCCCCGATCTTACCCATTTGACCGGATATTTGTATCCCGGTCTTACACCTTCGCCCGGATAAGTGTATCCCCGGTCCTGTCATTCGACCGGATACTTGCTTTCTCCGGTCTTGCTTTCGACCGGACCCCTGTTAGACCAGTGTTCATAAAAAAAAAAAAAAAAAAAAAGAGTATAAAAGGTCAAATTTTTTTGTCTCACGATCTTTTTGCAGTGCATTTATTTTAGCCCCCGTACTTCAAGAATTCAGCGTGTCGTTTGTAACCCTAAACTTTCAAGTTTCACTTTTTGTCACTTTTTGTCCCTGCACTTTCAAGCCGGAGCGAATACATTCTATTCGAAACGATCAAAATGGTGTACCCACCAAGGTTGCGGTCCAAAGGAGAATATGAAAGGTGGAAAACTGATTTTCTGGATTTTGTTGACGAACATGAGGTTGGTCCCTACATCAGATTATCTTTGACTGAAGGAGAAAAGCAATCCCAAATTCCGGCAGAAGCTTCTCCTGTGGAAAAGGAACAAAGAGAGAGGGCCAATAATAATGCTCGAAATTATATGAAACATAGTATTTCCTGTGAATTTATTAGTGACATATTTAATGAACTTATTGGTCAAATAAATTCTAACAAAATGACAGGAAAAGAGCGGTGGGAGTGTACTGAATGGTTGGTGTTAGGGACAAAGGGTTTATTAACAGGAAGAGAATTGGAAGCTGAGAACTCTGAGCTAAAAGGAAAGATCTCTATCTTGGAAGCTAAAACTCAGCAAACAGTCTCTGTTGAAAGTTCTGAGGAAAAGATTTCTGAACTGAAAGATGCAAATGCAGATCTTCAAAAGCGTTTATCTGATTTGGAGCAACTGCTTGCTAAACACAAATCTGATTTTGAGACTAAAGAGAAATCTTTCGCAAAGAAGTTCTCAGAATTCTCGAGAAAATGTGCTGATGAGAAGAAAGAAGTTGAGCTGAAATGCATAAAACTTTCTCAGCAAGTTTCTGAGTTTCAGAAAGTAATCATTCTTGAAAGAGAGAAATTTGCAACAGAAAAGAAGGTCATTGAACAGAAGAATGTTGGATTCTTCAAGGAAATATCCGGCCAAAGAAACAATGCTGAGAAGGGATTTGAAGAAGAACGAAGCATGTTTGAGATGGAGATCGAAAAGCTTACTGCCAAGTTATCTGAACTATCTGAGAAGGCACTAAAAGAGCGAAGAACGAAGTCTGAATTCACGAAGAAGATTGACCTGCTTGTTAAAGAAAGAGACAACTTTGCATCAACGATTAAAGTGCTTGAAAAGAATGTATCAAGTACAAATCAGAAATATGTCTCTCCACAAAGGTCAGTTAAATCTTTTGATCAGATTCGTAAAACTAACCTTTTCTATGATAGCAATATAGATGGTTCAGGTACACGCTCTAGAAGAAGGAGATACAAAGATGAGGAACTGGTCTGGAAGAAGAAACCAGTTGAAGATGAGCTGAAAGAAAAAGAATCATGTGTACATGCGGTCAATGCCAAGAAGAACAAAGCAAGTAAAAGTAAACCTGATCATATCTACTCGAGAGATCAATTACTCAGGTTATCAGGTAAGAAATACCACTATTCTTATTGTAATACACATGATCACATTCACAAAACCAGTGATCATTTCTGGTATGGTTCTTATTCTATTTCCCCCACAAGAACTGCAACTAACATTCATGGACCCAAATACCAGTGGGTACCAAAACCGAAAACTGATTCTTTGTTGCAGGCACCTACTGTCAAGGGGGAGTAGAAGAACAATGACTTCTAAGTAAATCGGCTTAGAACCCGTAATTCAACGAAGTTTGGCTTCTGATTACATGACAGATCAGGACCCGTTCTTCAACGTTTAGACCCGGATATTTTGCAAATATCCAGGGGGAGCTTAATAGATCTATATCGTTCTATCATGATTTGAAGGGGAGTTTAAAAGGTAAATATCTTCTAATCCTAGATCTCTGATTGTTTGAAAGAAGAACAACTTTCAAGCATGAAAAACAGTTTCTGAAATATTCAAACCACTTCTGATTCTCAAAAGGTTTCATGAATCTAGAAGTGTGAATTTAAATGCTTTTCAATTCTTGAGCTTTAATATTTAACTGACTGTGTGTTTCTAAAGATCAATACTTGCGTATTATCTTATCCTTATACTGTAACGTATTCACACACATGTTCAGTACTTCGTTTGTACTTGTTATTACCATGTCTCATAACGAAACAATTTTTTTTCGATGGTAATACCCCCGCTTGAAATTCATTGTTGTTGAGCATCAATCATAATGTCTAAATGTGTGCTTTCATTGCTAAATTGTTTATATTTGTTCATATAAACAAAATATCCAATTCTTTGATACCCTAACCAGTTTAGTTGATCTGATTGATACATTGTCAGATTCTCAAAACAAGTTTTTTGATTTCATTCCTTTCATTCAATATCTTTGTTTTGAGAAATCTTCAAAGTTCAATTGCTCAAATCTCATGAGCATACTTTTTGACAATGCTATCATACATTTTGTGCTTAATTGGACAAGTTGAACAGTTGAGCAACTATTCGTTTTAGGACTTACATGGGATTTGTGTGAGAACTTAAACAGAACTTCCATGGATTCACGTAAATCTGTGTTTCCTACCCAAGAAGTTATCCTAGAGTGATTGAGGGGTGAGGGGTCATAAATCAAAGAGTGGGGGAGATAACTCATCGGGTTGAGTTTTTCTCATTGTGTGGAGCGGAAAATGGAAAAGAGAGTTTGGTTAGAAGGGAGCATAATGACAAAAAGAAAGAGGGTGTGAGAACAGAGTTAAAAGAATACGAAAACTCTGCACCAACCACTTTCTGAGCCGGGCAGCCACATATTCTGATTGGTTCACATTCTGTGGTGACCATCATTGAAAAAGGCACATAGCCCATGCCAACTCTTGCATATAACCCCACCAACCACTCGTTTCTTTCTTAACAAAGAAATGTTTCATTTTCTTTGGGGACGCAGCATATCTGCTATCTAGTCTTCACTCGGAAGATTTAGATATTGAAAAAGAAGGAAAGTTGCCCCACCTTCGCACCTCTTTCATGCACATTGAGTCCGTGTAATATCTGTTGCTGTCTCAACAGTTTACATAATTTGAGCCTGATCAAGCTAAGTAGCTTCAATCATTTCTACACTTGCACGAACACACAAGGAATGAGTTTTCTTGTCATAACATTCATAGAAAATTCCTTTGTGATTTTTCGATGATTGAATGGAAGCCCTGGGGGAGTGATCATCACAAAAGCTCCTTTCCAAAGTACATCCGTTGTACAAAGTGGCTCCGTGCTACTTACAGGCATTCTAACTGTTTCATCTGTTGATTCAGGTTTTCAATTCCTATTATATCTGAATTTGAAAAGATTCGGATATATATATTTCATGAATTGACGGATACTCAGATCAAAATGTGGAGAATGTCATCTTATCATAAAGGGGAGATCAAAGAATATGTTGAAATTTAAGAGTTTTGATGATCATGATGCTCACAATCATCAAAAAGGGGGAGAAATAAATGTCAATTTCAAAGTTTTAAAGAAAGAAAGTCAGTTCTGAAGACAGTCTAGAGATCAAGGAGATGAATATATGATTTTAAAGCTAAATTTGTTTATCTGAAGACAGTGAAGATTTCAAAGACAGTGAAGATTTCAAAGTCTGTATTGATTCTTTCCCGTATTATGTGGTGTCTGCTACAAATTTGTTTATCATTCCTCCTACGAGCTGATTGAAACAAGTTCTTGAGATGAAAGCTTATTCAACTCGTGGTTCGAAGACAGATTCTTTGTTTTAAACTGAAGAAGCACCGTGGAATGTCAAGTAACTCTCACATTATCTTTCATGTGTGCTGATCCGATGTGATTGAGTTTCTACAGTTCAAAGCTGCTTGATAGTGCGTTCAGTCGAGGCTATTGTTCATTGAATCTGGTTACAAAGTTGAAACTATGAAGACCAAGAGCTTTATTCAAGGGGGAGCATGGAAAGTCATGAAGACATGCAACACCAAAGTTCTTCAAAGATTCAAGAGGGAAAGAAGATCAAGGCCTGAAGCTTATCAAGTTGTTAAATGCTTTATTCAACTTTAGGGGGAGATTGTTAGGACTAAAAGTCCTATGTGTTGAAAGTGGAATAAAGTATTTATAAGGGTTTATATTGTAATTCTTTAATAGTTGTTTAATTAGATGGGCCCAAGCCCATAAGCCCATTAGGCCTGCGAGCCCGAGTATTTAAAGTTATTTTCTATTTCATTTGTAAAGTTAGATATTCATTATTCAGTTTACTAGTTATTAGGTTTACATACTATTATCAGAAATTCTCTCTGTAAACCTTAGCCCTTTGAAGTTTATATTAATCATATGACTAGTTGTTGTGGCCAATATCTTGTTCATCATTGTTCTTATATCTGTTGATTACACTGAAACTGGGATCTACATTTTAAAAAAATTCACGAACACAATCACGAAGTGGGGCCAAAACTGTAACATTTTTATTTATTTTGCTACGATGAGTGGCCAAAATTGTAATTTATTTTTCAAAATACATGTTCGTATATCACGAACACATATTACGAACTGGGGCCAAAATTGTAAATATTTTTGAATTATGTTCCAAAGATGAGGGGTCTTAATTGTAACTTGCTTATTTTTTTAATAAATTGAGTTCGTATATCACGAACACATATCACGATCAGGGGCCATAACTATAAATATCTTTGAATTATGTTTCAAAGATGAGGGGCCATAATTGTAACTTGCTTATTTTTTTAATAAATTGAGTTCGTATATCACGTGGGCCTATCACTATCAGGGCCCATAATTGTAAATATTTTTGAATTATGTTCTAAAGACGAGGGGCCATAATTGTAACTTTTTTTTTGAATAAATTGAGTTTGTACTTCGTATATCACGATCACGCCCAAAATTGTAAATATCTTTGAATTATGTTTCAAAGATGAGGCGCCATAATTGTAACTTGTTTATTTTTTTAATAAAATGAGTTCGTAATTCGTATATCACGATCAGGGGCCAAAATTGTAACTTCTAGGTTCGTATAACACAAGCCATTTCACGATCAGGGGCAAAAAAATGTAAATTCCAGTTCGTAATTTATTGGAATTTCACGAACAGGGGCAAAAATCGTAATTTTTTTAAATCGTTGCATTTACCGCGAACCATTTCACGAACTTGTGATTTTTTAATGAGTTTTTAAATTATATTCGTATATACGAACATATATTATGAAGATGTATCAAATTTATCATTTCTAAGGAGGTGTTCGTATATACGAACTCCTTTCACGAACGTATGGGCTATTTTAATAAATTGAGGAAGAAAATAGTTAGGAGGTAAACCCGATTTTCTGAAATGGTTACTTTAATTAATTTCCCTTAATTATATTATTAAATATTGTAGTTGATTATTTTTTTAGATGTCTTTTTTTTGTAATTTTACATGCTTATAAGCTAGCTTTTGTCAAACGTGACGTTTTTATTAGCTAACTTATCAACTACCAGGTAGCTTATAGCTAGTTTGCCGAACATAGCCTTAATCGGTACCAACTTTTCGGTTATTAAAAGTTTTGTATCAACTTCAAGTTACATATATGAAAACTTATCATTTTGTTTACATTTTGAGTTTCTAGATAAAATTAGTAATGTTTAAGGATTTTTAATTGCAATAAATAAAACTTGCAACATTCAAACAAAATAACAAATGTTACAATATTTAATATTCAATACATAAAAAATATAAAAACTAATAAATAATTAAATAACTCGGTACCATGGTACACAACTTTGGATAACATGTACCAATCAAATTTGTATACCTGATACGCTACGACAACCAACTATAATTGTTATCAATTTCATTGATATGATTGGTACACATATTGACTAGTTTAGTTTGATAAAATCTTGTAATCCCTACTTATTCAATATAAACATATTATCCTTATCCCTTCTAAAATAATGGTTTTCAAAAACTTAATTTTATAAAACCCATTAAAAACGATAACTTAATTGTTTAACCATTTAACCTAGTAACCTACAAGAACTTCATTGATTTTTGCCAGTAAATGCTTACTGTTGAATAAGTATTAGGTAAACGGTCTCTTAATGTTGAATAAATGGCGATTTACTTTGTATTAAAGGTTGTTTACCAAACACTTACTGGGTCATTTACTTTACCAGGTAAACATGACAAAAACAGAGAATCTTACTTGGTAAGAAGCATGACAACACCGAGGTTCTTACCCGATAAGTAAGGGAGAAAACTCTTATCCATTTTGAGATTCGAGAATGTTACTGTTTGGTCCAAAAACCAAATCCATAAAAAATTAATACCACCATGTATTGTATGTAATAAATGAAGTCTAGGGACAATTTTCGTAAAAGCACACATACCACATAGACCAAATATGTAATTTAGTGGAATGATATGATGATTGTAACCGTTAAGGCAGAAGAAGAAGTCATAAAACGTGAATTTCTCTAAAGTAAGTTTGGATGGTTGGAGTGTTGGCATATGCCTAATTATAAGACTCCTAAATAACATCCACTAGTTTTTGAAAACCTAAACACGTATATATATCTCTCCATGCAAAATTTTGTTGCTTAATCACTGCTACTATACGTAAATTACCCCCTTTTTGTATCATACTTTCTCTAACCAATTAATTTACCAACTTAAAACTAATCATACAAACTTAATTACAGACTCATCAACAATGGCAGACGCTTCCTCCGGCATCACCTGGGATGATATCATGAAGGAGAATGTAGATCTTGTATCGTCTTTTTTCTTAACTCTAAGCTCCATTCATCTTTTTTTTCTAAAAATTCAAGAAATATTCATTAATGAATAATGATTACTACAGGAACATATGCCAATGGATGAGCTCTTTCAACAACTGAAATGCACAAAGGAGGGATTGACAAGTGAAGAAGGCAAGAGAAGGCTTGAAATTTTTGGTCCAAACAAGTTAGAAGAAAAAAAGGTGATTACTAATTCATCATCCACCCATTAATAATATTCAAATTTAAATATTCAATCCTAATTAATCTCAATCTTTGTTATTATTCATTAATCATACAGGAAAGCAAAATCCTCAAGTTCCTGGGGTTTATGTGGAATCCTCTCTCCTGGGTCATGGAGGCTGCTGCTATTATGGCTATTGTCTTGGCTAATGGAGGGGTCTCTCTCTCTCTCTCTATATATATATATACATACATATATACATATACATATAGTGTTGGGTTCGCATGAGACCAACATGTTTTCGTAAGACCCGTAAGACCACATTTTTACACTTGAAACTTCACAGCAAAACACTGTGAATGGAAAAAAAATCCGAACCTTGACAGCAAAAAACATTGTGAAGGTTACCTTCACATAATTTTTTTTTTTGGAAAGGGTATCCTGGGCCTATGGCCCAGACTAATCCCTGGCAATTAAGGCCTTTGGCCCAGCTGCTAAAGCGTGCAGCCCTGAGTTTATCCTCAGTGGCCACAAGTGCTGCTAGTGGGGCTCGAACCCGGGTTGAGCGCTATGAACTCCCCAAGCCTTTACCACCACACCACAGCCCTTGTGGTTACCTTCACAGAATTTTGTTGTGAAGTTTCAACTGTAAAAATGTGGTCTCAAGGGTCTCACAAAAACAAGTTGGTCTCACGTGATCCCAAGTCTATACATATATATATAACATATGTGTGTGATGAGTTGATGATGAAATAATCAATTGGATTGCAGGGGAAGCCACCAGATTGGCAAGATTTTGTGGGAATCACAACTTTGTTAATAATCAATTCCACCATAAGTTTCATAGAGGAAAACAATGCAGGGAATGCAGCAGCAGCCCTAATGGCAGGTCTTGCTCCTAAAACAAAGCTGCTAAGGGATGGGAAATGGGCTGAAGAGGATGCTTCATTGCTTGTACTTGGAGATATTATTAGCATCAAGCTGGGAGATATTGTCCCAGCTGATGCACGTCTCTTAGAAGGAGACCCGCTTAAAATTGACCAGGCTGCATTGACCGGCGAGTCATTGCCAGTAACCAAGAAGCCTGGCGATAGTGTGTTTTCGGGTTCGACATGTAAACAAGGGGAGATTGAAGCCGTTGTCATCGCAACTGGGGTTCACACCTTCTTTGGCAAGGCTGCTCACCTTGTCGATAGCACAAATCAAGTCGGTCACTTCCAAAAGGTATGACATTTGTCACTATCATCCATGTTATGGATTTAAAGGATCTTGTAACAACCCATTCCCACATTAAGGGGCTGTTCGTTTTTTTTTAACCTCTTAATGGCTCTTTTTACATTCAAACTGTTTGTTTTTTTTTTCATTTTCAGAAGCTCTTAACTCTTAAATACATTTGAAATAAGAAGTGGTGACCTAACTTCTTAGAATCTCTTATCGCCGTCACATTTCAATATGCTCTCCTTTCTCTCAAGACACCTCCAGACGTTACAAAAACTAACACTCTTATTAATTCAGATTTCAGACTTCAGCGCCACCTAAGACTTGTGAGCTACCAATAGTTTCCACCATGGTTTTATATTAATTTGGAGGTTATCTATGATCTGCTAGGATTGTGACAAGCATGATGACGGTGATTACCTTTGTTTTTTAGGTGTTAACGGCCATTGGAAACTTTTGTATATGCTCCATTGCCGTTGGGCTGGTGATAGAAATAGTGGTAATGTACCCGATTCAGAAACGATCCTACAGGGACGGAATTGACAATTTGTTGGTTCTACTCATAGGAGGCATCCCAATTGCAATGCCAACCGTGTTGTCGGTCACCATGGCTATTGGATCCCATAAGTTATCAGAGCAAGGAGCCATCACCAAGAGGATGACAGCCATTGAAGAAATGGCTGGGATGGATGTCCTGTGTAGTGACAAGACTGGCACCCTCACCCTCAACAAGCTCACAGTTGATAAAACTCTTATTGAGGTGGGTGATTCATCAAGTGGAGTCCAATTAACAAGAAAGGTTCAAGTGCTGACCTTTTTTTAATTTGTCTCTAGGTCTTTGCAAAGGACATGGACAAGGACACCGTGATCCTAATGGGAGCAAGGGCTTCAAGAGTCGAGAATCAGGATGCAATTGATGCTTGCATTGTAGGGATGCTGGCTGATCCCAAGGAGGTAATCATATATAGGTTATGTTTAGCAAACTAAAGCTGATAAGCTAGCTGTTAGCTCATACACTAGTCATATTTGGTAAAAACTAGATGATAAACTAACCTTGTTTGGTAAAAACTAGCTAATAAGTTGGATGACAGTGTAAGATGACCTAAAGCACATTTTAAAAAATTAATTGGAAAAATATAAGGGGAATAATTGGAAAAAGAAGTAGAAAAAAGCCCACAGAACTTATTGACCAAACAAGGCTTTTTCAATAAGCTAAAAAAATGGCCATAAGCAAGTCCTCAATAATATTATTCTAAGGCTTAGATCAAAGAGGCTCATGGTTTTGCTGATGCAGGCAAGGGCAGGGATCACCGAGGTACATTTTCTGCCCTTCAATCCTGTGGACAAAAGGACAGCAATAACATATATAGATCAAAATGGAAATTGGCACCGAGTGAGCAAAGGTGCACCTGAGCAGGTACAATAAAGTAATCTAGATGCTTAGCAGAAAAAATAAAACCAAATCCTATTTGGTTCATATACTAATATGGTATCTTGAAATATGTCAGATTGTGGAGATCTGCAACCTAAAGGACGATGAAAGTAAAAGGGTTTTCAACATCATTGATAAGTTTGCGGAACGTGGCCTTCGTTCCCTTGCTGTTTGTCAACAGGCGAGTTTTTATATTTCTAGTCTTGGGAGCTTTGTTTGATCTAAGGGGTCGTTTACTTCCTGCTTACTGCCTCTTACTGGGTAAGATGCAATTACCCGGTCAAAGATTTTGTTTACAAAGTTTTCTTACCAGTCCATGATGCTGACTGAGATGCTGACCTGGTAAGCTAAGGGAGGGACTTTGGTCTGCGTTTACGCGGACTGAACCTCTTACCCAGTTAGCGCTTACCCAATTTGTGTTGGTAAATAGCCCCTAATAGTGTTTTTGGTGATTATTATGCAGACAGTACCTGAAAAAACCAAGGAGAGTCCTGGAGGGCCTTGGGTGTTTGTTGGTCTCCTACCCCTGTTTGACCCTCCAAGGCATGACAGTGCAGAAACCATTCGACGGGCCCTCCACCTTGGTGTTAATGTTAAGATGATCACAGGTGACCAGCTAGCCATTGGCAAAGAGACTGGTCGGAGGCTTGGAATGGGAACAAATATGTACCCGTCTTCCTCCCTCCTTGGCCAAAACAAAGATGCAGCTATTGCCAATATCCCTATTGAGGAGCTAATTGAGAAAGCTGATGGTTTTGCTGGTGTCTTTCCTGGTAAGGACACATACATTCATTCATTAGCATTTATATGGATACATAATTTAGAACTGAAACCGTAGAAGGGGCTGAATGCAGAGCACAAGTATGAGATTGTGAAGAAGCTACAAGAGAGAAAACATATTTGTGGTATGACAGGAGATGGTGTTAATGATGCACCAGCACTAAAGAGGGCTGACATCGGTATCGCGGTTGCTGATGCAACCGATGCAGCTCGGGGTGCATCCGATATAGTGTTGACTGAGCCAGGATTAAGTGTCATAGTCAGTGCAGTCCTAACTAGCAGAGCCATATTTCAGAGGATGAAGAACTACACCATTTATGCTGTCTCCATCACCATTCGTGTTGTGCTTGGTTTCATGCTAATTGCTCTTATCTGGCAATTTGATTTCTCGCCTTTTATGATTCTGATCATTGCCATTCTCAATGATGGAACCATCATGACAATATCAAAGGACAAGGTGAAGCCTTCTCCTATGCCAGACTCATGGAAGTTAAAGGAAATCTTTCTCACTGGGATTGTTTTTGGCACTTACCTAGCTGTCATGACAGTAATTTTCTTCTGGGCAGCTCAAGAATCTAACTTCTTCACTGTAAGATAAATTGCCAATTATTAGTTCACAATGTTTAGCTGTAATTAACCAAATTTAATGGTACTTGTATGATGGGGTTTCAGGAAAAATTTGGTGTAAAACCAATCAGAAACAAGGAGTTTGAGCTTACAGCAGCTCTTTACCTCCAAGTTAGCATTGTCAGTCAGGCACTTATATTTGTCACTAGGTCAAGGGGTTGGTCGTACGTTGAACGTCCTGGTCTTCTGCTCGTGACAGCCTTTCTGATAGCACAGCTGGTGAGCTTTGTGCGGAAACTAAAACTTTAACTTCATGTTCTGTTTATATTTCAACTTTAAAATATTGGGTTGTATTGTAATAATCTCGTTTAATGAAGATTGCTACACTGATCGCTGTATATGCAAACTGGAATTTTGCAAGAATCAAAGGAATAGGTTGGGGATGGGCTGGTGTGATTTGGATCTATAGTATAATCTTCTACATCCCTCTAGATTTGTTCAAATTCTGCATCCGATATTCATTGACCGGCAGGGCCTGGGACAATCTGCTCCAAAATAAGGTAACATATATCTTTTTGTTCGTGTCTTAACACTATTGTATTGATAACTCCTTAAGTTGATTGAATGAGTTTTTCTCTCTTCTGTTCTTATGAGAAACTAGACCGCTTTCACCACCAAAAAGGACTACGGACGGGGAGAAAGGGAAGCCCAATGGGCCCTGGACCAACGGACTTTGCATGGTCTCCAACCGCCAGAGCAAGCAGAAATTTTTGATGATAAGAATAGCTACAGGGAGTTGTCTGAGCTTGCTGAACAGGCCAAGAGGCGGGCTGAAGTGGCTAGGTAAGCTCATTCTAGAAGGACTAGTTCAGAGTTTAAAACCTCATTATACAAGGTTGATATCTCATCTTTTATTTTATTACTTTTCTATGTACTTGTTACAGACTGAGGGAGCTTCATACACTAAAGGGGCATGTTGAATCAGTAGTGAAGCTCAAGGGTCTTGATATTGAGACCATTCAACAACACTATACAGTTTAAACTTACTGAGGCGGAAGTAGTTTAGTTCGCCTGAGAAAAGATTTTGGCAAAGAGAAATAAGATTTAGGAAGATACAACATTGTACGTGAAGGTTTCTTTTCAGCTTTAATTTCATCCAAGATAAGCAATGGGTGAGATGTTGGAATAAGTCCAGCAGACGAGATCGGTTACATATGATCCGCAGTTGGCTAGGTCATTAGAAGCATAAAAAGAGTGACACCAGTTCACCAATGCCCCTCGGCTTTGCTGGATTGGAGGGGAAAGTCATTATAGGCAGCCTTTGTTTTATAATTTCAGTTTTTTCCTTGCTAAAATCATTGTATTTTATCTCAGTTCTCCCTGTAGAAATGCAACTTACTGGTTCTTTTGTCTCTCCGCCCTAGTTCTAGAAGCACTTATGTTTGTGTCATGCATACATGTCACATGTTGCAATCCCAATTTCAAGAATGACATTAAAATTAATTGAACAAAAACTGAACCACTTCAATCATGCTGCATTGGCAGTGACAACATAAACTTATATGGCTTTCACATAAATGCAATACCATGCATATTATGACGCAGTTTCATATAATTGTGGTTTGCAACTGCGTCATGGTGTCAAGATTATTGAACATAATCCAAGCTACACTACAAGCAATCACCTTAATTTATTGGACCGGTTAGGCTTTTTGGGATAACCTAAACGCACAAGGTACCACAAAACTCCTTCAGCAGCTGAATCTGCTGCACTTTTCTTGTTTAGCTGAGGCTTGCCAATACACTCAACCACTATCCTTGACCTTGAGCCTTCTTTCATCTCAACAATGGCCTTATAGGTGAACCTGTTTCACGTACATCATCTCTAAGGTTGGTGTTGAATAATCTGAATG
This sequence comes from Arctium lappa, assembly GCA_023525745.1. NCBI lineage: Eukaryota > Viridiplantae > Streptophyta > Magnoliopsida > Asterales > Asteraceae > Arctium > Arctium lappa. Next base: position 149,850,264 of record CM042048.1, read on the forward strand.
GTTAACTTATTATTAGAATCGACGCTATCGATTCAGTTTTCTTAATATTTCACAGAGTGAGTTGATAAGATAGTGATAAATTACCTCATTAACGCATGAGTATTTTATATGAAAGCCTCTCTAATTCTTCATGTACTAAATAACAAAGCTAGAGAATTAAAAATAGATGGTTGTATTTGGAATCTTGTTTCTTCTTCAGATAAAACAGGGAATACATATTGAAAATTGGTATGGTGATTGTTAAAGATTAAATTAGAGTCGATGAACTTACAGTCTGTGATTACTCGGACCCTTTTCGTCGCAACAAGCGAATACTGGACGTTTCCAATGGCTTTTCGCACATATCTCGTACAAGCATGACCTCGCAGTCAATTTCACCGGACCTTATTTCGAGACAATATCAAAACCAAAATGATTCAGGAAATATAAACACAGAGACAAATCGCAGTAAAACCTAAAAGGACCAAATATATCATCAACAGGAAGCTTGTGAAGCTTAAAAAGCCTGAAATCCTGCAATTACGATAACAAATCTTCCAACTGATTCAAAATTAGGTAAAGAGGAGTAGAAAGAGGTAAGATTGAGGTAGATAGATGCATTACAGTTGCATACCTCGAGAAATAGGTGAGGAAGGTGAATTAATTGCTAGAGTATCGATTGACAAGGGCGGAGTTGCTGCTGAGTTATTATCATTTCCGCCACTGCTTCTGTTATCATCATCTCCGCCGCTTGACGGTGGAGGTAACGGCACGAGGCTCATGGCGTTTTCCGATCAACTTGAGAGATGGATACCAACACAGATTCAGGTAAAACCGCACCAAATTCACGGAAGCAACCTTCTAATCTTACCGGTCCTTGATCACGTAACAAATCCTCAACCGAATATCGATATGTCTAGATCAAATTGGTAGTAACATTCAACTACTAAAAGTCTCCATAATGGTAGTTAAGGTAAGAAATGTATGAAAGAATTTGACAACAGGTCACTTGAATTATTTCACAGGTGGGAGTTTTTAGTGTTTGCATGGTAAAAAAAACAAAATTCTACCGGTTTGGTATCGATGATAAGGAGTTTTTGATAAATCATTTCATTCTAATTTATTTGAAACAAATTATTAGTTTTTTTGGTCATTTTACAATTTACATGTATAAACAATCTCAAACACTCCTTAAAAAATAACTTATTAGCATATTACGTTTTGTTACCACTATAAGCTAATTCAAACATTTTTTATAAAACTTCCGTATAACACCACATAAGTTGATAAGCATTTTTACAAAAAAAAAAAAAAAAAAAAAAAAACGCACACACACAACCCAAACACCCCCTAATTAGCTTAGTAGCTTACAAGGGTATTTTCATATGATCTTTAATTTGGATCAAATCGATCCAAGGGTGGAGAGAGAAATAATAATTGCATAATATAAAAAACCTGATTCTCACATAAAAAATCAATGAAACAGGAGCTAAGGTGATAAATGTAAGAACAAATTTGACCCTTGATCACTTATTCACTTTTAATTAGTAAACAGCCCCTAAGTTTCAAAACAACTCATTAATTAGCTTACAAAGGTATTTTCATTTGATCTTCAATTTGGATCAAATAGCTTACAACGGTATATTCATATCAATAAAAAACTTTGAAATTAAATGTTTATTAAAGAGAAATAATAATTTTATAATATAATCAATGTTGTAATCTATAAATGTAATTTCTTTTTAAAGATTTTAAATTTTGATTTTTGATTCCGAAGAAAATTTGAAGAAGCTTATGTTTATATCAATTCATTTCAAGTTTAAATGCAATATTCATTTATAATGTTTTTCCCACTTCATATATTGATATCAACTATGTGGTTCTCTTTCCATCCTTTAATAGCCCCAGGCTCGTTCTTGACATTTTATAGGCCTTGGGCGATATGTAGAAAAAGGGTCATCGATAATTATGAAAAAGAAAATCGTAGATATATTGTTTTTATCGTAAGAAATAAAATTCAATTCAAGAAATATTAATAATTCATATAAAATCATTTTTTCGAGTATGCTTAGGCGCAAAATCAATCAATAATTACTTCTGAATTAATATTTTCTGCCATATCAATTTTACATAGCATCGTTAATTTGTTTCACCATCAAAAACATCCTTATGATGTACATTTAATATATAAAATGACATAATTTTGGGTCAAAATCGTTACTATTCGGAGTAATAATTTATGTAAATCAATATCAATCAGTTGGGTTTCCATCTCATCTTAGGTTATATGTTGTTCATCACTGTTTTATAGTTAAAAACGTCCAACTTTGTTCCTTCCAATGGTTTTGTTCTAGATCTAAATCGGGGCAAGTTTTAAGCTGTGATTCTTGGTATAGTAATCCGAGAGATGTGTGGGTGGGTATCTTGTAATTTTTGTTTCTCCTGGTGTCCTAGTCCCTCGCTAGGCCCATTCTTTGTTTAATAATGTGATCCTTTTCTCGTTGTTAAAAAAAATTAAGTTAAAACCGTCTCATATCTCATATGGTTGGTAATTTATTTCAAAAGATAGGGTCGTTGGTAGCTGGATAACGTGCACTCAAAGCGTGGACACTGAGTTTCCCAGCGTGGACACAAGTATATATCAACACTGGGATCGCTACAAGTAATAAAATGGTACAAGTACCGAGTATCGTACCCACAGAGACTGGACTTACTGAGAAATACTGACTTTCATGAACTTCTTGCACAAGTTTCGAGTTGGGGAAAATAGCTGTTTGATTGGTGAATTAATTCTAAAAATGCGAAATAAACTTTTTATAATTAAAGAATGGGTATGGGTGTAAACGTTCCTTGAGACAAACGTAGTAACAAAATGGTCGGGCGCTTTGTAGTACGGAAAATCTATAAAAAGCCCGATCTCTCGAAAGTGGATTTTTAAAGACCGGTCCTACAAAATGCTCGCAAAGTGTCCATCGTTACCAACTCTTAATCTTGCCGATTTATCTAAGTTTGACTCTAAACGTAAAGTTCCACCGGTATGGAGATTTATACCCAAATCTCTTTGTGATTACTCGACCGGCATCCCGAACCTTAGTAAATCATACAAAACCCGCATCTCTACGTGGTTATCAAAGACTTTCTCAAATCCTTGTTGCATCACTTAAGCCGTATTTCGGATCCGCCCCTCTCGAGGTCTAAGATCTAATATTAACACTTCAAAGTGATCGGCTTATCCGCATTGAGTTATGTCCCGACTCAAGTGACCAAGCTTAAGAGCTAGCAATAATGGCAACACCCAAGTGTTGCCTACTAGTCCCAAGTTAGCTCACACCCACACCCAAGAGGTGCTTAACTCATAATTAAAGTAAGAGACATAAGAATAAAAGACAAGAAATAATTAAGAACTACTTGCATAAACTTAAATTACGGAAATGGAAATTAAGTACTTGAAATAAATTACAAGGAAAAGTAAAGTACTAGAAATGTAAAATGCTAGAAAGTAAAGGACTAAAATTACCATCTTCAAGTTAACAAGTAACTTGAAGATGAACTAAAACTAGAGCATTGTTTGTGACTTTCTTGGTGTTGGATGTTGTGGATTAGAATATGGATGAATGGTGTTGATGGTGTGAATGGTGTTGTTGGTGTGTTGAAATGAAGAACCCAAAGTCTCTTTATATAGGAAGTAAGAGAGAGAAAACCCCTTGTGAAGCAAGTGACCACTGGATCTTCGGGTGTCCACCGCGGGCACTCACTGCCCTCCCCGACAGTTTTCCCAAATTCTGCACAAAAATTACTTTTGATGTCATTATCATAACTTGCTTTAATTAAAGACCAAAAGAGGATAGAAAGGAACAAAAGTGGGTATAAATAGGAAATAAGACACGGAAAAGAGTGATAAATAACACTCAGGAATGAGAGTTATCAGTCGTGCTATCTTAGTTAATAACAAAAATCTGTTATATTCTAATACAAATATAAAATTCATGTGGATGAGATACTTAAAAGAGTCAGTAAGAGATGAATGATGGTCGATAGATAACATATCAAAATATTTTCTAGGTAAGTAGTTTTAGACTCTGATACTAGATAGAAAAAAAAAACTTAGAGAAACAATAGATAATATTATAAAATGAACAACCAATTAACTTTTTACATATTTTTGTTTTCAATGTAATTAATTAATATATGTTTGGGCCCTTAATATAATACAAATTCTTTGGATTTCATTAGACTTTGAATTTCTAATACAACAAGTGGAAGATGAATGATGAAAAATATATTAAATATTTTAGGCAAATATTTTTAGACGGTGGTATCAAATAAAAGACTTAAATAAATAATAAACAATACTATAAATTGTGCAACCAATTCACTTTTAAAATATTTTCTTTTCCAATGTAATTATTTACTATTTTTTACTACTATTATATAATATATACTAAAAAATTGGGCCCCTATTTCTCATGGGCCTTGGGCGTACGCCCGGCCCGCCCTCCCCCAGGCACAACCCTGAATAGCCCCAAGCATAAATAGAACTGGATTAAGCCACTATGAACTGATGAGGTGTTTGGTTGGTTTTTCGTTAAGTCTTATATGAATAAAATTGTCTGTTATATTAATCTACTGTATCAAGTACGGACCCAGCATGTAACCAGGGAGGGCATTGGCTCCCCCTGTTTTTTCTTAATTAGTAAATGCTCAAGCTATGTTGTATAAATAAAGGTAAAGACGTATTAATATTGTGGTAGTATAGACTTGCAGCTAGGTGACATGTAGAGAGTCCTCAAACAAGAAAAGGTGCAAAGATGCACTCCTATTTACGAGAGAGAAGAAATTAATTGAGAAAAAAAATTCCATTTAAATTTAAGAAGTTTTGTTTAGGCTTTTAATATGAAAACGTTTTGATTAGGCCAATCATTATGAAAATATAAATTTGGGTGTTGCTATGTGCATCCTAGTCTAGGGTGCATATGGTGTAACTGGATCGAAAAACTGTGCACTCATTACCCCCTTTCCTCCTCACAACCTCCCTAGACTAGGGTGTAAATGGCACCTAGACTAGGGTGTAGTTAGAATCACCCTATAAATTTACATTAAATAAGCAAAATAAAATAGCATTTTCGATTTGCAGTAGTTTGGTAGTCGAAATCTAAACTATAAACTTTAAAATTTTAAGGGATGTTTGGTTAGCGGTATCAGTAACCAATGAGAATGATAATAAAAGAAACTAGTTTATATTATATAATGAGTTCATTCCTTCAAATGCCAAATTTCATTCCAGGTTTTATTGGGTAGAATGAAAATTCATTCTCACTTTCATTCCCCGTCATTTTTACTTTCATTAACATTTTCATTCCTCGACCTGAACCAAAGAATCCCTTACTTTAAAATTTTTGATAGTAAAACTAAAATTTTGACAAAAATAATGGCAACAATTAGTGATGGCCAAAAATCGGGCCCGGGTCGAGCCGGGCCGGGCCAAAACGGGCTTCGGGCCCAAATAGTAAACCCAAAAACCGGGTCAATCGGGCTTCGGGCCGGGCTTCACTCGAATATGTGTGGCCTGTTTAATGTTGAAAAAAAACCGGTTATAGGGAAACCGGGCCGGGTCGGGCCCAAACCGGGCCGTGATCGGGCCGAGCATTTTTTCGTATTTTTAAAAAAAAATCTTTATATAATAATTAATTACTAAACTTTAAAAAATAAAAATTGGATTGGATCACTAAAATACACTTTAAAAATGCGTTTTATTTACAATAAATCACTAAAATACACTTTAAAAATACGTTTTATATATAATTTTAAGTTACAAACTTACAATACAATTATTTATAGGGGTTTGGGGAGGTAAAAAATACAAAAAAGGTCAAAAAACGTATATAAATGATAACATAACGGCTCTTTTTTTTTTTAAAATACGAATCGGGCCGGGCCGGGCCAAAAACCGGGCCGGGCCAAAAACCGGGCCGTGAACCGGGCTCGGGCCGGGCCGGGCCGCCAAATCCTCCAAAAACATGAACCGGTTCATGTTTTCGGGCTCCAAACCGGTTTCCACCGGGCCGGGCCGGGCTTTCAAGCGGGTCAGGCTCGGTTAACCGACCGGGCCGGGCCGAGATGGCCATCACTAACAACAATGATGACGATAGCATAATTATAAGAAGAGATGGGGATTAGAGACAAGAAAGGGTGCAAAGAACCGATAGGGGATTGAAGACGAGAGGGTGCAAAGAACATTCTTATATATGCTCGGTGCTCCCCTTGTACTTAAATTCTGACTCTGCCCCTGATCTATATATATTGAAAAGGTTTTTATTTAGGGGTTCTGTTTCATAGATGAAAGGGGTTGTTTTTAAAATTTAGAAGGGTAGGTTTGAATTTTTTTTGGCAAACTACATAAAGCTCTCTTCTAAAAGCTTACTCAATAACCCATTTTCTATATGATTAAGTCACTATCGAAGAGCCATTAAAACTATTAAAACTCATTAAACTGCTAACAAACATGCTCTAAATCATTATCACTATTTGAATTAACCACCAATATAATATATTAAAATTTTGCTAGTATGCACCAATCAATTTTGCTAGACCTCATTTGTTTTTCTTGTATATATTCACATATTCTAGTGGAGGTTTTCATTAGGCCTAAAAGAATGATTTGAAAATTTTGCTCAAATGATCAAGTGTTTCTAAAAAACTTATATAGGATTTTATTTTATTCTCATATATATGAGGTAAATAATTCGTCTTTACCAAGTTTTTGAGCACCAATCATGTTCACTTAAATAGGGGGTTGTTGAATACATAAAAGGATTTTTAGCAACTCTTGATTAGCATAAGTAGAAAGGCAACTCAAGACCCATAATGTCAATATACATTGAAATAATATATACTTAATTCACATGTTCTTCTACTATTGTCTTTAATGTATATTCACATGTGAATACACATTGAAATATATACTTAATTCACATACTTTAGCTCAAACGTTTTAGTTCACACTGTTGCTTTCGATGTATATTTGCATATAAATATACAGAAAACTTGTTTTTTAACTCATGCTTTCACCCTAATAATTCACATGTTTTAGTTCACATACTAGTGTAATGAATATGATAAACATGGAGCTTTCACCCTAATAATTCAAAAAAAAAACATACTGCCAAATCGCAAAATAACGACGTTTTGTTGATCTGTACATAAAAAAGTAAAAACAGAAGAGCCAACGTACTCCCTTCGTTTACACTAAATGTTATCTCATGTACATCGTACTTGCTGTTCCAAAAATTATTACGACCCCTCCCTCGAAACGTACAGCCATACATGCACGCGTTACAACCATGTGATGCATCGCTATTGTAGGATCAGCAAGACATCATTAGAAACCAAAAATGCCAAAAAAGAAGAAGGGGGGATGGTTAGGACTTCCTACAGAATTTTCAGCAGCAATCATTTAAATATTGCATGAAATAGTTTATACCATTCGATAGATTTTGATGGTTGCCGCTGAAAATGTGCAAGAAATCAACAAGTCGAACAAGCAATTCGAGAGGACCTAATCTGAAGGTTTTTAAGCTCTTAGTGATCCTCCGAGCTCAACGGGTACCAATGGGATGAATGAATGCAATACGTCAGTTATCAATGGCCTGTAACTGGGTTCGGGTTGCACACAAAGCACTGCTACGGCAGCAACCTACGACATACGAGAATCATGTCGTTAGAGATTTATTGAACTATATTGCAAGACATGTGAAACCCCATCAGATTACCCTCCAAAAGAATCCTTGAGGAGATAAGAGAGGTTACAACATATACTAAACCGGATAATCACAAAAGAACCAATATTGGAGTTGATCCATCACAAAATTACCAACTTTTTTACAAATTAACATGAAATAACCACCTATTTCGCAAAAACATGAGCAAAACCCCATTTTTGAGAAATGTATTTTTTGGTGAAAAATAGGGTTTTGCTCACCCTTTTTTGAAGTGGGACCACAAATCGAAAAAGATCTGAAAAGGGTATTATTCACAAAAACAGAGTTTTTGCGAAATAGGTGGTTATTTTGTGTTAATTTAGAAAATCGGGATCATTATATGGCGAGTCAATTCCAATTTTAGCTATTTTTGAAGTTAGTAGATAAAAATCTAGCTGATATGGGACTCTAACAGGTAAAACAATTTTAAATAAAAAACAACTGAAAGTTGCAAGTATATTGTACTAACTTGATACAAATGCTTCAAGTCCATCGTATCTCTAATCACGGGGTCAACGATATTTGGAAGCTTTGACCTGTCTGTTAACTGAGGCATGGCCTGTTTGCGAAACGAGTTGTTTTCTAGTATCAGGCTTCACAACGACAAATATATTTTTTTACTCGGTTAACAAAATAAGGTTATGATCGAATAAAAGGCTTACCCATGTGACGATAGATTGGAATAGAGATGGTGACATTTTCTCCACGGGTTTTCTTCCTATCAAAAGCTCAAGAAGTATAACTCCAAATGCGTATACATCACTTTTTTCAGTAAGTTTACCTGCAAGATTTACCGATCTTAGATGTCATTAATTCAGAGGAAACCATCTTAGATTTTTGCAAAACGAATGATTGCATACCATCCGAAAGGTATTCTGGCGCCACATAACCTGAAGTTCCTGAAATCTTTACTTTGTTCTTGGCATGAAGCCCGGTGGCAGCAAGCCCAAAATCAGAAATCTGAATCAATTTGAATGCAATTAGGTAATGAAAACACATCAGATTCTTGATAAAGGTTCATGGAGGTATAAAGGCTCTTACTTTAGCATTGAAATTGGAATCTAGCAAAATGTTTGATGATTTGAGATCTCGGTGAATCACGGGTGGGTTGCATCGCTCATGAAGATACTCTAATCCTCTGTAAATTTAAACAATCGTCTATCTATAAAGTTCAGTAAAGCGGTAATGTGAAAAGATCTAGAAATCGAAGTAATTTGGATACCGTGCAATATCAAGTGCAACTTTCATTCGGTGCTGCCAGGTTAATGTTGTTCCATGAGAAGGTCCTAATGATATCAAATAACAAATTAACACAAGTGAAACCTATATAAGTTCAAGAAATCGACTTTCGAATACAAAGTGTATTGCTTTTTCTTTTTGCATTACAAAAAAATTACGATTTATGCCTTCATGGATGCTTTGGCCATTTGGGTGTGTACCAGGACAGGCCGAGACAGTACAAAAACTTTTTGTCCCACATTTGGTGACATTAGACTGGAACACGACAGAACCTAAGTGGGATAAAATACATTTTTTCTATCCCACCAAAATAGGTGGAACAAAAAATTGGTAAATTACCAGACTACTCATGTTAAATTAAAACCATTTAGAATTCTTTCACCTGCGTACCTCACTCTCGCCCAGTCCTGTCCAGTCCCGTCCACATACCAAACACACCCAAAAAGCTAACTTACTAAAGTTGAACTGGTGAAGTCATAGTTTTTCAGAGGATTAAAGTAACTTTACCATGCAATTGATATTCTAAAGAACCTTGATGCATCATTTCATAGACCAAAAATCTGGTGTCATCATGTATGCAATAACCCATAAGATTAACAACATTTTGATGCTTGAGTTTGCCAAGCCATTCTACTTCATTCTGCAAACAAAAACCCATAAAATAATTAGAAAAGTACTTCAACAGATAATATAATCTATTGAGAAGCAAATGTGTTCAAAAGTGACCTCAAATCCCCTTTGTGTATCTGGTCCTCTACCATGGACTCTTTTCACAGCCGCAACGAAATGATCGTTAAAACGAGCTTTGTACAAATGGCCGGACGTCTCCACACGGACGATATTCTCTTCATGAAAATTGTTTGTAGCAGAAACCAACCACTCATAGTCAATAACAGTTACAGACCCCTTTTTACCAGCAATTCTTGAAGGGGTGAACTTATCCAAGATTGGCCCCAATGACAACCCTTTTGAAGTATCTATATGAATGCCAAATGATATACTATTAGAATTAAGTATTTTGTTTCATAAATCAGAAACAAAGTTTAAAGATTTACCTTGGCGTTTTGGGGTTTTCTTTGCATTCAATGGTTCTGAATTCTTTTGTTTGAAGATCCAAAAACAGAATAAGAACACCAAGATTCCAGCAAGGAGAGTTGAAGCAATAATGAGGGCGGCAAGAATCTTCTTGTTTAAATCCTGATGGTGAACTATGATTTCTGACACTCCTGCTTTTAGCAAGGAATCAATTCATGCTTAAACAAAGAAAATAAGCTTTTAGCAAAAGCGAAAAATGCGACCACAAAAACAAACCCCTTTTGGCTTTTGCTCAAAATTATGTGTAAAGATTCATGTGAAAAGGGCATCATATCATCAAGAGGTCATGATATAAACGCATTGCGGTTGAGTCATATCGTCGAACACATGGCATGCGTTTTCAGTGACCCCCAAACAAGAGCACCATTTACGCATCTCACAGCGACAAACCACAAACCTTGTTGCTTGTTGAAAGCGTGTAATAAAGATTCACAAAAGGAGTTAACAAAATTACCTGGAGAATAAGCTTCATCTTCGGTGGGTATTTGAGAAAATGGAGGCTTTTTCTCAGTGGGAAGAACAGGATCAGCAATGGAGGAAAGAGGAGGGTCTGGCCTAACAGCATCCATTGGCACCAAAACTAGAAGTAAAAAAAACAAAACCCAAATGGATATCATCCAATTCTTCAAAAAAAGATTCATTCCCATAAGAAATTTCAGAAAAAAAAAAAACAGTTATGGAGATACAAGAGAAGAAAGCATTTATCCTATCTTTGTGTTTGGTTCTTGATTCTATATATAAAAATATATGTTGTAATTTGAAATAGAATAAACCACTGTTATTCCTCTGATATCTTCAATTTCTCTTTCCTGTTTTTGTCTTCATTCTCATTTTAGAGACAAATTAAGGTTTTAATTAATTAATTTAGTAAATATATTATATATAGATATAGGATTGTGTATGTATAGATTGATAATGTGAGGTGGCAGGAAACAGTGTAAAGATTCAAATACAATGGGGAGGAATCATGTGGCGGTTATGAAAAGCAGGATAGGAAAGGGGAGGGAAAAGAAGGAAGGCTTTGTTTACATGGGGTGAGTAATTTACGGATTTACCCTTTTGACTTTTCAAAGTATGTAGGGTAGTAGGCTATAGAGTTGCTCCTCATTTGACGGTACCTTAATTGGACCACTTGTTATTATTATTATTGAGCAAGTAATTCTAACCAAATAAATAACAATAATTTTCCAATCTTTGCTTTGCTTTGCTTTTTACAAAGAAATGATTTCACTTTTTATTAAAAATATATCTAACTTTTTTGTAAAAGTAAATGGAAAAATAGGTTTAAAATTAAAGAAAAAGCTACAATTATCATGGTAATTGATACCTTTTTTTGTAAAATTAAATGTAAAAGATAGTTTTAAAATTAAAGAAAAAACTAGAATTATCATGGTAATTGATATCCTTGTGGTATGTTGTAAATCTTAAATAGTATCATCTAGGATGGATCTATTAAGCCTCAAACAAGTTCTTATGTACATGTTCTAATTTATTTTCGCAAGTATAATTATTTTTTATGTATAAAAAGTGTACCCGTTAAACGTTGAAGGTGTTCTGAGATATTAGAAAGTACAATAAATATCAACAAAAAAAACAGAGAAAATCAATCAAAAACCTAGAAAACTTCCTCGAAATCAACCAAAAAAATCAAAGAAGTTCCTTGAAATCAACTGAATAAGTCTCTTGAAAATCAACTAGAAAACTTTTTAAAAATTCCATAAGAACATTGCAATTCAACTAAAAACATATCGAACGATTTTGCGAGCCTTTAATCAACCTTAAATATACATCCGCTCACAAAAATTTTATGCCCACCACTGATAATATCATAAATTTTATTGTTTGATATGATAAATGTCACATACATGATCTTGTGGTCAACTTGTTTTTTTATTTAATTTTAAGTACATATAATTGTGTGACAATTTGTAACAGTTCACGAGATGCACATGTAATTTAATATTTTAAAATACTATTTAATATATGATATTAATAAAAATATAGGTTGCGATTGGTACATGGGACAGGACGGAACAAAACTTACTGTCTCACGTTTGGTGTGATATGGGTGGTAGCTAAATAACGTGCACTCAAAGCGTGGACACTGAGTTTCCCAGCGTGGACACAAATATATATCAACACTGGGATCGCTACAAGTAATAAAATGGTACAAGTACCGAGTATCGTACCCACAGGGACTGGACTTACTGAGAATTGCTGACTTTCATGAACTTCTTGCACAAGTTTCGAGTTGGGAAAAATATTTGTTTGGTTGGCGAATTAATTCTAAAAAAATGCAAAATGAACTCTTTATAATTAAATAATGGGTATAGGTGTAAACGTTCCTTGAGACAAACGTAGTAACAAAATGGTCGGGCGCTTTGTAGTACGAAAAATCTATAAAAAACCCGATCTCTCGAAAGTGGATTTTTAAAGACCGGTCCTACAAGATGCTCACAAAGTGTCCATCGTTACCAACTCTTAATCTTGCCGATTTATCTAAGTTTGACTTTAAACGTCAAGTTCCACCGGTATGGAGATTTATACCCAAATCTCTTTGTGATTACTCGACCGGCATCCCGAACCTTAGTAAATCATACAAAAATCGCATCTCTACATGGTTATCAAAGACTTTCTCAAATCCTTGTTGCATCACTTAAGCCGTATTTCGGATCCGCCCCTCTCGAGGTCTAAGATCTAATATTAACACTTCAAAGTGATCGGCTTATCCGCATTGAGTTATGTCCCGACTCAAATGACCAAACTTAAGAGTTAGTAATAATGGTCACACCCAAGTGTTGCCTACTAGTTTCAAGTTAGCTCACACTCACACTCAAGAGGTGTTTAACTCATAATTAAAGTAAGAGACATAAGAATAAAAGACAAGAAATAATTAAGAACTACTTGCATCAACTTAAATTACGGAAATGGAAATTAAGTACTTGAAATAAATTACAAGGAAAAGTAAAGTACTAGAAATGTAAAGTGCTAGAAAGTAAAGGACTTGAAATTAAAATTACCATCTTCAAGTTAACAAGTAACTTGAAGATGAACTAAAACTAGAGCATTGTTGGTGACTTTCTTGGTGTTGGATGTTGTGGATTTTGAAGATGGATGATTGGTGTATGGAATGAAGAACCCAATGCCTCTTTATATAGGAAGTGAAAGAGAGAAAACCCCTTGTGAAGCAAGTGACCACTGGATCTTCGGGTGTCCACCGCGGGCACTCACTGCCCTCTCCGACAGTTTTTCCAAATTCTGCACAAAAATTACTTTTGATGCCATTATCATAACTTGATTTAATTAAAGACCAAAAGAGGATAGAAAGGAACAAAATTGGGTATAAATAGGAAATAAGACACGGAAAAAAATGATAAATAACACTAAGGAATGAGGGTTATCAATGGGACATGACAAAAATTCACTGTTCACGTTTGGCGCGACAATGGACATGGACATGGACATGGTAGGACAAGATGGGACAAAAAAAAGTATTTTCTTGTTCCACCAAAATATGTGGAACCACATGGGACAAAAATGAGACATAAACTAAAAATTATTGATCTACCGTCATTTGATATATAATTCTAATATGATATTAGTCTTAAGGGTTACCCTTACCCATTGCCGCCACTACCACCATCTGGCGGCCACCAGTAGCCACCGCCAACCACCATCGGCCACCTCTACCTATTCCTCCACTATAACAACCTCCTCCACCACCTCCATAACCATCGACCATTGCCACCACCACTACCATCGTCGACCACTTCCACTAACACCGATCACCACCACCCTTGACGGCCTTCGGTAGCCACCATCGTCGACCACTTCCACCTCTTCCTCCATTACAAAAACTTCCTCCACCGCCTATCGCCACATCCACCTATCACCACCACCGACGCTCACCGTCAACCACCGTCGGCCACCTTCGCCTCTTCCTCCACTACAACAACCTTTTTTAACCATTATCCACCGCCACCACCATTTACCATCGTCGACCACCTATACATTCGCCACCTTAACTACAACTACTTCATGCACCATCACTATCCACTGTCTTTCATGTCATTCACAACTACTGTCCTTCACCACCCCGCCACCTTTATCTTTACTTGTTACTGTAACTATGTCTCCGTCAATTCATAAATATCTTCCAAACTGAAACTATATTTTCATTGTATGAGTCGAATTTTTTCGAACTACCATCAATTATTTCAGATTCTTCATTCAAACTTTTTACCACTGTTTTTTTATGTATTTATATGTATAAAAGTTGTGTAAAAAAATAAAAATGTTTTTAAATTAAATTATTTAAAGATATATTTTATTTGTGTCATTTATAACTATTATATGACATATAAAATCATCAAACAACTTTTAGGGAAACTTATCATGTCATGTGCTATCCAGTCCTAGTCGTACCAAATACAAGATAGACATTTGTATTGTCCAGCCCTATCCAGTCTAGTCCAGTCCTAGCTTCTTGTTCAGTCCTCTCCAGTTCTGTCATGTCCTGTCCAATCCCGTCCAATCACATCTGCATACCAAACGCTACCAAATATTTAGAATTCAGTAGTAGAATTTAAAGAGTGGTTCAAAGGATAAGATTAGCATTGTTTTCTGAAATTTGTAAAAAGAAGTGATAAAACGAAATGAGAACATTTTTTCATGCTTTTGAACATAAAAGAAAGTAAAAGAAATATGTTATTTTCACTAATATAATCTTTAAAAATATACCATTTAAAATGAAAGGTTTAGTTCATAGTTTTAATATCTTTTTAAGATGTTCAAATTTTTTCCTTTTCTGACCATTTCCTTCCATTTTTGGGAGGGAAGTTTAGAAAAAACTTATCATTATTCTTCTTCCGTTTTTTTATCTTTAACTCGTTAAAACATTACGAGAACACAAATTATTTTTCCTTTTCTTCCTTCCCTTTCCTTCCAATAACGGTTTCAAGAACGCCGTTTAAGGAGACCAAGAAAAACCATCTAAAGTTCTGAACTATCTATCTATTTCAACTAACGTTACAAATAACATGAACTGTTATATTTTGTCAAAATAAGATATAAAAGTGGTTACAATCAAATTTAGACCGTCTATTTTTTATCCAACGGTTAATATGTAATTTCTTTTACTCCGTTATTGGTTAAGTATAAACTCTCAGTGAAGCTTAAATATAAAACATTAGGATAAAAATATATGTTTTTTTTTAAAGTTAGGATTATAGTTTATATGATGAGTGGAGATAGACCTGGCAAACGTGTCGTGTCAGGTTCAAAGTTAAACGGGTTGAAAGTGTCCAATTCTAACCCGACCCGTTTAATAAACGGGTCAGAAAATCTCAACCCTAACCCGACCCGTCTAACCTGACACGACCTGCCTAACCCGTTTAACATTTATAGAACTAAAAATTAAAATTCAAAAATTCACAAAAAAAGTACAAATCCAAAATTCAAATGAAAACATTAAAAATCCAAATTTTATAGTTCAAACTTAAAAATTCTAACCAAATGTAAAACATTAAAAAGAAAGCTTATAATATATAAATGGGTTGCATTTGAACACCCCTATATATATATAGTGGAAGGATATTTTGCAACCCTGAAAAATGTTGCAAACCTTGCAACCCACATCTTAACCGTCGGATTCATGATCGGCGGTTACAATAGATATGGGGCACAATATTTTTAATTAAAAAAACAGAAAAATAAAAATAAAATAACCGTCGATCATGAATCCAACGGTTAAGATGTGGGTTACAATTTTTTTCAGGGTTGCAAAATATTCTTCCACTATATATATATATATATATATATATATATATATATATATTGAGAGAGAGAGAGGGGTGTTCAAATGCAACCCATTTACATGGTGCAACATTTGCAACCCCTCTATCCACCACACATTTTATGTAATTAAAAAAAAAGAAAAAAAACTAAAAGTAAAATGTGTAGTGGATAAAGGGGTTGCATGAGTTGCACCATGTAGAGAGGTTGCATAATAACCTACCTCTATATATATAAAAGTAAAATGTGTAGTGGATAAAGAGGTTGCATGAATTGCACCATGTAGAGGGGTTGCATAATAACCTACCCCTCTCTCTCTCTCTCTCTCTATATATATATATATATATATACGGGTTTATTCGGGTCATTTTCGAGTTGAAATTTTTGACACTGACCTTACTCATTTAATTTTCATGTCGTGTCGTGTCAACCCGTTTACTTAAACGGGTTAAAATGTATTACACAAACCCGTTTATTTCATGTTAAATTTGTGTCGGGTTAGTGTTTCGTATATTTTTTGTCAGTTCTAAGTGGAGAAGACTAGTGGAAAAGGAAAAGGAAAGTGGAAGTGGCAAAACAAAAGAAGAGATGCTTCTTTTTCTGAAAATGTGAGCCAATATTCCTCGTCTCCATTATTACACACATAATATTATATGTTTAACTAAATAATATTAAAAAATATTGTTTAACTAATTTAATCAACTCTACATTGTATTGCGATTGCATTATAAAATATGTTAGCATAAGAAGTCAAGAATACGATATTTAAAAATGTAAAGAAAATATAGATTTTCGTTTCCAATGTATTTACGTATACCTTTAAATTTTAATATAATAAATAATTTTGTCTTTTAACATTGTAATATTAATTATTTCAATTTTTTTTTGAACGGCAGAGAAACGTTTATTACTACACCAAAAAGAGTACAACCGCAAATGCAAAAGGCCAGATTTAACCCGGCAAGGTTAAACCAAACAACCAGCCGAAACCAAATCCAACGAATAAAATAACAACTGGATGGATGGATGGCGGCGGAGTTTGCGAGAAGTAAGCAACCACCACCAGCCGGAATAAACAGAAAACTCAAATAGCAGCAGTCCCGATCCACAGTGCGGGGCCCCAAGAACATTCCTACCGTCGACCTGCACCAGAATTACTCGTTCAATCTCGATCGAATTGTTGTCACAACCCCACCCCCAACTTCGTTGCGTGTGATTCCCAACCACATGTACGACACTGCATCGATGAAGACAACCTTACTCCTTATTGACCTACAAAATCTTTAGGCCCAGATTGCAATCGTCTCTAAACAGTAGCTGTTAGGTATGATCAACCCCACACCAAATAGGTGTACAAATATTTATTCAATAAATACAATAAAAGAAGATTCTTGTTACAAATTTATGTAGAATACATAAAACAATAATATAAATCACGAAATTCTTACTCGTATTCGAAGATTCGTCGTTCCAAGAAATCGATTGAGGCCCACGAAGAACGCAGTGTCCTAAGACAAAAATCCGCCCGGTGTATAGGCGTTGTCTAGAGGATACAACAATTGTATTCAAGTTTATAACTTGAATCTGTCGAATTATCTCATGTATGATGATGAATTTTGCAGAGAGAAACCCAGGAAAAGATAAAAATTTTGTGGGAAAAATGTGAGAAAATATGTGCAGGTTTTATAGGTTTCTCCACCAACCGAAATTAACTGTCAGGGAGTCCCGCGACTTGTGTCGCGGGTGAACTCGAGCGGAAACTCGCGAAAGTCTCTGTCCGTGGAAACTCCAGTGAATTTCGCGACTAGCACCGCAGGTATGGTCGCGCCGTAACCCGCACCACCCTCTGTCAACCTGCAACACAATCTCCTACCGTCAATCTATCTCGACCCCAAGAGACCCAAGAGACCCAAGGCCTAAGGCCCATCTTTGACATTTAATATATATATATATATATTAATGTCAAAGAAAGCCCTTCTATCACACCACAATCCAAGCCAAGCATTCAAGTAATTCATTTAATGCTTATTGGTTTGGATATATTAAGTGGTGTAATCTTTCTCTTGGCTCCTATGTGGGACTAGGTTTCTCAAGTCTACACTAAGTTCCAACAATACCCCACATTTTCTATTCAAACCCCAATAATACCCCACATTTGAATAGAAAATAAGCAATATTATGGAACTTATGTTTCTATTACCAAGCTAATTATAATATGCATCGGAAGAGGTGTCTTTTGGACTTGAACCTTTCCTAGTGAAGACCTATCGGATCTACTTCGTGGATAGTGAACCAATGTCTTGAACTAACCACTTTTTGTAGTAAATCGAGACAATAGACATCACACAGATTATAGTTATACATAAAATAATTCTTACCGTTGTGTTCATTTCGGTCGTGAACATATCCTTTCTTCATGAGAGTTTTAGAAGACGTAGCTATATCCGTCCTCAAAGATGCGACCCCACATCAGTCTCACATAGGTAATGCCGATCAAGAATAATCTGTAGTATTCCACTAGATTGCTATCAACATTATTAAGAATGTAACATTCAACCCTATATCATCAATGGAAAATTACAAAGGAAAAACATCATAGGAATAGGCGTACCTTTGTTTGGTTGTTGCTTGAGTTGACCCCGACTAGTTTGCCTATTGAACCTAGACCATGGGATCTCCAATTGCGCTAGGTTAGGTTGCCGCCGAGGACACTCATTGTGTTGGCTTTAAGCCCATTCGCCTCGATGTGAAGGAAACTTGCTCTCTACTTAGGCCTTTTGTCAAAGGATCGACAATATTCTCCTTTGACTTTACGTAGTCAATGGAAATGGTTCCATTTTTCAGCAAGTCTTTTATAGTGTTGTGGCGTCTTCGTATGTGTCGTGACTTGCCATTGTAGATTTGATTCTTCGCTCGAGTGAGAGCGACCATACTATCACAATAGATATCAATTGCAGTCACTGGTTTAGGCCACAACGGAATACCCTCTAGGAAGCTTTTAAGCCATTCGACTTCTTCAGCGGCTTTGTCTAAAGCGACAAATTCTGCTTCCATAGTCGATCTGGTATTCACCGTTTGTTTTGAAGATTTCCATGATATCGCAGCACCACCAAGTGTAAAGACATATCCACTTGTGGACTTAGTCTCGGAATGGCTTGAAATCCAATTAGCATCATAATACCCTTCTAGAATGGGAGGGTATTTTGTATAGTGTAACCCATAACTCATTGTGTATTTCAAGTATCGGAGCACTCTTACTAGTGCATACCAATGGTCTTTTCCCGGGTTATGTGAGTATCGGCTAAGTCTACTCACACTATACGCTATATCCGGTCGTGTACAGTTCATGATATACATCAAGCTTCCAAGAACTTGAGTGTATTCGAACTGTGCCACACTATCTCCTATATTCTTCTTTAATTGGCTTGAAGGATCAAATGGAGTCACAACCGGTTTGTCATCATAATGACCAAACTTTCGCAGCACCTTCTCAACATAGTGAGTTTGAGTAAGGATGTAACCATTTTGATTTCTTTGAATCTTTATACCAAGGATAACATCAGCTACTCCCATATCTTTCATGTCAAATGCGGAGTGTAGCATCTTTTTGGTTTGGTTTATCACATCCAAGTTTGATCCCATGACGAGCATATCATCAACATACAAGCATATGATGACATAAGCAGTTTTGTATTGTTTCACATAAACACATTTATCGCATTCATTTATGTGAAAACCATTTGACAACATGGTGTTATCAAATTTCTCATGCCACTGCTTTGGCGCTTGCTTAAGTCCATATAGAGACTTAATCAACTTGTTGACTTTGTTCTCTTGGCCTTTCACAACAAATCCTTCCGGTTGTTGCATGTATATTTCTTCTTCTAGTTCACCGTTCAGGAAAGCGTTTTTTACATCCATTTGATGTATTTCCAAGTTATGGATAGCCGCTATTGCAATCAACGTCCTTATAGACGTTATTCGTGTAACCGGTGAATATGTATCGAAGAAGTCTTGACCTTCCTTTTGTCGATAACCTTTGGCTACTAGTCGAGCCTTGTATTTCTCTATAGTGCCATCAGGTCTCAACTTCCTTTTGAAGATCCATTTGTGGCCAATGACTTTATGACCCGGAGGCAAATTGACTAACTTACATGTGTTATTTTGCACAATGGAGTCAATTTCGCTTTGAGTAGCCTCTTCCCAATAAGGTGCCTCGGAAGATTCCATGGCAGCCTTATAGGAGAGTGGATCTCCTTCGATATTGAAGGCCATAAAGTCTGGTCCAAAGTCTTTGGCGACTCTTCCCCTTTTGCTTCTCCTTGGTTCCATTTCTTCTTGGACCTTGGAGGATTCAGCTGCCCTTGATTGATCACTATTGTTTAAATCAACATGAGAATAAGTGTCATCAATTGGGAATTTTCCAGGATTAGAGGTGTAACACCCTGGATTTTCAATATATATTTTGTCGTTGTAATCTTGTGTTTAACCGTTGTCGTTAACATCGCGTTTAGTATAACGTTCGAGTTCATGGATTTCGGTGAATCTGGGAACTTCCAGTGAGTTTCGCGACTTGCATGCTAGTTGTACTCGCGGCATAAACCGCGACATTCACTGTTGGATCAGGGTTTTGGTAGCTGCGGGAGTTACTCGCGACTTATAGTCGCGGAATTAGTCGCGAAGTCCGCTGTTGGTTTTAAGGGTTTGAGAACACGGGCGAGTTGCATCGTGACTTGCAGTCGCGACATAACCCGCGGGATGGCTTGGCCGACTTAGTCAATGTTCAGACTCAAATATCTCATTTGGGTTTCATTTTCTAAAATCTCAACTCTCTCATCTCTCTCTTCAAATCTATTCTCTCTCTAATTTATCTCTCTAAGAGTTCTTTGGATCATCAAGCTCCCGTAAGTTGATATTGTTAAGTGTTTGATCCGAGGTTTCGGTGTTGAAAGCTTCGTCTTATCAAGAGGGTCGATATCTGGTTTTCGTATAAACCTATTGGGTGAGTTCCTACTACCTTTCTAAAACTTTATACATGTCAAAATGGTTACATTTTGAACTCCTATATATCTCCATGATTCCAGATTTAAGATTTATACATTTTGATATAAGTTGAGTTTTGGGAGATTTTAGGGTTCCGATCATTTTATGATGGATTCTATCTTATTTGAAGTAAAAAAATGTTTTACTTGCACATTATGTGGATATGTGAAAGAATGTTTATGAACTCATTTTTAATAATTTTCATTCTTACCAGAAGTTGAACTGGAAATGACATTTTGTTTATAAAATGTATTTATACCATATGATTATCTATGGTTGGTCACATATGTTGTTGTGACGAGTCTGTACCATTACTAGCGGATCCCTAGGTTTTGAGTAGACTGTATTATTGGGATGTCATATTCCCCAATTTTGTAGCTATGGATGCATATGTTCCTCGGGGGCAACTTGGTACGGTTATGTGAGGTCGTATACTAGCCATGGTTCATAGTGATCCTAGTGAAGGAGTATACCTTGGTTTTGCTTGGGGGCACGATCTCACATCGTAGCACGGACCTTTGTGTTCGTATCCTTGGATTCCAAGTGTTTAGCTCATAACTCGTACTGTGGCCTACTTTGTGTTACGCCACTCTACTTGGTAAAATATTTTATCGTTGGTCATTTGATGACGAGTTTTATAACGGGAAATCCCGGTTGTGGCAAAGGTTTCAATTACAAGATTTAACCTTTTTGGAAATATTATCTTATAACTCAAATGTTTATATCTTTTGAGCTTTATAAATTGTATGTTCTCACCAGGCTTTAAGCCTGACACTTTTCTCAAATGATATATATAACAGGTTTCCCTTAGCGGTGGGATGCACAGGGTTTTGAGAGACGAGTTTGGTCTCAAGGCATTTTGAGATGACTAAAGTGTTGATAGTTGGGCATTGTTAAGTCCCATTCTTTTGATGAAGTTTGGATTGTCAACCGATGTAATATAGATAGTTATGTTTAGATTAGTTTGTTGATAAATTCTAAATCCGTACAGGTTATTGTAAAGTCTTAAGGACTGATACACTTTTTGAGAAGTTTTAAATTACTCTGAATTTTAGGATGTTACAAGTCCTCCTTCTCCTTAAAAGGGAATATCGTCTCAAAGAACTCTGCTTCAGCAGATTCCATGATTGTATTATTGCTTATGCCATCTACATTGGATTTTTAAACTAAGAACCTATATGCAACACTATTTTGGGTTGGACCAATATATACACAATCAATCGTTTTAGGTCCAAGTTTTGTCCTTTTGGGCAAAGGTACTTGAACCTTAGCAAGGCAACCACACACTTTCATCCTTTTGTAGGATGGTATCCTACCTCTCCACAACTCATATGGAGTTTTATCACTTTTCTTGTGGGGGATCCTATTTAGGATCATATTTGCAGTAAGACACGCATCGCCCCATAAATGATGAGGAGCTCCGGACGTTATCAACATTGAATTCATCATATTCTTCAATGTTCTATTCTTCCGTTCGACCACTCCGTTTTGTTGGGGAGTGTATGGAGTGGTAGTTTGATGTATAATGCCATGAGTTGCACAAAATTCAGCAAATTCGTGAGATTCATACTCTCCTCCACGATCCGACCTTAGAATTTTGATTTTCTTGTCGAGCTGATTCTCGACTTCGGCCTTATAAGTTTTAAACATATTTAAGGCCTCATCCTTTGTAGGGATTAGATATACATGGCAATATTTACTGCAATCATCAATGAAGGTAATATAATAATTCTTACCTCCTCGTGAGGGTGTTGCCTTGAAATCACATAAATCAGTATGGATTAACCCAAGAATTTCATTTGATTTCTCTACCGATCTATGTGGGTGGTTTGTGTATTTAGTTTCTACACAAACCTCACACTTAGATATTTTGTCATTAGAACACTTAGAATCATGTCAAGTTTGATCATTCTTTGTAATGACCTAAAATTTACATGTCCTAATCTAGCATGCCAAAGGAAAGAAGGATCCACAATATATACAGAAGTAGTGCTTGTGCCTGCCTTATTATCATTATTTACATTGGCGGCACCAATGGTATTTACAATGCTATGTACAGAAAGTTTGAAGAGTCCCTCATCGAGGTAACCCTTCCCAACATACGCACCACCTTTGGTGATGACAAATTTGTCTGACTCAAATACAACTTTGAACCCTTTCTTAATGAGAATAGGGCCAAAAATTAAATTCTTAGTTAGAGACGGTACATACAATACATCAAATAGCACAAGATCCTTTTCGGAAATCAACCTCAACGTGACCTTCCCCTTTCCTTCAACCATCGCGGTAGATGCATTACCCATGAACATCGGTTCCTCTTCCTTCACCTTTTGATAAGAATCAAACAAGCTTCTTGAATTGCATAAGTGACGGGTTGCCCCGGTGTCGAACCACCAATCTTCAACATTGGTCACCATGCGTGCTTCAACAACTCCAAGGAATTGGTTTGGGGAGTGAGTGAGGTTAGCATGATTATTTGCCCCACCGGCTCCTCCACCACCATTTCCGCCAGCACCACCATGATCGCGTCTGTGTCGACAGTCCTTGGCTCTATGACTCGGTTTCCCACAAACTCAACAATGCATGACTCTTTTGAAAGATTTCTTTTGAGGGGCCATCGGACCTTTCCCGGAAGGAAAAGGCATCTTAGTCATCGTGGTTTTCCCTTTAAATTTAGGGAATTTCGGCCTCGAAGTGCTTTTTTCAACCATGTTGGCGTTTGGTTCCAAGGGGATGGCATCGGCTTTCTCATTCAGTCGATTGTCTTCTTCCACTCGCAACTTGAGGACCAGGTGTTCAAATGTTATGTCCTCCGACAAATGCTTCAAGTAGAGCTTGAAGTTTTTCCATGAGTGAGGAAGTTTGTCAATTATCGAACCGACCAAGAAATTGCTATTTATTCCCATGCCTTCCACCTCTGGCTCGTGGGTAAGAATCTGCAATTCTTCTACTTGTTTCATCACCGGTTTCGAATCAACCATCCGATAGTTCAAGAATTTCCCTACAACGAATCTCTTTGAACACGCAACTTCAGTTTTGTACTTTGTGTCCAAAGATTCCCATATCTCCCTTTCCGTTCCAAAGGTAGAATAAATGTCATATAGGGAATCATCGAGGGCATTCAGAATATAATTTCTGCAATTATATTCGTTTGATCTCCATGCCTCGATAGTTCTTTGACGTGCAGCCACTTGAACTTGAGTATGTGGCGTTCCATCTTGGTTTACCGGTGGATTCGGTGATGGTTCATCCTCGGTGAGGACGTTGGAAACTCGAAGTGTTGTTAGATAAAACAACATCTTTTGTTGCCAACGACGAAAATCCGATCCTTTAAATTTCTCGGGTTTCTCCATGTGATTCTTTAACACGTTTGATTGATCCATCTCACCTAACACAAATTTTTTTTGTCTTAGATTGTTAGGTATGATCAACCCCACACCAAATAGGTGTACAAATATTTATTCAATAAATACAATAAAAGAAGATTCTTGTTACAAATTTATGTAGAATACATAAAACAATAATATAAATCACGAAATTCTTACTCGTATTCGAAGATTCGTCGTTCCAAGAAATCGATTGAGACCCACGAAGAACGCAGTGTCCTAAGACAAAAATTCGCCCAATGTATAGGCGTTGTCTAGAGGATACAACAATCGTATTCAAGTTTATAACTTGAATCTGTCGAATTATCTCATGTATGATGATGAATTTTGCAGAGAGAAACCCAGGAAAAGATAAAAATTTTGTGGGAAAAATGTGAGAAAATATGTGCAGGTTTTATAGGTTTCTCCACCAACCGAAATTAACTGTCAGGGAGTCCCGCGACTTGTGTCGCGGGTGAACTCGAGCGAAAACTCGCGAAAGTCTCTATCCGTGGAAACTCCAGTGAACTTCGCGACTAGCACCGCGGGTATGGTCGCGCCGTAACCCACGCCACCCTCTATCAACCTGCAACACAATCTCAACCCCAAGGGACCCAAGGCCCAAGGCCCATCTTTGCCATTTAATATATATATTAATGTCAAGGAAAGCCCTTCTATCACACCACAATCCAAGCCAAAAATTCAAGTAATTCATTTAATGCTTATTGGTTTGGATATATTAAGTGGTGTAATCTTTCTCTTGGCTCCTATGTGGGACTAAGTTTCTCAAGTCTACACTAAGTTCCAACAGTAGCATCAAGGGATTTACAGCACCATTAGGTACACACCCACAGGAACATCACCGTAGGGAAAGGGACAACATGAAACAGACGTGTTAGAGTTTTTACCTTCAAGTATACCATGTTATCATTGTGTATCTTCAAATATATGAACTAATTTGATTTTGATTTTACATATGGGTGCATATAACAACCTCATATCTATAAATCAACTTTAACTTGAAATTCCAAACACCGCATTGTTTAATTAATCCCAAAAACAATTCTATAATTTATTAGTATAGTTTTAAAATAAGCTAAAAAAATTGACAAGTTGGATTTTTTTTTTGAAAGTTTATAATCTACAAATTGTAACACTTAAGTTTAATTGATCATAGAATTATGCATATACAAATTTTTTTTCCTAAAATTCCATGTTCTATTCTTATCTACCAATCACATTAATACATGTAATCATATAGATAATATGAACATGAATTAAATACATTTAAAATTAATAATTAAAACTTTGACGTGTTTTAAATGCAATATCAAACTAATAGTAAAAGGTGTAGCACTATATGTATTTGATAATCTAAATAACCTAACTATTTATTAAAAATATTGTTATTCATACCAACTTTTGGTTATAAGAAAAAGTAACCAAGTAAACTATCAAAATCACATTTTCCGCTCATGTACTCTTTGTAATGTAAACAAAATTGAAATTATTCATTGAAAATTTGAATTTAGAACAAAGATCATGTTTTATGTGTTTAGTAGGTTCATTTCAATATTCAACGCTTCTTATGTGTAAACAATGAATTATTAAAATTAAGTTATACAATTTATAATTCCCGAGTATAAAGTTTCATGAGCAAGAGTTTTGTTTTCATTTTTTAAAAATGTAACCCAAGTAAATCAAAATTGTTCTTTTTTTTTAATGATAGGCACACCGTCAGGCCGATGCACGGGTAAATGGTAATAGTGCGAGAAACCAAGCCACGACGTGTAGGCAAACCAAAACATGGTGCGAGAACAGGTACGGCATGAGGAATGGGCATTGCGTGCGACAAAATCATATTATTCATCGTAGCGTGTGTGATTAAAAATATTCAAAATCTTAAAATTTGATAGTAACAATAAAATTGTACGGTTCGGAAATCTGGCAACAGGTACAGGTGCGGGGCCTGTTCATACTCGTCGTCTAGGCCTGTCTGAGCTCGTTGTACGTCAGCATCTACTGTTTGTGAATTGAGTTTATATATTGCGAGAGGTTGATGTTCCTGTGGCGTGTTTGCTACTCGCAAACAGGCTCGGGGGCAGCTGTATTTTGCCGTTGTTTTTGGGTTGTGTTTCCTTATGTAGTTCATTGTTGTGTTTAGTTCTTGGTGGACTGATTCACGATGTATTTGGTTGTGTGTGTGTGTTTTTTTTTTGTAATAAAAGCTATTTCTGTCGTTAAAAAAACATAAAATAAAATAAAATTGTATACGTTTACTTTTTACGTAATTTTTTAATTTAATAAATGTTTTTGAAAAAAAAATAACAAACGAAAAGACTGAGGTGTTGTTTGTTTTTTAATAGGTCTAAAGTCTGAAGTATTATTTTAGTTATGATTGATAAGAGATGATGTGTAAAAAGATCTGAACGATTCAGACTTAAGAGTCATTAACAAGTCTCCAACTGTCCATTGAATATGTGTTTTTTAAAAACTATTGTACATCAAAAATCAAATCCAGCTAATTAGATAATCAAATAAAAATTAAAATAATACTTAAAAATAATTAGATAAATCTATTTTTATTTTAAACATTGGTTTTATGGCAAAATTCTTGCTTGCCGTCCCAAAATAATAATACTAATAATAATCAGGTTTATGGTGTATTTAAACAATTTATAATTTGGATATTTTGAGATTAAACGTGGAAATATGGGAAATATGAATTGACGAAAGTGCCCGTAGCACTGAACCCCAGTAGTAGGCAGGCCATGCGTAGGCGGTTGCAGAAGGGTGTTCAGCTTTGTTTCCCCTTTTTTATAAATAAAATAAAATAAAATAAAAATAAATGGAGGGGAGCTTTCAATTTCACTTGCTGGTTGACAATTGTTTCATTGTTTGTTTTCAAATTTCACGTGTGTTTTGTGTCTTGTCTATTTTCATGCTCACATAAACAGTTCACATTTTGTCTCCATTTTTTTATATACTACTATTATTAGAATATTTTTAAAATCTTTTAAAAATATTTTTAAATTATTATAACCTTAATTATACTATTAAAGTACTGTACACCATTAATAAAATATAGAATTTTATGTTTAATTTTAAAATTTCTTATTAATAGAATATACATAAAAAAAAAAAAAAAAAAAAGGTGAATTCTATTCGTATCCTTTTTTTCAAATTTAAATAACATGCCAAAAATGATTACTATAAGGACATCTCTAACACATTCTCTATAACTTTTATAAAATAATGAATTAAAAGTTAAAATCTTATAAAAAATACATTTAACTATAAAATGTCTCTATTTTAGATATTTCAATATTAATTATATTTATTATAATATTCTATAATTTTATTATCTCAATACACTTTTTAAAAAACTTTATATGAAATAATAATAATCTAATCTCATTAGTGGAATAAAAATTCATTTCTCCCTCTTCTAAAATCAAGTTTATAAAATTTATAAACTTGTAGTTTTCTTTAAATGTATCTATTTTAGAAAAAAACAATATAGAGAATCTGCTAGAATAAAATAGAACATAAAAACTCTATTTTCTCTATTTTAAAAAATCTATTGTATTGGAAGATAATTTAAAGAATAAATGTGTTTTTTAGGGTGTTGTTATCCCTACCCTTTCCTCACTCACAAAACCCCCATACCCCCCCCCCCCCTTCTATCTCACTCTTATTTTTTTGTAAACATTATGAAAACATTGTTATTATTCAGTTTTATTTTTTCGAAAACATCAATAATAAATGGAGTAAAAAGGTTAAGCTTTATAACAAACCCCAAAAATTGAATTGGGCACTTCGATTCATATTGGTAACCGAATTAAAACAAATGATGGGCTCATTGTTAAATTAATGGGCGTTGTAGCTTTTGGCAAACCCAACTTCAAAGAATTGCTTGCTCTTGGGGTTGCTTCTTTTAGTATTGGGCTAGATTTTGCTTATTTTAATAAAACAGAACCCGATATATTCAACGAGTGATCCGGCCCAAATCTTTAGTTGGGAATATTAGTGGGGGCCAAATGGGCCCGGCCGGGGACCGATCCGGCGCTTGATCGATCCAGCCCGGGACCGACCTTAACCGGTTAAGGGTCTGTGTCAGGATCGAATTCTCAACAAGAATTATGAACACTCAGAAACAATATTAAAGAAGTTGCGGAAAAACACTTTAATATTCAATAAACAGAAAAACAGTATGA
Source organism: Arctium lappa (assembly GCA_023525745.1). Lineage (NCBI taxonomy): Eukaryota > Viridiplantae > Streptophyta > Magnoliopsida > Asterales > Asteraceae > Arctium > Arctium lappa. The sequence continues at coordinate 149,878,752 of CM042048.1, forward strand.
ATCACAACTTGCAAACTTTACTTAATGATTCAAGTTACAAGCTTTTCACTCACAACCTCAATTTTGAAAAACAGGCTCTTTCAAGACGAATTCTACTTCTCTAGAATTAGGAACGATGCCTTGAGGTTGATTCTCTCTCTAGAACAAAAACTCAGAATTATTCAATTGTATCTTTCAATTCAATTCAATTCTATACATCATTGAATAATAAAAGATAATTACTAAACATAAAAAGATCTTCAAAATAATCTTCATAATTATCTTCAAGCCTTCCATGTTTATCTCCAGACGCAATCTCTTCAACATTATCTTCAGATTATCTCAGAAGCAGCATTAATCACCTTGGAAGCATTAACTGAGTCTTGGCAGTATTAACTACTAAGCAGCACTAATCACTAGCAGTACTAACTAGCTAAGCAGTACTAACTTTGACTAGCAGTATTAATTCTACTAGAAGTAGTAATACCTAGCAGTATTAACTTTGAGATCCTCTGGCAGTACTAACTCTGAACTAGCAGCATTAATGACTTGGTCACATCTTCAGTTCCCAACAGCCTGGAATTAATAACCAGTTACTCTTGTGAAGTGATTCGGCGGCTCGGATTGATCCGGCCCGTGACAGGTTAAGGGCCCGGCCTAGCCCGATCCGGGTTTTTTCAGAAAATGTTACCGTTTTATAGCCGTTATGTGACCGTTTTTATAATGTTACTTTTTTTTTGGTCTCCTAACCCCCCCCCCCGCCCCGACAAAAAAAAAAACACTATAAATAAGTAGTGTAGTGTATGGGGTTAGATACGAAATTACAAAATGCAAAAAACGCAAATAATTCTCGCTATATTTTGTGATTTTGATTCGTATTTATTTCTCGCAAGTTTTAATCTCTCTAGTCTCAATTCTCATCTATTTCAATCTTTCTAGTCCAAAATGTCCAGTGAACAACATGATGCATCTAACGAACAAATTGCCCAAGTTATTGCCGAGCATGGACGAAAAGACGAGGTTTGGAACCATTACAACATGGTGATCCTCACCAATGGGAAAAAATGCGCAATGCAAACGTTGTGGAGCTCTCCTTACGGCGGAAGAAAATTCCACGTTAAGGCGGCACACCGATATTTCGTGCCCGTCGTTGAAAGTATAAATAAAACATATTTTTAAAGTGTATTTGAGTTATCCAAATTTGTTTTGTAAAGTTTATTAATTGATGTAATTAATTATTTTAAAAGGTTTATTTAAAAAAAAAAACTTAACCGGTTTTGGGCTCGGCCCGTAACCGAACCGGGACCGGTTACCCTTAACCGGTTACAAAATACCTTACCCGGTTACGGAGATTTCTCTCCAAACCGTGACCAGCCCGGGACTGGTTGGGCCTTAACCTGTTACGTGGGTTACTGTTTGAGCTCGATAACTGATTGGGCCGGCTCGGCCCGACCCGTAACCGACTTTTGGCCACCTCTAGTTGGGATGCAGATTACTTAAAGCATTTTTCACAAATTTATTTAAAATAGATAAAATGAAATAGTTTTTTGTTCCTACAAATTTTCAAAATGGAAAAAGTAGGGAAAAGTGAGAGTATGTAAAATTGTTTAAAATATGGAGAACTTTCTAAAAATGATTACCATTAGAGAAAAATATATTTTTTATCATATTTTTATTAATTAGAAACCTTAAAATTAAGTGTTTAGAAGAGAAAAAATAATAATATTTTATTAAATGTATGAAATCTTTTAATAATATAATCAATGTTGTAAACTTGTAATTTACATAATAGAAAAAGTTTAGAGTTTATGTAATTTTTTATGGAGATTTTACATTTTAAATAAATTTGAAAAACCTGTTGAAAATGCTAAAAGAAGTTAGGACCCTTAGGTGGCGTTTGGTTTGCGGGATTGGAATGAGTTTGGAGGAATTTGGATTTCAAATTCATTCCAATCCTGCGTTTGATTTGCAGGAATGGATTTCGTTGACCGGATTTGAAATCCGTTGACCATTAAAAAATCCCTTACCTGATGGATTTCAAATTCCTTTGCAATGAGTCTGGATTTGAAATCCAAATCCTGATGGATTCTAAAATCTAAAGCCTGATGGATTTCAAATTCTTATCCAAACACATGAAAGGATTTCGAATCCCCCCAAATCCAAATCCAAATCCCCCCAAATCCAAATCCCTCATTGAAATCCAATCCATTCCATTCCAATCCCGCAAACCAAACGCGGTGCGTTTGGTTTGCGGGATTGGAATGGATTTGGAGGGATTTGGATTTCAAATCCCTTCTAATCCTATGTTTGGTTTGCAAGAATGAACTCTGTTAACCGGATTTGAAATCCTTTGACCCTCTTAAAATACTTTAAATGAAGGATTTGGAATTCCTTTGCAATAGGCCGGGATTTCAAATCCTCCCAAATCCAAATCCTTGCTTGAAATTCAATTCATTCCATTCCAATCCCGCAAACCAAACGCGCCCTTAGAATATCTCTAATGGACTCTTCGTATTGGCTCTTTAAACTATACCTTAACATTTTCATGTTTTTTTTACTCTTTTAAGTTTGGGTTCTTCACTCGAAATTTTCATTTGAACTTTTGTTCTTAAGTTTTAAACTGATCAAAAATAAATTATCCTTCAAATATACTTGCATGAAATATAAAATCTATCATAAAAAATAGTTCTGGTTTGATAACTTATCATTTATGTAAGTCACTTAAACATAAACAATGGAATCTACCTTCATCATCTTATTTGTTTACCCACTCTATTCATTATATGCATATAAATTACTTTTATCTAAAACTTCGGTTTCATTGAACAAAAAGCTCGAAACCCGACCCCAACCTCGGTCAAGTAAGCCCAAAGCTCAGGTCAAAACCTAAAAACATCATCGGCCCAGGTTGTTTCTTTCAAAAATCCAAGAAAACCAAGGCCTAAAGAAAGTCGAGAATTTTTTTGTTCGATAAAAAAACGAACTTGGAAGGCTTCGGCCTAGGCCTGGACTCTAAAAGCTTAGGGTGTTGGAAATTTGAGTGTGAGGTTGAAATGTTTCCATCCCACATTGGTAAAAATACAAAAGAAGCTTAACTTTATAAGTCTAGACTCTCAAGTGAGTCTTGAGTAAAATAATGGGCTTATGGTGGGAGTCTCAATGAAGTGCAACACATGTGCGCGCGTCGCGGGCGCGGTTCTCGCGAAATGACGCGCACTTCGCACCGGAGCCTCGCCCCGAGCTTCTTTTTATGGATCGAGATGTAGAGCTAATTAAGTGAAGTTAATAAATTGAGCAGATAATTAATTTTTCAGATAAACTTTCAGTTTTGTTAATTTGAGCAGATAATTACGTTTTTCCAGCTCATAAAAAACGTGATTAATATCTGTAATTTCAGTTGGAGACTTAGGTGGCGTTTGGTTCGTGGAATGGAATTCGATGGAATTGGAATTCATCAAGGAATTTGACTTTGAATGAATTGGAATTGGAATTTGATGGAATTTGACCACGCATTTTGGTCGCGTTTGGTTGGATGGAATTGGAATTGGAATTGGAATCTGTTGGAAAGAAAATGAATTCCATAGGATACCCCGTGGAATTGTGAAATCCGTGTTTGAAGGAATTTGATGGAATCCGCAGGATTCCTTAGTTTTAATTATGTGAACCAAACAAGACTTTGGAATTTGGTCAATGGATTTGGACATTCCAATTCCATTGAATTCCATCCAATTCCGCGAACCAAACACCCCCTTAGTCTCCAACTCTACCCATCTTCGTTGATTTTGAGGAGAGAAATGTGGGGAGAGATCAGGTTAAGATCTGATTTTCTTAGCTATAAATTAAACCTTCTCCTCCACTTTGAAAACTACCCCAGAAAACAATCTGCTCTCTCTCTCTCTCTCTCTCTCACACGATCTGCTCTCTATCTCTCTCACAATCTGCTCACTCCAGAAGTCTGCTATCTCAAGAGACTTCTGTGTTCACAGTTTTTCTACCAATTTTCTGTCGAAGATTTGCATTAAATAGTTAAACACTATAGTTGTTAGTGTTTAATTGATACTGCATCAAATCCTGGGCTAAACGACAGCAGACTCACAGCTTCATAGAGTGTCGTCAAAACCTTTAAGGACATATTTATATATGTAACACCCGAAAATCTAAGGTGAGTATTTCCTTCGTTCCTTGACTTTTGGTTAACTTGAGAATCCTTTTGTGTGCCTAATATGAGATATACCAATCTGTTAATAGCATGTTCATCTGCAGATTTAGTTCCACTTCATGAATCTTAGAAAAGTCAAGTTTTGGTGCTGTAAGGGTATGGCGCGATAGTGCCACGCGATAGTGCCCTGGGCACAATCGCTGGTCACTATCGCTGAAGTGGTACCGTAGGTTCGGTGGTGGTCGCGATTGTGCCACCGCGATAGTGCCCTTGGCACAATCGCCAGGCACTATCGCCTGGGTTGTACCGAGAGTCGTGGAGTGGCGCGATAGTGACCCCGCGATAGTGCCATTGGCACAATCGCCAGGCACTATCACCGGCGGGGTCTGAGAGTATAAAAATCCCACTCTGACCATTTTGACTTCACTTCTCATCTTAAATCGTTTTGGGGCCGACTTGGAGCCGGTTTAGGCGATTTTCTTCTACTTCTAAACCTACCAAACATTTATTGAAACCTTAGATTAGTTGGGGACATTTGTTGGTGGTTGAGGAAGCTTCAAGAGTCATCAAGTGAAGTATTTAAGGCACATTCAAGTTCTCATCCTCTCTTCCAAGTTTCTAGGGTTTTGTGTGAAACCCTAGATAGTGAGTTTCTTACCTTATTTTCAAATGAGATACATACTTTATATGCTTTCATGTCTAATGTGTCATTGTTATGATAAGATCTGATCACCTGATAAGTTGGACCTAACTATTAATTTTGGTGTTATTGGTATTTAGACTTGGATATGACTATGGACATGGATGAGGTTATCACTCTTGATGTTTTGAGCATGTTTATATATATATGTCTTGGTGAGCCATGGATTATATTGGGTATTTACATACCGTAGAGTTTTGTACCTAAGTATGTTTGGAATGGTTGTGGTCTTGTACATGTATCTTATGGGTATGAAGTGATGTATAGAGACGGACATTGTAAGTACACAGAACGAACCAGGAGTAAGTGCTAGGAGGATGTAGTCTTAGGTGCCACCATGATGGTATGCGCCTAGACCTCCGCCATTTGGAGTAATGCCTGGGAGGTAGTCTTCAAGTGTGCCGGGCCTTCGGGGTGTTGCTCAAGCGAGTGAACATCAAGGTACATTGACTCGAGGTAAAACTCACTGGTGTGATGGGTCTCCCCCATGATTGACCCCGTATGGACTTTGGTGTTGGAAGTGTCTTAATTGTTCATAACATGCTTTATATAATTATGTTATGTTTTATGTAACTCACTAGACCCGTTTGGTCTAACACTTGATTGTTGGTATGCATCTCAGGTTCTAGCGGCGCGAGCGCCAAGGAGGCCTAGACGTCTTTAGTGGTGAGCTTGGGAGCATTTTTGGGATGCCAATATTGAAGACTATACCTTTGAACGTAGTTGACAACCTTTTGTAATCTTATGTCTAGTGAGGCCTAGATTAGAGTGTTGTCATATATTATTGCTTCTTATTACAAACTTGTAATCAACTGGCATTTATGATCTTTTGGTATATGAGCTCATTGTCTTGGCAATTTACTTACCACATTTCCATGTTAGCGGAAATTTTTGTTAATCCCAATTTTTGGGGTGTTACAAGTTGGTATCAGAGCTCTAGTTTAAGTGAACTAGGTGTTGACCTTAGCATACCTAAACTTAGACTGGCAAAGCTTATAAAATCACTGTCCACTTGGGTAGAGCAATATTAGGAGGGGAGAGTACTGGAAATTCAGAATTACATTGATTGAGAATTATGATGATGATAACGAGGATTCTTGTGTAAAATATGTTCACAATCTCACTTGGCAGTGTTGTTCTGAATCTATGATTACGTGAGCATGTTTGAAGTTATTATTATGATGATTAATCCTTGTAGTAGTACGTATTTAATCGGTTATCTTTTAAAGAATTAACCGGTACCGCTCTGGTCAGGTGTGACAGTTCGTTATGGTGAACACGAGAAGTCGGGTCGGGGCGACCGACGAAGCTAATGAAGCAAGTGTAACCGCTCCAGGGATTACCCGACCAGTGAACGCGCCGATAGACCAAGTCATTCCACCGATACCCCCAATGCTAGAGGGTATCATAGACGCAGACCCCCAAGTGAACTTGGAAACCGAGGACCCAGTGATTCAAGAAGCGGACCCCCAGTCGGTCCTACTAGCCAGCATAATGCAAATGATGAACTCCGCAATGGACAAGCGGGACGAGAAACTCCTGAAGGTTTTAGAAGACCGAGATGCAAGTAACCGTAGGCACGAGACGGTGGAGGACAATGCGGTTTTGGGATCGGGTGGTGCGGATAATGCCGCGGGTACCGAAGAGCATGCAGTCAGGGCTGATAGAGGAAAGGAAACGGGCTGTTCTTTTAAGACTTTTCTGTGTAGTCGAGCTCCAGAATTCTCGGGAACAACTGATCCGTTGGCTTGCATCAAATGGATCCAAGATGTAGAGATGGCTTTCGAGTCAAGTGAGTGCGCAGACGCTCAGCGAGTCAAATTTGCCTCTCAACTGCTTAGAGGGGATGCTCTGAGCTGGTGGAACATCACCCGACGGGCGCTCACACCGGAGATCTTGGCCAAGCTTCCTTGGCCGGCATTCAAGAAGAAGATCGTGGAGAAATACTGCAACGAGAGAGCCCTCGACAAAATAGAGGAAGAGTTCAAGAATCTGAAGAAGAGGAATCTGTCGGTCGCGGATTATGCTAAACAATTCTTGGACAAGCTCAGCATCGTCGAACACTTGGCAACAGATGAGAAGTCCAAAATAAAAGCCTTTGTGAGGGGACTACCGGCAGATATGAAGACGGGCGTGCGGAACGCTCATAAGGCTACGTTACAAGAAGTGATAGAGGAGTCTCAACTGGTGGAAGATGACCTAATTCAAGAGAAAGAGGAGCAGAAAGTTCAAGGCGAGAAGCGTAAATGGGAGGGGCCAACCGGGCCCGCGCGACCTTCCAAACCCTTTAACGGAGGGAGGAACACTGACCAGCGACGAGAGGCGAGGTGGTGCCCCAAGTGTAGAAGTAAGCACTACGGGCCATGTAATCCGAGGCCGTTTTCGGGAGCCTCGGGATGCTTTAAGTGTGGACAAAAGGACCACATGAGTCGGGATTGCCCCTCGCGGGGAGTTTGTTATGAGTGTCGGGAGCCGGGGCACATCAAACGCGATTGCCCTAAGCTAGCAAGGGGTAACCAAGGGGCATCAAGCGGGATTCCGTTAAGGAAAGAAGTTCCTCCGAAGGCGCCAAGTCGGGCCTTTCAAATGTCGGCTAGCGAGGCAAGAGAAGCGGCGGACGTAGTGTCGGGTACGTTTCTAGTGAACTCTCTACCTACCCGTGTTTTATTCGATTCTGGTGCGAACCGATCTTTTGTGTCTACCTCTTTTTGCAAGAACCTCCCTACTCCTTGTAGTTTGTTGAATGATGCTCTAGTGGTAGAAGTAGCAAATGGGGACCATTTGGTTGTTTGGAGTTGTTATGTAGGGTGTACCCTAGAGTTAGGTGGGGAGCTCTTTGCTATAGATTTGTTATCGACCGATATTGGAGGATTTGATGTAATAGTGGGAATGGATTGGTTAGCTAAGCACGATGCCGACATATTTTGTTCTAAAAAGTTGATTCGGGTACCCTTGCCTAAAGGGGGTGAAGTGTTGGTGTACGGAGAAAAGAGCCGAAGAACCAATACAATTATATCGTCACTCAAAGCACGTAAGAAACTAGCCAAAGGATGTGAGTCATACTTAGCCTACGTGGTCGACGCGAAACTGGAAAAGAAGATGTTGGAAGAAGTGGAAGTGGTGTGCGACTACCCGGATGTTTTCCCGGACGACCTACCCGGACTTCCACCGGAACGGCAAGTAGAGTTCCACATCGACCTTACCCCGGGGGCTGCCCCAATCGCTCGTGCTCCTTACCGCTTAGCCCCGACAGAAATGCGAGAAATGATGACGCAACTCCAAGAGTTATTGGAGAAAGGATTCATACGACCGAGCTCGTCGCCTTGGGGAGCGCCGGTGTTGTTCGTGAAGAAGAAGGATGGGTCTATGCGTATGTGTATAGACTATCGTGAACTCAACAAAGTCACCATAAAGAATAAATATCCGCTACCCCGGATCGACGATCTCTTCGATCAACTTCAAGGTGCGGGGTGTTTCTCCAAGATAGACTTGCGATCCGGTTACCATCAAGTGCGCGTGAAAGAGAGCGATATACCGAAGACGGCGTTTCGGACAAGGTACGGTCACTACGAGTTTTTAGTCATGCCATTCGGGTTGACTAATGCTCCGGCCGTGTTCATGGACCTAATGAATCGAGTATGCCGACCCTTCCTAGATAAGTCGGTCATAGTCTTTATCGACGACATCTTGATCTACTCGCGAGATGAGGAAAAGCATCGACAACATTTGCGGGAAGTTTTAGAGATCCTTAGACGAGAAAAGTTATTCGCCAAATTCTCAAAGTGCGAATTCTGGTTACAAGAAGTGCAATTCTTGGGCCACGTGGTGTCAAAGGATGGAGTAAAGGTGGACCCGGCTAAGATCGAGGCAATGATGAATTGGAAACCACCGACGAGTCCAACGGAGATAAGGAGCTTCTTGGGTCTAGCCGGTTACTACCGGCGGTTCATCCAAGATTTTTCAAGGATTGCGTCTCCACTCACGTCTCTAACAAGGAAGAATGTGGAGTTCTCATGGACCGAGGCACAAGAGCAAGCGTTCCGAACCCTCCAGAAGAGATTATGCGAAGCACCGGTTATATCCTTGCCCGAAGGATCCGAAGATTTTGTGGTTTATAGCGACGCCTCCAAGCTTGGGCTCGGATGTGTTTTGATGCAAAGGGGAAAAGTGATCGCTTATGCATCGCGACAACTCAAGGATTCCGAGAAGAATTACCCCACGCATGACCTAGAGTTAGCGGCGGTGGTTTTTGCCTTAAAGTTATGGCGGCACTACCTTTATGGGACGAAGTGTACATTGTTCACCGACCATAAAAGTTTGAAGTACATCTTTGACCAAAAGGAGCTCAACATGCGGCAAAGGAGATGGTTGGAACTTTTGAAGGACTACGATTGTGAATTGCTTTACCACCCCGGTAAAGCCAATGTGGTAGCGGATGCCTTGAGCCGAAAGAGCTACGGAGGGGAAAGTAAAGTGACGTTTGCTAAAATTGAGGTAATATCAAGTCTTATGGAAGACATCAAGAAGAGTCAAGCCGAAGCACTTTACGAGGAAAATCTCAAGGACGAAATCATGGTGAAACACAAGGATTTATTATCGGAGGATAGCCGCGGTCTCAAGTTATTCCAAGGGAGGATTTGGGTGCCGAAAATCGGGGGAAACCGCGAGTTGCTCTTGACGGAAGCACACAAGTCAAAGTACTCCATACATCCTGGTAGCACCAAGATGTATAGAGATTTGAGACTTCATTATTGGTGGCCGGTAATGAAGCTCGACGTGGCGAATTATGTGGAAAGGTGCGTCACATGCCTTCAAGTTAAAGCGGAGCATCAAAGACCTTACGGGAGTTTGCAACCGTTAACCATTCCGGAGTGGAAGTGGGAGCACATCACGACGGATTTCGTCACGAAATTGCCGAAGACCCTAAGAGGACATGATACCATTTGGGTGGTAGTGGATAGACTTACCAAGAGTGCTCATTTCTTGGCAATGAGGGAAACGCTACCAATGGACAGACTCGCAAAGCTATACATTGACGAAGTGGTGTCTCGACACGGCGTTCCGTTATCTATAGTCTCGGATAGAGATAGTAGGTTTACTTCCAAGTTTTGGGAAGGATTTCAAAGGGAGTTGGGCACGAAGGTTAAGTTGAGCACGGCGTATCACCCTCAAACGGACGGGCAAAGTGAGAGGACAATCCAAACGCTCGAGGACATGCTTCGATCGTGTGTCATAGATTTTGGGGGAACTTGGGACTCACACCTACCGTTAGTAGAGTTCGCTTACAATAACAGTTACCATTCGAGTATCGGAATGGCTCCGTTCGAGGCGCTTTACGGACGAAAATGTAGGACCCCGGTATGTTGGCTCGAGGCGGGAGAAAAACAATTTGCGGGACTGGAGATTGTGCAAGCAACGTCGGATAAAGTAAAAGGTATTCGAGAGCGATTAAAGGCGGCTCAAGACCGACAAAAGAGTTACGTGGAAAAAAAGCGAAGACCGGTGGACTTCCAAGTTGGAGACCGGGTTATGTTGAAGGTATCACCGTGGAAGGGGATCATCCGTTTCGGGAAGCGCGCGAAGCTTAGCCTCCGTTTCCTTGGACCCTTCACGATTTTAGAGAAGATCGGACTCCAAGCTTATCGGTTGGATCTACCGCCGGAGATGGATGGAATCCATCCCACCTTCCATGTTTGCTATCTCCGCAAGTGTTTGGCCGAAGAGGAAAGTGTTATTCCGTTGACGGAAATCCGGGTGGACAACGGAAACCGATGTGTAGAAGAGCCGGAAGCTATTCTAGAGTCAAAGACGAAACAACTGCGGCGTAAAGAAGTAACGATGGTGAAGGTTCAATGGAAACACCATCGGGGCACTAACGTGACCTGGGAATCGGAGGAGGACATGAAGAAAAGATATCCGCATCTATTTTCGTAGATAAGATTTCGGGGGCGAAATCCCCATTAGGTGGGGAGGATTGTAACACCCGAAAATCTAAGGTGAGTATTTCCTTCGTTCCTTGACTTTTGGTTAACTTGAGAATCCCTTTGTGTGCCTAATATGAGATATACCAATCTGTTAATAGCATGTTCATCTGCAGATTTAGTTCCACTTCATGAATCTTAGAAAAGTCAAGTTTTGGTGCTGTAAGGGTATGGCGCGATAGTGCCCTGGGCACAATCGCTGGTCACTATCGCTGGAGTGGTACCGTAGGTTCGGTGGTGGTCGCGATTGTGCCACCGCGATAGTGCCCTTGGCACAATCGTCAGGCACTATCGCCTGGGTTGTACCGAGAGTCGTGGAGTGGCGCGATAGTGACCCCGCGATAGTGCCATTGGCACAATCGCCAGGCACTATCGCCGGCGGGGTCTGAGAGTATAAAAATCCCACTCTGACCATTTTGACTTCACTTCTCATCTTAAATCGTTTTGGGGCCGACTTGGAGCTGGTTTAGGCGATTTTCTTCTACTTCTAAACCTACCAAACATTTATTGAAACCTTAGATTAGTTGGGGACATTTGTTGGTGGTTGAGGAAGCTTCAAGAGTCATCAAGTGAAGTATTTAAGGCACATTCAAGTTCTCATCCTCTCTTCCAAGTTTCTAGGGTTTTGTGTGAAACCCTAGATAGTGAGTTTCTTACCTTATTTTCAAACGAGATACATACTTTATATGCTTTCATGTCTAATGTGTCATTGTTATGATAAGATCTGATCACCTGATAAGTTGGACCTAACTATTAATTTTGGTGTTATTGGTATTTAGACTTGGATATGACTATGGACATGGATGAGGTTATTACTCTTGATGTTTTGAGCATGTTTTTATATATATATATATATGTGTCTTGGTGAGCCATGGATTATATTGGGTATTTACATACCGTAGAGTTTTGTACCTAAGTATGTTTGGAATGGTTGTGGTCTTGTACATGTATCTTATGGGTATGAAGTGATGTATAGAGACGGACATTGTAAGTACACAGAACGAACCAGGAGTAAGTGCTAGGAGGATGTAGTCTTAGGTGCCACCATGATGGTATGCGCCTAGACCTCCTCCATTTGGAGTAATGCCTGGGAGGTAGTCTTCAAGTGTGTCGGGCCTTCGGGGTGTTGCTCAAGCGAGTGAACATCAAGGTACATTGACTCGAGGTAAAACTCACTGGTGTGATGGGTCTCCCCCATGATTGACCCCGTATGGACTTTGGTGTTGGAAGTGTCTTAATTGTTCATAACATGCTTTATATAATTATGTTATGTTTTATGTAACTCACTAGACCCGTTTGGTCTAACACTTGATTGTTGGTATGCATCTCAGGTTCTAGCGGCGCGAGCGCCAAGGAGGCCTAGACGTCTTTAGTGGTGAGCTTGGGAGCATTTTTGGGATGCCAATATTGAAGACTATACCTTTGAACGTAGTTGACAACCTTTTGTAATCTTATGTCTAGTGAGGCCTAGATTAGAGTGTTGTCATCTATTATTGCTTCTTATTACAAACTTGTAATCAACTGGCATTTATGATCTTTTGGTATATGAGCTCATTGTCTTGGCAATTTACTTACCACATTTCCATGTTAGCGGAAATTTTTGTTAATCCCAATTTTTGGGGTGTTACAATATAAACCGTGCAGTTTGGTCTTTCGGTGCTGTCCGTTGAAGATCTACATCCAGGTTGGTTTTTACAATTAATTGTTGTGTAATTTTGTTTCGTTCACTGAGTGGACACTCTGTCTTCTACTCCTTTCTTAATCGTTTCTATCGCGAAGGATAGAATCTGCTTAATTGGTTCTGGATTTATTTTCGCTAATAAATATTTTTTGTTTAACGACCTCAATTAATAAAGTCTCCATCTTTATTAATAAAGTTGATACCTTTATCAATAAAGACTTGATCTTTATTAATACAAGAGTTTTTCTTGAAGTCTTATTTTTTCTATTGATTCAAACTTTAATATTTTTTACAACATTCTTAAAGGTTTTGGTATGGACTTCGGAAACTCTTCCAACGTTCGAATGGTGAATCAAGAGTTTGTAAAACTTGACCGATTCGACGGGTACCACTACACCCGATGGGCCGAAAAGATCAAGTTTTTGCTAATGGTTAGTAAGCTTTATCATGTATTGGACCCAAACCTCCCGCCTATCCCTGACGATCTGATTCCTGAAAAAGGAAAAGAACCGGATAGGGAGAGAATAGCCGAGCTTAACAAGTTAAGGCTAATCCGCAAGGAGGAAAAATATTTGGCCTGCGGATATATTAAAAACACCCTATCCGATAGACTCTATGACTTGTGCGTTATCTATGGGGTTGTTTGGCAATTGTTGAATGGTATGGTTCAGAACGATTCAGTGGTCAGAGTGATTAAAAGACTCTTATGAAGACAAGTTTTCAGAAGATGCTGAAAACTCTGAGAGAAATTTGGTTTCAAATCTTCTTAGTACATCTCATGATAGTTCGAAAACCTCAAACAAGGTTGACGAACCACGTAGAAGTACTAGAGTAAGAAAAGAGAAAAGTCTAGGAGAAGATTTCTTCTACTACCTAGTAGAAGGAACACAAAATAAAGTGACTAGAGAAGTCATTTTATCAATTAACATCGAAGATGATCCTAAGACTTTTAAAGAGGCCATGTCTTTAAGGGACGCTCCACTATGGAAGGAGGCGATAAATGATGAAATGGATTCCATTATAGGGAATGGAACTTGGGAATTGGCGGATTTGCCCAAGGGAGTGAAACCCATAGGTTCCAAGTGGGTATTCAAAAGGAAGTTGCATTCAGACGGATCAATATCAACTTTTAAGGCAAGATTAGTGGCTAAAGGATATAGACAGAAAGAGGGTGTCGATTATTTCGACACCTATGCTTCGGTTGCTAGAATTAGTTCTATTCGAACCCTTATAGAAATATCCGCCATAAAAGGACTGTACATTCATCAAATGGATGTGAAGACAACATTTTTGAATGGCTATCTAAACGAAGAAGTTTATATGGAGCAACCTGAAGGGTTTGTTATACCCGGACAAGAGAACAAGGTATGTAGACTTGTTAAATCTCTTTATGGGTTAAACAAGCACCTAAACAGTGGTATGAAAGATTTGATACAACTATCACCTCTTTCGGGTTCAGACATAACGGGGTTGATCGATGCATTTACTCAAAATGCACAAAAGGATCCACTGTAGTAATCTGTCTTTATGTAGATGATATGTTGATCATCGGGACTAACCTTGAGGGCATCCTTGAAACAAAGGACTATCTTTCTTCTATCTTTAAGATGAAAGATCTAGGAGAAGTAGACACTATTCTTGGAATAAAAGTGAAGAGATCTGGATCACAAATCTCTTTAAGTCAATCACATTACATAGAGAAAATATTGATAAAGTTTCAACACTTGAATATAAAGGAGCTTAACACACCTTTTGATTCATGTGTAAAACTTGATAAAAACTCTGGAAGAGCAGTGGCTCAACTAGAATATGCCACTGCTATAGGTTGTATGATGTATGCAATGCATTGCACTAGACCGGATATTGCTTTTGCTGTGAGTAAACTAAGTCAATATACTAGCAATCCGGGTCCAGAGCACTGGAAGGCAATTAGTAGAGTATTAGGTTACTTGAAAAGGACTAGTAATCTAGAATTGAAATACTCTACACATCCAGGAATATTAGAGGGATATTCTGATGCCAGTTGGATAGATCACTCAGGTGACTCTAAATCCATAAGTGGGTGGATTTATACTCTAGTTGGGGGAGCGGTTTCTTGGGCAGACAAGAAACAAACTTGTATCGCCCATTCAATAATGGAAGCCGAATCCATTTCCTTGGCAACCGCAGGAAAAGAGGCTGAATGGATTAGAGATCTGTTGACAGATATCCATTTGTGGCCTCGACCAACTCCCTCGATTCCCATGTATTGTGACAGTGAGGTCACACTGTCAAAAGTGTACAATGTCGTGTATAATGGGAAGTCTCGACACATAGGTCTACGACATAACTATGTTCGAGAATTGATCGAACATGGCACCATTAGTATAGTGTATGTCAAGTCATGTGGAAACTTGGCAGATCCATTGACTAAGCCTCTGACGAGAGACTTAGTAAGATCAACTACCAGAGACATGGGTCTGAAACCACTCAGAATCGGTTAGTGATGGGAACCCAACTTGAATTTAGTGCTCCTATCTATCAAGTTTAATGGGTAACAACAAGTCACTTGACCGATATAAGGTACTATCAACTGATAGACCCATGTAAGATATATGATAGTACGTCGTTGCCTAGAACTAGGATGAGGAAAATCTCTTAACAAAATTTAGAGGCATCTTAGCAACGAAGATGTTATAGAATTTTGCCTATATGACTGAGAGGTGGTGCCGCCTCAAATGGAGAGTTATGGTTTCTCTTCTAAAAGGTCATGAAATAGGATTTTAGCGCATAGCCATATTCGCGCTCAATGAGAATGCAAAGACAAAAGATTATGTGTGTGAATTAGCTGAAGTAGTTACAAGATTCAAAGTTTAAATCCTAAGGATACTTCTGAATTGATTCCTTCTTGCTTATTCACATTAAACGGGGTTTAATCTTAGTGACACTATTGTAACATCATTTTTCTTGAAAGGCATAAAACTTTCCAACCTGGTGGGGGTTTGTTGGAAATTTGAGTGTGAGGTTGGAATGTTTCCATCCCACATTGGTAGGAATACAAAAGAAGCTTAACTTTATAAGTCTAGACTCTCAAGTGGGTCTTGAGTAAAATGATGGGCTTATGGTGGGGGTCTCAAAGAAATGCAACGCACGCGCGCGCGCGACCGTGGCCGAGTCCAAGGGCGTGGGCGCGGTTCTCGCGAAATGACGCGCATTTTGCACTTCGCACGCTCGCATCGGAGTTGAGGAGCCTCGCCCCGAGCTCCGAGTTTCTTTTTATGGATCGAGATGTAGAGCTAATTAAGCGAAGTTAATAAATTGAGCAGATAATTAATTTTTCAGATAAACTTTCAGTTTTGTTAATTTGAGCAGATAATTACGTTTTTCCAGCTCATAAAAAACGTGATTAATATATGTAATTTCAGTTGGAGACTTAGTCTCCAACTCTACCCATCTTCGCTGATTTCGAGGAGAGAAATGTGGGGAAAGATCAGGTTAATATATGATTTTCTTAGCTATAAATTAAACCTTCTCCTCCACTTTGAAAACTACCCCAGAAAACAATCTACTCTCTCTCTCACGATCTGCTCTCTATCTCTCTCACAATCTGCTCACTCCAGAAGTCTGCTATCTCAAGAGACTTCTGTGTTCACAGTTTTTCTACCAATTTTCTGTTGAAGATTTGCATTAAATAGTTAAACACTATAGCTGTTAGTGTTTAATTGATACTACATCAAATCCTGGGCTAAACAACAGCAGACTCACAACTTCATAGAGTGTCGTCAAAACCTTTAAGGACAGGTTTATATAAACCGTGATGTTTGGTCTTTCGGTGTTGTTCGTTGAAGATCTACATCTAGGTTGGTTTTTACAATTAATTGTTGTGTAATTTTGTTTCTCAGTGAACACTCTGTCTTCTACTCCTTTCTTAATCGTTTCTATCGCGAAGGATATAATCTGCTTAATTGGTTCTGGATTTATTTTCACTAATAAATAATTTTTGTTTAACGACCTCAATTAATAAAGTCTCCATCTTTATTAATAAAGTTGATACCTTTGTCAATAAAGACTTGATCTTTATTAATACAAGAGTTTTTCTTGAAGTCTTATTTTTTCTATTGATTCAAACTTTAATATTTTTTACAACATTCTTAAAGGTTTTGATATGGACTTCGGAAACTCTTCCAACGTTCGAATGGTGAATCAAGAGTTTGTGAAACTTGACCGATTCGACGGGTGCCACTACACCCGATGGGCCGAAAAGATCAAGTTTTTGCTAATGGTTATTAAGCTTTATCATGTATTGGACCCAAACCTCCCGCTTATCCCTAACGATCCGATTCCTGAAAAAGGAAAAGAACCGAATAGGGAGAGAATAGCCGAGCTTAACAAGTTAAGGCTAATCCGCAAGGAGGAAAAATATTTGGCCTGCGGACATATTAAAAACACCCTATCCGATAGACTCTATGACTTGTGCATTATCTATGGGGTTGTTTGGCAATTGCTGAATGGTGTGGTTCAGAAAGATTCAGTGGTCAGAGTGATTTAAAAGACTCTTATGATATAGTGTGAAATGAAATATGATTGTTTGCTAATTGTTCAGAATGAAATCAGGGCTCTGAATGGTTAAGGCAGGGTCAAGATACAAAATCATTCAGAGGGTTTTAGAACCATCAAAAGACAGACTTTTTTTTTTGGCAAACAAGATTTATCTTTTAACGATTCAGAGTTTACCTCTTAATGAAACCATTAAGAAATAAACAAACAGTCGGAGAAAAGTAATTGACTTGTTTCATTCACTAGCTTTAAAGGTTTTTTAGGATTATAATTAGATATATAATATTGGTCTTTTCTTGGTCATGTGGCTAGGTTTTACTGACAGAGTGAAGGGTTTGAGGTTACAGGTTTTTAATCTTATTTTGGTTTGTTTGTTAATGGTTTAATTAGTTTAATGATACTCACATATTATTTAGTCAGCTATAAATGACTATTTGATAGTGGTTTAACGATACAGAAGATAATTTATTCAGTAAGCTTCTAGAAGTGAGTTTTATGCAGAAAGCCAAGGTGACTCATTCCATTTATGAAAACACTTTTCCCAAACAAAAATCTTCTGATTCTATGCAGATAAATTAATCTATACATACAATTTTATTTATACAAGACTTAATGAAAAACCATGCAACAACATTTTAACAAGTGATTTGTATATTCATAACTTGTACACGAGTGACGTGGAATTTATGTATAAAAAAAGGGAAAAAAAGAAAAGAAAAGTAAGACATAGTGGTGTAAACGAGCCCAGTCGAGTCGAGTAGTAGGTTAATTGAGCCGGACTCAAAAAATTAATACTGGACTTGAGCTCGATTAACTTTTTCAATGTAGGGCTCGGGCTCGATGCTCATTTATGGGTTCGAACTCACGATCGATTAACTTGTTTATCGGCTTGAGCTCGATAATTTTATATTTTATTATATGATTAATAAATATATGAGTATGTTTGACTCGAAAAAGGGTATGCTCAAATGGCTAGGCTCGACTCGACTCGAAAAAATGAATCGAATTTTCGAACGAGCCGAGTCGAACATTGATGCTATAAAGCTTGGCTCGTTAAGTTAAAGGAGTTCTATTTTGTGTTCGAGATCGACTCAAGCTCGAAAATAATTAAGCTAGATAAACGAGCTCGACTCGTTACACCCTAAAAGATATATTTTTGGCAACTTGGCGTAGGTTTGGATTTAGAGTTAAGAGGGGTGAATGAAACGAGGTAAAGAGCATTAATATGGGCACGTAAAACTAGGGAAAGTCCTCATTTAATTCAAACCAATCCACCCAACTCTTCTCTTAACCTTATACATACGTATACATACATAACGAATTAACAAACTTAGATTTGACAAACGTGTCGTATTGGGTCGGGTTCAAAGTTAAACGGATTGGGAGTGTCTAAACCTAACCCGACCTGTTTAATAAACGAGTCAGAAAATCCTAACCCGACCCGCTTAACCCGCTTAACAGTTATAAAACTAAAAATTAAAAATCGAAAATTCACAAAAAAGTACAAATCGAAAATTCAAATGAAAGCATTATAAATCCAAAATTTATAGTTCTAACTTATAAGTTCTAACCAAATCTAAAACATTAAAAACTAATAACATTAAAAAGAAAACTTATAATATATATATATATATATATATATATATATATATAAAAACGAGTTGAAATATATTACCTAAACCCGTTTATTTCATGTCGGGTTAGCGTGTCGTGTCAGTTTTTGTCAAGTCTAAACAAAGTTAAATAAAAGAGATGACCCTATCTTAATTTAAAAAGTTAAATGAATCAAGACTCTGGTTCAGGTTGGGAAAGGAAACTAAGAAAGAATTTTCATTCATTTCGGTATAATTTGTAATGAAAATTTGGGTTTACGAGAGAATTAGTCCATTATATTGTATTATAGTGTAAATTGTGGATTTGGTTCCTTGGGTATGTCAAAATTTACGAATTTGGTTATTTATCTTCATTTATTACAAAAGAACTTTTCACGTATGCAGTTTGTTACAGATTTGGTCGCTCAGACGATTGTCCATGTATACAGTTTCTTTTATTTTAATTCATATTGATCATTTCACTTTCTTATAATTATGTACTATAGGTCTATAACAAAATTGGATTTATAGGATACTAGAAATGTCCTAGTGTCCAATAAAGTATTTTATAAGACTTAAGTTCATAAGATCAAACATTTGTACCTCATATGTAGAAGTGTTGTAATAAGTTTATACGACACTTCTAAATGTCTTAATAAGTTTTTTTTGGAACACTTTTAAAATATGTCTTATAAAAAAAGTGTCCACTAAAAAAATGTGTTTGTAAAACATTTCTCATAGATGTCCAATAAGAGGCCTAATAGGACAATTATATTAAAAGTTTGTTAAAACGTTCTATAAATTTATTTGAACACTTTTAAATAATACGCACATATTTTTGATCGTATAAACTAGTCTATTAGTCTACATTATTCACAACCGTCAACTTAAAATAATTCAATAGTTGGTGAAGAGATTTAATTTCATTTTGTAGTGGTCTTTTTTGAACTCATCCTTATAGATATACACATACATCAGGGTAGATTTCGACATTCCGTTGGAAACCGAAAATTGATTAGGATTTAGGAACCATCTACAGCGCAAAAGATGCCATATTCATCATAAATATATACGTATTATTCATCATGAGTGTGTGATTTATAACGAATAACACTTTTATATTCATCCTTAATGTGTTATTAGGGACACGTGACACGCCGCAGATAGTTTTTGAGTTCTTAATCAACTTTGAATTCCTAACGGGTCTATCCTCTACACACAGATATATATATATGTATTGGGGTTGATTTCCGGTGAGAAGTTGATGTTAACGTTGGATGAAAATGGATGAAGTGCACCGAATCAATTTCATTCTAAGTTGCAATTCATTAGAGGATATTTGATTAAAAGTGATTAACGGTTCAGATTCACTTCTCACGTTAACCCCAACTTCTCACACGATCCTTCACCTATATATATGTGAAGAATCGTGTGAGAAGTTAAGTTAACGTGATAAGCGTGAGAAGTGTATCTGAACCCTTGATCACTTATAGTCTCAAATCCAATCATTAATCGCGTTTCATAAGGGAATTGATCTGATACATCTCATCCTAATGTGTATTGAATGACCGATAACTACTTCTTATGCTTTTCATGTTAGTGATGGCCAAAAATCGAGCCCGGGCCGGGCCAAAACGGGCTTCGGGCCCAAATAGTAAACCCAAAAACCGGGCCAATCGGGCTTCGGGCCGGGCCGGGCCGGGCTTCACTCGAATATGTGTGGCCCGTTTAATGTTGGAAAAAAACGGTTATAGGAAAACCGGGTCGGGCCGGGCCGAAACCGGGCCGTGATCGGGCCGAGCATTTTTCCGTATTTAAAAAAAAAATTAATTTCTTTATATAATAATTAATTACTAAGCTTTAAAAAATAAAAATTGGATTGGGTCACTAAAATACACTTTAAAAATGCGTTTTATTTATAATAAATCACTAAAATACACTTTAAAAATACGTTTTATATATAATTTTAAGTTACAAACTTACAATACAAGTATTTATAGGGGTTTGGGGAGTTAAATAATACAAAAAACGTATATAAATGGTAACATAACGGCACTTTTTTTTTTAAAATACGAATCGGGCCGGGCCAAAAACCGGGCCGTGAACCGGGCTCGGGCCGAGCCGGGCCGGGCCGCCAAATCCTCCAAAAACATGAACCGGTTCATGTTTTCGGGCTCCAAACCGGTTTTCCACCGGGCCGGGCCGGGCCGGGCTTTCGAGCGGGCCGAGCTCGGTTAACCGACCGGGCCGGGTCGGGCCGGGCCGAGATGGCCATCACTATTTCATGTTAACTCAACCATATATATATATATATAGGGAGAGGTTCATTTGAGAAATGGTAAATATATGAGAAATAGAGAATAATCTTAGTCATTCATCTGGTCAACATTTGCGGCTTTGACCGCGAATCACCGGATAATTCCTTGTGTGGTCTATAGAAGGTAGAGGGGTAATTTCGTAAAATACACGGGATGAGTTCATATATGAATTTGTATGAATAACAAAGATTCATATATGAATCTGTTAGTTAGTTCAACTGATTCATATATGAATCACAAAGGTTCATATATGAATCAGTTAAAAGAGTTCAGTTGTGAATTGCACTGGTTCATATATGAACATATAGTTCATATGTGAATTATACATGTTCATATATGAACACAACCCGTGTGTTTTATAAAATTTACGAAATTGTTCTTCTATTTTTGGGATAGCCGCAACTTTTGACCGGTCAAAGCCGCAATATTTGACTAGTCAAATCCAAGGTTCTAAATGGCGTGAGGCGTGGCGTGGCGGCGAGGCCAAGCCTCAAGCCATAGGAGCCACGGCGAAGCCATGACGTTTTCAATGCGTGACTTATGGCTTCAAATTTCTAATTCATATATAATATTATATATAAAAAACGTATGTTTTGTAGTGTTACTCAATGAGTCAATAGTAATAAGCAAGTTAAATTAGGTTATATATTTAAAATTTGCACATAAGACATTAAAAACGTAAAGAAAAATCAAATATCTCATTACGATAACTGCGCATTAGGCCATGGCGTGCCATGGGCTTAACGTGGCGTGACACACAAGCCTTGGTGCCATGGCGCGCCATGGCGGCTGTGCGGCGAGTTTTTTAGAACAGTGGTCAAATCCGATCTTGACCATATGAATGGTTAGGATTACTTCTCTATTTCTCATATATTTACCATATCTTTTATAACCGCCGATCATGAATCCGACGGTTAAGATGTGGGTTGCAAGATTTGCAACCTTTTTAAGGGTTGCAAATTAAACCACCCCTATATATATATATATATATATATATTTGATGTATTAAACTGTAGAAGAGAATTCAGGAGAAACCATAAATAAATGAAAAACCGAAAAATGCTCCATCAATCATTATATTAATAGATCCGGTGGATGTAATTAAATAGAGGTTTATAACTTTAATTTCAAATTAGAAAATCTCCTACACTTTATTTTTTAAATTGAAAAAATACGACATATAATTAAAATTCAAACGAAACAAATTAGGAAGGGGTCGTTGAATAAGCAAAACAACCAATTGATGCCGTTATAGAAGAATTTCTGCACCATAAAATCGATCAGATTTTTTTTTTCCCATTAATTTGACATTTATATTGATATACTTTTTCCTCAATTTCTATATAATTTTTCAATTTTCCATTTATTTACTAATTTCCTCTAAAACTAACGTTTAAATCGTATTGATTTTCGTAAATCATTTAACCACCATGCATTTATGCAACCACCTTTCATTTTTCTTCTAATACCCCTTTGCTTGTTTCATACCCCCATACAAAGAGTCAACGATCGATGATGGTGGTCAAACACCACTTTCTACTTCTACTTCTACAACTATCGTTAATATCGCTTGCATTGCTCTTCGTTACTTCATCACAACCCATCTCAACTCAACCCTCTATTCGATTTCATGTAGATCAAAAAAGAACCATAACCCCACCTCCCACTAGAAACCGCCGATCACCACCCACCCGTCGTGGTGGTAGAAGGGGCGGTGGGGGCGGTGGTAGAAGGGGCGGGGGCGGTGATAGATCGTCAAGTTGTGATCCTTTATATGAGTATCTTTTTGAAAGATGTGGGCAATGGCCTTTCTCACGTACTTCTCCCAACAACCCTTTTTTATCTCGGCCTGGACCTCGCCGGCCACGGCGAGGTCCACCGCCGTTACCTCCTCCGGTTGTCCCTTCTCCGCCACCGGTGGTGTCTGCGCCACCACCGGTGGTAATAACTCCACCTCCATCACCTTCTCCACCACCACCTCCTCCGTTGGTTCCGTCTCCTCCTCCACCGTCGCCGCCGCCTCCGCCGCCACTTGTTGCTTCACCACCACCACCGGTGTTATTATCTCCGCCACCGGATTACATCCTTCCTCCTATGGTACCTGAGCTACCACCTAATAACCCGTTTCAGGCACCACCGTTGGTCCCGATATCGTTTTCGCCGCCGGTTGTTGTGGATCCTCCGTCGCCTATTGTCCCGATATCGTTTCCGCCGCCGGTTGACGGTAATGATCCGCCAGACCCGTCTCTGTTACCACCACTTGTACCTATATTTTCTCCACCGCAACTTGACCCCGGACAACTTCCACAGTTTTCGCCACAACCGGATCCTGGAGTACAATTACCACCGGTGGTCGACCCTGGGCAACAGTTTCCACCTGTGGTCGACCCTGGGCGGCAGTTTCCACCGGTGGTGGGCCCGGTCGACCCTGGACAACAGTTTCCACCTGTAGTAGACCCTGGGCAGCAGTTTCCACCGGTGGTGGGCCCGGTTGACCCTGGACACCAGTTTCCACCGGTGGTCGATCCTCGACAGCAGTTTCCGCCGATGGTTGACCCTAGGCAGCAGTTCCCACCGGTGGTTGACCCTGGACAGCAGTTTCCACCGGAGCTGCCGTTTACGTTCACACCGCCGGTGGAATCCACAATGCCATTTCCCGGGATGGGGCAGTTTCCACCGGTGGTCGACCCTGGGCAACAGTTTCCACCGGTTATCGACCCCGGTCAACAGTATCGACCGGAGTTTCCATTTCCCGGGACGGAGCAGTCTCCAGAAATCATATTGCCACCACCGGTGGATGAGAATCGACAAGTACCGGAAGTTCCCATGGATGGCCACCACAAATGATGATAGATTCACCTCCGGCAGCCTAATCAACTTGATCCTAATTAACGCAGTGTATTAGTGCCGATACATATATGAGTGTATTGCTTTTAGAGTGTTGTAAGTGTAACATATTGTATGTGTTTGTTTTTATTAGATTTACATGGTTTTATGTTCCAATCTTATAATTAACTAGAAGTGTTCCCATGCATTGCAGCTAAATACATTATGATTTTAATTTTTCATTTTATTTTCTGTTTTTTGTTTTTTGTCAATTTACATTACGATTTTGAATGGTTGTGAAAGACTGATAATGTTTTTTTATATAAATTTTTTAATTTACACTTAGTAATATAATGTAATTTATTTTGGTTTCATAATATAATTTTTTTTATAAAATATTATGTTAGATTTTTTTAATTATATTTTATATTTTTTATATTTAAAATTTGATTTTTATTCTATATTTAATTATGGTGAGTTATTTTAGGAAAGTTAAAGTGGAAAATGATTTTAGGGGAGTTAAAATGGTTAGAGATAATAATTGAAAATTAATAAATAGCATTAAATGTAGTACATATAGCTTTAATGCTTGTTTTTTAAGTAATTAACATTAAATGACGGTACATTAAGCTTTAAGACTTGTTTTTAAGAGTTTTTTATGTCTTATTTATAATATAGTATAGATAATGACGATTAGCGAATTCTACTACAATAAGATCTTAGAGAATAAAACAAAGCATTTTTTATTAAGCACTTCAAAATTATACATAAAAGAGTGTAAATGAGTCGAGCCGAACTCTGAGTAAGTTGAACGGTAGGTTATTTGAGTTCTGCTTAAAAAAATAATTTCATATTTAAGCTCGGACTCAAATAACTTTTTCAAAGTAGGGTTCGAGCTCGAGTTTGAATATCTTTTGAATTATTGAGCTCGTGCTTTATGTTCGTTTATGGGTTTGAACTTGGAACTCGTAATCAATTAACTCGTTTATTTGTTTGAGTTTGATAATATTTATATATGAGTAAATTACACCATTGGTCCCTATGGTTTGCTCAGAATTTGGATATGATCCCTATTTTAAAATAAGAACATCAGGGGGTCTCCGTGGTTTATATTTTGTTACAAACTAGGTCCCTTACCCTAACTCTGTTAAACAAAGGAAATGAAAGAGAGGGAAATGAAAGAGAGGGAAATAAAAAAATAAAACTCAATTTCTTGAAACTTTTTTAGGAGGGAAAGGAAATGAAACAGAAAGAAAATAATGAAAAGGTTCCTCTCAAAACTTTACTCCCAAATGTGACAGGGAAGAGAATAAATAAATTAAAACCATTAAAAACTTAATAAAATTACAAAACTATTCAATCTTTCATTATAAATAATATATTTTTATAAGAATATATTTATAAAAATGACATCTTTTCTTTCCTTTATCTAATGTTCAAAAACATGAAAAATTATTTTCTTTCTTTTCCTTCCCTTTCGAGAACACAAATGAAAAAATTATTTTTCTTTTATTTCTTTTCCATCAATTTCTTTTCTTTTCTTTTTCCCGCAGATTAGTTAAGAGAGCACAACATTATTGTATGGTTTATGAACATATGAGCATATTTGGTTTGAAAAAGTGTATATTCAAATGACTCGGTTCAACTAAATTGAATTTTTCTTATCGAGTTTTTGAACGAGCCGATAATTATTAAGCTCGAGCTCAAGTAGCTCGTTAAAAGCTCGAATTTCTAGACCCCTATATATATATATATATATATATATATAATATATATAATATTTCACGGCCTTTATCATTTATATATATTAACCAAGTTGATTTAAACCCACTTATTGCAATTAAGGTTATGATTAATTTGGAACAAGACATATAAAAGAAATATTTAAATGATAATATATGAAACATAATTAGTCATTAAAGAACAATCCCTACAAATGTAAAGGTTTGGCTTTGGAGTTTTTCCACATAGAACGTTAGTTCAAGTCTTCAAGTCCGTTAAGAATTTTATTAACTATTTATTTCAGGATTTCATAAAGTTACAAACTAGTTTAGACATCTACATTTATAAAAAAATATATATATGTTAAAAAAATAGGGATAGAAGAAAATAATGTGTTTTGTTGCAGTTTACAGTAAGGTGCCGTTTGTTTTTTAGGAGGTTTAAAGTCTGAAGTCTTATTTTAGTTATGATTAACAAGAGATGATGTGTAAAAAAATATGAACGATTCAGACTTAAGAGTCATTAAGAGGTTTAAAAAAACCCCTAAATAAACTAATATATAACATGCTTATAAGGCGATTTTGTCCAAAGACAAAATAGGCCTCAGATTTAACTCCCCCCCCCCCCCCCCCCCCCCCCCTTATCCTTGGGTGCTAAATTCAGCTACTAAGTGAGCCAAAAAATGTCTCTTCACATTGATGTCCTTAAAGGCGAATTCCGTATGGGACTAGTTAAGATTGTCAATTGAATGGTTAAGCCATCAAGTTATCAATTTTAATGGTTTTCTTGAAAGTTAAATTTAAGTTTATGTTAAGATAATTAGGGATGACAATATTATATCAAACTAAATTAGTCAATATTTGTACCAATCTTACCAATTAAATTGATACCAATTATAATTGGTTGGTAGTATCGTATCAAATATGTAAATTTGGTTGGTACATGATATTGAAAGTCGCATACAATGATACATACATACTTATTTAATTATTCATTACTTTATATAAATTTTATGTATTAAATATTAAAAATTATAACTTTAATTATTTTGTTTGAAAATTTAAGGCTATGTTTGGCAAACTAGCTGATAAGCTAGCTGGTGACTGATAAGCTAGCTTATGAAAAGATCACGTTTGGTAAAAACTAACTTATAATCATTTAAATTACCAAAAAGAATATTAATTATTTATTTATAATTAAAAGTTAATATATAATAATGAATATTAATGAGGGGCATAATTGAAATATTTGCAAAAAAACTTCTCATAAGCTACTCAAAGTAGCTTATCAATAAGCTAGCTTATGGTCATCCAAACATGTACCCAGAAAATAAGCTAGCTTATTTTTGACAAACAATGCCTAAATGTTTGTAATACGGTACTATTAAATAATTATAAACGATACCAATTTGATTGATATGATTCATATAATTAAACAGAAAATCCTTATTATTTTAATGAATAATTTTAATAATCTTTGTAATCATATCTGATATATTAATTAATTAATCATCAAATCCAAATATACGAAAAAGGATGTTGTTGTAGATGGAAACTAATTCAAATTTTGAAAAAGATAAGCAAATAAAAAGGAAACAAAATATATAGAGAAAATAACGATAAGGTAAATCCATAACCTAGATGCGATCATGGCAGGCTCCACTCTATGCCCGTTGAATGGTTAGTTGCTAAACAATCTCCGAATCCTTCTCACAAATCACCACTCCTACTGTGTGTGCAAAAGTATTACAGTTTTGATCCCTTAATCATACGCTCTGCAGTTTTCAATCGATTTTTTGATAGCTTTATTCCAATAGCTGGATCAAAAAATGGCCGAGGAATTGCCGGAGGAAATCTGGGAGCTAATTTTGAATGGATTGGGCGACGATCATCACTCAGAGTTCGAATCGCTTTCGCTCGTAAGCAAACGATTGTTGTCGTTGACTGATCGTCTTCGCCTTCGTTTCACCGTCGTCGATCAGACGTATTTCATTCACGGTACCATCTCTCGATTCCTTCACCGATTTAAACACCTCAAAACCCTAGATCTTAGTAGGTTGAAACACGGTAATCTCGAAACTGCTCTTCACGAGATCGCTCGTTCCTCTGTGGCTCTGAATTTGGAAGTCCTTGATATTTCTAATCACGAATCAATTCCGATCGAAAGTTTAAAGGAGTTAGGATTGAGTAATCGAAAACTTAAGGTGTTGAAATGCGCAAACGTAACTAAATTGCGTGATGTGGATTTGATAGCTATAGCGAGATTTCATCCAGATCTGGAAGAATTAGATGTCAGTTATCCTCGTCATAAATTTACAATTCCTGAATTTCGTAGCTGTAATATAAGTGAACTCATGATTACTGATGCTGGAATTGAGGTTTTGTCATCTGGTCTCAAGAATCTGATCAAAATTAACATCTCCATGAACAATCTTCTTACAGACAATTCCATGTTTTATCTATCTTCGAATTGTTTGCGTTTGCAAGAGATATCATTGATCGACTGCGCGTTGATTTCTATGAAAGGTGTTCAATTTATGTTGCACAATAGCCCTAATCTAAGATCGATTTCCGTGTTTTTCATTTCTAATGTTCATGGAACTTGCTCGATGTTTAAGAACCCTGCTACTTCCGGTAGAAGTTTGCGTAGCCTCCGTTTCAAAGATTCTGATACTTCTGATGAATTCCTCAACGAAATTGCGAAAGCACATATTCCGTTGAAGAGTATCTCTCTTTCTTCTTGCGAGGGTTACACCATCGATGGAATTTCGAGCCTCCTATATGCATATCAGTCGCTTGAGTATTTAGAGATCACTCGAAACAACTCCCTCTGTGACAAATCAATTATGAACTTATCTCAGTATCTCCAAGATCTTGTTTCGGTAAAGCTCAACTTTTGTCGCAAATTAACAAGTACAACCATTTTCACCCTCATCAACAACTGTTCCTTTCTTGAGAACATTGAAATGAAACATACAGATCTCGGTAAGGAAGAAGGCACGGTTATGGATTTTGTGAAGCACCCAAACTCGAGTATCAAGTCGTTGAATTTGGCAGGGAATGCATATCTGAGTGATGAATGCCTTGTGAAGATCACTTCATTTTGCCCCAAATTAAACCTGCTTGATGTGAGCTCGTGTTCGGGTATTTCAGGATCCCTAGGTGAGATCTTACGACGTTGTCCTGAGATTAGGCATTTGAGCATTCAAGATTGTGGAGGGGTGAAAAATATAGGACTAAATACGGAGCCTTTGAAGTTGAAGAAGCTGTATATGGCTAGATCAGGGGTGAACGATGAAGGGTTATTGGGAATCGGGGTTAGATGTAATGAGCTTGTGAAGATAGATCTATCGGGGTGTCTTCATGTGACAACAAGTGCGGTGAAGTACATAGTGAGAAAATGTGAGAAGTTGAGGGAGGTTGATTTGATGGGGTGTGTTAATCTGCATGTATTTATCGTTGATTTGATGGTGTATGCGAGGCCATCGTTGAGGAAACTAATCCCACCGTCTTATGGTGTTACTAGCGAAAGCCAACGGCAACTTCTGTTGCGCCATGGATGCCTCGTTTGCGACAAGTGAGTTGGTAACAGAGCATGATAAGCAAGGTGATGTAGTTCCTTTTGATGTTTTGGGTATAAATTTTCTTACTTTGCTTCATTTTGATTTGTTTTTGTAATTAGAATAACATATGGATTGTGATACCACTGCATGCACAAAATATTGTTTCCTTTAAATGTCATTTGACACCTCTTTTGTGTATCTGGATTGGAGTGTTGTTTTCTTTTTGTAGTGCTTTAAAAAATGTCAAGTAGTTATGTGATTAAATAATGTAAAAGGGTGGAATCAAATGAGAACCTCATATACTGTGATAATCGTGAAAACTTTTACTTAAAAGTATTATTTCACTTGATTTTTTCGCATTTAAGGCTGGTATTTGATGTATTGATTAACATATATTTATTTCACAATATGTTGGCTGCATATGTATACTATACGGTTCACAGTCTAAAACTTTTTTATGTGTAATTTTTGTTTTACAAATAGGCCAAAAGTGTTTACATTGTGAAACAAATATATGTTAATAAATATCATCAATCCTAGCCTTTAATTAAAAATCATATAAAATAGTACATGAAACACATGTTCCCAGGGTTCTGAAAAACCAATATTTATACGAAACAAGTTTTTGTTAACATGTTATTTTGATACAATAAACTTGCTAATCTCACTCTTCTATTATTACAACTACTCAAAAAGATTGTTTCAAAAATCGATTCACTCGTTTTTTTTTTTTGAAGAGTGTCATAGGCTATATCTAAGCTAATCCCTTGTAAATTATGACCGTAAGACATCAATGCTGATTAAACCTCAGTGACCACAATTGTTGTGTACGCCTGATAAGATATTTTACCACATCCCCAGTGTTCTAACCAGTACGCTACAACCTCTGTGGTTCACTAGATGCAATTAACCAATTACTAAAAAAGAATGAATAAAAAATGTCCAGTTGATAGAAGTTGGATGATTAATAATATGATTCAATGATCCTTTGGTTTATCTACTTAACTTTTAAGATAGAAAGGTTCTCTTCTGATCATTTAGAGCATTTTCAACAGATTCTCCAAAAAAATTCTAAAATAGAAAACCAAAGTTTAAAATCTCTAACAAAAATTAAATTCATCTCTAAGAGATTCTCCATTTTGGAGATGACATCATTACTTATAATCTTATATCATTAAAATAATGTATATATCTAATAAAATATTATTTCTCTTTCCTACAAATTTTATTTTAAGATTTCTTATTGGTGGAATATAATAAAAAACAATTTCTTTCTCATGGTAATCATTTTTGGAGACTTCTCCAAATTTGGAGAAAAATACACCCTCTCACCTACTTTCTCCATTTTGGAGAAAGATTTGGAGAATTTGTTGGAGCAAAACAATGACCAAAATCCCTATTTTCTCTATTTTGGAGAAGTTGATGGAGATGCTCTTAATTATTCTTCAACTTTTCAGTAATTGTCAATCAGTCCAAACTTTATTCATAGCGTATGAAACATACTTGTGGTTAGTGATGGCCATCTCGGCCCGGCCCGACCAGTTAACCGAGCCCGAACCGCCTCAAAACCCGGCCCGACCCGATTCCAAACTGGTTAGAAGCCTGAAATCATGGACCGGTTCATGTTTTCAGAGTTTTTGGCGACCCGGCCCGAGCCCGATTCACGGCCCGGTTTTTGGCCCGGCCCGACCCGATTCGTACTTTAAAAAAAAAAGACGCTATGTTACCGTTTATATACGTTTTTTTGTATTTTTTACCCCCCCAAACCCCTATAAATACTTGTATTGTAAGTTTGTAACTTAAAATTATATATAAAACGTATTTTTAAAGTGTATTTTAGTGATTTATTATAAATAAAACGTATTTTTGAAGTGTATTTTAGTGATCCATTATATAAAGAAATTATTTTAAAAAAATACGAGAAAATCATCGGCCCGATCACGCCCCGGTTTGGGCCTGGCCCGGTTTTTATATAACCGGTTTATTCCCACCTTAAACGGGTCGAACATTTTTGGGTGAAGCCCGGCCCGGCCCGGACCGAAGCCCGATTGGTCCGGTTTTTAAAATCACTGTTTGGGCCCGAAGCCCGTTTTAACCCGCCCCAATTTTTGGCCATCACTACTTGTGGTTAATGGATGAGCCATGCAAGCCACATTAAAATACCAATCCCAATACCAGCTGGTAAAATTCCTTTTCTATATCTATACTATATTATAAAAACGACATAAAAAACTCTTAACTACAACATTTTAAGCATAAGTTACAACTAATTAAAACTAATTACTTAATTTACAATTTTTTAATGCTTTGGTAAAACTTTTCCAAGCACAATATCTCACATAATCGTCTGTTTGTGGAATGGATACTCATTTATTAATATAACTATTTGTTTTTTTTCTGGAAGATTTTAAAAAATAGATTTTATATTAGCATATAATCTATTTTAAATGTAGATTTTACATTTAAATCTATATTAATGAGATGTAATATAAAATCTTTTTTCTTCCATATTTTATTTATTAAATCTTTTTCCATATTTTATTTTATAAAATCTTTTTACATAATGAGATGTAATAAAAGGACAAAAAATCCACTCTTCCTAAGACTTAACCCAAAATATTTTAGACTCTAACTTATTTTGAAAATTTCTCCAACACGGTGTCACTATGTAATATATATAAAAAATAATTTCAAAAAACACAGCTTTTATCAACGTGTTACCGACGTTCAATATCGCCCGATTTGTTTTTAGCCTACTTCCACCGTTTCAAGGGGTTTTTATAGCTTTTTGTTTGACTTCGAGGGATTTTTACGGTTTTTTTTTTCAATTTCGAGAAACTTTTTCAGTTTTTTGGGTTAATTTCAAGAGTTCTTTTTTGTTTTCTGGTTGATTACAAGGTACGGTTGCACCTTCTTGAACATTTGAATATCATACGGTGACACCTTTTAAAACGATACGATTGCACATTTCATAAACTCAAAATTTTAAACCTTTCGACGGAGAGATAATACGGTGGCACGTGCCACTGTATGCTCCTCTTCAAGTCCGTCCCTGCGGGACCCAGCCGGTTGAACCGGGACCCGGGGAGGATGGCGGGTCAATTGCGACCGGGTTTATAGCAATTTATGGCCCGGAGTGAACCGACCGGTTTTATCAAAAAAACGGTTGAACTGGGTGGTTGACCGTATTTTTTTACTGTATTTGTTTTTTTTAAATGTATTTATGAAAAACTTATGCTCATGTGTGTTTTTTTAATGTATTTGATTGACCCGATGATTGAACCGGTTGAATCGTGACCTGATCACCACACTGAGTCAACCAAAAAGCCGGGTTTTAAAACATTGATTTGATTATATTTGTGATATTGTTTATTGAGATTGGGCAGGCCAAGTTTTATTGGGAGGAGCCCAGCCCATTAAAATATGAGTAATAAGTCAAATATATGGGCCTCTTGTATTGTTGCAAAAAATAAAAAGAGTAAGTTACAAATTTGTCGTGGTTATATGAAAATTATGGATTAGGACTTTTACACGAAATAATTACAAATATAGTTATTATAGTTTCATTTTTATTATGAGTTGGATTACTTGTATAACTGTCAATTTTAGTATCATTAATTTAAGGGTATTTTAGTTATTTTACTGTCGTCTTTCATTAGTCAACTTTTGCTTTTCAGGCTAGCTCTGGGCAGATGGACGCTCTAACCATCTTTCGAACCCTTTTAAAATAATATATTCATTGAAACAAATAGAAAATCTAATATATATTAAATTAATTATCATATATGTGTGTGTGTGTGTGAGAGAGAGAGAGAGAGAGTGTATATAGAAACAGACACGAAAATGTTATATGATGATGTAACAATTATTTTCATTCACTGAGTCTTTCGTTAGGACTTTATACAAATGTAATTTGTTAATTCTGTAAGTTTGTTATATATAAAACTGGTTATTTTATAATAAATAAATTGAAATTAAAATACAATATAAAATTAATGTAACATCCCAACTCCACCACACCATCAAACCCTATCTTTCTGCCACCACATCCATAGAACCATCCCCACTCAAACCCAAATTGGAATTTCCATCCAAATCCATGTTTCATATGGTGAAGAAGTTAAAAGCAAGAGAACTCCCAATTAAAACAACTGTAACACCCAAGCCCAGACTAGTTCAATAACGTCATATTCAACTTAAAACTATGGTGAAAGTTATTGATAACCTACAACTTTGAGTTTATAAATTTGTTTTTTTGTTTATAAATATGGGATGGTCTATTACAAAAACTCACAAGTACTCCACTGCAAAAACATGTAAAAACTTAATGCCATAATGCAAGTGACTTTAAATAAATATAGGATGACTCGCTATATATAATTATAATATAATATGTTATAATTGACGAAGAATCGTATGAGAAGTTGAGTTAACGGTGAGAAACATGAGAAGTAGATCTGAACCGTTGATCTCTTTTAATCTCAAGCCCTCCCATTAATTGTGGCTTAGAAGGGAATTGATTTGGTGTATCTCGGTGCATCTCATCCTAATGTGCGTCCATTTTTCATCCCGCGGTCGATAACCATTTCTCATGTTTCTCACAGTTAACTCAACTTCTCACCAGAACCCAACACATGTTATATTAGTTATTACTTGTAATAAGAAATTTAAAAGCACATCCAACTGTTTTGAACTATAACTAAAAACATATTTGAATTAAGGTGTGTTGTTTATCCAAACATTTAGGTGGCGCTTGTTTTTTAAGATGTCTGAACTCTTATTTTACTTCAAATTAATAAGAGACGGTGCTGAAATCGGAAATTTGAATCAATAAAACAATTCGTTTTTGTAATGCCTGGAGGCGTCTTGAAAGAAAGGAGAGCATATGAAATGAGACGGCGATAAGAGGTTTTTAGAAGTTAAGTCACCAATTCTTATTTCAGATGTATTTAAGAGTTAAGGGGTTCTGAAAACTAAAAAAAAACAAACAGTCTGAATGTAAGCAAGTCTGACCGATCCTGACTTAAGGGCCATTAAGAGGTTTTTTTTAAAACAAACGGCCCCTTAGTAAAAGTTATTACTCTCTCTTACCTTATAGGGTAAGATTTTAGTCTATCAAACTGGCATCATGTGTAACAATTTAACTGGTAAGCACTAACCATGTAAGAGTCTTCGCCCTCACTTATAACGTAAGACTCTTGGTCATTGTCGCCACTTTTATCGGGTAAGATTCTCGGTATTATCATATCCATCCGGTAAAGTAAGTGACCTGATAAACACTTACGGGATAAACACCTTAATTCTTTGTTTTATTTTATCCTTACAAAAAGAAAATAAATTATGATGATAGCGAACATTGAATACATTTGTTATATATTTGTGCCAACAAAAAAAAAATAGATATATAACTTACTAAATCACAACAAATTCATAAAATTTTGCAACCACCCATTTTGCCCTAAGTTTGGTCAAGCCATTACCATCTCTTGTGGTTACTAGTCTCCATCGACACCAACATATTTTTTATACATCTTATGAGGATTCTGATAAGTACAAAAATATTTTATAAACAATATATATATATATATATATATATATATATATATATATATATATATATATAAGGAGAGGTTCATTTGAGAAATGGTAAATGTATGAGAAATATAGAATTAATCTTAGTCATTCATCTGGTCAACATTTGCGGCTTTGAACGCGAAGCACTGGATAATTCATTGCATGGTCTATAGAAGGTAGAGGGGTAGTTTCGTAAAATACGCGGGATGAGTTCATATATGAACCTATATATGATTCACATATGAACTATACGTTCATATGTGAGTTAGTTAATTAGTTCATATGATAATCAGTTAATTAGTTCATATATGAATCTATTAATTAGTTCAACTGATTCATATATGAACTTGCAGTTAATTAGTTCATATATGAATCAGTTAAAAGAGTTCAGATGTGAATTACACTGATTCACATATGAACATATAGTTTATATGTGAATTATACAGGTTCATATATGAACACAACCCGTGTATTTTATAAAAATTACGAAAGTGCCATTCTATTTTTGGAATAGCCGCAACTTTTGACCAGTTAAAGCCGAAATATTTGACCAGTCAAATCTGATCTTGGTCGTATGAATGACTAGGATTACTTATCTATTTCATATATATATATGTGTGTGTGTGTGTTTGAAATATAAGAATTGTTACTGCTATACTTGAGTCACGTGAAAACTTGTTTGTGTAACAAAATCTCGATGCTTATAATCGTTTCTAACACATGCTTAGTTATTGGGTGGCAAAGAAAATGACTCTTTTACGATGTTATGTGTTAGTGTAATCCGTCAATGTCATATTCATTTTGCTTATGTTTTTTCGTTATAAACTTTTATTAAAAGGTACTCATTCCAGTATTTATTATGGAACATGGGTTGCAATGGACGTGAGTGATATTTAGTTATAGGTCCAAGAATCTTAAAATTTACAAACATATTATCAAAGACAATGACATGTTATATGATTTAGGGGTTGTTTGTTTTTTTAAAAAAAATCTCTTAATGACTCTTAAGTCTGAATCGTTTATACATTTTTACACCCCACCTCTTATTAATCATAACTAAAATAAGACTTTAAATCTCTTAAAAAACAAACGACACCTTAGTGTGTTTAATGTAACATCCTATAATGTGTGTCAATTTATAACCAATATCCAAACGATGGACCGATGTTGTACAAAGTAGAAGCAAGCTTAGGTACTGAAGCCTAAAGGGCTAAAGATTGAAAAAGAAGTGGATTATTTGTAACAATTTAAATTAAATTAGAAGCGTACTCGCGCAATGTAGCGATATACATCACGATTTTAATGTTTCATTTTATTTTTTTGTCGATTTACAGTACGATTTTGGATAGTTTTGAGAAACTGATAATGTTTTTTTTTATAAATTTGTTTAATTTAGGCTTAATAATATAATGTTTTTTATACCTTAAAATTATATATTTTGTTAGAATTCAATTAATATTTAATAATATAGTTAAAACAAATTTATAGTAATATAATATATTAATTAATAGTGATACATGGAAATATCTGCATAAAAGGAAGACCCTGCACATACCAAATTGGTGGGTGTTAGAGCATCTCCAACAACTTCTCCAAAATGAAGAAAATTGGAAAAATGGAGATTTTGAGTTATATTTTTGCTCCAACAGCTTCTCCAAAACTATCCCCAAAATAGAGAAAGTATGAGAGAGAATAAGTTTTTCTCCAAATATGGAGATAACCCAAAAAATGATTACTAGTTGGGAGCACCAATAGAAAACTTGAAAAATAGATATTTAGGAGAGAGAAATAATATTTTAATAGATTAATGTAATATTTTAATATTATATTTAATGTTGGATTCTCCAAAATAGGGAATCTGTTGGAGATGGATGTAATTTTTTTTTTGGAGATTTTGACTTTTAATTCTCCATTTTGCAGAAATTTTGGGGAAGCTGTTGGAGATGCTCTTAGAAGCTTGCAGTAGTAATATGTATCTTGTGCTTTGATACTTGTAAATTAAGAGATTTTTAAAATCTTGTATAAAATGATGGTGTATTGTGTCTAATAATTTATATTTAAGAGTTTTTTATACATGCTTTATAATAAAGTATAGATATGTTGAGATTAAAACTGGTATACAATAGAAGCTTAAAATCAGGAGAAGATGTTAAGTTGGGATTAAAACTCTTGTATAACAACATTAATCAAAGGATTGCAAATTCATATTCAATTCTCTCCATTAAACCCTTGAGAGCTATCTCCAATAGTTTTTCTAAAATTTCTCCAAAATCGAGAACCAAAAGTCAAAATTTTCAAAAAAAAAAATTACATCCATCTCAAACAGATTCTATATTTTGGAGATATATCATTGATTATATCATTAAAAATACTCTAGATATCTTATAAAATATTATTTCTCTCAACTAAACATTTCATTTCAAAGTTTCTCATTGGTGAGGCATAACAAAAAGTCATTTCTCTTTTTTGGTAATCATTTTTGAGGATATCTCCAAATTTGAAGAAAATTACACACTCTCTCCTATTTTCTCCATTTTTTAAAAAATTTTAGAGAAACTGTTGAAACAAAAAAGTTGTTCAAAATCTCAAAAAATCTCTATTTTCTCTATTTTAGATAAGCTATTGGAGATGCTCTGAAGATAAGGGGCAAACTTCAACAAGATATTAAGTTTGGTACAAATTTTTGTGTGAGTTAGAAGTAGTAGACTTATTTTGGGTATGACTTATTTTGACATTTTTTGAAAATTGAACGACTTATTTTGACGTCCTTTCGGTTGGATAACTTATTTAAGGTTTACCTCTTAAAAACTTTTATTTTTTAATAATATAAATATAAATACTAGAAGCGTATTCGTACAATGCAGCAAGATACACCACGATTTTAATGTTTCATTTTGTTTTTTGTTTTTTTTGTTGATTTACAGTACGATTTTGGATGATTTTGAGAAAGTGATAATGTTTTTTTTTTTATAAATTTGTTTAATTTAGGCTTAATAATATAATGTTTTTTATATAAAAAAAATTGAGTATTTTGTTAGAATTCAATGATTATCTTATATATTTTAAAGACGTCAAGAAAAAATAACCAATTACATATTTAATAATATAATTAAAACAAATTTATAGTAATATAATATATTAATTAATAGTGATACATGGAAATGTCTGCATAAAATGAAGGTCTTGTACATACCAAATTGGTGGATGTTAGAAGCCTGCAGTAGTAATATGTATCTTGTGCTTTGATACTTGTAAATTAAGAGATTTTTAAAATTTCGCATAAAATAATGGTACATTGTGCCTAATGTGCTTTATAATATAGTATATATTTAATAATATAATTAAAACAAATTTATATTAATTAATAGTGATACATGGAAAGGTCTGCATAAAATGAAAGCTCTGCACATACCAAATTGGTGGGTGTTAGAAGCTTGCAGTAGTAATATGTATTTTGTGCTTTGATACTTGTAGATTAAAAGATTTTTAAAATCTTGCATAAAATGATGGTACCTTGTGCCTAATGTGCTTTATAATATAATTAAAACAAATTTATAGTAATATAATATATTAATTAATAGTGATACATGGAAATGTCTGCATAAAAAGAAAGTCTTGCACATACCAAATTGATGGGTGTTAGAAGTCTGCAGTAGTAATATGTATCATATGCTTTGATACTTGTAAATTAAGATATTTTTAAAATATTGCATTAAATGATGGTACCTTGTGTCTAATAATTTGTATTTAAGAGTTTTTTACCCATACTTTATAATATAGTGTAGATTAAATCATTATGTATAAATCGATAATACATAGAAAATCTCTCAATTTTTATAATATTCTTATTTTACCTTTTATAAACAATAAAAATAGAATTTTGAATAGGTTCTTGAAACCTTATATTACACTTTCCATGTGAGCGGATCAAGTTTTGGAAACTCGTAGATTTATTTTCACTCAAAAAATATTCTAAATTATCTTAAATATAAGAGTGAATTACATATTTGGTCTATGGGGTTTATTGATTTTAACAGTTTGGGTCCCTAAAATGAAATATCTATGAATTTGCATCCTCGTGATTTGCATTTTATAACGCTTTGGGTCCTTAAATCTAACTCCGTTTGATTTATCTCCGTTAAAGTCCCCATGTGCATGGCACATGATGGGTATTTTTGTCATTTTAATCATAAGAACCAAATATGTAATAAAAACCGTAGGAACAAATAGAAAAAAGAAAAAAAAAACAAAAATCATTTAAAAAGTTTAGATCTTCATCTACATACCCTAGCCGCTCTAGATCTCCCCCAAATCTTCATCTTCATCTTCTCACTTCTGTCCCTCCGGCGTATCCCTCCAGACTCCGACACCGCTCCTCCTCCTTTTCACAAACCCAGAAGATTTCTCACCTTCATCG
This sequence comes from Arctium lappa, assembly GCA_023525745.1. Lineage (NCBI taxonomy): Eukaryota > Viridiplantae > Streptophyta > Magnoliopsida > Asterales > Asteraceae > Arctium > Arctium lappa. The sequence continues at coordinate 149,917,799 of CM042048.1, forward strand.
TTGCAACCTCACCATCTAAAACATAGGGTTTTGAAGAACACCAACCCGTACACCGACCATCGTTTACAACAAGACTTGACAGGGACGATATGCTCTTCTCGTTCACAACGATTCTTCTCCAGATTTCTTGGTGTTCTATGATTTTCACGATCAGATCCAGACCACCCTAAATCTAGATCGAGATGACTTCAAAGAATGGTGGTTTTTAGACTTCGAAGATGGTGGCCATGGTTGTCTTCTTCCTCATCTTCCCCAATAAGACCCTCACCGTCTCACCCTCTCTCCAACAACTTCTCTTCGCCCACCTCCGTCTCTAGCCTCTTCGTCTTCATCCTTATCTCTTCCTTGGGAGCGATCAAAAGAAGTTGCAAGTTCTGGGTTTCAAAAATGCAAGAAGTTGCAGGTTCTGTTCTCCTTGATCTGTTTGTGCAAGATCTGTGTGTATGACCCACAACTTCCCAAAGTCTATTCAGTTTGAAGAAACCAAATGGGTTTCTGGAAAATTTGAAGATCAAAATGGGTTTTTGGAAAAATTGAAGTCCCAAAGGGTTTCTTGATGTTGTCGACGATTTGATTTAGAAATTCTTCTTCTTCTCTTTTTAGATCTCTTCTTCTCTTTTTTTTTTAATTGGAGATCTGATTCAACTTTTATATAGGAATCTATTGGATATCTGTTGTTCTTCTCCTTATAATTTTTTTGAGATTTGTTTGTATTATAATTTTGGGGGGATCTGTTTGTATTAGACAATTTTTTGTATTAGAGAAGTTTTTCTTAATCTATTCTCCTTGATCTGTTTGTGTTACACAAAATTTTGTTGTGTTGATAATGTTAATAATTACTGTTTAGTTTTGATCTCTTAATTTTAGAATTCATTTAGGTTTTGATTGTTGTTTGGGTAAGGTTTGGTCGGAGATGGAGGTGGGTAGCCGGAAAACGGGATTGTTGTCGATTGGAATAGTTGCCGGAAAACGGAGGAGAGGAAAGAGAGACACATGGCAAAATCTTATTGGTGATTGTTTTTTAGTTTTTATTTTTTTAATGTAAAATAAGGAAAATATGTAAAATGACTAAACTACCCATCATGTGCCCTGCACATGACCACTTTAACACAGAGATTTTTAACGAAGTTAGATTTAGGGACCCAAGGCGTTATAAATTGCAAACCACAGGGATGCAATCCATATATATTTCATTTTAGGGACCCAAACTGTTAAAACCAATAAACCTCAGGGACCAAATATGTAATTCACTCTAAATATAATTAAATTTTAGTTAAAAAATTATTTCATAAAACTGGTATTTTTTTAATATGATACTCATATTGATATGTATTTTCAATTTTTAACCAGTTTTTTAAAATTCTAATCACGAGTATATTCACATCCGGATATATTTATACCATATTTTCATTAGATTATACAATAGTTACAACTTAAATATTAATACATTTGAATTTTATAAAACTAGCTCATAACTAACTAATAAACATATTAAAATACATGATAAACTTTGAACCCCACTAATACGACAAAATAATCCATAAAATTTTGGTAACCAACAAGAGATTCTCTCGCTATCTCAAAACCACATTAATTCATAAAATAAAATTGCGAGAGACGAATATAGATGTATTAAGTTGTGTTGTGCAAATACACTTCTACCATATAATCGAGAGCAAAATTGGTTTTCATTTTGCAGCAATTTCATTACATTTTGCCTTTTTTGGATATGACATATTTAGTTCTACAAACAAAATTGAAAGAACAAAATATAACAAATCTATTCTATGGTTTTAGTTGATGTAACAATATCTTTTTTTTTTTTTTTGGAAAGGGTATCCTGGGCCTATGACTTTGACTAATCCCTGACAATTAGGGCCTTTGACCCAGCTGTTAAAGCGTGCAGCCCTGAATTTATTCTCAGTGGCCACAAGTGCTGCTAGTGGGGCTTGAACCCGGGTTGAGCGCTATGAACTCCCCAAGCCTTTACCACCACATCACAACCCTTATGGTTAATATCTTTTTTTTTCCTAGTTAGTGTAACTAAATCAAAAAAGAAATCTATTTAGTATTCATTTTACTTTATAACTGGTTGATATTGATATGACATTTTCAATAGAAAACTAGTCATCCAAATTATTAATAGTTACAAACTTTACCGATAAAAATGAATATGAAGCAAAAAAAAATGAAGTTTTGTTATACCAATTGAGAAAAAAAAAATCATAATTACACAAAATAAGAACTAAACTAAATTTTATTAAATTTTAATACATTTGATCATATCTTTAAAAAGTTCGTAAGTTTTTTCAACTTTATTTATAATTATAAACATTTAGACCCTATCTATATATGATTAAAGATTATAGGATATTATAAATTCGGTGTACAAACAAATACGAGAGTTAATTCTATTTACAAATAATGAAAATAATTATGTAAATCAAGAATAAATTGAAGTTTTTTTTTTTTTTTTTTTCTTTCCAAATACAACAATTTATTAAATACCAAGAGAGGAGCACAAAAGCGATACGGTTTTCTCATTGTCACAATGCCTTAATTATTTTGAATTGTTGTTTATGAAATTGATTATGTAACATCTATTTCTTGTATCTTATATTTTTAGCATGTATTTTATATATAATAATGATATATTTTAGATATTGAGAGATGATATATTTGTTTCCATTTCTATCTTTAAAAATAATAAATCAACATCTTTATTGTAAAAGACAATGATTCAAACTTTCCATAATTCGAATAAAAATATATTTAATTCACTAAAATAAATGTTTAGATGCTATATCAAAGCAAGTCTAGCCCAGTGGTTTGGTAACATCCTTGGGGGGTCAGTGGATGGTATCCCTGACTATCCGGGTTTGAACCTTGTGGAGAGCATGTGGAGATATTCCAGATCATGGGCCTCGTGTTTCCTTAATTGGACCGGGCTGTGATCAATGAGGATTAGTCGGGTGACACCTTTAAGTGAGAGTTCGGATACCCCAGAAACGTGTGTATTAACTTGCCGTTAAAAAAAAATGTTTAGATGCTCGTTTTCTTAAAATAAAAATAGAAGAGAAAATATTTCATTTTAATGCTATGGACCTATTTGTATTTAAAATAAAAACAACTTGCTTACCGAAGGAAGGGTTGAGATCAGATATAATCGTCTCCCACGAATCGTCGCTACATACCACGTATTTACCCTAACCAGGGTGTGGGTCCTCACACAAACACGTGACACGTCACCCCTCTATGTTAATTACAGTTAATATATATTTTTGAAATATTTATATTTATATTTATACTCAAAAATTTTCGGAGAATAAATAAAAAGGATGCCGAATATGGTAAATGACAATTTACACCCTTCGCTTTCCCTTTCGGGGCGAAAAAGGGTAAAAATAGTTGATGCTAAAAAAAAAAAAAAAAAAAAAAGAAAGAAAAAAAAAAGAAAGAAAGGTTGGAGAAATTTATATAAATAGGCATATTGGATTAAGCCTTTTAAAATATAGTCACCAAAATTATTAATTTTTTATTATGTTTGGAATCGCGTAAGTTTGACACCGCAAGCGGTGTCAGACTTTTTCTCACAAATTATGGGAAAAAATAACTTTTTACGTCTCCCAAGTCAAACTCGTAGCTTGCGGACCGCAACTTGCAAACCGCAGCTTGTGGTTTCCCTAAAAATCGTTATCGTCATAAAAAAAAGCTGATTTTGTTAGAAAAAGTTTGACATCACAGGGAAAGATGGCTTGTGGTGTTATACTTGCGAGATTTCAGACATTTTTTGAAAAATAATAATCTTGGTGGCTAATTTTTGAAAAAGTTAACCCCAATGTGGCTATATATGTTAATGGCGAATGATCATGTGAGAAGTTGAACTTCATGTGAGAAATTGTTCTAAACTGTTGATCACTTTTAATCAAATGTCCTCTCTTGAATTATGGCGTAGAAGATAATTAATTCAGTACATCTTATCTCAGTGCATCTCATTCTAATGTGTATTAATTTCTCATCCAATGATTACTAACCACTTCTCACGTTTCTTACATTAATCTCAATTTCTCACCGGAACCTGACCCATATGTTAGGTACTCGTAAGAATAGTTGATGCTAAAAGAAAACAAAAATATTAAAATAAAAAATAAAAACATATACTTTAATAAATAGAAGAAAGGAAGTGGGAGTGGGTTCTAACTGAGAAAAAGGGTCCCACCAAACTCCAATCCATTCCTTCCTCCTATAACTTCACCCATTACCCCATTGCAACAAAGCTTTTTCCTTCCTTTTTCCCCCATTCTCTCTGCCACCACCATTCTTATTTCTTCCTACTTCAAATCGACATGAGTGGCGATGACTGGCTAACCTTCGCCATGGCAGACCCTCACCTGGTAGCCGAACTCCTCCTTAAACTCCGTCTACCGCTTCCACCGCCGTCAAAACGTTCACGGCCATCGCCTCCACAAAGCTGGACTATCCACCAACGCCGGTCAAAAACGCAACCACTACTTCCTACATCTAACAAATCGGAAACCCCTAGGGCTAGCCCTAGCACTCCGTTATCCTGGAGCGGTGGTGCCACTTCCGTCAGCGGCGGCGGCGGTGTTCCAATTGTAGATGTTGTCGATTCCACCATACCTAATCTCAACCGCTCCGTTATCTCAAGATCTAAGGTGTGTAAAATCAAACTCTATCGATATCGATATCCATAATACGACGTCGTTTGTTTCTTCTTCTTCTTCTTATTATTATTCTGGTTGATTGTGTAGTATTTTTTTTATCAGTCAGCTGATTTTAGTTGTCATTTGCTTCTTGTGTTTTTCGATGCGGTTAATCGCTTTTTGACCATAATACCCCTCATATTCTTCAAAATTACCATCCACAATTTTTGTCAGAGATGAACCTGCTTTACGGTTTTTTCAGTTTCTCAATTTTTGACCATTCTACCCTCGTCGACATGCAAAGTTTTCCGACTCCGATCTCGTCGGCTGGTCCCCCCACCGTTGACCGAATTGACCTTCCGATTCACTTCCAAATTCAGGAATTAAGAGGGCTTTCGAGTAATTTACACATCTTTTATCATATATTGTTTCAATTGATTTCATTTAGATTATATATTTTGGGAAGAATTGAATAAGAAACAGAGGTGACTAATGACTTCCGTCAGAAGATTGATAGACTTCTTACGTTTTCTTTGTCACCGTTTCTCCTCTTCCTCGTTGGGTCCCACTCGCTTTTTACGAAAGTGAAATTACGTAAATACCCTTTATGGTGAAGGGTATTTATGTAATTTGAGTCAAGTGATGACTCATATACTACATAATAATCTGTCGAAATCATATCCATCTACCTTCGGCAAAGAAAAGGGGGGTGTGCCACTGAAATAAACACACATGTAAATTTAATAGGCAGTTGGGGGTATTTTGGTAATTAATGAGAAAAAAGCTTGTTTTTTTTTTTTTTAATATTGCTGGCGTGTTTTCGTGGCAAGCAAGTGTCTGCGTTTGAGTTTGGTGCAGTGTGTGAGTGTTGGGTTGGGTGGTGGTTGTGCACTTTGGTTGTGTGTGTGTGTAGGTAAATATCTGGTGTGGCGCGGTCGTTCTGAGACTCCCCTGTACCCCGTATATTATCTGATTGTCCTTTTTACTCATGCCTTTTTTGTGAAATTTTTAACTCTTGTTTTTCCCTTGCACTTGTAACTTCAATGCCACCATTAAAGATTTCTGACATTTTATTATAATGTTGTTTATAATGTTTTTAAAATATATATATAACTAAAACTTAAAAGAGTAAACTACGATTTTCATCCCTGTGGTTTGATGTTTATAACAATTTTCGTCCCTAGTTTTTCAAAACTACTTTATTAGTCCTTATGGTTTTAATTTACTTTCATTTTTATCCCTCCATCCAATTTTATTTAAAATTAAATGTTAATTCTTTTAAAAATTGAATAAGCAATTTACATATTTGGTTCTTATGGTATATAAAGTTTTATATTTTTATCCTAGTTTACATTTTTTTTACTTTTTTTTATTTATTGTATTTCATCAAAACATTTATTTTTCTATTAATTATATTGTATATTTTCGTAATTATTATAACTTTAATTATAAAAATAATCAAATAATTTCGTTAAAAATACTGATAAATACATGATATTTTTTTTCTAAGCTTTAGGTTTAAATCACTTAAAATTAATATTTTATATCTGTTGATTTATTAAAGCTTTTTATTTATTTAAAATTACAATTGGAAAAAATTTAATAAAATTCGAGAAAAAATAGTCTTATTTTATAACAACCGGTTGTTTATTGTTAAATTCATTTTACTCTCACTATTCCATATTTTTATTAATTAATCAAATTTGTTTAATATTTAAAATAAACATATACATCAATGTTCTAAATAACATGAGATTTAAGCTTTGTGTTTGACGTCACGTTAATTCTGTGACATGTCATGGCTTATTGCATGATTTTTGTAACACCATATTGAAATCTTCTTATCATTTTATTGTCTTATTATTTGTTTTTAATATATAACCTAATTTAAAATGGTGTGTGTATATGTTTATGTGTGTGTATGTTTTATTTAAATACTAAACAAACTTGATTAATTAATAGAAAATAAAGATTAAATGAAAATTTAGAATAGTGAGAATAAATTGTATTTAAAAAAAAAACAATCGGTTGTTATAAAATTATACTATTTTTTCTCGAATTTTATTAAATCTTTTTCGATGGTAATTTAAAATAAATAAAAAACTTTAATAAATCAACAAATATAAAATATTAATTTTTAAGTGATTTAAATCTAGTAGTTTGAAAAAAAATATCATGTATTTATCAGTATTTTTAACGAAATTATTTGATTCTTTTTATAATTAAAGTTATAATAATTATGAAAATATACAATATAATTAATAGAAAAATAAATATCTTGATGAAATATAATAAATAAATAAAAAGTTAAAAAATGTAAACTAGGATAAAAGTGTAAAAATTTATATACCATAAGGACCAAATATGTAATTTACTTATTCCATTTTTAAATGAATTAACATTTAATTTTAATAAAATTGGATGGAGGGACGAAAATGGAAGCAAATAAAAACCATATGGACTAAAAAAGCAGTTTTGAAAGACCAGGGACGAAAATCGTTATAAACATCAAACCACAGGGACGAAAATCGTAGTTTACTCAACTTAAAATCTTTATAGAAAAAAAGGAAATCGACTCTAATAGCCATCCTATACAACAATGTTGGTCTTTTAGCCGTTAGTCTTTGGGTTTTGCACAAATATCACTAGTTACGTAATATACAAGTCTGTAATTGTGGACCTACCTCAAAAACACAAAAAAATACAAATCAGATCGATTTCCCCTAAAAAAAAATTACGGCCCAGATCAGCAATTATAGACCCTAGATACGCATTTCTTAAAGAAAAATCATCAGATTCGTTTTTTTTGAGCTAGGTCTGGAATTACAGTCTTGTATATTGCGAATGTAGTGACATTTCGGTAAAAATGAGAGAGAAATGGCTCGAAGACCAATTTGCTCGGGTAAAATGGCTATTTGAATTAATTTCCGAAAAAAAAAGTATGGCTGGCTCATCTGTTGAATCAAAATAGAGAACAAAATCCCCGTTTTATCTAGTTGGTTGGAGATGCTTTAAACTTAGAGTTTCCTTTGTTTTATAGAATTATATAAAGAATATGTTGGAGCAAAATAGAGAACAAAATCTCTGTTATCTGTATTTTAGAGAATCTTTTGGAGATGATTTAAACACTCTTAATTTTTCTTTAATTATATTATATGTTAATGGATGGTTTTATATAAATGTTATATTTTTATGGGGTTTTTAAATAATTTTCAAGACTCAAGAAAGTCATGTTTGAAAAAGTCAAAAGTGGAAATACTCTAAATTATTTTAAGGGTTTAGAATGGATCTTGGTATTCTCTTAGTTATAGTCCTCTAGGTAACATTAGCCCTTTTTTCCTTTATCTGGGTTGGTCCCAGCTACTACACTTCTGGTCAAAAAATGGAACTATTCTTAATTTTATATTCATTCTTCTAACCAACTCAAGTATCTTTTTTTGGGTGGACACAAGGATTAATTGGTCACAATTATTAATATTTTGCTTACTTCTATCATGTAAGGGGGCTTTGGGTTGGGGTATTAGGGGTGGGAATGGGGATGATGTTGGTATCCGGGTCAGTTTAAGCACACCGACTAATCCTCTTGATAGACCACGAATGTCTGGGGTCATCGTACCTACATGGGCGCAAGGGCTTTGGCAATATCTGGATTCGAACCCAGGCAAGCACCAAAACCGAAGTGGTTACGGGTTGCCGGATCTTACAACACTCTTATCAGATCAAAAACCATTCTGCTCTTAAGTAGTCGAGAATCCTGAGGGTGACTTTGGGTTTAAGGAATTCATAGACGTCACGACATCTTTAGTGTGGCGCGGGTGAAACAAACGTCGGTTCACATGTCGTGTATAATATTGATGAAAAAAGGGGCTTATGTATTATTTAAAGGATTTAAAAAAGCATCATCTTTGTGCAAAGATGTTGGATTCTTGTAGCTTTAGTGAGCTTTAACTGAAGATCTAATCAGCCTAAGTTTATTAAAACTCAGGTTAACTTTTTTGGTATGGTGTCATTATTTATGCACTAAATGTTTATTTTCATTACATGGGTTTCTAACTTTCTATATATTTCAAGATTGAATAAAGCAAAACCATTTGATCTATTTGTGAAAAAATGTGTCTTACCATGAATATATTTTTCGCTATAGAACACAAAATTTGGTTATAGATAGCAAGCAAATTAACATGGTGTTGATCGAACATCAATGTGCAAAGGATTTTGTGGTTACTTTTCATGTATTCTTACACTAAGTTTGATAAAAAAAAAATTGTCACCAAGATACCAATCCAAGATTCTCGTGTCGGTTTTTGCAGGTTACGCCACCTGGTGACACCACCCCGACCAAGAGGCCAAGAAAGAAGAAGGTGAGTCGTAGTTTTATGTGGTTATTGAATAGTTCCCGTTGGTGGTTAATTACGACATAATGAGCACAATCACATGAATCTAAATGGGTGATCAAAGCATCAGCACGTATTCGAGGATTTATATTTTCTAGTTTGTGTACATAACATACTTTATAAATCTTGATGAATTCCGTAGATAGATTTGTTATTAAATATACGTCTTCAAGATGTCTGATTCGTGCAGTTTCAATGATTGTTTCAGACCCTGGTTGCACTTAAAGAGGAGGAGGCATTATTGATAGAGGAACAAAAGCATCTGAAGAGGGTACATTACATCAAAAGCATAATTTCTGTTGGTCAAAGATCCTTTATTAGGGTTGGTTATATGATGATTTTGGTTGCCTTTTTATGCAGAAACTTGAAACCTTACAGGCTACCTGTGAAAAACAGATAAAGGAGAATGAGAGCCTGAAGAAGATGAAGGTAACAGCACCATCACAGTTTTCTTTTCTTTTTCTTTATACATGATGCACAATATGTGTGGCAAACTAGCTGATTAAACTAGTCATTTTCGGTAAAACTAGTTTATAAGCTAGATGACAATATAAAATGACCTAATTGACATGTTGAAAATCTAATTGGAAAAATATAAAGAGCATAATTTAAAGAAGTGGGAAAAAGAAAACCCTGGAGCTTATTGAAACACTACTTGAAGTAGTTTTGTAAAAATGTAGCTTATAAAATATATGGCTAACCAAACATGACAATATAAAATGACCACTTGGGTTGTGGCGCAATAGTTAATACTCAAGAGGACGTTGTGGAAATCCCATATTCTCTAGGTTCGAATCTAGCCGCTGCCAAAGCCAGGAGGTTCGCTTGTGATGACTCCAAGCCTTTCATGGTTGCCCGGTGGATTAGTCGGTTAGCGTTAGTTGGCCCGGATGCCCAAAACCAAAAGAAAAAAAGGCATTTTTAATAAGCTCAAGAAATAAGTTGCCGAACATGGCCTTAGGCTCCATATATACAAGGTAAATCTTTTACTAGTAAAACATATTCGATACCTCCATAGTTCAAGCAATTTTTCCATGATTCCTCTCGTGTACAAGAATCGAATAACAAAAGTAAATCGGTTAGACTTGGACTATTTATCCTCAATATATGTTGGAACATCTATTTTGTTCTGAAGAGCTCCTTTGGAGGGTAGGGTAATCTAATGGGTAGGGCTATAAAAAAATAACATAACAAAATGAAAAACCGGGTAAACTTAGGAGGTATAAAAAAAGAATTTTAAAAAATTAATTTAATTAATGTTTTTACACATTAATATCGTAATATATATAAATATATTTATATATATATATAAACAAACATAAATGAACGGACGTTCAACGAGATCATTGTTCATGTTTATTCATTGAACTAAACGAACAAAAAAATGTGTTCATGTTCGTTCATTTATTAAATAAACGAACTTTCCGCCGAACGGTTCGCTGAACGTTCAGTTCGTTTACAACCCTACTAATGGGGTTCCATATATTTACATGATGTCGATTTTGACTGTTTCTAGATATCGCACTTGTATATTAAACTAAGATTCTTCGACACGGACTTTGTAACTTAAATCAATGTGGTTTTTTTCAGCTGGATATCCAAGTAGAGCCACAAGAGGAGAGACAGCAACGAAACAACGATTTTGAAGAGCGGAAGGACAAACTCGTCCTCCCTGATCTTAACGATGATCCGGCTGGGGAGGATGTGACGGTGAGCTATTAAGGAGAAGATAGAATAAAGGTGGTGGTATATTGGATGGAGAATAGAAAAATAAGTTCTAACGTGGAATTTGAGCTTAATTTCTTCCCAAATTTAGGTATGAAATTTGGAGAGCTGTTAATTTTAAGTATAATTGAATGAATGAAGGTAAGTAAAGTAGTGATTAGAAAGGCAGGGTTTTAGATGATGCAGTTGGACATTGCAGGTTTGTACATTGTTTCCCTTTCTTTGGAATATATATATTCTTACAGATACCATATATACATGTAACTTCTATACATGGAAATTAATCTTGTTTTCTCTCCATTTCAGAAAGTAAATATCTTATTACCATTTTTTGACGTGATATATATATATATATATATATATATATATACACACACATGAAGGATCACTTGAGAATAAGAGTTAAAGTGAGAAGGCAAGAAGAGATCCGGATCCTTGATCATTTTTTATCTCAAACCCACCCATGAATTGTTTGATACGAGGATTGATCCGGTGCATCTCGATACATCTCATCCTAATGTGCATCCTAGAGTGGAGATCCCTTCTCACCATAACTTCCATTCTCACTGAAAAGGGCAAGGTTAAACGAGAAGTGAAACATTTTGTGAGAAGTCGAGAAATTTTGGTATCATATATGATTACACGTAGGATACACAATCTTATGATTAAACACATGTTGCATTAACAACATATGAACGCTTAATCATATATGATTAAACACACACAAAGAAATGTAATCATATATGATATGGAAACTTTCCGTCTTATCGCAAAATATTTAACTTTTCGCATGATCCTTCCCCACCCCCTCTCTTAGGGGCTGTTCGTTTGTGGCTTAATGAGTTGTATAAGCCTTATAGCTTACTAGTGTTTGATATCGCGCGTTGCGCGATGATCAAAATAAATGTTAACAAAAATGTAAAAATCATTTTCATTGACTATATATATAGTGTTTGGTACTCTGTGAAGGTAAAACTTCACATGTTTTTCCTATGAAGGTTCGAAGTTTTTTTCTAACTTCTCAATGTTTTGCTATGAAGTTTTAGTATTATTTTGTGGTTTTAACGGTCTCACGAAAACATCATGGTCTCCCATTATCCCAAGTCTATATAATTTTGTACATAAGAGAGGTCTTAAAGAGATAATGTAGCATATTTTAATACGTAGAATCTCTTATCATTTTTCTGAAATTTTTGACTTTTTAAAATGTTGAATATGTTAAAAGACTTCTCTATGTTTATGTGTAACTTAAATTTTCAGTAAAAGTGAGGGACTTTTTAGTAATTTGACATATCTATTTCAATTTATGTTATTAACAATTTCTAAATACATAATAGGTGCAAGTCCATGTACAATACTTTATTTTAAATAAATATTGGTTTTGAGTCTATTCAATTAATAGAGTTATGAAATATGTTGGATGTGTGATGAAAATTATTAATAACAAATATAGTTTAAATATTTTTATATAACATTTATTGACGTCGTTTAAAATAAATTGATACAAAAAATAACATAAAAATAAAAAATAAGTCAAAATGCTCCAACATAGTGAAAAATTTAGAATAAACAAAACTCTAACACCACAATAACTAAAAATAAAATTATAAATATATAAACTTATAATAAATAGAAACAATAAATAAACAAAATATATCAGTTATTACTTAATAAAACTATATTATCAAATATTTATGTTATAATTATTATTATTCAAATATGTAGTTTAAATAACCTTCATATTTAAAAACCAAATATTATAATATTTTTAAAAATTATAATCGTCTTTAAAAAAAATACAATAATACATGATTAAATGTAATATAAAAAGTGTTTATATTTATCATAAATATTATCTTCTTATATAAAAAAATATATAGTAGTATTTAAAATCTAATTCAAAAAAAAATATCAATGGTCCAACTCCTTTTTCATTTAGTCGTAGAGTTATTTTCTTCCAATTTTTTTTCTTTTTAAATAGTAATTTTTTGATTTTTTTTTGCAATCTAGGTCAAAATTTGGATCGAGGCAAATGTCACTTAACACGATTACATAGCATTGTCTAACACCTTCTGTTTTTTACTTTTCTTGTGTGGAGGAGATGTACCAGTTTCATTTTCTAAATTGATGATCTTCGGTAACATTGTTGACAATGGTATAAATCTCATTAAATTGTTGCAAAATATCATTGTTAGAACTCTTAAATTGTATGAAGTAAAAAAGTAAATTCGTAAATGAAAATTGGTCTAGTTTTAAATATGATTCAATCATTGAAGGTCAAGAAAATAAACTTTGGATACTATTAGTAGATTTACATTCACATAAAACTTTAATTTCTCAAATGTAACACTAAAAATCTATTAGTATATACATCAAACAATAAGTGAATATAAAAATATAGATTTGCAACCCGTTTGCGAGTAACAATGTTATATTTGAATAAACAATATACAATTTTAGTATTGTATGTTATGTTCGAAAGAAAAAAATATAGAAATAAGAATAAAGATAATAATACCTCATGAAATTCTAAAATAGACAAAAGTAAGAATAGATTGAAATTGAAGGAGTAGTTGAATGAAAGACTTACATTTAATAACGTATATGTGTAACATGGTGATGAGACTTTGATGCTCTTTCGGATATTTGGCGATCTTTAGAACTTGTTTCTACTTGTGTCACTTACTACAAAAAAAACACAAAATAAACATCATATGAAATCAACACAATGGCAAACAAAAGTCCACATGCTAGATCGATCTTTTAGTAAGAGAAAAAGTGTTAGAAGGAAATAATGGGAGATAGGTTGTTGTATTTCAAAGAAGTGAAAAAAAAACCATGTGTGTTTAAATAAGACGAAATGGATGGTTAATTAAAATAAATGTAGGAAAATGAATGGTTAATAACATAAAAAAGTGAAAATAAATTATTAATTAACATAAATTGCAATAAAAAATTGATTAATATAAGAAGATGGATGGTTTGGTACTAAAAGCTAATCAAAGTGGTGTCAAAATTACCAAAGTAGCCTCCTTGAAATATAAAATGCATTTTTCATAGAGGGGCATTGAAGTCTTTAATATATTTAATATATTAAAAATTTTAAAATTTCAAAAAAACTACATAATTTCTATCTAAGAATCCTAAATGAATGCATATAGGAAGTTGGATAGTTTGAAGATTAAAGTTAATTAAATAAGAAGTAAAATTACCAAATGATCATTCTGAAGTACACAATTTTCATTTAAGGGTAGAAAGGTCTTTAATTTATTGTTATTTAAAAAAAATTCAAAACAATGAGAAAATTCCTTTAGGTGAATACTACTCTAACATTGTGCCACATCATCATTTTTAGGTTTTCCTTCCTTGTCGGAGGAGAAATTACCAAACGTCTAGCATTCCCTCACGCTTGGCGCCAATGAGGCTTTTATTTGAGAGAAAAAAAGAAGATTATGCCTTCGCCATATGAAATATGAATATTAAGTAATAATAGCATGGCACTTTGAATTCGATATAAGAAATTTTATTTTCAAAACATTAGATTATGTATCGAGAGAGTAATATGAGAAAAAGGTATTTCCGATTTTATTATCGGAAGTCCAGTTCAGCGTCACAAACTTTTTTTCACACCAGAGGTCTCTTAACAATATTTATAGAGCGAAAAAAAACAAGATTCTTTTTTCCTTAGTTTATTTGATCAAATAAAAAAGCAACTTTGGGATTGCATATAGGAAGTTGGATAGTTTGAAGGTTAAAGTTAATTAAATAGGAAGTAAAATTACCACAATTTTCATTTAAGGGTAGAAAGGTCTTTAATTTATTGGTATTTAAAAAAAAATTCAAAACAATGAGAAAATTCCTTTAGGTGAATACTACTCTAACATTGTGCCACATCATCATTTTTAGGTTTTCCTTTTATATATATACTAGTGTGTGACCCGCGCGATGCGCGGTAATAATATATTTTTTAAGGAGTACTTGATTCCGTATTCTTTGATCAACCTATTTCTCTTTTATGTTTGGTATTTAAATATTTATTTATTTGGTAGGAAAATTAAATGTTGCATTGAGAATTAAAAGCATATAATAAAAGGAGCAAATGATGAGTTTGGGGGTTAAACAATTACACAACTAATCTTTTATTCTATTTTTGTATATCAAATATATTGATTGATCGTAATAAATATTCATTTATATATTGATGATATATAATTAAAAAGAAGATGAAATGTTTTGGAGTTAACGAAAAGATAAATAAAAGAAATAATAGTGTTGTGCATAAATAAAAATATTGATTTATAATTATTGTTACTTTATTTTAACAAATAATATTATTTGTAATCAATGATTAAGTTATCGATATAAAAATAAATAAAAATACATGTTCAATTAATAATATCAAAGTTAATAAAAGTAAAAGTTATATTTCATTAGTTTTTACAAAAAAAAAAAAAAGTTAGATTCATATAGCTCTACTCTTAATTTATAATCATTCTTAACTTACCAATAATTTTTTGATTATGTTAAGAAAAGGAAAAAAAATTTAAATTTAAATGTATGTTTGAATATAATAATAATAATAAAGTAAATAAAAAATAAAACGAATATATTTGTTAATTGTTATCTAAAAATATAAATTTATATTTTAAATCTATTTTACCTCACCAATAATTTTTTGTTTATGTAAAAAATGAAAAAAAAATTAAAATATATGTTTTAATAATAATAAATTAGTAAATAAAAATAAAACTAATATATTAACTAATTGTTATTAAAAATGTAAGATAAATAATGTTGTTATTTGTAGAAAAATGTATGTAATAATTGTTATGTAAAAAAGAAATTGAAAACGTAGTAAAATAAAAATGTGATTTATTTAATTAAAAATAAATCAAAATTATAACGAAATAAATATACAGAAACGGAGGTTTCTTATTGATTTGATTGATCTTTCTTTATATATATTAATATTAATATTCGACATCGAGCGTTGCGAGATTGTCAAAAATCATGTTGAAAATGTATAAGTTATTTTTATTTATTGTTTTTATAAATTTAGACCATGTTGCAAAACATTATACAATATCTTTAATGATGAAATTGAGTGTCGATGAACAATATTGTTCTCAATTTAGCATGTAAAGATTGATTATAAGCCTATTTAATTAATAGTATTATAAAGTATATTAGATGTGTAATGAAATTATTAATAACAACCATAGTTTAAACATCTATTATATAATACAAAATTTAATTAAAATAAATTAATACAAAAATGACATAGAATTGACGCCATACTTAAAAATCAAAACTAAAAATGTAGTTTGCTAGTAACAACGTCATATCATAATAAACAAAATCAACATGTTCACCGGAGGCTCTAGGACAGTCGGAATAGGAGAGCACTCATCTATTAGCAATGTGATGACTCTTTTGGAATAAAAAAAATAGAAATGAGAGTTAGATAATAATAAATCATGAAATTACAAAATAGATAAAACCAATTTTAAATTGAGATTGTAGACTGAATGACTTACATTTAATAATATATGCGTATGTTGTCCATGAAGCCTTCATGTTCTTCAATATGTTCAACAACCTTCACAACTTATTTAGACAATATCTCATTTGTTTTGTCTTTTGTTTGTGCACTTTCTACAAAAAAAAACATATAAAATATATATAACACCATATAACTTAACAACATGAATAAGTTCATACCTTAGATGATCAAATATAGTGAGAGAAAAATTGTTTGACAAAAACCAAACCATTAGGTAGACAACTAAAAAATGAAGACCACAAGGTTAAATAAATAAGAGAAATGAAAAATTAATTAACATAAATAAGGGAAAATGAATAGTTATCTAACCTAAAGAAAGGAAATCGAATAGTTAAATAACATAAATTTCAATATGTATGTATAAGTACAAAAATCCCAATAAATTTAATGAAAATATAACTTACATATGGGGATATGGATTCAATTCAATTCTCTTTTTATCTTTATATACATATATATATATATATATATATATATATATATATATATATATTAAAATGAAATTAAAATTATGTGTTATATAATAATTCTATTTTATATGATTGTCATAAGTTAATTCATATATATATATATATATATATATATATATATATATATGAAATTTGTTTTTTCCAATATGAATAAAATATTATATTAACAAATAAGAATTTTATTATTTAATATTTAAAAATATTCAAAAGCATAAATAAATTACTTTACTAATGGATAAGAGTATTATTATTTAATATTTAGAAATATTAAAAAAATTAAAGATAAAATGAAAGGTTTGTTCATTTATTAATAATTTTTATTAAAAATTAATTCAAAAATATGAAAAAAGATAAATAAGATTCTATCCTCTAGAAGATGCCACTTTTCATTCGAATAGACAATTTTTTAACTTATTTAACATTTTATAAAGTCTTTAACTTAATTATCTCTATAATGAATCATTTTGTAACAATGTACCAAATTATTTGTTGTAGGTTTTCCCTTAATTAGTAGATGGAAAGATGAAAAGACTATAATGAATATGGCTAGAGAGTTATGTAGTTTGAAAGTTAAAACTAATTATATTGGAAGTGAAATTACTAAAAAAGTCTTCTTGTAATTAAATATATATATATATATATATATATATATTTCATTTAGGGGTAGAATAGTCATTAACTTATTTAATATTTAAAAAAACTCAAAACAATGAGAAAATTCTTTTGGACAAATTCTCTTCTCACATTGTGCCACATCATCTTGGTGGGTTCTCCTTTTATATAGATATATAGATTCGCTCAGCTATAAGGGGTTGTTCGGTTGAGGCTTATTCAGAAAATTTTGGACTTATTCGGTTAGCCCATTTACATTACTTGTCTACGCTCAGCCACTCAAAAGACAAGCCCTACCCCTTAAATCAAAATTGTTTGAATGCCCTGTTCCTTCCCAGCCTCTCTATAATAAAATCGCATCTTATGCTCCATCGATTGCTCATAAAACTTCTTCATACCATTAATCACTGAATCGATTAATGTCAGTGGGATGCTGTGATTCACGATCTGAAAAACTCCAGCGTTGAAGACCATCATCAGAATAAACGACGGCGACCGTCCTCCGTCGACTCTTTCCCCTTTAATCGACTCTTTCCCCTGGTTTTCGTCCTCCGACGACCGTCCTCCGGCGGTCTCCTGGTTCTCCGTCGACCCCTGGGTCTTCCATCAGTTTAGGTTTTCCAGTAATGTTATGGAGTTCACTGCAAGATTTATTTTTCCAGTTTAGGTTTTCCAAGAAATGTAAGAATGGATCGATTTTCATGTTATGGTTTCCACATTAGTTTCTTTCCATCGTTCTTTTTGCTGTGACAGGATCGATCTGTGCATATTTTGTGGATTGATTTTTTGGATTTTGTAGATTGATTTTTTGGATTTTATGGATCGATTTTCAGTGGATCGATATGTGTATTGATCTGTGGATTTTTTGGTTGCATACATTACTTTTTGTGTATTGATCTGTGAATTTTGTGGATTGATTTTTTCATGTTTCTGGATTTTTAGACTCAATATATCGATCTGTTTCCGGTATATCTAGCAAGTTGGGGGTAAAATAGTCATTTCTGATATTCAGACTGATTATTTAACACAACATCCGAACAACAATTTATCTATTAACATACAGACAATTTTATCAATACATACAACTATATCCATTCAGGTCTTAACAGAAAATGAACCGAACAACACCTTAGTCTCTCTCTCTCTCTCTCTCTCTCTATATATATATATATATATATATATATCCTTAGGTTCATTTGAGAAGAGAAATGGTAAATATATAATAAATAGAGAAGTAATCCTAGCCTTTCATATGGTTAAGAAATATTGCGTCTTTGACGGGTCAACAATTGCGTCTTTGACTGGTCAAAAGTTGCGGCTATTCCAAAAATAGGACAGTTTCGCAATTTTTACAAATACACGAGATGGGTTCATATATGAACCTGTATGATTCACATATGAACTATATGTTCGTATGTGAACAACTGCAATTCACATATAAACTTTTTTAACTGATTCCTATATTACCCTGTCATATATGAAGCAGTGCAATTCATATATGAATTCTTTTAATTGATTCATATATGGATTAATTAACTGATTTACATATGAACTAATTAACATATGTGAATCAGTTAAATTAATTAACAGATTCACATATGAACATTTGTGATTTACATATGAACTAATTAACTGATTTACATATGAACATATAGTTCATATATGAATCACATAGGTTCACATATGAATTCGTCCCGCATATTTTACGAAACTTCCTCTCTACTTTTTACATATCACACAAGGAATTATCCGGTGTTTCACGGTCAAAGTCGCAAATATTGACCAGATAAAGGGTTAGGATATTTTCTCTATTTCTCAAATGAACATCTCCATATATATATATATATATATATATATATATATATATATATATATATATATATATATATATATATTAGAAGCATACTATCGCAATGCAACCGAGATACATCACGATTTTAATGTTTCATTTTATTTTTTTGTCGATTTACAGTACGATTTTGGATGATTTTGAGAAAGTGATAATGTTTTTTTTATAAATTTGTTTAATTTAGTTTAATAGTACAATGTTTTTTATATAAAAAATTAAGTATTTTATTAGAATTCAATGATTATCTTATATATTTTAATGACATCTAGAAAAAATTAACCAATTACATATTTAATAATATAATTAAAACAAAATTATAGTAATATAATATATTAATTAATAGTGATACATGGAAAAATCTGCATGAAAGCCTTGCACATACCAAATTGGTGGGTGTTAGAAGTCTGCAGTAGTAATATGTATCTTGTGCTTTGATACTTGTAAATTAAGATATTTTTAAAATATTGCATAAAATGATGGTACCGTGTGCTTAATAATTTGTATTTAAGAGTTTTTTATTCGTACTTTATAATATAGTATATATATATATAGGGTTGTGTTCATGTGAGAAGTTGAGGTTAACGTGAGAAGTGGTTATCAATCGTTGGATGAGAAAGATGGATGTACATTAGAATGAGATGCACTGATGCACCAAGATATGATGCACCAGATCAATTCCCTTATAAGCAACAATTTATGGGAGGGCATTTGATTAAAAGTGATCAACGTTCAGATTCACTTCTTACGCTTATCACATTAACCTCAACTTCTCACACGATCTTTCGCCTATTGAGAATTGATATAAATGGAAAAATCTACTTTGGTAGGAGTATCAAAAATTGAGATTTTTGGTGAGTGTTTTGCTCCAACAAATCCTCTAAAATCTTTCTCCAAAATAAAGAAAGTAGGAGAGATAATATTATCACAAACAATTACTATGGTTTATAGTTTACAACTATTTTCGTCTCTGGTTTTTAAAAACTGTGTTTTTTAGTTACAGTGGTTTCTATTTCGTTTTGTTTATTTTTATTTTTATTAAACATTTATATAATTTTACAAGTTATAAAGTAACACAATTTTGTAATTCCTTTGAGGTGGTTTCGTTTAGATATTCTTCTTCGTCTTCTTAAACTTCTATTCTTCGGTTTGTAAAAATATTATTGATTTTGCACGAATATATATATTATCTCCATTATTAAAATAACAATTAAAACATTTATTTCCATAATGTGCGAGCTTTATCCAGAGCTCATTCTTTTGTTTGATATGTAATGAAAGAATAAAATCCGTATGATCCTTTTATGATTCAAGCACAAACAGATAATAATTGAAAACAAAGTACGTTGACGATCCTCATACACAACACGTCCCAAAACGATGTTTTAAAGTAACAAGAAATTTCTTCCATGAAATCAACAAGTTGTTCCAAGCAACTGTATGTCCTTCCATGTGAATCCGAAGCCCAATACGATCCAGAGTAGCATGAAAATCGAAGAAATTGTTGGGCTCGTGATAAGTACTAGGATTTTTGGTTGGACCAAGACCGCCTGTCCGGATACACCCTAACCAATTTAGGATCGGGACCAATTTGGAACCCATTTTTGACCATGTCTAGTCTAAATATAACTTGTTGGGCTCCTTAGTGATTTTGGGCTCATAGAGTCGGTGGGCTACATTTATTAAATCATGATTATGAAGTAATTAATAGTAATATTATTGTTGGGTTGGGTTGGGATGATTAATTGAGTTTTTATTTTAAATTCATGTCGTGTTATGATGAGAGAATTACTTAATAATTCATACAATTATTAGTTCTCGATCGAATTCCATGATGTAAAGATAATAATATGACAGTGGGGATATCGATTGGGAAATTTATTAGCACTTTGATAAAGATAAGTTGGAATATTATGAGAGAACAAGTTAAGTAACATAACTGGTTAAGTTATCGTCATGTAGAATGGAATATATAATATATTAAAACATATATAATTGACTGATTGAGTCTCAAAAAAAAAAAAAAAAGAAATTTGAAAGGCCGAGGCTCAAAATTTTAAGGGTTCCGTTCAATATCTCATATTAGAACGTACTCAATTCCGATCATATTTTGCAAATTTTGAACTTTTTTGGTTAATGTCCCCTTTGAGGATTGGGTTTACGGTGTTTTGCTGTGAAGTTTTAAATGTAAAAACGTGGTCTCACGTGATCCCAAGTCATCCCCTTGATATATAGGGGCATGTTTCATACAAGAAGCTAAACATTTTGTGATAAGACGAGAAGTGTGATATCAAATATGATTAAACACATGTTACATTGACAATACATAAATGTTTAAACATATATGATTAAACATATCCACAGACTATATAATCATATATGATATTACAATTCTCGCATAATGTTTAACTTCTCGCATAATATATATATATATATATATATATATATATATATATATATATATAGTGTTTGGTTCATTTGAGAAATGGTAAATATATGAGAAATAGAGAAGTAATCCTAGTCATTCATATGATCAAGATCGGATTTGACTAGTCAAATATTGCGGCTTTGACCGGTCAAAAGTTGCGGCTATCCCAAAAATAGAAGGACAATTTCGTAAATTTTACAAAACACACGGGCTGTGTTCATATATGAACATATATAATTCACATATGAACTATATGTTCATATATGAACCAGTGCAATTCACAACTGAACTCTTTTAACTGATTCATATATGAACCTTTGTGATTCATGTATGAATCAGTTGAACTAACTAACAGATTCATATATGAACCTTTGTGAATCACAAAGATTCATATATGAATCTGTATGATGAATCACAAAGATTCATATATGAATCAGTAGAACTAATTAACATATTCATATATGAATCTTTGTGATTCATACAGATTCATATATGAACTCATCCCGTGTATTTTACGAAATTACCCCTCTACCTTCTATAGACCACACAAAGAATTATCCGGTGCTTCACGGTCAAAGCCGTAAATGTTGACCAGATGAATGGCTAAGATTACTTCTCTATTTATCATATATTTACCATTTCTCAAATGAATCTAAGGCTATATATATATATATATATATATATATATATATATATAGGGAGAGGTTCATTTGAGAAATAGTAAATATATGAGAAATAGAGAAGTAATCCTAGCCATTCATACGGTCAAGATCGGATTTGACTGGTCAAATATTTCGGCTTTGACTGGTCAAAAGTTGCGGCTATTCCAAAAATAGGACACTTTCGTAATTTTTACAAAATATACGGGATGTGCTCATAAATGAACCTGTATAATTCACATATGAACTATATATGAATCAGTGTAATTCACATCTGAACTCTTTTAACTGATTCATATATGAACATTTGTGATTCATATATGAACTAATTAACTGTAAGTTCATATATGAATCGGTTGAACTAATTAACAGATTCATATATGAACTTTTGTGATTCATATATGAACTAATTAACTGATTCTTATATGAACTAATTAACTGATTCACATATGAACGTATAGTTCATATATGAACTCATCCCGCATATTTTACGAAACTATCCGTCTACCTTCTATAGACTATGCAAAGAATTATCCGGTGTTTCGCGGTCAAAACCGCAAATGTTGACCAGATGAATGGCTAAGATTACTTCTCTATTTCTCATACATTTACCATTTCTCAAATGAACTTCTCCCTATATATATATATATATATATTGGAAGAATATTTTGCAACTCTTGCAACCCACATCTTAACCGTTGGATTCATGATCGACGGTTATTTTATTTTTATTTTTCTGTTTTTTTTAATTAAAAATATTGGGCCCCATATCTATTGTAACCGCCGATCATGAATCCGACGGTTAAGATGTGGGTTGCAAGGTTTGCAACATTTTTAAAGGTTGCAAATGAAACAACCTCTATATATATATATATAACGTATCTTTTGCAAAACAGTCAGATTGTGCAAACTTTGTGAACCAATCAGAGCCATCCATTTTGGATAATTCCATATTTTTTTTATTATTATATTAACATTTGATGAGGACAAAGATGTCAATTCATTATTTATAGAATTTAACATTTTATTTAATTCTTTAATATTATTAATGAGCTGTGTAATTATAGGGATGATAATCTCCCTCAAATCATTATTTTCAAAATTTAATATTTTTTAGTTATTTAATCCTATTAACGGTTAGTCGTTAATCATAGGAGATTATAATCTCCCTTATTCACTTTCTAATTACGCAGACTTATCATCATCATTAGAATGGATTTTTTTTCTGCAATTTTTTTTATCTGGAAGTTCCGATGGATGATTCAAGATTACCAACCGGAGATTTTTTCCGAGCAACGAAATATTCGTGAACGAAGTTCTTCGATCGTCGAATACAGTTCATACGGAAGTCGTGCAAGACGAGGATGGTTTTTGAATGGACTCGTCGGAGGCGTTTGATGTGGACGAAGAACGAGATGATGATTTTAATCTTATCGGTGATGAACGAGATGATGATTTTAATCTTTCGAATGAACCATTTAGGAACTATAGTAGTTGGATGCATATGAACAAGGCTCAGACATTAGAGCTTGTATGGAGGTGCTTGTAGTAGCTGGAATCATGAATCTAAATGTTATGAATACATAACTCACGCCTATGATGAACATACATCACATAACTCATGAATTAGATGAACAATGCAACTAGGTAGCATTTTAATAATCATGAACTAGGTAGCATTATAATAATCATGAATTAGATGAACAATGCAACTAGGTAGCATTATAATAATCATGAAGAAATCCCCTCTAAAATTCTGGAGATTTGCTTGGCTTGAAGAATCCCGTCGAGGGTGTCGGAGGTAATCTCGGAATGATTTATTTCCATTTAAACAGATGCCAAAATGAGTTTATGAAATTTTAAAAGTTTCTACCGAGAATGCCCTTTAGGGTGTATTTATTTTTTTAAAAATAAATCGAAAATCTGTAAATATATTCATATTTACATAAAACACCCCTTGATGAATCTCATCCATTGGTTTGAAAATTGGATGGCTCTGATTGGTTCACAAAGTTTGCACAATCTGACTGGTTTGCAAAAGATACGTCCCATACAGGGCCGTGCCTGGAGGAGGGCGGGCCGGGCGTACGCCCAGGGCCCATGAGAAATAGGGGCCCAATTTTTTAGTATATATTATATAATAGTAGTAAAAAATAGTAAATAATTACATTGGAAAAGAAAATATTTTAAAAGTGAATTGGTTGCACAATTTATAGTATTGTTTATTATTTATTTAAGTCTTTTATTTGATACCACCGTCTAAAAATATTTGCCTAAAATATTTAATATATTTTCCATCATTCATCTTTCACTTGTTGTATTAGAAATCCAAAGTCTAATGAAATCCAAAGAATTTGTATTATATTAAGGGCCCAAACATATATTAATTAATTACATTGAAAACAAAAATATGTAAAAAGTTAATTGGTTGTTCATTTTATAATATTATCTATTGTTTCTCTAAGTTTTTTTTTTTCTATCTAGTATCAGAGTCTAAAACTACTTACCTAGAAAATATTTTGATATGTTATCCATCGACCATCATTCATCTCTTACTGACTCTTTTAAGTATCTCA
The DNA here is from genome assembly GCA_023525745.1 of Arctium lappa. Classification (NCBI taxonomy): domain Eukaryota; kingdom Viridiplantae; phylum Streptophyta; class Magnoliopsida; order Asterales; family Asteraceae; genus Arctium; species Arctium lappa. The sequence continues at coordinate 149,942,736 of CM042048.1, forward strand.
TCCGCATGAATTTTATATTTGTATTAGAATATAACAGATTTTTGTTATTAACTAAGATAGCACGACCCTACCTTTTGAAATAAATTACCAACCATATGAGATATGAGACGGGTGTTAACTTAATTTTTTTTAACAACGAGAAAAAGATCACATTATTAAACAAAGAATGGGCCTAGCGAGGGACTAGGACACTAGGAGAAACAAAAATTACAAGATACCCACCCACACATCTCTCGGATTACTATACCAAGAATCACAGCTTAAAACCTGCCCCGATTTAGATCTAGAACAAAACCATTGGAAGGAACAAAGTTGGACGTTTTTAACTATAAAACAGTGATGAACAACATATAACCCAAGATGAGATGGAAACCCAACTGATTGATATTGATTTACATAAATTATTACTCCGAATAGTAACGATTTTGACCCAAAATTATGTCATTTTATATATTAAATGTACATCATAAGGATGTTTTTGATGGTGAAACAAATTAACGATGCTATGTAAAATTGATATGGCAGAAAATATTAATTCAGAAGTAATTATTGATTGATTTTGCGCCTAAGCATACTCGAAAAAATGATTTTATATGAATTATTAATATTTCTTGAATTGAATTTTATTTCTTACGATAAAAACAATATATCTACGATTTTCTTTTTCATAATTATCGATGACCCTTTTTCTATATATCGCCCAGGGCCTATAAAATGTCAAGAACGGGCCTGGTCCCATATATATATATATATATATATATATATATATATATATATATATATATATATATATATCATGATTGAGTTGAAATTAGTATAGTTTACTAAAATTGAAATTGGGTTCCATGATGATGGGTTGGTTTAAGAACCCTAGCCCTAACCCTGAGCGTAGAGGTGCATGCATCCGGATTTTATTGACCTACCGATCGACACCACTTAGCCTTTCTCCCTTGTTAGAATAAAACAGTGAGTGAGGGAGGGAGGGATGGTGTGGTAGTCTAGTACCTTTGTTTATCACTGTTGAAGGGTATGTACTCCTATGGAATTTACTATTCTTATCACTGTTGCTTACCATCTAATCATCACATTGTACTTCTTTTCTGCAATTTAATACTTTTTTTTAACTCATTATGTTTAATTGTATAAGATTTGAATTTATACATAATAAATTAAAATATAAAATTAATAATATGAAAGGAACAATGACATTTGAATTGATATTTTTTTAATCAATTTTTTTATTTACTAATAAGATGATGTTGTATGATAAAATTTCAAAATAAAATATAGCTATTAATTTTTTAATAAAATACCGAATAAAATAATGTTTAATCTTAAATCATTTATGTATAACAAAAATAGTAAGAAAAAAAATACTCATGAGCTAGTAGGAGTACATCTTAGAGTAGGCAAAAACTTGTTGATGAAACCATAAAATTTTAGATAAAATTAACCCATATTTCATTTTAGATATGTTTATTAAATTTATATTTTTAATTTGTTATTTGTAAAATGATATATACCAATTTATTTATTTTTAGTAAACTTGTCAATTTTATAATTAATTGGCACATATTGATCAGATATTTAAAATGTTACTTTAAAATAAACAAAATAATAATTAAACAATTGAACTTAAAATACATACTATTGCAAATTGATTAAAAATATTAACTTGAAGATTTATCAAAAGAAATATTAAATATAACATTTTTATGTTAACACTCAAAAAACAATAGTATTTTTTTAAAGATTAAATAAAAGGAAAATTACATTAAAATGGAACAAACTTTATCATGATTCTTATTTTGGGGAACCAAATTTTAAAATCACCATTTAAGGTCTGAATCAAAGTTTACGTTTATTTAAGGGTCTCGTTTACCAGTAAAATTACTTTTTTTTTATACGACAATGTTATGAAGTGATGGCCCATACTATCATATCACTTTTAAATAATTTCACCCTGTATTATATGCATGATTTGATGATGCATAAATAGTGATACTATGTTAGTCACCTCATTGCTCTCATAAAACTACTTTCAATTATGATACAAGGTAAGGAGTTGCGATTGATACAATGATAAATTAATGATCTTTGTTATATAATAGTAAATAGTTGGTTAAATATAAATTAACTAATTTCTTCTGGTTATCTTTATATGACGATTCGTTTTTTGGAAAACGGTGAAATTTAAACCACAAGGGTTTTGGTGTAGTGATTAAGGCATTGTGGGATGTGGTGGAATATCTCATCTGTCAATGGTTCAAATCCAGACGTACGCAACAATTGTGACCACTAAGTTTATGAGGGTGATTTCTTGCAGTAATAGTTTGTCGGGATTAGTGTAAGCAATAACTTAGGACACCCTTCAAAAAAAACGGCTAAATTTAATCACATATTCCGTTTGTTATTCCTTATCGATATGCATGAAATGATTAATTCCTTCCTCGATATATATACCTTAACCAGAGTGTTTATTGGTGTGCTAGGTTCATTTAGATCTGGATCCAATTTTTTTTAATGGAGGCATAAAATGAATAATATGACATTAAATAAGAGGAAAAAAAAACAAGTAAATAAAAGATATACAGTTTCATTAAAAACGAAAAACACATAATTAACCCAAGTGGTTCTTTGTAACTTATGGGACTCACATGACATCGAATAATAACCGATGAACCTCTAAAACTCGTAAAAAATTCTACCATGCCAGGACAGTAGAGCCGGGGCACAGGTCCCCAAGACACTATATGTAAATAATCCCATGCATCGTTCCATTTGAATTTTTTTAAACCAACAAAACCAAAAAAATGAAATGAATTCAAAGTTTAATTTGTTTTAGGTTTGTTTCAAATAAACATAAATTTGAGCTTGATCACTTAAAAAACTTGGATTTGATACCTATTGAAAGAGTGTGAGGCACATGCGCTCTCTGAAGCAATGTCATGGGCAGTTGACTTAGGGTTGCAACTTAACAGGTAATCTTCGAATCTGATGCCAAGCAGGTGGTCGATGTTATAAATTCCTCTAACGACGACCACTCATAATTTGGTGATTTTATCTCTCGGTGCCACACGATTTGATCCTCCTTCAGAATGACTCTTATTTCGTCAAGTTTATCAGGAATCTCGTCTATCTTCTTGTCGCATTACGTACTTTGAAATGCCGAGTGTTTTAACAAATTCCTTGAACAATGTTTACACTATTGAGGTCATTAATCTAATGCCTTTATTATTAAAAAAAATCATATGTACGTTGCGGACGAAATGGTGTGGGATTCATGAAGCGCATGATGGTTAGGCCTCTCAGCTCGTTTTGAGAGTTGCTTTTAGTTGATTCGATGGCCCTGGTTTGGTTTGTTGGCCGGGGTTTCGTTTTGTTGTTTCCTCTCGTTTGGTTGCTTCATTAACTTTGGTTTTTCTTTGTTTGGCTTTTGTCTCTTGTTTGTATTTTCTCTGTTTCTTGTTGTATGAACTTGTTGTTCGTTTCGCTTTATCCTTAAGCATTCTTGGTTGTTTTAGATATCGGTTTTGTTTGATTTATTTGTTTTGGGTTGGTTGTGCGTCTTTGTAGAAGCTTTATTTCACTCCTTAATTTGGTTTTTACTAATAAAGTTGTGAAAAGTAAAACCACTCTATATACATTAATGAGTTACGAAATAAAATCAAATTATGTAACATACAATTAACTCAAAGATGTTGTATATTACTACTATAAATGAATAATGATTAATCCAAAAACCATTTTCATTGAAAATTAAATCCACACAGGAACAAATTGATAAAAATTTCACCTGATTTTTAGCAAATTAATACGATAAAAATGTGTAAAATTATAAATTAAACTACATACTTCGATTGTTGTGACAAAATGTCTTGGGTCATGTTCAACAACAACGATTACTTGTTTATTAATTAATTTATGACTAACAATTAAATATTAGCCAACTATTAATTAGTTTATTATTAAAAAACAACTTTTTTTTTCATTTTGACAAAATAACACAATTGCTTACAAATACTTAAATTAAAATTGATAAGAAATTAATTCCAAAATTAAAAAACTTAAACATATTGATTAATTCGTTGCCTTTTTCTGTGTGAAAATGTTGGTCAAATTTCCAATTTTTTTTTCAAATTTTGTGTAACATTATTTCTATATATTTAAAAAAAAAGTTTTGATGTTAATATATATAAAAAGAAAATTAATATATGAGTATATATTTAGCAGAGAGAGGTTAAAGAGGAAAACCTAAAAAAAAAAAAAAAAAACTGAAAAACACCATAATAACTGTCATTTGAACGGTATGTACTTGTAGATACAAGTAATTGAAAATATTTCTTTGGTTTTTATGCATACGTGCATGTTATAAATTACTTGTATGCATATGTGTGTATACTGTCCGTATGAATGACTACTAGAGTGTTACTCAGTTTTTCATTTTTTTTACGATTTTTTCATGATCCTAACCCATATTTTTTCACGACTTTAACTTACACTTTTATATAAGAAATCCAACGTGACATTAAGAAATCCTCATAGTGAACCAGTGTGACTAATAAAATTTAAAAAACTCAGCAGGGATGGAGTTGACACTCTCCTTACGCCACAAAATTGTCCTTGCGGAATATCATCAAAGAATCGCTAATTAATCCAGGGTTAAGTTTTCCATACTACTTTATTTTCTCATTTGAATTAAAGAAGTTTTTGGATCAATCATAATTAAAAATCAATACTAATGAAATACACTGGATTAATTCCTTTTGGATCAATCATACATATGGATGGTTCAAACGAAAACACCTTCGGTTTACGAAAACGCAAGAACACCTTTTAATTCATCATAGTCAATCACATATTCATTGCCTTTTTCGTTGCGAGCCAAATCGTCCGCACACCATTAGGCTCATCATGTTTATTATCACATTTGATACTAAATCAGATATGCGAATGACCTTTGGTGCATCCAAGGTCATGGGCTAAGTCATCCGCACACCATCAAGTCCCTCACATGTATTATCACACGTGATAAGTTGTTCTTGCGTTTTCTTAAAATGAAAACGTTTTCGTTTGAACATCCACATACATTACAGTGCAAATTCCGCTAGAAATCTAAAATTAATTATGAATCAGGGAACCACTTACAACAACACCCGTTATATATTATGATGACTATATATATAGATGTGTTATTCATCATAAATGGTAACATATTCATCATGAATGTGTAATTCATGATTAATAACACATCCATATTCATCGTCATCAATGTGTGATTTATAATAAATAACACCTCCATATTCATCATGGAAGAGGGACACGTGGCATCGATCGTATACTCGATTCCCGAGTTTCTAATCAATTTTAGGTTCCTATAACATAACTTTCCCCCCCCCCCCCCTCTCTCTATATGTATATATCATCATGAAGTTATAATAAAATCTATAGATTTACAAAAAATGGGATCTAGAAAACAATTGAGATGCATGTTAGTCATAATATATATAATTATATATATATATATATAGTCCCACAAACATAAATAACTACATTAGTTTAATCAACAAAGGATAGAATCAGTTTTTGTTCTTTTGTTCAAAGTAGTACCATCACCAAGATTCAAATCAATTTCCACATCATTCTTCTTGTTGTCATCATTCTCTACTTGATTAATCCTGCAACTAGGGTTCATCATCTTCCTCCTCATCATCATCATTGCACCAGAATCACTAAACAACTGACCAACCGAAGTCACCACATGACACTTTTTATTGTTATTATTATTATTATTACCACCACTACCATTACTACACCTCCGGTCCTTCCTCTTCTTCGCCGCAGCCGCCGACGTCGACGTCGTCGTAGAAGTCGCCGTCATCGTGGCGGTGGTGGTGGCAGACAACGGGAACACCGATGGTATCTCGAAGTTGGTCCGAGCTTTCGAACCTCTCAGTCGTCTTGCAGCCGCGTCATAAGCACGCGCCGCCTCCTCCGCCGTATCGAACGTTCCCAGCCAGTGTCTGCACCGCCCTATCCTGTCACGTATCTCCGCCGACCATCTTCCCCACGGCCGCTTTCTCACTCCTCTGTAGCTCTTGTTTTTCACTTGTTTTTCTACTTCTTCTTTCAGAGGTGTAGAGGCTGTTGTTGGATTACTTGCAGACGTCGCCGGAGGCTTTCCGAAGAGAATACGTTCACCGACGACGGCTGCTATGCCTTCGAGAACAGGAGGGTGGTCGTCGGATTCGGATGAGATGTCAGTTTCCTCCGGCGAAGGGGAGGTGAAGAGATGATCTTGAGGGTGAGTTGATGGGATGTTAATGGAGTAGAAGTGAGGGTATTGGTGGAGTAAAGAGTAGGGTTTGAGGAGGTGATCAGGGTTAGGAGGCAAAAAGGGAAGGGTAGTGTTCATTGTTTTGAAGCTTTGTCTTTATTCATTCATCAATGGAAGATTAAGGTTTCTAAATTATGCAAAGAAGTATGTATATGGTGTGCATGGGGACTGATGAATTGTCTCAGATCCATTATTTATACCCACTTCAACCCGACCCACTCCATATATCCCTGATATATATATATATAAACACTAAATATATGAGAAATAGAGAAGTGATCTTAAACCATTAATTCGGTCAAGATCGGCGGCTTTGACCAAGAATTAGGGGATAATTGCTCTCATGGTCCACTCCCGTGTTCCTCACATTGTTTATTATTCGAAGGGTATTTTTGTAAATTATCCAAACGCATTCATATATGAACGCATGCGTTCAGATATGAATATCACTTTTTTTTTCTTTTTTTTTAGCCGTGTGTGTTCATATAATGAATGCATGCAAAAAACAGAAGTTCATATATGAATGTTAGTAGACGTTCATATATGAATGTTAGTAGAATGTCACTATTTTTTTTGCACATATTCATATATGAAGGCATGCAAAAAACAGGCGTTTATATATGAATGTCACTTTTTTTTTTGCATGCATTCATATATGAAGGCATGCAGGCAGTGTTTATGTAAAAACTATGAACATTCATATATGAACGCATGCATTTATATATGAAGGCATGCAAAAAACAGGCGTTCATATATGAATGTCACTTTTTTTTGCATCCATTCATATATGAACGCATGCATTCATATATGAAGACATGCAGTCAGTGTTTATGTAAAAATTACGAACATTCATATATGAACGCATGCATTCATATATGACTGCATGCCTTCATATATATGAATACGCGCGTGTTTTTGTCAAAGTTACGTAAATACCCTTATATTTTTGGAAGAGCCGTAATTTTTGACCAGTCAAAGCCGCAATTTTTGACCAGTCAAAGCCGCAACTTTTGACCAATTAAATCCGATCTTGACCATATGAATGACTAAGATCACTTCTCTATTTCTCATATATTTACCATTTTTAAATGAACCAAACACTATATATATTGGAAGGATATTTTACAACCCTTAAAAAGGTTGCAAACCTTGCAACCCACATCTTAACCGTTGGATCCATGATCGACGGTTATTTTATTTTTATTTTTATTTTTTTTAATTAAAAATAATGGACCCCATATCTATTGTAACCGCCGATCATGAATCCGACGGTTAAGATGTGGGTTGCAAGATTTGCAACCTTTTTAAGGGTTGCAAATTAAACAACCCCTATATATATATAGATAGAGAGAGAGAGAGAGAGAGAGAGTGTGAGGGGAAAATAAAAAAATAAAAAAACTGTGGAACATCTTTATAAAAACCAAAAAACAACTTTAACTACTTGTATGTATATGTGCGTACAATGGAGATGAACGATTATCAGAGTGTTTTTTTTTTCAGTTTTTCATTTTTTTTACGATTTTCACCTAAACCTAACCCAGAGACGGACCTAGAATTTTTTATCAACCGGTGACACCATTTGATTATAAAAAACAAATATATGGATTTTTTTCACAAAATCAACATTGGTCTGGTTGTTAGTTTTTTTGCTTATCAAATGTGAGGTATTGTGTTCAAGATTAAACACATGTTATATTGATAATACATAGACGTTTAATCATATATGATTAAACACAACCGCAAGTTGTATAATCATATATGATATCACATTTATGATTTTCTTGTAAAATATTTAACTTTGATCATTTTCTCTATAAAATTAAGGATGGAAGAGAGGGAGGGAGGGAGGGAGAGGAGGGATGGTGAAGGTTGATGGGGTTGTTTGATTTACGAGGTTCAGGAGGGGTCACAGTTACTGCTGCTGCTGCTGCATGGTATGGTTACCGTACACGTACGTCAAGGGGGAACGTGTTGCGAAATTAAGGTCTAAACATCTCCTATTAAACAGTGTTTAAAATCCTTTGATTTGATCTTTTATATCTCGTATTGTAATAAAAGCTTTTCATCTGTTGCTCATCATATGACGCCACTTCTTATTTTCATGTATTTCTTTTTTCTTTTAATTAAACAAAGGAAATCTTATACACCTGCAAAATCTCATCCTATCATTAATTATTTTGGGAATTTGAGTAAAACAGTTATTTTGAACTATTTAATTTATTTTATAGTCATCCTTTGAACTCACGATTTCAAAAATTACGCAAATTGTATTACCAACTTGGCTAATCCACTTCTCCGATTAAAACCATAAGGAAATAATGGGAATACTGCAAATTGCGTAAGTGCTCGCATTATTAAAAAAATAGAGGAAGCAAAACCAAGTCAAGATGATACGGATCAACCCCCTTTTTTTTGCCAAAGGTCTTACTGTGATGCGTACCTATATGGACAGAAGAGTTACTTATGCAACTTGTGTAATGCCGTTTTTTTTTTTTTTTTTTTTTTTTTGTCATTTTTTAATCCAATAGGTTGATTACTTAAGTTATGTTATGCCATTTTTGTAATTTGTGGCTAAATCTATCAACGTGTTCAAAAGATGGTTATAAAGTGAATTGTAAGGTTAAAATGATTATTTTAGATAATTTTTGCATTATTTTATTATATATGATTATAGAAAGAAAAAAAAACATGAAGTTTTAGAACATAACATTTTTATTTCTTTTAGATGAAGTCAACTCATCAAAAGAGGGGGTTGGGGGGTGTTTGAACATGGCTATATGATTAGGACATATATAGATTTGGATTATTATAAAGTTAGCTAGAAAGAAAATTAAGAAGTAATGTTTTTGGTTGGAGTAATAGAATAATATTATTTTATATATGAATAAATTAAGATGGTGTGAGATTTTCGCCAATAAAGAGGGTTTGGAGAAGGAGACCATGACTTGTTGGTAGGGAGGGTTAAACCATTCTAGGATTTGGGAAAAGGTTACAAAGAAAAACAAAAGCCAAAAGGAAACAAGACAAATAAAAGTAGTATGCCATTATCACACCTTTTATCATTGTTTCTACCAACCTTTTTTTTTTTTCTTTCTATTTTCAAAAAATATTTATATTTATAAACAATAAAGGGTCAACATAAGAAAAAAAAAACAAAACGGTTAAATCACATTTGATTTTACGCTAAAATCACATGCATGTGAAAACGGAATGGTGATTTTATCGTTTTCGTGTTTCATTACTTGATCATTGTTTTGTGTTGCGGCCAAGGTCATACGCAATCAGTAGTAGTAGTGTAAAATTAAATGTGATTTTATCGTTTTTGTGTTTCGTTACTTGATCATTGTTTTGTAGGAAGCTTAAGGAAATACTTCGTGTTTCATTACTTGATCATTGTTAATTTGTTAACATTTCATGGTAATATGTGAATGATATATATCAACTAATTTCTCATATATATGCTCATAAGATTAATGAAAATATATAATGATAATAGATATTTTATGTAGGAATTTCTTATACAATTATTTTATGATTATTTAATCATTTAAAACATATAACTGTTTTAAATTTGGTTGGAGAGTTGAATTATTTTACGGGTTTTAATGCGATGCATTGGAAATGTGAAAAAAAAAAACATGAAATCTTGGTTTATGCCACTTTGAATATTCTCCAACTTTTTCATGAAAATGGTCAAAGATTTGTTCCTGTTTTTTAAACAACAATTTCTTTATTATATAGATCATACAAATCGAAATAGCTACACGTACCTGCTATCAACCTACAAATAATAATAATAATAACAATTAAAAACTACAATATATGTACCCGTTTAAATTATGAATTTGACCAAAAAAAACCTATAATAAATTGGTTGAAATAGCTATATTAGACATTGAATTGCACCTCCTAGCCATTTCTCTCCCGGTTTTACGAAAATAGCGGACCTGCAGGTCCGCTATGTGTCGCTAAAAGACAAAAAAGACGGCTCGAACTCAGGTCCGCTATAAGGACATGCAGGTCCGCTATGTTGGACACGTGGCATTATATGGAACCGTTAACTCAGGTCCGAAAAATAAAAGTGCATAATTGCGAAAAATAAAAGTGTCCTCTATAGCGGACCTGAGTTCGAGCCGTCTTTTTTTTTTTTGTCTTTTAGCGACACATAGCGGACCTGCAGGTCCGCTATAGCGGACCTAGGTCTATTTTCGTAAAACCGGGGGAGAAATGACTAGGAGGTGCAATTCGGTATCTAATATGGCTATTTCAGCCAATTTCCCTATCTTCAAACATCAATGCTGAAAAATAATAGGATAGATGAATAGGGTTAAGCCTCATCAACCATTAATTTGTTTTAATATAATAGTTATCAGGGGATGTTTTTATTAAACACTTATCTGAGAAAGTGCTTATCGATATCACTTAATTTATTGATTGAGTGTGATAATGACCGAGATTTTATCCGGTAAAAGACATAATTAGGACCAAGAGTCTTACCCAGTAAGTGGAGGAAAATGATATTACCTGTAATTAAACGCTTACCGGGTTGAAGATGTTTGCCAACAATCCACTTTGATAGCTGAGAATGTTACACGATAGGAGCATCTCCAACAACTATGATAGAAATGTTGGTCATTTAAGGAGATTTATGTTCTAACAACTACGTTATACGGTATTGTAAAATAGAAAGAAAAAAAAAGAAGAGAGACTGTAAACATCTCTAAATTTAGAGAAATCTTTAAAGACTATATGGGAGAGAAAAATAGTATTTTATTTCATTCCCACCAATAAAATGTATTGAAAATAAATATTTAAAAGAGAAAAATAATATTTTATTAAATGTATTAAATATTTTAATAATATAGTCAATGCTGGAATTGATAAAATTGAGTTGTTGTAGTTGAATATAATTTTTTTTTACAGATTTTGACTTTTGTACTCTATTTTAGAGAAAAAGTATAATTGGAAATATTCTCAAGAAAGAGTGGGTCCGTGGGTGATATCTTTTATTTGTAAACACTTAGAGCTAGTGATGGCCATCTTGGCTCGGCCCGACCCGACCCGATCGGTTAACCGAGTCCGACCCGCCTGAAAGCCCGACCCGACTCGGCCCGATGCCAAACCGGTTTGAAGCCCGAAATCATGGACCGGTTTGGGTTTTTGGCGGCCCGACTCGGCCCGAGCCCCGTTCACGACCTGGTTTTTGGCTCGGCCCGGCCTGATTCGTACTTTAAAAAAAACGTTATGTGACAGGCCCTTTTGTTTACCTTAGGGTGAGACAGATAATACCAAAAAAGCAAGTATACAAATTGGTACTATGTCGCCTTACAAGTAATAAAATGGTAAAGATACCAGATATCGTCCCACAGATATTGGATTAAAAAGTGTGTTAAAAGTATAATGAAAGATGAGATTTCAGATGACGAATTTGAAGCAATATTTTGGAAGGTTGGTTAACACAGATTTAACTAAACAAGAATAAACGAGAAGCAAGGGTGTAAGACTTTTGATGGTATATGGATCCAAATTCCAGTGGGTCAATGCTACAGCACTTGTCATAGCATGATGCTATTTGAGTGCTGCAGCATGCTTCTGACTCTAACTAGTTTCATTATCGATTTTAAGACACGTTCCTCTCGGACTCTCACCATCCCATTATTCCAGTAGCTATGAATCATCTCATCTCTGAGCAAAATTCCAGATAAGGGAATGATGGGAATGGAGTTCTCAAAATATACGGCAAAACAAATTCTCTTTGTTAAAAGTTACTCTTTCGACATAACCCCCGTACCTCCCAAGTTGATGTATTCCAAATAGCTTATCTCTAAGTCTATTCCATTTTAACCCTTTGAAAAAGTGACAACTTATCAAGAATGAATCATTTTATATGACACAAGTAACAACTCTCGTTGCAAGTAACTCTTTCGATATTACCTCTCATGTCACTAAATTGACGTGCTATTCAATGGCCTATCTCTAGGTCCATGACACTATTACACTATTAAAATAATCATTTTGTCAAAGAGTTTTGTTATCTTGATAAAACTTGAGTTGGAATAATAAAATTTCGTTAAAGTCACAAAAACCCACTTTCTTTTTAGATCCACATAACCACCATTTGCCTCACACCCAAGCTAGATTATTAGCTACTCATTACAATAAAGAAATAAAAACTACTACTAAGAATTACAACGCTAAACATAATGGAAATTGCTCTTGAAAAGTAAATGACTTGAAAGTATATAAATATATATATATATATATATATATATATATGTGTAACTAAAAATGTAAAGACGAGAATGTAAATTACAAGGAAATGGAAATGACAAGAAAGTAAACTTGAATATAACTATAATAAACTTTAACTACTAAAATCTAGAACAAAAGAGTAAAGGAAAGGCTAGAGATGCAAGATGGAAAAATAAAATACAACTAAAAGAAATGTGCAGGTGGGTGCTGTTTGGATGTTGCAGCATGCATATTCAAATATGGAGATTATATAAAGATGATGAAGAACACGATGAAGATCATAAGAACATAAGCATAAATTCTGGAAATTAAAAGAACACGGGACTGGAAGATGACCAGTTCGTGATTTGGACAGAAAGTAAGAGACTACACTAAGCATAACAAGAATGAAAACTTTAAAGAAAAGATGAAGAACATAAACATTAATATTAGAAATTAAAGAACTAAAGAGGATGATTAATAATCAGCTCCTAAGCTTGCTGCAGATCTGATACATAACTCAAAAGATGTTAAGATGATAGATGAAGATGTCTCCTTAAGAGCAACTAAACCCTCCTTTTATAGACAAGAGGAGTGGCAAAGTTGTAAATTAAGGAGAATCTAATTGTACTTACATAGTCTAAGCCTACTAGAACTACCAAAGTTTGTCCCCATTTAACCAACATATTACAAACCAGATTAACTAATGTTTAGAGGTTACAATCAGATTAGTTACATGCCAAAATTCAGCTTAGCCTTCTTTCTTCTCAATTTTTCCTCAAAAACAACCAGCTCCATGCTGTGGTGATGCTGCAGCATGCCCTGTTTCCAAATAGTTTTTTAAAAGATAACCAAGTTAGCCTACAATATTCATAGAACAAGCAAATCACACAATTTAAGCTCCAAGGCACAATAAATGGAAAATAAGATAGAAAATGACTCAAAGTGGGATTTGAAAATGAAAAATCCTATCTAAAAGGTTAAAAGAAAAGGACTTAAGTACTCAAAATTGAGTACTTATCATTATGTTACCGTTTATATACGTTTTTTTGAGCTTTTTGTATTTTTTACCCCCCAAACCCCTATAAATACTTGTATTGTAAGTTTGTAACTTAAAATTATATATAAAATGTATTTTTAAAGTGTATTTTAGTGATTTATTATAAATAAAACGTATTTTTAAAGTATATTTTAGTGTTCCATTATATAAATAAATTATTTAAAAAAAATACGAAAAAATCATCGGCCCGATCACGGCCCGGTTTGGGCCCGGGCCGGCCCGGTTTTGGTTAAACCGGTTTACCCCAAGCCTAACCGGGCCACGCCTTTTCGGGTGAAACCCGGCCCGGCCCGGCCCGAAGCCCGTTTTGACCCGATTTTTGCTTTCACTGTAGAGGCCCGAAACCCGTTTTGGCCCGGCCCGGCTCGGCCTGAGCCCGATTTTTGGCCATCACTACTTAGAGCATATCCAACAGCATTGCTAAAATTTCTCTAAAATATAAAATGAAAACTCAAAATCTCTAAAAACATTTTCTTCCAACTCCAACAGCTTTTCTATTTTAGATAATCAATCATTATTATATTATTAAAATAATATTTTCTCTCTCCTGAAAGATTGTCATTCTTCTAATTTTAGTGGGAAATCATTAAAATAATACTTTCTCTCTCATGTTTAGAGATTATAGAGAATTCTCTATATTTAGAGATTTTTTGAAGTTTCTCTATTTTAGCAAACCATATAGCAATGCTATTGGAGAAAAATAGCAAAGCAAAAGTCATTTGTTTCTATTTTAGCAATGTTGTTGGAGATGCTCTTACCTAATAAGCATTTGATAAACGACCCCTAATAAAAGTTCATTTTTAATCTAAAAAGATAGTTTATATATTTTATCGAAAGAGAATAAATCAAAGATAGGAAATCTCTTAATTAAGGGTGTTCGCGGTACTGTTTGGGGCTGAACCGCAAACCGCACCGCATATGCGGTTTGAGCATTTTCCAAGATCGTAAACCGCACCGCATAAACCTCAAACCGCACCACAAAATGCGGTGGTGTTTATGTTGTTTGTCTCTATCGCAGTTTATGCCTACAATCCAAAAAATTACAGTTTTAAAAATACATTATAAAATCGACGATATAGTGACCGTAGTCCAAATAAATAAAGAGTTTCAGTACATTCGATTTCAAATACATGTTGTATAATTAAAAATAGTCTAAGAAGTAAAATCTTACATATATACTAAATACAAACAAAGTCCAAAAATATTACATAAATACTAAATTATTCTATATATATGTTTTATATATAAAATTAAAAGATAAAAAATATACAAAATATGCGGTGCGGTGCGGTGCGGTTTGAACCACAAGTTTGATAACATAAAACCGCAAACCGCAACACATAGTACGGTTTGGTAAAAATGCAAATCACAAACGCACCGCAAAAGTTTCTAAAGCGCTTTACGGTGCGGTTTGCAAACATATCAACAACAAAAAATGAAAAAGAATATAAAAGCAAAATAAAAGAAAAGTTAACATTAGCCACAAAGCCATGAACTTGATTTTTCACATATATATTCTTCCAAATTCTTGACATGGTTTCAAACTTGCTAATGGCAAGAATCGATTTTGACAATTATTTGGACATCAATTGAGTTCATTGTATGGATTCTTCTTTTGCGATTCGAGTTCATTTACGGTGGAAGCAAGGATTCATAATGAAACATATATCGACCCAATGACGTTAATGATTATAGCTGGAGACGAAGTATAAGAAGGAAAAGAGATGAGAAAAGGAATAATAATAACACTTGAATACAATATCTTTAATTTTTTTAGGATGCAAAATAAATTAATGAGAATGATTTCCTTATAAAATTTTGTCAAAATTTGATATTTCATGTATCCTAAATATACCCCTACTTATAGTTTTCGGGTATTTGGAAATTTCTTAGTTTTTACATTTTGTGTGATAAAGCATCTTCAATGAACCCTCTACATCTATACGTTAACTAATGTAGGAAACTAAAAAAAAAAGGGAGCACTCCATTGCATTCCCTGTATTGGCTCCCTACTCTAATTTATATTATCCCGCTCCCTAAGGGAGCTCCTTCCAATATAATTACATTATTTTATTAATAATTTGAAAATGTAAATGATATCCATTAAATAAATTCTTCAAATAATATGTAGCTAGTGTATTAAAAAAAACATTCGTTACAGTAGGGGAGTGTTTGATTAGAGATATTAAACAGTTATTAATGGGATTGAATATGTTAGAAGATGAATATGAATGAAGAACACGATGAATATGCTGAAGGTTTGAAACCTCGATATATTGATGGAGAGAAACTTACAATACAGAAAGTGAAAATTATGAAAGAGTAATACAATCCTAAACTACAATACAACAAATATATATGTAGGCAAGATAGGCTTGGGCCCTAACATGGGCCTGCGCCTCTATATACATTAACATCCCCCCTCAAACTCAATCGGGAGAAGAATGTGCCAGATGGAGTTTGGAAACTAGATCGCGAAACCGTCCTGGTAAATGGGCTTTAGTAAAAATATCAGCCGGTTGATCAAGAGTCGAAATAGGAAGAAGCTGAATAGTCTTACGTGTCACATGTTGACGAACAAAGTGACAGTTAATTTCAATATGCTTTGTTCGCTCGTGGAAGACATCATTGTGGGCAATCTGAATAGCACTGTTGTTGTCACACCACAATGGAGTTGGAGACTGTTGAGGAGCCCCCATGTCAGAGAGAAGCCAGCATAACCACACAAGTTCTTGAGCTGTATCAGCTAACGCTCGATATTCAACTTCAGTACTGGATCGAGCTGTGAGAGATTGTTTCTTGCTTCGCCAGGATATAAGAGAGTCGCCAAGAAAGAAACAGTAGCCAGTAGTGGAGCGTCGATCAGTCATGTCATTGTCCCAATCAACATCAGAAAAACCTCGTAAAGTCAACGATGAGGTGGATGAAAAATGAAGACCATGAAACATGGTCCCTTTTAAATATCGAAGAATGCGCAGGACAGCAGCATAGTGATCGGAACAAGGTGCAGACATGAACTGACTAACAGTATGAACAACATAGGCAATATCAGGTCGAGTCACTGTCAGATAGACAAGTGACCCGACTAACTGGCGATATAAAGTAGGATCACGTAGAGGTGGACCAGCATTTGGAGCCAGATGAAGGTTGTGTTCAAGAGGAGTGGATACTGTTTTGTTGTCAGTAATCCCAGCTTTCGACAAGAGATCTGAGGTATACTTGGCTTGACACAAATAAAGACCCGATGGATCAGAGAGTACCTCAAGACCAAGAAAATAGTGTAAAGAACCAAGATCCTTCATCTCAAAACAGGAGCTGAGAGATGACTTCAGATTAGCTATGCCTGTAGAGTCACTGCCAGTAATAATCATGTCATCCACATACAGAAGAAGTAAGATTGTGCCAGCTTCAGTTGTCCGAGTAAACAGCCTTGAATCATAGTTGCTGGGTGAGAAGCCCAAAGAGGTGACAGTGGTACTGAATTTCTCAAACCAAGCTCGCGGAGCTTGCTTTAGGCCATAAAGAGCCTTTCGAAGACGGCAAACATGACCTTGTGGAAGACGAACGCCTGGAGGAGGTGTCATGTAGACTTCCTCAGATAAGTGACCGTTCAAAAAGGCATTCTTAACATCTATCTGAAAAAGAGGCCATTGTTTGGTAGCAGCAATGGCAAGAAGACTGCGAACAGATGTGACGCGAGCAACAGGTGCAAAAGTCTCCTCATAATCAATACCATACTCTTGATTGAAACCCTTGGCCACAAGTCGAGCTTTGTACCGATCAATAGAACCATCCGATTTGGTTTTGATTTTGAACACCCATTTGGAGCCAATGGGTTTCTTGCCTGGTGGAAGAGGAACAGAATCCCAAGTTTGAGCTTTGTCAACTGCCTGAAGTTCCTCATCCATAGCTTTCTGCCAATCAGAGTTAGAAGAGGCTTCCTTGTAGGAAGTAGGTTCGTGATTTGATAGCAGAGTAGCATAAACATGATAATCACGAAGATGAGAAGGAACTTGTCTTACCCGTTCTGATCGTCTAACATTCTGAGATTGAGAAGTTTCAGGAGCCAAAGACTCAGCAGGTACCTCAGATGTTGGCGGTGCGAAAGGAGCAGATGATTGATGATGATCAGGAAAGCTAGGAGAGGCTGACTCAGAAGGAGTTGGAACAATATGTGGAGGTGATATAATATCATATTGGAGTGAGTCCAATGAGACGGAAGCATCAGTGAAAAACGGAGGTGTGAGATTAGGAGACTCACGAAACTTGGATATAGAAGAGAAAGGAACATGTTCCCAGAAGGTAACATGTCGAGAAATACGAAGACGCTGGGAGATAGGATCCCAACAGCGATAGCCCTTGTGCTCAATACCATATCCAAGAAAGAAGCACAGTCTGGAGCGAGGTTCAAGTTTGGTATGTTCATGAGATTGCAGTTGAACAAAGCAAGCACTACCCCAAACTTTTAGAAGTTCATAGGCAGGAGTGACCTCATAAAGAGCCTCATAAGGAGACTTATTATGAAGGATGGGAGTAGGATGACGATTGATAGTATAGACGGTAGTAAAAGCAGCTTCACCCCAAAAGCGTTCTGGACATTTCGCAGAGATGAGAAGAGTGCGAACTGTATCAAGAATATGACGGTGTTTGCGTTCAGCACGACCATTTTGAGGAGAAGTGCCAGGGCAGGAGTACTGAGAGAGAGTCCCCTGAGAGTGAAGAAAGGAGAGAAGGGATGACTATTTGTATTCCATAGCATTATCAGCTCGAAGAATCTTTATAGATTTTGAGAACTAAGTGTGAATCATCCGAGCAAACATAATATAGATTTGAGGTAATTCCGAGCGATGTTTCATAAGACATATCCATGTGAAACGAGTGTGGTCATCAATAAAAATAACAAAATATCGAGCACCACCCATGGATGGATGTGGTGCTGGTCCCCATACATCAGAATGAATAATATCAAACGAAGAAGTAGAATTGGATTCATTCAATTCAAAAGGTAAAGCATGATGCTTGCCAAGTTTGCAAGATAAATAAGAAAGATTGTCAGTTGATACACAATTTCCTAACACACCTAAATGAGCTAATGACTTTATTCTGGCTAGAGATAAGTGACCCAGTCGGGCATGCCACAGCTCAATGGAAGAAGTGCTAGAAACCGAGGCAACAAAACTTGAAGAGGGTAAAGGAAGACGCAGGTAAACCACTTCAATCATCCGTCCAACTTTACGGCCGAGTCCAAGGATCTGCTTGGTCTTTGGATCCTGTACAACACAACCAGAAGAATGAAATAAAATGATCAAATTAGATTCAAGAAGTTGAGCAATCGAAACTAAGCTCAGAGATAGCTTTGGAACATTTAGAACATCCGGTAATTGTATAAGAGGAGTGGAAACATTTCCACTAAAAGATACTGGTAGACCAGTGTTGTCAGCAGTTCTTACTGACGTAAATTGCTGAGGTGGTTTCTTAGAAGCGAAACCATCAGGGCAAGGTGTCATATGATTGCAACACCCAGAATCAAAAAGCCATACGTTACCTGATGCAACTGAGTGTGGAGAGTTCATACCCATAGCACCAGACATGATCTGTTCCATAAGTTCCTGATTGCGACGCATCAGTTCCATTAGATCAGGTGAGGAGGCTGTAGAAGCCTCAGTATCAGCAATAGTAGGCCCAGCAACAGCATGAGTCCGATTCTGAGAACTAGTGTGCTTTGAGTTCTTCGGACAGTCAGTCTCATAGTGGTGCGGATGCGTGATGCCACACTTACGACACTTACGGATAGGACAATCAAGAAGAAGATGAGCAGGAGAATGACAGAAGGCACACTCGGATGTGTTCGTCTTGCCCACAGATCTGGAATGATTGTTATTGGTCCATTTGCCTTTTGGCTTGGAATGAGACGTGTAGAGAACACTATCAGTAGCAGGCACTGGTGACCGCATGTGAAGACGAGTTTCTTCACTTAGCAATTCTGAGATTGCTTCTTCAAGAGTAGGTAAAGGCTGCCTATGAAGAAGTGAAGCACGAACATTCTCAAATTTATCAGTCAAGCCCATCAAAATGGTGATCAGGTGCAGCTGGTTGAAGTAGGCGGTGAACTGTTGAGCGGTTTCATCAAAAATCTGAGGTGCTCCAAGACTGATATGATCTCTGAGAGACTGCATTTCAGAGATATAAGAATTGATGGATTGATCAGGAAGTTGACGTTTGCTCTGAAAAGTGGTCCACAGTTGATACTGATGAGATAGACCAGATGATGTATACCGCTTGGAGAGAAAATCCCAGAGACTTTTGGCTGTAATATAACCAAGGAACTGTTGGTTGATCTCAGGAGTAGTGGAGGCATTAATGAAGCCCAAGATACGAGCATTATTAATGTCCCACTCGTTCATTCGTTTGGCAAAGTCAACAACATTCTCAGCTGTTTCTTGAACTGGAGCTTTGGATGCGCCAGTAACATAGGTGTAAAGACCATGAGACTTTAACAGAATTGTCATATGATGGTGCCAAAGAATATAGTTGCTACCGTTGAAAACAACGGAGATGGGATTTGAGTGACTGAAATTGGTAGCCATGAAAAAGGAAAAGATACTGAGAAACAGTATTAAAGACCGGAGAAAAGTTCGACCTTCGACCGAAGGGATGCTCGACCGGAGGAATGCTCGACCGGAGGAGGTTTCGACCGAAGGGGGTGTTTCGACCGAAGGGGGTGTTTCGACCGAAGTGATGTTCGACCGAAGGAGATGTTCGACCGAGGGGTTGTTCGACCGAAGGGGTTAAAGACCGGTAGAAAAACGACCGGTGTTGCGGCTAGGGTTTCCAACAGATCGATCGATCGACGGCAAAGGCAAGAACAACGACGGCGATGGCAAGAACACCAACGATGAACAGAAAAATCGCGATGAACAGTAAACCGATGAACAAACCTACAGCTCTGATACCATGTTAGAAGATGAATATGAATGAAGAACACGATGAATATGCTGAAGGTTTGAAACCTCGATATATTGATGGAGAGAAACTTACAATACAGAAAGTGAAAATTATGAAAGAGTAATACAATCCTAAACTACAATACAACAAATATATACGTAGGCAAGATAGGCTTGGGCCCTAACATGGGCCTGGGCCTCTATATACATTAACATAATATAAAAAAAATTGTTTGTTTTTAAACAACATACTGACTCAATCCACCACAAGCGCATATTTTTATTTAAGGTTAAATTGGTAGGAACGAAAATTCATTCCATACCGTTTTATTTTTATTTTTCCTACTTGAACCAAACAAATTGTAATTTTTAACAAACAACAAGGACAAAAAACGTAATTTACTCTTAATATAAGGAGTGTTTTGTATAAAAAATACCATTTGTTTGGTTCAAGTAGGAAAAATAAAAATAAAATGGTAGGGAATGAATTTTCGTTCCTATCAATTTAACCTCAAATAAAAATATGGGGCTTGTGGGGGATTGAGTCCATTATGATTATGTTATAGTAAATTACGTTTTTTGTCCTTGTGGTTTGTTAAAAATTACGGATTTCGTCCATGTGGTTTTGAAATTTCGGTTTTCATCCTTATGGTTTGCAACTCCTTTCTATTTTTGTCCCTGAGGCTAATTACTATTTTTAAGTATGAGGGACTAAAATAAAAATGAATTAGTAAACCATAGGGACGAAGAAAGCAATCAAGTTTAGATCATAAAGACGAAAATAATAAGGAAGTACAAACCATGGGGATGATAATCGTATTTTCAAAATCATATGGACGAAAATATAAATTTTCAACAAACCACAAGGATGAAAAACGTAATTTACTCTGTTATTAATTTAAATTTTAGGATTGAGAACCACAAAGGGTTGTGACGTACTGGTTAAGGCTCTGGGAATGTGGTGGAATATCTAATCTGTCCATGGTTCGAATCCAGCCGTACACAACAATTGTGAGTACTAAGGTTTAATCAGGGTTGATGTCTTACAGTCATAATTTGTCAAGGATTAGACTAGGCATAGTCCAGGGCACCCTTTAGGCTGCGTTTGGTACACAGACTGGGTGAGACGGGACGAGACAAAAAAAAATAGTCCCATGTTTGGTAAGCCGTGGGATAAAATTGAGATGGGACAACAAGGGACAAAAATGAGTTTTCATGGGACAAAAGTTAAAAATTTTTGTTCGACCAAAAAGGATGGAACAACATGGGACTATTTTTAAGATTACCATTCTACCCTTCAAAATTGATCAGACTAAATTTAAACCCAAAAACATAAATCATTTTAAACTCTATCGCCTCCATCCTCTCTCCATCGGCTCCAAATCGATTTCAAGCTACGAACTCTTCTACCAAATCGATTTCTTCTTCTGCAAAAATAGAGTTCTTTATCCCAGAAATCGGGTTTATCTTCTCCATAAATCGATTTATCAGAGTTCTTCCTCAAATCGATTTCGTTTTCTAATTTCAAAAATCGAATTCTTAATCTTAATCTCCAGAAATCAGTTCTTATCGAGGTTCTATCGATTTCGATTTCTGATTTCTTATTTGAGTTCATCGATTTCTGGAAGAAGAAAAACCTAGAACAAAAAAGAACGTGGAAGAACCTGGGAAGAAGAAGAACCTCAAAAAAGAAGAACGAAGAAGAAGAAGAATGAAGAAGAAGAAGAAGATGGAACGAAGGCATCCTGAAAGAAAAAGAAGAGAACTTGATTTGGTTTTATTTGATTTATTATTTTGTTTTGTTTTTTTTAAATGGGTTATATTTATGTTTAAATAATTTTATGTTAGTAAAATTATAACTGTTAAAATCATTTAAATATATAGTTAATCTAAGTCATTTGTAATTATTATATAATAAAAAGACATTAAAACTCATGTTAAGGGTAATCTGGTCATTTTAACTGTTCTGTCCCGTCATGTACAATTTACCAAACACGAAATAGTCAATTAGTCTAGTTTTGTCTGATCGTTCCAAACGCAGAACAGACAATTAGTCCAGTCCTGTCCTGTCCCATCTAGTCTGCGTACCAAACGCTACCTTAAGAACTTGAGGACCGAAGAGTATGATTGAAAGTGCTCAAAGATCATTTTGCAGAGCAACTGTTTTCTTAGACAAGCCATTGTCTCTTTTGGGTTGGCCACTTTATATCTCTTGGGCCTTGGGCTTTGGATCTTGGGCTAGAGAACCGTACTCAAAGAATAATCCACTACATATATTTAAGCCCGTCTTTTTGCAAGATGCAATATTTAAGGCCTGCTCGAATGACAATGAACTCTATCTCAAACTTTAAAAGTAGCTCATAGATGAAAAAGAAAAAAATAATTAATTAATTAATTAAAGATTTTTATATTCCATTTTTTGTTGTAGCATTATAGTTTCTTTATCAAATGGGTTACTCAAATCTTTGTTATTATTGTTAGAAAATTTTCTAAGAGTTCATCTTTGAAATTGAGTCATTTTTAATATTTAGATAACTTTTTCATATTCATATTAATATTTTTATTATACTCAATTTATGCTTAAAGATAGTAATTAGTTAAAACAAAATAAAACAATTAAGTACATGACAAGAACAATATAAAAATAAACTACAAGGCTTGTGGCGTACTGGTTAAGGCCTGTGGGCGATGTGGTGGGATATCCCATCCACCCCAGGTTCGAATCCAGGCGTACGCAACCTGTGGTCGCTGGGGTTTAACCTGGGCTATCGCTTTAATAGTCAAAATATTGTCAGGGATTAGTCTAGGCTGTGCCTAGGATACCCTTTCAAAAAAAAAGAACAATATAAAAATACCTATTAGAAGTGAAACAAATAATATTCTTTTCTTTCCAAAATAAGTTTTTATATTAGAGCATTTTCAACAGTTTCTCCAAAATTTCTCCAGAACTAAAAGTCAAACTCTAAAAAAATTTACATCAATCTCCAACATATTCTCTATATTGGAAAATGAAACATTGATTATAATATTAAAATATTATTTCACCTATTAAAATATTATTTCTCTCTCTCTACATATTTATTTTCAAAGTTTTCTATTGGTAATTCACTTGGTAATCATTTTTGGGGTGATCTCCATATTTGGAGAAAAAACTTTTCTCTATCCTACTTTCTCTATTTTGAAGATAGTTTTAAGAAAACTGTTAGATCAAAACATTACCTTAAAATCTCCATTTTCTTCATTTTTTTTCCAAATGCTCTTACTATTTTAGTTTGTTTTGAAATAATTGTCCAAAGTTAAAAGTAAATGGCTATTTTTCCATTCTACCAATAATTAAGAGATGGAGAAAATTTTCTCCCTTTATAATTAATTGTAAAGCGACTTAATCATTTGAAAACTCCAAAATTTGTGAGATCTTTGAGGTCCACAAATTTAAGATAATTAATGTTATTAATTAATGAGATAATTAAGAAAATTATTATTATTTATTAAATAAAAATTAATACATTTTAAAAATTTTCACATATATGGCTTTCTTTCTCTCTCTCCTCTCTCTCTCTATACCATAGAAGTACAATTAAATGTTCACATATAGTGAACAAAATATAAACAAGCTTAAGAATATTTTTATTATTGTGTTCATAATGTATTTACAAAGTTCACTGTTTATAAGTAATAGATTTAGTTTGATGTAGTTGGTGTTCACAAAATTATCACAAGTTATACCAAATATAGATTTATAGTATGTTCACAATGCGGTTACAAACTATAATAACAATTTTAAAAAAAGTGTTCACAATGTGTTTACCTATTGTATATATTCAATTATATATGTAAGTGTATGTTATGTAGAGAAAAGAGGGAATAAGGGGGCGTTTGGTTCACAGAATGTTTTTGGATGAAATGAAATTTGTCAAAGGAATTTGACTTTGAAGGAATTGGAATGGAATGTTGTCAGGTTTGACCACCTGTTTGGTTGACAGAATTGGAATGTAATCTGTTAAATGAATTGGAATTTTTTTGTTTGGTTCACAGATTGTAGCTTTAGAATTGGAATGGAATTTTGGTAAATGACCAAAATACCCTTTTTGTTTATTTTAATTTTTTTCAACAAAAATTACTTTAATGAAATAGTCATTAAATAGTTTAATTTTTAACTAAAATTGCTTTGATTATTTTAGCACACGAATGATGATAAGAGAGAGAGAGGGAGAGAGAGAGATGAGAGAGAGATGAGAGGAGAGAGAGAGAGGAGTGAAAGAGAGGGAGAGGATAGAGAGTAGAGAGAGGAGAGGGAGAGAGGAGAGAGAGGAAAGAGAGAGAGGAGAGGAGAGAGAGAGGGAGAGAGGAGAGAGAGGAAAGAGAGAGAGGAGAGGAGAGAGAGAGAGAGGGAGAGAGAGGATAGATTGAGAGAGAGAGAGAGAAAGAAGAGAGAGAGGGAGAGAGGAGAGAGAGAATGAGAGTTGGTGTTTGCTGATAATGTTGAACGGTAGTGGTGGCCGGTGGTGGTGGTTGCCGGTGGCGGTGGTGGCGGGAGGTGGTGGTGGTGGCTGGTGTTGGTAGCCGGAGGTGGTGGTGGCTGGTGGTCAATGGTGGCCGGAGGAGGTGGTGGTGGTGGCCGGAGGTGGTGGTCAATGGTGGCCGGTGGCGGTGGCGGTGGCCGGAGGTGGTGGTGCATATTAGGATGAGGGGCAATTTTGTCCAAAAAAATATGACATTCAATTCCAATGAAATACCACCTCCCCCCCCCCCCCCCGCAAGGATTGTTGAATTCGTTCATTTGTGGAATTCATTGGAATTCAACATTCTAGTTCTTTAAAAAGAATGAACCAAACGATGTAATGGAATATGGTCAACGGAATTCAACATTCCAATTCCATCAGAATCTGCGAACCAAACGCCCCCTAATAGAAGAGAGAAGATAGGAGAGATGAGAGAAAAAAGTGGAGATATGAGAGAAAAAGAGATTTTTATTTTTTATTAAATTTTATTTTTCAACTATTTTTTTATTACGTAAATTAGATCTCACGGTTCTCATAAATTATATTGATCTCAAAAGAAGACCCCCTTAAAAATAAAAATGTTATTTAGTTATTTAAATAATGTAATAATTATATATTTATAAAATTATATTTTATCTTTGTTGTAGACATTTATTTATTTTGAGACAAAAGAAGTGCATCCAAAAACATAGGTCGCATTAGGCTTTATGCAACCAAATCTTCAAGAAAGAAAATGGAAGTTGTATAGGTTTTCTTGCAAATTTTTTTTTGCTTTAATTTTCAAAACATTTTTCAAAATGTAAAAAAGGAGAGGTAAGAAATTGTTTTCCATATTTGGAGAGGGAGATAACATACTTTATTTGAATTTTTGTTCTAAAAAAAAGAGATTCAAGCCAATCAAAAACTCTCCCTTGTCATTTTCCCGTTATTTTTTTTTAAAGGAAAAACAATTTTATTACCAAAACAAGAGAATACCAAACAACAATACACGAAATCGAACCGCACAAAAAGAAAACAACCAAACAACCTAACTATACCGGGGGAAACAACCTCTACAGCCCCAAAGACCAACCCCAAGCAACCCCAAAACAATCCCCAAACAGCCCCAGAAAACAGCCCCCAACCAGCCCCAACCAGCCCCAAATCATCCCCCAAACAGCCTCGCAACAACCCCAAACAAACCCCCCAAAAAAAACATCAGTTCGCAAGATGCGAACCAAACCCCCAATTGGAAGAAAAAAAACTCGATCCCACTCATAACAATTACACGTAGCTGCACGATATTCTCCGCATCGGTTATTTAGATCCCGCCGAACTTTATCTTCTTATCGAAGCCGGATCCGACGTCCAACTGTACCAATCTATCTTCTTCCTTTCTCCCCGGTATGCAATCCACTCGAAGCATTTACGTTGAAAATCGAAGAATAGTTCCTCCGTCTTTCTTTTGTCTCCTTTGAACACGATTTGATTCCGATTTGCCCAAATAAGATATTCGAAGCTCCACACCGTCTCCCACCATAGATAAGGTCGAGAAGGATTACCTGTCATATAAGAAGATACATCAAAGAGATCCTTTAACGAGTTAAAATTGTCTTTTGTAATTTTCCACCACCAAAGCACCGATCGCCACAAAGTATAAACTTCTTGACATTTTACCAAAGCGTGATCAACAGTTTCCAAATCCTTATTGCATCTTGGACAAAGCACCGACTCTACATCCAACCCCATCTTGTCTAAAACCACTCTATACGGGAGCCTACCAATGTTGGCCTTCCAAAAGAAGATACAAATCTTTTTCGGGACCTTCCTTGACCACAAAGTTTCTTTGTGACGATCACCTCCCTCCTCCACCCTCCTATCGATCAAAATCTTTAGATCTTGGACCGAGAAGGATCCTTCCTCACTCGCTAACCACTTCACTTTATCCTCTCCCTCTCTTTTCGGAGACCACCCTTGAAGCACCTCTCTAAGTGACTCTAACTCCCCTACTTTCCTACCTCGCGGCTCCCTCCTTCAACTCCATTTCCACTCGCAAGTATACCTAGACCACTCCCCCTTGTCGGCAATCACCCCATCTTGCTTTGAATCAAGACGGTAAAGCCTCTTGAATCTATCCTCCAACCTTTCACCCCCAACCCATCTATCCGACCAAAAACTCGTCTCCCTACCTCTCACCACCTCAATCCCAAATTATGCTTCAAAGTTTATACCCACCTCCTCAAACTTTTTACCCACTCTAATTATGTTCCTCCAAACCGAACCCCCCACCCCTACTACCTCCTTCGGCCAAACCCCTTCCCTCCGATAAATACTTTTTATGATTTTAACCCATAACACATCCTTCTCCGTTTTGAACCTCCACCACCATTTACCCAAAAGACCCCAATTTGAGGATTGGAGGCTCCCCACATTAAGTCACCCTCCCTTAAAACTTCTCAAAATCCTATCCCACTTTACCCATACCACCCTTTTTTATAGACCATACCTTTCCCCCCTCCCCAAAAGAAATGATTTCTTACCCTCTCTAACTCATGAATCACACCACTCGGGGCTCGAAAGAGCGAGAAGAAATACAAAGGAAGGCTACCTAGAATTGACTTAACCAAAGTTAGTCTACCACCAATCGATATCAATTTTGTTTTCCACGAAGCAAGTTTGTTTTTAACCTTTGCAATTACTTCTTTCCAATTGTCGATTTTGCTCATGGATCTACCCACCGGAAGTCCAAGATATGTAAAGGGCCCCTCATTATAGCCGCAACCCAAACTTTTTGCCCACAATTGAACCGCATCAACCTCCACACCTTAACCGTAAAGTTTACTCTTTGCAATGTTAATTTTTAACCCTGACGCCATTTCAAAGCACTTGAGAATTTTCATGAGATTTTTTAAATTGTTGATACTCCATTTGCCAAAGAAAATTGCATCGTCGGCGTATTGAAGATGAGTCAAAGCTATTTCGTCTTTACCGATCTTTATGCCTTCAAAGATCCCTTTTTCTTTTGCTTCCGCCATTAGGACATTTAATCCTTCCGCCACCACTAGAAATAGGAAATGTGCCAACGGATCTCCTTGTCTAAGACCTTTCTCCATAACGAATTCTTTAGTAGGGGACCCATTAACCAACAACGATACCGACAAAGATTCCAAGCATGTTTTGACCCACTTACACCACTTGCTCCCGAAACCCATTTCACATAATAACTCTAGCAAAAAATGCCATTCAACACTGTCATAAGCTTTTTCAAAGTCCACTTTGAACATCATCCCTTTTCTTTTTGATTTTCGAACATAATTCAACGCTTCGTTCGCAATTAGAACACCGTCTAAAATGAATCTTCCTTTTATAAAAGCCGTTTGAGTTTCCCCAATCACTCTTCCCATCACCTTCTTTATTCTTTCCGCCAAAACCTTTGATAAAATTTTATAATAAACTCCAATTAGGCTAATGGACCTATACTCGTTGAGACTTGTCGAATTTGAATTTTTTGGAATAAGAGTTAGGAACGGTGCGTTACAACCTCCACTTATATCCGACGCTTCCCAAAATCTCTCGACCGCCTTTAACAGATCACTCTTGATTATAGACCAAAATTTCTTTATAAACGTGAACGTGATTCCATCCGGGCTAGGGGATTTATTATTGCCACATGCCTTGACCGCTTCCCAAATTTCTTCCTCCGAAAAAGGTTTTTTCCAAATTTTCCACATCTTCTAGATCTAACTTCTTCAAAAATGGGCTTTTAATTCTCGGTCCTATCTTCTTTTTGGATGAAAACTTGGTTTTGAAAAAAATCCAAAATATGATTTTTAATCTCTTCCGGATCTTCCGACCCAATCTCATTGATGTTCAATCCCCGGATTCCGTTTTTCCTCTCTCTAGTCCTAATCGACGCATGAAATAATTTGGATTTTTCATCTCCTTTTTCCACCCACTTAACTTTGGCTTTTTGACCCTCGATTTCCAACTTTTTTCTTTCCGCCTCTAGCCATTTAGTTCTTGCTTCCGACCATCTACCTCTTTCCTCTTCATCCAATGGTCTTTCTTCGGCTTCTTTTTCGAACTTCTTGACTTCTTCTTTAGATTTCTCCAATTCACTTTCCAATTTTTTGAGTTATTCGACGCTTCTCTTCTTTATTGTCGCTTTTACTCTCTTCAACTTATCTCTAAAAATACAATCATATTTCCTTGATATCACAGCGTAAGATCCCACATTGGTTGGGGAGGGGAACGAAAGTTGCCTTATAAGGGACTGGATACCTCCTCTACCAGACGCGTTTTAAAACCGTTAGTCCGGGTGTGTGGACAAAGCGGACAATATCTGGTACGGTTGGTCTGGGATGTTATAGATGGTATCAGAGCCGGGAACCGGACTAATGTGCCAGCAAGGACGCTGGGCTCCCAAGGGGGGTGGATTGTAAGACCCCACATTGGTTGGGGAGGGGAACGGAAGTTTCCTTATAAGGGACTGGATACCTCCTCTACCAGACACGTTTTAAAAACGTGAGTCTGGGTGTGTGGACAAAGCGGACAATATCTGGTACGGTTGGTCTGGGATGTTACACACAACCTTGTTCCATTCCTTCCTCACTAACTCTACCATGTGATCGCCGGTTAACCATGCATCATAAATTTTAAAAGGTTTAGGACCGAAGTCCATTTTGGAATCTGATAGCAAAATCGGACAATGATCCGACCATTTCCTTTCCAAGGCCCTTACTCCTAAGTTCCTGCAATGCGAACAAAAATTATGTGAGACTAGAAACCGATCCAACTTACTTAGTTTTCTCCCATCGTCACTTACCCTCGTAAACTTTTGACACCTTATAGGAATATCTATCAAGTGACACTCTTGAATGAACTCATTAAAGGCTATTCATAAGAATGTCATATTGTTATAACTTTATCATTTATTTTTTATATATGTTGGAACCTCTATTTTGTTATTAAGAATTATTTTGAAGATTAATTTAATGTGTTCTCATATGTTTTCATATAATATTAGAGTCAAAGTCTACCACTTTAGTTACTCAACACTCTGGAGCAATATATACTTGTCAAAGCTCTTAACCCTTATATGTATACCCCCTCTCGAAACTCTAAGACAATTTGTGCCTGTCTAATCTTTGTTGGAGTGGGCGTGTAGATTCCCACATCAATCAAGTTTGAACCATTTATTTTTAATATATGTTGTAACACTGTTGTCTCTTCAATGGTTCTTTTCAAAAGTAATCTATTGAGATTTATCATATTCTTAGGAGGTGTTTGGTCATGGATTTTGAAGGAATTGGAATGAATAATTCATTTGACCAAATTCCAAATCCTATGTTTGGTTCACATAATTAAAATGATGGAATCCTTTGAATTCCATTCAATTACACAAATTAAAGAATTCATCATTTTTTGGCATAAGTGAAGAAATTGAATTCCATTCTTTTGCACCTAATTTAACTAACACCGCCCAACCTTCCTCCACCAAGACCATGTTACTATTGTCATTGTCATCCCCCCCCCCCCCCAAAAAAAAAAAAAAAAAAAACCATTCCACCACCACAACACTACTATTGTCGTCATGACCGCCACCTAACCCTATCCCACCCCGTCACCCACCCAAACCCAGTCCCCCCGACTACCATGCCACCATTGTCGTTGTCACATCTACCACCCAACCAGCCATCCCCACTTAGCCTCGTCAAAGCTACCACCCCTACCCCCATCCACCCCATCCCCACCCATACAACATCACCGTACCACCCACCATGCAACTACTATCACCATCACAACTACCCCCACCCCCACAACCACCCACCCTGGTGATATTAGTGGTGGGTGACTTGACTTCCCCGTCCTGCCCCACCCCACTCACCAACCACTACTATCGTCATTACAACACCCACCCCACTTCCCATCCCTACCTTGGTGGTAGGTGGTGGCGAGGTGTAACACTCTCAAATTTGGAAAGAGCGACTAATTTAAAAATTCCGATATTCCATCTAATAAAGGATAAAACTTGTTCCTACAAATCAAAACTAGAAATATCTCAAAATAAGTTATATAATTAACCTCATCAATTATTAACTCAAGTCTTATACAGAGACTAAATCGAGGTCGGGTGTTACTAAAACCCAATGACAGTCGCTATATCAAAAGTGCGAAAGACTTTACCCAAGCTACTATCTCTTGTGCGTATATCTAGCACTCGCCTCTTCACATAACGATAAAACCATTCCGCAACCGGAACCTGATGCACATGTCGACAAATAAAAAGGTTAGGCTAACGCCTAGTGAGTTCAAGAGTTTTCAACATGAATAAATATATTGTTAAAAATGAAAGATTGCAGTTTAAGACGTAATCTACCAAAATGATTTATTTCAAATATTAGACGACCCGATTTCCAATAACACACATTTTAAAAGACGGATACCCCAACATAGAACATTCCTTAATAAAGTAGATTCAACCCAAAACTCACTCAAACGCAAATAGAAATTGAACTCCCAATTTAGAAAAACGCAGGTAAAACTTTGTTTCCTGAAACACCCAAAACACGGGTGGGGCATAATTCTCAACCCATAAATCATGAATAAAAAACCACACACACACACACACACACACATATATATATATATATATATAACGTCACTGAAAACATGGATAATAAAATTTAATACCCAAATAACACCTTTAGGTGACGGGGGAGACCCAATTCCATTGTACATGGTGGAACACAAAGTTAAGTCACATAACCATGTTGTCGGACTACACCTCAGATCGTAACTGTATTGCCTGCTTTAAAAAAAGCTACACCTCCAGTCGGACTTTATTGCCTGCTTTAAAAAGCTACACCTCAAGTCCCAAATACACTCTATCCTCCATTGTCTGCTTTGCCAATTAGCTACACCTCAAGGATACACGATCTTATTGCATGTTCGTTCTCTAGTAGATATCAACCTTGAGGTTCTCATTCGACCTCTAGTGCCTACTCTCTAGCATTCAAGATAAGAGTCTCAACTCCTTACTTGATAACCCATAATGTCTAACCCTAGTGCACAAGAGTTAGAGCATCTAAACCACGAAACTCACGGTCCCGAAGTACAACCCTTAAGGGTTCATCTCCACAGAACTGGGACGACAACAATGCCAACATGGCATATTTCTCAAGGTGAGAACATTAAGACTCCTCACCATTAATTATGACTGACTTACATGCATATGGATCCAATACATTACAATCTAAAACATATGACTCCAAATGAATAACAAACGCACTCAAAACATGTAATCCCCAAAATAAAGTGCAATAAATGCAACTCACCCCCAAAGCTCCACATTAAGCTATTAAAACCGTACAAATGCCCTCAAGACCCGATGAAGACAAAAAGCGAGCCTTAAGCTCAACTGATCAAATGACCATATGCTAAAAATCCATAAAATACAATAAAATGCTAATCGACCAATGTTTATGCAAACACATGCTCTAAAATACATGAATAAACTCTAACACAAATTTAGAATTAGACAAAACATTTTCCAAATGAGTTTACACCAATCATCCTTTCAAAACGTCCGATAACATAAAATTAAGCATTTTCCCAAAACACAAAATAAAGGTACGTTTATACTTAAAAGATTTCATTTCATAAACTGGGTCATTAAAATACCAATACGCAAGATTTATTTATCAAAATGCCCAAAATCCCAAATGTGAGTGTTTTACAAGTTTATAAGTTAAACACTTCAAATAATCAAGACTCCTCAAATAACTCAACAGTTAATAATTTCATGTAAAACATATAAAAATTTAAATATTGACATTTTTGGCATGTACACCGTTTTCACAAATCAACTTGAACTCACCTTGCTAGATTTAGGCTAAATCTAGATTCTCCCCAAAATGAGCTCCTATGAAAAAATTCAAATCTTCAAGCTAAAACTCCCAAAACCTAGATCCATAAATTTCCAACCATAAATACACGTATTCAAGTGTTAAGAATCATTCCCCAAACATCTTACATCAAAATCCCCAATTGGTCAAAACCCTAATTTTTGATCTAAATTCTCCAAAATTATCAAATCCGAAATTTGAGAAACCAATTACTAGGAAATCATCAATGGAGCATATATAACTCATTACAAAGTTTAGAAA
The DNA here is from genome assembly GCA_023525745.1 of Arctium lappa. NCBI lineage: Eukaryota > Viridiplantae > Streptophyta > Magnoliopsida > Asterales > Asteraceae > Arctium > Arctium lappa. The sequence goes on from CM042048.1 coordinate 149,975,957, forward strand.
CTAGAAGGATGAACTCACCACTTAGATTTTGGCAAAAACCTATAAAACTCTAAATGAAGCTTGAGGTTGAAGATGACGATTCTTGATGTCTAGCTTCTACCCTTGAGCTTGATGACGGTTTACCCCCATAATATCTAAAGATTTGAGCCAAGGATGCCACAAAATATTAAGGGATGATGTTAGGTCATTCTTGGGAGGTTTTGAGAGAGTTTGGTACTGATTTGGGAGAAAAGGGAATGAGAAAAGGCAGAAAATCGCGACTTTAAGGACGCCTGGCACATCTGGAGACATTGCCAGGCGACAATACCTGTGGCATAGTTGCTGGGGTGCACCAGCCTTCGGTACACTCTCTACGATTGTGACAAGGCATTGTAGCGGGGCCCTTCCCAAGCCCCGAAACTCAACTTTTTCAATGTCAACACTCCCGATACTCTAAGGAACTCAAGGTGATGTTTTACCAACATAAGTCCCATCATTTATAAGTTGTAAAAACGTTCGGGTGACCTTTACTTACCGAAAATTGTGGGTGTTACACGAGGGGAATGAGAGGGGGCACCCACCCCGCTCCCACACACCTTGCCCCCGTCCTTGCCACACTTACTATCCACTGCTACCATGGTGGTATTAATGGTAGGTGGTGGTCGAGGGTGGCACCTGTTAGCTAGTCGTTTTCTACATATTTTCAATATTAATCTAATCCGTTTTGCATCTTAGTTGGCTAATTTGTGCATAATTAGTTTAAATTGCATTGCATTCATCCTTTGTATCATGTTTGGGTCACGTTTGAGAAACTTACGTGTTTGTTAAATTTAAGGTTAATTTAATGAATATGATGCTCAATTCGGTAAAAAAGGATGCCAAGGAATCAAACGGAAGCGAAAGAATGATGATGAAACGCACGACCAATGCATAAATCAAGGCAAAACAACGCATAGCCCGTGCTCCTTTTTTTGGACAGAAGCAATTGGCACAACCTGTGCTCTTTTGAAGGCTAAAAACGCATGGGTCGTGCTTCCTCTCCTGACAGTTTTTTTTGCTTTTAGCCACCTACTCTACACTCTTATGCCTTATCTTTAGGAGATATTTTTGTAAAGAAGGATTAAAGTTGTCTATCTCCCTGATCGATAAAAGGGGTGTTGTAACGAAAAAGATAGTCTTTTTACTTTTTACTTTCCTTTTCTTTGAAAAATCCTTCATCTTTTATAGAATTTGTAACACCTTGAAATCTGGGAACTTATTTGGCTTTCGGTTCGCGTTGAGATTTTCTGTACCTTGGAATTTTATATTAAGTATTTAAATTTTATTTGGTGAAGCATCGTTGGTCGAAAGTTCCAAACTCGAGCCCTGTAGGAAGCTCGCGATAGTGACAGGGTGTCACTATCGCGAAGGCACAATCGTCGGGGGGTCAAGGACCTACGGTACAACTCGCGCGATAGTGCCAGGCGAGAGTGCCTTGGTCACTATCGAGGAGTCACAACCGCGCCATCTGTACCGCGGGTGGGGGAAACCCGGACGATTATGCCCCGCGACAGTGACATTGTCACTGTCGCCATGTTACTATCGCGGACGGGCAACTTGGGGTATAAAATGGCATATCCGATTCTTATATCATTTTATATGATTTTGGTTGGATTCTAGGTCGTTTCTCTGCAAGTCTCCATTCCCTTCACCTCTCTCTTCATAAATACTCTTAGCTACCATCCCCATTGATCATTTATGTCAATATCCTAGGTTGTTGGAAGCTTTAAGTTCAAGTGTTTATCTCCTAGGGTTTGGGTTTTACTTGCAAAACCTAAGAAGGTGAGTTAATCCATTTTATACACTCTATACATGTTAAAATCATACTTTTAACCTACTAGACATCTCCATTTTGACTTATGTAACTTGGGGTGCTTTTTACCCAAAACCCTAATTTTGGAGATTCTAGGGTTTATATGTTTGGAAAGGATTTCAAGAAAAGAAAAAGAGTATCTTGGATTTATATGTGAATAAGACTTGGCATTATGCTTTTCCATCCTCTAGCTTCAAAGATTATTTAATAATGGGTCGATGAAACTTTATGTTGAACTGCTGATAAGTTTGTACATTGGAGATTTGTTTTGCTATAACAATGGTTGGAGTATTTGGGAACCCAAACTAGGATTTGAAATATTAAAGTGACCCAAATGGTTGGAATATGGGTATGGTATTCATATGTCAAATTGGAACCTCTTGGTAAAATTATGTAATTATTATGCAAAAAACTTCATTTGCCAACATCTTGGATATTATATCTTAACGTTGAATTATCGGTTAGTCGATTAACTCTATGTGGCATATTTGGTTTCACTAGGGAGTGATGACCCCATGATTGTTGTTGCATTTAGTCCGATGTTGGGACATTAGTTTCTCTCCTCGAGGTACGTTTAGGCATCGGATTGGGTTATAAGTCCTACGTGCTAAGTATTACGATATTGGATGAGGATCTCAACGTAAGGGCCCTATGTGGTTGAAGTTGACTTTCCGCGGGTGTACGTTTAAAGCCACCAAGCCTAACATTCCTTGCGTGTACTTTTATGTGTTTTGGCTTTACTGACTGTCAAGTGGTCTAATTTTGTGTTCCGTCACTTGTGTTAGTAAGCAGGTCTCCCCCGTTAAACCAAGAGGTAACTGTTTATGGTAAAAAAACATTATTATTCCTATCATAACTCCATTTTATTTATTTACGCTTATCGTTAATTATTTTCAATACAACTGATTGATCTCGTTAGGCTTTAGCCTAACACTTTTTCTTAAAATGACATGTATAGCAGGTCAATCTAGCGATGGGATTCGTCGGGAATGAGCGGACGACCTAGGAGTCGAGAGTGGTCTTTTTGGGTTGATATATTGACCGATACGATGGTGATAGTGGATACACATTTTGGAAGAATAGCAACACCCGATATTAATCTTTCTTGTCTAAGTTAGATTATTAGGTTGTTAAGTAATATTCTTCATTTGATTCTTTTGTAAAAGCTACAACTATGTTTCCCATTCACGGGATGATACTTTGGGTTTGTTATAGCAGGTTTGGTTTACCAGGTTTACTCAATTTTTAGCTGTCCTATTGCCGAAATTTTCGTTTTTATTTCCTCTAAATTTTAGGGTGTTACAGAATTTATTTCCAGAGATTGTATATGGATTCTCAAGTTCATCAAAGTCTATATCTTTGGTTCATCAATTGAGTATTGTATCTCTTTCTTACTTTTGATTTATGCCCTTAATCTTGTCTTATGAATTATTGTTATCTGAATGTTGATGTTCATCTTGTTTTATCTTTGTTTTATGATTCAATAGTTATGAATGATATTTTTGTTGTTAGGTTTTAAGTGTGAATGCTTAGGTTGAATGTTTTTACATATTGTTCACGTTTAGATATTTCATAGATATATGTAGGAATGTTGTTCAATAAATTCCTTTATCTTTTCTATTTTATATTAGTAGCTAATACCACCTTATATTTTTTTAGCTTATTAATCTATAAAAGTTGTTCAGAGTTCCTTTCAAGTATAAGATTGTGTGGTGACTTTCAATAGATGTATTGGATTTGGTTTACTCGAAGTTAAACTTTCGGTTATCGGATGTTAGTTTTACGGTTCATCACCAACGGAAGTTGGGGTTGTGATCGGAGACCGATTACTCGATAATCCTTTATCTAACAAATCAATTTATGAACGGAAGTTCAAATTTGGATTTTGGTCGATTAACCAACGATTCTAAAATTATCATGGAAATAGGTAAAAGTAGGAATCGGGGGAATTGTTTTATCAAGTTTTAATGTTTCTAGTTAAGTCGGGCGTCACGGAAGTAGACGACCGCTTAACCAGGAAGGTTTTCTTCACCTCGGAAGAAGGTCTTAAATGATTTTTAGAAAGATAAACCCCTGCCTCAATATACCTGTTTGATGTCACCATTTCCATCTTTTCTTTATACCTTAGTTCGATACATGTCTTAACTAGTCCTCTATTATAACTTAAAAGTTGTTCTTCTGTTGTAGATAGTTCGAGTCCCATTAGTATCTTTATGATTTGTCCTTGTATTTTGATTCATAGGTTAATCATTAGTTCATGAAAATCTCCATCCAATTGTGTTTGCATAGCTAGTTCATGATTTATAGCAGAATTAGTATAGAGAAATGATTCTCATTGCTTGAAAAGAAAGGATTACAAGGAATAACTATACAACAATAAAGGCCATGGGCCATTCAGAATTGGGCTAAGCCTAACTACAAAAATACAACAATAATATATCTACTAACATCCCCCCGCAGTTTGAACATCCGGATTTCGTACGTTCAAACTGGATCAAAAATCGTGAAACAATGATGTAGATTACCCCTTCGTAAAAGATATCGGCATACTGAGAGGTTGATGGGGCGTAAAGGACTTGAACATGGCCGATAGCAACTTTATCCCGGACAAAGTGAATATCAATCTCTATATGTTTCGTGCGTTGATGTTGAATCGGATTGGATGACATGTAGACCGCATTCACATTATCACAGTATACAATAGTTGCTTTGGTGGGCGGTCTGTGTAGTTAGCGAAGAAGGTTTCGGATCCAACTTGTCTCGGCAACGGCATTGGCGACTCCACGATATTCGGCTTCGGCACTAGAGCGGGAGATGACACTTTGGCGTTTGGATGACGAAGACACTAGGTTGTCACCTAAGAAGACACAATATCTGGAAGTAGATCTGCGAGAGACAGGACCCCCCCCAATCTGCATCAGAATAGGCTATAAGATCTGATGAGGGGGAGACATGTATCTGTAGACCGTGAGTCAAGGTGCCCCGTATATATCGAAGGATGCGCTTGAGATCATGGAAGTGGGGCTCTCGAGGGTCATGCATATAAAGGCAAATCTGCTGAACTGTAAAGGCAATGTCTGGTCTCGTGAAGGTGAGATACTGAAGAGCCCCGACAAGGCTGCGATACAACGAGGGATCAGTCACAGGGGGGCCTTCTGCGTCTAATCTGTGAGCAGATTCTGCCGGGGTGCGAGCAGGTATACAGTTGAGCATGTTGGCACGCTCGAGTATCTGGGCTGCGTACTTCTGCTGTGATAAGAATAGACCTGTAGATGACCGGGATGCTGAAATGCGTAGAAAGTAATTTAGGGCACCCAGATCTGTCATGGCAAACTCATGACTGAGCTGAGAAATGATCTACCGAAGAAAGGGTGTGGACTATGCTGTGAGAATGATGTCATCAACATATAACAGGAGATAAGCAGTGGCCTGTCGTGAGTGGTAGATAAATAGAGATGGGTCAGTCCGACTATGCTGGAAGCCGATCCGTAGGGCATACTGAGCAAATATGTGATACCAAGCTCGGGAGGCCTGCTTAAGACCATAAAGGGAGCGTTGGAGGTGGCAAACATGATCCGGATATCGAGGATCACGGAAGCCCGGTGGCTGATGCATGTAAACAGTCTCCTGAAGGTGTCCGTGAAGAAATGCATTCTTTACGTCAAGCTGGTGAATGGGCCAATGCCGAGAGACGACAATACTCAGGACGGTGCGTATGGTAGCCGGTTTAACAACCGGGCTGAAAGTCTCGTCACAGTCTATCCCCCTGTTGCTGACTGCGACCATTGGCCACTAAACGGGCCTTATAGCGAGCAAGAGAACCATCAGCGTGATACTTGTTCCGGAAAAGCCACATGGACCGAACCACATTGACCCCGGGGGGTCGAGAAATAAGGACCCAAGTCCTGTTCGTGATAAGGGCATGATATTCCTCATCCATGGCCTTTCGCCAGTGAGGATCCTGTAATACCTGTAGATGGGGCCGCGGTAAGGGGGTGATGTATGTGGTATGAAGGTTAAGACGCTGAGTGGGTTTAACAATCCCTCTCTTAGCTCGGGTCGTCATAGGGTGTGTGGGACGAGGAGCGGGAGAAGAAGAAGACGAAGTGGAGGGCGCGAGGTGGGGGCCAGATGTTTCGGCTGAAGGGTGGGTAGGGGAGGAAGGTTGGGCCGTAGGTGATGGTGGGGAGGTGGAATGGGTCGTGGGGGTGGGAGGAGGACGGTGCGAGTGAAGGATATCTCGCATGATAGGGGATGTGTCCGAAAGGTCATCGAGGAAAGAGTAGGATTGGGGGTTGGTAGGAGTGACCGAACCAAACGGGAGTACAGACTCATCAAACACGACGTGACGAGAGATGATGATGCGTCGAGTGGAGAGATCAAGACATCGGAAACCCCTATGTTGTGACGGATAACCTAGGAAGACACAAGGTGTGCTACGTGGGGCTAATTTATGTGGGGTGGTGAGGTGGGGATAACATAGGCATCCGAAGACTCGGAGATGAGAGTAGGAAGGGTGTTTTTGAAACAAACGGTAGTGTGGTGTGTCAAAGTTGATGGATGTGGAGGGAAAAATATTTAGTAGGTGTGTGTCCATATGAAGTGCTTCTACCCAATATGTGGGAGGGAGATGAGAGTGAAAAAGCAAGGTCCGAACCACATTGTTGATAGTTCGAAGCATGCGTTCCGATTTCCCATTTTGTTGGGATGTATGAGGGCACGAGAAACGAAATTGAATTCCATTTGAGGCGAAGAAGTTGTGAAATTGTTTGTTGTTGTATTCCCCCCCCCCCCCCCCCCGTTATCGCATTGGAAAGATTTGATATTAGAGTTGAATTGAGTTTTGACATGGTAGAATAATTCTTGAAATTTTGTAAAAACTTCGGATTTTTGTTTAAGAGGAAAGACCCACAAGTAATGTGTACAATGATCCAAAAAAATAACATAATAACGTAGTCCACTAACGCTAGAAATCGGAGAGGTCCAAACATCGAAATGTATTATTTCAAATGTATGTGAAACAACGGAATTAGAAACAAAGAAAGGAAGCTTGGTATGCTTTCCAATTTGACAAGAGTTGCAAGTAACACTATGTTTATCGCTAGTACATGAAATAAGATTATTTCAAACTAATGACTTCAAGACGATCTCCGGGATGACCGAGCCGTTGATGCCATGTGGATTGAGTAGTGGAGACGAGAACTTGCGGGTTTGTTGGGTTGACAGGATAGAGAGGCCCGTCGCTATCACATCGGATTAGAGGGCGCCGACTGTTGTAGTCCTTAACAGTAAAACCAAAACTGTCAAACTCAATAGAAGATCTATTTTAACGAGTAACTTGCCGAACATAAATTAGATTTTTAATAATAGGGGGAGAGATAAGTATGTTTCGAAGATGTAAAGGACGGTAAGGATTTGTGAGGGGAAACGGGGCATGTCCGGTAGTCACTATATCTGGTTTTGTTCAGCTTATGTCGTCAAAAGTTTGGTCGTGATGGAGTTATGGAAAAACGTCGAAATTCGTGGGAAGAGCAGTCTAGCGAGAGTGCCTGGCGAGAGTGCCATGGTTACTCTCGCGGAAAGCACAATCGCGGGGGTTCGATAGCCCGCGGTACACCTTCGGCGAGAGTGCCCGGAGATAGTGCCAGGGTCACTCTCGTGTGTCACAATCGCGGGAGAAGTGGGAGCCGCGGTACATTCTCGGCGATAGTGATTGGCGATAGTGCCCTGTCACTATCGCGATGTCACAATCGCCGACGGGGGTTTTAGCTTTAAATGTCTGATTTCAAGTGAGGAGCTCATTTATTTCATTTGGGGTTTTTTGAAGGCAGCCGGTTTTTCTCTCCTAGGTAAGATTTCTTCACCTCAAAACTCAATCTCTTCAACATTTAATCCTCTCTAGAATCTTGTTAGGGGTATTAAATTCTAACCTAGGGTTTCTCTCATTTGGTAGTCAAGTTCTAGCCATTTGGTGAACCAAGGTTTCTCCTCACCTACTTCTCATCTCCTTGAACCATCTAGGGTTTGGGGTATTGGAGAAATCTAAGTAAGTTTTCTTAACTTATGTACATTCATACTTGCACCATAACTTGTTTATGTGAAATATATGAAATGCATGGTGTTGACCTAAAAAATAGGGTTTTACTTATCTTCAATAAATAAGATTTTTGGGATGGGTGGAAGTGTTTAAACATGTGGAAGAGTATTATTTACAAGTCTTATAGAAAAGAGGCAAATCACGATGTAGGTCTACATCCCTACAAAATGAAATGTCAAATGCCTAAATTCTTATCAGTAGTTGGTGAAACGACCCAACCAGAGATAAACAAGCGGATCAACTCTTAAAATAAAAGCTCAATGGTCAAATAATAATAAACCATGCCAAAACGGCCCCAATCTTACAATAGGAAAATTAAGGTTTGCTGGAAGCAACCTATACACAACTGAGATAATGAAGAATAAACTAAGTGCCGGTCTTCTATTCCCCCGCTAGATCTTCTCCTTACCCTTAGCTGCTTTGTTTAACATACGACGACCTGAAAAGGTTTTTAGTTTTGAAATAGCGAGGGTTAGACCATAGGTCTAGTGAGTTCCCCCTAAGAGATGAGCAATAAAATGTACTTTCCAGAATTAGAAACAACATTTAATGACGACACATAAATAAACACGTTACAGACCATACGACCGTCAAAGACGATGTGTCTAACTTGCGCTGCCTTAATGTTGGGACACGCCCCCAACGACATAAATGAGCCACACTCCCCGGCACGAGTAGGCGGGCCACACTTCCCGACTTAGGTCACGTAACCCACAAATAATGTATGCATATATTTAACAACAACAATTTATAACACACTTGAATAATTCAATAAAATCATGCCATCATAACTAATTCAAGTTTAAAAATGAACTTCACATGCTTTCATCATCAAAAGGTTTAGTTTAGAAAAACTCACTTGAAGTCCACAGATAAAACCCTTCGTCTAATGGAATAGCCCGAGACGAACCTATAAAACGAGACATCGCTCGGTGAATTACAACACTTTCTAATTTAATCAAAGTTAACCTTAACACCCTCAACTCAAAGCCATCTATCCTTTGACCTAAATATAATCCATTAAATCTAACATGGAACGAAATTCCTAGTTCCTTAAATAGATAAATAAGTTAATTGCCTAACTAAATAACTAAGGTTTTTTGGACCTATAACAAAAGAAATAGCCCAACCCAATAATCTAACTATCAATTGAACCAAAAATTAAGGTATAAGCCCGTGGGCTTCGGCCCATTTTTCACACAGTCGGCGACCGAGTGGGAAACCACCGACCGAAGTCTGCAATACCTCTCGACCGAACCTGCAAATCCCAAACACACTCGAGGTTGAATTCGCTTTCTTGACCGGGGTCTAAACCCCATACGACCGATATGATTGAAGATCGGGGTTAACCCCCAATTCCACCGACCGGGATCTTCCTCGGTCTATCGACCGGTAGCTCCCTGTGGTTCTTCGACCGGTATCCCCTAAACCTTGACCGGTAATTAGCTATGTCGACCGATATCATGAAGACCGGGGTCTTCCAACACCTCGACCGATAATTACCATTCCTTTGCGACCGAAACCTACCCTTGGTTCTTTGACCGGGGATTGGTTTCACGAGCGACCGAGTGTCACCTTTCGACCGAGGTCTGCAAATCGACCGAAATCATTGATTCCCCAAAACTACGGTCGACCCAAATGGAGAACATCTCTCATATTAACATCCACACCCATCAACAGATCGATGCTAAAACCCCAAAACTAAGACAAATACTGAATTGAACAATTAGAGATGAATAATTTAGGTTTCCAGATGATTACCTCCAAGAGATTTTAAATCCCCTTTGCGATTCTTCAGAATTTCTTTCTCCTCCGCTTAGCTCCAAAATCACCTCTGACTCTTCTCAAAATCAACCGTCACCCAAAAGTGATTGCACAAAACCCTAAGGCACTCCTTATAATAAGTATTTTCACTTACAACCCTCCAACAAAGGTTTTGACTACACTCCACCCCAAGCTTTGAGATTGTTTTTAAATCCGGGATATTACAATATCTCCCCTTCAAAAGAATTCCGTCCCCGGAATTCCTTTATAAAAAAAAATAAACTGGGATACAAATTTTTCATATCCGATTCTAACTCCCAAGTCGCTTTTTGTCCTTTATGAAACTGCCACTGAACCTTTACCAAGGAAATTTCCTTATTCCTTAACTTTTTCACTTTACGATCCAGAATCGCTACTGGTTCCTCTACAAGCTTATCTTCTCATCTAATTGGACATCCTCCAAAGGTATAGCGACATCGCTTTCTATTAAACCTTTCTTTAGATGAGATATCTGGAAAAAAAAAACAGAGTGCACTCTTCGCAGATCCACGGGTAGATCCAGTCGATACCCTACTTTCCATCGCTCCACGCTAGTAACGGCCTAAATGTTAGAGCACAAATATGTTGGATTCAAGATCATAAAGATTGAAGATAAAAGATCAAGAAGTCAAAGCTGGAAAAGTCAACTCTCATCAAAGTCAAAGTCTTTTGTTAATAAAGTCAAAATCAATGTATTTGTATTTGTTTCTTGTATTTGATAGAGGGTATAAATACCTTTGTCCTTGTCTTTGTAATAAGTAGTACACAAATTAGAAAGAGAGAGCAAACTAGAGAAGAGCATATAGTTTCATCATTCTAGTGAGAGAGTAGTGAGAGAAAGTTTAGTTTGTAATCTTGTGATTGAAGATAAATGAATGTGATTTTAGTATTCTCATCTTGATTGTTGTTTAGCAATTAGAATTTGATAAAATAGGGAATAACATGCAAGAAATGATGTCACAACTTCAAGAGTTGTTGGAGAAGGGATTCGTGAGGCCGAGTTCCTCGCCTTGGGGAGCTCCGGTACTCTTCGTCAAGAAGAAGGATGGATCGATGCGGATGTGCAACTACTATCGGGAGTTGAACAAGGTAACCGTTAAGAAGAAGTATCCATTACCCCGAATCAACGATCTCTTCGATCAACTGCAAGGAGCCGGATGTTTCTCAAAGATCGACCTTCGATCGGGTTATCATCAAGTTAGAGTTTGAGGAGAAGACATTTCCAAGACCGCCTTTAGAACCCGTTATGGTCACTACGAGTTCTTGGTTATGCCCTTCGGGCTAACCAACGCGCCGGCGGTATTCATGGATTTGATGAACCGTGTTTGCCGACCTTTCCTAGACAAGTCGGTCATAGTGTTCATCGATGATATCTTAGTGTACTCGAAGAATGATGAAGAGCATGAGCGACATCTCCGAGAAGTGTTAGAGGTGTTAAGGGACGAGAAACTCTATGCCAAATTCTCTAAGTGTGAATTTTGGCTAAGAGAGGTCCAGTTTTTGGGTCATGTGGTGTCAAGTGAGGGAGTAAAGGTGGACCCATCAAAGATTGAGGCTATGATGAATTGGGAACCGCCAGAAAGTCCCACGGAAATCCGGAGTTTCTTGGGTCTAGCCGGTTACTATAGAAGATTTATCCAAGATTTTTCCAAGATCGCCTCACTGTTTACATTTTTGACAAGGAAGAACGTGAAGTTCCTTTGGACCGAGAAGCAAGATCAAGCCTTTCGGGCCCTCCAAAGGAAATTGTGTGAAGCGCCAATCTTATCTCTACCCGAGGGGACAGAAGACTTTGTAGTCTACAGCGATGCGTCTAAGATAGGTTTGGGGTGTGTCTTGATGCAAAGGGGCAAGGTAATAGCTTATGCATCCGGGCAATTGAAGGAGCATGAAAAGAACTACCCAACTCATGATCTCGGGCTAGCGGCAGTGGTGTTCTCCTTGAAGTTATGGCGACACTACCTTTACGGGACGAGGTGTACCCTTTTTACCGACCACAAAAGCCTGAAGTACGTCTTCGATCAGAAAGAGTTGAATACGCGACAAAGGAGATGGCTCGAACTACTCAAGGATTATGAATGTGAACTTCAATACCATCCCAGAAAAGCAAATGTGGTCGCGGATGCCTTGAGCCGGAAGGAGTACAGTCGTGGAGTTCAAGCCATCTTTGCAAGGGTAGATGTAGTCTCAAGCCTAATCGATAAAATCAAAGCATCACAGTCGGAAGCCCTTCTTGAATTCAACCTCAAAAGTGAAATTATGGTGAAACAACATCTCCAATTGACCGAGGATGGAAGAGGTTTGAAGTTATATCAAGGTCGAATTTGGGTGACAAAGATTGGAGGATGTCGGGAGCTACTATTGAAGGAAGCGCACAAGTCCAAGTACTCGATACATCCGGGAAGCACTAAGATGTATCATGATTTAAAGCTCAATTATTGGTGGCCAGTGACGAAACTAGACGTGGCTAGTTATGTGGAGAAATGCATAACTTGCCTACAAGTGAAAGCGGAGCACCAACGACCATACAGTAGTCTCCAATCCTTGGAAATACCGGAGTTGAAATGGGGGCACATCACCATGGACTTTGTAACCAAGCTACCGAGGACTTTAAAGAACCATGATACCATTTGGGTAATAGTGGATCGTTTGACCAAGAGCGCGCATTTCTTTTCCATGCGGGAGACCCTACCGATGGACAAGTTGGCCAAATTATACATAGATGAAGTGGTCTCGAGGCATGAAGTGCCACTCTCTATTATGTCCAACTGAGATAGCCGCTTTACATCGCACTTTTGGGATAGTTTACAGAAGGAGTTGAGCACAAGAGCTAAATTGAGTACCGCCTATCACCCACAGACAGACGGACAGAGCGAGAGGACCATCCAGACCCTCGAAGACATGTTGAGGTCGTGTGTTATCAATTTCGGGGGAAATTGGGATGCACACCTTCCACTAGTGAAATTCTCCTATAACAACAGTTATCACTTAAGTATTGGTATGGCGCCGTTCGAGGCATTGTATGGAAGGAAGTGTAGGACACCCGTGTGCTGGTTGGAAGCGAGTGAGAAACAATTTGCCGGACCGGAGATCGTGCAAGAGACGACCGACAAAGTGAAAGTCATCAGAGAGCGTTTGAAAGCGGCACAGGATAGGCAGAAGAGCTACGCAGATAAGAAGAGAAGACCGGTCGAGTTCCAAGTGGGAGAGCGGGTAATGTTGAAAATGTCGCCGTGGAAAGGATTGATAAGGTTCGGAAAGCGTGGGAAGCTCAGTCCCCGTTTCCTTGGGCCTTTCACGATCCTTGAACGTATTGGTCTACAAGCCTACAAGTTGGATCTTCCGCCGGAGATGGACGGAATTCACCCCACATTTCATGTGTGCTACTTGCGAAAATGCCTAGCCGAAGAAGAGAGTGTCATCCCACTTTCGGAAATCAGAGTGGACAACAATCGATGTATAGAAGAACCCGAATCTATCCTCGAAAGAAAGACGAAGAGGCTACGACACAAAGAAGTGGTCATGGTAAAGATTCAATGGAAGCACCATCGCGGAACCAATGTAACTTGGGAAGCGGAAGAAGATATGAGGAGGCAATACCCTCATTTGTTTGGTTAGTTGGGGATTTCGAGGACAAAATCCATTTTAGGGGTGGAGGATTGTAACACCCCGAATTTTGGATTATTGGTTATTTTGTATTGTAATATATATATATATATATATATATATATATATATCTGGTTTTGTTCAGCTTATGTCGTCAAAAGTTTGGTCGTGATGGCGTTATGGAAAAACGTCAAAATTCGTGGGAAGAGCAGTCTGGCGAGAGTGCCTGGCGAGAGTGCCATGGTCACTCTCGCGGAAAGCACAATCGCGGGGGTTCGATAGCCTGTGGTACACCTTCGGCGAGAGTGCCCGACGATAGTGCCAGGGTCACTCTCGCGTGTCACAATCGCGGGAGAAGTGGGAGCCGCGGTACATTCTCGGCGATAGTGACTGGCGATAGTGCCCTGTCACTATCGCGATGTCACAATCGCCGACGGGGGTTTTAGCTTTAAATGTCTGATTTCAAGTGAGGAGCTCATTTATTTGATTTGGGGTTTTTTTGAAGGCAGCCGATTTTTCTCTCCTAGGTAAGATTTCTTCACCTCAAAACTCAATCTCTTCAACATTTAATCCTCTCTAGAATCTTGTTGGGGGTATTAAATGCTAACCTAGGGTTTCTCTCCTTTGGTAGTCAAGTTCTAGCCATTTGGTGAACCAAGGTTTCTCCTCACGTACTTCTCATCTCCTTGAACCATCTAGGGTTTGGGGTATTGGAGCAATCTAAGTAAGTTTTCTTAACTTATGTACATTCATACTTGCACCATTACTTATTTATGTGAAATATATGAAATGCATGGTGTTGACCTAAAAACTAGGGTTTTACTTATCTTCAATAAATAAGATTTTTGGGATGGGTGAAAGTGTTTAAACATGTGGAAGAGTGTTATTTACAAGTCTTATAGAAAAGAGGCAAATCACGATGTAGGTCTACATCCATACAAAATGAAATGTCAAATGCCTAAATTCTTATCAGCAGTTGGGATCATTATACTAGTTGAGGATTTGCATGTGGTTAAATGAGTTGTAGTTTCTTATGGTGAATATATGTCAAGCATGATCACACTATCTGGGCAAATTATATGTTGCATGAAGTTTGTCGTCTATAATTGTTCATAACTCTTGTTGGGAGTCTTATATCTATTTCCTTGTGCACGAGGATTTAGATGGTATGCATGCTTATTGCATTGTGATTGCCGTTGGGCATTTTGAGTAGACAATACGGGGCGCAAGTCCCTTAGTTGTATACTCGGCTAGATTGGATAGGCACCCTTGCCTGTAAGACCTTGAGATGTAACCCGACGGGGTAAGCGCTAGAGGCAGAGAGGGTTTCAGGATTGTGATGTTCGGCGTGGCGTGGGAACTAGAACCGGGCTGGACGGTGAAATCCAATCTAGATCACGGGTTACCCCGCTATACATGGAAGATATTTGTGTATTAATTGTACAAGAAATTACAATGTCCCGATTTGGGAGGTTTGGCATTGACCTCAATGCATTGGGAGCCGATAACGTTTAATTATTGTTCTTGTTTACATTATATTTGGTATCGACATAACAACCAATAGGCTTCATTCTAACACTTGTGTTCATGTTTAAATGGTTCACAGGTTCCGTTAGTGGTGCGAGTAGGATGTCTTGATCTGTCAGGATCGCACCTAGGATTCCTCCTTGGACCGGGCATTATTTTGGGAAAAGAGAAAGAGCGTTTTGAAGTCGTAGTGACACCCACTTTAATCTAGTTGTTAATTATTCTAGATTGAATAGGTTGTCATGAATATGTCTTATTTGTTCCGCTACTTCATTTTTGAACTACCCCGACTCTGTTGGGTTTTAGTCAGTACATTTACAGGTTTTGGATTTGCCTTATTTTAGGCGTTATATTGCAGAAATTTTAAGTTTTATTTTACCCAAATTTTTAGCGTGTTACAGGATCCATTACCGACTAAGATAGAACGAGTATCATGTTTATCAAGAACAGAGTTTAGGATACCTGCGTTTGCGTGCATATGGTCGGTTGCCCCGGTGTCCATATACCAATCCGTCGTACCCGGGTCATTCAAAGACATTGTGTTGAACAATTTTGGAAGAGTCGTCGCTTGATCCGGTGGAGCCCAAGTCCACGGGGGTGAAGGTTCCACATCCGTGGGGCTGTTGTGTGACGCCGTTAAAAAATGAGTCGAAGGGCTGTTGTGAGCTCCGGCAGGGGGCTGTTGCGACCAGGGTGCGCCACCGTTGTGTTACGGCTGCCGCTGTTGATGATATGGCGACGGCGGACCAAGCAGCCCGATAGCTTACCGCAGCCACTGGTCCGACGGCTGTTGCTGTTGGCGGGGCTGAGTCGGCGGAGAAATGAACACCCACCCGTAGCGGGGTGGTGCGGGGCTGCTGTTCGGCTGCTGGCGGCGGCGACCTGGTTGCTATCGATGGTCATTTCGACGTCCATTTCCTCTATTTCCCCCGTTATTGTTGACATTTAACACGGTAGGAGATGAGGGATGATCGACATGAGAGGAGGGAGGCATGGACCGACTTTGCGTCATCCGTTGTTCTTCCAAGAGGAGCATTGAACGAGTCTCAAAAAACGTTGGAAGAGGAGAACGATACCGAATTATGTTAGCCACCGAGTCAAACTTGGATGAAAGCCCGTTGATGGTGTATATCACGAGGTGTTTATCCGATATGGCGGAGTCCGGATCGAGGTTGGCAAGGAGATCGACAAGGGCTTTGATTTTGGTGCAATAGGCGGTGACGGAGAGATCACCCATTACAAGATTCCGAAGCTCGCTATCGATTTTCATGCTTTTGGCATCCTTGTTATCTCGAAAAAGAGCCTCGAGGTTGTTCCAAACTTGGAGCGCGGTAGAGTCTTTTTTTAAGACCATTTGGAGAAGAGATTGAGAGATCGAACCATAGATCCAAAGCTTCACGATCGAGTCCACCTTTTTCCATTCGGGGTCCGTAGGCTTTGGTGTAGACTCGTCCATGTGATCAATCACATCAAAACCGATACAATGGGTGGAGAAAAGTTCTCTCCATGCATTGTAGTTAAGGCGGTCAAGATCAAGGATGAGCGGAACGTACGTCTTTATGTTAGTGATGCCGAAAACCTTGTTAGGAAGAGGTTGTTGTTGTTCACCGGCCATTGACGGAAAATTTTGGAAGAAGAAGATGGTGGTGATGGGCGGAAGAAGAAGGAGGTAGCCGACCCTAGAGTAGCCGGTTTCTAGAGAGAGAAGGAGGAGAGGAGAGAAATTAGGAAGGATCCTAATTCAGCACTGATACCATATAGAGAAATGATTCTCATTGTTTGAAAAGAAAAGGATTACAAGGAATAAATATACAACAATAAAGGCCATGGGCCATTCAGAATTGGGCTAAGCCTAACTACAAAAATATAACAATAATATATCTACTAACAATTAGTACTTAAATCATTGATCCATGTGATCGACCCATATGCTACATAACCCGTACGCTTACGGGTAATTTAAAACACATTATCACCCACCCCCACTCCATCAACTATTATGCCACTATTGTCGTCGTCACAACTACCACCCCTCACATCATGCTCCGTCCACCCACCCGCACCTAGCTCGTCCCTGCCCTACCACTACACCCCACCGACCATCATGCCACTACTATCGTCACATCAACCACCACAACCCCACCCCCACCTACCACCCCCCACCCACAACCCACCTTGGTGGTATCGGTGGTGGGGTGGGGTGGATGTTAGGACGACGATAGTAGTTGCATGGCGATGGATGGGGTGGAGGCAGGATGGGATGGGTCAAGCCACCCACCACCAATACCACTATGGTGGGTGGCTAAAGGGGAGGGGTGGGGATGGTTGGAAGTGGGGTGGTAGTTGTGACGACAGTAGTGGCATGATGGTTGGTATTGTTGGGGTGTAGTGTAAGAGCGAGGGCAGAGTGGGTGTGGGGTGCGGTTTAGGTAGGTAGGTGTGGGTAGGGGCGTAGGGTCGGTGGGGGGTGTGGAGGTCGTTGTGACGACCATAGTGGCTTGGTGGGTGAGGGTGTTGGGGGTGGGTGGTGGTTATTGTGACGACAATAGTGGCATAGTGGTCGAAGGTGTGGTGTAAGGGCGAGGTGGGGACGGGGTGGGTGGGGATGGGTGGACCGTGCAAAGTATGGGTGGTAGCTATGACAACGTCAATAATGGCATAGTGGTAGTAGAGTGGGGGTGGGTGCCACCACCCACCACTGATACCACCAGGGTAGGAGGTGGATAAGGGGTGGGCATGATGAGTAGTGGGGTGGGGTGGGTGTGACGACGACGGTAGTGGCATGGTGGTCGGTGGTATGGGGGTGAGGTGGGTCGGGCCACCCACCACCAATACCACTAGGGTGGGTGGTTGGGGGTGGGGGTACTGGGTGGTAGTTGGTAAGAAAACATTAGTGGCATGGTGGTCGATGTGGTGTGGGAGCGGGGTGGGTAGGGGGTAGCTATCGTGATCACAAGTTCACAATTACCACGCTTCCCTTGGAAAAAGATGGAGATTCCAATTCTTTTGAGAGATTCCATTCCAATTTCTAACAACCAAATGCGTGATTAAATTCCATCAAATTTCATTCCAATCCTTCAAAGTCAAATTTTTTCGTTGGATTCCAATGCAATCAAATTCTATTATGTGAACCAAACTGCTCTCAGAGTCAGATCTTTTTTTGCTCATTCTTTTGATTTATCACTCATGACATTAAACCATGGAATCATAAAAGGCATTTATCAATTTCAATGTTCTATGTGTAAAAGAAATTGTTAAACTAAAATAACAGACGAGTCTCCAGTATTTGGAATAAAAATCTCTCGTCCCAAATTCATTAATTCAATTATGGCCTTTTTTGTATGACTTTTAATTACAATAATTCAATCCATATTTTAAGTTTATGATATGAGGTGCATATGAATCTAAGGGGGCGTTTGATTCGCATAATGGAATTTGATGGAATTGGAATCTATTGAAGGAATTTGACTTTGAATGAATTGGAATGAAATTTGATTGAATTTGACCACATGTTTGGTTGGTAGGAAACTAGGAATTGGATGAAATTCAATTATTTCACTTTAGCTAAGGATTGATGAATTCCTTGATTTGTGGATTTCAATGGAATTCAAAAGATTTCATCATGATCAATATGTGAACCAAACAAATAATTGAAATTTGGTCAAAGGAATTATCCATTCCAGTTCCTTCTAATTCCTTCAAAATGCATGAACAAAACACCCCCTGTAACACCCCGATTTTCGAAAGGTATCAATTCATGTTAATACAGAAACCGATATATTAAGGAAAAATAAGATATTTGATTTTGGGCTTGAATCCTTGATTTTATAGTCTTTATGGATAAATGATTCAATTACGAGTCCAACGGTTCTTTTCGGAGCAAAAACGGAGCTATAACGAAGAAGTTATGACCAAAACGGTTTTCGGGGAAATCATGGGCCGGCTGGAGGGGGCGCACGGGCCGTGCGCGGGCCCTTCACAAAAACGCACGGGCCGTGCGCGGGGGTCAGAGACTCTGGTTAAAACCTGATTTTCGCCTCATTTCACCCCAAAACTTTATTTCTTCATATCTTCTTCATCACAACTCCGATTTGGGTGATTCAAGATGCTATGGTTTCGTTTTTGAGAGATTTTCAAGGATATGGCAAGATATTGGAAGTCTATTGAAGTATAATAGAGTATTTTGTGGTGGTAAGCTTCTCATATCTCCCTATTCATCTTCTTCCCCAAAATATTCTAGGGTTTCATCCACCCCTTGTTCTCCCTTTCATAGATTGAAGGTTTGTGATCATTTTGGTGAACTAGAAGTGTTTTGGTTGGTGAATTCAAGCTTGGGTTAAGGTAGTATTCTATTCTCTTCGGTTATGGAAGTTAGGGTTTCGGTATTAGTTGAGGTATCCATTTATATGGTTTGGGAAATGATTCTTTGTGGTTGAATATGTATGGATTTAGGTTTTCGAAGTTTTGTCTTGAGAATCCAAGTGTTCTTCAAAAGAGCTTGTTGGGTGAAATCTAGATTTAGCCTAAATCTAGCAAGGTGAGTTTACTAAACTTTTGTCAAAATTGGATACACATCATATTTGCTTATTTGCTTGTTGGTCGTTATTATCACATATTTACTCAAAATGTTCATCTCTATGGATTCAAGTATTTGATGGTGTTTTCATGAGATTATGTGAGAAATATGTTTTAACGGGTATTTTGCCATGATTTACTCTATTGGTCAAATATTTGGGATTTACTTCATGTATGCACATTGTTGGTATTTTGACATAATTTGGGTATATGTGACATACTTATATGCATGATGAGTATGATTGTCATTTGGGTCTTTTGTTAGACTTAATGAGGATATGATGGTAATATTGTACCCGTAGTCGGTATGGAAATATGTTGGGTTGAAATACACCTAAATGACCTTCTATATGCATTATGTTGGACGAACCAAGTCAGTTCACAAGAAGGATGTAGTCTTGGGCACCACTGTGATGGTATGTGCCTAGACCTCCGCCATTCGGGGAATTTTCCTTTGGAGTAGTCTCCGGGTGTGCCGGGCCTTGGGATGTTCCTTGTTAAGGGCATAAAGGTATATCGACTCTTAGGGTGGGCTTGATTGGTGATTTGGGTCTCCCCTAATGACTCCACATATATTGAACACTGGTTAACTGCTGATAAGAATTGTATCTGTTCATGCATGCTTATTATTGTTCAACTCACTAGGATTTTTGGCCTAACACTTGTTTGGTGTCGATGTGTATCTCAGGTTTTAGCGGCACCGGTTCTATGTTGGCTTGGTACTTGGGTGAGAGATTTGGGAATATTGCTTTTGGTAGGAGAATCCCTTGGGTTTATAAATGACACCCTTATTTGTAATCTCTTTTCTGGTTATAGAAATTAGATTAGTTGGTTGTTATTTATTGACCGTTTATTTACGATTGTATTTAAACAGGTTTGTTTATTTTCCCCATTTTTGGGAGGCTCTTGCTTTGGCAATTTTAAATACCGCATGTCCATTTTTTTCGGATTTTTGTTATCCCTATTTTTAGGGTGTTACAAGTTGGTATCAGAGCTCTAGTTTAAGTGAACTAGGCATGAATGTGAGATGTCTAGACTTAGACTGAGTATGTTAGGCAATGATTGTGAGATAGGTATAATGTCTAAGATGGGTTAGTCTTAGATTCGACGGAAACTATTGTTATCAAGTGTTGTGGCGATGGTAACGAGAACCTTTATGTATTATATATTCATAATCTCACCTAGCTAATATTATTATGAGGATATTTATACGTGATGGTGCTTGAGGTGCCGTTACTGTGACAGTTGGTAAGGTAGTAGTACGTTCTCTTGTATTTGGTTTATACTAATGTTATGATATTTAGTAGACGTGGTAGTACGTTTCCTTCGTGTTCAATTCTGTTAATCTCTTTCTTATTCATCCTCGTGCTTGTATGAACGACCTTGGTATGTCGACCGTTGGGGTGGTAAGAAAGTTTCTGAATGGGTAACCATTAGAAAAGTTCATGATTTTATTATTCGTTACTTGGAGTAACGGTAAGTATGGTGATTGCATTAAGTGGACAGTTTCGAGTCGGATTAATTGGTTGGATTAGAACCATTGACTTTTGAATCGATGTATTCAAGGAGAAATTGTAAGGTGAACCTATGAAGTCCGTGGCTTTGCCTGAAGATGTTGAGCATCTGGATGACGATAGTGTAACTATAGAAATCGAGGAGCGTGAGTTCAAGTTGATTTGTTAAAACGGTGTACATGCCAAAATGGTTATTTTAAAGTGTTTTACATGAAATGGTTAACTACTGATAAGTTTTGAGTATTTTGAAGTAAAAATGTATTTTACTTGGTATTTGTCAAAGTGTGAGTATTTTAATGAGTTTTCATATTTGATTTACTTGGCTTATTTTAGTTCCATAAAATACTCATATTTGGAATTTGGACATCTTGATAAGTAGTAGCATGATTATAGCATTTTGGGATTTTGTACAAATAGAGTCCATTTCATGACTTAAGCATCTTGGTAATTTTGATACAAATGAAGTCTATTACATGTTGTATGCATTTTTGTGTATTTGCATTCATAAACCCTTTTGAAACTCTTTGGTCCCAATACGTGTTGAGTTTTGGGTTAATCACGTCTTTGAGGCATGTGTCTTTATAAACGTCGCTTAAAGATATTTCATTATTTGGGGGACCGATAATTGTTGGTCAAATGGATTTTGAGCATTTTAGCTCGGTGTTGGCTTAAAAGAGTCTTGTGGACATTTGTCCGGTTTTAATGGCTCGATGTAGAATCCAATTTATGACGTACATCTTAATGCATTTCATTGCATATGCATAATCATTACACGCTCGAGTGCTTTTGTCATTCATGTGTAGTCGCGTATTTTTTTTGGCTGTGTTGCATTAGATCCATAGGCACGTGAGTCAGTCTTATTGGATGGTCAATTGGGTAGTACGGGGTTGGACTCCGGGACTCATGTTTTATGACCAAACCTTGACAAGTAGGCACTAGGATGAGGTAGTCTTGGGCGACACTGTGTGGGTGTGCGCCTAGATCTCCGTCGTAGGGGAATTTCCTCAGTTGTAGTCCTCGGACGTGCCGGGCCTTTCGGGTGTCCTTTGTGGCATCAAGGTATCTCGTCTCTGGGGTGGAACTTGTCAAGGATTCGTAGGGACACTTGGGTTTTCATGTCGTTAGGTGTCATACGATGAACGTTGTAGGAGTAGCATACTTCGTGCTCTTCCGCTCTCAACGGATACGGGTATCCCCGTTATTAGTCGCTGTATTTTGGATATTTAATCGTCCATTTGGTGCATACGATTTTATAAACCGTTGGAAAATTCATGTCATTGAACTAGGAGTCGTTTTGGAAACATGAAGAGAAATAGTTCATTTGGAAAACATTTTGTTGCAACCAGTGAGAAGTTTTGATTATGTGAAATGTTTAGTTTTATAAACATGTCGAGTTATCCATTTTGGAATCTTTGGGTATTTTGGTAAATAAATCATGTTGAGATGTTTCCTCGATGATTTTACATATATAATTGGAGTTCAATTGACGTAAGTGTCGTTTCGTGTATTTGGTCTTATAAACCTTTTTCAGAAAATACATATTATTGTGTTATGAGGCATTTTAAAAACATAAGAATATGAGTTCCTTTGAAAAATGGTTTGTCTCAACCAGCAATGAGATTTTAGTTAATTATACTTTTGGTCATGTATGCATATTTTATTGGAAATTTCCGTCATGGTATTTTAGCCAATGTTTTAGAACGATGAGAGCATGTTTATATTTGGCTTTGAACTCGAAAATGACATAAATTATTTCATGTTTTAACCGGGTGCATACACATATCAATCTTCTAGCTTTGTGAAATAAACGGTCGCATGCAAGTTTTGTTGTGAAATCTTATTTCGTGCCGCATTGTGACTAAAAGAGAGAAAACTTTAAGAGTTTGATATTGAGCATGTGGTCTTGGATTTTGCAAACATTTTATTTATACAGTTTGGAATTAAACTAAATTACTTTTACAATTGCTCAAATCACATGCATATGTCTTTACTAAATTTTGGGGAATAAACCGATGTATGCGAGTCACAATGGGAAGTTTCATTTAATGATATTTCATGGTTCATTTGCAGAAATTTTGGGGTTCGATTTCGTGAATTTCCCTTCTGTAGTTTTGTATGAAAGTCTTGTCATACACTGTTTTAGTACATGAAACTATTTCTCGTTCTTTACATAAATTATACTGTTGGTGTGAGTAATCGTATAAAAGATTTATGTTATTTCGGATGGAACTTTTGCCCAGAACATATTTCAGTTATTGATTTTACTAATAGGAGTTTTCTGCAATGCATGAAATGAATTTTCGGTTACACGTTGTTGTAATTACAATTTTGGGTATATACGTTTTATCGGTGCGGCCCAAATTTGAAACGCGTATAATATATATATATATATATATTTATTTATTTATTTATCTTCCTATTGTGTTGCTACATTTGGGAAATGATTGGACGTATATAGGCCTTGTTGGAAATTTTATCTTCCAATGTTTTGTGTTAAAGTAAAAGATTTTAAAGTTGAAGTGGTGAAATCCTCTTTTGGGGAGTTGTACAAACTTTTATTGCATATGTTATGGGACGGAAGTTATTTTTCATATGCATAGCATAAATTGATGCATACCAAGACCCTGGTAGTCCGTTTGAAAATTTTGTTACGCATCTTTCATTATCGTTTTATTAGCGTAAGTACTGATCAAATGAGTTTTGAAAATGGTTTTATATGTGTGGCATTGGTGACCAAAATTTGAAACCTATCGAATGCACGATATTGTATTTTCACACACGTTTAATTGTTATAAAACTTATGTATTTGAGAGTTTTATAAATTTCAAATTGGCATAGTAGTGTGAAAAACTTTGAACTCATTGGACTATAGGTGTAAGCCCCCTCGTGTTAGAAGTCGATATTAAGGATAAAAAGATGTCCTCGGAGTTTTAGGCGTTAGACACGTGCTTTCTCCCAGTTGGTTAAGTAACGATCTTTATGCTTCGTTAAACCTACAGATTAAAATCGTGTTCGGTTGTTTGGGTATGGTTGGTTTTGGAAGTGTGGGAATTTGATAAGACGACATGTTATGTGTCGGTGGTGTACTATATTGTTGGGTATTCGTGAATAATGATGATGTTATGATTGACTGGTAAGGATATTGGATTTGGGTGACTATTTCCAAGAGTAGGTGTCAACCTTGAAATCGACATTGCTAATCGGGAATGAAATATTTGGTAGTATACCCACGTTTGCATAATGGTCATTCCGTGGATAGGTGTGACACACTATTTTGAGGACAATAACTGTTGGTGTGCTTCAATGTATTTCCGTTAGATCTGGTACATCTACAGGACGAGCGGTGAACTCAAGGAAATTAGATGTTGGTAATTAAAAAAACAACCATTGGTATTTGGATAATTGTCAGAATTTTCGTTGATTTGGAAATCGATGCTTGAGTGCATGGTGAGAGTTTAGTAGTAATGTTTATTGGAGACAATTGGTGAGAATGTCGAGGTGGACATTAAGTACAAATCGATTATCAAGGAGACCTTAATGTGTCGTATTTAGAGGTATCAAAGGGAAATGTTTGCTTTGGGGTATTCTTGATGGAAATGACTGAATAAGGTCGTAAGTTAATCCTGAGGTAACATGAGCAACATAAGGTTGGGAGGCAACCGAGATTTATTGGTTAAGAAAATGATTAAGCAAGGACTTGATGTTCATTCCGTCATCGGTGAGTTATGTCGAACCTTGGGATTGAATTGTGATGACTCTTTACGAGAAGTGCAGTAACAACCTCGACCGGGATGTATTTGAGTTCGTATACGAGGTAAGGCTCCATAAAGGCATTTTTATGGGAAACCAATCGATCTTGCCAAGTGCTATGTTGGGTTCTTGGTTAGTGTCAGATTTCGAGGACGAAATCTCTTTTAAGGTTGGGAGGATTGTAACACCCCGATTTTCGAAAGGTATCAATTCATGTTAATACAGAAACCGATATATTAAGGAAAAATAAGATATTTCATTTTGGGCTTGAATCCTTGATTTTATAGTCTTTATGGATAAATGATTCAATTACGAGTCCAACGGTTCTTTCCGGAGCAAAAACAGAGCTATAACGTAGAAGTTATGACCAAAACGGTTTTCGGGGAAATCATGGGCCGGCTGGAGGGGGCGCACGGGCCGTGCGCGGGTCCTTCACAAAAACGCACGGGCCGTGCGCGGGGGTCAGAGACTCTGGTTAAAACCTGATTTTCGCCTCATTTCACCCAAAACTTCATTTCTTCATATCTTCTTCATCACAACTCCGATTTGGGTGATTCAAGTTGTTATGGTTTTGTTTTTGAGAGCTTTTCAAGGATATGGCAAGAGATTGAAAGTCTATTGAAGTATAATAGAGTATTTTGTGGTGGTAAGATTCTCATATCTCCCTATTCATCTTCTTCCCCAAAATATTCTAGGGTTTCATCCACCCCTTGTTCTCCCTTTCATAGATTGAAGGTTTGTGATCATTTTGGTGAACTAGAAGTGTTTTGGTTGGTGAATTCAAGCTTGGGTTAAGGTAATCTTCTATTCTCTTCGGTTATGGAAGTTAGGGTTTCGGTATTAGTTGAGGTATCCATGTATATGGTTTAGGAAATGATTCTTTGTGGTTGAATATGTATGGATTTAGGTTTTCGAAGTTTTGTCTTGAGAATCCAAGTGTTCTTCAAAAGAGCTCGTTGGGTGAAATCTAGATTTAGCCTAAATCTAGCAAGGTGAGTTTACTAAACTTTTGTCAAAACTGGATACACATCATATTTGCTTATTTGCTTGTTGGTCGTTATTATCACATATTTACTCAAAATGTTCATCTCTATGGATTCAAGTATTTGATGGTGTTTTCATGAGATTATGTGAGAAATATGTTTTAACGGGTATTTTGCCATGATTTACTCTATTGGTCAAATATTTGGGATTTACTTCATGTATGCACATTGTTGGTATTTTCACATGATTTAGGTATATGTGACATACTTATATGCATGATGAGTATGATTGTCATTTGGGTCTTTTGTTAGACTTAATGAGGATAGGATGGTAATATTGTACCCGTAGTCGGTATGGAAATATGTTGGGTTGAAATACACCTAAATGACCTCCTATATGCATTATGTTGGACGAACCAAGTCAGTTCACAAGGAGGATGTAGTCTTGGGCGCCACTGTGATGGTATGTGCCTAGACCTCCGTCATTCGGGGAATTTTCCTTTGGAGTAATCTCCGGGTGTGTCGGGCCTTGGGATGTTCCTTGTTAAGGGCATAAAGGTATATCGACCCTTGGGGTGGGCTTGATTGGTGCTTTGGGTCTCCCCTAATGACTCCACATATATTGAACACTGGTTAACTGCTGATAAGAATTGTATTTGTTCATGCATGCTTATTATTGTTCAACTCACTAGGCTTTTTGGCCTAACACTTGTTTGGTGTCGATGTGTATCTCAGGTTTTAACGGCACCGGTTCTATGTTGGCTTGGTACTTGGGTGAGAGATTTGAGAATATTGCTTTTGGTAGGAGAATCCCTTGGGTTTATAAATGACACCCTTATTTGTAATCTCTTTTCTGGTTATAGAAATTAGATTAGTTGATTGTTATTTATTGACCGTTTATTTACGATTATATTTAAACAAGTTTGTGTATTTTCCCTATTTTTGGGAGACTCTTGCTTTGACAATTTTAAATACCGCATGTCCATTTTTTTTCGGATTTTTGTTATCCCTATTTTTAGTGTGTTACACCCCCTAATAGTGCAATAGATATATCTTGGCAACTTTTAAATAATCCTAATAATTGAATATTCTAAAGCGGGGATCACATTTGGATAAGAAATCGATCAAAAACCAATCAACAGGGAGAGCCAAGATATATAGTCCATAAAAATTAAGATAGTACCAAAAGGTTATTAAAAATCACTTTCAATATGTAATAAAATTGAATATATGACCCTATCATAAAACACTAAATAAAATTGAATATATGACCCTATCAATTTTTAACCATTTTAATACACTGTTTTATAACACTTAATTTATAGGAATAAAAAATAAAGTGTCATATTTGAAGGCGTTTAATAAGTTTACATGATAATTTTGGGTGTCTTAACAACTTCTTTAGGACATTTTTAATACAAAACGTAGTATAGCTATTTTATAGGACACCATTGAGAAAATTTACTATAAACCTATCTTTTTATAGGACATTTGTTTTTATAAGACAAATTTTCAGTCATATAAAATAAATAATACAATGTTTTTTTATAAAAATATCGTAAAGAACTTGTTATGGCACCCAAAATGGTCCTATAAACTTATTTCGACACATTTGGATAGGACAATTCATTTTTTGGTATCATAAAACAGTTTATTAGGACGTTCAGAATTTTTTGGTATTCCTATAAACCCAATTTTAACGTAATGAAACTATATAAATGATAAGTTAGTAAGACAAATATTTTTTTTTGAAGAAAATCTTTGATATTTTTTGTCAAGGGTTGGTCCAAAAACTCAACATGTGTTTTTTATGCTCTTTTAATTTCAATGTAATTTTCATTCTTTTAAAAATGTTGTCGTGCTTCTGAGTTCTATTTTTGGAAAGAAACCGAGGGATTTGGATTCTTGTTTTTATTTTCTATGTTTCATGTGCTCTGTTGGTTTTCATGTAAACAGTCTTTCTATTTATTAAAAATCTTCCATAAATTGGTGTTTTTAGGACGTTTAAGTATAACTTAACAAACTATTTAATATGATTAAAGTTTATGAAACCAACAATTTTGAGTCATAATAAAAAATGTTACATATAATTGCAATGATGAAATTTGACGATCTAAGATATTATTAACGAAGTTAGATAATTCAATCATAAAAATCGTCTTTTTATTATTTTTATAGAACACTTTTGAAAGATGTCATACTAACATTTTTCTTATACATACATCATACCGGCACCCTACTTATAAATATGAATGTGATATACATATTGGATTGGTTTGGTTATTTGTTAGAGCCTAAAGGGCAGTTTAATTACCAAAAGATTATCGGGTAAACACTTATCGGCAAAAGTCATCACTATTAATTAGCTTATTGGATAACATAATCAACCATCAAAATGAATGTTTGTAAACACTTGGATATATGTTGTTTTTTTTCAATTTAAACATGTCTAAACGGATATGTCTTTCAATTCACTTTGTGTAAGAAACTCAAATTTAAGATCATTGTTCGATTTATCGACTTCAAGTTATTCACACAAAATACCGGCTATAGTTGACATAACGTTACATAAATTTCCATTGCATCGTTGATATCTTATCATCCTTGAACCTTCATCAATGATCATCCACTTCCCAAACACCATTAAAAACAAAAATATGTTGACTTTGAAGATTGGGTGTCATAAAATATGGTCAAAATCGAGTTGCTTTTGTTTGATCATGAAGCGGTAAATTAAAAAATGATTATGATGAGTATTTTTGTAATAAAAGAATATGTATATATATATAATTTCTCAATTATGAAACATTGAAGCATAATATATACATTAACATACGAGGGTACATTAAACATAATATCTCAAATTTCCTTTTGTTTGGACAAAGTCCATATATTTAAAAAAAAAAAACAATATATATATATATATATATATATATATATATATATATATATATTCATCACAACCAAATAATATCATTTGAATATATTCATCACAAAAACAATGTTATTTGAATTACGTTTTATATATTCATCACAACCAAATAATATCATATATAACATTTTATTGTTGTGCCAATAACACTGATTTGTCAATGACCCATCAAAAATTGATGGTGAGAAACCCTGATTTTTATTACTTAAAAAAAAAACCTAATTTATATATTTCCTTGAAGAAAACTGAATTCTACCAAAACCTGGTTGGACCTATGATCAGTGATTTACGTATTGGATGATTAATTTTGTGTGTAAAAGTGATTTGTTTTGTAACTTAAACCGAAACATCACTCGTAACAAAAACAATTATTAAATTCCTCTTTTTTTTTTCTTCTTCTTCACATTTCCACTATCTTTTTTACTTGAAATTTCCAACACACATATCACGTTGTGTTAATCTTTATCACTCCAACAAGACGTGTGTATATATATATATATGACCCTAATCAAATGAGAACTAGGTAGTTTGTGGTAACTGTGAGATCCAATATGAGTCACACATTTAAAATAATTAATATTAATTTTAAATAAATAGAAAATGATATTTTAGTAAATTTGTTTAATTCCTAAAATATAACCAAATTCCTAAATTTTCTTATTTCCTTTTACAAAAGGGTATCACAGTGTGCTATCACGTATTTTTTATGTTTACAAAAGGGTATCATAGTGTACTGTCATGTATTTTCGATCTTTACAAAGTGTATCATGGTGTGCTATCACGTATTTTTGATATTTTTTCGATGTTTACAAAAGGGTATCATAGTGTGCTATCATGTAATTTCGATCTTTACACACTGTATCACAGTGTGCATCATGTATTTTCGATGTTTATAAAGTGTATTACAGTGGACATCATGTATTCGCCGGAATAATATTTGCTGGAGAGAGGAGAGAGAAGAGAAGAGAGAGGAGATCTCAAAAATACCTAAAATTCCTTTAATTAAAATTACCAAAATTATTGATTTCCTAATTTATCTTCTGATTTGTGGTTAAGATTGGATCTCACGGTTACCACAGATTAATAATGGCAAAAAATCGGGCCCGGGCCGGGCCGGGCCAAAACGGCCTTCGAGCCCAAATAGTAAACCCAAAAACCGGGCCAATCGGGCCGGGCCGGGCTTCACCCGAATATGTGTGGCCCGTTTAATGTTGGAAAAAACCGGTTATAGGAAAACCGGGTCGAGCCGGGCCCAAACCGGGCCGTGATCGGGCCGAGCATTTTTTCGTATTTTTTTCAAAAAAAATAATTTCTTTATATAATAATAAATTACTAAGCTTTAAAAAATAAAAATTGGATTGGATCACTAAAATACACTTTAAAAATGCGTTTTATTTAAAATAAATCACTAAAATACACTTTAAAAATACGTTTTATATATAATTTTAAGTTACAAACTTACAATACAAGTATTTATAGGGGTTGGGGGAGGTAAAAAAATACAAAAAAGGTCAAAGAAAACGTATATAAACGGTAACATAACGGCTCTTTTTTTTTAAAATACGAATCGGGCCTGGCCGGGCCAAAAACCGGGCCGTGAACCGGGCTCGGGCCGAGCCGGGCCGCCAAATCCTCCAAAAACATGAACCAGTTCATGTTTTCGGGCTCCAAACCGGTTTTCCACCGGGCCGGGCCGAGCCGGGCTTTCAAGCGGGCCGGGCTCGGTTAACCGACCGGGCCGGGTCGGGCCAGGCCGAGATGGCCATCACTAGCACAGATAACTGAGTTCTCCCTTGAATGACCCTCTAGGCCTCTACATACATATATACATACATATATATATATATATATAAAAGGAAGAATCATGCAAGAAGTTAAACATTTTGTGAGGATGCGAGAAGTGTAATATTATATAAATTACATAGCCTGCAGAGATGTTTAATAAACGTCTATGTATTGTCAATATACATGTGTTTAGTAATATATGATTAAGCTTGTGTATCATATATGTTTAGTATCACACTTCTCGTCTTTTCGTAAAATGTTTCGTATCTCGTTTGAGTTTTAACCTTCTCTATGTGTGTGTATATATATGTGGTTCATGCAGTTGTTAATTATCATCAACACGATGCCTTTCTCATCCAATCACTCCTTCAATTCCCACTCTTTCTCAAAACCCGATATCGACCAAGATGAATGGGTCGAAAGCGTGCGTAAATCCATCGTAGAACCCGACGATGAAGAAATCAACAAAATCCCCGTTAGCATCTTCGCCGTCCCCAAAATCCTCCTCGCCACCGATCCCGAATCCTACATCCCACAACAAGTCGCGTTAGGCCCGTTCCACCATTGGCGGCCCGAGGTCTATGACATGCAACGTTACAAGCTTTCGTCCGCACGAAGAACCCAGAAACAAATGAACGTTAGCTTCGAACGTATCGTCGAGATCATGAAGAAAAATGACGAAGCTCGAATCCGAGCTTGCTACCATAAGTTCTTGGACATGTCCGGTGATGCACTCATCTGGATGATGGCGGTTGATATGTCGTTTTTGCTCGAGTTTCTTCGGGTTTACGCCATGAAAGAACAAGGTCGGATTTTGAAGAAAGTTACTTCCGGGATGTCGCATTTGGTTGATTCGTCCGGGAAGAAACTATCGCATATGGCGATTTTACGAGATTTGGTGATGGTGGAGAATCAGATTCCGTTGTTTCTGGTTAAGACGATGTTGGAAGCTCAATGCAAACAAACAGCTAATGAACTCACAGCTGAACAGACGCTGAAAAGCATGTTAATGGGTTTGTACCATGAGCTTTCACCTTTTCAAGAACAAGAGTTACCAGATGTTGACATAAACGACTGCGATCACTTGCTTGATTTTCTCTACCACATGACAGTTCCAAACAACAAAGAACTCGGCATCGTAGAAGCCGAAATCGACATTGAAAACGAAGATATCGTAGAAATCGAAGGACAAGAAGAAGAATCTTTCGCAAATAATAGTGATGTTAGACGTTTCATGGATGTTATCTGGACAATTATCTCCAAATCAAATAAAGGTCTCATTAAGGTTTTCAAGAAAATCATATTTGGGAAACCAGTCACTTTGTTGATGAAACTTCCATGGAAGATCTTATCTAGTCTTCCTATACTCAAACTCCTGAAGGAACCCATCGAACACATGGTCGAAAACTTTCGTGGCGACGGATCGAAGAAATCCGAACACGACGGTAATGATTCGAAGGTGCCGTTAATCGAGGAAATAACGATCCCATCGGTCACCGAAATGGCGAAAGCCGGGATCTTTTTCTCACCCGTTCACGGCGGAATTTTTGACATTAGTTTCGACGAGATAACAAGCACACTTTCCCTCCCAATCATCAATCTAGATGTGAACACCGAGGTTTATCTCCGAAACTTGGTAGCGTACGAGGCCTGTGTGGCTGCCGGGCCATTGGTGGTGGCTCGTTACACCGAGTTAATGAATGGAATAATCGATACCGAAGAAGATGCAAAGTTATTGAGTGAAAAAGGGATCGTTTTGAACCATTTGAAGAGTGATAAAGAGGTTGCTGATTTGTGGAATGGAATGAGTAAGTCTGTGAAGCTGACGAAAGTTGCAAAGATGGATAAAGTGATTGAAGATGTGAACAAAAGGTATAGTAGGACATGGAGGGTGAAATTGTCCAAGTTTATGAAGACTTATGTGTTTGGATCTTGGAAGGTTTTAACGTTGTTGGCGGCTGTGTTTATGTTGTTGTTGACGAGCTTACAATCATTTTGTTCTGTTTATAGCTGCGCTCGAGTGTTTCATCAGATTCCAGAGATCCCAGGATCTGAAATGGGTGCTGAGTGAGTGAGTGAGTTTGTGGTGTTAATTAATAATTATTAGGGTTTGGTATCTATTATACTGCTGTTCTTGGATTTACTTTCAGGTATCGATGGCTAGTTTCTTTTGGAAGTGAAGCTCGTTAATGTTGTTTAAAGAAAGTAATATATGAACCCAATTTATTACTATTTACAGACAGTTTATTTGCATATCTATTTTTATTTTTTTTAAGTGTGGGTGTACAAATCCGTCGGTGATCCGTCGGTAAAAGGTCATCGGTATTTCAGTGGTCGGTGTTCATATTACCGACGGATCACCGACGGCTTATTTTCCTGACGGATCACCAACGGCGTGGTTAATTTTCGACGAATCACCGACTGACACAATTTTCCGACGGATCGTCACCGACGGATCATTTCCGATGGTCTTAGCGACGGAATTCCTACGTATATTCAATAAATAAAAATTAAATTAAAAATCAATCCGTCGGTAATTTAATTTTTTTTAAATTAAAAATTAAAAAATGTCAGTTTATAGCCTGTACAAAATCTGCCAATTTTTATTTAATATTAAGTTTTAAACTGTCCAAAACCTTAATTTAATATCCATAAATACAAAACGTAATCCAACGGAGGGGCCGGGAAATGGGTGATCTTGAAACTTCCTCATGAACGCCTCAAACTGCTCAAGTCGCTCCTGCATCTGCCTCCTCTCTGCTTCATCTCTCTCTATTCGCTCTTGCATCCGGATCCTCTCTGCTTCCTCTCTCTATAGTCGCTAATGCATCTGGATCCTCTTTGTTTCCTCTCTTTCTACCCTCTGTCTCAGCTCATCCAATTGAAATTCAACATTTGACAAACATATATAAACGTATATATAACAATGTTAGACAACATTTAACAAACATATAATTAACAATGTTAAACAACATTTGACAAACATACCTCCTCATCGCGACGGTCGCGCGAGCTCCCGCTCGAACTGTCACCTGAATCACCGGTCATAGCATAATAGGGATCTTGACTGGTCCCCCATCCAAAAATACGGCCTTTACGCCGTCCTCCGACACTGCGCTCCCACAACTCGGCGTCATTGGGAGGTACAGTGCCGGAAGATAAGTCCGGGTACTCCTCCTCCCTAATCCGATGGTAGTTATCCTATAGTTTACCAAATTAGACATTGCCAAGTCAACTAACCTACAGAAAATTCAGCAGCATTTCAACTGTAATTTGAACATATATATCCATGACCTGCTTTTATCAAAACAATTCTATCGTCTACCCAACAATGGCAGCCCAAACTAAGTTTGCTATAATTTCTATGTATCTTATAAAACAAACAAAAATCTAGACATACATAATTGAACTTACCTCCATACGAGCCACCTTTAGGTAAACGTAGATCGGAGGATCTATGGGCGGACCAGTTGCACCCGGAACAAGCTTCCTGTTGGTGCAATGTATAGCCTCCCAAACCTCGTCGCTAGTAGGCTCACGACCCCATGCATCTCTCTACAATAGACAATTTAAATTGTTAGTAGGTAACAAAATCATGTATATATATATATATATATATATTTATCAATTATATACATTTAGTCTAGTGGATGATAAATTACCATGCGGTCCCGATGCATAGCGGTACTAATAGATTCGGTACAGTGTCTGGATGTCATCCCCTCATACTCGGTGGCCCGATTGGCCGCAGATACACGCCTGAATGCATCGGTGTTCCATACATGTTAAAAAGAAGACATAAATCAATATAAATCCTAGTACAACCAGTAAGTATTCAAAACAAACAAACATGCTCAATCATCTGGACCTAAAACTCACTCCGGATCCACTTTGGAGGGTGTGCGGCAAGAACCGTGTAGTTCTGTCAGTCGAACTAGACACCATCAATTTGTAAAGCCCTGACACTGGAGAATGGACGGGCATCTCTCATAATGTCCGGGTACCTATTACTTAGGATACGCCGGAATGCAGCTACTATGTCGGCGTCCATCTCAGGAGGGCAACTATAGTATAACTGCAAACACATTGTTTGGATTAAGTAAAAATAAATCCACTCAATTAGTTAAATAGAGTAAAATACCTACCCGCAAATGATCTAACATCCGTGGATAGTGCTCATCAGGAAACTCCCAAAAGATATGCTTCTCTTCACCCAATTATGAGTGATTCCGAAATCGGTAATTTTTTTATTGGTCGATCGAAACGGGGAGCCATCGTAAACAGTTGGAATATGACGGATCTGCTCCCACATTTCTTCACCATTTAACTCAGGTGGTGGACCGGCTAACACCCTAGATCCGTCCAGAAACCTTGTTCGATCACGTCAGAAGGGGTGTGCACTAGGTAACCATCTCCGATGACAGTAAAACCAACAAGATTTACATCCATTTTTTAACTGGAACGAATCGACTGTACCCATGTAGTACAGGCAGGCTAGCTTGCCGTGCATGCTCCAACCCGACAACATTGCGTAGGCAGGGAAGTCGCTGACGGTCCATAGAAGTATAACCCTCATCTCAAAATTATTCTTACGATAAACATCATATGTAAGAGCGCCTACTGTATACAACATCTTGAGATCATCTATTAGCGGCCAAAGAAACACATCCAAATTCTGACCGGGGCTCTTTCTACCAGGAATGACCAAGGCAAGTTTCACATATGAATCTTTCAAACTCAACCAAGGAGGTAAATTGTAAATGGTAAGAAACACTAGCCAAAGTGAATACGGATTCGAATTTGAATTATTCGGGTTGAAACCGTCGGTGCATAAGCCAAGACGCACATTTCGGACCTCAGAAGCAAAGTCAGGATGTACCATGTCAAAATGCTTCTAAGTCGCACCATCACTTGAATGTACCATCACACTCGGTTCTGTCTGATGATCCTTGTGCCAAGTCATCTCTTTAGACATCTTCTTTGACATATACAATCTTTGAAGTCTAGGAACAATCGGCAAGTACGTCATCACCAAGTTAGGGACCTTGCTTCGACCACTTGTCTTGAAATGATATTCATTGCACACTCGGTAGTGGGTCAACTCAGAATCATCCTTATAAAATAACATGCAATAGTTTTTGCAAGCGTCGATCTTTTGTTTTGGTAGAGCATGCTTTTTCAAACTCTTTTTCGCCTCATAGAAGTTACCGGGTAGTTTATCACCATCGGGTAACATCTCTTTAATTATAGCAACATTACGGTTATAAGTCGTCTCGGGTACATTACATTCTGCCTTCCAATTCAACAATCTCATTGCAGCTCCTAATTTCGAGTAATTTGGACACCCATCCCATAATGGCTCGTTAGCGACTTGTAACATGTCATAAAATCCTTGGGCAGAAGGATTAGGGGTTTATTCTTCCCATGTCATGCCATCATGTATCATGTGATCGTTCACCATTTCAACATACCCTTCATTATGATCTACTACCGGAGTAGAAGATTGACCCACGTCTTGATGCCCTTCATTATGGTAATAGGTTTCACCATGTGCCTACCATGTGGTATAATCAGGCATGAAACCGTGCTTTATCAAATGCAGCTTTGCGTCAGTCCTTTCTTTATAGCGTAAGTTTTGACACTTCTTACAAGGACATCTAATACGAATCACTATCTCATCACGTGTAGGTTTCCTTTCAACAGTCCCATCATCGGCATAGGCATAGTCCAAAAATTTGTCAATTGAAACAATATATTTGACGCTAAGAAACCCCCGACTGTCGTTCGTTCTATACATCCATCCTCTATTGTAACACCCCGATTTCGAAATGTATCATTTCAAGTTAATTCAGAAATCGGTAATATTAAAGGAAAAATAAGATATAAGATTTTGGACTTGAATCCTAGATTTTATGGTCTTGATGGATGAAGGATTCAATTACGAGTCCAACGGTTCTTTTCGGAGCAAAATCGAAGCTATAATGAAGAAGTTACGGCCCAAATAGTGAACGGGTGGAAAACCGGGCGGACATTGCATTACGCGACTTGTGACGCGGCTTAGAGTCAACCGCGCGACTTATGGGAAAGCGGATGACTTATGCCGCGACTTAAACTCGCGGCATAACCCGCGAAACACCCCGTCGAGCTAAAACTCGATTTTCAGCCATCCATCTTCATTTCTCACAACAAAACCCTAAATCTCTTCCCCTTTTCTCTCCCAAACCGACCCCAACCTCTAAAATCGAACCCTAACCCATTTTGAGGGTTTTTCCTCCTTAAACCTCATGATTCTTCATCATGTAGCTAGTTGAAATCATGAACCACTTTCATCTTCATCTTCTTCAC
The DNA here is from genome assembly GCA_023525745.1 of Arctium lappa. Classification (NCBI taxonomy): domain Eukaryota; kingdom Viridiplantae; phylum Streptophyta; class Magnoliopsida; order Asterales; family Asteraceae; genus Arctium; species Arctium lappa. The sequence goes on from CM042048.1 coordinate 150,012,705, forward strand.
CAAGTTCTTGGGGGTTTCATCTAACCCTTTTCATCATTTGAAGATTGAAAGCTTATGGTTCGTTTTGGTGATCTACAAGTGTTTTGGTTGGTGATTCCAGCTTTTGGTTGAGGTAATCTTCTCCTTCTTCAAGTATGGAAAAACTAGGGTTTTTGGTATAAGATGAAAAGTTCATATAAATACTTGGGGAGCATTTCTAAAGGGTTGAATATGATTATTTATGGTTGGAAATGTGTGGATCTAAGTTTTGAAAGAATCGTGCTTGTGGATTCAAGTTTCTTCAAGGAAGCTCTAAGTGGGGTAAAATCTAGATTTAGCCTAAATCTAGCAAGGTGAGTTCAAGTTGATTTGTGAAAACATTGTACATGCCAAAATGTTTATTTTAAAGCATTTATGTGTTTTACATGAAATTATCAACTATTGAGTTATTTGGTAACTTTTGATTATTTGAAGTGTTTAGAGTATTAAACCTTGTAAAACACCACATTTGGGAGTTTAGGATATTTTGATAAATGTGTCACAAAGGAACATGTTTTGGTGATTTATTGCATAAATAGGTATTTGGTCAAAATGCACTTTTAAGTGTTTGTCGGGTTTTATGCATCATTCATGAAATGAGATATTTTGAAAAGTACGAAAGTGTGAGTCCTTTGGTTTTGAGTCATTTCCGACTTTGGGAAACATTTCAGAAATGGAAAATCTTCTGGGTTTTGGGCCAAAGGCTAATGGTGATTTTGAGAAACAAAGATTTTGGGGAAAGATATAATTTGGTTTATGTAACCATATTGGCTCTCGTGGTTTAGCCAATCGTCTGTTAAGCCTTTTCGGGCTTGATTTGTACTCTATTGAGTCTTTGGAACATTTGTTTCATTTTGGTAGCTCGTTAAGGAGCCTTGGACGTATGGTGTACTCAGTTGTATCTTATTTGAGAGTTACATGTTTTGAATGCGTTAGTTCATTCTTTTGAGTCATGTAACGTTTTAGACTGTAATGCATTAGATCCATAGGCATATGAGTCAGTCGGTTGGGTTAGTGGGGACATTACCCCCGTTTTAGGACTGGACATTATTTATGGCTAGCGGGAGCTCGAGGTACAGATCGTGGGTGGTTGAACTTGATGCCCGTTTGTCGTCCAGTCTGGTTACTCATCGTGGAATTTAGTGTCCGCGTTTGAATTCTAGTGAGTGGTCCCCAAATCATGTTGTTGTTATGTAAGCTTGCGGTGGTGCTCTGTAGAGCCGTGTACGGAGCTAAGTCTTGCGGTGGTGCCCATTGTGAGCCGGATACGGGGACTTGTGGCTTTGGTTGTGACACTCATTAGAGGTCGAGTAGACACTAGGGTCATTTGGGTATCTTGCGGTGGTAGCTCGGTTGGGAGCCGTATACGGGGATCCATGGCTCTATGTGAAGCTCGAGAACATTGATAAGTGGCTTAACTTTGTGTACCCGCCACATTCGATGGAATTCGGGTATCCCCCGTCACCGAAAGGTGTTGCTTTTGGGTATTGAGTTTATTATCCAAGTTTTTGGTGGCGTCTTGTGTAAATGGATTTTATCCTTGATTTTTGGGTTGAGTATTATGCCCCACCTGTGTTTTGGGTGTTTTGGGATACAAAGTTTTAACCGCCTTTTCATAAATGGAGAGTTCGATTTCTATTCACGTTTTGAGTAAGTGTTGGATTGCATTGTAACAACCTGAACATTTATTTACATAATAAAATAACATTTATTACTAAATACTGTCCCAAGCTTACAATGTCTTTACTATCAACTATTACACAACTGAGTTTCTCAAAAGAATAGCTATGGCAGGAAGTCTTCTATCTCCTGCTTAAGCTCACACCTTATCTTTTCCTTTATCTGCTATCTTGCGATAACCTGAAACAGGATTAAAGTTTTGAAACAGCGAGGGTTAGACCAAAAGGTCTAGTGAGTCCCCTCCAATTACTACAACACAGTTCAAATATTAATTAAAACATTTAAACATAACTGCATATATCTCAATACATGCCTACTCTTTAAAATCACTTTAAAACATTTATGCTTTACATATATAAATCAATGTAATGGCCATTACTAATCACTTTCTACGCTCGCAAGCGTACTTTCAACTACTGACCAACATTCCCGTCAAAGACGGTATGTCTGTCTCGCACTGCCTTATTTTAGGGACACACCCTAATGGCATAAACGGGTCACACTCCCCGGTACGAGCAGGCGGGTCACACTTCCCGACTTAGGTCAAACTTTTGACTCAAATGTATACATACATTTGGTCCTGCCAGTATATAAAACAAGTTTATATACCATGAGCATAAACATGCCCAACTAATTAAATCAATCATTTGAAATAATTCTACTAACTTTTCATATTATAAATGCGCAGTATATAAAAACTCACATTTATAAAATAACTGCTCAAATCATAAAAGATTTAGTTGAAAGACTCACCTTAATCCTTCCGAATTAACCTCTGACTTCTTACCGATTAACACCACCTACGATGGTATTAAAACAAAGGTAAGCTAACTTGCAACTAACACTCTTTATTTCAAAAGACTCATCAATTGAAATCTACTGTTTTTAACCCGATCAAAACCAAACTGATTAAAAACCTCTTAGACCGATAAAACTCACTCCTGGTCAAACACATGTCCGGTCGAACACTGTTACCGGTCGAACACATGTCCGGTCTAACACACCTTCGGTCGAGCAGACCTCCGGTCGAACAGACCTTCGGTCAAGCAGACCTCCGGTCGATCCTTATCACCGGTCTTACATATATCCGGTCTTTACAACACTTTGGTCTTAACCACATCGGTCTAATACTACATCGGTCTTAAGCATATGACCGATGCATCATCTTCCGGTCTTATTCAAGAACAGAGTCCGTTTACACAGTTCTAAACCCAGAACTCTTTTGATCGATTAAATCGATCAAATACACGGTTAAAAGCTCGATTAACACGTCTATTTACCGACTATAACATGCAGATAGAAGTATGAAGCTAAAAACATACCTCTATTTGACAAACCAGACGATTCCTTCAAGAATCTCTTCTTCTTTCTTGTAACAACCTCATAATCAGAGTAAATTAAAACCTGGAAATCAGACAATGTGACGAAAGTAAATCCATTAACTTCCCAAAAATGGGATCAGTCCTTAAGACTTTACAATTCTATACAGGGATTGTATCAAAAGAATGGGACTTAACAATGCCCAACATCAATACTAAATTATCTCCAAAAACCTCGAGACTCAAAACTCGTCTCTCCAAAAACCCCGGCACCCACCGCTAATGGAAACCTGTTATACACATCATTTGAGAAAAAGTGTCAGACTATAAAGCCTGGTGAGAACATACAGTTTATAAAGCTCAAAAGATATAAACATCAATATCATAAAGAAATCTTTTCATAAAGGTTTAGTTCGTAAAGATAACATTTCGCCACAACCGGGCCTCTTCGGTCCAAAACTCTTAAACGGTGATAAAAGGACCATTTTTCCAAGGAGAGTGGTGTAACACAAAGTAGACCACAAATCCGAGTTATGAGCTAAACACTTAGAGTCCTCAGCAATGAACCCAGAGTCCGTGCTACGAGGTGAGATCGCGCTCCCAAGGGAAACCAGTGTATACTCCTTCACTAGGATCACCATGAACCATGGCTAGTAACCGGCCTCACATAACCGTACCATAAACTCATCATGGAACATGTGACCCATAGCTACAATTTGGGGAATATAGCCTCTCAACAAAACAGTCTACTCCAAAACCTAGGGATCCACTAGAAATGGTAAGGACTCGTCACAACAACATATGTGACCAACCATAAATAAACATATGGTTACAAGTACATTTTATAAACAAAATGCTACTTCCAGTTCAACTTCCGGTAAGAATGAAAATCATTAAAATGAGTTCATAAACATTCTTTTTACATAATCACGTAATGTGTAAGTAAAACATCATTTTACTTCAATAGGGCGGAACCCGTCATTTCGGTCAAAACTGACCGGGAACCCCGAGATTCACCAAAAACTTCATTTATAACAAAATGTAGAGATCATAAAATCATACCGTAGAAATACTTCAGATTTCGCAAATAAGAGTTTTGACATGTATAAAGTTTGTAAAATGATAGTAGGAACTCACCGGTAGGTTTTCAGAATAAAACCCGGAAAACCAGATAACGATCACGACGTAGAGGTGAAGCTTAAAACACCGACCCCTTGCTAGAAACACCGGAAACTAGCAACTAAACGAGCCTTGAAGATCAAAAGAATAAAAAGGAGAAAAAGAAAAGAAGAGAGAGAGAACTGAGATTTGAGAGATTCTAAATATCTCTCAAATCTAGATATTAAAGCAATCCAAAAAGCAGTCTGACAGGGCGCACGGGTCTAGATATTAAAGATCCAAAAATCTAGATATTAAAGAAGGAAATGCGCACGACCCGTGCGCTAGCACTATGCCTCGGCCCTGGATCCTACGCACGACCCGTGCGTTTTCTCTGACTTTTCTTTTCTTTACATCTTCCTTTTCTTTACATCTTCCTTTTCTTTACATCTTCGCAAAACAACGAAATTCGGGGTGTTACAATCCTCCCCAACTTGGGAATGATTTCGTCCCCGAAATCCCAACTACACAAAAAGGTGAGGATATCTTCGCTTCATATCCTCCTCGGCTTCCCACGTCACATTCGCTCCCCGATGATGCTTCCACTGCACCTTGACCAAAATGACTTCTTTATGACGCAACTTCTTAGACTTTCTCTCTAAGATGGCGTCGGGTTCTTCCACACAACGGTTATCTTCGTCAACCCTTAACACCGAAAGGGGAATGACGCTGTCTTCCACCGCCAAACACATCCGGAGGTAGCAAACATGAAACGTGTTGTGTATACAACTCAACTCCGGTGGCAGTTCCAACTGGTAGGCCTGCAAACCCACCCGTTTAAGTACTTTGAAAGGTCCGAGGAAACAGGGACTCAACTTCCCACGTTTTCCGAACCGTATAATGCCTTTCCACGGCGACACTTTAAGCATAACGCGGTCGCCCACTTGGAATTCCATCGGTCGCCTCTTCTTATCGGCATAACTCTTCTGACGATCTTGAGCCGCTTTCATTCTTTCACGAATGCACTTGACCTTATCGGCAGTCTCTTGCACGATTTCAGGTCCGACAAACTGCTTTTCTCCCGCTTCAAGCCAACACACGGGTGTCCGGCACTTTCGCCCATACAAAGCCTCAAAGGGTGCCATGCCGATACTCGAGTGGTAGCTGTTGTTGTAGGCAAATTCTACCAAAGGCAGGTGAGAGTCCCAACCGCCCCCGAAATCGATGACACAAGACCTCAACATGTCTTCCAAAGTTTGGATCGTCCGCTCGCTCTGCCCGTCGGTTTGCGGATGGTAAGCCGTACTCAACTTCACTCGAGTACCAAACTCTTTTTGAAATCCATCCCAAAAGTTTGAAGTGAACCGACTGTCGCGATCCGACACGATCGACAATGGTATGCTGTGTCTCGAGACCACCTCATCGATATAAAGCTTCGCTAACTTATCCATCGGTAGAGTCTCGCGCATAGCCAAGAAATGAGCGCTCTTCGTCAATCTATCAACTATCACCCAAATGGTATCGTGACCTCGAATAGTTTTAGGCAACTTCGTCACGAAGCCCATGGTGATATGCTCCCATTTCCATTCGGGAATCTCTAAATACTGAAGACTCCCATATGGTCTCTGATGTTCGGCCTTAACTTGCGAACACGTCACACAACGCTCAACGTAACGTGCCACATCGAGCTTCATTACCGGCCACCAATAGTGCAACTTCAAGTCCCTGTACATCTTTGTGCTTCCCGGATGTATGGAATACTTGGACTTGTGTGCATCTTCTAGCAACAGCTCACGGTTACCCCCTATCTTGGGCACCCACACACGACCCCTGAATAGTTTCACTCCACGGCTATCTTCCGTCAAGAGTAAACGTTGTTTGGTCATGACTTCTTCTTTGAGATTCTCTTCTAATAGTGCTTCCACCTGTGATGCCTTGATCTTCTCAACAAGGCTAGATACTATCTCGATTCTCGAATGGGTAGCTTGAATACTCCCGTTATAGTCCTTCCGACTTAGCGCATCGGCCACCACGTTCGCCTTACCTGGATGGTAAAGCAATTCACAGTCATAATCTTTCAGTAACTCGAGCCACCTCCTTTGCCTCATATTCAGCTCTTTCTGATCAAAGACATACTTCAGGCTCTTGTGATCCGTGTATAGAGTGCACTTCGTGCCGTAAAGGTAATGTCGCCAAAGCTTCAAGGCGAACACCACCGCTGCTAACTCCAGATCATGAGTTGGATAATTCTGCTCGTGTATCTTAAGCTGTCTCGAGGCATAAGCGATTACCTTGCCTCGTTGCATCAACACACAACCCAATCCCATCTTTGAAGCGTCGCTGTAATCCACGAAATCTTCCGACCCTTCAGGTAGTGTCAAGATCGGAGCTTCACACAACTTCTTTTGAAGGATCCGGAACGCCTTCTCTTGGGTTTCGGTCCATTCAAACTTCACATTCTTCCGAGTCAGAACTGTCAGGGAAGAAGCGATCTTGGAAAAGTCTTGAATGAATCTCCTGTAGTATCCTGCCAGACCCAAGAAACTTCGGATCTCGGTCGGACTCTTAGGAGGCTCCCAATTCATCATAGCTTCAATCTTGGAGGGATCTACTTTCACTCCGTCTCGAGTGACTACGTGCCCCAGAAATTGTACTTCTTTAAGCCAAAAGTCGCACTTGGAAAACTTGGCGTACAATCTTTCTCTTCTCAATACTTCCAGAACCTCACGTAGATGCTGTTCGTGTTCCGACTCACTCTTGGAGTACACTAGTATGTCATCAATGAATACAATGACCGACTTGTCGAGGAAAGGTCGGCACACTCTATTCATCAAGTCCATAAACACTGCTGGTGCGTTCGTCAGGCCAAAAGGCATTACAAGGAACTCGTAATGGCCGTAACGCGTTCTGAAAGCCGTCTTCGGAACATCTTCTTCTCTTACCTTCACTTGGTGATAACCTGATCGTAAGTCGATTTTGGAAAAACAACCCGCTCCTTGAAGTTGATCGAACAAGTCGTCTATTCTCGGAAGCGGATATCTGTTCTTCACTGTAGCTTTGTTCAACTCACGATAGTCAATGCACATTCTCATTGTGCCATCCTTCTTCTTGACAAATAAGACCGGAGCTCCCCAAGGTGACGAACTCGGTCTTATGAATCCCTTCTCAAATAGCTCCTTGAGTTGTGCTACCATCTCTTGCATCTCCGATGGCGCTAAACGATAAGGTGCTTTAGCGATCGGTGCAGCGCCAGGCACAAGATCAATCCGAAACTCTACCTGACGATCGGGTGGAAACCCGGGCAAGTCGTCCGGAAAGATATCTGGAAACTCACGCACGATCTTCACATCTTCCAGCTTTGATTTCTCTAACTTAGCCTCGATCACATAGGCTAGGAAAGACGAACATCCCTTTATTAAACACTTGCGTGCTCTTGCCATTGTGATAATTGCCACTTCACCCTTCCTCTTTTCACCATAGATGACCACGACCTCTCCAGAGAGGTTGGGAAGTCGAATCATCTTCTTGGAACACACGAACTCGGCCTGATTGTTTGACAACCAATCCATACCGATTACCACATCAAAACCCCCGATTAACATCGGTAATAGATCGATCGAAAATTCTTTCCCTTCGATACCCAGAGTACACTGCCTCAGAACCTCGTGGATCAGAACTTGACTACCATCGGCTATTTCTACCACTAATGCATCCTCAAGACTAGTAGTGGGCATAACAATTTTCTGACAGAACAATTCAGATACGAAAGAGAAACTAGCACCCGTATCGAACAAAATACGAGCAGGTACAGAGTTTATAAGAAAAGTACCCGATACCACATCAGCTGATGCTCTAGCCTCTTCAGCCGTCATCTGAAAAGCTCGACTCTGAACCTTAGGAGGGTTCTCCTTCCTTGCTGGTGCGCTACCCGACACGAGCTTCGGGCAATCCTTCCTCGAGTGTCCCGGTGTCTTGCACTCAAAACAGATGATCCCCCTGACCGGGCAATCTTTGACAGTATGACCAGGCTTCCTACACTTGAAGCAAGTTTGAGAATTGTTGTAACAGTTACCGTGATGCTTGGTTCGACACCTCGGGCACCACCTTGCTTCCTGATAACTACCGAAATTGCGGTTCCCAACAAAAGGTCGGGTCCGCTTGGGAGGTACTGAACTGCTCTCCCACTTTCTCTTATCAGACACTATCACAGAATTCTCAGATTTGCTTTTCGCGAACATCTCTTCCATGAATTGAGCTTCCTCCACCATCTCTCGGAGGTTAGAAGCTTTGGATATATGGACCATCGATTGCATGTCCGCAGGTAGGCCATTCAGATAGGCCTTCATCTTATCCTTCTCTGTTGGGGCAGCGTGCCCCACCAGACCAAGCTTTTCCATGAACTGACGGGTATACTCCCTCACCGTCAGGTTTCCCTTCACCAAGGACCGGAACTCTTTCTCAATTCGGTCCATTGTTCTCTCATTGCAAAACTCTTCCAGCAACTTCTTCTTGAACTCGGCCCAAGACAACTGGGCCAACACTTCAGGAGATAGAGTGGATTGGATGATATTCCACCAGATGAGTGCAGTGTCCCTCAGCAATTGGGTACCAAACCGCACCCTCTGATCATCACCACATTCGGAAGAGCCAAAAGCTTGCTCGACCGCTCGGATCCACTTCACACACAAGATTGGGTCGTCGGAACCAGAGAACTCTGGCGGTCCGCAACCCAAAAAGGATTTGTAGGAACAGCTTTTCCTACCTCCCGGAGCACCAACAATCCTGTTCTCCTCAGCCCTGACTCCTGTACCAACGCCTCCAGAACCTGCTACGATGTTTTCCACAACCGTCTCACTTCTACGATTGTTCACATCACGGTCCTCAATCACTTTTAGCAGAAACTCTTGCTGCTTTGTCATCTCTTCCCTCATTGCCAACATCATGCTGGCCATCATCTCAGAAGGGGAACTAGCATCCCTGATTACTGGGTGGGACGAAGCCAGATCCACACGCGGAATGACCTCTGGCCCCCCACCTAGTATTTGCTGAACTGGCGGACGCACGACAACCTCAACTCCTTCCGGCTGATCAGCTGTGGAGGCTGTCGCTTCCAGTCCGTCAACACGAGTACGCGGTCTACCACGCGTATTCACCATACTGAACTGTTTCACAGAACAGAGACAAAGATAAGAGAGAGATTGAATAAACACGAAGGAAACGTACTACCACATTACCAATTGTCATATTAACAGTAATTCAAGCACTCTTACGTACAATATCCTCATAATAACATTAGCTAAGTGAAATTATGAACATACAACACATAACGGTTCTTGTCACCACTACTACAACGCCTGATAAACGTACTTTCCGTCAACTCTAAGACTAACCCATCTTAAGAGCTCTACCCAAATCTCGCGGATCAATTCTTAGTATACGCAGTCTAAGTCTAGACATCTTACATTCATGCCTAGTTCGCTTAAACTAGAGCTCTGATACCAACTTGTAACAACCTCATAATCAGAGTAAATTAAAACCTGGAAATCAGACAATGTGACGAAAGTAAATCCATTAACTTACCAAAAATGGGATCAGTCCTTAAGACTTTACAATTCTATACAGGGATTGTATCAAAAGAATGGGACTTAACAATGCCCAACATCAATACTAAATTATCTCCAAAAACCTCGAGACTCAAAACTCGTCTCTCCAAAAACCCCGGCACCCACCGCTAATGGAAACCTGTTATACACATCATTTGAGAAAAAGTGTCAGACTATAAAGCCTGGTGAGAACATACAGTTTATAAAGCTCAAAAGATATAAACATCAATATCATAAAGAAATCTTTTCATAAAGGTTTAGTTCGTAAAGATAACATTTCGCCACAACCGGGCCTCTTCGGTCCAAAACTCTTAAACGGTGATAAAAGGACCATTTTTCCAAGGAGAGTGGTGTAACACAAAGTAGACCACAAATCCGAGTTATGAGCTAAACACTTAGAGTCCTCAGCAATGAACCCAGAGTTCGTGCTACGAGGTGAGATCGCGCTCCCAAGGGAAACCAGTGTATACTCCTTCACTAGGATCACCATGAACCATGGCTAGTAACCGGCCTCACATAACCGTACCATAAACTCATCATGGAACATGTGGCCCATAGCTACAATTTGGGGAATATAGCCTCTCAACAAAACAGTCTACTCCAAAACCTAGGGATCCACTAGAAATGGTAAGGACTCGTCACAACAACATATGTGACCAACCATAAATAAACATATGGTTACAAGTACATTTTATAAACAAAATGCTACTTCCAGTTCAACTTCCAGTAAGAATGAAAATCATTAAAATGAGTTCATAAACATTCTTTTTACATAATCACGTAATGTGTAAGTAAAACATCATTTTACTTCAATAGGGCGGAACCCGTCATTTCGGTCAAAACTGACCGGGAACCCCGAGATTCACCAAAAACTTCATTTATAACAAAATGTAGAGATCATAAAATCATACCGTAGAAATACTTCAGATTTCGCAAATAAGAGTTTTGACATGTATAAAGTTTGTAAAATGATAGTAGGAACTCACCGGTAGGTTTTCAGAATAAAACCCGGAAAACCAGATAACGATCACGACGTAGAGGTGAAGCTTAAAACACCGACCCCTTGCTAGAAACACCGAAAACAAGCAACTAAACGAGCCTTGAAGATCAAAAGAATAAAAAGGAGAAAAAGAAAAGAAGAGAGAGAGAACTGAGATTTGAGAGATTCTAAATATCTCTCAAATCTAGATATTAAAGCAATCCAAAAAGCAGCCTGACAGGGCGCACGACCCGTGCGCCCTTAAAGAAGGAAATGCGCACGACCCGTGCGCTAGCACTATGCCTCGACCCTGGATCCTACGCACGACCCGTGCGTTTTCTCTGAAGGAGGACGCATGACCCGTGCGTCCTGTAGACAGCTCCATAAACTTCCTTTTCTTTACATCTTCGCAAAACAACGAAATTCGGGGTGTTACATTTCTCTCTTTCTTTCTCTCTGCTTTTCTCTTTTCACTCTTTCTAACATTCACATCAGTATGAGATGAAAATCTCAAAATCTGATATTTATGTTATGAAAAATGGAATTTTCAATAAACCCCCCTAAACTTTGATTAACTTTACACTTTTTCCCTCAACTTCCAAAATTAACAAAATTTCGAAACTGGGTATTACAATCTTCCCCCTTTAAGAGAATTCCGTCCCCGGAATTCTATTGCTAAACAACTGGGGATACTGAGCTTTCATATCTGCCTCTACTTCCCACGTAGACTCTTGCCCTTGGTGAAATTTTCACTGAACTTTCACTAAGCGAATCTCTTTGTTCCTCAACTTCTTTATCTTGAGGTCTGTAATTGCTACAGGTTCCTCAATATAACTTAGTTTCTCATCTACTTGAATATCTTCTAAAGGAACAACTATATCTACTTCTGCCAAACACTTCTTCAGGTTTGATACATGAAACGTAGGATGAATCCCACGCAAACTTGCTGGCAGATCAAGTTCGTAAGCCACTTCACCAACACGATCAGTGATGATAAATGGTCCAACAAACCTTGGTCTTAACTTTCCTTTCTTTCCAAATCTGATCACCCCTTTCCAAGGTGAAACTTTCAACATTACTTTATCTCCTATCTGAAACTCTATCGGTTTCCTTCGTCTGTCAGCATACACTTTCTGACGATCTCTAGCAATCTTCAATCTTACTCTAATCTGATCGACTTTATCAGCTGTCACTTGCACAATCTCTGGTCCTGATAACTGACGTTCACCCACCTCATTCCAACATAGAGGTGTTCTACACTTACGACCATACAAAGCTTCAAACGGAGCTGCTTGTATACTAACATGATAACTATTGTTGTAGGAAAATTCAATCAACGGCAAATGAATCTCCCACGAACCTTTAAAATCTATAACACATGCACGAAGCATATCTTCCAACGTCTGAATAGTTCTCTCACTCTGACCATCTGTTTGCGGATGATAGGTCGTGCTCAGCTTCAGTTGAGAACCTAATTCCCTTTGTAAACTTCTCCAGAACGTTGATGTAAATCGAGCATCCCTGTCTGATACTATGGACGACGGTACTCCATGCCTGGTCACTATTTCGTCGATATACAATCGAGCCATCTTTTCTAATGAGTACGTCTCCTTGATTGGTAAGAAATGAGCTGACTTTGTGAGTCTATCCACTATCACCCAAATAGCATCATGCCCCTTAGGTGATCGTGGTAACCCCGTAACAAGATCCATAGTAATCTCATCCCACTTCCACACTGGAATTTCTAACGGCTGAAGCTCCCCATAAGGTCTCTGATGCTCAGCTTTAACCTTTAAACATGTAAGACATCGTTCAACAAAATGAGCAATATCTTTCTTTAAACCTGGCCACCAATAACTCTGCTTCAAATCTCTATACATCTTATTAGTTCCAGGATGAACTGAATACCGAGATCTATGAGCTTCTTCCAACACTTTCTGCCTCAAACCTCCTGCTTTTGGGATCCATACCCGCTTATTAATACACTTTACTCCTCGATTGTCAACTATTAACGAGTTAACAATCCCAAATATCCTTTCACTTTTCAAATTCTCCGCTGACACTGCTTCTTCTTGAAACTTTATAACTTCTTCCAAGAAATTGGAAACAACATCAACTCTAAACGCTACAACCTCTGTTATTTCTCCATGCTCTTTACGACTTAAAGCATCTGCTACCACATTGGCCTTTCCTGGATGGTACAAAATTTCACAGTCATAATCACTTAATAACTCCATCCATCTACGCTGCCTCATATTAAGCTCTTTCTGATTAAACAGATACTGAAGACTCTTGTGATCTGTGTAAATCTGACACTTGATCCCATACAAGTAATGTCTCCAGATTTTCAAAGCAAATACTACAGCTGCCAATTCTAAATCATGAGTCGGATAATTCTTTTCATGCTCTTTTAACTGACGAGATGCATAGGCAATCACCTTGCCTTCTTGCATTAACACACATCCCAAACCCAACTTTGAAGCATCGCTATAAATAACAAATCCTTCCGACCCATTGGGTAGAGATAAAACAGGAGCACTACTTAAACTTTCTTTCAACTTACCGAACGCTTCTTCCTGAACCTCTGACCAAACAAACTTAACATTCTTTCTGGTTAACGTTGTTAATGGTGTAGCTATTCTAGAAAAGTCATGAATGAACTTTCTATAATAACCAGCCAAACCCAGAAAACTTCTTACCTCAGATGGCGATTTCGGTGCTTCCCACCCTTTTATGGCTTCAATCTTAGCTGGATCAACCTGAATCCCATCTTTCGACACCACGTGTCCTAAAAACTGAACTTCTTTCAGCCAAAATTCACACTTTGAAAACTTGGCATACAACTTTTCACGCTTCAGCAATTCTAAAATTGCTCTTAAATGAGTTTCATGATCTTCTTTAGAACTCGAATAGATCAATATATCATCTATAAAAACAATGACATATTTATCTAAAAACGGACTACAAACTCTATTCATCAGATCCATGAAAGCTGCTGGCGCATTAGTCAAACCAAATGGCATAACTAAAAACTCATAATGTCCGTACCTCGTATGAAAAGCAGTCTTAGACACATCTTCCTCCCTCACCTTTAACTGATGATACCCAGAGCGCAGATCTATCTTCGAAAAGTAACTCGCTCCTTGCAGTTGATCAAAAAGATCGTCAATCCTGGGAAGCGGATACTTATTCTTAACAGTCAACTTATTGAGCTCACGGTAATCTATGCACATTCTCATAGACCCGTATTTCTTCTTAACAAACAATACTAGATAGACATATACATATATACATACAAGCAATACATATGTACACAATAGACATACATACATACATATATAGACACATAGATAGACATGATCTATAAACATATATACATACATACACACGTGACATATACATGATCTACACACACAAACACTTATATACATACATGATCATATACATACATACATGATCATATACATATATACATACATACATGAGCATATACATACAAACATACATGAGCATATACATACATACATGATCACATACATACTTACTATATATACATACATACATACATGATCATATACATGCATACATACTGTTGGGTCATCTATAAGATTTGAAGATGACCTCTTCTTTAGTTTGTGTTTACTCTTCTGTAAATGATGGTACATCTTAGAATTAGTATGGTTCTTTGTAATAGCTTAGTTACACATGAAAAAATCGGTGAGTCGAAGACCTACCGAAATCAACATGAAAGAAGTCTACTTTGCGGATTGATGTGAACTTCAAGGAACTAAGTCTTATTAGCCGAACCCTCTTCGGCAGCTTAACCCTGTGCCGAATCCTCTCATGTTCGGCATAACTCTCTTCTGCCGAACCTTCACATGTTCGGCATACCCCTTGCCACCTTTCGGCAAATCTCTTTCTTGCCGATCCTCTCTATGTCGGCAACACCCATTTATGTCAAAGCCTCTCGATTTGACATACTTCACCATTCCCAATGTTCTTCTGACAATGGGAATGGAAGCTTCCTTCTCTTAGAAGATATTCTCACAAGTTTTGAAATGATGGAGACTTTCTCCAAAAGATCAGAAAAAGGACATGTACCAAATATATTTTATTGAGGTGTTGTCTTATCAAAATACAAAAGTCTACTTTGCTTTATGATAAGTCACATCAAGATCTTATTGCTTTTGCAAGAAGATATTTGGTATCCAATACCAAGATGACAAGTGTCATTTGCATTTAATGCACATGTTGGTATTTAAAGGTGAAGAACGTCTCCATTCAAGACAACAATTTTTGAAGAGATTTCTAAGTGCTCAAGAAAAGTTGGCAACCTCTTTCTCTCTCTCTCTCTCTCTCTCTCAAGAACTTCATAGCTTTGATATTTGTATTTTCAAGTTATGTTTAGTTTTCTAGTTTCTAAGTGAAAGATTGTTAGAATAGATTTATCTGTTCTTTTCCGCAACAATCTTAAAAGTTTTCTATGTGTAATTCTTGATATTCATTATCAATAAAGGAATTAAAATTAAGTAATTTTGTGTGTATTGTATTCAACCCCCCCTTCTACAATACTTGTTTTGCTTACTTGGGACCAACAAGTGGTATCAAAGCGGTTGATTTAACTTGATAAATCAGATCCGTGATGGAATCTTCGTCAAAAGTTGATCCTTCTTCTTTTTTTCTTCTCAAACTAATAATGGCTCTATGGTCAAACCTCCTTGGTTTAATGCTAACAACTTTTCTCTTTGGAAAAGTAGAATGATGCTTTTCCTAGAAGGAGCTGACAGCCATTATCTGACTGTTCTTCGTGAGGGACCTATTGTTCCTAAAGTCTGGACTCGCTTTGAGACCCAAAAACCTCGTTCTGACTTAAGAGATAAAGATGTTGTTTTTGGTGATTCTGATGATTCTTCGGATGAAGAACGAACTTCTGCTACTGGGAGGTACATCCTAAAAAATCCCATAAAATACAATGATGATGACAAGCGTCTCTTTGCTCTTGACTCTAGAGTCAGAGCCATCATTGCTCTTTCCCCCTTCCTGATGAGGTGTATCACTCCTTGGTGAATCTTTCTACTGCCAAGGAAATGTGGTCTACCTTATGCATTTTGTATGAGGGAACAGATGAGGTTAAAAAGAGCAAAAAGATTGTTCTTGTCAGAAAGTACGAGCTCTTTTCTCATGAAAAGGGAGAGTAACTTTCTGATTACTACAACCGTTTTAACAACCTTCTTAATGACCTTAAGCTTTTGGGTAGAGTGTATGACAATGAGGAAGTTTTATGCAAGTTTATGGATGGTCTTCCTGACTTTTGGGAAAACATCTGTACCTGCATCAAGACAACCAAGGATCTTGATCATATATCTCTTACTGTTCTCTATGGATCTCTCTTTAACTATGAACAAACTATGATCTAAAGGAAGATTGTCATAAAAGAGATAAGAAGCTTATCTATGGCTCTTATCAGTGACTCTTTCAAGAAATCTGTGTGTATTCCTAGAATAACCTATCCCTCCGATTCTGACCATAATAGTCAAGAGGAACCTAATGATCCTTCAGAAGCCTATCTTAGTGAGGCTGGTGATGAAGGTGAGGAAACTTCCAGTGACCTTCATTTTTCTTCTAGAAAATCTAAGTTTGGCCGAAAATCTTCTTCTATCTCAAAACTCTCTCCCTCCGATAAATCAAATGAGGAATGTTATGCTTGTGGCAAGAAAGGCCACTTTGCCTCTGAGTGTAGGAGCAATTCTTCAGGAAGATCTAAAACTACCTTTTCCAACCAAAATTCCTCTAAGTTAAGAAGAATGAGACCTGACTTTGCCAACAGGTCTCACTCTCGAAAATTTTCCTCATCTTCTTTCAAAGAGAGTACCGACCGTGCTGAAAAATATAAGGCCAAATACAAGAGAGAGAAGAAGAGAAATGAATCGTTGCTCATAAAGGGAAAAGGTCAAATGATTGAAACCCTTGACTGGGTAGATGAATCAACTTCAGAAAGCGAGAAGGACATCTCCAACATTTGCCTTATGGCAAAAATAAATAATATGGAAGATCCTGAAGGACATGCATCCTCCACCGCTTTAGTCTCTGCTAAGTGCTCCTCTTTTTCCTCTCAGGTACATTCCCTTCATTCTCTTATTGTTTCTGAAAAGATTGAGGCCTTTGACTCTTTAACCATTGACTTCTATAATAAAATTGATGTTAAGAAAAAGGTTTAAAATCTCTCTCCTCTCAACTTCAAATATGTCTTTCTCAACTGAAACATTTTGATAAATCAAAGTTGAACTTGAAGATTTGAAAATCATCAATTTTCTGGTCTTGGATTTGAAAAATGGATATTGATCCCTCTTTTGTTCTAAGTGTTGTTCAAGCTTCTTCTTCTTTTTCAAAACATATTTCTTTCTATGAGTCTACCGATCCTAACTCTAGTGACTTCCATTCTTGGACTCTTCTGATTTCTCCAAAGCTCTAAAAATTTGGTATGTTCATCAAGGCCAAAAGATTCTACTCCTCATATTAAAAATGAGGAGGATCAATGATCAAATGATCTTGTTAAGCCTATTCATAACCTTTTAAATCTTTGAATCTTGATGAGGCTACCTCTTCTTCTCCTAAACCTTTTTCAAATTGCCTCAAAGAAGTTTCTAACTTTTGATAAAGGAAAATCAGTAATTACTGACCTACCTTTAAAAGGAAAACTACCTTCTTCTTCCAAAAATGAACCTCTTGTTCTTCCTACAAAGTTCATTTCTTGATCTGTGCACTTGAAGAAGTCCAAATCCAAGGTATCTCTACCTTTCCTCTCTCTTCCTATGAAAAAGTAATCCGTGGACCAAAGCCTTGCCTTTCACCTTCCACCTCTAAATCTTTCAAAGTCAATGTTAAGGTCAAAGACAAAGATCTGGGTCAGAAATAAAAGAAAACTTTTATTTATAAAAAATGCTATAATTGTGGTGACACCTTTCATCTAACAAAGGTTTATCCAAAATATCGCATTGAAAGAAAGAATCTTGATAACTCTTCTTCTTCTTCTAACCCTAAAGGACCCACTTCAAAATGGGTACCAAAGAAATGATTTCTCTGTGATTGCAGGTGTTTGAGCATCAACAAATCTTATGAAGGAATCTTAAAGGGATGTTCTCTCTCTTCAAAGTCCTACAGAGTCTACAATCTTTGGAGATATTGCATTGATGAATCTATTAATGTGAAGTTTAATGATCACAAATCATTTTCTTTTTCATAAGTTAGTGATGAGTTAAATCGGCGGATTTCATCATGTGTTATGAAGGTTCTCAAAATTCTTCAACCAACTCTAATACTTTTGTTTCATTCTCTTCAGACACCTTTCCTCAAAGCGGTGACCTACCTATCTTTCATCTCCAATCCCTGATCTTCAGATAGTCATCTTTGAAGATCAAGATCCCTCCTATCCTATTCTTCCTCATTTTACTCAACTTGAACCTTTCTCCATCATTCCTATTCACACCAACCGATCCCTTTTCTCATCATATCACTTCTCCTCCCTCCATAATTCTCATCTTCCTCTCAAACTCATAAAATGTTGCCACCACCTTTTCCACCAGCTACTAAGTGATCAAAAGATCATCCGTTGAATGCTCTCTCCAACAAGAAGCTTGTTGTCGGCTTGCCGAAAAACTCTTTCTCAAAAGAGAAGCTATGTGTTGCTTGTGAGAAAGGCAAACTGCAAAATCTTTTTTCAAGCCAAAACAGTGTTTCTCAATCTCTACTCCTCTTTAGATGCTGCATATGAATCTTTGTGGGCCTGTCAACACACCCAACCTAGGTGGAAAAAGGTACATTCTTGTAATTATTGATGAATACACACGTTACACTTGGGTACTCTTTCTCAGGTACAAAAGTGATACACCTCAAGAAATCATCAACTTTATCAAGAAATCTGAAGTTCTCAACGGTCAATTAGTCAGATCTATCAGAAGTGACAATGGAACCGAATTCAGAAATGCTACTTTAGATGCCTTTCTTTGTGACAAAGATATTTCTGAAAACTTTGCAGCAGTAAGATCTCCACAACAAAATAGTGTTGTGGAAAGGAAGAATCGTACGCTATGTGAAGCTGCAAGATCTATGCTAAGTGAATCAAATCTTCCAACCTAATTTTGGGTTGAGGCTGTCAATACAGCCTGTTTCACTCAAAATCGATCTATCATTGTGAAAAGACACAACAAGACTTCCTATGAAGTCTTCTATGGCCGAAAACCAAACATTGGTTTTCTTCATGTGTTCGGCTGCTTGTGGTTTATCTTGAATGATCAAGAGCATCTTGGGAAATTTGATCCAAGGCTGATGAAGGTATATTTATGGGCTATTCTCTCACTTCTAAAGCCTACAGAGTATACAATCTAAGGAGAAAATGTATTGATGAGTCAATACATGTGAAGTTTGATGATCACAAGACATCCTCTCTATCTCGTGATGACACTGAACTTCATGAATGGATTATTTCCTGTGTTGGAGAAGAGTCTCCAAATATTCTATCTTCAGGACCTCCATATGTCCCATTTTCAGTACCCTCTACTTCTCTCCATCATGATTCGACAAAACCTTTACCAACTGCCGAACCTACAGCTCCTACCGAACTCACAGCTACTACCGAATCCATAGATCCTACCGAAACCACCGTACATACTTCACCCATTCATCACACGCATCCTATACCCACCGATCCTTCACCTTCAAACACATCTGACGACTTGTGCCTCGACCTTTCGATGGATGTCAAGAGTGCCTTTCTGAATGGGGAGCTAGCTGAAGAAGTCTATGTGAAACAGCCCCCTGGCTTTATAGATCTAGTCCATCCTGACTATGTGTACAGTTTAGACAAAGCTCTCTATGGTCTAAAGCAGACTCCCCGTGCCTGGTATGACACTCTGGCTGACTTTCTCCTGAAAAACAAGTATTCAAGAGGTAAAATTGACAACACTCTGTTCATCAAGCAAACCTCGGGTAATCTTATTCTTGTTCAACTTAATGTGGATGATATCATTTTTTGGTGCCACCAATGAGTCACTGTGTGATGAGTTTGCCTATCTCATGAAAAGTCAATATGAGAAGAGTATGATGGGGGAGCTCACATTTTTCTTAGGACTTCAAGTTAAACAATCTTCGGAAGGAATTTTTATAAATCAAAGTAAATACATTCGTGACCTTCTGAAAAAGTTCAATTTTGAAAACTCCTCCCTCATGAAAACTCCTATGGCACCACCTTTGAAATCCATGCTGATCCGGATGGTGTATCTGTGGATATCACCAGCTATCGAGGCATGATCGACTCCCTTCTCTATCTTACTGCCAGTAGACTAGACATTATGTTTGCTACTTGCCTGTGTGCTCGTTACCAAGCCAATCCGAAAGAATCTCATTTGGCTGCGGTTAAACGCATTTTTCGGTATCTGAAAGGTACCATGAATCTGGGTCCTTGGTATCCCAAAGACTCAGGTTTTGATCTAATGGGGTATTCAGATTATGACTTTGCAGGATCTAAGATCGATAGGAAGAGCACCCCTGGCAGCTGCCAACTCCTTGGCGGCAAGCTTGTCAGCTGGTCCAGCAAGAAGCAGAACTCAATCTCCACCTCTACTGCTGAGGCTGAGTATGTAGCTGCTGGAAGTTGTTGTGATCAAATCCTTTGGATGAAGAACAAACTGAGAGATTACAATCAATTGTACTCTCATATCCCGATTCTGTGTGACAACTCAAGTGCGATCGCAATCGCAAACAATCCGGTGCTGCACTCTCGTTCCAAGCACATCGACATCCGGTATCACTTCATTCGGGATCACATCTCCAAAGGTGACGTCGAACTTCACTTCATCCCTACCGACCTCCAACTGGCGAATCTCTTCACCATGCCTCTTAACGAAGCTCGGTTCAAGTTTCTAATTGGGGAACTCGGTACGTTAAATATCGATATTTAAATATTGTTTCTTATTTAAAAAAAAAATTTAAAAAAATTTGTTTTTCATTTGTTGTTGCCGAATGGTCTTTAAAAAAATGTTTTTCATTTTTTTTTACCTGCCGAATGAGTATTTAAAAAAAATTATTTAAAAAAAAAAAATCTTCATATTCATTCGGTAAGTTTGTTTTTACTAAAAAAAAAATCTCAATTTATTTTATTGGGGAAGTGACCGATTGAAAATTTCTTTTGGTCTCCGGTTTTCTTCCTCTTGTTCTCCACTATCATTTCTTCCAAAATTTTGTTGCCGAAATTTTCTCACCAAAGTTTCTCCCCGAATTTCTTTCCGCAAATTCTCCTCGAAATTTCTTTGCCGAAATTTTCGAAATTTCTTTTTAGCCGAAATTTCTTTCTACCGAAAAATTCTTCCAGAATTTTTCTTCCGAAAAAAAAGAAAAACAAAATTCTCTCATAATTTCTCCCCGAATTTATGATGACTTCTTTTTCTTCAATCCTATGTGTTTCATTTATTTGAAAATTTTGGAATTATGTGATAATGAGTGACTCTTTGTTGCCATTTAAAGACCACTAACCCATCCCTCATTTCACTAGCCGAACCATTTCTCACATACTCTGTTAGTCACCTCTTATATCCTTTTCCTCCATTATTTCCCACTACCCGCATGACTTCAGCGCCCCTCACCTCTACCTTTTCAATTTTCTTATCTCTCCCACTATAAATTCCCAACATTTCACCCCAATTTCTATCCGAAATATCTACCCAAAGTTTCTTCCATTTCTTCCCAATTCTTTATTCCTTTTCTTTTTCTTCCCAATTTTTTTTTGTTCTCTTAGTCTTTATTCTCGTTTTTCTTTGCATTTCCAAAAAAAAAAAAAACACGAAAAAGAGCCCTTAAAAAAAAAATTTAGGCCACTGAATTTATGCGTTCTAGTTCTTCTCCCTTTTCTGAGTGTCAGTACTATTTTTTCCTGAATATGAGTACTATTTTTTTCTAAGTGTTGGTGTCATCAACAAATAGGGGGAGATAAATTATTGGGTCACTAATTGATTTGGTGATGACTATCTTACTAACATTTAGAAAGTCATGAAGACCACTTTGATCAATGATTCTCTCTCCACCAATCGAGTTCTCAGCCCCAGGTATGATCTCTTTCATTCTCCTAATCTGAAGTAAAGAGATACTGAGGAACCATCATTCTCCAAATCGGTGGCTCTCTCCGTATCACTCACTTCAGTGACCCCTGATTCCCTTACCTAAGTGAAATCGGTGGCCAAAAAGAAGAAATCAAAAGTCACCGATACCTCCGCAACCTCTTCTGAGACTATGCCACCGAAAAAGCCTTTGGTAGTGCCCTCGTCTCCCACCACTCTCAAAAGCGGAGACACTTTTCTTCCCCTCCCTCTCCTCTCAAGAGGCTGAGGAAGGTTTCAAGGGCCAAACCACCTACTCCATCCACCGGTTCTTCACAATCGGCAGGTGTTGAAATTTTCCCATCTGGGCCCGAGGACTCTGCTAAACCCAAAGCCACCTCCTTTGTATCCTCACAAAAGGATACAATTGTAAAATCGGGGACCCCTATTATTCTCTCATCAACCTTCTCTTTGGTTGATAAGGATGACTTGGACTCCTCCCCAATCCAAGGTGCCTCTTCTCCACCTCACAGCTTATCACCCGGCATTTCAGTCCCGATGTTTCTGCACGATCCA
Source organism: Arctium lappa (assembly GCA_023525745.1). Classification (NCBI taxonomy): domain Eukaryota; kingdom Viridiplantae; phylum Streptophyta; class Magnoliopsida; order Asterales; family Asteraceae; genus Arctium; species Arctium lappa. Next base: position 150,035,065 of record CM042048.1, read on the forward strand.
AGGATGAACCTGCCTTTCCAAGAGAAGGTTCGGAGGATCCCGAAAACTTTTTGACTTCTTAATTCTTACACCGAGAATTAGTTGAGGGGGAGTATGAGTTGAGGGGGAGCAACTGACCACTCAAGCTTAAACTCTGTTGAAACTTAATTTTCGATTGACTGTGTGATCGAAGCCACCAGACATTAGTTGAGGGGGAGTATGAGTTGAGGGGGAGCAACCACCCACTCAAGTTCAAACAATTCCCGATATTGTCTTTTGAATATATGTATATATTTTTTCTTCTCATTCTTCTATTCTTTTGTAAATGTCTTTTATACTTTTAAAAAAAATACAAAAAAAATGGTCTATGTGAAAAAGAACCCAAAAGAGTATGAATAAGGGTCAAAATGCATTATTCATGTTTTATCTCTTTATTTCTAAGTATGAGATGTCATCATCAAATAGGGGGAGATTGTTGGGTCATCTATAAGATTTGAAGATGACCTCTCCTTTAGTTTGTGTTTACTCTTCTGTAAATGATGGTACATCTTAGAATTAGTATGGTTCTTTGTAATAGCTTAGTTACACATGAAAAGATCGGTGAGTCGAAGACCTACCGAAATCAACATGAAAGAAGTCTACTTTGCGGATTGATGTGAACTTCAAGGAACTAAGTCTTATTAGCCGAACCCTCTTCGGCAGCTTAACCCTGTGCCGAATCCTCTCATGTTCGGCATAACTCTCTTCTGCCGAACCTTCACATGTTCGGCATACCCCTTGCCACCTTTCGGCAAATCTCTTTCTTGCCGATCCTCTCTGTGTCGGCACCACCCCTTTATGTCAAAGCCTCTTGATTTGACATACTTCACCATTCCCAATGTTCTTCTGACAATGGGAATGGAAGCTTCCTTCTCTTAGAAGATATTCTCACAAGTTTTGAAATGATGGAGACTTTCTCCAAAAGATCAGAAAAAGAACATGTACCAAATATATTTTATTGAGGTGTTGTCTTATCAAAATACAAAAGTCTACTTTGCTTTATGATAAGTCACATCAAGATCTTATTGCTTTTGCAAGAAGATATTTGGTATCCAATACCAAGATGACAAGTGTCATTTGCATTTAATGCACATGTTGGTATTTAAAGGTGAAGAACGTCTCAATTCAAGACAACAATTTTTGAAGAGATTTCTAAGTGCTCAAGAAAAGTTGGCAACCTCTTTCTCTCTCTCTCTCTCTCTCTCTCTCAAGAACTTCATAGCTTTGATATTTTTATTTTCAAGTTATGTTTAGTTTTCTAGTTTCTAAGTGAAAGATTGTTAGAATAGATTTATCTGTTCTTTTCCGCAACAATCTTAAAAGTTTTCTATGTGTAATTCTTGATATTCATTATCAATAAAATAATTAAAATTAAGTAATTTTGTGTGTATTGTATTCAACCCCCCCTTCTACAATACTTGTTTTGCTTACTTGGGACCAACACATACATACATACATACATACATGAGCATATACATACATACATACATGATCACATACATACATATTATACATATATACGTAATTACCGATGGATTACCGACGGAATTCCTTACTCCGTCGGTAATTACCGACGGACATCAGGAAAAAATAATTATTAATTAAATTATTAAATTTACCGACGGATTACCGACGACTTTAAATATTTAAAAAAAAACAAAAACAAAATAATTTTATGTCCGTCGGTGATCTGTCGGAAATTGATATATTTTCCGACGGATAGTGTAGCCGTTGCAAATGTTATTTTTCCGTCGGTGTTCCGTCGGAAATTACCGACGGATCTCATCCGTCGGAAATAAGTAATTTTCTAGTAGTGGATACAGTTGCACTTTGCACAAACCTAATTTTTTTTACTTTACGACGGAAACAATATGATGACACGTACCACCGTCGGCACTCACTACTAAATAAAAGACTATTTTCGGCGGATTTTTCCGACGGAAATTTTCGGCGGATTTCCGACGGATTTCCGACGGAAGTCAAACGGGTCAACCCACTTTGACTTTCGCCGGAAATCCGCCGAAAATCCGCCGGAATTTTTTTTTAATTTAATTTTATTAAAAAAATCAATTATTTTCGACGGAATATAATTTTTTTTTATTTTTTTTCTTATTAATTATAATTAATTAACTATTTTCGGCGGATTTTCGGCGGATTTTAATTAATTAATTTAATTAATTAAAATCTGCCGAAAATCCGCCGAAAATAGTTAATTAATTATTATTTTTAAATGAATTAAAAAAAATAAAAAATAAAAATAAAAATCCGTCGGAAATCCGCCGAAAATCTTATAAAATTTTCGGCGGATTTTCGGCGGATATTCTATATTATTTAAAAAAATAAAAAAATAAAATCCGCCGAAAATCCGCGAAAATAGTTAATTAATTATTATTTTTAAATGAATTAAAAAAATAAAAATAAAAATCCGTCGGAAATGCGCCGAAAATCTTATAAAATTTTCGGCGGATATTCTATATTATTTAAAAAAAATAAAAAAATAAAATCCGCCGAAAATCCGTCGAAAATAGTTAATTAATTATTATTTTTAAATGAATTAAAAAAATAAAAAATAAAAATCCGTCGGAAAATTTATAACATTTTCGGCGGATATTCTATATTTTTAAAAACAATAAAAAATTAAAATCCGCCGAAAATCCACCAAAAATAGTTAATTAATTATTATATTTAAATGAATTAAAAAAATAAAAAAAATAAAAAAAAAATCCGCCGAAAAATTTATAACATTTCCGGCGAATATTCTATATTATTTAAAAAAATAAAATCCGCCGAAAATTGTTAATTTTTGGATCGGGTTGGGCTTTAACGTTCCTAGTTGGGCTTCAAGGGATCCAGTTGGGCTTTAATGTACCTGGTTGGGCTTTAATTGATCCAGTATGACTTTAATGGATTCGGTTGGGCTTTAATGGATCCTATTGGGTTTTTAATGGATCTTGTTGGGCTTTAACGTATCCAGTTGGCTTTAACATACCCATTTGGGCTTTAACCCACCTAGTTGGGCTTTAATGGATACAAATGAGCTTTAAGGGATTTAGTTGGGCTTTAACTACATAGTTGGGCTTTAATGGATCCGGTTAGGCTTTAACATATCCAGTTGGGATTTAACAGGTCTAGATGGGCTTTAATGGATCCGGTTAGGCTTTAACGTATCCAGTTGGGATTTAACAGGTCTAGATGGGCTTTAATGGATCCGATTGGGCTTCAACATATCCAGTTGGCTTTAACGGATCTAGATAAGCATTAACGTACTTAGTTGGGCTTTACCTTACCCCGTTGGTCTTTAATGGATCCAACTGGGCTTTAATGGATTCGGTTGGGGTTTAATGTATCCAATTGGGCTTTAATGGATGAAGTTGGGCTTTAACGTTCCTAGTTGGGCTTCAATAGATCCAGTTTGGCTTTAATGGGTACAGTTGAGCTTTAGTGGATTCGGTTGGGCTTTAACGTACCCGGTTGGGCTTTAATGGATATAGTTGGGCTTTAACGTACTTAGTTGGGTTTTAACGTACCCAGTTGGGCTTTAACGTACCCAGTTAGGCTTTAACATATCCATTTGGTTTTAACGTACCCAGTTGGGCTTTAACGTACACAGTTGGGCTTTAACGTACACAGTTGGGCTTTAACATACACAATTGATTTTAACGGATCCAGTTGGTCTTTAATGGATACGGTCAAGCTTTAACAGATCCAGTTGGACTTTAATGGATTCGGTTGGGCTTTAATGGATCCGATTGGGCTTTTAATGGATCTTGTTGGGCTTTAACGGATATAGTTGGGTTTTAACATACCTAGTTGGGCTTTGACGTACCCTGTTGGGCTTTAACAGATCCAGCTAGTATTTAAAGGATTCAGTTAGTCTTTAAAAGATCCAATTAGTCTTTAAAGGATCTAGTTGAGCTTTAATGGATACAGTTAGGTTTTAACGTACATAGTTGGGCTTTAACGGATCCAGTTGGGCCTTAATGGATCCAGTTGTGCTTTAACGTACCCAGTTTGGCTTTAATGTATACAGTTGATCATTAAGGGATTTAGTTGGGCTTTAACTACACAGTTGGGCTTTAAAGTACCTTGTTGGGCTTTAATGGATTCGGTTGAGCTTTAATGGATCGAGTTGGCTTTAACGTATCCAGTTGGCTTTAACGGATCCGGTTGGGCTTTAACGTTCCTAGTTGGGCTTCAACCCACCTAGTTAGGCTTTAATGGATACAAATGAGGTTTAAGGGATTTAGTTGGGCTTTAATGGATCCAATATGGCTTCAACAGATCCAGTATGGCTTTAACGTATCCAGTTGGCTTTAACATACCCATTTGGGCTTTAACCCACCTAGTTGGGCTTTAATGGATACAAATGAGCTTTAAGGGATTTAGTTGGGCTTTAATGGATACAGTTGATCTTTAAGGGATTTAGTTGGATTGATGTAATTTTTTTTAATGTTTTTGGATTGATGTAATTTTTTTTAATGTTTTTGGATTGATGTAATTTTTTTTGTTACGTGTATTTTTATTGTTTTAACTTGTGGACATTAAATTATTGGTTTTTAAAACATTGTTTTTAATTACTCCTAAAATGAAAATAATTGGTAGGAAAATGAAAAATTGAATTTCCCTCTCTAATTGTGAAAACAAGACAAAGGATAAATATACCCTAAAAAAACTCACGCCTCTCTCTCTCTCTCGTCGCTCTCCCTCTCATCGCTCTCCCTGTCCACCGAGCTCTCTCTCTCGTCAACATCGCTCTCTCTCACGTCGCTCTCGTTGTCTCTCATCGGCGCTCTCTCTCTCTCTCTCTCTCTACAGGTATCTCTCTCGTATTCTCTGGTTCGATGTATATATTTCGATTTCTCAAAAACGATTTGGGCATACAGATTTGAAAAATCGATTTCTGAAAGTCAGTGCACTTGTGTGTGTGTGTGTCGATTTCTGAAAGTTTCTGTATAGAGGAGAAGAGGGTGTTGCTTAAAGAGCTTTTTTGTTTTGGTTTTGATGAAGGAGAAGTGGAGTCACAGTGAATTTTCTTGATATCTTTCTTGAGTTGCCAATAATCAACAAAGGCTTCTTTCCATTCTGGGACTAGCTGACCCTCAAATTGCTTAGAGAATTTCACCATCTTCGATCAATTCCTAGCTAGCTTTCTGTTATGTCCAGAATGGTTCTGAACTAGTACAAAAATATATCGGAGAAGGCTCCAGAATGGTTAGAGAACTTTTTGTTATGTCCAGGTTTGTGTTCTCTACTTTATGCCTTTGCATGATTCCACTATGGCCTTTTAATACCTTTGCTTTTTGGTGGTTCTACCAATTGTAATGTGCATTAAAGCTTTACTTGTGCTGATAGTGAATTACTAGTGTGAAAGTTTATAACTGATAAGGGTTTGTGCGGATGAATCTATGGAAAAAGATTATGTCTTCCTGCACATAAAGTCTCATCTCCTAACTTGTCAGACTCTTGACAAAAATGCAAAAATGAACCCAAGAATGTGCTCTTATCTTGAACACAGTGTTCTCCGTTGAGGTTGGGTTTTGGGCAAGCCATTCACTAAGAAAAGAAGAAGAAAGATTGTGGTTGTTTACTTATAAGAGTAATCTACATTGGAACATCATTCTGTTTTTTGTTAACTGGGGTAGAGTTTCTGCTCAAATTGTTTATTGCTATTTATTTACTGCTGTGTTGATATATACAAATTGTTTATTTACAAACTACCTACTGTTTTGGATGTTGGATATATACATACTGTTTATTTACTGCCGTGTTGATATATACAAATTGTTTATTTACAAACTACCTATTGTTTTGGATGTCGGATATATACAAACTGTTGATGTTGGGTTCAAGTCTTTTACTGCTGTGTTGATATATACAAACTGTTTATTTACAGACTCTAATTCTCAATGGATCAAAGTGCTACACATATTGATCAAAGTGCTACACCTATTGATCAAAGTGCTACACCAGGTATGTAATTTACGAAATGATTAATAAATGTTTCAAACCGACCAACCAGACTAACCCAACCCAACCCGCACGGTTTGGGTTGGGTTGGGTTGCACTTTTGATTGGGTTGGGTTGGGTTGAGATTTTTCAAACCGCAAAGATTGGTGAGTTTTTCTTTTTAACCATTTTCGAACTGAAACGCATATATTGATGAATACATTGAGCTACCATTTGAACTAGGCTATATGCACTTGTGCATATAGGTGGGTTGGTTGGTGATATCGCCCATTTTAGCGTCTCTTTCTTGACATTTTACTTCAAAGTTTGTGCAAGTGTTCGGTTTCGATCGTCGTCTCGGTTAAAGTTTAAATTCCTCGTTTGTCGTCATCGAGGTGAGTTTTTCTTTTTAACCATTTTCGAACTGAAACGCATATATTGATGAATACATTGAGCTACCATTTGAACTAGGCTATATGCACTTGTGCATATAGGCTATATGCAAGTGGGTTGGTTGGTGATATCGCCAATTTTAGCGTCTCTTTCTTATAAAAACCTATTTTGATGTTATACCAAATTGGTATGTTTGAATTATTACCGTTAACTGTGTACGGTTGTACTAGAATCTCGAATTAATGATTGATTGTTAATTGGAATAATTCAAGATCTTATTTGATTAACATAGATATCCTATTTTTGTGATTGCAGATCGATTGGGCGTGCAAAGCTAAGAATGAAGCTCATAACGAAAGAGAAGACCCAAAACACCACTTACCATTACCAATGTTTTAGTTTACAGATTTGAGATGATATTGTATTAAAGACAACAGTGTTTTGTAATGGTTTTTGCATATGAATTATTAATGTTTTTTAATAGGTTTTTATACAGATTTTTCGTATTTTTAATTATTTTTTTTAACATTCCGTCGGTAATCCGTCTATAAACGTCGTTGTCACGTAGTCGTCGTTAATCCGTCGCTAAAATCCGTCAGTAATACTGATCGTCGATAAATAACGTATCGTTGGTATTCCGCTGAAAATAATAAATAAATAAATAAATAAATATTTTCGGCGGAATATTCCGCCGACATATTTCGCCGAAAGATTTTTTTAATAAAAATAAATAAATAAATTAAGTACAAATAAAAATAAATAAATAACTATTTTCGGCGGAATATTCCGCCGAAAATCCGCCGCAAATAGTTAAAATTAATTTTCTTAATTAATCAAATAATTTAAATTTTAAAAAAAATCGGATCCGTTTCCGACGGCTAAATCCGCCGAAAAATCCGCCGAAAATCTCAATCCGCCGAAAATGCCGCCGAAAAAAATGATTTGCGGCGCCCCTGTTTCCGGCCGACCAAATCCGCCGAAAAAGCCGATTTTCGGCGAATTTCCGGCGGATTTAGCCGTCGAAAAAGGTCGAAAATTTTGTAGTAACTACTATAGATTATATCTTTACATGAATGAAGCATGAAATTTTGACAGGTTTTTGAAAATCACCCTTTTAGTGATGAATGTTATTGGCAGAATAAGAAAATGTTGTATATGATATTAATTATTTGGTTGTGATGATTATATAAAACGTGATTCAAATAACATTATTAATTACCACGCTTTATTTTATTATATATATATATATATATATATATATATATATATATTGCTTTTTTAAATATATGGACTTTAGCCAAACAAAAGTAAGTTTGAGATATTATGTTTAATGTACCCTCGTATGTTAATCTATATTATGCTTCAATGTTTCATAATTGAGAAATTATATATATATACATATTCTTTTATTACAAAAATACTCATCATAATCATTTTTTACGGCTTCATGATCAAACAAAAGGGACTCGATTTTGACCATATTTTGTGACACCTAATCCTAATTAAAAGTCAACGTATTTGTGTTTTTAAATTTTAATGGTGTTTAGGAAGCGGATGATCATTGATGAAGGTTCAAGGATGATAAGATATCAATGATACCAATGGAGAATTATGTAACGTTGTTTCAACTAACTGCCATTTTGTATAAATAGTTTGAAGTCGATAAGTCGAACAATGATCTTAAATTGGAGGTTTCTTACACAAAGTGAATTGAAAGAACATCTGTTTAAATTGAAAAAAAAAAATCAGCATGTCCAAGTATTTTATGGACAAAATATTGAAAAAATATCATTTATCTGTAACTTTGGTTTAAAGAATTCACATGTTCTGATGTTCATCCATCAAAGTTATCTACATACCATTGGCTTTGGTATGTTAAGGTGTTGTGGACGAGAAATGATCTCATATGATTTTTCAGAGTTTGTAGGGACGAAGGTGCCCCAAGGCAATGAGCCAATAACTGAGGACCGACATACTCTACATCATATAATGAGTTGTTGCCTACATTATGAGTAATGTAATTCTGGCCTTATAAGTTAATTTATGACCAATTTTGTAAAATAAACTAATAAACACTTTTCAAAAGTGTCATATAAGAAGTTTTAATATGACGATTTACTTAATTTTTAAGTCCTATTTCGTTGCTCAACTTCATCGATAAAACTTATTTGATTGTCTATTTTTGTCCTAATAACTCATCCTTATGCTATTAACTTAAAGTGCCTTTAACTACTCTAAGGTCGCGTTTGGTTTGTGGGATTGGAATGGATTTGGAGGGATTTGGATTTCAAATCCATTCCAATCCTGCGTTTGGTTTGTAGGAATGAATTTCGTTGACCGGATTTGTAATCCGTTGACCATATAAAAATCCCTTACCTGATGGATTTCAAAATCCTTTGCAATGAGCTTGGATTTGAAATCCAAATCCTGATGGATTCTAAAGCCTGATGGATTTCAAATTCTTATCCAAACACATGAAAGGATTTCAAATCCCCCCAAATCCCCTCAAATCCAAATCCCCTCAAATCCAAATCCTTCCAAATCCAAATCCCTCCTTGAAATCCAATCCATTCCATTCCATTCCATTCCCGCAAACCATAAGCAGCCAAGAAAGATTGGACGTCCTAAAAGACTCATTTGTGGTATAGGGAAATAGATGAGCATAGTTTTTTTTTTTTTGTGTGTAGGATGGTACATTAACTATATAAACTCAAATTTTCCAACATAAAACACTTCCTTTATATTGAGTTAACATGTATAATACTTTTTAGAGGCCTTATGTAAGATTTTAGATCGGTAATACATAATAAATAAAATAAAATACTACAAAAATTCATATCACATATATATTATATTAGAGGTATTGCAATTTAAAACAAGAAAAAATGTTTTAAAATGATAAAATAACATATAAAATATACTTAAGTAAATCATTTTTTCTGGTATCTTTAAAAGCCAAAATTGAGAATCTTCTACAACATTATAATTGGGATAAAGGTTAAAGCATATATAAGTGGGTAAAACTAAAACATTTATAAATAGGCCCCAAAAATTTTGAAGGTCCCGTTCTATATATCACATTATAACACCATCCGACACGATGGGATCTATAATAATATTAAGCATATATATATAAGGCTCCATTCATTTGTTAACCACGACATTGTTGCTAATCGTGCTAACCAATTTTCGACAAATCAAAAGCTTCATAGAGTTTATGTCATTCACTCAATGCTATTAAATCTCAAAGGGTATTATTGGAATTTTACAATTTTCGGCCATTTAAATTTTTTTCATATTTTAAGAAGGTTTTTAATTTGGTAGTTATCCAATTTTTAAATATAATATTTTTAAATTTACGGTCATTTAGATATAATATTTTTAAATTTTTAAAAATTGGTAGTTATCCAATTTTTAAATTGATAGTTATCCAATTTTTAAATATAACTAGAAGTGTACTCGCGCAATGCAGCTAGATACATCACGATTTTAATGTTTCATTTTATTTTCTGTTTTTTGTCGATTTACATTACGATTTTGGATGGTTGTGAGAGAGTGATAATGATTTTTTTATATAAATTTTTTTAATTTAGACTTAATAATATAATGTAATTTATTTTGGTTTAAATAATATAACTTTTTTTATAAAATATTATGTAAGATTTTTTAATTATATTTTAGATTTTTTATATCTAAAATATGCTGAGAGTTATTTTAGGGGAGTTAAAGTTGGAAATGATTTTAGGGGAGTTAAAATGGTTAGAGATAATGATTGAAAATTAATGAATAGCATTAAATGTAGTACATACAGCTTTTATGGTTGTTTTTTAAGTAATTAGCATTAAATAGCGGTACATTAAGATTTAAGACTTGTTTTTAAGAGTTTTTTATGTCATCTTTATAATATAGTATAGATATAGATATTTTTAAATGGTAATATTTTTAAATTTTAAATTTTTTCCATATTTTAAAATGGTAATATTTTTAAATTTTAAAATTGATAGTTATCCAATTTTTAAATATAATATTTTTAAATTTTCGGTCATTTAAATTTTTTCCATATTTTAAGGAGGTTCTTAATTTGGTGGTTATCTTAATATTAAATATAATACTTTTTAAATTAAACTTTGTAATTTCTTAATTCACGTCATATCTATCCTAATTCACGCCACAGTTATCTTGTTTCCACACGTCAAAGATTTTTTTAAATTGGTAGTTATCTTTATTTTAGAATATAATAATTTATCGTTTCTAGTGTATTCAAAATGCATATATGCACATCAAGGCTTAATAATTTGAACAATGCACGCATGCACAGAAAACAACAACATTTTAAACATTAAGTTTGAAACTTAACATATAACCATATGCACAAGTGCAATCTTAAAAGATGCACAAATCTATATATGCATTTTCTACTCTTAAAAGATGCACAAAAGCATATATGCATTTTCTAGATTGCATACTCTTAGAACAAGACACATATGCACAGACCAAACATTTTAAACATATTTTATTAGATGTTTAACTTATGTCCACATTAGCAACTCTTAAAAGATGAACAAATGCATATATGCATTTTCTAGATTCCATACTCTTAGAACATGCACAAATGCATATCCACAATTCTTACACAATTTTCATATGCATATTCAAAATGCATATATTCACATCAAGGCTTAATAATAGAAAACAAAAACATTTTAAACATTAAGTTTGAAATTTAACATATAACCATATGCACATATGCAATCTTAAAAGATGCACAAATGCATATATGGACTGGTTGCATTTATGAATATACCATTTACACTTCTACATTATTTCATGGTTGAAAATAAGCTACAAACAACAAATTTGGATACCGAAAATGGTGTTAAAAAGAATATAATCAAGAACACAATCACAATCAACCCCGACCACACGAACACGATCGTCGGTGTTCTTCCCCTTCTTCCCATCAACCCTTTCGCTAACGGATACAAATGCGCCAACACCCAAAAAAACTAAAGAACACGCCACCAAGAAGACGACTCCACAGCAGTATTGTACTGTAAATTGTCCTGCTAAACCCGGCAGCAATGACGATCAAGTTCACCATCATGATCGTTATCGGTGGGATCATGAGCGATGTCCATTTCACTACGTAAAGATCTATGAATTCGTCATCTTCGTCGTCTCCGTCGGATTTTGATGTCAGCGTGAAGGATATTTCGATTCTGGCAACCACTTTCAGAAGTGCTTGAAGAACAACGACTAAATATGAAATCAAATAAAAAAGGATAATTGCAAATTGAAAATATGAATCATGGATCATGGTTAATATGAATCATGGATTTGAAATCTCCTTCACGCTGAAAGTGGTCGCCGGAATACATGAATCATGGTTAATATGAATCATGGATTTGACAAAATAAAATCAAATAAAAAAGGATAATTGCAAATTGAAAAGATAACTCCCAAAAATAACTGCATAATTTAAATTTAAGATTCTCCCTGATTTCATGCACCGTGATTATCTTCAAAAATAATTAAAATAAATTTCAATTAAAATATAAAAATAAATGTATTTTGACCGAAATACCCCTGTGCATACATGCATTTTATTTTTATAAACCGTTTTTTATATTTTATTTTAATCAAAATTCTAATTAATTGTGAACCATTGATCTAAATAACCAACGGTCCAGATTGGTCTAAATAACCATTGTGTGTCCAAGGGCATTTTGGGAACTTTTTTCCAAATCCTATTAAATAAAAAAATTTATTCATCAACCATTCTAAAAATAAAAACAAAAACCGTCATTGATTATCCCAATTGAAACGGACGAGATACGAACACTGGAGATCGATGCTCAAATTTCAGCCAAAGATTACAGTCATGTTCATTTGTTGAGAAGAAGTTGTTCATATCAATGGATGATTTGACGGGATTTGCAGATAATCATCGATTAAGAGGTATCTTTCCCTAATTAGGGTTTTTTTCTAAACAAGATCAGATATATATAGATTCAAGGTTTTGTGTATCAATGATAAGTTAGGAAGAAAAGTGAGAGGATAGCAATAAGAACTTCGTTCTCGAGATTCAAAAACACTATGGACAATCCAGTCGATATAGATGTTGAAGCAGCAACCCAGATTAGGCGAAAACCGGAAAAGACGAACTTGAGGGTTAAGTTGAAGATACCGAATGTGCTTGTTGCAGTGAACGACAAAGAAGGTAAACAACTTCTCATACGACATTAGTAATCGTGGTTTCTGTTTGAGTTTGTTTTGAAATCAAGTTGAAATTTTTCCTTCATTCTATTTTTTGAGAACAAAATGACCCTTTGGGTTCACGAACGTTCCCTATACATTCAAATTAGTTGATTGGAAAAAAACCGAATGTTCCTAATTGTTCACATCAGGAGGATGGTCTGTGGTACCAAGTTTGAGGTTTGTTCATATGAACCTTTTACGTGCACAAAAGTTATCTGAGACACATGGTTTAAATTGTTCATGAATCTTATAAAACATTACTTTGTATATTTTGAAAATATAGGCCGTTTTGGATTGGGTCACTGTTCTAAATAAAATTTAGGCTCATTCAGGTTCATGGCTAAATTAGGACACGTAATCAACGAAATGTTTGGGGCTTTAACTGCATACTTGTTCATACTAAAAATTCAGCTTCAAAATAGTTCATGATTGTTCACAAACCATTCTAAAAATTCAGATTTGTAATAGTTCATGATTGTTCATTCCAAAAATTCCGCTTTGAGGTGATCCAATGAATGTGGTTAACCAAATGGTCATAACTTATAAGCCTTGTTTTACATCTCACCTTTTTTAAATGCATACGTGTTCATTCTAAAATTTTGGTTTTGAAAATTGTTCATAATTGTTCATTCTAAATATTGTTAACCCAATCCAACCCATGGAATTTCGTTTTTGGTTGGACGAGTTGAACATATGTTAGAAAAGATGATTAAGTTTCAATTTTAGTCATTGTAGCACATTATACTGGATTTGTTAGAAACACAACATTGATGAGACATTAACATTTGATGCACATTATGCATTGGTCAAAGTTTAATTTGTTAGTTATACTTTCTGCATGCTAATTGCCAATTAATGGACAATTTTTGAAAATTTTGTTGTTGCATAGTTGGACCAACAAGTTGCCATTGATGCATGATGTTTGGGTAAAAAACAACCAAGGTCCTTTGTCGTACGTCTTTAGATTCCAAATAGACCATTAGCCCATAGTCGCACGACCAGAGAAATAACTGACGTCCTTCCTTTGAGCGACTTTGACCAGACTATCAAAACTCGTCCATGATGGCTGTCGTACGACATGATTTCAGTTACTAATTTACAACATACTTTATATTACATTTAATGCAGGATTTCAAGGACGTTTATGATGAGAGAGTCATAACGGAAGACGTTACCAATAACAACGGATATAACAGATGCTATCATCAATATCGAACGGTTACCTTATTAAAGATATGCATTCAAGACTTGCTAACGGATAATTGGAGTATAAATATGAAGATTGAACTTCACATTCGGACATCTGATTTGGAGACCTTACAAGCTCACTAATTCTCTCTCGAAGTTCATAAAGCCTACTGTTGTTTGTCGCGCGACGCACGACCGAAGTATAATTACACACAACGCTCGATCAACTTTACTTTATCATATTGTTTTACATTACATTTCACTTATAACATTTGTTATCAAGGACGACGTCCCTGATTGACGTTCATAGTGCACGACGACTCATACTCGTCCGCGGTTTTTACCCATTTTAGGGGTTTTCCGCGTCACCAATTCCCTTGTCTCGTTTATTTCATTTTTATTATTGTCGTACGATTATTAAAGCTACTTTCTTTGGTTGGATCAAGCTCCACATTTACCTTAAATTTTCCTTGGGAGATTTTTGGAATAAACACATGACACCCAAAAAAAAACATATATATTGATGGCCAGTAGTATCAAGGTGATAACATTGAACTTAATTGTATCCATGCTGAAGGAGTAATGCTTCTGGTTGCTGCTGTCCAAAAGGTGCTTATGTCAACTTACTACTTTCGCAAGTGTACATGGTCGTTCACTTTGTTTTAACATTCTTTTTCTTGGCAAAATGTTTATGACCTTAACATCATATAGTGGTATAGTCCAATGTCCATTTTATTCATCGAAATCTCTTATTAATTTGTTTCCTTTTGTTGATAAAAAATGATCTGTATGTTTTTTGGTTTGTAAACATCACTACCATGGAAATGACTTTATTACATGCCCATTTTTACACGGTTTTAAAAAAAATCGTGTAAAAATGTACCCCTGTTTTTTAATGACTTTTTTACACGTTTTTTTTTTGTAACAGAACCGTGTAAAAAGGTTCGAACACCATTTTACATGGTTGTGTCCTAAACAGTGTAAAATTGTGTAAGCATTTTACGCGGTTATTTGAGAAAAACCGTTTAAAATGTTTCGAAACATTTTTACACGGTTTTTTAAAATAACCGTGTAAAAGAGATATACCTTTTTTACTCGGTTGTGAAACTTGTTCATGATTGTTCATTTCCTATGTTATACAGGGTTTTGATGATCTTCATGTTGCTGTTATTGTGTTCTATATTAAACGAAGTTTCAGTAGGTGTATTGTGTTAAGTAGGTGATTATGTAGATTGAATGTTGTTGTTTAAAGTCGCGATAAGTTGTTGAGGAGTGAGGAGACTGAAGGATATG
The DNA here is from genome assembly GCA_023525745.1 of Arctium lappa. NCBI lineage: Eukaryota > Viridiplantae > Streptophyta > Magnoliopsida > Asterales > Asteraceae > Arctium > Arctium lappa. Next base: position 150,050,161 of record CM042048.1, read on the forward strand.
AATTACCAATTACTAGATATTATGAATGTTCATTGCATCCTTTTCAAATATATTTTTTAATGTATTGAAATATTAGATCAGTTGTGATCATGTTGAATTTTGAGGATGAGGATGTCAAGTACATTGCATAACTAGTGAGATATTTGAAGTTTTTGGGGTCAATGGGTTTATAAACCAACATTTGCATGATTTTTTGTTTATTTTGGATGGTTGAGTATTTTAGTATTGGTAGTACTATTTATACAATTGGTAGAGTAATTTAAAAAGTCAAAAGTGTTTACAAAGTCAAAAATTGAAGTAAAAGAAACATGGGCTGAGAATTAAGACAATTTATATGTCTTCAAAACTAATAATGTGAAAGGTAGAAGTAGGTAAAGCTTCTTCATAGGAAAACATTGGCTCAAACTGCAGTTTTGTTCTATGTGCCTTTCATTCTGCTTTAGAAATACAATTGTTAAAATATGGGAGCTTTCACAAGTTTATATCAACTTTGAATATTGTATCGTGGTTCAAGGGATTTATAGTTTTAGACGTATGTAATGCTTGTCATCACCCAAGCATATGATTCCATCAAACTAGGTGGATATTAGAGAAGGATATGTGATGAGTCAAGTTCATGGTGAGAAAGAATGGCAGGTCCTGTTTTCCATTAATGCTAAGGATTCAGACATACATGAAAGCATATGACTCATCTTTAAAATTTTAAAAAATAAAGTTTTTAAATAGTTCTTGATTTACCTTAACCTCCATATGTGTTTAATTTTTGCCAGAAATCCCTATCATCGATCGTATGTTACACAGTGTTTTGAAAATTGTTCATGATTGTTCATTCTAAATATTCAGCTTTGTAATGGATTGAGAATCCTAATTGGACCAGAGTCTCATAATAGCCAAGGCCCTATTTCTAACAGCATATGTGTTCATTCCAAAAAATCAGATTTGTAATGGTTCAAGGTTGTTCACAAACCATTCTAAAAATTCATCTTTATAATGTTTTGAGAACAATATTGAACACTTGGGGCCTCACCACGTATGTAATTCAGCACACTTAATGGGTTGTTCAAGAACGATGAACATGTTCGAACACTACCATAACTGCGTTTCGGGTATGGTCGGAAGGGGTAAGGGTATTATGAATCAAAATGCTTCTTTGTCGTTATGTTTGGTCAACATAAGGTTTCATTAAGTTTATTTAGTAGCCCCGTGAAAATACAGTTTGATCATAGGTGTGAACAACTATGATCAAAACCATGCACATTCTTGCTGCTACGGGTTCAAGAACCATGGTCATTGTGGGGATGAACCAATCCTCACAGTGGTTCACGCAGTTTAATTAAAAGTCGAAAGACTAATGCATTTATAATATCAATTGGAATGACACCGTCGAACAATTATGAACACTGCATCGCACATTCTCACTAACATGCTGTGATTTTAATGGGGATGAACGACTACTTCGTACGGGTTCAAAGAGTGTACATACCACATACAATATATGTTTTTCAAATTGATCAACTATGAACAACATCGTAAATCGGTATATAATATGTTACTCCTGCTTGTTAAATGATAATAGTAATAACAAAAAAATATACTAACCAGTATAGATTTTCTTATTGGGTTCGACTATGTTCGAACTGCACTCAACCGTGTTGTTAATCAGCATACTACATTCTTCAATAAAATTGTGTTGCGTTCCATCAGAGACATCCGACGCCGGAGTTATTAGAGACGAAGAGTGAATAATGTCGGCTACTCCACCAACGTCATTAAATTTATCGGAATTCATGAAATCGATCAACGGATAAATGTGGATTGAATTGTTCTTTTTCACACCTTATGGTACATAGATCGTGACATAGAAATAGAAAAATAAAGAATAAAAGTATATTACAATTAGCATCTAACCTAATAGCTATAATCAAGGATATTTAATTTTGTAACTCCCTCAATAATGAGTCTAAAAAAAATAAGAAATATAATACCAATAATACCCTTACTCATTTAATTATTGGTTTTAACCAAACCACACATTTTGGAGGCTTCCTATTGGTCAATTGGGGTTAACATGGTTAGTAAGATTTGGTTGGTTAACAAAATAACCTTCGTCTCTCTCTCTCTCTCTCTCTCTCTCTCTCTCTCTCTATATATATATATATATATATATATATATATATATATATATATATATATATATACGGTTCCAAATAACTTTACGTTTCAACAGAAAAAATAAGCAATTGACATCGCAGATAAAACTCCGAAATAACGATCAGTAAATAACATAATTTCATGCAACCCAGTTCAGTAAAGGAATAAGCTTAAAGTATTTTAAAAAAATATCAGTGCCAGAAACTCACCTGCTCGCGAAAGTGACCCGCTTAAATTAATATTGATCTCCTACAAATGATTAACGAACAAAAGAGAATAATCAGTTAATCACTAAAACGCACTTACCAGAAAAATGAAGTTATAGTTCGAAAACTAACCCCGGACTCGGAACGCCCGGACCCCCCCCCCCGGGTCACGGTCTCCCGGGACTCCCCCGGGGTCACGCCCCCCCCCCCCCCCCCGGTCCCCGGCGCCACCCAGGTCTCCCCCGGTTCCCGACGCCACCCAGTCCCCGGTCCTCGCAGGCCTCCCCCGGTTCCCGACATCGATTACAGTTAAAACCCCATCCCCAATTTCTTCGAAGGAAACAGTTCCCAATCCAGGCTCTAATTAATCTCAACCATCTTAAACTAATTGACAAAGGAATTTATGCTTAATCAACAATAAACACCTTCCAAAACTACACCCAACAACCTGATTTCAATCCCAAGATCAAAAGCAATAACCCTAAAATCTATCATCAGGCGTCCCCAATCCAATTCCAAAGTCTAAAAGAAGATGCAGAAACAAATCAATGGGGCAATAGAGATGAAAACTAACCTTTTAATGACGATTCCTTTGAGAATCCAATTGCCCCTAGGATCGATTTCCCAAACCCTTGCCCGAATCCTTCGATCGCCGTCCTCAAACCCAAACGCAAAAAGAATAGAAAGGAAATTTTAGGGATTTGTCCCTTTAAATATTTACCCCCAAATTACATTCTAGTCCCTCAAGTTCCAATTTTCCCACTCAAGCCTCCAAATAAAAGAAAAGGCAAATTTACGATTTCGGCCTTTACAAGTCTCCCGCACTTGAAAGGATTCCGTCCCCGGAATCTCATTCTCGAAAAGGTGAGAATACTTGGTTTTCATCTCAGACTCGACTTCTAAAATGGCATCCTGCCTTTTATGGAAATGCCACTGAACTTTTACCAAACCAATTCCATTGATCCTCAACTTCATGATTTTATAGTCGATGAACGCTTCCGGTTCCTTGACAAAATCCAATTTCTCGCTTGAATTTCTATAAACCATCCGTAACATCTCCGACCAACCGTACAGATATTGTCCGCTTTGTCCACACACCTGGACTCATGGTTTTAAAACGCATCTGATAATAAGGTCTCGCACACAACTTCACTCTCTTAAGGAAATAAATCACTGAAGTCGACGCCACAAAAACCTGAATACCGACAAAATAAGCGCTCACTTCGTCAGCTTAACACAACGTCACCCTTGAACTTCATTTTCCAAGATCACTTATAAGAGTTCATTTAATAGCTAACACAATTCTTAGTAAATCCCTTTAATAGGGCTTGCACTCAACAATACCAGCACATCATCCTACATCACGACATTGATCACTAATCCATCACAGATAAATAATTCAGCTGCACTTTGCACATATCGACCCAAAAATCATTCTCACATAATCCTTTGAACATTTGAGCATATACCTTCCACATATACATTGCTCGATCAGGCCGCCGATAAGCGGAGCCAGTCCCAAACACATAACCAAATACCACTGAACCCAACTATAACCCATAACTTTCCAAGTTAATTCTGGTCTCCCTTGCCTTACAAAGGAGCGATACTTTCCCACCAAACCAGTTTATTTTTGGCGACATTAAACACAAAACTCACTCGGATTGTTCATCGCACTAACACTTACAATCGCTGATCTTTCCTTCCGAGCATCTTGTCCAACCATTACCATGTCTTCTCGAGACATAGAATACACACATTTTCAAAGAAAGACTTACTAACAGGTGCGAGCCTGCACCCTTAGACCAGTCACCTGGATTCGTTCCCACACCTTAACTAGCATATACACAAAAGCTATTTTCCTCCTATACTCGCTAGGAGTTTATATGTTAAACCCAAATTAATAGTTGATAAATAATCACACAAAACATTAAAGATCAAGAGATAAATAAATCAAATAACCTACCAATGATCTCTTGATTATTCAGATAAATACGTGTGTGTGTTCTTGGTGTACAGAAGATACCTCGTGCGTGTACAATACAGAGAAAATACGGTTCCTCTGTTCTGTTCTACACCTTATTGTTTACCTAATTCTAGAAAATAAAACCTTTTATACTTAGGTCAACATGACCTAATTAATTACTAAATATTAGCTAAAATACCCCCTAGATTATTAAACACTATTACAAACTAGACCCCAATTTTAATTTAATCTTGAATACAATTTACTGATCCAACAATCTCCCCCTTTGGATTCAAGATTAAAAAAAATCAATTATCTTCGGGTCTTCACTTCTCTTGAAAACTGTATCTGATATGACGTTGACAGTTTCAAAGCTTGTAGCTTTACACAGTCTTCATCTTCCTCTTTCTTTAAACGAAGTGTCCTTCTGACGATCATCTTCAGTCAAAATTTTGATAAATCAAATAAGTTCAGACACTTTGATATCTTTGAATTCTTCAGCAGTCTTCTTTGTGTATTCTCCCCCTTTTTGATGAGTGTTGAGAATCAGCATCATCAAAACATAGCAAAATAAAGTAGGAATTTTCTCCCCTAAATCAACAGTTAAACGCAGTCTTCATGTATAGATCCCTGTGTGGAAATAAGAGCAGTATCCCCAGATAGAGAGAGTGATTATTTCAATCTTTGCAGATTCAAATAAGTAAAAAGTGGTAACCCTGAATCAACAAATGACTCAGTTTGGAATGCCTGTCAGTAACACACAGTCACTGAGTAACACAAAGTTACTATATAAGAAGTTGGTTTTGATGTTGGCTCCCCAGGACTTCCATTTAATCATCGAATAACACATGGTTATCTATGAACGTTCTGACAGAAAACAGATTTCTCTGTGCTTGTGCATGTGTATGAAAGAATTAAGCACCGATGATTGCTTTTCAATGTAGGCTCAAAGTATGTAAACTTGTTGAGACAACAACAAATTATACAAAGACTCAATGTGCATGAGAAAAGGTCGAAGGTGGGGCAACTTTCCTTCTTTTTCAATATTAGTATCTTCCAAGTGAAGAACCAATAGCGTATGTGTTGCGTCCCCAGAAAATATGAAACATTCTCTTTTCGAGAAAAGAATGAGTAGCTGGTGGGGTTTTATGCAAGAGATGGCATGGTCTAGGTGCCTTTTTCAATGTCGTTCACGAAGAAATGTGAAACAACAGATAATGTGGTTGCCCGGCTTAGAAAGAATTTGGTGCAGAGTTTGATATTCTTTTACTCTGTTCTCTCACCCTCTTTCTTTTAATCTTTTAAATCTCACTTCTAACCAATCTCTCTTTTCCATTTGACCTCTTCACACACCAACACTCAAATCTTTTGACCCCTCTCCCCTCAATCACTCAGGGAATACTTCCTGGGTAGGAAACACTGGTTCTCGTGAATCCATGGAGGTTCTTTTGTGTTAAGCTTTCACACTGAATCCCATGTATTTTCCTAAAAGAATTTGTTGTTCAACCGCCTTTTGTACATGAAAGCACAAAGGAACACAAATAAACATGAAGAATAAATATTTGGAGAAGTTAAAGACATTTCGTGTTTGACAGTACAATTCTCCCCCTCAAACTAAAAGTGGTTTGACAGTTAAGTACCCAAAAATCATTTAAAATCACACTTCACAATTCATGAAAATCTTTGAAGAATAGGAAGTGGTCACAAGAAACAAGGGTTTTAGCAATGACTTTTGTTGTCGCTAAAAGTCAATTTATCGTGAAAAACAATTTATAAAGACGACAAGTCGTTGCAATAACCTCTTGCTGAAGCATCTCGTCGCTAAAAGTCCGTCGCTGAAACTCACTTTGCTAGTAAACCATTTTTCACAAGTGAAAGTTATTCATCTTTCAACAAGTGATAGAGTGTAAAGATTAGAAAGATAGACCTGTAAATCAGAATCCTTAACTCCCCCTGGAATGAATATTTTCATTTAAGTGTTCTCCCCCTTTATATCTGTAAAACAACAATTCATCAGAAAAATATGACAATGATAGTAAAAATCATATTTATCTCCTCCCCCCTAAGAGATATAACAGTTAGCTCCCCCTCAAATCAAAAACTTCTATAAAAGATGTTATCATTTAAGTATCCTATCAGAGGAAAACATTTGAAAACGGGTTCTGAACTCTAGTATTCAGAGGCCATGATGACATATTCTCCAGTGAGAATAGTATCATTCATTTTTACCAATGAAGAACGGGTCTTAAGTTGTTGTACTTAGAAGTCATTGTTTTGATAATAAGGCAAGAGTCCTGATTTGTAGTAATCAGAAGTCATTGTTCTTTCTCCCCCTTAAACCTTGGGTGCCTGCAACACAGATTTAGCTTTTGGTACCCACTAGTAATTTAGTCATAATGGGTTAGTTGCAGTTCTAGTGGGAGATATAAAATAAGAACCATACCAATTATTCACATAATCTTTTCTTACAAAATCATTTGAGCCACAATAGGAACAACTAATTTTCTTTTGTGCTAACCTGATCAATTGATTGATTGTGTAAACCAGATCAGGTTTGCCAAAAGTTTTACCTTTTGAGGCATAGTTTCATTTTGCATTTGATGTATGCACAAATGATTCTTCTTTCTTCTTTTCCTCTGAAGATCCTTTAACTCTCCAGATCCAATTTTCTCTATCTTTTTCTTCATCTTCCCTTCTCCAGAACCTTTTCTTCCGAGACTTGTTCTTTTTGAAATTACCTGAATCGTCAACATTCTTGTCAAAGAACAGGTTAGAAGGACGAATCTGATCTTTATGTTCAGAAGTATGATCATCAATTACATCAAACAAAGGATTATTAGAAACATTAGTAAAAATTGAACTTGCTGCTGAATTGAATGAGCATTCGAATGCAGTTAGATCATCTCTCGGTGATTGAGCTATTGAGTCTGACGTCTTGTGCTCAGTCAGCTTCACTTTGAATACGATCTCTTCAAGTTCCTTTATCCTTGACGACAAACTGTTTCTTTTCTTTGCAATCAGATCAAACTTCTTATGCAACTCAGATTTTGCATTCTTCTTCTTCAAGATGTTTGTTGACAACTCAGATAGCTTTCTTTTCAGCTTAGCTATCTCAGTCTCTAGATCTTTCTTTTCTTTAGAAAAGTCTTTATTTACATCCTTCTTGTAACACCCCGAGTTTCGAGAGGTATCAATTCAAGTTAAAACAGAAACCGATATATAAAGGAAAAATAAGATATTTTATTTTGGACTTGAATCCTTGATTTTATAGTCTAGATGGATGAAGGATTCAATTACGAGTCCAACGGTTCTTTCCGGAGCAAAAACGGAGCTATAACGAAAAAGTTAAGGCCAAAACAGTATCGGGAAGAAAACCAGGGGAGCGGGCGACTTATGCCGCGACTTAAGGTCGCGGCACAAGTCGCGAAATCCACTGTTCCAGCTTAAATCGCGATTTTTCAGCCCCAAACTTCATCTTCTCATAACTTTTGATCCACAACTCCGATTTGGGTGATTCAAAGTGCCACAGTTTCGTTTTTGAGAGCTCTTCAAGGATCTAGCAATAGATTGGAGGTCTATTGGAGTATACAAGAGTATTTTGTGGTGGTAAGCTCCTCATCTCTTCCATTTCATCTTCTTCACCAAGTTTTCTAGGGTTTCACCCACCCTTTGTGCTTCCTTTCATAGATTGGAGATTTGTGGCCATTTTGGTGAACTAGAAGTGTTTTGGTTGGTGGATTCAAGCTTGGGTTAAGGTAATCTTCTATTCTCTTAAGTTATAGGAGTTAGGGTTTCGGTTTTAGTTGAGGTATTCATGCACATGGTTTGGGAAACGATTCTTTGTGGTTGATTATGTTTATGTATGGTTGAATATGTATGGATTTAGGTCTTGGAAGTTCTGTCTTGAGAATCCAAGTGTTCTTCAAAGGAGATCTAGTTGGGGGAAAATCTAGATTTAGCCTAAATCTAGCAAGGTGAGTTCAAGTTGATTTGTGAAAACGGTGTACATGCCAAAATGTCTATTTTAAAGTGTTTATGTGTTTTACATGAAATTATCAAATGTTGGGTTATTTGTTGATCTTGATTATTTGAAGTATTTAACTTTACACCCACATTTGGGATTTTTGGGCATTTTGATAAATGTGTTACAAACGAATGTGTTTTGAGGTCTTATTGCATAAGTAGATCTTTGGTCAAAGAAAATACACTTTTAAATGTTTATCGGTTCCATGCATCATCATGAAATGGAGTGTTTTATAAAGTATTACTTGCACTTTTATGTGAGGTATTTGAAAGAGCGTTCATAGTCTCATTTTATGATTTTCATTCTTATCAGCAGTTAAATTTGAAAATGCATATTTTGTGTTATGAGTTCATTTGGAAAATGGGTTGCCTCAACTAATGTTGAGTTTTGAACTAATCTTACTTTTAGTCGCGGTGTTTACATATCCGTTGGTCGAGTGCGTTTTATTGTAATTTATTTCATTTACCAATTGGTCAATTGGTTGCTAAGCCTGCGGCTTGCTGTTTTTAATTGATTTGGGGTCTTTGGACAATTGTCCAGTTTTGGTAGCTCGACTTCGAGCCTTGTTGGGCCTTATGCGTATTATTTGGCTTATTGGATGCATTTGGGAGTCATGACCCCGTATTTGGTTTATTATTGTTCCGCCGTTGGGACGATTAGTTTTCCACGTCGAGGCATGTTAGGTTCCGGGTGAGGTTTAAGTCCTACATGCTGCACGTTAGGTTCCGGGTGAGGTTTAAGTCCTACGTGCTACGCGCCAGGTTCCGGGTGAGGTATAAGTCCTGCGTGCTCAAGTATTACGATATTGGATGAGGGGCTCGACATAGGAACCCGACGGGGTTGAACTCGAGTTTCCGTGGGTGTACGTTTAAAGCTACTGAGCCTGACATCCCTTGCGTGTACTTTGTTTATATGACTAGTCATAACAACATAAAATGTGCTTACTTTGTGGACCGTCACATTTTATGGAATCGGGAATCCCCCGTCACCGAAAGGTGTTATTTTTGGGTATTGAGTTTTATTATCCAAGTTTTCGGTGACGTTTTGTATAATTGGGTTTTACCCTTGATTTATGGGTTGAGTATTATTCCCCACCCGTGTTTTGGGGTGTTTTGGGATATAAGGTTTAACCGTATCTTCATAAATGGAGAGTTCAATTTATACTTACGCTTTGAGTGAGTTTTGAGTTAAAAACCAATTTATGAATGGACGGCTTATGTTAGTATCATTATCTTTGAAGTAGTTGGCTTGGAAAACGTTTTAATTGGTGTTCTTTACCTAAAATGCATATTGTTGAAAATGAGTCGTTTTCACATATAAGACGTATCATATTGAAGGACTATAACTTTTAACCGCATTCTTTCTTTTAAACTATTATTTCATATATGTTGAAAACTCTTGAGCTCACTAGGCGTTAAGCCTAACCTTTTTATTTGTCGGCATGTGCATCAGGTTCCAGTTGGGGTTGGTTCTAGCAGCCATGAAGAGTTAAGCCTTAGCTTTGTGCAAATGTAAGTAGTTGGTGAAGTCTTCCGCAATTTTGGAGATAGTGACTATTATGGGGGTTTTAGTAGCACCCGTTATTATCATAGGCTTTTGTATAGAATGAATGTTTGTATTGAGGTTAAATCTTAATTTGTGGTTGTAGATAATTCCTTTATTGATGTATTTAGAAAATTTTTAAATAAGTTGCTATTTCCAGATTTATGGGTGTTACAAGTTGGTATCAGAGCTTAAGTTTGAGAGATTTAGGTATTGATTGTTGGATGCCTAGACTCAAACTAGCGTTCTTATAAGTGATTGTAAGTGAAGTTGCACATTAGGAACCTTAAGATAAGATATGATGGAGTTGATCGAGTCACTAGAAACGGGAAACTTGTCGAGGGTTGCAAGGATGAGCATGTGCAGTATGTTCATAATGGCACCTGGCCAATGTCATGGTGAACCTACATATTACATGTGTATACTTGAACTACCTTGGTACGATTACCGTTGGGGTAGTGAGAAGGTTTCTAAGTGAGTAATCTAAGGAAACGTTGATGTCTATAGCAATGTCACGTTTAAGTGATAGTCAAGTGCGTTGAATGCATTAAGTTGATCGTCTTGAGTAAGAATAACTGGTTGGAGTAGAACCTTGAGCTTATGGAATTGACGTCATACGAGGAGAGATGATAAGGTGAACCGATGAAATATCCGAGTGTCGCTTTAAGATGTGGGGTACCCGGATGACAATAGTAGGAAATTGAGATTGTTGTCCTAAGATGCTTGATACACCCGGATGATGTTAGTATGTCGGGTTGTTGAGGAGCGTGGTCTAGAGGGGTGAATGCCGACCAAATTCATGCACTAAAAATTTATTCCTAAAATACATTTGCATAAATTGTTTCTTGTGTTTCGTAAAACAGAAAGTGGTTTATATTATAAAGTTTTGGTAGAGCAGTTAACACGCATCAGATTTTAAACTGTGAGCTTAAGCATGCATAAATTGTTTTGTTGCACGTAATTGCAAATTGTTATCAAAACTCTCTTTATTCACGTCTCTTGTTTAACGTTATTTGTGGATATTGTAATATCCATGTTTTAATGTCATTTGAGTATTGGGCAAGTAGCTATGAGATTTTAACCTAGGCATTGGATCTCCTCCACATATGTCAATGGTTTTAAAGGAAAAGTTATTCCCACGCGTTGAGTCGGAATTTCTTGAGAATTTTAGTTTGTGTGAGTTTTGTTGAAATTTCATGGAGTATTGTTTTATACGATGTCTTTCCATGCGTGAGTTTTAATTTTGTTTCTTTTAAGCTTACGAGTTAGTTGGCGTCATGTCCCATGTGAATTTTGTTAAAGGTGTCATTTTATCTTTCATTGCATTAAAAGAGGAAACTCTTGAAGGCTTAGTGTTTTAGCCATATTGCCGTCTTACATTCTTGTTGAGAAATGAAAATTTGTTACTGCATGATTTTAGCATTATTGAGTTTTGCGAAAATTCAATTGGGTTTAGGGTGCCTCATCTTATGTCATTTTGCGTTGTGTAAAATAATTTTGAGAACATGTGCATATGCATCATGGTGTGCGTTAAATGTTGAATTTCATACAAATGTCATTCGTTGCATACTATTTGCATTTGGGTTTCATTATAACGTTGGTATGAGTAAATATATAAAAGATTTACATCTTTTCAAACAGGACTTTTGTTCTGTTCATATTTCAATCAATTACTTTTACCGTTAGAAATTTCTGCATTGCATTTATTGAATTAGCAATGTTTATGTCGTTGCAGTTACTTTTTAGTCAAAGGTGTTTATCTGTATGATCTGAAGCTTTGAACTCGATTTGAAACTTGTTTGCATTCCATCATTTCTACCTGGCTTTGGGGAAATAAACTATTGCATAAGGGGTTGTTGATACTTTTGTGCTACAACGTCTTTTGGTTAAAATCGTAGGAATTTTAAAGTTAAGATTTTGGAATTCTCTTTTGTAGCGGTACAAACTTTTATGGCACACGTCGGGGCGCAGAGATTTATTTTCATGATTGATAATGTAAATTTTGCTACACCCGTTCGTTACCGTTTTATTTACGTAAGCATTAATCAAATGAGTGGGAAATGGTTTTATATGCGTGGTGTTGGTAACCAGTTTTGAAACCTATCAAGTGAACGGTAGTGTATTTTACCGCGTGTTTAATTGTTATAAAGTATGTGAAAGTTTTTTACAAGTTGAATTGGCATTGTAATTGAAAAACCTTGAACTCATTAGACCTTTAGATTTTAACCCTGGCGTAAGAGCAATTGTAATTAGGGACTAAGGGAGTCCTTGGAATTGGAGGCGTCGGATGTTCCGACTTGCGGTCAGTCGTGAAAGTTTGAGTTTCAGTTTTGAATTTGTGCGCACTTGTTTTATGGAAGTAGTAGATTTAAGTCTTCTCCGCTAGTTAAGGGGTGATTTTATACTTCGGTAATCATGCGGAATAAGGTCTTATGTGACTATCTGCGCTTCTTTTGGGATTCGTTGTGATGGATTGCTAGTCGGTGTCACATCATGGGTTGTGTTGTCGGCATACCGTCTTAGTGGGTTCCGCGATTAAAAGGAAATTTTGGTGATCTGTTTGTTAGAAATGCGCGATTTGGAATTTTAGCATTTTGTTAGGTGTCAGCCTTAGTGCGACGATCCGTCTGGAATGAAATCGTGGGCGGGATGTCCACATTTTCGAGGTCACCATTTAGTCTTAGGTGTCGACTTGTTTTCTTGAAGTCAATGGATCTTGGAATGTTTGGAAGTATTCCGGTTGGATTATGGGAAATAATGACCTTTCGTTGACGGGGATTAAAAGAGGGTTAAGTGTTGATGTTTAAGTAACGATGGGTATAAGCATCCCCGTGGTGATAAAGACTTTGTTAAAGGAATGTTGTGTGGTTGGGGTTGGAACGGAGTTGAGTGATAGCCGAATTTGGGTTAACCAGTTACCTAAAGGACGCATTGGTGCGCCTTGGAAGGACATATTCATCAATAGTAGGAGTGGATCTGTAGGAATCTGAGGATTCATGGGATTTGGGATAATCGACTATCTGTAGAGCGTAATGGTATGTTTATGGTGGAAACACAATGCTTGGGTCTATAGAAGTGTGGGAGCACTTGCAGACATTGTGTCCGGGTCAGCTTTGAGGAACGGATTTAAAGGTTGCTATGGTTCAGACCAAACTAGTCGTTAGGAAATTTCGCCAAAGGACAATAACTCTTTAGCGATGATGATTTTGGAGACATTTGGTGGGAATGTCGAGGTGGACTTTAAGTACAAATGAATTTTGAGGAGACTTTGCTGCGTCGTAATCAGAAGTATCTAAGGGAATAGTTCGGATTGGGGTACTCTTGATGGAAATGACTAGATAAGGTCGTAAGTTGCTTTTGGGGTATTATGAGAAATCTAAGGTTGGGAGGCAACCGAGAATGAACGATTTAGAAAATGATTAATCAAGGACTCAACTTTCATCCTGGCGTCAGTAAAATATTTTGAACGTTGAGATTTAGTTTGTAACGGCACGTTATGAGAAACTCAGCGAAAACCTCAACCGGAATGTAATCGGGTATGTATATGAGGTGAAGTTTTATGAAGGCATCCATTTGGGATAGGGAATCAATCGATCTTTCAAATGTGAATGTTGGGTGCTTGGTGATTCCAGATTTCGAGGACGAAATCTCTTTTAAGGTTGGGAGGATTGTAACACCCCGAGTTTCGAGAGGTATCAATTCAAGTTAATACAGAAACCGATATATAAAGGAAAAATAAGACATTTTATTTTGGACTTGAATCCTTGATTTTATAGTCTAGATGGATGAAGGATTCAATTACGAGTCCAACGGTTCTTTCCCGAGCAAAAACGGAGCTATAACGAAGAAGTTATGGCTAAAACAGTATCGGGAAGAAAACTAGGGAAGCGGGCGACTTATGCCGCGACTTAAGGTCGTGGCACAAGTCGCGAAATCCACTGTTCCAGCTTAAATCGCGATTTTTCAGCCCCAAACTTCATTTCCTCATAACTTTTGATCCACAACTCCGATTTGGGTGATTCAAAGTGCCACAGTTTCGTTTTTGAGAGCTCTTCAAGGATCTAGCAATAGATTGGAGGTCTATTGGAGTATACAAGAGTATTTTGTGGTGGTAAGCTCCTCATCTCTTCCATTTCATCTTCTTCACCAAGTTTTCTAGGGTTTCACCCACCCTTTGTGCTTCCTTTCATAGATTGGAGATTTGTGGCCATTTTGGTGAACTAGAAGTGTTTTGGTTGGTGGATTCAAGCTTGGGTTAAGGTAATCTTCTATTCTCTTAAGTTATAGGAGTTAGGGTTTCGGTTTTAGTTGAGGTATTCATGCACATGGTTTGGGAAACGATTCTTTGTGGTTGATTATGTTTATGTATGGTTGAATATGTATGGATTTAGGTCTTGGAAGTTCTGTCTTGAGAATCCAAGTGTTCTTCAAAGGAGATCTAGTTGGGGGAAAATCTAGATTTAGCCTAAATCTAGCAAGGTGAGTTCAAGTTGATTTGTGAAAACGGTGTACATGCCAAAATGTCTATTTTAAAGTGTTTATGTGTTTTACATGAAATTATCAAATGTTGGGTTATTTGTTGATCTTGATTATTTGAAGTATTTAACTTTACACCCACATTTGGGATTTTTGGGCATTTTGATAAATGTGTTACAAACGAATGTGTTTTGAGGTCTTATTGCATAAGTAGATCTTTGGTCAAAGAAAATACACTTTTAAATGTTTATCGGTTCCATGCATCATCATGAAATGGAGTGTTTTATAAAGTATTACTTGCACTTTTATGTGAGGTATTTGAAAGAGCGTTCATAGTCTCATTTTATGATTTTCATTCTTATCAGCAGTTAAATTTGAAAATGCATATTTTGTGTCATGAGTTCATTTGGAAAATGGGTTGCCTCAACTAATGTTGAGTTTTGAACTAATCTTACTTTTAGTCGCGGTGTTTACATATCCGTTGGTCGAGTGCGTTTTATTGTAATTTATTTCATTTACCAATTGGTCAATGGGTTGCTAAGCCTGCGGCTTGGTGTTTTTAATTGATTTTGGGTCTTTGGACAATTGTCCAGTTTTGGTAGCTCGACTTCGAGCCTTGTTGGGCCTTATGCGTATTATTTGTCTTATTGGATGCATTTGGGAGTCATGACCCCGTATTTGGTTTATTATTGTTCCGCCGTTGGGACGATTAGTTTTCCACGTCGAGGCATGTTAGGTTCCGGGTGAGTTTTAAGTCCTACATGCTGCACGTTAGGTTCCGGGTGAGGTTTAAGTCCTACGTGCTACGCGCCAGGTTCCGGGTGAGGTATAAGTCCTGCGTGCTCAAGTATTACGATATTGGATGAGGGGCTCGACATAGGAACCCGACGGGGTTGAACTCGAGTTTCCGTGGGTGTACGTTTAAAGCTACTGAGCCTGACATCCCTTGCGTGTACTTTGTTTATATGACTAGTCATAACAACATAAAATGTGCTTACTTTGTGGACCGTCACATTTTATGGAATCGGGAATCCCCCGTCACCGAAAGGTGTTGTTTTTGGGTATTGAGTTTTATTATCTAAGTTTTCGGTGACGTTTTGTATAATTGGGCTTTACCCTTGATTTATGGGTTGAGTATTATTCCCCACCCGTGTTTTGGGGTGTTTTGGGATATAAGGTTTAACCGTATCTTCATAAATGGAGAGTTCAATTTATACTTACGCTTTGAGTGAGTTTTGAGTTAAAAACCAATTTATGAATGGACGGCTTATGTTAGTATCATTATCTTTGAAGTAGTTGGCTTGGAAAACGTTTTAATTGGTGTTCTTTACCTAAAATGCATATTGTTGAAAATGAGTCGTTTTCACATATAAGACGTATCATATTGAAGGACTATAACTTTTAACCGCATTCTTTCTTTTAAACTATTATTTCATATATGTTGAAAACTCTTGAGCTCACTAGGCGTTAAGCCTAACCTTTTTATTTGTCGGCATGTGCATCAGGTTCCAGTTGGGGTTGGTTCTAGCAGCCATGAAGAGTTAAGCCTTAGCTTTGTGCAAATGTAAGTAGTTGGTGAAGTCTTCCGCAATTTTGGAGATAGTGACTATTATGGGGGTTTTAGTAGCACCCGTTATTATCATAGGCTTTTGTATAGAATGAATGTTTGTATTGAGGTTAAATCTTAATTTGTGGTTGTAGATAATTCCTTTATTGATGTATTTAGAAATTTTTTAAATAAGTTGCTATTTCCAGATTTATGGGTGTTACACTTCTGCTCAGCTTTCTTCTTCTCATTCTCAACTTTGTCTCTCTCCAGAATGATAACTTTCTCAATGTCTGAAACTTGTTGAGAAAGCTTAACACATTTAAGCTCTAATGATTTCTTCTCTTCAAAGGTTTTTCTTGAGAAATCAGAGAATTTCTTAGCAAATTCTTTTCTTTCTTTCTCAATCTTCATTATCTCATCTTGGGCTTTTGTGTTGTTTCTGTCTTGGGTTGTCTTTTCTTTCAGCATATTAATCTCAACCTCAAGACTGAAAACTTAATCTTTCAAAGAGTCTCTTTCAGCAAAAAATTGAGAATTCATCTTTCTAAGCCCTTCAGATGTTTCACAAGCATTGTTTACTCTTCTTCTAAGCTCATCAAGCTCTTTTTGCATTAACTCCTTCTTTGACCATGTAGATCTTGAATTAAGAATATCAGATCCTTTTAATTTAGCTTGAAGATTTAAAATATCTTTCTCTTTTGACTCAATAATTCCTACAAAATTAATCTTTGAGTTAGAGATGCATTCTGAGCAAACGAAGTTTTTCTTTAAGCATTTATCATCTTTCAACTTATTAATTTGATCAAGAAGAGATGAGTTCTGAATCTTCAGATTTTCATTCTCAGCTTCAAGTGTTGGAATCTCTGGCATATATGCTAAAGCACAATCTCTCTTGGTCAACACTGTTTTTCCCTTCTCGTCTGTGTAAGGCATGATGATATCTGTATAACTTAAATCAACTTGTAAGATCTTAGAATCAAGAATTGGATAAAAACTACACTAAAAAAATTTCAGAAAAATAAATTTCCAAAAATAATCAAATACGGAATTCCCAAACAGTATAAAACACAAAATACCTATAGATAAAATCAAATAAATACAGAATAATACTTAAAAATGAAAATAAGAAAACCTGGCGCAAATCACAGAATGAGCTAGGAACAGTAGTGCAAAAGACAGTTTGCACTAAGCAAAGCTGGCGCGAAATCCAGTTATGCGCTAAAGCATAGTAGCGCAAATTATAGTAGCGCAAAAATAAAAAACTCGATAAGGTTAGTAGCGCAAAAGAGACTTTGCTCTAAGAGTAGATGGCGTAAAAGACAACTTGAGTTGAGGATCTGGCGCAAAAGACGAATTTGCGCTAGGAGAAGATAGCGCGAAACTCATATATGCTCGAGGAGAAGATGGCGCAAAGATGGTTTTGCGTGAAGAACAGATGGCGAAAACCCGAGGTCTTGAGGCCGACCGGTGTGTGGGCGACCGGTGTCTTGCGACCGGTGTAAGCTGCGACCGGTGTGTGGGCGACCGGTGTCCTGCGACAGTGTGAGCTCCGACCGGTGTGTGGGCGACCGGTGTCTCCTTCAACCGAAGAGTGGTTGGCGCAAAATACACTTTTGCGCTAAGAGGGACTGGCGCAAAAGACCACTTGAATCTGGCGCAAACTGGAAATCTGGCGTGTTCTTCAACTGTTCGACCCTCTACTGGATTTTCAATCCAGAAAACTCATCCAAAGGTTAAAGCACAGTGTAAAAATCATACCATAATCCATAAACATACTACGAATGAACCCCAATCAAAATCAATGACTAAGAATAACTTTTGATCACACAATTTGAATGGAGCGGTACTCGACAATATACATACCAAAATTCTCAAAGATCATCAAAAGCCAATTGATTTGTGATTTAAAGTGCAATTAGGCAATCAGATGATGTTCAATAACATAAAACACACATAATCAATTCGATTTTAAGCATAAAAACACATTAAATCGTGAAATCGATTTTCACACAGTAAGTTATCGAAAAACACTGTTTTTAATCCAAAAGCTTGATTCTTTGGATTTGATACCACTTGTTAAACCTAGATTAATAGTTGATAAATAATCACACAACACATTAAAGATCAAGAGATAAATAAATCAAACAACATACCAATGATCTCTTGATTATTCAGATAAATACGTGTGTGTGTTCTTGGTGTACAGAAGATACCTCATGCGTGTACAATACAGAGAAAATACGGCTCCTCTGTTCTGTTCTACACCTTATTGTTTACCAAATTCTAGAAAATAAAACCTTTTATACTTAGGTCAACATGACCTAATTAATTACTAACTATTTTGCTAAAATACCCCCTAGAGTATTAAACACTATTACAATCTAGACCCCAATTATAATTTAATCTTGAATACAATTTACTGATCCAACATTATACGTACGACAAATGACAATTGTTAACATACTCCCCATTCTTCCGATTCACCAGACGAGCTTCTTACTTTTGGTTTACTCACTTATTGAGACATGCGCACTTCACCTTCTCACGCTAGCCTGATACACTGATTTCCCATCATTTACGTACTCGGTTCCGCCATAACTCTCACTTGAAGCAATCATCTGGGTTATCAAAATACAATACCCAATGTTCGGTATAATATGCATTACTCACTTTCTGAACACAGTCGACCTATCCACTGAGATTCCATTACACCCAAGGAATACTTCGACATTCGCATATAAACTTCAAATTCACAACAAAGCATCATAACTTTATCGAATAGAACATTCTCCTAGGCATTCAGTTGGAATATGAGACACTCACATGATCACAACGTGACCAAGAAGAACACGAGTTTCTCTTTTAGGTGGTCGCCAAATTATCACTCACCCTTATTGATCTCAAAATACCAACAACGTAACCCCCAGATTTAAACGTACTTGTCATCTTTGAATCTTTCTAAAAGAATCCCTAAACCAGGATTCACACCTCTACTTATCCCACCTTACAACAACATTTCACCACTCAGCATCACGGTAACCCAAATCACCTCGATGACTTACACGTCTGTCTTGGTGTAAAACGCCACTATTTGCCACACAACCAAAACATCGCGCTATCACACCATAACAAAACCCTTCTAATCCTCTTTCCATACATATCATTTACCACCTTATTCGCAACGACCACTATACAATTACACGAAAACAAGGTCATAACACGACTTTGACTTCTCAAATATAGATAACCCACGAATCATGGTCACTTAATTCACTCAAATAAGTTCTGAGTTCTTAGTAGCTCATCGCGAACTTCCAAAAACAATTTCCGGTGTCCTAGATGCCGATCGATATAATCAATGTGCACTGACTTCAGTTGAGTTATACACTTCTTTCTTAAACAGATAACCAAACCTTAGGTAGTCACCTCTTCATACTAGCGATCTCTCGCTTTCCAGCACTTATCACATGAGATCCAGTTTAAAGTAAAGCATACATTTCTTCCGAAAGACCTCCTAAATGATCATACTAAAGGTACTCCTCGAATTCTCAGTTACCTGAAAATGACCTCTACACTGGATATTTTGAATGGTCGCTGACTTCAAAATTAACCATAAAAATGGTGACGCTTCAACAATTTCTCCAACAAACGAGACCTCCCAATGGAATCTACTTATCCCAACGCGTCACAACTCACTTTATACCTCCTAGTCCTCGCTTAGTGTAGGCACCAAACTCACTTGATATGTAGTCTTATTACAAGACCACGTTAATACTCAAGCTCAATGTCAATAACCTTTCATCATAGAATTGCAACGCTATTTATTATCATACTGCTAATAGAAGCATCTTAACAACTTCGCAAATTTACCCCATACATAACCACTCACAAACCACCACATCTCATATTACCGAACCAATAGTTTATGCTACCACTTTAAAAGCGTTACCAACTGCAACGTCTGAGATTTTCATTATCCACCACCCTTCTCTAACGAAAGCACTTGAGTCAAATCCCAACCATAACGGCTCAATCAACAATTTCAACTCCTAAAACATTTCCTTAACTTTAATTGTACTATCCCCCATGACCTAACGAGTTCATAGCCTTCATGCATGATGACACAATGTTTGAAATCGTTTTACACTTCAAGAAAAATTAAGAGTACGACACCATGAAATAAACTCGTGCATGCAAAAGGCAATTCACCATGGTTAAATAGTCAAGCACAAGGATGTCAATGATTCTTGTCACACCACTCCGTAAAAAGAAACATCACATTGACCATCCAAGCCAATATTGATGATAACAAAAAGGTATGCAATGAAACTCTTTTAGGCGACTTGAAAAGTTCTGAGCATAATTGCTTATCCTGAGTAAGTCAACCGACTCTCACACTCGTAGATGTGACAATGACATGTCCAAAGCGATTTCAGTTATGAAAACTATATGATCAAAAGTTGTCATGACCGACACAATAAAAATTAACTCGACAAGAAAAGATGAAACAACTCACCAATTATTGAATCCAAAATTTCCATTTTGCAACATAAATATTTTTCCAAAACACAGACTTTACGTTTGCATACGTTGTACTAGCTTCCAAAACAATAGACTCAATGTACACACGAATATTTTTAATATGCAGTGGCTTATGCAACCCATTTAGAACACCATGTATGAAACTCCTTTTTATCATGGAAGGCTATTCACTCTAACAGTCAACCGTTTGCATTCACGGCTAATTAACACCCTGTTTTTTACCAGAAGGTCGGGTTTCTCCCTCCTGTAACAATTTCTTATACAAGTTCTTCCCTGCATACTCGCTTAACCCACTACATCTCTTCCATTCCAATCGTGTGTTTGCCAAGTACTCGGTTTCGAACCTTGAGCTGTAAAGATTAATAACGACCATTTTCCCTCGATTATCTTCTTACTCTATACTTCACAATCACACCGATACTTTTCTCACACGTTTAAGCCACCCCACTACTTAATTGACGAGTCAAGGAATTATTGATTATCCCTGATCTTGAATTGAGGCATCTAAGATCCAAACACACCTCCTCCTATATACTAATTAATTGATATAACCAACCCTAGAAATAAAGTCCCATCAGAAATTTAAAGCATATAATTACATACGGTGCTTCTCTATAGAACCCTAAAAGTTCTAGTTTTAGCTGGTTCACTGACATATCGAACACAACTCCTTCCTAGAGGTATCAACAATTACCCCAAAACATCCTTACTCAACACACCAAACCTTGCCAAAGACTTGCAAGATTAGAGTTTAATCCATACTACAACATTCAACAGTCATCTCTACATGACGAAAACCGATAAGACCTCAAAAGCAGACACTCCATCAAGACTCCGCGTGATAAGGTTATTTAAGCACATACATGTACCTGTAAATTTGCGATTACACTGGCCAGGTGGAACCCCAAATTTACCTTACATGACAGTCCTCACTACCTTATCATTATCGCTCCTAGAGTGAAATTTCCCAGACATCCTATCTCTCGGCTACATTTCCTAAGTTTTCAGTTTAAGTTTAGGCCCATCCGGTCACCTAAATCCCTTAAACTATGGCTCTGATACCAAATGTAACAACCCAAAAATTCAAGCCCAAACATGACATGACATAAAACCAATACCAAGGTGTGACACCCGTAATTTTCGGTAAGTAAATGTCACCCGGACATTTCTGTGACTTGTAAGCAGTAGGGTTTTGCTACAATGCCCGACGACTATGACAGTGTCACAGTCGCATAGGCTATTGTCGCGGCAAAAATCAGTAGCTCAGGGGTGCCAGGCGACATTGCCAGGCGACAAAGGAGCTCAAGTTGGGGTAAAATATAGATTTAGCCTAAATCTAGCGAGGTGAGTTCAAGTGAATTGTGAAAACGGTGTACATGCCAAAATGCTTATTTTAAAGTGTTTACATGTTTTACATGAAATTATTAACTGTTGAGTTATTTGATGAATTTTGATTATTTGAAGTGTCTAACTTTATAAACTTGTAAAATACCCATATTTGGGATTTTGAGCATTTTGATAAATAAATCATATATTTTGGTATTTTAAGGATTTATTTCATGAAGTAGAATTTGGGTTTTAAATACATTTTAATGTGTATTTTAAATGAGTGTTTGAGTTTGTGTTATGAGGCGTTTTTGAAAGGATAAATGATATAAAACACTTGGAAAGTGATTTGTCCTAATCTACACTACGCTGGAGTTATTTATGCAAATTGGAGTATGGGTTTACATACCTGCAGGTTGTTTACGTTTGGTTTCACTTTATGATTTTCAACGTTGGTTCTTTGGGTTTGTTGGGCTTATGGCTCGGTTTGGATTTTGTTGGGTTTTGAGGACACTTGTCCGTTTTAATAGCTCATTGTAGAGCGTTTGGTTATGATTTGCATTTATTGCATCTTATTTGAGATTACATGTTTGAATGCAATAGTCCATTCATTTTGAGTCATGTAATGGTTTAGTTAGTGCAATGGATCCATAGGCACGGTGTTCCTATGTCCCCGTTTTGGACATTCGACTCACCACATTGGCACGAAATAGGCATCGGGCTCCATGGTAAGTAGGGTGTGGGCCTATACGGTCGGGCAGCGTCCCATGGACAGTAAGGTGTAATTCCATTGGGTGCCTGAGTTCCCCTGTTTTGGAACTCTCAAGGATAAACCTGGAGTGGTTGACTTGATGTTTTCGAGCAATAGACTTGGAGTAGTTGAGCAAGGTGGGTTTTATTTGTGTAACCCACATGTTTTGATTTCCAACATAATTATATGACCTACTTTTGTGTTCCGTCACGTACAATGTAATCGGGTCTTCCCCGTCACCGATAGGTGTTGTTTTGGTTATGGAGTTTTATAATCCATGTTTTCGGAGACGTTTGAATATGGGTATTTATCTATGCTTTAAGGTTTTGGATATTGAAAATAGTTCGAGTTATTGGGATGTTTTGGAAGTTGGAGTTATCTACGTTTTCAGTGTTTAACCATTATAATGTCAGTTATGTTTTACGTGTGCTTTGGGTTTTGGATTTATTTAAGGAGGCGTTTGTTTTATGATTTTAATCACGAAAATGGGTGAATGACGAAAAGTAGATTGTTTTAAGATTTAATGTATTTCATTTTTGGTTGCTTTCAAATCAAATTTATTGCATTTTGGAAATCATGATTTTAAATAACATTCTTAAAGTTATTGCTTTATATATCCCTAATGAAAACTCTTGAGCTCACTTGGCGTTAAGCCTAACCTTTTTATTTGTCGGCATGTGCATCAGGTTCCAGTTGGGGGTATGGTTCTAGTAGTATTGAAGAGATGTGTCTTAGTGTTCACAAGTGTAAGTGTTGTTGAAGTCTTCCGCAGTTTGGAGATAGGGACTATTATTGGGTTTTAGTAACACCCACACCTTTTGTAGTTCGCTTATAAGGATTGAAACGTGTTTATTGAAGTTAAACCTTAATTTGTTGTTGTAGATGTTTCAATTATCGATGTAATTAGAAAATTTTAAATTAGTTGCTATTTCCATATTGAGAGTGTTATACAAGGGTTTACAATAGCAAAATCAAGAATTTGACAACGGAAGTCTTGTCTACAACCGAGAGTTTCAAAATTTAAAAGATAACTATGATTAGCTATGCCTTCACTAAAGCTCACTTCCAGCTCTCACACCTTCTCCTTTCCTTTACTGGAATTTCCACCCAAACTCCTACCTGGAAAGGGTTTTTAGAATTGAAAACGAGGGTTAGACCGTAAGGTCTAGTGAATTTATGACAAAACATGCATCATTTAAACAATTCCAAATAACATTACAATACAAGATTTAGCGTAACAACATCATTACTGAAATCATGCAAACCGTTGGTGATACCTTTACCTCAAACGCAAGCACGATCGGGGACCAAGCAGACTCCCCTCTCGTTGCGGGGCCCAAACAGACTCCCTGTTCCATATGTGCAGAAAACGAATTTCACACACATGTGGTTTGTTAAGATTCCAAGGAATTAACAGATTTCGCCATTCCTAAACCAACAGTATGAATTTTTACAATATAATTTTACGTTTCAACAGGAAAAATAAGCAGTTGACATCGCAGATAAAACTCCGAAATAACGATCAGTAAATAACATAATTTCATGCAACCCTGTTCAGTAAAGGAATAAGCTTAAAGTATTTAATAAAAAATATCAGTGCCAGAAACTCACCTGCTCGCGAAAGTGACCCAATTAATTTAATATCGATCTCCTACAAATGATTAACGAACAAAAGAGAATAATCACTAAAAGGCACTTACCAGAAAAATGAAGTTATAGTTCGAAAACTAACCCCGGACTTGGAACGCCCGGATTCCCCCCCGGGGTCACGGTCGCCCGGGACTCCCCCGGGGTCACCCCCCCCCCCCCCCGGTCCCCCACGCCACCCGGTCCCCGATTCCCGGCATCGATTACAGTTAAAACCCCATCCCCGATTTCTTCGAAGGAAACAATTCCCAATCCAGACTCTAATTAATCTCAACCATCTTAAACTAATTGACAATGGAATTTATGCTTAATCAACAATAAACACCTTCCAAAACTACACCCAACAACCTGATTTCAATACCAAGATCAAAACCAATAACCCTAAAATCTATCATCAGACGTCCCCAATCCAATTCCAAAGTCCAAAAGAAGATGCAGAAACAAATCAAAGGGGCAATAGAGATGAAAACTAACCTTTTAATGACGATTCCTTTGAGAATCCACTTGCCCCTAGGATCGATTTCCCAAACCCTTGCCCTCGTTCCTTCGGTCGCCGTCCTCAAACCCAAACACAGAAAGAATAGAAAGGAAATTTTAGGGACTTGTCCCTTTAAATATTTACCCCCAAATTACATTCTAGTCCCTCAAGTTCCAATTTTCCCACTCAAGCCTCCAAATAAAAGAAAAGGCAAATTTACGATTTCGGCCTTTACATTAGCAAATGAATGGGTCTCTCTCTCTCTCTTTATATATATATATATATATATATATATATATATATATATATATATATATATATATATATATATAAGGTTGAGTTCTTTTGTTAACCTTCATATTCTTGTTAACTATGTGAACTAATCCAAGTCATCCATCTTGATATTGGATGGTTGAGATTAATACTTAATTTTTATTAAAAAAAAGTCTCATTTATTACATATGAAGGTGAACATGACTGGTCAAGGGTATTATGGGGAAAAAAAGGCTCAAAGTATTAATCCATATGAAACGCCTAATTGAACATTTATTTCATTACAATAGAAACGGATGAACATTTATTATATTTATTTCATTATATATGAAACATTTATTATGAGGAAAAGAAAATGATTTAATCATAACAAACAATATAATTATGGAAGCTTCATTTTTGTAACCCCCAATAAAAATTAATTTTAATTCAGAAAACACATGAACATCCGTGAAATGAATGCAACAACGATGAACATCGATAGAGATGAACACAAATGTTCATCGATGAACACCAATGTTCATCGATGAACACCAATGTTCATCGATGAACACCTTACAAACATAAAACATTGATATATGGGAACATCGATGAACACCTTACAAACATAAAACATTGATATATGGGAACATCGATGAACACAAACATTGATAGATGAGAACATCGATGAACACCTTACAAACATAAAACATTGCATAAAACACATATGTTCATCTTTAATATATGAATGTTCGTGTGATTTACGAATGATGATTAATATATGATAAATTTTTTGAAAAGAACGACTATACGATCTACTATTTTATCAAACATATGCATCGAAATATGTTTATCCTATTGATATGATGTAAAACATGTAGGATATGGAGATAATACAAGAATCGTAACCTACCATGTAATTATGGAAATTTGTTTTTCGTAACTCCTAAAAAAATTAATGCAAAATTGTTAGAAATAAAATGACATATATACCCTTTAACATTAAGAATTTCAATAATTTAAACATCAACAATCCTTGAATTCCTATTGGTTGAGCAAGGTTTATAAAGTTAACAAGAAATGAATGGTTAACAAATGATCCTTGCTCTCTCTTCTTCTCTCTCTCACTCTCCCTCTCTCAGGATCAAACGAGAATGGTATCTATTTAAAAGAATAAAGGGACAATTATGAACCAATCATAATTATTAAACAAATAATTAATTTTTTAAATAAAGAAGCTTATAAAAGGGTATTTTGGTCTTTTTTTTACTCCTGATTATTTTAGGATAATCTTCACCTCCTAAATATAAGTGATCTCCTGATTATTAGTTTTCTCTCTCTCTCTCTCTCTCTCTCTCGATTTAAACCTAAAACATTCATGTTCTTCTCATCATCGTTCTTCACTGTTTCATGGCGGCATCCACAACAACGAAAATCAACGAAATCGTCGAAGGTGGTTCTAAAGGCAAAGGGAAAATCAACAAAAGGATCGAAGCCATCTGATGATAATTCAAACTCCTTTAGTCCTCACTCATTATGGATTCATACCATTGATCATCATCATCGGCATGAATGGAGCACATGGACCATCAAGAAGGCTAAAGTCATCACTCACTATGGATTCATACCATTGATCATCATCATCGGCATGAACTTCGATCCTAAACCCTCCAACTCTCAGCCTCTCAACCCTGTTGATCGGTAATAATCCTTTAGTATTCGTCGACTTCAATCCTCAATCGAATCAATTTAATTTATATGGAAACATCGACTATTATTGTGAGTTAGGATTTGTATTTTTCTGTTTTTGTGCATTTGAGGATGTGAGTTATTTATCCTTTGGATAGGTTCTTCTAATTACATGTTTGTGTTATGAATTAATAAAATTTACGAGTTGTTATGATACATCACTCAACACAGGTCAAGAAGATGAATTGGGTTTAGAATATGAGCTGGGTTTAGGATGAAGATGAAAGATAGTCGTTTGTAATCTGGTTTGTTTATTTTGAAATGTTATATGGATGAAATTTTCAGGAAATTAATCATGGTCATTTGTTTTTTAGGTTTGATTATTTATGATCTTATTTGGATGAGCACATATGATTTAAAGTTGCAAACTTAATAGAAACATTATGTCTAAGTTATTAACACCAAAATCACATATGATTTTGGTGTTAAGTATTATAGCCAAGTTATTTAGTACAAAATCAAATATGATTTTGGTGTTAAGTATGAATTTGGTGTTAAGTATTTAGAACAAAATCACATGTGATTTAGGATTGCAAACTAATAACATCATTTTATCCAAACTATTTATCATAAAATCATATATGATAAAGTGAAAGATATCAATTATAAGAATCTGTCCAATTACTATAAGGTATAATCACATGTGATGCATACTACACTTAAACAATCTGTCAAATTTTTTTACAATATAATCATAAATGATTTTGGATTGCATATTGTACACCATATCATCTGTGATTTTGGGTTACATATTCGGGAATTGTTTGAAAAAACAAACAGAACCAGATGAACTACAAAGAAGGATTAACCGGATTTGCTTTAATAAAGGAAAAGGATAAATACGCTTTTGATTTGAATTAAATATTATAATCCCTGTTTTTAGGAAGTTAATACTATCCAAAATTATCCATAGCATAATATGACTTTATTACCCTTTTACTCTTAATTTTAGAAACTATTATTTTCGGAATAATTTAAAAAATGATTGGTTGAGAATCGTCCCTTTATTCTTTTAAATAGCATCCATTCTCGTTTGAACCCACCTCTCTCTCTCTCTCTCTCTCTCTATATATATATATATATATATATATATATATATATATATATGGAGGATCATGCAAAAAGTTAAACATTTTGCGAGAAATCGAGAAGTGTTTAATCATATATGATTACACGACTTGTAGGTGTGTTTAAACATGTATGATTAGACGTCTATGTATTGCCAATATAGCATATGTTTAATCATCAGGGTCGGCCCAGGTAGTGGGCAACATGGGCGACGGCCCAGGGCAGCGCAACCCAAGGGGCATCAAAGGCCCAAGTACATATTACCTTTAGTAGGCCCGTTTCCTAAAAAATCAATTTTTTTTACCCAAACTCTCTCAATCTCTCTCAAACCCTCGCTTTCAAATCAGGCGTCGACTCAAAACCGTCGTTCTCTCAAACCCTCGCTCTCAAATCAGTCGACTCTCTCAGTCGTCGACTCAAAACCCTTGCTGCTCGCTTTCAAATCAGTACACTGTCCACAAACCGCATGTAGTCATGAACAAGAAACTTCTGATTTTGGAACGAGAACCACTGGTCCACGACGGGTTTTGTTCTGATTTTTGGACGGAGCACGACGGGGATTTTGTAGGAGCGCCTCAGATTCTGATTTTGCATTTTTCTCCCAAGTCCCAGGTGTTTTCCTTCTGATTTTGTTCCTAAGTCTCAGAATCTTGGTTATTTAATTTCATATTTGCTTGATAATTGGTTATTTGTTGTTTGCATTATTGCATATTTGGAAATTTGAATTGGTGATTGCTATTCGATATTGGTCTTGTTGGTCTTGAAACTTGAAAGTTGCTATTTGTTAAATGTTAATTGCTATTTTGCTATTTGCTTGGAGCTTGGAGCTTGGTTATTCACTTATTTCATATTTGCTATTTGATATTGGTCTTTCAAAGCTGGTGGTTTAATACAAAAGTTCAAAGTATCATCCACTAAAGGCTATGGAACTAAAATCCAGTGGACATAAACCTTTTATGTTCAACATGCTTGGTTTCAAGAACCCAAGTTCATGTCTATGTGCAACAATTGGTGGAAAGAGTGCAATGTAGATGACTGAACAACATTTAGTACTTCAAAGAAGTTGATAATTTTGAAAATTAACTTAAAGATTTTTACAAAATCAAAATGGTTGATGCAATAAATATAAGACCAGATCCAAGAACTAAAAATTTGGATGTGATCTCAACTTTGTTACCTTAACTAAGAGAAGACATGGGGATTGCTTTAAAAAGATGGAGGATCTTAAGAGAGCACTAGAAACGAAATAGTGGATGTGTTCCAACTTCTAAGGACAAGGTTAGAACTTAGAATTAGAGAAAAACTAGTTAGGCAAAAACATTCCAACATAACAGAAGCATTCAATAGTTAACAATTTCAAACAAACATCCATAGTTTAACACTTTCGAGTAAATCAACAAGTAAAAGTCTTAACATAAAGCATTTAAACAAAACATAGGCTAAATATTTGAAATATCCAAATAGTGTGGATGAGTTATCTAGCTTGACTAGGTTCCAAACCCCTTAAAAGTTTGTGTTGTTAGTCCATCGAATTAGGGGCATATTTTTGGCTCTTCGCCCAGGGCATCCAAAACCATTGGACCGGCCCTGTTAATCATATATGATTAAGCTTGTGTATCATATATGATTAAACACTTCTCGCCTTCTCGCAAAATGTTTAGCTTCTCGTTTGAACCTGCCCCTATATATATATATATATATATATATATATATATATATATATATATATATATATATATATGGTTATTTGTTTTTTACGAAATCTACGGACAATGCCAATGGATGATGTTTTCAAGTTCAATGAAAACGCAAACCGACATCTATACTATATTATAAAACACGGATAAAAAAACTCTTAAAAACATTTGTTAAAGTTTAATGTACCGTTATTTAATGTTAATTACTAAAATTCTCTTAAAAACAACAATTAAATCTTTATTTACTACATTTAATATTATTTATTAATTTTTAATCCTTATATCTAACTACTTTAACTCCTTAAAGTTACTCCCTATTTCAATCCCTAAAATCACTCCATGCATAATTTAATACAGAATAAAAATCAAATTTTAAATATAAAAAATCTAAAATATAATTATGAAAATCTAACAGGATATTTAATATTTATTTTAAAAAAACATTATATTATTAAATCTAAAATAAATTACATTATTACTAAACTATCGAAGAAACTTAAAAACAAGCTTTTATGCGCTAAGTATTGTTTTGATACACATTACTTAAAATTCAAGATTACAAGTAATGATGCGCGAGTATAAATTTCTAAAGTTATATGCTTGAATTCATAACTAACTAATAAACATAATCAAAACATGATAAACATCTCAATTTAAATATAAAAAATTTAAAATATATAAGATAATCATTGATTCTAACAAAATACTTAATTTTTTTATATAAAAAACATTATATTATTAAGCCTAAATTAAACAAAATTATAAAAAAAACCATTATCACACTCTCAAAACAATCCAAAGTCGTACCGTAAATCGATAAAAAATAAAATGAAACATTAAAATCATGATGTATCTCACTTGCACGAATACGCTTCTATTCTATATTATTTATCTCATGAACCTAATAACCCAAACCCATATCTATATGATTAAGGTTGAATGATGGATTAATTTGGTACGATTATGAATTTTGTGATTTTGTCACATGTATAATTATATAAATAAATAATAGAAAAGGATAATTATCACATTCTTCTTTGACTTTTAGTATAGAATTTCTGGCCACATAGTAATAGACATCCATTATAATTAATTAATTTATTTATTTTAATCATTCTCTATCTTTTCTTATTTATTAAATGATAATTCTTCTAGACATCCTTCACCACCTCCAACCACAGCCACGGAACAATGGGAACAAAATTTACAATAAAATTGCTTTTATATTAGGGGAAAAAGGTTTAAATATCTTATAGATATTGTTTTATAAGAATAAAAAAATAAAACATTTTATTTAAAGATGTTGTAATTAGTTTTTATAACGTTTTTGAACGTCATAACAAGTTTTTAGAATATTTTTAAATAATAAAATATTGTATTAGATATTTTATATGAAAATATGTGAAAAATGTCTTGTAAAAACAAGTGTCCTAACAAATAGATAATATGATACTTTTTATTAGAAGTGTCAAAAACTTATTAAGACTCTAAAAAAATATTTCATAAACTTATTACAACGTCTTTAGGAATGACGTTTTATTTTTTTGGTCATATAAAAAATTCTTATCATACACAATGTCTTACAAATTAAAATAAACAAAATGCATTCTATTGTATTGTCGATAATGATTAAAACGTGTTTTTTCCTTTTTCTATCGATTTTGTTTGTATATTGAAATTTATTTAAAATGAAAAGTATTATACATAGATATAAATTAATATGTTTCATTCATATATGAACCGTATCTATAAGGAGTGGTTAGGATGGAGGTAAGCACGTGGGCCGTTATTCATGAAGTTATTGTACTCGTTAGGGCTGTAAACAAATCGAACGTTCGAATAATAGTTCGTGAATTGTTCGACGAAAAGTTCGTTTATATTCGTTTATTTAATATATGAACACATTTTTTTATTCGTTTAGTTAAATGAACGAACATGAACAATGGTCTCGTTCGTTCATTTATGTTCGTTTATATATATAAACTATGTTCGACCCTGTGTATTACACGGGGTAATTTAAAAAATTAAATCATGTCAGAAAACTTATCTTACAGATATGTATGATCATCGAAAGTACGATGTTACTTTTTCAAACTTTTTTCTCCCTCAGAGTTGTTTTTTTGTAGTTGGTTACAAAATGTCCTTGTTTTAAACAGTTTTCACAAATGATGTTTTGCAAAAAATTAATAAAAACTATGAATAAATATTAAGAATTTATAAAACAAAATTTATAATAGAACGTAAATGAAACTATGGAAAAATACATAGTTAAAATTAATATGAAATTGCAGAAAGAAAATCACGACAATTTGGTGATTATTTGTATCAAATCTCATACTAATTTTAACAAATTTCATACTAATCACGACATATTAATTCATATATATTTATGATATTTAATAATATAATTAAATAAAAAAAATTCAATATTGGACTTATTTCGAAGGTATTGACGAAGCGATTACAATGGTATAATTTGTAAAAAATAAAAATGTTTTTAATGCATTTTAGTTCATATATATTAGTTATGTTTATATGATAAGAGTCTAAAATGAAAAATAAAAAAGTAAGAGATCAAAAGTAAACAACATATCTAATTATAAGGGTGGTAAATATAAGGTATAAATTAAAAAAATTGAATTAAGCAAATATTTAAGCAGGAATGAATGTGGATGTGCTAAATGAACTTATAATGTAAAATGCGTCCAGATACATGTTTAAGCGGGAAAATGAAAAAATGGGCTCACCAGAAGGCGACACGTGTCCTTCTAGTTACTTATTTATTATATGTATGTATATATATATATATATATATTATGACATTAGTGTGTAAAAGCATTAATTAAATTAATTTTTTAAAATTTCTTTTTTATACCTCCTAAGTTTACCCGTTTTTTATTTTGTTATGTTATTTTTTACGAACGAAATGATGAGTAACGGTGGTTGTTTTTTTATTCATTTCTGTTTGTTTATGTTCATTTATGTTTGTTCGTTTATGTTCATTTATGTTTGTTTGCTTACGTTCGTTTAGCTCTTAATTAACGAACATAAAAAAATATAAACAAACATATTTTCTTAACGAACGAACATGAACACAAAAAACTTCGTTCATTTACCGTTCGTGTTCGTTCGTTTGCTCGGTTAAGTTAAATGAATGAACACGAACAATCATTCGTTCGTGTTCGTTCGGTTCGTTTACAGCCCTAGTACTCATGACCGTTGATAATAAATACTAGAGTAAATTACATTTTTTGTCCTTGTGGTTTTTACTCATTATTAAGTTTTGTCCCTCTTTTAAAATAATTACAATTTTGGTCATTATGGTTGTCATTTTGTTTCATTTTTTGTCCTTCTGACTAACCATAGTTAAAAATGCAAGTTAACTATTTTTGTCATTTTTTCCCTTTTTTACTTTATTAGATCATATAGTAATTACGATTTTAGTCCCTATATTTTTGTCTTTTTTTCATTTTTATGTTTCCTAATATTTTCTTTTTCTTTTTTCATTTTATACCCCTTAATACATTAATGATAATTTTAACTAAAAATACATATTTTATTTTCTAATTTAACTGTTTCAAAAGTTTTGTCGACACCTTTAAAATGAGTTAAATTTAATTTTTTATGCAATTTATCCGATATATATTTGCAAATTCATCTATACTAATAAAAAAAATCTATTTTAAGTTGGATTTGAAAAACTGTATTATTTTTCTTATTTATGTAAGATAAAAATCAAAATTTATCTATGTCTATTATTAAAAATATATCGTTTTCAAATATTTCATTTAATTAAATGTTTTTTAATATGTATCAAATAAAAAAAATTATAATATAATCATTAATTTTTTTCAAAATATCAACATAATAAAAAATAAATAATCAATTAACAACCACACATTTTTATAAACTTAATCTTTAGTAATAGAAAATATAGTCTTAATAATTTAATTAAACTATATTAACTAAATAATTTCAAAAGTCTTAATAATTTAATTAAACTATATTCTGTAAATAATTTCAAAAATAGTAATACTTAAACTATATTTGTAATCAACAACTGTATTTTTTTTCAAAACCAAATAAATCCAAACAAACATTTAGTAGAAAACAAAAAAGAAAATGTGTAGTTGTTAATTCGCTATTTATTTTTAATTACAATAAATTTATGTTGATATTTTGAAAAAAATTAATAATTATATTATAATTTTTTTATTTAATACATATTAAAAAAAACATTTAATCAAATGAAAATTTTGAAAATGATACATTTTTTTATTAATAGATATAGATAAATTTTGATTTTCATCTTACATAAAATAAGAAAAATGATACATTTTTCAAATCCAACTTAAATGTATTTGCAAAAATATATTGGATAAATTGCATAAAAAATTAAATTTAACTCTTTTTAAAGGTATCGACAAAAAAATTTTAAAAGTTAATTTACAAAATAAAATACGTATTTTTAATGTATTTTTAGTTAAAATTATCATTAATATAATAAGGGGTATAAAATGGAAAATAAAAAATAAAATGATAGGAAACACAAAAATGAAAAAAAAGATAAAGCATAGGGACTAAAATCGTAATTACTATATGATCTAATAAAACAAAAAATAACTTGCATTTTTAACCATGGTTAGTGAGAGGTACCAAAAATGAAACAAAATGACAACCATGATGATCAAAATTGTAATTAGTTTAAAAAATGGATCAAACTTGATAATGAGTGAAAACCACTAGAACCAAAAATGTAATGTACTCTAAATGCTAATAAATGCATATACATTTGCTTTGAAATGCCTACAAAGACAATTATGTTGAGAACTAAGTATCGTATTGATGTTGCTTGATTAAATCAATATAATCAATGAAAATTAATCGTAATGATCCATTATAACATGTCAAGCCAAACCACATTTTTGTATTATTATTATTTTCATTTATTACCTCTAAATACCTTCAACCAAAGGCCCTCATTCTTTAAGACAACTAGCTTATATTAATTACCTTAATTTTTTAAAAAACAAAAAACTCGTTTTCGATTAGTAGAAGTTTTAAATATATTTGTGCAACTGCTTTATGATTTTCAATCTATCTTATCCTAAGTGCAAATCAATCAATTGAATAGTTGATTTAAGAAGTTTCATAGTTTTCTATAACAATTATCCTATGTTATTGGTTCGTTTTGTTGTTCATTTTGCTAATTTTTATGTTTTATAAAATTGTTTAGTACTCACAAATAATAGGTTCAATTTCGATTTGGTAGTTGTTGAATTGGATGCCAGTGCCCAAAAGTATTCTCCCTTGAAACGCAAAGGCAATTTCATGGAGAACTATCTAATGTCATTTGTAAATGTGTTATATGTAAGGATTATAATTCATAAATGTATCTGCTCTCGGTGCACCTTGAACCCGATATCCCTATCAAATAATATGACGCATCTAACATCCTAATTCACTTATGTTTGCCTTATTACCTAATCGATCAAAAGTAAATCGTAAACACACTAAAATGATTGATGACAGTAAAATTGACAACACTTCTTCATATTGAACAATCGAGTCCCTAGACATTTTTTAAACGAAGTCCTTACACTTGTAAAAACGAAAGAATATATCATTTCTCTATTGATATATCAATAGATTAGTAACAAAGTGCAATAAACCAAAAAATGAAATGCTTATATACCATTTCTATTATTCATTAAAATGAGATTAATAAAAGGAGCTAATAATTTTTTTTATCTTTCAGATTGAAATGACAATCACAAGATCATAACAAACACTTGTGATTGTCATTTGAATTTGAATAATAAATAATGGTTAATAGAAATGGTGTATCTTTTTCGTTTTACTGATTCGTTGTACTTTGCTACTGATTTGTTGATACATAGAAAAAGAAATGATATATTTAATTTGTTTTATTAGTGTAAGAATTTATTTGTTCAAAAAAAATGTTCAAGGGACTAAAAGCTCAAAATATGAAAGTTTGTTAGTTTTTTTTAATAAGTTAAAGAATTTATTTGTTCGATTCCAAAACGTCCAAGGATTTTTGTTTGATTTCAGAAATTTCAAAAAAAAATTTATTCTATTTCATAAAGTTCAATATATTATTTATTTGATTTCAAGAAAGTTCATAAATTTGGTTGTTAAAAAAAAGTTTATAAACTTAATCACTTAAAATATGAAAGTTGTTATTTTTTGAATTTTTTGAATTAAATATTGAAAAATTCTTGTTTTTTATAATTTATTTAATTCAAAACTTTATTATTTTAAATATTACATTTCAAAATAAAAATATAATTTATTTCAACTTCTATGAGAAGTATTGTTGTCTGTTGATAAACTCAATGATTATCATATACTCAAGTATGTTTATTTATTAGTTAGTTGTTATTGTATATATAAAATAATCACTTGTAACTAAAAGGTTAATGGGTTATACAATAATAAACAAAAATAGTTATATGATGGTATAAGAAGATAGAAAAATTATCTACAACTTTAATGAGATTGGTTATATTAATTTGATCGTATGTGAATCATATAGATTTTTTGAACAGTAGCAAAACCATTTTTATAACCAATAAGAAAAAGAAAACAGGTCTACAACCAAAACCAAACGACAGAACGAACTAAAATACAGTAAACAAAACCAAAATAGGAGCAGAGTATGAGAAGTTTGCTAGGATCAAACTGTCACAGCAGCCCCTGTGATTACGAACATCCACTGCTACGGCAGGGAACCCGCCGGACAACCCCGAACAACATCCACGAAACGGCACCAAAACAGCCTAATCGAGACACAACCAGCTTCAGCAAGACAAATCCTCTCTAACCCAATTACGAAACCGAATCGTCGAGCCAAATATGAGACGCAACCATCCCCGAAGCACCACCCCTCTTACGCCTCTGCCGGGTTCGAAAGCCATCTCGTCCATGAGGCATGTGCGTAAAACTTTCTGAAACAAGACTTAAACTAAACGGGCTATAGTGAGTTCAATATATTGGAACACTGATATTTAATATGTTATTTTTTAAACTTTTTTTTTATCTAGCTCAATATATTGACTATTGAGTTAGAGATGAAAATACCTCGATTTTTATGTTTTTAATGTTTTTAGTTTTGGGTTCGAGATGGTTTTATTAAAGACCAAACGTATACATACACGTGTATAGCTTCAACCCCATAGAGGGAAAAGGATATCCACAAAGACGATAGCCAAGATGCAGCTGTTACTTAACAACCTTCCTCACTAACTTATGTCTCCTCAAATTACAATTTTTTTTTTTTTTTGCTTTTTATCAAAACACGTGAAATGAAATTATTTATGAAATTGATTGAAATAGCCATTATAATCAACTTTTTTCATTTTATATAAAAGGTTTATAATAAGTTATTTAATTTAATTTATATATTTAATTTTTTATTTTACATCTTTTATTATATTAACATATATAATTGTATATTAACTAATATATATATATATATATATATATATATATATATATATATATATAGTGTTTGGTTCATTTGAGAAATGGTAAATATATGAGAAATAGAGAAGTGATTTTAGCCATTCATATGGTCAAGATTGGATTTAATTGGTCAAAAATTACGGCTTTGACTGGTCAAAAATTGCGGCTTTGACTGGTCAAAAATTATGGCTCTTCCAAAAATATAAGGGTATTTACGTAACTTTGACAAAAACACGCGCGTGTTCATATATATGAAGGCATGCAGTCATACATGAATGCATGCGTTCATATATGAATGCTCGTAATTTTAAATAAACACTGACTGCATGCCTTCATATATGAATGCATGCGTTCATATATGAATGCATGCAAAAAAAAGAGTGACATTCATATATGAACGTCTGTTTTTTGCATGCCTTCATATATGAATGCATGCGTTCATATATGAATGTTCATAATTTTTACATAAACACTGACTGCATGCGTTCATATATGAATGCATGCGTTCATATATGAATGCATGCAAAAAAAAAGAGTGACATTCATATATGAACGCCTGTTTTTTGCATGCCTTCATATATGAATGCATGCGTTCATATATGAATACGTACAAAAAAAATAGTGATATTCTACTAACATTCATATATGAACGTCTACTAACATTCATATATGAACTTCTGTTTTTTGCATGCATTCATATATGAACACACACGGCTAAAAAAAAAGTGATATTCATATCTGAACGCATGCGTTCATATATGAATGCGTTTGGATAATTTACAAAAATACCCTTCGAATAATAAAAAATGTGAGGAACACGGGAGTGGACCATGAGAGCAATTATCCCCTAATTCTCGGTCAAAGTCGCCGATCTTGACCGAATTAATGGTTTAAGATCACTTCTCTATTTCTCATATATTTAGTGTTTCTCAAATGAACCTTTCCCTATATATATATATATATATATATATATATATATATATATATATATTAATTAGAATAAGGTGTTAGGAATTGTGTAACTTAGAGATGGTATCGATACCGGATAAACTTAAGAATCGTGCTGGAAAGCACTTTCCAAATACAACAATTCGACCCTATAAGCCTTGAGTTCACGAACTTTGTATTAGGATAATTCTTAAGGTTTTTTCTCTTCCTTTTTCAAAGGTTGTGAAAAAGAAATATATATATATATATATATATATATATATATATAGAGAGAGAGAGAGAGAGAGAGAGGGAGGATCATGCGAGAAGTTAAACATTTTGTGAGAAGGCGAGAAGTGTTTAATCATGTATGATTAAACGTCTATGTATTGCCAATATAACATCTGTTTAATCATATATGATTAAGCTTGTGTATCATATATGATTAAACATTTATCGCCTCCTCGTAAAATTTTACCTTCTCGTTTGAACTTTCCCCTATATATATATATATATATATATATATATATATATATATATATATATATATATATATATTTACCCAAATTCTCAAATTACATATTTAAATGAGAAATCAACGGTTATATGCGGTTAGACAGTTGTACAATGGTTATAACCATTAATGGATAAGGTCAAAAAGT
This sequence comes from Arctium lappa, assembly GCA_023525745.1. NCBI lineage: Eukaryota > Viridiplantae > Streptophyta > Magnoliopsida > Asterales > Asteraceae > Arctium > Arctium lappa. The sequence continues at coordinate 150,088,659 of CM042048.1, forward strand.
AGTTACAGCTGAATCAAGTTCTGGACAACAACTTTTTCGCGACAGCTGACAGCTTTGGGTGACAGCTATAAGCTATCAGCTTTCAGCGACAGCAATCAATCATCAGTGACAGCAATCATCTTTCAGCGATAGCCTTCAGATTTTCAGCGATAGCCTTTATAATTGCTGAATACACGACTTAATTAAATTTCTAAGTCCTTTAGAACTTCGACCCCTCTTTAAAATAATAAAGATAACATTTGTAAGTGTGCACTCCGCACCTTCTAACTTACGTATGTTTACCTTATCGATCTCAAGTAAATCACAATTATACCAAAATGTTTGATGATGTTGATCCAAACTCTCTCAGTGATTTGATAACGACCCTCTTCTATACTTAGTGAAAATTACGTTTTAGTATGTATTAGTGTTTCACCATCAGCGATCAGACTGAGTCTGTTCAGTTATCACTGATAGTCTTTCTTATAAACATTTCTATGTATTAGTGTTTCACTATCAGTGATCGAACTGAGTCTGTTCAGTTATCACTGATAGTTCCTAAAGTAAACAACCAACGTAATCCCTGAAGACAAGTCTCGCGTCAAAAGATGTTCATAGCTGAATCAAAGACGAAGCTGCTGAACAAAGAGAAGTCTACAAGTGACCTGATGCGGATATCAGTGAAGCAAAGACAACTCTACTAATACGCGAAGGAACATGAGAAAAAGCTTCAGCGATAGCTGAACCTCTTTATCTCTGAACTTAGAGATATTCAGCGATCAAACGATCACAAAGCTTATGCCTCAAGTTTCCTTTTGTCTATCCTTGCACAACCTAGTACGATGTGTCAGAACGGACAAGTCTCTGCAAACATTCGTACAACAACTCTGTCTACTACACTGTTCATGACCCGGCCGAAAGCATGTCTCCCAAAAGTCAGTTTATCAAAGCCAATCTGTGAACGCCACGTGTAAAGTATCCTGCCATGCATTTAATGCATAGGGTATAAATAGGAAGTTCACCCCTTCATCTAAATGGGTGCTTCATCCTTGAACTCAAGATAGAAACCCTTGTTTTCTATATCTCTAATCCCCCATTCTCTGAACTTCTTGTGCAATTATCTTAGTGTTTCTTAAGTTTGTTTAGATTGAGTCTGTCTTAATCTTATTCCGCAACAAACTTGTAAATTGTATTTTGATTTATCAATAAACAATTTATTAAACTTTAAATTCTGTGTTTGTATTCAACCCCCCCCCCCTTCTACAAACTTGTTTAGCACCTTCGGGACCAACAAGTGGTATCAGAGCAGTTTGTTTAAATCTAATAAACAAGATCTTGCTGTATACTCTTCCTTGCTATTCTAAAATGGCATTAAACACAAACTACTATGATAATGGTTCACTTTCTAAACCTCCTCGATTTAGCAGAGATAACTTTTCTCTATGGAAAAATCGAATGATGCTATTTATTGAAGGTGCGGATCCTACTATACCTGAATATATAGAAAACGGACCCTATGAACCTGTTAGAATTATAGTTGCGGTTCCCGCCACTGCCACCACTGAAGTTGTCCCTGAACGATATGTCGTTAAGGAAATAAGACAGTGGAGTGATGAAGATAAAAAGAAGGTAGACATAGATGCAAGAGCAAAGACCATTATTTCAATGGCTCTGCCTGATGAAGTTTTCCATTCCATCATGCATCTGAAAACTTCTAAAGAAATGTGGGAAACCATATGTGTTCAATATGAGGGCACCACTGAAATCCAAGAGACTCGAAAGATTAACTTGGTAAGACAGTATGAAAGTTTCATCGCTGGTAAGAATGAATCTCTTTCTGACGTTCATCAGCGATTTAACTGCCTAATAATTGACCTAAGAACTGTTGGTAGGACCTATTCTAATTCTAAGGTCCTAACAAAATTCTTGGAATGTCTTCCTGAAAGCTGGGACAGTTATTCAATATGTCTTAAGCTGACAAAAGACTTACATACTCTCTCCTTAAGCACTCTGTATGGAATATTGCTCAACTATGAGCAATCAAATCTTCTGAAGAAAAATCTTGTAAAAGATTCTAAAGACTCCAAAAGTACTCCTGTTGCTTTAGTCTCTTCAGAGATAATTCCATCTCAGCGATCTACTCTCACCATCACTGAGTTAGATTCTGAATCTGAGGATCTATCAGACCCTGATCTTTCAGAGTTTGATGAGTCCTTAGCACTCTTGACAAACTCTTTTAAGAGATTTGCAAGAAAGAGTAACTTCCGAAGAAGTAAACCTCTCTCTCTTACTGAAAAGCCAAAATCAACTCCGGTTGATAAGGCTACTGCTACTTGCTATAACTGTGAAAAGATTGGACATTTTGCAAGTGAATGCAGGTCGAAAAAGGTCTTCAAACCTTCTACCTCAAGAAGATCCAGTGATGACAAATACCATAAGCTGAAGAACAAATATCAAAAGCTGAAAAGCTATCAGCGAAAAGGTAAAGGTCTCATCGCTGAAGAACACGACTGGGCTGAATCAGAAGAATCATCTTCTGATGAAGAAGAAGTCGCTAATCTTTGCCTCATGGCTGAGATTAAAGAAGAAGTGGAAGAACCATCTGAATCTTCTATGAGCTACATATCATCTCAGGTATCTATTTCTACAAATCCCTCTCTACCTGAAGCTGAGAGAAGTCGCGCTGTTGATGTGCTGACGATTGACCTTTATAATGCCCTAAACGACAAAACTCAAGCTGAGAACAAAAATGTTCATTTAACTCAAGAGCTGGAGAAATGTCATGAAAAGATCAAAGAACTAAATCTTTTAGAAGAAAAGTTGAAAGATCAAGTCATTATAAATGAAATCATCAGTATTGAACGCGAACAAGCCATCGCTGCTTTAAAAACAGAAAAGGCTCATGTTGAAAAATGGTGCAAATCATCAACAAAGATCTCTGAGATAATAAATGCTCAAACTCCTGATAGTGATAAAACTGGTCTTGGTTTTTGGACACCTCAGGACGATCCTAAGAAAAAGAGTTCCTCGCTTAAGTTTGGAACTTTTGTCACCTCCTTCTTTGACACTTCTTACAATCAACTCTATCCCTGTTCTTCTTCAAATCCCATCCCTGAGGAAAAATCCAAAGACACTAAGTCTACGAATAAAGGAAAGTCCATTCTCCTTCCTCAGAAGGCAAACAGGAAAGCAAAGCTGAAAGTTCCTTCTAAACCTTCAGCTAAGCAATCCTCTAGCACTGTGATAGAAATCTTTGATCTCTGTCCTCCAAAAGTGAAGATTGACCTTAAGCTTTCGAGATCTGAAGAAATGAAAATTCCTCCCAGATCTCAAGAGAAAAGTCTTCTTGGACCTGGCCCTGCTCATCTTAAACTTGCAAAACCTTCTACTTCTGGTCCTAAAACCATTTTTAGATACAGAAAGTGTTATCACTGTGGTTTTACTGATCATATTGCAAGTAAATGTCCAACTGCCACTGAAGCTGATAAAATAGCTAAAGTGAAGAAAAATGTCTCTAAAGCTAAGGTCACCAAGGCTGAAAAATCAACCAAGGTGAAAAATTCCACTAAGGTTAAGAAATTAACCAAAGTGAAGATTACCACTGAATCTGAATTTTCATCAACTGAGAATACTACTGAACTTACCTTATCCACTAACTCTGAAGGACCCATTGAAAAGTGGGTACCAAACAACGCTTAATCTTTCTTATGTGTGCAGGGATCAAAGGGCATCTGGTATCTTGATAGTGGATGTTCTCGTCATATGACTGGACAAAGAAACCTGCTCACTGAATACAAGGAAGAAAAAGGTCCCTCTGTGACCTTTGGTGGAAATGGTAAAGGATTTACCCGAGGGTTTGGTGTCCTCAGCAATGGGACAACTACCTTTCGAAGAGTCGCTTATGTAGATGGACTGAAACATAATCTTCTAAGTATCAGTCAGCTATGTGATAAAGACTATGAAGTACGCTTTACTAAGAAAGCATGTTCAGTGTTAAATGAGAAAGGAAAACTTGCTCTCAGTGGTCATCGCAGAGAAAATGTCTATGTAATAGATATGGACTCTACTATCACTGAAAACTTGTGTTTTCTATCTAAAGCCTCTTCTGATGTCAACTGGCTATGGCATAAAAGGCTCTCTCATCTAAACTTCAAAACCCTGAATTCTCTCTCATCTAAGGAACTAGTTTCTGGTCTTCCTCAGCACTCATATGCTAAAGAATCTCTCTGCTCAGCATGTGAAAAAGGAAAACAAACAAAAGCAAGTTTCAAGTCGAAACAAGTTTCCTCAGTAACAAGTCCTCTTCAGCTCTTGCATATGGATCTGTTTGGCCCTGTCAACATCCAATCAATAGCTGGAAAAAAATATACACTTGTCATTGTAGATGAATATTCTCGCTACACCTGGGTTATCTTTCTTCGCTGTAAGAGTGATACTCCAGAAGAACTAATATCTTTTGTGAAAAAGATGGAAGTGCTGAATAATCTTATTGTTCGTTCAATAAGAAGTGATCATGGAACTGAATTCAAAAATAGTTCCCTGAACAATTTCTTTGAGAACAAGGGAATCTCTCACAACTTCTCTTCAGTAAGAACACCTCAGCAAAACGGAGTCGCTGAAAGAAGAAACAAAACGATCATAGAAGCTGCTAGATCAATGCTCAGCGATTCTCATCTCCCTACTCAATTTTGGGCTGAAGCTGTAAACACTGCATGTTTTACTCAAAACAGATCACTGATAATAAAGCGATTTGGGAAGACAGCTTATGAACTTTTTGTTGGAAGGAAGCCTTCTATCAGCTTTCTTCATATCTTTGGTTGTCAGTGTTTTATCTTAAACAACAGAGATCAACTTGGAAAGTTCGACCCAAAAGCTGATGATGGAATATTTCTAGGATATTCCTCCGTCTCCAAAGCCTACAGAGTCTTCAACAAGAGAAGACAAACCGTAGAAGAAACAATTCACGTCACTTTTGATGAAACTCGCTCAGCGAACTCCAAACCAATCGCTGACAATGAAGAGTTAAATGCTTGGATGCTTTCTCACTACAGAGAAACTGAACCTTTCTTCTCTAACCACCAGCATTCAGATCCTCCAGTTGCTGATGATGATCCAAACATTATACATCCTACCGCTGAATCCAACTCATGGGTTTCAGCTGAACCTCTAAACACACTCCTACCATCAAATCTGTCTTCGTCTGAAAACCTCTCCAGTGAATCTACTCAACAGTTAATCGCTGATGAACCTCAATCGTCATCATCGATAAACATTCAAATTGTTGATCCAACCTCTGAGTTAAGCAATAATGCTCCTGCTCAGCGATGGACCAAAGATCACCCAATAGATCAAATTCTTGGTGATCCAGATGCAGGTATTCAGACACGACGAAGCTCAGGTAATATCTGTCTCTTTGTAAACTTTCTCTCTTTAATAGAACCAAAGAAGACTGATGATGCCCTAAGAGATCCAAACTGGGTCAGCGCTATGCAAGAAGAGCTGACTGAATTTTCTCGAAACAAAGTTTGGAATCTCATTCCTAGACCATCTGATAAAACTGTAATAGACACCAAATGGGTGTTTAGAAACAAGTTAGATGAACATGGAACTGTAACCCGAAACAAGGCTCGACTTGTTGCTCAGGGATACAGACAAGAGGAAGGCATAGACTATGATGAAACCTTTGCCCCTGTGGCCAGGCTCGAAGCAATTCGACTATTCTTAGCTTATGCAGTCTATAAAGACTTCATCGTCCATCAAATGGACGTAAAATCAGCGTTTCTAAATGGAAAGCTGAATGAAGAAGTCTATGTAGAACAACCACCAGGGTTCTATGACCCTAAGCATCCAAATTATGTTTATAAATTGGATAAGGCTCTCTATGGTCTAAAACAAGCCCCTCGTGCTTGGTATGACACTCTCTCATCTTTTCTTATCTCTGAAAATTTTGAACGTGGCAAGATTGATAATACGTTATTTTTCAGAAAGATAAAAGGTCATATAATTCTTGTACAAATATATGTCGATGACATAATATTTGGTTCTACTAACCCATCTCTGTGTACTCGCTTCGCTGAAAGAATGAAGAAAGAATATAAAATGAGTATGATGGGTGAGCTGACATATTTTCTTGGTCTTCAGATTAAACAATCTGACAAAGGTACTTTTATCAGCCAAGGTAAATATGTTAAAGATATGCTGAAGAAGTTTGATCTTACTCAAACTTCAGCTATGAAAACTCCTATGGCACCACCCCTGACACTTAACACAGATCCTTCTGGAAAACCTGTTAATGTCACTGCCTACAGAGGAATGATAGGCTCTCTGTTGTATCTCACAGCAAGTCGACCTGACATCATGTACTCTACTTGTTTATGTGCACGCTATCAATCTGAACCCAAGGAATCCCATCTGATCGCTGTAAAGCGAATTTTCAGATATCTGAAAGGAACTCCTAACCTCGGTCTTTGGTATCCCAAAGACTCAGGGTTCGATCTAACTGGTTATTCTGATAGTGATTTTGCAGGATGTAAACTTGACAGAAAGAGTACCACTGGTGGATGTCAACTCTTGGGAGGAAAGCTGGTAAGTTGGACAAGCAAGAAGCAAAATTATGTGTCCACTTCCACAGCTGAAGCTGAATACGTAGCCGCTGGAAGCTGTTGTTCTCAAATCTTATGGATGAGAAATCAACTATTAGATTATGACCTTCAGCTGTCAAAAATTCCTATCTATTGCGACAGCACTAGTGCTATCGCTATAGCAAATAATCCAGTGCTACATTCAAAGACAAAACACATAGAGATCAGATATCACTTTATCAGAGATCATGTGATGAATGGTGATATTGAACTTCATTTTATTCCTACTAACTTTCAGCTTGCTGATATATTCACCAAACCTCTTGATGAGACAAGGTTCAACTTTCTCATCAGTGAGCTTGGAATGCTGAATCTTGAAGAATAATTCTTCAGCATTCATGCATTATGTCAGTAATCAAAAGTTCCCCTTTCATCATTCTCTGATAAATATTCTGACTCTCAGGTATGTTTTCTCTATCCCTACAACTGAATCTTCATTCAGTTGAGATATTTTCTAAAAATATAAATCTTAATCACTGAATTTTTCTTCAAATGATTAAAAGCTTTTTAAAATTAAATTTATCACTGATACTTATATTCAGTGATCCTTTTAAAAAGAAAATCTATCCCTATCTTTTCAACAGGGATACTTTCAAAAAGAAAATTCTATCGCTGATTTTTCTTCAGTGATAATTTCAAAACGGAAAAATGAAACGTCTCTTTCCCATGACGTCATTTTGAGCGGATAATCCACGACACGCCTTTTTTCTGACACGTTCGTCCGTTGCTCTTCTATCCAATCAACTTTGTGAAACGTGTCAATGTCATGATGATTTTTTCCCGCCTCATTCTTTCTCTCTCCTCTATCTCTTTGTATAAAAGGAATTCTTCTCTCCTTTATACGGTTTACGCTTTCAAAACTTTCATAGCAAGAAATACTCTCTCTCAAGAACACTCAAGCAAGTAAACCCAGAATATTGAATCTGCAAATCCTCTTCTTCGATATAAACAGGTTTATTTCATGTTTATATGCATTGTTCGTCTGCTTTCTATTTTTTAAAAAAAATCCTACTCGTTCTTATTCTTCATGGATTTTTTTGTTTAAAACTAAAAATCATTCTTTCTGATTTTATGTTTTTTTTAAATAAAAACCTTTTGGTTTTTAAAGTGTTCTTCATTCTTTCTACCCAGAACACTATTTTTCTCTTCCTAAAAATAACTTGATATTTTTCCAGTTTCCCCTCATCTAAGAGAAACTGGTAATCATATTATTTTTTAATCATAATCATTTCTTCTATTATGCTTCTTTCCATAACAGAAATGGCACAATCTTCGATCGTTGCTTCCAAGCATGTGCGATTCGCTATCACTGAAGTTGAGATTACTAAATGTAATCACTTGGGAAGACTCGACTTTAAAGCTGACAAATACCCACATCTGGTGGAAGCTGCTGAATTTCTTAAACAATCATGCATAGCTTACGCGATCACTGTGGATCCTAAGCCTTCAAAGACTCTACTCCAGCAGTTCCGGTTCACTGCTGATGCCACTGAACTCACCAACAAAAAGGGTGAACGAGTCCCTGCTATCTCCTTCAGCACGGATTTGGGGCCAGGGAGCATGACCGCTCTTAGCCTCAGGAAATCTTTGAGATTCCCTGACAAACCAAAGAGTGGGTTCGACGCACTCCCCACTGATGCTGAGCTGATCTCCTTTCTGGATGCAATGGGTTATTGTTGGGAAAACAAACCGAGATCTTCTATTCCCAACAAAAAGCTCACCAAGATTCTCAAAGCTCAGATGCCTTCACAACTGAACTTCATCTTCTCGCACATAATTCAGTGCATGAGCGGGAAGAGTGGTTCGCTGGATCAAGCCAGCAAAACACAACTGCAAATGGCCTACTCAGTTATCGCTGGTCAAAACTTTGACTACGCCACTGCCATCTTTGAAGACCTGAGGTCGAGATTAGAGAAGCCTGAACGAGATCCCAAGATCTCGTACGTACGTTTCATATGTACGTACATCAAGTTCCTCTATCCCAACACCTATCCCACCAAAGATGATGGCACTTTTGCCAGGATAGGTCAACGATCACTGGAGGTAAAGCCACTCGCCAACGAGGTAAGTATCTCTCTTCTTCGTTCTCGTCTCTCTCTCCATTCTTCTTCTTTTTCAGCGACCACGCATACGGTTCCTTCGTCTGCTATCCCTGTCGCTACCACTACTTCCAAACGACCATCAGCTGGTCCGATTGGTTCTTCTAAGAAGGCCAAAAAGACTAAGGAAAGTACACCCTCTAGTACTATACCTGAGGGAGCCTCTCAACAAGCTACCTTAGATGCTTTTGTGGGTCTTTCCTCCACACCTCCTGCAGTCACTCAACCTGCCGTGTCAGCGATTTCAATCGCTGTCACACCATCATTGACCCCACCTATTATCTCATCCGCTGAGGTTAACCCCAACCCTACTTCTATCCCCATAATTCTTCCCTCTCCTTCTTTGGTCTCTGAACCCGCTACATCTCTACCTATAGGACCTGAACATCAAACTTTTGAGGAATATTTGCAGTTCTACAAAATGTTTGATACGTCAGGTAAACCTATTATCCTAAACACTTCTTTTCCCACCTCTCCAAATAAGCCCATATCTGAACTGATATCATTTTCAGGTCCTAGTTTAGCGTCTGTTGACGCACATGTCAACAGTCTGGGAGAAAAGGTGGACGCTCTCACCAACACCATCAACAACACCACCAGCGCCGTAAATCAGGCTGGTGAGGAGCTGAAAAGGTTGACAGCCACCTGCTCATCCAAAGCTGAGAACTCCAAACTTTCAGCTGTGGAAGAACAAGTCGTCCAACTCAGAGAGTCCTCTCAACTCTTTCAGGGGCGATTTGAGTCTCTTACCACTGAAGTTCGAGATCTCTCTTCTAAGGTTGATCTCTGCACGTCCCTTCTACAACAACTTCTCCAAAAGGTATCTGAAACAGCTCCAGCGCTGCCTCCCTCCTTCACTGAATATGATCGGACAAATCTCAACATCGCTGTGGAATTCATCCATGATGCCACATGCGACATCCCTGCAGTTGAAGAACGGGTCACGTGTCTGGAGGCTGACATTCAAGTGCTAAAAGCTTCAACAGCTACTCCAGCAGTTGAGCAACCCCCTACCGCTGATAATGACAAAGTGGGGGAGAAAGCTGAAGAAACTTCTATCGCTGCTGCTGGGGAAGCTAAGACTTCAAAGAAACCTCCCTCTCAATCTGAGGGGGAGAAGGCAAAAGAACCCTCCTCATCTATTCATTCTCTTCTCTTTGAAGATGATGAGGAAGAAGACGATGAAGAGGAAGATGATCTAGATCTTGTTGATCAAGAAAAGGATCAATCCTTCAATGATGACGACGACGATGAAGAAGACCAATCTATGTGGTTCTCCAAGCCGAACGTTTCATCAGGGACAACTTCGCAAGAGGTTGTCAAAGCAGGGGTGAGAGGTGATACATCTTCAAGCGCTCCTTCGCAGAGCAAAGACAAGCAACCAATCGCTGAAGAATGCTTGAGGACTGGATCACAATCTGAGGGGAGCATCCTTCTCAGGTATGTCTTTCAATTGTACCACTCTCCTACTCTTTCCAAACCCCTATTTCCTTCTAGCCTTTCTCTTTCTTTTTCTAAAAATATACACTTATCCCTTCTTTCCTTCATTTTCTATCCAGACAGTTCTCATCCCTGCTTAAGGGTTCTGAACTACAAATAATTCCAGCTACTATCGCTGAAGACATAATCCCAATCTCTATCGCTGAGATTGATGATGAAGAAGAAGAAGATTCCCTGGTCCATCCAGGAAGGCCCTCTCAACCATCTCATGGGTCAGAGGAAGTGATGAAGAAAAGAGCTGAAATGATCGCTCAACTAGAAAGTCAACGGCTGAAAGTCCCTCTTCAAACATCCTTCTCAGAGCTCGACTTCCTCACTAAAGCTGAACGAGAAGAATCTGCCAAAGCTGAGAAACTGATCGCTGAATGCAGACGAGATGCCCAACTCGCTTTAAAGATTCAATCTTCTCAAGTCAAGGACAAGAAGCTGAAAAGAAAGCCTGTGGAAGTTCAAGCAGCACTGCTGAAAGAAATTGAAGAGGAACGATCCAAAGAACAAGAGATCAACGATAAGTCCATTGAATGGTGCAAACAGAAGATGGATTATCGCTCTGATCTTCTTCCAATAACAGCCGTGACTATCTCTGGTCGCAAGAAGAAGGATCAACTCTCAGTGACCATGGAGATTACCAGAGAGGATGGAACTCAGAAAGCTATGTACGTTTCCAAACTTGAAGGTTTCGGGTTTACAGAGTGGATAGAATTCTGGGATGCGCTGAAGAAATCGAAATCTACATACAGAGGCTACGTTGAAGGACTTCTTAAAGCTCTCATCAACAGAGTCACTTCTGTACTGAATCTGCCATCTCCTATCCCTCCCAATCCCAAGAAACTCAAGAGAAGAATCGGGTCCTCCTCCTCTGAAGACGTCGCCATCATCAGGAATGAAACTTCTATAAAATTTTCAAGAGATGCACTGTTTGGTCCTCCTCCTGATCTTTCAGTTCTGGATTTATCTCTGCCTCCTGGTGGTCCTTTCCAAGCTGGTCAAGTAATTGACAATCCTTATGGAATATTCTTCAGAGATGACGATGAGGAACTCAGATTTCAAAGAGTCTCTGAGATTCCTATCTGTCCTCTGAATCATCTCAAGGATCTCTTATGCTTATGGTGTGACTTCTTCCCTGCTGCTGAGAAAATCAAAGAAATTATCAGCCAAGAATCTTTGGAACGAAGACAGAAAGGAGAAGAAATACCTGAGTATATGATAAATCCTCCTAAATCTTCTTATAGCTGATAGATTAGTTTTCTCTTCTGTAATCTATTAGTTGTACTTACAGTAGTTAGTAATTTACTTGTAATTTTCATTCCTTGTAATTCTATTCCTGAATTAATGAAATTTCAGTAAAGTACTTAACTTCATCAGTACTGTAAAAGATCCCTCAAAATAGTAATTGGGACATGTATGTTACGAGTCCTAATTATTCCATCATTTTGAATCATAAAGTAATTTTCTTCAATTACTTTGTCATTATCAAATAGGGGGAGATTGTTGATCCAAACTCTCTCAGTGATTTGATAACGACCCTCTTCTATACTTAGTGAAAATTACGTTTTAGTATGTATTAGTGTTTCACCATCAGCGATCAGACTGAGTCTGTTCAGTTATCATTGATAGTCTTTCTTATAAACATTTCTATGTATTAGTGTTTCACTATCAGTGATCGAACTGAGTCTGTTCAGTTATCACTGATAGTTCCTAAAGTAAACAACCAACGTAATCCCTGAAGACAAGTCTCGCGTCAAAAGATGTTCATAGCTGAATCAAAGACGAAGCTGCTGAACAAAGAGAAGTCTACTAGTGACCTGATGCGGATATCAGTGAAGCAAAGACAACTCTACTAATACGCGAAGGAACATGAGAAAAAGCTTCAGCGATAGCTGAACCTCTTTATCTCTGAACTTAGAGATATTCAGCGATCAAACGATCACAAAGCTTATGCCTCAAGTTTCCTTTTGTCTATCCTTGCACAACCTAGTACGATGTGTCAGAACGGACAAGTCTCTGCAAACATTCGTACAACAACTCTGTCTACTACACTGTTCATGACCCGGCCGAAAGCATGTCTCCCAAAAGTCAGTTTATCAAAGTCAATCTGTGAACGCCACGTGTAAAGTATCCTGCCATGCATTTAATGCATAGGGTATAAATAGGAAGTTCACCCCTTCATCTAAATGGGTGCTTCATCCTTGAACTCAAGATAGAAACCCTTGTTTTCTATATCTCTAATCCCCCATTCTCTGAACTTCTTGTGCAATTATCTTAGTGTTTCTTAAGTTTGTTTAGATTGAGTCTGTCTTAATCTTATTCCGCAACAAACTTGTAAATTGTATTTTGATTTATCAATAAACAATTTATTAAACTTTAAATTCTGTGTTTGTATTCAACCCCCCCCCCTTCTACAAACTTGTTTAGCACCTTCGGGACCAACAGATGACATTAAAATCACCAACATAAGGTAACATACACAAATATATAAATTAACTATGTGATTCTGTCTATTTTAGGAACTTGATTCAAAAGATGGCTATAAAATAAATTCATTTAAATTAACTATTTTGACAACATCCCATTATTTATACCCTACAACTTTATATCAAATTCCATTATTTCCACCCCTCTCGTCCCCATCATCTTTAGCCATCACTCCTGCACCATTCCCTTCCCTCCTCTTTTCTTCCCTAAACTTTATTTATATATATATAGAGAGAGGGATAAATCAAATACAAAGTTATATTTGTTGCATCTCTTATAAACTAATCCTAACTATTAATCTTTGATTAATTTTTCTATTTTAGTTATGGATAAACTTGTAACTGCCATGTTTAGCCGATTTTTTTTCCTATTTTCTTGTTTGATTTGTGACTTCCTTGTTAATCTATATCATTGGTTGAAATTCTGGAAGGCTAGGGTTGGTTTGTAAGGGGTGCAACAAATGTAATGCTTGCATTTGAAAGAGTATATATATATATATATATATATATATATATATAGGGTTCGGTTCCGATGAGAAGTTGAAGTTAACGTGAGAAACTTGAGGATTGATTATCAACCGTTGGATGAGAAATGGATGCACATTAGGATGTAATGAATCAGATAAGATGGACCATATCAATTCCTTCTAAACTACACTTCATGGAAGGATATTTGATTAAAATTGATAACGGTTCATGTCCATTTCATATAAGAGAGAAAAAGAATTAATATCATGTTATTTTTTTTAATGGGAACCTTAAGAAGCACCTCGTTGCCATTGGATGAATCGCTATCGCGCCACTTGATCTTAAGGACGTGATGGATGCTGTGACATAATCGTAATTAAACAGAACTTCGATGGCAATATGGTAGGCGGGAGGTTTGCATACCTTAACCTCTACCTGCAGACACCATAACATAGCTTAAATTGATCATCTTAATATAAGTTAACATTGAAATATTCAACCTTAACATATACCATTAACTTATGTTCAAAGTTTATATCAATAACTGTGAACATAAGTTAACATATTTTAGAACCTTCATGTATTAACACTAAAATATTCACCATGCAATTTTAAATGTCTTAACATTGAAAACAACGAACATTAACATTTTTAACATGAAAAATATTGAATGTTAATGCATATGTTAATATACCTTACCTATAAAATGTTAACATATGTTAACAAATCAACCCAAGCAACACTGATACATAAAATTGAATGACCAATATATCGGTCCATCCTTCGGAAACAACATTGCATATTTTTCATCTATATATAATAGTAGAACTTATTTCCTCTCTTAGACCTTTTTAAAAAATAAATACGGCTATTTATGATATACATTGTGGCATCAAGCATAAGAACTTAAGGGTCTGTTTATTAACAGCTTAATAAGTTTGATGAGACTTATAACATATTCAGTCAGCTATAGCCTATACATGACTGTTTGATAATGACGTAATAATATAAAAAGTGACTTACATATTCAATAAGATTACAAGGGGAAGTTTTATGCAGAAAACTAGTTACTTCCAAATTTGTCACTCCTAATTAAAAAACACGTTCCTTCTATTTACGAGAAAACATTTTCAAACATTTTTTTTCTAATTTATACAGACAAGTCCGTTCTGAACTTATTAATGAAAAATCTACCAAACAATTCCTTATAAATTTCTCTTTTATCAGTTGTTGGATAAGTCAATGTGAGGCTAAAAATATTTCCCAATTTTTAATCGATGTTGACTTGGTCGATCCATTGTCGTTCGTTCTCATCTAATTAAATTTGTTTGAATGCGTTCCCATGACTTTTATAACTTTCTATTCATATGTAACTATATATATATATATATATATATAACAATAAGTTATATCTTTCCTAATCAATTTACCAATTTTCTACTTATCAAACACGGTTCACTTACTGTTTTTATCACACTACAATCTTATGAGATCATTTTGTTTTTATTCTTTCACCGACGATTAGGAATGGACCTACGAAGGACCATGGTGTCATCTGCATTTATTCAATCGGTTTTTGTAAGTAATTTTTTTATAAGAAAGGTGCATCCATTAATTTTTTAGGGGTGTTTTAGTATATTATATAATACAAGAGAAATCAATTAAAAAAACTAAAAAATCTCTCAAACTGAACCAAAAAATATTAAAAATCTCTCAGAACGGTGGAATTCGATTAAAAACACTTACATAACACAATTTTTCATCTTGCTCAAAAGATTGATTCAATTTGAAAAATGATTATTTTATTCTCCACATAAGCAACACAATTGACTTTCCATGATCAAATTGCGTTTACTTTTCCATATGATCAAACCGTGACTTTACAGGCCTTTGTTTCACTTTAAAGGTGAATCCGCGGATCCGTCATTGCAACGACAAAACCATCTTCTATCATAAAACATGCAACAACCATCCACGGATCCACCACCCAACCACCCATCAATGATACTCAATGTAACACCCGGAAAAATATAAGGTAAGTAATCATAATTATTAATGTGGCCTCGTTATATTTCATGTGAAGATTCTGTCTTGGTTTGATAACGTTTGGGTATGTCGTGATTAAATGTCATTGTTATAAGATCCCTTCCAGGTTAATTTATCGAAAACGTCGAAAAGCGAGATTTTGGGGGGTGGGGCGACAGTGACCGCGACTATGACATTGGTCATAGTCGCTTGGCAAAGTCGCGGGCCGGGGGGTGGTCTCAGTACACCCCCGGCGAGAGTGACACGCGAAAGTGACCAGGGCACTATCGCCCTGTCACAATCGCGGAATGTGTACCGCGGGCAGGGTGATGCTCGCGATTATGCCCCGCGATAGTGCCATGGGCATAGTCGTCGGGCACTGTCGCCGACGGGCTGTTTGGGTTTAAAAACCTGATTTTTAGCACTTTGACTCCACTTTACTCCCTTCACTTATTTTGGTCCGATTCTAGAGAAGAAAAAGGGCGATTTTCTCCCCAAAACCCTAATCACATTTAATCCACTCCCTTGAGGTTGGTGAAAACTTGGAAGAGCATTCAAGTCCCCATTAAAGGCCTTTGGGTGTGCTAGCAACCTCCTCTCATCACTTTCTCCTCCTCTTGAACCACATTAAGTTTATAGGGTTTTCTATAAAACCTAGTTTGTGAGTTTCTTACATCACTTTCAAATGAGATACTTACTTAATATGCTTTCATGTCTAATGTGTTATTTTATGAGAAGATCTGATCACCTGATAAGTTTGACCTGATTGCTAAACTTGGTATTATTGGTATCTAGACTTGAATAAAGTTAAGGATGTGGGTGAAGTTATCATACTTGATGTTTTGAGCATGTTTACATATTCGTTTTGGCGAGTCATGGATTATATTGAGTATTTGCATGTCTTAGAGTTTTGTACCTAAGTATGTTTGGGATTGTTGTAGTAATATACATGTATCTTATGAGCACGAAATGATGTATAGAGACGGACATTGTAAGTACACAGAACGAGCCATGAGTAAGTGCTAGGAGGATGTAGTCTTAGGTGCCACCGTGAGGGTATGCGCCTAGACCTCCGCCATTTGGAGTAATGCCTGGGAGGTAGTCTTCAAGTGTGTCGGGCCTTCGGGATGTTGCTCAAGCGAGTGAACATCAAGGTACATTGACTCGAGGTAAAACTCATTGGAGTGATGGGTCTCCCCCATGATTGACCCGTAAGGACTTTGGTGATTGAAGTGTCATGATTGTTCATATTATACTTGCATTAATATGCCATGTTTTTATGTAACTCACTAGACCCGTTTGGTCTAACACTTGATTGTTGGTATGTATCTCAGGTTCTAGTGGCGCGAGCGCCAGGGATGTCTAATTGACCGTAGTGGTGAGCTCGGGATCATTTTTTTGGGATGCCAATATTGAAGACTATACCTTTGGACGTAATTGACAACCTTTTGTAATCTTATGTCTAGTGAGGCCTAGATTAGAGCGTTGTCATCTATTATTGTTTCTCATTACAAATTGTAATTAACAGGCATTTATGGTTCCCTCGTGTATGAGCTCATTGCCTTGGCAATTTATTTACCATATTTCCATGTTTGCGGAAATTTTTGTTAATCCCATGTTTGGGGTGTTACACTCAAATTGCTGGTTTAATAGATAGAAGCCTCCAACATTTTTGTTTCGCCAATTTCACATTGAACAACATGAGAATATGTGGAAGCTCCAGATCATTTTTCAAAAGAGCTCTTAAGGAGAGAAGAGAAGTTCCAACTATATAGTGGAGAATTGGTTCAAGTCTATTCGATGTAGGACTTTAATATGCCTCCTCCAATGGAGGCTAGATGGGCACTTATTGTCCCAGAGTGTTGAGAGAAGGCTAGACGGGTGAAGGGCCAAGAGAATACAGATTGCCTCAGGGTGTCTAGTCCTTAGAGTGGTAGACCTTGGCTCTGATACCATGTGAGAATATGTGAAACCCCACAAGTTTACTCTCTAAAAGATCCCATGACGAGAAATGGGAGGTTCCAACATATATAGTAGGAGAAATGGTCCAAAAGAGTCCACGACAACGGCGCCATGTTAGAGTCCCACATCCATTAAATTTGGATCGTTTCTCCTGCATATATATGTTTTAATCTCCCATTTCTCGTCGAATGTTCTTTTGGAGAGTGATTTGGGGGTTCCACATATTCTCAAATGGTATCCGAGTCGGGAAACAGACTAATGTTCCAGCGTGGACTCGGGCTCCCAAGGGGGTGGATTGTAAGATTCCACATCGGTTGGGAAAAAGACCTATGAATACCTCTTCTATTAGATGCGTTTTAAAAACCTTCAGTTCAAATGTGGACAAAACAGACAATATCTGATACGGTTGTCATGAAATGTTACAAATTGTATCAAAACAATGGTCTGCCACTCTAGGGACTCAACTATGTCCATCTAGATTTCGTAGGAGAGGACGTGTTAGTGTTCCATATCAGCTAGACTTGGACCAGTTCTCCTATATATATGTTGGAACCTCCATTTTTCTTCAAAGGCTCCTTTAAAAAGTAACTTGAAGGTTCCACATATTTTTAGAAACGAAGTTATAAAAACCTTCTAATTAAACTGATTATTGTAAAATTTAACTAACAAATGTTTTGAATCTAAAACATATAATACAAAGTTTTTATAATAATTAATATAATGGAGTATAGTCCATTATTGACTCGTTTATATTATTATTAGAGTAAATTACATTTTTGGTCCCTGTGGTTACCACTCACTATCAACTCTAGCCCCTCCTTTAAACTAATTACAGTTTTGATCACTATGGTTGCCAATCTATTCCACTTTTGGTCCCTTTAACTAACTCTGTTAAAAAAGTCAGTTAATCTCAAGGGCATTTTGGTCTTTTTATTATTTCCTTAATTTTTAATAAAAATTAAATAGATATGTCAATAAACAGGCATTCCGATTAAGCAGCCTTCATCCGCCTCCATCCCTCAAGAAATAGGCGCCGATTATTCCAGCCTTCTCCGGCGATCTCGCCGGCCACCGATCACTCTCTCTTGTCTCCTCTGTCCCCCTCTTTTCTATTTCTCCCCCGTCGAGCAATTCTGCCTGAGATCTATTTCTCCATCTGTCGATTTCGTTTGGGTGTTTGAAGCATCTGCCAATTTTCGTTTGGGTTTGCATCTCCTACACTCCATCTGCTCACTTGAATCTGTAGTTGCCGATTTCTTTTTGGTGTTTTCATTTCCAGATTTGTGTTAGTTTTGACTTTTGATTTTTAGAAAATACCCCGCCTATGACAAAAAAAAAACTCCATATCCAAGCCAAGGTCGAAACCCAAGTCGTTTATATCGTCGTTGACCGGAGATTTCGATAGCAAACAGCTGTCAGCCGATGGTAAACCTCCTTGATGTTCTTCGTCTTGTTTGAAACGGAAGTGTACTTCATCGGAAACACAAAAGCAATAACTTCAAATTCTAAAAATTAAAGCGTTAAATTAACAACTTTAATTAAAAATCAGAAACACAAAAGCAATCAAAAGGAAGATGCTTTTGCTCTAAAAAACACAAGGTCTATCCATGACAGAAAATAAATATTCAAAAAAACAAACAAAAGATAGATGTTCTCTTCATGAGATAGAAATTGCAAAGCCCTGAAATCCCATGTGAAATATGTGGTTTTGGAAAGAAATTTGTGTAGTTAAACAATTCAAAAGGTTAAAAAAAACAAGGAAAATTTGTGCTTTTGGAAAGTGTTGGTATTTCTATATGTATTTTAATAATACATATAACATTACAACTAATGATGGCCATCTTGGCCCGGCCCGATCGGTTAACCAAGCCCGGCCCGACTGAAAGCCCGGCCCGGGCCGGCCCGATGCCAAACCGGTTTGAAGCCCGAAATCATGGACCGGTTTGGGTTTTTGGCGTTTTTGGCGGCCCGGCCCGGCTCGGCCCGAGCCCGGTTCACGGCCCGGTTTTTGGCCCGGCCCGGCCCGATTCGTACATTTTTAAAAAAATACGTTAAAAATACTTGTATGTTACCGTTTATATACGTTTTTTTGACCTTTTTTTTGTATTTTTTACCCCCCAAACCTCTATAAATACTTGTATTGTAAGTTTGTAACTTAAAATTATATATAAAATGTATTTTTAAAGTGTATTTTAGTGATTTATTATAAATAAAACGTATTTTTAAAGTGTATTTTAGTGATCCATTATATAAATAAATTATTTTTAAAAAAAATACGAAAAAATCATCGGCCCGATCACGGCCCGGTTTGGGCCCGGCCCGGCCCGGTTTTGGTTAAACCGGTTTACCCCAAGCCTAACCGGGCCACGCCTTTTCGGGTGAAACCCGGCCCGGCCCGGCCCGAAGCCCGTTTGGGCCCGGTTTTTGCTTTCACTGTAGAGGCCCGAAGCCCGTTTTGGCCCGGCCTGAGCCCGATTTTTGGCCATCACTAATTACAACGTATGTAATTAATTATACAAAATCAACCAATGATTAATAATAATTCGAATACAAAGAAATTGATGGAATCTACTGAATAAACGAATAAACCGAAGATGATTTAAACAAAGTTGAGGCTCGTGTGTAACACGATTCCCTTAAACAGATTTGCCGTCTATTCCCAGGGTACAACAGCCAAAACAGTAGTACTGCCGGAGATGACCATTTGCCTGAAAAGTCGCCGGAAATAAGCGTATGCCGTAGAGATATCAGAGAATTGCGTGTGTGTTCGGTATTCAGTGGTAATGGAATGCAACCGGACTTCACCTTTTATACTTGAGATTGAAACTGGCGAATTAATATGTAATTAATCAGTAATTAAACGTAATTAACTGATCATTAAACATATTAATCTTTATATTCAACGAGTATCAAAGGGAGTTATGTTGATCCAAACTTTCTCAGTGATTTGATAACGACCCTCTTCTATACTTAGTGAAAATTACGTTTTAATATGTATTAGTGTTTCACCATTAGCGATCAGACTAAATCTGTTCAGTTATCGCTGATAGTCTCTCTTGTAAACATTTGTATGTATTAGTGTTTCACTATCAACGATCAAACTGAGTCTGTTCAGTTATCGCTGATAGTTTCTGATGTAAACATTTAACGTAATCCCTGAAGACAAGTTTCGCGTCAACAGATGTTCATAGCTGAATCGACGACGAAGCTGCTGGACAAAGACAAGTCTACTAGTGACTTGATGTGGATATCATTGAAGCAAAGACGACTCTACTTATACGCGAAGAAACCTGAGGAAAAGCTTCAGCGATAGTTGAACTTTTTTATATCTCTGAAGGAAGAGATATTCAGCGATCAATGATCATTTAGCTTATGCCTCAAGTCTCTTTTGTCTTACCTTGCACAACCAGTACGATGTATCAGAACGGTCATGTCTCTGCCACAATTCGTACAACAACTCTGTCAACTGCACTGTTCATGATACGGCTGAAAAGCATGTCTCCCAAAGTCAGACTCTCTCAGCTAATCAATGAATGATACGTGTAAAGTGCCCTACCATGCATTTAATGCATAGAGTATAAATAGAAAGATTACCTCTTCATCTGAAGAGTGTGCTCACCTCTAGCCTTCATCTTTCTATCTTATAGAAACCCTTGTTTTCTATATTCTCCAATCCCCATTCTCTATATTCTTGTGCAACCATCTTAGTGTTTTCTTAAGTTTGTTTAGATTGAGTTCAATTTAATCTTATTCCGCAACAGACTTGTAAATTGTGTTTGATTAATCAATAAACAATTTATTAAACTTTAAATTCTGTGTTTGTATTCAACCCCCCCCCTTCTACAAACTTGTTAAGCACCTCCGGGACCAACAAGTGGTATCAGAGCAGTCTGTTTAATCTAATAAACAAGATTTTGCTTTATTCTCTTCCTTGCTACTCTAATATGGCACTTAACACAAACACAAATGTCAGGATCGAAATTCAAACAAGAATTTAATACACACTCAGAAACTATGTTAAAGGAGTTGCGGAAAAACGCTTTAACAGTAAATCAATGGAACATTATCAGAATGAAAATCACAAGTTATATTGATTTAACTTAATGATTACAAACAAAACCTCAATCTGTTGAACATGCTCAACAGACGTTCAATAATTCTCTATTGAAAGGACTTCTAAGAACCTTGAGGTTAATTCTCTCTAAAATCAAACGTATATCAAAAATTGTATTAAAAACTATATCTCTATCAAGGACTTCTAGACTATATATACAGAATTAATTACAAGATAATTATCAAAACAAAATTGATCTACATTCCATAATTATCTTCATCTCTATCTCCAGCTCCTATTCTTTCTCTTCAAGCATTATCTTCATAAGCAGTATTAACTTCATCCTTATCCAGCAACATTAACATCCTCAGCAGTATAAACATGCTCGCAGTATTAACCCTTCACTTGCAGTAGTAATCTTTAAGCAGTACTAACTACCAGCAGTACTAACTATTAAAGTAGCAACACTAACTCTTCAAGCAGTATTAATTCTACTAGCAGTAGTAATTGTTCATCTTGCAGTAGTAATGTTACAAGCAGTAGTAATACCTTTCAAGTAGCAGTAGTATCCATCCTTAGCACATTCAGACCCAACAATCTCCCCCTAACTTAACTTTTCAGAATGAGAAGTTAAGTTCTTCAGCATAAGGTCTTCATGATGCTTTCAAAACTGCAACTTTAATTCCCAAGATTTGGATCCAGTCCCAGACTTTGATTAATTGTCCTTCTGATCACTATTCTGGCCATTTTTGATCCTTTAGCACATACCAGCTTAGCTTTTAACATCCCTTCCAACTTAGCTTTGCTGTGATCATAGATCTTGTCAACCAAGTAGTACTCATAATAACTTTTGTCAATTATGATCATGTAGACTCCAAAATTTTCAAATAGCATCCAATGATCAATCTTTTTGAATCCATATTCATGATGTAAATCTTTGATCCTGTACTTCACTCTTTCAGACTCAAACATCATACATAAGTACTCCATGGCAATCTTGATCAAGCTCATTTCAGTCCCTTGCAACACAGACTCATACAGCTTTATTCCAACTTTGTACATTTCCTCCAAGTCAGCTCTGGAACAGCTTCTGATTACCTTGCCCCAAGTTGCATAAACCTCAAACTGATCACCCATTCTTTTGAATCTGAAATATTATTTTCTGTTATCCTTCAGAATATCCCAAAAGATAATTTCTGGTGCTTTCATAGAGATAGGGTCAGCTTGCACTGGTTCTTCATTTGTCAAAGTCATGTACAAATGGAACTCCTCATTAGATTGTTGATTGGACTGCTCTTGATTCTGCTCTGGCTCTGCTGAAGGTGTAACAGTAGGTTTTGCTTTTGCTTCTGCTTCTGCTTCTGCTCTTTAACTTTTATTCTCCTTTTCAACTTCTTCAATTCTTGGCCTCTTTGCCTGTTTCTTTGTAGCAATGGATTTCTTTCTTTTTATAGCTCCAATTTTCTGAGCTAAGGTCTCTTCTTTCTTTACTTCTTCCTTGTCTTTGATAGGAGTGCCTTCTTCACTGTCAGGGAAGGGCTGTTGTATGTTGAGGTCATGCCTTTCTTTCATCTTTATTTCAACCTCTACCCTTTGAGTGAAATCCCCTTGTAGTTTGGCCATCTCCTTCTTATACAGTTCTTCTATTCTACCATAAGACATGTTGGTAAACATCCCTTCTTTGACTCCAACATACCCTTTTAGAAAGTTGATCATCTTTCTTCTTTCTTGATTGGCCAGGAATGTCTTTGAAGGCTGTCTTTGTCTTGTCTTTAATGTCAGTCTTTGCCTTGATACCTTCTTTGTAACTTTCTTAGCAGCAGCAACAGTCTTTAAACTCCTTTGAAATTCCTCATTAAGCTTTGTAGATAACTCTAAAGCAATCTCTCTGTCTTTTGCAGATTGGATTTCTTCTTCCTTTTCCATCTCTTCTTGTAGTTTCTTTGCTAACTCTTCATACAAATCAATCTGTTTAAGCTTCTTCATTGGTTTCTCAGACTCAACCACTTTCTCTTTCCCTTTCTTTTTGATCTCTTCCTCACTGATCTTTTTCTTTATCTGTTCTGATCCTCCTTCTTTAATGAACACTCCCTTAGCCTTTTGAGTGGCCTTGGGAGTGTCATTCTTTGCCTTCACTAGAGTCTCTGCAATTGCTATTTCCTCTGCAGACATACCTGTTTCAGCTGTAACTTTCTCTGTTTCTACTGCTGTTGTTACTACTTCTGGTGTGGTTACTGCTGCTGATGTAGTTTCTACTTCTTTTGCTGTTTCTGCTTCTGTACCAATATCCCCCTCAAACTGAGATTCCATTCTAACAGGGCTTTGCTTTTCAACTTCAACTTGACTCTCCCCCTTTTTGGAAGCATCATGAGGAATGCTCCTTTTCTTCAATACAAACTGTGTTCTTTTCTTTTTGTGCACCAACTTAAGAACCATCTTTTTGAGTTTAGCAATCTGCCCTTGTTAGGAGATAATCACCTTTTGCATTTCATTTATTTATGCACCCTGTTTGAGTGTGTTGACCACCCTTGATTTCTCACCTCCTTTGGGTGTGTTGACCACCCTTGAAGGATCTTTGGATCTTTTAGTAGAGGTCTTCTGCCTAGCAGAAGCACCTTCTAACCCCTTGGTTTCTTGGCACCTGGGACCTTTAGATGATTGCTCATCTAAAGTTTCCGTGGGGGAGGTCTTAGGTATGTTCACACTGTCCTGTCCTACATCTTGTGCAGAAACAGTAGTGTGAGCCTCACTGCCCATATGCTCATCCTTCTCCTTATAGAGCACCTTCGTAGGGTTGGGAGACACCCCTATGGTTTCCCTTTCGATATTCTCTAATGGAGAATGCTCCATTAGAGGGCTTGAGGCTTTGGGGGTGAAGGTACACGAAGGGAAGGAACCTTCTGCACCTTTTTCCTTATATATATTTTGGTGGTGGGGGAAGTTGGCTTGACAATAGGGATCTGAGGATAATTAATTGAATTGAATGGTGTGGGTAGGTCATCAGTTGGGTGGTCAGATGTGGGCTGTGACCCTGATGCCTCACCATGAGAAAGAGACACACCCATAATTGTAGAGAACAATGGAGTGTCTTTGCAAGAAAAGTCCTTGGAAGGCCTTTTCATGTTTGAGAACACCTTCCCTTTGGGAAGTTTTGGTACATACACCTCTTTAGAAGAGGGTAAATCCGTCAATTCATTAACTAGTACTTCTTGCACAAATCTTGGATACATATAAAATCTTTTGGATTTGGTATCCAGATTTGACATTAAATCATTGAAGATCATTTGAGAAAAATTAAACTTTCTAGAGGTAGCTAAGCAGACTAGAGCATAAGCTAAGGTACTGCTGAACTCACTCATCCAGTTGTTTTTCGTGAAATGCAGTGTTGTAGGGTATTAACAAAGAATCACCACTGAGGTGAAAATCTGTTTTTGTAAAACTTATATACATCAGTGGGACCTTCATACCCCATACGACTAAGAACTTGGAAGAGATCTTCCTTAGGAAGAGAGGTAATACCTGAGGCATCATCTAAGTGAAGATGAATGCGTATGTTGTCCTCTGATATGGTAATGGGTTTATCACAAACCCTTGATTGGATGACCTGCCTTCCTTCCACAGTCTGGATTGAGGCATTTGCCCAGAACTGTCATAGATGTTCCACATAGATTGTGGAATTGACAGTGAGGGCATAGACAATGTGCGACGATTTGAGGAAATCCACAATCTGATGAAAACCCTCAGCCTGTTTGGGTTTTTGCAGCATAGCCACCTCATTGTGTTCATCAAAGAATTCTAGTCCTACCATCGTTCTGATGGATTCTAGGGTTCGAATCGCAACTAGGATTTACACTGGTAAGCAAGGAATCGAGAGAGAGAGAAAGAGAAGCAATGGAAGTTTAAAGAGCCGTTTGTATTTTGGCGGTCACAAAGGGTATTTATAGGTGGAGGGTTTCAGTTAGAAGTAGTACTAAGTACCCAAGCAGTATTAACAAGCCCGCAGCATTAACTAATATTAGCAGTAGTAACACATACTGGCAGTATTAACACAGACTAGCAGTATTAACACAGACTAGCAGTATTAACACATACCAGCAGTAGTAACACTGATTAGCAGTAGAAATAAGGCAAGCAGTAGTAACTTTGCACTAGCAGTATAAACCACCTAGCAGTAGTAACCATACTTAACCATATTGGAACTGACATCATGAGTAATATACAGAGCAGTATTAATTGAACTAGAAGTACTAAGTATTCCGTTGAAGCAATCTGAAACACTTAAACACACAAGGTTAGCAGCACCAGCACAATAAAATATGATAAAGTAAGCAGGAAGGAATCTATACAGAAATGGTACATATAGAACATCAAAGGAGGCTTATTCAGTGTTTATCATGCCCACACTTGTGACCAAGAATGTGAATCTACCCACATCAAAAGTTTTGGTGAATAGATCAGCAAATTGGTTACTTGTGTGTACTTTCATAACCTGAATTAGCTTCTTTTCATTGCAGTCTCTAATGAAATGGTACCTTATTTCTATATGCTTGGTTTTTTAGTGCTTCACTGGATTATTAACAATGTTTATGGCACTGTTGTTGTCAATGAAGATTGGAGTGTGCATAAAAGTAACCCCATAATCTAGCATCTGATTCTGAATCCATAGCACTTGTGAGCAGCAACTTGCAGCAGCTATGTACTCTGCTTCTGTTGTAGAGGTGGACACTGTGGTTTGCTTTTTACACTGGCATGAAACTAGTCTTGCACCCAAAAATTGACATCCTCCTGATGTAGACTTTCTATCCAAATTTGCACCACCCAAATCACTATCAGAATAAGCAAGTAGATCAAATGGAGAGTCATGAGGATACCAAAGACCCAACCTAGGTTGTCCCTTGAGATATCTGAAAATCCTCTTGACTGCTTGAAAATGAGATAGCTTAGGTCTTACTTGAAATCTGGCACACACACAGACAACAAACATAATGTCTGGCCTTGAAGCTGTTAGATACATGAGGGAGCCAATCATAGATCTATAGTGATGAACATCTACATCCTCCCCCTCAAGATCTGCAGTGATCTGTTTGTGTGTTTCCATGGGTGTGCTTGCAGGCTTTGAATCTGAAAATCCAAATTTTGTGAGTATATCATGCACATACTTGGATTGGCTGATGAAGATACCATCTGTCTTTTGTTTAACCTGTAGCCCAAGGAATAATGTAAGTTCACCCATAGAGCTCATCTTGAATCTTTTGTGCATGAGCTCTTCAAACTCCTTGCACATAAAATCTTTAGTGGATCCAAAGATGATGTCATCCACATTGATCTGTACAAGTAAGATGTCCTTCTTCTTCATTTTGATGAACAGAGTATTGTCTATTATGCCCCTTTCAAAACCATTTTCCAAGAGATAGGTAGACAGAGTGTCATACCATCCTCTTGGTGCTTTATGTAACCCATAGAGTGCTTTCTTTAATTTGTATACTCTGTCAGGAAAGTTAGGATTTTCAAACCCTGGAGGCTGACAAACATATACTTCTTCATCAATTGTCCCATATATAAAGGCACTATTGACATCCATCTGATAAACTCTGAACTTCATGAAAGAAGCATAGGCTAGAAACAGCCTAATTGCCTCAATTCTGGTTACTGGAGCAAATACTTCTTCATAGTCTATTCCCTCTTCTTGTGTGTACCCTTGTGCCACTAGCCTGGCTTTGTTCTTTATTACTATTCCTCTCTCATCTTTCTTATTTCTGAAAACCCATTTTGTTCCAATTGCCCTTTATCCTTTTGGAAGATCAACCAGATCCCATACATCTTGCAGCACAAACTGTAGTAGCTCCTCTTGCATTGCTTCTATCCAACTTGGGTCTTTCATTGCATCATAGGCTTTCTTAGGTTCAATCTGTGAAATAAAGCAAGATAACAAGCATGTTTGTAGGTCTTTTAATCCCCCTAACTTGCTTTGTTGCCTTGTGATCATTGGGGAATTGATGTCACCAATTGAGGAGGATGATTCTTTTGTGTTCTTGTAGCATTGACAACCTCCTCATTAAGATTTGCTTAGGTTGGTGTCATTCTTTTCTGGAGTGCTTCCACCATACACTGAAGAATTGTCCTCATCAGTGTCATCTTCTGACAGTATGGGCATCTCTGGTCCTGTGTTTCCTGGATTATGATCATCCTCTTTATCACTCTTATTCTCTTCATCACCTTTGTATTTTTCATTATGTTCTGGTTCAGACTCCTCTTTCTCTGAATCATCCTTCTTTTCTTGCTGGCAAAATTCAACAGGATCTGCTGTAGGTATGGGGAATAGCACAAAATCTTGTTTCTGTGCTTGTACCTGTTCTGAATTTATTCCTGCAGTTTGCACATTACTAAAACCCAAAGCATTAGTTAGTGAATCAATGTCAAACAACCAATCAGGACCTGTACCAATTTGATTTGGTGTGTTCTCATTGCATTTGACATTGTCACTTTCCTCTATAATCCGTGAAGAACTATTAAATACTCTATAGGCCTTATTTTGAGAGGAGTATCCAACAAGAAATCCATCTTCAGCTTTGCTTTCAAACTTACCTAAGTGAGATTTGGTGTTGAGAATTGTGCAAGGACACCCAAAAGGTTTGAAAAAGCCAATAAAAGGTTTCTTCTTGTTAAAAAGTTCATAAGGTGTCTTGCCTTGAGATTTGACTACTAAAACCCTGTTTTGGAAATAACAGACAGTATTAACTGCTTCTGCCCAGAAAGTAATTGGTAACTTTGAATATGCCAACAGAGATCTAGTAGCCTCAATTAGTGTCCTATTTCTCCTCTCAGCTACACCATTTTGTTGAGGAGTTCTAGGAGCACTGTATTGTTTCTCAATACCTTTAGCCTTACAAAAATTGTTTAAGTCATTGTTTTTAAATTCAGTTCCATTATCAGATCTGATGACTTTAACCCTTAGATTAGTTTGGTTTTCAATCCTAAGAACAAAGGATTTGATCAGTCCACTTGTCTCATCCTTGGTCCTCAGAAAATATACCCAAGTGAATCTAGAGAAATCATCTACAATGACTAAGCAATAGGCTTTCTTTCCAATACTCATCACATTTGTAGGACCAAAGAGATCCATATGCAATAATTGAAGAGGAGAAGAGATTGTATTTATTTCTTTAGACTTATGAGAAGTTTTGTGCTGCTTGCCTTTGAGACAGGCAACACAATGATCATCACATGAGAAAACTTTTTGAGGTAAACCTCTTACAAGGTTGTTTTTCACAAGAATGTTAATTGTTTTAAAATTCATGTGACGCATCCTTCTGTGCCAAAGAGATGATTCGTCTACAGAAGCTTTTGAAAATAGACAGTTTAATGATGAATCAGATGATACATTCTCTAAATCCAAGCAATAAACATTATCCTTTCTAGGAGTTCTAAGTAGAATCATATTTTCATCAACTACCTTGAATCCTGGAGCAAGGATAATACATTCAGACTCAGTAAATAATATGTTATGTTGCTTGTCACAGACCTGTGATACACTTAACAGGTTGTATCTCAATTGCTCAACATAGTACACATCATCAAAGGACATCTTACCTTTTGATACCATACATTTTCCACTGATCTTACCTCCTTCTGGATTGTCACCAAATGCAACATGTCCTCCATCAAACTTTTTGAAGTTTTGAAGGCAGGCCATGTTACCTGTCATGTGCCTAGAGAAACCACTATCTACATGCCAAATGCTCTTCTTCTTGAGTTGTTGGTTGCCCTGCACATATGATAAAACAGTTAGTTTTTAGAGGGAACCCAAGCCAAAGTGGTCTTGGATTGTCCTTTCTCATCAACATATTTATAATCAGTAATTTTAGTCTGGATGAGATGATCAGAGTTAGGAATCGCATGGCTAGAATACTTTGTCAAAATTATGGGCTTGGCAGCATTAACACTGGTAGCAGTACTAACTTGGTTAGCAGTGCTAACTTGGTTAGCAGTACTAACTTGGTTAGTAGTACTATTGTTATCAGCAGTACTATTTCTATTAGCAGTACTTTTTGAGGTAGCAGTACTAACAGATTTCTAAACTTTTGGAACCCAAACCTTGACAAAGTTGTTTGCTTTCTTGTTCTGTGAGTTACTCCGTAACTTGCTTGGAGTATTTTCTTTTGATTTAGCAAACTTATTCTGAATATGAGATTTTGCAGTCCCAGTTTTCATTGGTACTGTTCTCATATTAGCAGCCATGTGATTTCTTGATTGCTTCCTATAACCAAAAGAATTTTATGTTTGTCTTTGAAAAGTAACTCTTTGGTTAATAGGATTGAAATAACAGTATTTGGCAAGATGATTCAATTTGCCACAGATAAAACAGGACTTTGGTCTATTGATTTTGCTAAGATCAATTCCCTGTTTTTGAGCCCACTGATTATTTCTGTTTATCTGATTTCCCCTTATTTTATCATGTTTATGGGGCTTGTTCTGTTGACAAGTACAGGGATTTATAACAGAGGTTTGCATGTAGTGAATTCCCTGTACCTTTTCCTTTACTTTCCTGGAGGTCTCAGCTTTCTCACTCTTAACAGTCTCTTTCTCTGTCTTGGACATCTCCACTTTATCACTTTTGATAAATGGTTTACCTCCCTTCTCATTTGTAAGAATGTGGTTTTCTAAGGGAATATCTTTATGGTCTACCTCATTCTTACTCTCAGAGTCTTCTTCTTCAGAATCTGCCTCAACTACTACTTTGTCTAAAGGATCTACTTCTGTGGCTCCTGCAGGTAAGTCATCCTTATTATGTCTTTCTAAGAGATCTGAGGTGGGAGGAATGTAGTTATTGTTGTATGGTGGAGGGGTGTTGTTTTAGCCTATTCCTCTCTTTAGTTTATCATGAATTTGAGATTTAAGTAAAGAGTCCATTGCTTTAGAATCATTGGAATATTTCTCAATATCTAGTTTGGCCTTTTCAAATTCACTCTTAACCTTTTCACACTCCTCTCTAGACTTTTCTAGCTCAATCTCTAATTGATTCTTCTCCCACTTCCAGTAGTTGAGATCATATGAATGTTGAAGTTTATTAGCTTGATATTCCTTTATTTGTTCTTCAAACTTCTCAACAATCACAACATACTCTCTTCTATCTTTCTCTAACCTTTTAAGGTCATCACACATGCTCGGATTATGATCCATGTACTTTTTAACAGTTTCAATACAAGCTTTAGAGCAAAGGTTAGATTTTACCTCTGTGGGAAGAGCAGTGCTTGATGACTCTGAAACTTCTGCCATCAATGCTTGGTTCTGAATGGCCTCCTCTGCCTGATCACTCCAATCAAAGACCATTCCTTCTTGTAAGACAAGAGCTTGAGGTGAATTCCTGTTATAGTTGGTGGACTTTGGTTGATGATTATTGCTTCCATGCTGTTGGGCAATTCCTCCTCTACACTCTCTGGCAAAATATCCCAGATTATGGCATTTGTAGCATTCCACCTTGGATTTATCAAATCCAACACCATCTTCTCTTTTCATGTCAAAATTGTTCCTACCTGTTCTTTTGATGAATCTCTTGACTCTCATGGTAAGCATTGTCATCTGCCACTTGATATCCATCTCTTTAAGATCATCAGCATTGATCTGCTCCAGATCATCATTGATAAGAGCAGATTTAGCATGACTAGCCAGGAATGCCTCCAAAACAGAATCATTGGTCCCATCCTGTTTTGAGCCATAAGTAGTACTAATTGATTCTGTATTAGCAGTAGAATCATATGATAGGAGGGCAGCATTATGAGTGTATCCAGATGGCCTTTTCTTATATTCAACCTCTGCTTCAAATACTCTTAGATCATTATAGAGATCATCAAGCTCCTTATCCTCCAGATTATCATTCTGTATGAAGGATACAATGTACATGACCCATTCTTCACTAAGAGATCTTAGAAATTTTCTGTTGACATCATCCTGATCCATCTTGACACCAACAGTGGCCAACTCTCCAATCAACTTATTGAATCTATCAAAGGTTTGAGTCATAGACTCTTTCTTTGTAAACATAAAATTCTCATATTGTTGTTTGAGAATTGCCTTCTGATTCCTCTTAGTGCTTTTAGTACCTGAAAATCTCTTCTCCAATGCATTCCACAGGATTTGAGCATCAGAACAGTTGCAGAATTGATGTTGATACTTGTTGAGGAGAAATCCCAACATTTGCTGGGAATGCCACAAGCATCCAGCGCCCTCACCTTCGACTCGGGAGTACGTAACTGGTCGGGACTAACAGCCCGACCCGCTGGCTCCATGAAAGTGGTGCAGCCCCTCATGTCCGCCTGTCGCTTAGTACGGGGCTTTGCGCTACCATGGATTAAGGAAATAAAGTTGCGGCTTCACCACAAGCAATTGCTTTTGGTGTAGTGGTAAGCGCTTGATCCTAACAAGTTAAGCGTGCTCGGGCGAGAGCAATCCTAGGATGGGTGACCTCCTGGGAAGCTCAAGTCTTGGGACCTAACAATTGGTATCAAAGCGAGGTCGCGGGTTCGAGTCTCCCAGTGTGCAAATGCTGGGGGGATTGTTGAGGAGAAATCCCAACATTTGCTGGGAATGCCACAAACATCCAGCGCCCTCACCTTCGACTCGGGAGTACGTAACTGGCCGGGACTAACAGCCCGACCCGCTGGCTCCACGAAAGTGGTGCAGCCCCTCATGTCCGCCTGTCGCTTAGTACGGGGCTTTGCGCTACCATGGATTAAGGAAATAAAGTTGCGCCTTCACCACAAGCAATTGCTTTTGGTGTAGTGGTAAGCGCTTGATCCTAACAAGTTAAGCGTGCTCGGGCGAGAGCAATCCTAGGATGGGTGACCTCCTGGGAAGCTCAAGCCTTGGGACCTAACAATACTCATTAGGAATTGCCAAGAGCAGAGTGCTCAAGGATTTCATCTCAGTCTGCCTCATCTTTCTTTCTCCATCAGTCTTTGGTGGAGGTCTCTTGCCATCAGCATCCATCTTTCCTCCATCAGAGGGACCATTCTCAATGATATCCCACATTGAAAAATCTGTGAGAAGAATGTACTGCCTGATTCTGATTTTCCACTTGTCAAACTCATTGGGTTTCAGCATGGGGACCTTTGAAACAAGAACGTTGTCGCTTGATCCGTCCATAATGATTCTTGCTTTCTGAGTTACACAGGCTCTGATACTACTTGTCAGGATCGAAATTCAAACAAGAATTTAATACACACTCAGAAACTATGTTAAAGGAGTTGCGAAAAAACGCTTTAACAGTAAATCAATGGAATAGTATCAGAATGAAAATCACAAGTTATATTGATTTAACTTAATGATTACAAACAAAACCTCAATCTGTTGAACAGGCTCAACAGACGTTCAATACTTCTCTATTGAAAGGACTTCTATGAACCATGAGGTTAATTATCTCTAAAATCAAACGTATATCAAAACTTGTTAAAAACTATATCTTTATCAAGGACTTCTAGACTATATATACAGAATTAATTACAAGATAATTATCAAAACAAAATTGATCTACATTCCATAATTATCTTCATCTCTATCTCCAGCTCCTATTCTTTCTCTTCAAACATTATCTTCATAAGCAGTATTAACTTCATCCTTATCCAGCAACATTAGCATCCTCAGCAGTATAAACATGCTTGCAGTATTAACCCTTCACTTGCAGTAGTAATCTTTAAGCAGTACTAACTACTAGCAGTACTAACTATTAAAGTAGCAGGACTAACTCTTCAAGTAGTATTAATTCTACTAGCAGTAGTAATGTTACAAGCAGTAGTAATACCTTTCAAGTAGCAGTAGTATCCATCCTTCGCACATTCAGACCCAACAACAAACTACTATGATAATGGTTCACTTTCTAAACCTCCTCGATTTAGCAGAGATAACTTCTCTCTCTGGAAAAATCGAATGATGCTATTTCTTGAAGGTGCAGATCCCACTATACCCGAGTACGTAGCAAACGGACCCTATGAACCTGTCCAAATCATAGCCGTCGTTCCAGCTACTGCCACCACTCCTTTTATTCCTGAACGCTATATTGCTAAGGAAATCAGACAATGGAGTGATGAAGACAAAAAGAAGGTTGGTATCGATGCAAGGGCAAAGACCATTATCTCTATGGCTCTGCCTGATGAAGTTTTCCATTCCATCATGCATTTTAAAACTTCTAAAGAAATGTGGGAAACCATATGTGTTCAATATGAAGGCACCACTGAAATCCAAGAGACTCGAAAGATTAACTTGGTAAGACAGTATGAAAGTTTCATCGCTGGTAAGAATGAATCTCTCTCTGATGTTCATCAGCGGTTTAACTACTTAATCATTGATCTAAGAACCATTGGCAGGACCTATTCTAATTCTGAGGTCCTAACAAAATTCTTAGAATGTCTTCCTGAATGCTGGGACAGTTATTCAATATGTCTCAAGCTGACTAAAGACTTAAATTCTCTTTCTCTCAGCACCTTGTATGGAATATTGCTCAACTATGAGCAATCAAATCTCTTAAAGAATAATCTTATAAAAGATTCTAAAGACTCCAAAAACACCCTTGTTGCTTTAGTCTCTTCAGAGATAATTCCATCTCAGCAATCTACTCTCGCCATCACTGAGTTAGATTCTGAATCTGAGGATTTATCAGACACTGATCTTTCAGAGTTTGATGAGTCCTTAGCACTCTTGACAAACTCTTTTAAGATATTTGCAAGAAAGAACAATTTTCGAAGAAATAAGCCTCTCTCCCTCACTGACAAGCCAAAATCAACCCCTGTTGATAAGGCTACTGCTACTTGCTTTAACTGTGAAAAGATTGGACGCTTTGCAAGTGAGTGCAAGTCGAAGAAAGTCTTCAAACCTTCTACCTCTAGAAGATCCACCGATGACAAATACCTTAAGTTGAATGAAAAATATCAAAAGTTGAAAAACTACAAGCGAAAAGGTAAAGGTCTCATCGTTGAAGAACATGACCGGGCTGAATTAGAAGAATCAAGTTCTGATGAAGAAGAAGTCGCTAATCTCTGCCTCATGGCTGAGATTAAAGAAGAAGTGGAAGAACCAACTGAAACTTCTATGAGCTATATATCATCTCAGGTATCTATCTCTACTAATCCCTCTCTACCTGGATCAGAGAGAAGTCGTGTAGTTGATGTGCTGACGATTGATCTTTACAATGCTCTAAACGGCAAATCTCTAGCTGAAAGCAAAAACAATGATTTATCTGAACAGCTGGAAAAATGTCATGAAAAGATCAGAGAACTGACTCTTTTAGAGGAAAGTTTGAAAGATCAAGTTGTTGTAAATAAAATCATCAGCATAGAACGCGAACAAGCCATCGCTGCTCTAAAAGCAGAAAAGGCTACTGTTGAAAAATGGTGCAATTCTTCAACAAAGATCACTGAGATAATAACGCTCAAACTCCTGGCGGTGATAAAACCGGTCTTGGTTTTTGGAAACCACAGGATGAGCACAAAGAAGACTGTTCCATGCTTAAGTTTGGAACGTTTGTCACTTCTATCTCTGACACTTCTTATAATCAGTTATATCCTTCATCATCTTCTAATTCTATCCCTGAGGAAAAATCCAAAGGCTCTAAGTCTGCGGATAAAAGAAAATCCATTCTCTATCCTCAAAAGGCTACCAAGAAAACAAAGCTGAAAGTTCCTTCTAAACCTTCAGCGAATCAATTGTCTAGCTCTGTGATAGAAATCTTTGATCTCTGTCCTCCAAAGCTAAAGATTGATCTTAAGCCTAAGAGATCTGAAGAAATAAAAATTCCTCCCAGATCTCATGAGAAAAGCATTCTTGGAGTTGGACTCGCTCATCTTAAATTCTCAAAACCTTCTACTTCTGGTCCTAAAACCACTTTCAAATATAGAAAATTCTATCACTGTGGATTTACTGACCATATTGCAAGCAAATGTCCAACTGCCACTAAAGCTGATAAATCAACTAAAGTGAAGATTAATGCCTCTAAGGCTAACAAGGTCATCAAAGCTGAAAAATCTACCAAGGTGAAGAATACCACTAAGGTTAAGAAATTAACCAAAGTGAAGATTACCACTGAAGTTAAATCTTCATCTGCTGTGAAGATTGTTGAACCTTCCATCTCCACTAACCCTAAAGGACACATTGAAAAGTGGGTACCAAACAAAGCTTAATCTTTCTTATGTTCTCAGGGTTCAAATGGTATCTGGTATCTCGATAGTGGATGCTCTCGTCATATGACAGGACAAAAAGACCTGCTCACTAAATACAAGGAAGAAAAAGGTCCCTCTGTGACCTTTGGTGGAAATGGAAAAGGATATACCCGAGGGTTTGGTGTCCTAAGCAATGGGACAACTACCTTCAGAAGAGTTGCTTACGTAGATGGACTGAAGCACAACCTTCTAAGCATCAGTCAGCTATGTGATAAGGACTATGAAGTTTGCTTTTCCAAGAAAGCATGTTCAGTGGTGAATGAAAAAGGAAAACTTGCTCTCAGTGGTTATCGTAAAGAAAATGTCTATGTAATAGATATGGACTCTACTACCACTGAAAACGTATGTTTTCTCTCTAAAGCCTCTTTTGATGTCAACTGGCTATAACACAAAAGGCTCTCTCATCTAAATTTCAAAACCCTGAATTCTCTCTCTTCTAAGGAACTGGTTTCTGGTCTTCCTCAACACTCATATGCTAAAGAATCTCTCTGCTCAGCATGTGAAAAAGGAAAACAAACAAAAGCTAGTTTCAAGTCTAAACAAGTTTCCTCAGTGACAAGTCCTCTTCAACTCTTGCATATGGATTTGTTTGGCCCTGTCAACATCCAATCAATAGCTGGAAAGAAATATACGCTTGTCATTGAAGATGAATACTCTCGCTACACCTGGGTTATCTTTCTTTGCTGCAAGAGTGATACTCCAGAAGAACTAATATCTTTTTTTAAAAAGATGGTAGTGTTGAATAATCTCACTGTTCGTTCAATTAGAAGTGATCATGGAACTGAATTCAAAAACAGTTCTCTGAACAATTTCTTTGAGAATAAGGGAATCTCTCATAACTTTTCTTCAGTAAGAACACCTCAGCAAAACGGAGTCGCTGAAAGAAGAAACAGAACGATCATTGAAGCCGCCAGATCAATGCTCAGCGATTCTCACCTCCCCACTCAATTTTGGGTTGAAGCTGTAAACATTGCGTGCTTTACTCAAAACATATCGCTGATAGTAAAGCAATTTGGAAAGACAGCTTATGAACTTTTTCATGGAAGAAAGCCTTCTATCAACTTTCTTCATATCTTTGGTTGTCAGTGCTTTATCTTAAACAACAAAGATCAGCTTGGAAAGTTCGACCCAAAAGCTGATGATGGAATATTTCTAGGATATTCCTCCATCTCCAAAGCCTACAGAGTTTTCAACAAGAGAAGACAATCTGTGGAAGAAACAATTCATGTCACTTTTGATGAAACTCGCTCAGCGAACTCTAAACCAATCGCTAACAATGAAGAGTTAAATGCTTGGATGTTTTCTCATCACAGAGAAACAAAACCTTTCTTCTCAAACCATCAGCATTCAGATCCTCCAGCTACCGATGATGATCCAAACATCATACCTCCTAATGTTGAATCCAACTCATGGATCTCAGCAGAGCCTCTAAACACCTTACTTCCATCAGATCTAACCTCGTCTGAAAACCTCTCAGAAAACAATGGTCTGTCTACTACTCAACAGCTAATCGCTGATGAACCTCAAGCTTCTTCATCAGTGAACATTCCCATTGTTGATCCAACCTCTGAGATGAGCGATCATGCTCTTGCTCAGCGATGGACCAGATATCACCCCATAGATCAAATTCTTGGTTATCCCGATGCAGGTATTCAGACAAGACGAAGTTCAGGTAATATCTGTCTCTTTGTCTACTTTATTTCTTTAATAGAGCCAAAGAAAGCTGATGATGCCCTCAGAGATCCAAACTGGGTCAGCGCTATGCAAGAAGAGCTGACTGAGTTCTCTCGTAACAAAGTTTGGAATCTCGTTCCTAGACCATCTGATAAAACTGTTATAGGCACCAAATGGGTGTTTAGAAACAAGTTAGATGAACATGGAACTGTAACCCGCAACAAGGCTCGACTTGTTGCTCAGGGATACAAACAAGAGGAAGGCGTAGACTATGATGAACCCTTTGCCCCTGTGGCCAGGCTCGAAGCAATTCGACTCTTCCTAGCTTATGCAGTTT
This sequence comes from Arctium lappa, assembly GCA_023525745.1. Classification (NCBI taxonomy): domain Eukaryota; kingdom Viridiplantae; phylum Streptophyta; class Magnoliopsida; order Asterales; family Asteraceae; genus Arctium; species Arctium lappa. The sequence continues at coordinate 150,126,079 of CM042048.1, forward strand.
ACAAAGACTTCATTGTATATCAAATGGATATAAAATCAACATTCCTCAATGGAAAGTTGAATGAAGAAGTCTATGTAGAACAATCTCCAGGGTTCTATGACCCTAAGTATCCAAATTATGTTTATAAATTGGATAAGGCTCTCTATGGTCTAAAACAAGCCCCTCGTGCTTGGTATGACACTCTCTCATCCTTTCTTATCTCTGAAAATTTTGAACGTGGAAAAATTGATAATACATTATTTTTCAGAAAGATAAAAGGTCATATTATTCTTGTACAAATATATGTCAATGACATCATATTTGGTTCTATTAACCCATCTCTATGTACTCGCTTCGCTGAAAGAATGAAGAAAGAATACAAAATGAGTATGATGGGTGAGCTGACATATTTTCTTGGCCTTCAGATCAAACAATCTGACAAAGGTACTTTTATCAGCCAAGGTAAGTATGTTAAAGATATGCTGAAGAAGTTTGATCTTACACAAACTTCAGCGATGAAGACTCCTATGGCACCTCCTCTGACACTTAACAAAGATCCATCTGGAAAACTTGTTAATGTCACTGCCTATAGAGGAATGATAGGCTCACTGTTGTATCATACAGCGAGCCGACCTGACATCATGTACTCTACTTATTTATGTGCACTCTATCAATCTGAACCCAAGGAATCCCATCTGATCGTTGCTAAGTGAATTTTCAGATATCTCAAAGGGACTCCTAACCTCGGTTTTTGGTATCCCAAAGACTCAGGGTTCGATCTAACTGGATATTCCGATAGTGACTTTGCAGGTTGTAAACTCGATAGAAAGAGAACCACTGGTGGATGTCAACTCCTAGGAGGAAAGCTAGTAAGATGGACAAGCAAAAAGCAAAATTCAGTGTCCACTTCCACAGCTGAAGCTGAATATGTAGCCGCCGGAAGTTGTTGTGCTCAGGTCTTATAGATGAGAAATCAACTATTAGACTATGACCTTCAGCTATCAAAGATTCCAATCTATTGCGACAGACTAGTTCTATCGCTATAGCAAACAATCCAGTGCTACATTCAAAGACGAAACACATAGAGATCAGATATCATTTTATCAGAGATCATGTGATGAATGGTGATATTGAACTTCACTTCATCCCCACTGACTATCAGCTAACTGATTTGTTTACCAAACCTCTTGATGAGACAAGGTTCAACTTTCTCATCAGTGAGCTTGGAATGCTGAATCTTGAAGAGTAACTCTTCATCGTTCATGCATTATGTCAGTGATTATAAGTTCCCCTTTATCAATCTATCTCTGAATAAATTTTTGAATCTCAGGTATGTTCTCTTACTCCCAATCACTGAATCTTCATTCAGTAAGACGTTTTAAAATAAAACTTTGATCACTGAAGTTTTCTTCAAATGATTAAAAGCTTTTTGATAAACAAAATCCATCACTGACATTTCTCTTCAGTGATCCTTCTAAAATAAAAATCAATCTCTGAATTTTTATCAGGGATTCTTTCAAAGGAAAACCTATCTCTGACTTTTCTTCAGAGATAATTTCAAAAAGGACAAATGAAACGTTTTCTCTCTCCTCGTGACGTCATTTGAACCGACAATCCACGACATGCCTTTTCTGACACGTTCGTCTGTTGCCCTTCTATCCAATCAATTTCGTGGGACGTGTCCATGTCATGATTGATTTTCTCTCTCTCTCTCTCTATATACGTATAAAAGGAATGTTTCTTTTCATTCTTATCTTTTACGCTCTCTGGAAATTTTTTTCAAGCAAGAACTCTCTCAAGCATTTGCAAGAACTTCTTTCAATATATTTGCGTCTTCTTCCTTAAGGATTAACAGGTTATTTTGATCTTCCTTTTTTTTAAATCTTGTTACTAAATCCTACTTATGTTTCATCATTATGGATTTTTATAAGATTTATATTCACTAAAATCATTCTTTTTGATTTTATTCTTTCAAAACCTTTGGCTTTCTCATTGTTCTTCCTTCTTAAACTAAGAACACTGTCTAAATCTTCAAATATTTTGCTTTTTTCCTACGTTTCTTTCTTCAAATAGAAACTGGTAAAAAAAATTCTTTATTTTTAGACTCTAATCCTTTCTTTCTTTCTATTCTCGCTAATTTCCATATTCAGAAATGGCACAGTCAGCACTCATTGCCTCCAAGACAGTCAATTTCGCCATCACTGATTCTGAAATCCCCAAGAACAACCATCTTGGACGATTGGACTTCGACAGTATCAAATACCCACACCTTATGGAAGCTGCTAAGTTCCTAAAGCAATCCTGTATTGCTTATGCCCTCACTTTTGATCCCAAACCTTCCAAAACGCTTCTCCAACAGTTTTGGTTTACCGCTGAAGAGACCTCTATCACCAACAAGAAAGGTGACCAGGTTCCTGCTATCTCTTTCAGCACTGACTTAGGATCAGGGATGATGACAGCTTTCAGCCTGAGGAAGGCACTCATGTTTCCTGACAAACCCAGGAGTGGATTTGATGCTTTGCCATCTGATGCTGAACTCATCCAGTTTCTGGATGATATGGAGTACTGTTGGGACAACAAGCCCCACTCCACAATCCCCAACAAGAAGCTGACGCTCATCAAGAAGGCAAACATGCATTCTCAACTGAATTTCATCTTTTCTCAATTTATTCAGTGCATGAGTGGGAAGAGTGGTTCACTTGATCAAGCAAGCAACGTTCAACTCCAGATGGCTTACTCAGTCATCGCTGGAAAGAACTTCGACTTTGCCACCGCTATCTTTGACGATCTTAAGTCAAAGCTAGAAAAGACGGAGAGGGATCTGTTGGGAACTGAAGAAAAGCTCAAGTATGGTTAATGCTGCTAGTTCAGAATTACTACTGCTAGAAGACTTCAAAGTTAATACTGCTGAGTATTACTACTGCTAGTTCAGAATTAATACTGCTAGTCAAAGTTAGTGCTGCTTGAACAAAGTTAGTACTGCTTAGCTAGTTAGTACTGCTAGTGGTTAGTGGTGCTTAGTAGTTAATGCTGCTAAGACCAAGTTAATATTGCTTGAAGAAATTAATGTTGCTGAGCATAATTAGTACTGCTTATGAATTGAAGATTCGGATGGAAAGGATGACAGCTGGAAAGAATCAAGATATTCATGGAAGGCTTGAAGATAATGATGGAAGATATACTGAAGATATTGTATTTATTGTAATTATCTTTTTGTTCAGTATATGTATAGAATTGATAGAATAGTTTAAGTGATTGATTTTATTTTTTATTCATTCTAAGTTTTAGAGAGAATCAACCTCAAGGCATAGATCCTAATTCTAGAGAAGTAGAATTCGTCTTGAAAGAGTCTGTTCTTCAAGATTGAGGTTGAGTGTGTAATCTTGTGATTTGATAATTGAATACAAGTTTACAAGTTGTTGATTATACACTGTTTTGTTTACTGTTACATTGAATATCAAAGTGTTATTCCGCAACTTCTTTGATATTAGTTTCTGAGAATTTATTCTTGTTAAGAATTTGATCCTAACAAGTGGTATCAGAGCCTAACTCTCTCAGAAACATCTATTCATTCATCATCAAAAACCTTGCAGAATCAAACAGTACTCTGGTCTCTAAGGTTCCAATGCTCAAACCCAGTGAGTTTGATATGTGGAAGATCAGAATAAGACAATACATTCTTCTCACTAACTACTCAATGTGGGATATCATTGAGAATGGTCCTTCTGAAGCAGGAAAGATTGGACCAGATGGGAAAAGACCTCCACCAAAGACAGATGGTGAGAGGAAGATCAGACAGACAGAGATGAAGGCCTTGAGCACTCTGCTCTTGGCCATCCCCAATGAATATCAGCATCAATTTTGCAACTGCACTGATGCTCAGATTCTCTGGAATGCTCTAGAGAAAAGATTTGCTGGAACTAAAAGCATCAAAAGAAATCAAAGAGATGTTCTAAAGCAGCAGTATGAGAACTTCACTTCTTCAAAGAATGAGTCTATGAATCAAACTTTTGATAGGTTCAACAAGCTCATTGGTGAACTGGCTACTGTAGGAGTGAAGATGGAGCAAGATGATATCAAAAGAAAGTTTCTCAGATCTCTTGGGGATGAATGGACTATGTATACTGTCTCATATCGGCAGAGTGACAATCTGGAAGAGAAGGAACTTGATGATCTATATAATGATCTAAGAGTTTTTGAAACTGAGGTAGAAACCAAGAAGAAGCCCACTGGTTATATCCACAATGCTGCACTTCTATCAACATCTACTGATACTACTGCCAACCCTGAAACAATTAGTACTGCCAGTGGAGTAAATTCAGAAAAAGGCACTGAAACTATCTTTGAAGCCTTTTTGTCCAGTCATAGCAACAATTCATTGATTAATGATGATCTGGATCAACTTCACCCTGATGACCTGGAGGAGATGGATATTAAATGGCAGATGGCCATGTTATCTATGAGGGTGAAGAAGTTTATCAAAAGAACAGGAAGGAACAACTTATCTCAAAGAAGAGAAGATGGAGCTGGTTTTAACAAGACAAATGTGGAATGCTATAAGTGCCACATGAAAGGACACTTTGCTAGAGAATGCAGAAGTGGTGCTCCAAACCACAACCACCAACAAGCTCAGAATGGAGGCTACAATCAGAACAAGAATCCTGCTCAAGCCCTTGTTTCTCAACAAGGAATGGGATTTGACTTGAGTGATCAAGCTGAAGAAGCCATTCAGAATCAAGCTCTTATGGCAGAAGTGTCTGATCTTCCTTCTGAGGTAATTTCTAATCTTTGCACTCAATCTTGCATAGACATTGTTAAAAGGTACAGGGATCACAACCAAAGTATGCGTGATGACCTCAAAAGATTAGAAAAGGACAGAAGAGACTATGTGTTGATCGTAGAGAGATTTGAAGAACAAATCAAAGGCTTTCAAGCTAATGAACTTCAACACTCTTATGACACAAACTATTGGAAGTGGGAAAAGAATGAGTTAGAGATCAAACTGTCTAAGTCCTTAGAAGAGAATGATAGGCTGAAAGAGGAACTGTCTAAAGTTAAGCTTGACATAGAAAAGTTTTCATATGCTTCAAAAGCAATGGATTCTCTTCTAAAGGCTCAGATTCATGATAAGATGAAGCTTGGTATTGGATACAACAATACACCCCCTCCTTACAATAACAACTATAGCTCTCCTACTTCAGACTTGTTAGAGACCAAGGAGAAAAAGGACTTGTCTGAGGAAGCTTTTAAGATAGATCCTTTGGATGAGGTAGTAGTTAAGGATTTGACTGAGAAAGAAGCCAGTGAGAATAGGGATAATGCTGTGAGTAAAGAGATACCATTAGAAAACAACATTATCACCAATGAGGGATGTGGGAAAATCTGGGTCAAGTCTAAGAAGATAGAGAAGACCAAAGGAAAGGATAACAAGGTCCATTACAAACAAACCACAGTTGTGAATCCTGAACCTTGTAAACAGTGTGCTTGCAATAAAGCTAAGAGCCTAAATTTTGGTATAAAAAGAGGTAACCAAAGAAACTGGAATAATCAATGGGCTCAGAAACAAGGAGTTGATCTGAATAAAATCAATAGACCAAAACCTTGTTTCATATGTGGCAAGCTGAATCATTTGGCTAAGTATTGTTTCTTCAACCCTATCAACCAACAGATGAACTTTCAAAGGTTTGTGCAAAAACCTGTTGGTTATAGGAAACCAAAGAAATCTGTTGAAACCAAAGGTCCCATGAAGAAAAAGTTTTTAAAAGAAAGTATTAAAATGTGGGTGCCTAGAAGCACTAAAACTGTTAGTACTGCTGACAGGGATAGTACTGCTGGAAGCATTACTGCTGCTACCAGTGTTAGTACTGCTGAAAATATTAATGCTGCTAATACTGTTAGTACCTCTTCAAAGGTTAATACTGCTAACACAGTTACTGCTGCTAACACAGTTACTACTTCTAACAAGGTTAGTACTGCTAAGCATGCAAGTGCTGCTAAGACAGTTAGTACTTCTAAAACCAGTACTGCTTCTAGCAAAAATGTTTCTAAACCTATCATTGTGACAAAGTACTCCAAAAATGAGGAGTCAAAGTTTAAAAATCTTGTCAAGAAAGAATGCAAGTATTTTGATGAGAAAGGGGTACCCAAGACCACTTTGGCTTGGGTTCCTAATTCATACTAACTGATTTATATTTTGTGCAGGGCAACCAACAGCTCAAGGGAAAGAGCATATGGCATGTTGATAGTGGTTGCTCTAGGCACATGACAGGCAACATGTCATGCCTTCAGGATTTCAAGCATATCAATGGAGGACATGTTGCATTTGGAGATAATCTTACTGGTGGTAAAATAAGTGGAAAAGGTAATGTCACCAAAGGTAAGATGACATTTGAGGATGTCTACTATGTTGATCAGTTGAAGTACAACCTGTTAAGTGTATCACAGGTCTGTGACAAACAACATAGCATATTATTTACAAATACTGAGTGTATGATCCTTGCTCCAGGGTTCAAGGTAGTTGATGAAAGCATGATACTACTTAGAACTCCAAGAAAGGACAATGTGTATTGTCTAGATATGGACAATGTTGATAGCGATTCATCCCTGAACTGTCATGTTTCAAAAGCTTCTGTGGATGAATCCTCTCTTTGGCACAGAAGGATGTGTCACATGAACTTCAAAACCATGAACAAACTTGTTAAAAACAACCTTGTAAGAGGTTTACCTTCAAAAGTATTTTCATGTGATGATCATTGTGTTGCATGTCTTAAAGGCAAACAACACAAAACTTCTCATAAGACCAAAGAGATAAACTCAATTTCTTCTTGTCTCCAGTTATTGCATATGGATTTGTTTGGTCCTACAAATGTTATGAGTATAGGCAAGAAATCTTACTGCTTGGTTATTGTTGATGATTACTCTAGATTTACCTGGGTATATTTTCTAAGGACTAAGGATGAGACAAGTGGACTGATCAAATCCTTTATCCTAAGAATTGAAAACCAAACTAATCAAAAAGTAAAAGTCATTAGATCAGATAATGGGACTGAGTTTAAAAATTTTGATCTAAACACCTTCTGTGAAGAGAAAGGCATTGAGAGACAATATAGTGCTCCTAGGACTCCTCAACAGAATGGAGTTGCTGAGAGGAGAAATAGGACACTAATAGAGGCTGCTAGATCTCTGTTGGCTGATTCAAAGCTGCCAATTACCTTCTGGGCTGAAGCAGTTAATACTGCTTGTTATGTCCAAAACAGAGTTCTAGTGGTCAAGCCAAAGAACAAGACCCCTTATGAGCTTTTAAATAAAAGAAAACCTTTCATTGGATTTTTCAAACCTTTTGGGTAACCTTGTACAATTCTCAATACCAAATCTCACTTAGGTAAGTTTGATAGCAAAGCAGATGATGGATTTCTTGTTGGTTACTCATCTCAGAGTAAGGCTTACAGAGTTTTTAACTCTTCTTCCAGAATAATTGAAGAAAGTGACAATGTAAAATGCAATGAGAACACACCAAATCCAATTGGGTCTGGTCCTCAGTGGCTATTTGACATTGACTCACTAACTAACTCTTTTGGTTTCAGTAGTGATGATTATGCAGGTTCAGGGAGTGGAGGATCAGGGACTACACAAGTTCAAGAAAGTATATCTCAATCTGTGATCTTTCCCATACCCACAGTGGATCCTGTTGAAGACTGTGAAAAGGAATCATCTACTGGACCAAGTCAAAGTGAAGAAGAAAGTAGAGATGAGGAGACTCAAGCAAATAAAGAACCAGAAGTAGCTACTGAAAACACTTCAGTTGAGTTGAATGACTCTAATTTAGAGGTGGAACTTAATGAAGAACCTAGCCATCACACAAGAATACAAAAGAATCATCCTCCACAGCTGGTAATAGGAGACATATCTTCTCCTATGATGACTAGAAATCAAAGTAGGCTTCAAGAAATGCAAGACCAACAACACACAGTGCTATCTTGCTTTTTATCCCAACTTGAGCCTAAAAAGGCTCATGATGCTATGAAAGAGTCCAGTTGGATAGAAGCAATGCAAGAAGAGTTACTGCAATTCAAGCTGCAAGATGTTTGGGATCTGGTAGACCTTCCTAAAGGCCAAAGAGCAATAGGAACAAAATGGGTCTTCAGGAATAAGAGAGATGAAAGAGGTATAGTGATAAGGAATAAAGCAAGGCTGGTGGCTCAAGGGTATACACAAGAAGAGGGAATAGACTATGATGAAGTATTTGCACCTGTGGCCAGGATAGAAACAATTAGATTATTCCTGGCTTATGCTTCCTACATGAAATTCAAAGTCTATCAAATGGATGTGAAAAGTGCATTTCTTTATGGCTCAATTGAAGAAGAAGTATATGTCTGTCAACCACCAGGGTTTGAGAACCCAAGCTATCCAGACAGGGTATACAAATTGAAGAAAGCACTTTATGGACTACATCAAGCTCCAAGAGCATGGTATGACACTCTGTTATCCTATCTCTTGGAAAATGGCTTTGAAAGAGGAGTCATTGATAAGACTCTATTCATCAAGAGAAAGAAGAAGGATATCTTGCTAGTCCAAATCTATGTTGATGATATTATCTTTGGATCAACGAGAGACAACATGTGCAAAGAGTTTGAGGAACTAATGCATCAAAGGTTCAAGATGAGTTCCATGGGGGAACTTACTTTCTTTCTTGGACTCCAAGTTCAACAGAAGTCAGATGGAATCTTCATCTGTCAGTCCAAGTATGTGCAGGACATTCTAACCAAGTTTGGTTTCTCAGATTCAAAACCTGCCAGCACACCTATGGAGACACACAAGCAGATAACAGCAGATCTTGAGGGGGAGGATATGGATGTTCATCATTATAGATCCATGATTGGCTCTCTCATGTATCTTACAGCCTCTAGGCCAGATATAATGTTTCCAGTCTGTGTATGTGCAAGATTCCAAGTTAGGCCAAAGCAATCTCACTATCAAGCTGTTAAGAGGATATTCAGATATCTCAAAGGCAACCCAGATTGGGACTTTGGTATCCTCATGACTCATCCTTTGACCTACTTGCATACTCAGATAGTGATCTAGGTGGAGCAAACTTGGACAGAAAATCTACTTCTGGAGGATGTCAGTTTTTGGGTGCAAGACTAGTGTCATGGCAGTGCAAGAAACAAACCACAGTGTCCACATCTACAACAGAGGCAGAGTACATAGCAGCTGCAAGTTGCTGTTCTCAAGTCTTATGGATTCAGAATCAAATGCTGGGATATGGGGTTACCTTTCTACACACTCCAATTTTTATTGATAATAGCAGTGCTATTAGCATTGTGAATACTTCTGTCAAGCACTCAAAGACAAAGCACATTGAGATCAGGTATCACTTCATAAGAGACTGCAATGAAAAGAAACTTATTCAAGTTGTAAAAGTTCACACTGATAACCAGTTTGCTGATCTATTCACTAAAGCTTTTGATGTGGGTAGATTCATTTTCTTGGTAACAAGTGTGGGAATGATCAACTTTGAATAAGCCCCTTCTCAAAAAGTGGTTCTATACCTGTATATTGTTTATTCTTGGTGTTACTAATCTTCTTTTTCAGAATATGTATAGAAGTACTCAGTGTATCACAAGCTTAAAAGAGTAAGTATGGTTAATACTGCCAGTACAGTTTTAATACTGCCAGTGCACAGTTAATACTGCTCTCAGTTAATACTGCTAGTTAGTTAATACTGCTAGTGGTTAATACTGCTCTCAGTTAATACTGCTAGTGGTTAATACTGCTCTCAGTTAATACTGCTCTAGGTTAATACTGCTTATGTTCCGAATACTATAAATACTCTTTGCCCGCCTAAAAGTTCATAACGACTCTTTGCATACTATTCTCTTGTGCTCTAAACCCTCTCTCTCTCTCAAGTATCAAGTTTTCAGGCAAGAACTTTCAAAGATCAATGGCATCAATGGCATTCATTGACGAGCACAATGAAATCGCGATGCTCCAAAAGCCAAAGCAAGCTGCAGGATTTCATCAGATAGTGGATTTTCTGAAAGCTAGTCATATCGCCTATGCACTGACAGTGTCTCCTTCAATTTATATTGAGCATCAAAGGCAATTCTGGGCACATGCCACCATTGTTACTGAGGATGGTGTGCAAATGATAAAGACGACGGTGTGTGGCAAGCCATTGACAGTTACTGAAGAGGTGATTCGCATCAGTCTACGTCTAGACGATGCCTCTGGTATAACTTCTATCTCTAATGATGAACTGTTTTCTACTCTTACAAGAATGGGGTATGGAGGCCCATTGGGTGTGTTCAAGTTCTTAAAAGAAAAATTTTCACCTCAATGGCGTTTCTTTGTCCATACTCTTATGCATTGTATATCTAAAAAGACTACTGGATGGAGTGAGTTCAGTAGCACCATTGCTTATGCTCTGGTATGCTTAGCCATCCAAAAAGTATAATTTTTCTCAAATGATTTTCAATGATCTTGTCTCAAACTTGGGAAACAAAAAGAGCTTTTATATGTATCCCAGGTTTGTTCAAGCAGTAATCACCCATGAATTGACGGATATTCCTCACTCTGATGGGATATATGTACCAAAACCCCCTAAAGGCAAGGTTTTCTCAAATATGAGAAGATCTGCTGGGGACTCGGAAGGAGTGGACACCCCATTGTTCTCTACAATGATGGTGGTGTCCCAAACCAATGAAGGTATGGTAGCAGGGTCAATGTCCCCATTAGACCAACCCACTGCTAGCCAATCCCAACCTTCCCTCTCTCAAATTTTCCCTCAGTCCTTTGCTCCTTCCCTTGGTGTACCTACTATTAACCAAGAGCCTCAAAGCCCTCTATTGGAGCACTCTCCAGTAGAGAATATCCAAAGGGAAACCAACAGGGTGTCTCCCAACCCTCAGGAGGTGCTCTCTAAGGAGATGGAAGAGCATATGGGTAAGAAGGCTGCCACTACTCCTGCTAGCATAGAGGAGGACAGTGGTAACATACATAAGACCTCTCCCATGGCAACTTTGAATGAGCAATCATTCAAAGGTCCCCGGTGCCAAGAAACCAAGGGGGTGGATAGTGCTTCTGCTAGGCAGAAGGCTTCCACTACTAAAAGATCCCATGATCCTTCAAAAGGGGGTAACACTCCTGGAGAAGGTGAGGACAGATATGACTACAATGAATTGATGGAAACAATGGGCAACATAAACATGGATGTCATCAAGCAGGGGAAAGACATTGAGGAGCTGAAACTAGTTATTCTATCTCAACAAGTACAGATCACCAAACTGAAGAAATTGGTGACAAGATTGGTACAGAAAAGGAGAAGAAAGCAATTTGTATTAAAGAAGAGGGCAACAGCTCAAGATGCTTCCAACAAGGGGGAGAATCAAGAGAATAAAACAGAGAAGGAAAGCAAATCTGAGATGGGATTTGATGTTGAGGGGGAGATAGAAGCTGAAATAGAGAAAGAAACAGAATTTGCCCAAGCAGCAGAAACTGTTAATGCTGCTGAGGTTAAAGAAGCAGCAGTAACAGGGCTTTCTGTAGAAGAATTGGAGATAGCAGAAACTCTGGTAAAAGCAAAGAATGACACTCCTAAGGCTACTCAAAATTCCAAGGGAGTGGTCATCAATGAAGGAGGACTTCAAAAGAAGAGAAAAGAAAGAAGTGAGGCAGATTTGAAGGATACAAAGGGTAAAGCTAAGATGGTTGAACCTGAACAACCCTCAAAGAAGAAAGATCAGATTGAGCTGGATGAAGAAGTGGCAAAGCAGCTTCAGGCAGAAATGGAAAGGGAGGAACAAATTCAAACAGAAACAGATAGAGAGCTTGCAAAGATAATGGCCAGAAAACTAAATGCTGAGTATCAAGAAAGTTTAAAAGCAGAAACTGAAGCCAAGAAAAGCTCTGTGAAAGTGTCTAAGCAGAGAATGCCAGTAATGAAGCAGAAAAGACAACCCTCCAAGACCTTTTTGGCCAATCAGGAAAGAAGAAAGATGATAAATTTCCTGAAAGGTGCAATTGGAGTCAAGGGGGAGATGTTTACCAACATGGCATACAGTCAAGTTGAGGAGCTCTACAGGAAGGAAATGGCAAAGCTCCAAGGGGATTCCTCTCAAAGGGAAGAAGCAGAAAGAAGGATGAAAGAGAGACATGATCTCAACATCCAACAACCATTCCCTGAGGAGACCACACCCTCAAAAGACAAAGCTGAAGAAAAGAAGGAAGAACATGAGGGTGTTGGTATAGAAGCCAAGTCTGGAAAGAGAGTGAAGTCAATTGCTTCAAAAAGGCAGTTGAAAAGGCCAAGGGTGGAAGAAACTGAAAAGGAAGCAGAACCTTCAGTCACATCTCCAACAGAACCTGTGCAAAGTTCAGAGCAGTTCAACAAGCAAACTGTTGAGAGTATGGATTTGTATATGACCATAGTAGAACCTATGAAGGCTATTCCAATCTCCATGAAAGCTCCTGAGATTACCTTCTGGGACATTCTAAGAGATAATGGAAAGGATTTCTTCAGAATCAAAAGAGTTGATGGTTCGTTTAAAGCATATTCAACATGGGGGAGAGTTGTTAGAAGTTGTTCAAGAGCTGATATAGAAGAATTATACAAAGTGGGGATAAAACTCTATGAGCCTGTGTTGAAAGGTACTGAAGAGAATCTTCTCAAGATAGCAATGGAATACTTGTGCATGATGTTTGATCCAGAAAGAGTGGCTTATAGGATTAAAGATCATCAGCATGAGTTTATATTCAAGAAACTTGATAAATGGATACTTTTTGAAAACTGTGGGGTATACATGATTACTATTGACAATTGTTATCATGAATACTACCTGGTAGACAGAATTTATGAGCATAGCAAAGAGAAGCTAGAAGGGATGCTTAAGGCTACACTAGTATGCACAAAGGATTCAGAGATGGCCAAGATTATGGTGAGAAGAACTGTCAATCAAAGTTTGGGCTTAGATCCAAATTTGGGAAACTGAATCTGAAGTGTTGAAAGCATCTTGAAGATCAAATCTGAAGAACTTGACTTCTTTTCCTAAAAGTCAAGTTAGGGGGAGATTGTTGGGAACTGAAGAAAAGCTCAAGTATGGTTAATGCTGCTAGTTCAGAATTACTACTGCTAGAAGACTTCAAAGTTAATACTGCTGAGTATTACTACTGCTAGTTCAGAATTAATACTGCTAGTCAAAGTTAGTGTTGCTTGAACAAAGTTAGTACTGCTTAGCTAGTTAGTACTGCTAGTGGTTAGTGCTGCTTAGTAGTTAATGCTGTTAAGACCAAGTTAATGTTGTTTGAAGAAATTAATGCTGCTGAGCATAATTAGTACTGCTTATGAATTGAAGATTCGGATGGAAAGGATGACAGCTGGAAAGAATTAAGATATTCATGGAAGGCTTGAAGATAATGATGGAAGATATACTGAAGATATTGTATTTATTGTAATTATCTTTTTGTTCAGTATATGTATAGAATTGATAGAATAGTTTAAGTGATTGATTTTATTTTTTATTCATTCTAAGTTTTAGAGAGAATCAACCTCAAGGCATAGATCCTAATTCTAGAGAAGTAGAATTCGTCTTGAAAGAGTCTGTTCTTCAAGATTGAGGTTGAGTGTGTAATCTTCTGATTTGATAATTGAATACAAGTTTACAAGTTGTTGATTATACACTGTTTTGTTTACTGTTACATTGAATATCAAAGTGTTATTCCGCAACTTCTTTGATATTAGTTTCTGAGAATTTATTCTTGTTAAGAATTCGATCCTGACAAGTGGTCCCAAGATCCCGTATGTACGGTTTATCTGTGCATATCTGAAGTTTCTCTACGCCAACTCTTACCCCACTACTCCTGATGGCTCCTTCGCCAAAGTGGGTCAGCGTTCACTGGAGGTAAAACCGCTCGACAACGAGGTAAGTATCTCCACTCTTAGCTCTCTCCTCTCTCTCCATTCTTCATCTTCAGCGGTCGCGCCGGAGATTCCTTCTCCAGCTAACCCTGCCGCTAACACCGCTTCTAAACGACCTTCAACTAGTCTTTCTGGTACTTCGAAGAAGGCCAAATTGACTAAGGAGACCATTACCCCTAGTTTAATACCTAAGGTAGTTTCTCGACAAACTTCCTTGGATGATTTCGTGGGTCTATCCTCAGTTATCCCATCATCAACCGTGCCAGCGATCTCGGTCGCTGTCACAACATCAGTGACGCAACCACCCATCTCAGTACCAACTGAGGTAACTACCCAAATCCCAACTTCTTCTATCCCTATCTCTAATTCCTCTATTTCTTTGGTCTCTGACTCTCCTCTCATGCAACAACCTCATGTTGCATTTCTAGGACCTGATGCTCAAACCTTTGAAAGAGACATGCAATTTTTCAAAATGTTTGAACCATCAGGTATACCTACACTAGCCAATACACCTCCCATCTCTCCATATAAGCCTGTTACTCAGAAGCTAACTTTTATTTCAGGTTCTAATATGGAGTCTGTTGACTCTCACATCAACAGTTTAGGTGTTAAGGTGGATTCTCTCACCACCTCCATCAACGAAACCACCAGCGCCGTCAATACCGCTGGTGAAGAGCTGAAGCAATTGACAGCTACCTGCTCCACCAAAGCTGAAGCCTCACAAATCTCAGCTCTTCAGGGGGAGCTCTCCAAAGTAAAGGAGGATACTCAACTTCTTCAGGGACACTTTGATTCTCTAAATGACAATGTCCAGGGGTTATCTACAAAGATCGATTCCCGCACCACTCTTCTACAACAAGTCCTTGAAAAGCTGAATGCACCAGCTCCGACTCCTCCTCCCTCCTTCACAGAAACTGACCGCATGTAACACCCTCAATTCTGGAAATAGCAACTTATTAAAAATTTACTAATTACATCAATAAATAAGTCATCTTCAACCACAAATTATGACTTAACCGCAATACAACCATTCATTCTATACAAAAGTCTATGATAAGGACGGGTGCTACTAAAACCCCATAATAGTTACTATCTCCAACGTTGCGGAAGACTTCACCAACTACTTACATTTGCACAAAGCTAAGGCTCGACTCTTCATAGGATTGCTAGGACCAACTCCCAACCTTGAAACCTGATGCACATGCCGACAAATAAAAATGTTAGGCTTAACGCCTAGTGAGCTCAAGAGTTTTCAACATATATAAAATAATCATTTAAAAGAAAGAATGCGGTTAAAATCATAGTCCTTCAATATGATACGTCTTACATGTAAAAACGACTCATTTTCCAATAATATGCATTTTAAACAAAGAACACAAATTTGGACGTTTTCCAAACCCAACCACTACAAAGATAATAATACCAATGTAAGCCGCCCATTTATAAATTAGCTTTAACCCAAAACTCACTCAAAGCGTAAATATAACTTGAAATCTCCATTTATGAAGATACGGTTAAACCTTATATCCCAAGACACCCAAAACACGGGTGGGGTATAATACTCATCCCATAAAATCAGGGGTAAAACCCAATAATACCAAACGTCACCGAAAACTTGGATAATAAAACTCAATACCCAAAAACAACACCTTTCGGTGACGGGGGATTCCCGATTCCATAAAATGTGACGGTCCACAAAGTAATCCCATTTTATGTTGTTATGACTAGTCATATAAACAAAAGTACACACAAGAGATGTCAGGCTCAGTAGCTTTAAACATACACCCACGGAAACTCGAGTTCAACCCCGCCGGGTTCCTATGTCGAGCCCCTCATCTAATATCGTAATACTTGAGCACGAATGACTTATACCGCACCCCGGTACCTTAACGTGCAGCACGAAGGACTTACATCGCACCCGATACCTAACGTGCAGCTCGTAGGACTTACATCGCACCCGATACCTAACGAGCTTCATCCAAAATTGCCAACAAGGCTCGAAGTCAAGTTACCAAAACTGGACAATTGTCGAAAACCCCATCAAAATAACAATGCCAAGCCGCAGGCTTAGCAACCCAATTGACTCATTGATAAATGAAAATAACAATAAGATAAAACGCACTCGACCAACGGATATGTCAACACCACGACCAAAAGTAAGATTAGTTCAAAACCCAACATTGGTTGAGACAACCCATTTTCCAAATGAACTTATACCCTTATAACTTTTCCAAATGTCTCATAACACAAAGTATGCATTTTCCAACTTTAACTGCTGATAAGAATGAAAATCATAAAATGAGACTATAAACATTCTTCCCAGTACCCCGCATAAATGTGCAATTAATACTCTACAAAACATTCCATTTCGTGAATGATGCATAAAACCCGACAAACATTTACAGTGTATGTTTTTTACCAAAGATCTATTTATGCAATAAGACCTCAAAACACATTCATTTGTGACACATATATTAAATGCCCAAAATTCCAAATGTAGGTATTATACAAGGTTTGTGAGGTTGAATACTTCAAATAATCAAGATCAACAAATAACCCAATATTTGATAATTTCATGTAAAACACATAAACACTTTAAAATAGACATTTTGGCATGTACACCGTTTTCACAAATCAACTTGAACTCACCTTGCTAGATTTAGGCTTAATCTAGATTTTCCCCCAACTAGAGCTCCTTTGAAGAACACTTGGATTCTCAAGACAAAACTTCCAAAACCTAAATCCATACATATTCAACCATAAATAAACATAATCAACCACAAAGAATCGTTTCCCAAACCATGAGCATTGATACCTCAACTAAAACCGAAACCCTAACTTCCATAACTTAAGAGAATAGAAGATTACCTTAACCCAAGCTTGAATCCATCAACCAAACACTTCTAGTTCACCAAAATTGTCAGGATCGAATTCTTAACAAGAATTAATTCTCAGAAACAATATCAAAGAAGTTTGCGGAATAACACTTTGATATTCAATTGAACAGTAAATCAACACACAGTAAAGTATGAATAACAAACTATAAACTTGTATTGAATGCTTTTGAAGTTACAAGATTACACACTCAACCTCAATATTGATGAACAGCCTCACCAATACGAATTCTACTTCTCTAGAATTAGGATCTATGCCTTGAGGTTGATTTCACTCTTAATCTTAGAATTAATCTCTTCTAAAACTATTATGTATCTTCTATACATATACTAAACAAAAAGATAATTACAAAAAAATAAACATATCTTCAGTATATCTTCCATGTATATCTCTAAGCTTCCATGTATATCCTTTCATGCGAATCTTCATCATATAAGCAGTATTAATCCTTAGCAGCATTAAATTTCTTCTAGCAGCATTAACTACTAAGCAGCACTAACTACTAGCAGTACTAACTAGCTAAGCAGTACTAACTTTGTTCAAGCAGCACTAACTTTGACTAGCAGTATTAATTACTAGCAGTAGTAATACTCAGCAGTATTAACCTTGAAGTCTTCTAGCAGTATTAACTCTGAACCAGCAGCATTAACCATACTTAAGTTTTTCTTCAATTCCCAACAATCTCCCCCTAACTTGACTTTTAGGACAAGAAGTCAAGTTCTTCAGAATTAATCTTCAAGATGCTCTTCAAGATGCTCCCAAAACTTCATAATGGCCTACATTCCAGTATTAGCATCCAATCCCAAACTCTGATTGATGGTTCTTTGGATCAAGTATTTAGCCATCTCTGAATTTGGAATACACCCTAGCTTTTTCTTCAGCATGGCATGAAGCTTCAATCTGCTATGATTGTACACTCTATCCACTAGGAAGTACTCAGTATGATTTAAATCCAAAGTCACTGCATATACTCCACTAGTTTCATATAGAGTCCAATTATTCACTGTTTGAAAAACATTTCTTATTACCTCCTCTACTTCATCAGGTTTGAACATCATACACAGATACTCCATTACCAGCTTTTTAATTGAAATCACTGGAGCTTTCAGTTCATCTGCATACGACTTCATCCCTATTGCAAACATTTCTTCAATATCAGACCTTGAACAGGTTCTGACAATCTTACTCCAAGTGCTGTACACTTCATATTTCTCATCTTTTCTCTTCAGTCTAATATACTCCTTTCCATCCACTGTCAATGTATCCCAGTGAATGACCTCAGGAGGCTTTATACCAACAGTTTCTGCAGAAATTGGTTCAGAAACTTTGTCCATCACTACCATATACAAATTCACATCATCTGAGTTTGATGGCTCTTTCTGTTTGGATGACTCAGGTGCCTCTTCTTCTTTATCAACCTTCTCAGCCTCTCCTTCAGCTATTCTAGGCTTTTTGATTGACTTTCTCCTAGCCATCATTTTTGTTCTCTTTAAAGTCCTTAGACTTTCTCCCAGAGTAGCCTCTTTCTTAGGGGGTGTTTCTTGCTCATCTGGAAATGGCTTTTGAAAATCAAAGTCATTACTTTCTTTCATCCTCTTCTCCATCTCCACCCTAGCAGTTTCATTTCCCTGAAGCTTTCTCATCTCTGAGTCATATAGCTCTTTAATCTTCTCAAAAGACATCTTTGAGAACATCTCCTTTTTTACTCCTACAGCACCTTTGAGAAATATAATCATCTTGTTTCTCTCTTGGGTACCTAGGAAAGTCTGTGAGGGTTGTCTCTTCTTTACAGCTGTTTTCACCACTGATTTCTTCAGAGTTGCAGCTTTCTTCTGTGCAATTTCAGTTGCCAGACTCTGTTGATAAGCTTCATTCAGTTCAGCAGCTAGAGCCTTTGCCATCTCCCTGTCCTTTTCCACCTGAACTCTTTCTTCCTTTTCAATATCCTCTTGCATCTTCCTGGCTAAGGCTTCATCTGATTCAACCAACCTTTGCTTCTTGACTGGTTGATCAGATTCCACCATCTTTGCTTTTCTTTTGTCTTTGTTGAGTGCCTTCTTACTGTTATCTTTCTTGATCATTTCACCTTGTTCTTTGATGATTACTCCTTTGGTCTTTGAAGTGACCTTGGGAGTATCATTCTTGGCCTTAAGTAAGGTTTCTGCAATCTCAAGATCTGTTAATACCTCTTTCACTGTTTCTGCTGCTTTATTTATGTCAGCAGTAGTAACTGTTTCTGCTGCTTCTTGTGTTTCTATTGGCACTGAATCTCTTTCTGTTTCTGCTTCCTGCTCCCCCTCAACATCAAATTTCTCTCCATCAAGCTCCCCCTCTCTTGTGGCTTCTTCCATGTTGATCTCCCCCTTTTTGGGAGCATCTTTCTCAGATTTCCTTCTCCTTAGTTGGAATTGCTTTCTCTTCTTCCTCTGTACCAGACTGATCACCATCTTCTTCAGCTTAGCAATCTGTATTTGTTGTGACAGAATGACCAGCTTCATTTCTTCTATTTCTTTTCCTTGTTTGATGACATCTTGGTTGATGTTTCCCATTGTATCCATCAATTCCTGGTAGTTATATATGTCCTCACCTTCTCTAGAAGTGTTACCCTCCTTTGAAGGATCATTGGATCTTTTAGTAGTGGAAGTCTTCTGCCTAGCAGAAGCACTATCCACCCCCGTGGTTTCTTGGCACTAGGAACCTTCAAATGATTGCTCATTCAAAGTTGCCATGGGGGAGGTCTTATTGATGTTACCACTTTCCTCCTCTGTGCTAGCAGGAGTAGTGGCAGCCTCATCACCCATATGCTCTTCCTCCTCCTCAGAGAGCACCTCCTTGGGGTTGGGAGACACCCCTTTGGTTTCCCTATGGATATTCCCTAAAGGAGAATTCTCCTTTAGAGGGCTTAAAGGCTTGGGGGATGATGGTACAAGAAGGGAAGGAGCCTTCTTTACCTGTTTCCTCTTGTAAGTTTGGGTGATAGGAGAGGTTGGTTGTTCAAGAAGGGACTGGGGGAAAGATTTTGAGTGGGAAGGTTGGGATTGGCTAGCAGTAGGATGGTCTAATGGGGGCCTTGACCCTGCTGCCATACCTTCAGTGGTTTGGGACACCACCATCATTGTAGAGAACAATGGGGTGTCAACTCCTTCAGAGTCCCCAGCAGATCTTCTCATATTTGAGAAAACCTTGCCTTTGGGGGGTTTAGGTACATATACCCCAACAGGTTGAGGTATATCCATCAATTCATGAGTAATAACTTCTTGAACAAACCTGGGGTATATAAAGAAACTCTTTTTGTTTCCCATGTTTGATACAAGATCACTGAAAATCATTTGTGAAAAATTGTACCTTCTGGCAGTGGCCAAACAGACCAAAGCATAAGCAATGGGACTGCTGAACTCACTCCATCCAGTAGTCTTTTTAGAGATGCAATGCATCAAGGTATGAACAAAAAAACGCCATTGGGGTGAGAATTTAGCTTTTGAAAACTTAAACACACCCAACGGGCCTCCATACCCCATTCTTGCAAGGGAAGAGAACAGTTCATCATTTGGGATAGAATTTATACCAGAGGCATCGTCTAGACGTAGACTGATGCGAATAACTTCTTCAGTAACTGTTAAGGGTTGGTCACACACCCTTGTCTTGATCATCTGCACACCATTCTCAGCAACAATGGTGGCATTAGCCCAGAACTGCCTTTGATGCTCGATATAGATTGTAGGAGCAACAGTAAGAGCATGAGCAATATGGCTTGACTTGAGGAAATCCACAATCTGGTGGAACCCAGCGGCCTGTTTGGGCTTCTGTAGCATCGCGATTTCATTGTGTTCATCTATGAATGCCATTGATGCCATTAATCCTTGCAAAAAGCTTGCCTGAAAACTTTGAACTTGCAAAAAGCTTGTCAGGATCGAATTCTTAACAAGAATAAAGTCTCAGAAACTAATATCAAAGAAGTTGCGGAATAACACTTTGATATTCAATAAAACAGTAAACAAAACAGTATATGATCAATAACTTGCAAACTTGTATTGAATGCTTGAAGTTACAAGATTAAACACACAACCTCAATATTGATGAACAGGCTCACCAATACGAATTCTACTTCTCTAGAATTAGGAACTATGCCTTGAGGTTGATTTTCTCTAAAACTTAGAATTTATAATAATCCTCAAAAGTTATCTAACTATTCTAAACAATACTATATATATATATACTAAAGATAAAAGCTAATTACAATTAATAAAATATCTTCAGAATATCTTCTATCATTATCTCCAAGCTTTCCATAATCTTCAGTCCATCCAGCTGTCATCCTTCCATGCGAATTCTTTATCACATAAGCATCATTATTCTTCAGCAGCATTAATACTCTGAGCAGTATTAACTCTAGCAGTACTAACCATGCTCAGCAGCATTAATCTCTTCAAGCAGTACTAACTTTGAACTAGCAGTACTAATCTTGTTGAGCAACATTAACCGTCAACTAGCAGCATTAATAACAGAAGTACTAACTAGAAGTATTAATTGTTTTCTTCTAGCAGCATTAACTAGAAGTATTAACTGTTTTCTTCTAGCAGCATTAACTAGAAGTATTAATCACAGAAGTACTAACTAGAAGTATTAACTGTTTTCTTCTAGCAGCATTAACTTTGTTCCAGCAGCATTAACTACAACTAGCAACATTAACCACAGAAGTAGTAACCATGATTAACTTCAGAAGTAGTAACCATGTTGAACTAGAAGTAGTAACCATGTTGAACTAGAAGTAGTAACCATGTTGAACTAGAAGTAGTAACCATCCTTGGCATATTTCAGACCCAACAATCTTCCCCTAACTTAACTTTTCAAAACTGAGAAGTTAAGTTCTTCAACATAGGGTCTTTATGATAATTTCAAAACTTTCTGCAATTACTAGTTCTTCTTGATTCAGTTTCTGCTGTTATCTTCTTTTCTGTTTCTGCTGTAGTTAATGCTTTATTTCAGCCTCTTCACTTATCTCCCCCTCAAAATAAGATTTCATATCAACTTGATTCTCCTTCTCATGTCTTCTCAAGTTCAGTTGTTTAAGTCTCCCCCTTTTTGAAATAATCATGATCTGTGCTCCTTTTCATCTCTTTTATCTCCATAATTTGATTGTGAACTTTCAGACTAATTGTACCAAGTGTATCCATCAATTCTTTGTAGTTAAACTGTCCTCACCTCCTTTAGGTGTGTTTACCACCTTTGAAGGATCCTTGGATCTTTTAGTAGAGATCTTCTGCCTAGAAGAAGCACCTTCTACTCCCTTGGTTTCTTGGCACCTGGGACCTTTAGATAATTACTCATCTAAAGTTGCCATGGGGAAGGTCTTAGATATGTTCACACTGTCCTGTCATGCACTTTGTGCAAAGTCAGTAGTGTGAGCCTTACAACCCATATGCTCTTGCATCTCCTTATTGAGCACCTTCTTGGGGTTGGGAGACACCCCTATGGTTTCCCTTTGGATATTCTCTGATGAAAAATGCTCCATCAGAGGGCTTATAGGTTTTAAGGTTTAAGATACAAGAAGGGAAGGAACCTTCAGTATCTTTTCCTTATATAATATAGTAATGGGGAATGTTGGTTTGACAAAAGGAATCTGAAGATTTATGCTTGGTAGTGGAAGGTGTGGATAGGTCATCAGTGGGTTGGTCTAATGAGGGCTTTGACCCTGATGCCTTACCTTCTTGATTGTGGGACATCACCATCATTGTAGAAAACAATGGTATGTCAACTCCTTCCGAGTCCCTAGCAGATCTTCTCATGTTTGAGAAAACCTTGCCTTTAGGGGGTTTAGGTACATATATCTCATTAAAATGAGGTTAATCCGTCAATTCCTTATTAAGTACTTCTTGTACAAACCTTGGATACAGATAAAAGCTTTTTGATTGATATCCAGGTTTGACATTAAATCATTGAAGATCATTTTTAGGTATAGAAAACTTACATTAGCAGTAGTAACACTTATCAGCAGCATTAACACAGACTGGCAGTAGTAACACATACCAGCAGCATTAACACAGTCTGACAGTTTTCACTGAACTAGAAGTACTAACTACCTTTCAGTATTAGCAACCTGAAACACTTACAGACACAAGGTTAGTAGTACCATATACCATAAAATTTTCAAAAGTTACTTTATCTTTTGAAACTATACCTTTTTCACTTTTCTTACCTTCTGTTGGATCAAAAGTAACATGTCCTCCATCAAATCTTTTAAAGAATTTGAAGGCAATCCATGTTCCTTGTTATGTGCCAAGAGAAATCATTATCTTCATTCCAAATGCTCTTCCTCTTGAGCTTTTGATTGCCCTGCACACTTGATAAATCAGTTAGTCTTTGATGGAACCCAAGCCAAAGTGGTCTTGGGTTGTCCTTTCTCATTTATATAATCTGTCAGTTTGGTCTGAATGAGTTGTTTAGGAATCTCATGGCTGGAATACTTTGTCAAGATTATAGGCTTTGCAACATTAATACTAGTAGAAGCACTATCCTTGTTAGCAGTAGTATTGGTTGCAGCAGCACTATTTCTGTTAGCAGTACTATCTGGGATAGCAGTACTAACAGGTTTCTTTACAATTGGAACCCAAACTTGAACAAAGTTGTTTGCTTTCTTTGTCTTTAAATTACTCCTTGGCTTATTTGGAGCATTTTTCTTTGTATTAGCAAACTTGTTCTGAGCATGAGACTTTAAAGGTGCTCTTTTCTCAGCCAATTGATTCCTTCTTTTATTCCTATAACCAAAAGAGTTTTGTGGTTTTCTTTGAAAAGTGACTCTTTGGTTGATAGGGTTGAAATAACAGTGTTTGGCAAGATGATTCAATTTGCCACAGATAAAACAAGGTTTTGGTCTATTGATTTTACTCAAATCAACCCCTTGTTTTTGTGCCCACTGATTATTCCAGTTTCTCTGATTTCCCCTTGGTTTATCATGTTTTTGGGGCTCAGATTTATTGCAAGTACACTGTTTGCAAAGGACAGGATTCACAACTGTGGTTTGCTTATAATGGACCTTCTCAGACTTTCCCTCAGTCTTTTCTATGTTCTTAGACTTGATCCAAGCCTTTCCACATCCCTCATTGGTGATAATGTGATTTTCTAGAGGAATCTCACCACTCACAGTGTTCTTCTTACTCTTTTCATTAGAGTTTTCTTCTTCAGAGTTTGTTTCAACCACCACTTTGTCTAAAGGATCTACCTTAGTGGCTCCAACAGGCAATTCCTTCCTATCCTTGGTCTCTAGTAAGTCTGATATAGGAGGAATGTAGTTGTTGCTGTATGGTGGTGGTGTGGTGTTATAGCCTATTCCCCTTCTGAGTTTGTCATGGATTTGAGTTTGGAGCAAGGAGTCCATTGCTTTAGAAGCATTGGAAAATTTTTCAATATCTAGCTTGCCTTTCTCAAACTCACTCTTTATCTTTTCATTCTCCTCTTTAGACTTTTTCAGCTGAAGTTCTAGGTCATTCTTCTCCCACTTCCAGTAATTTGTATCATAAGAATGTTGAAGTTCATTGGTTTGGAAAACTTTTATCTGTTCCTCAAAACTCTCAACAATTCTTACATAGTCTTTTATATCTCTCTCTAATCTTTTAAGGTCATCACTCATTGTCTGGTTGTGATCCCTGTACCTTTTAACAGTTTCCATACAAGTTTTAGAGCAAAGATTAGACATTACCTCTGTGGGGATTTCTGTGCTTGAAGAATCTGAAACTTTAGCCATTGATGATTTCTGATTTCAAGGAAGAATGATGATTGCAGGTTTCTGAGAATACTTGCTCTGATACCACTTGTCAGGATCGAATTCTTAACAAGAATTAATTCTCAGAAACAATATCAAAGAAGTTTGCGGAATAACACTTTGATATTCAATTGAACAGTAAATCAACACACAGTAAAGTATGAATAACAAACTATAAACTTGTATTGAATGCTTTTGAAGTTACAAGATTACACACTCAACCTCAATATTGATGAACAGCCTCACCAATACGAATTCTACTTCTCTAGAATTAGGATCTATGCCTTGAGGTTGATTTCACTCTTAATCTTAGAATTAATCTCTTCTAAAACTATTCTGTATCTTCTATACATATACTAAACAAAAAGATAATTACAAAAAAATAAACATATCTTCAGTATATCTTCCATGTATATCTCTAAGCTTCCATGTATATCCTTTCATGCGAATCTTCATCATATAAGCAGTATTAATCCTTAGCAGCATTAAATTTCTTCTAGCAGCATTAACTACTAAGCAGCACTAACTACTAGCAGTACTAACTAGCTAAGCAGTACTAACTTTGTTCAAGCAGCACTAACTTTGACTAGCAGTAGTAATACTCAGCAGTATTAACCTTGAAGTCTTCTAGCAGTATTAACTCTGAACCAGCAGCATTAACCATACTTAAGTTTTTCTTCAATTCCCAACAAAAATGGTCACAAATCTCCAATCTATGAAAGGAAGCACAAAGGGTGGATGAAACCCTAGAAAACTTTGGGGAAGAAGATGAATAGTGAGAGATGAGAAGCTTACCACCACCAAATACTATAGTATACTCCAATATACTTCCAATATCTTTCCATATCCTTGAAAATCTCTCAAAAACGAAACCTTAGCAACTTGAATCGCCCAAATCGGAGTTGAAATGAGAGAGTTATGAAGAAATGAAGTTTGGGGCTGAAAATCGCGATTTTAACACCCTGAAACACCCAGGCGATTGTGCCAGGCTATAGTGACCATGTCACAATCGCCGGTCACAATCGCTGAGATTGTACCGAGAGTTCTCGGGCTCCGGCGACCTTGACAGGCGATTGTGACACTGTCACAATCGCCGGGCACTATAGCCCAGCGCGTACCGAAACTGTTTTGGCCATAACTTCTTCGTTATAACTCCGTTTTCGCTCCGGAAAGAACCTTTGGACTCGTAATTGATTCCTTCATCCATCTAGACTATAAAATCCAGGATTCAAGTCCAAAATTAAATATTTTATTTTTCCTCGATATATCAGTTTCTGTATTAACTTGAAATGATATCTTTCAAGAATCGGGGTGTTACAATCCTCCCAACCTTAAAAGAGATTTCGTCCTCGAAATCTGGAACCACCAAACACTCAACATCACACTTGGAAAGATCGATTGATTTTCTATCCAAAAGGAATGCCTTCACTTAAACTTCACCTCATATACAAACCCGATTACATTCCGGTTGAGGTTGTAGCTGCGTTTCTCATAACGTGTCGTTACAAACTAAACCTCAACGTTCAATATATTTCACTGATGTCAGGATGAACGTTGCGTCGTTGATTAATCATTTTCTAAATCGTTCACTCTCGGTTGCCTCCCAACCTTAGATTTCTCATAATACCCCGAAAGCAACTTACGACCTTATCTAGACATTTCCATCAAGAATACCCCAATCCGAACTATTCCCTTAGATACTTCTGATTACGACGCATCAAGGTCTCCTCAAAGTTTCATTTGTACTTAAAGTCCACCTCGACATTCCCACCAAATGTCTCCAAAATCATCATCACTAAAGAGTTATTGTCCTTTGACGAAATTTCCTAACGACTAGTTTGGTCTGAACCATCGCAACCTTTAAATATGTTCCTCAAAGCTGACCCGGACACAATGTCTGCAAGTGCTCCCACACTTCTATAGACCCAAGCATTGTGTTTCCACCAGTAACATACCATTACGCTCTACAGATAGTCGATTATCCCAAATCCCATGAATCCTCAGATTCCTACAGATCCACTCCTAATATTGATGAAGATGTCCTTCCAAGGCGCACCAATGCGTCCTTTAGGTAACTGGTTAACCCAAATTCGGATATCACTCAACTTCGTTCCAACCCCAACCACACAACATTCCTTTAACAAAATCTTTATCACCACGGGGATGCTTATACCCATCGGTACTTAAACATCAACACTTAACCTTCTTTTAATTTCCATCACCGAAAGGTCATTATTTCCCATAATCCAACCGGAATACTTCCAAACATTCCAAGATCCATTGACTTCAAGAAAACAAGTCGACACCTAAGACTAAATGGTGACCTCGAAAATGTGGACATCCCGCCCACGATTTCATTCCAGACGGATCGTCGCACTAAGGCTGACACCTAACAAAATGCTAAAATTCCAAACCGCGCATTTCTAACAAACAGATCACCAAAATTTCCTTTTAATCGCGGAACCCACCAAGACGGTATGCCGACAACACAGCCCATGATGTGACACCGACTAGCAATCCATCACAACGAATCCCAAAAGAAGCGCAGATAGTCACATAAGACCTTATCCCGCATGATTACCGAAGTATAAAATCACTCCTTAACTAGCGGAGAAGACTTAAATCTACTACTTCCATAAAACAAATGCGCACAGATTCAAAACTGAAACTCAAACTTTCACGACTGACCGCAAGTCGGAACATCCGACGCCTCCAATTCCAAGGATTCCCTTAGTCCCTAATTACAACTGCTCTTATGCAGGGTTAAAATCTATAGGTCTAATGAGTTCAAGGTTTTCAACTACTATGCCAATTTAAACTTTTATGAAACTTTCGAATACATAAGCTTTATAACAATTGCTTGTGCGGTAAAATCTACTACCGATCACTCGATAGTTTGAAAATTGATCATCGACGCTTCACGTATGAAACCATTTCCAAAATTTGTTTGATCAATATTTTCGTAAATAAAATGGTGGCAAGAGGTGTGTAGCAATATTCACACTATAACCATGAAAATAAATTCCAGTGCCCCAAACACGTGGAATAAATGTTTGTACAGCTCCGAAAGAGGACTTCACAACTTTTAACTTTTACTTCTTTAACCGAAAACGTTGCGGCATAAAATTTTCAACAAGTCTCCTATATCTCAATTTATTCCCTAAATTTTGTAAGATAATGGGAAAACAAATAAATTTTCAAATCGAGTTTAAAGTCTTGAGCCGCCTCGATAAAACACATTTGACCAAGATGGTAACTACAACGATATGCATCCCAAAAATTCATTTCATGCATTGCAGAAAATTTATAACAATAAGGTCCCCAATTGAAGCACGTTTAGATTAAAAGTTTAATATGAGATAACATAAATCTATCACATTTTACTCACGCGAGTGAAAATCATATCCAACCCAAAAGTATGCACATATACCCATGTGAAACTCAAGATGCAATCATGAGACACTAAAATTTTCAAGGTGCCTCTTATGGTTCCAAGATGTAGGTGTAAGACTTGCATGAGACAAAGTATTAAACAAAACTCGTAAGTTAACACACACAATGATGCATATGCACATGTTCTCAAAATTATTTACGTAACGTAAAATGACGTAAGACGAGACACCCTAACCCAACTGAATTTTCGCAAAACTTAAAAATGCTAAAATCCTACAGTGACAAATTTTCATTTCTCAACAAGAATGTAAGACAGCAATATGGCTAAAACACTAAGCCTTTAAGAGTTTCCTCTTTTAATGCAATGAAAGGTAAAATGACACCTTTAACAAAATTCACATGGGACACGACGCCAACTAACTCGTAAGCTTAAAAGAAGCAAAATTAAAACTCACGCATGGAAAGACATCGTATAAAACAATACTCCATGAAATTCCAACAAAACTCACACAAACTAAAATTCTCAAGAAATTCCGACTCAACGTGTGGGAATAACTTTTCCTTTAAAACCATTGACATATGTGGAGGAGATCCAATGCCTAGGTTAAAATCTCATAGCTACTTGCCCAATACTCAAATGACATTAAAACATGGATATTACAATATCCGCAAATAGCGTTAAACAAGAGACGTGAATAAAGAGATTTTTGATAACAATTTGCAATTACGTGCAACAAAACAATTTATGCATGCTTAAGCTCACAGTTTAAAATCTGATGCGTGTTAAATGTTTTACCAAAACTTTATAATATAAACCACTTTCTGTTTTACGAACACAAGAAACAATTTATGCAAATTTATTTCAGAAATAAATTTTAGTGCATGAATTTGGTCGGCATTCACCCCTCTAGACTACGCTTCTCAACAACCCGACATACTAATACCATCCGGGTGTATCAAACATCTTAGGACAACAATCTCAATTTTCTACTATTGTCATCCGGATACTCCACATCTTAAAGCGACACTCGGATATTTCATCGGTTCACCTTACAATCTCTCCTCGTATGACGTCAACTCCATAAGCTCAAGGTTCTACTCCAACCAATTATTCTTACTCAAGACGATCAACTTAATGCATTCAACGCACTTAACTATCACTTAAACGTGACATTGCTATAGACATCAATGTTTCCTTAGATTACTCACTTAGAAACTTTCTCACTACCCCAACGATAATCGTACCAAGGTAGTTCAAGTATACACATGTAATATGTAGGTTCACCATAACACTGGCCAGGTGCCATTATGAACGTACCGCACATGCTCATCCTTGCAACCCTCGACAAGTTTCCCGTTTCTAGTGACTCGATCAACTCCATCATATCTTATCTTAAGGTTCCTAATGTGCAACTTCACTTACAATCGCTTATAAAAACGCTAGTTTGAGTCTAGGCATCCTACAATCAATACCTAATTCTCTCAAACTTAAGCTCTGATACCAACTTGTAACACCTTCAATTCTGGAAATAGCAACTTATTAAAAATTTACTAATTACATCAATAAATAAGTCATCTTCAACCACAAATTATGACTTAACCGCAATACAACCATTCATTCTATACAAAAGTCTATGATAAGGACGGGTGCTACTAAAACCCCATAATAGTTACTATCTCCAACGTTGCGGAAGACTTCACCAACTACTTACATTTGCACAAAGCTAAGGCTCGACTCTTCATAGGATTGCTAGGACCAACTCCCAACCTTGAAACCTGATGCACATGCCGACAAATAAAAATGTTAGGCTTAACGCCTAGTGAGCTCAAGAGTTTTCAACATATATAAAATAATCGTTTAAAAGAAAGAATGCGGTTAAAATCGTAGTCCTTCAATATGATACGTCTTACATGTAAAAACGACTCATTTACCAATAATATGCATTTTAAACAAAGAACACAAATTTGGACGTTTTCCAAAGCCAACCACTACAAAGATAATAATACCAATGTAAGCCGCCCATTTATAAATTAGCTTTAACCCAAAACTCACTCAAAGCGTAAATATAACTTGAACTCTCCATTTATGAAGATACGGTTAAACCTTATATCCCAAGACACCCAAAACACGGGTGGGGCATAATACTCATCCCATAAAATCAGGGGTAAAACCCAATAATACCAAACGTCACCGAAAACTTGGATAATAAAACTCAATACCCAGAAACAACACCTTTCGGTGACGGGGGATTCCCGATTCCATAAAATGTGACGGTCCACAAAGTAAGCCCATTTTATGTTGTTATGACT
Organism: Arctium lappa; assembly: GCA_023525745.1. Lineage (NCBI taxonomy): Eukaryota > Viridiplantae > Streptophyta > Magnoliopsida > Asterales > Asteraceae > Arctium > Arctium lappa. The sequence continues at coordinate 150,156,327 of CM042048.1, forward strand.
AGTCATATAAACAAAAGTACACGCAAGAGATGTCAGGCTCAGTAGCTTTAAACGTACACCCACGGAAACTCGAGTTCAACCCTGCCGGGTTCCTATGTCGAGCCCCTCATCTAATATCGTAATACTTGAGCACGAATGACTTATACCGCACCCCGGTACCTTAACGTGCAGCACGAAGGACTTACATCGCACCCGATACCTAACGTGCAACTCGTAGGACTTACATCGCACCCGATACCTAACAAGCTTCATCTAAAATTGCCAACAAGGCTCGAAGTCAAGTTACCAAAACTGGACAATTGTCCAAAACCCCGTCAAAATAACAATGCCAAGCCGCAGGCTTAGCAACCCAATTGACTCATTGATAAATGAAAATAACAATACGATAAAACGCACTCGACCAACGGATATGTCAACACCACGACCAAAAGTAAGATTAGTTCAAAACCCAACATTAGTTGAGACAACCCATTTTCCAAATGAACTTATACCCTTATAACTTTTCCAAATGTCTCATAACACAAAGTATGCATTTTCCAACTTTAACTGCTGATAAGAATGAAAATCATAAAATGAGACTATAAACATTCTTCCCAGTACCCCGCATAAATGTGCAATTAATACTTTACAAAACATTCCATTTCGTGAATGATGCATAAAACCCGACAAACATTTACAGTGTATGTTTTTTACCAAAGATCTATTTATGCAATAAGACCTCAAAACACATTCATTTGTGACACATATATTAAATGCCCAAAATTCCAAATGTAGGTATTATACAAGGTTTGTAAGGTTGAATACTTCAAATAATCAAGATCAACAAATAACCCAATATTTGATAATTTCATGTAAAACACATAAACACTTTAAAATAGACATTTTGGCATGTACACCGTTTTCACAAATCAACTTGAACTCACCTTGCTAGATTTAGGCTTAATCTAGATTTTCCCCCAACTAGAGCTCCTTTGAAGAACACTTGGATTCTCAAGACAAAACTTCCAAAACCTAAATCCATACATATTCAACCATAAATAAACATAATCAACCACAAAGAATCGTTTCCCAAACCATGAGCATGAATACCTCAACTAAAACTGAAACCCTAACTTCCATAACTTAAGAGAATAGAAGATTACCTTAACCCAAGCTTGAATCCATCAACCAAACACTTCTAGTTCACCAAAATGGTCACAAATCTCCAATCTATGAAAGGAAGCACAAAGGGTGGATGAAACCCTAGAAAACTTTGGGGAAGAAGATGAATAGTGAGAGATGAGAAGCTTACCACCAGCAAATACTATAGTATACTCCAATATACTTCCAATATCTTTCCATATCCTTGAAAATCTCTCAAAAACGAAACCTTAGCAACTTGAATCGCCCAAATCGGAGTTGAAATGAGAGAGTTATGAAGAAATGAAGTTTGGGGCTGAAAATCGCGATTTTAACACCCTGAAACACCCAGGCGATTGTGCCAGGCTATAGTGACCATGTCACAATCGCCGGGCACAATCACTGAGATTGTACCGAGAGTTCTCGGGCTCCGGCGACCTTGACAGGCGATTGTGACACTGTCACAATCGCCGGGCACTATAGCCCAGCACGTACCGAAACTGTTTTGGCCATAACTTCTTCGTTATAGCTCCGTTTTCGCTCCGGAAAGAACCGTTGGACTCGTAATTGAATTCTTCATCCATCTAGACTATAAAATCCAGGATTCAAGTCCAAAATTAAATATCTTATTTTTCCTCGATATATCGGTTTCTGTATTAACTTGAAATGATATCTTTCAAGAATCGGGGTGTTCCACCGCACCTCTCTAAACATAGTTGTTGAATTCATTCATCAAGCTACTTCAGACATCTCTGTGATTGAAGGACGCTTGGAAAGTCTGGAGGCTGAAGTCCGCAAGTTGGCCACTGCACAACCTTCCTCTCCACCTTAAAATCTCTCCCTCGCTGATAATGACAAAGAGGGGGAGAAAGTTGTTGAAGAAAATACAGAGGAAGCTGTTGTTGAGGTTCACCCGGAAGATCCTCCCTCTCATGTTGAGGGGGAGAAGCTTACTGACAAAGCCCCTCCATCTTCTTTCGAAGGCTTAATAGAAGAAGAAGAAGAGGAGGAGGAGGAGGAGGAGGAGGAGGAGGATGAAGAAAATGAAGATCTTGATCTCCGGGATCAAGATACAGAGCAACATAATGATGATGATGATGATGATGACGATGAAGAAGACCAGTCTCTATGGTTTTTTGCAGCGACCACTTCATCAGTGATAGCTTCGAAAGAAGTTATCACAGCAGGGGGGAGAAGTGGAACTTCTTCAGGAACCCCTTCCCAAAGCAAACCAAAGGGTTCAGCTACTGAGGGAAGCTTGAAAAATGTTTCACCATCTAAGGGGGAGAATCCTTCTCAGGTATGCCTCACACTTGTCCCTGTATCTTTCTATAAACCCTCTATCTCTTTCTAGCCTTTATCTATCTTCTTCCCACACAAACACTAACTCCTTTTTTATCTGTTTCTGACCAGACAGTTCTCTCCCCTGCTTAAGGGTAAGGAACTACAAATAATCCTAGCTTCTATAGCTGATGAGTCAATAATTCCAGCTTCTATAGCTGATGAAGAAGAAGAAGAAGCCCTGCACCACCCAGGAAGGCCCTCAAGACCATCTCACTAGTCAGAGGAAGAGATGAAGAAAAGAACCGAGATGATCTCTCATCTAAAGAGTCAACGGCTGAAGGTCCCTCTTCAATCAACTACTACAGAACTAGACTTCCTGACTGAAGCTGAGATTGAAGAATCTGTCAGGACTGAGAAACTGATTGCTGATTATCAAAGAGATGCCCCTCTAGCTCTCAAGGTTCAGTTCTCTCAAGTCAAAGACAAGAAGCTGAAAAAGAAACCAGTGGAAGTCCAGGCTGCTCTATTAAAATAAATTGAAGAGGAGCGCTCAAAAGAACTAGCGGTCAGCGATAACTCAGTCGAATGGTGCAAACATAAAATCGACTATCGCTCTGACCCAATGAAGATCGTAGCTGCTGTCATCTCAGGGAGAAAGAAGAAGGACCATACTTCTGTCACAATGGAGATAACCAGAGAGGATGAAAGCTGTAAGGCTATGTTCGTTTCAAAGCTGGAAAGCTTCAGTCACATGGAGTGGCTAGAGTTCAAAGATGCACTGAAGAAATCCAAGTCTATCTACAAAGGTTATGTTGAAGGGATAAATAATGCTCTCATCAACAAAGTCGCTGACATCCTAAAGGTGCCATCTACTCTTCCTTCCAAGCCAAGGCAACTAAAAAGAAAGCTTGTCTCCTCCTTTTCTGAAAATGTTGTTGTGATAAAAAACGACACCTCTATCAAGTTCTCAAGAGAAGCTCTATTTGGTCCTCCTCCTGATCACTCAGTACTTGATCTATCCCTGCCTCCTGGTGGTCCCTATATTGCAGGGCAAGTACTCAAAGAACCTTTTGGAATCTTCTTCAGAGATGATGAGGAACAACTCAGATTCCAAAGAGTATCTGAAATTCCTATCTATCCCCTCAGTCATCTCAAGGATCTCTTGTGCTTATGGTGTGACTTTTCTTCTGCTGCTGAGCAAATCAAAGCAATCATTTGTCAATAATCTTCTGAACGAAGACAAAGAGGAGAAGAAATACCTGAGTATATGATCAATCCTCCTAAGTCTTCTTTAGATAGTTAATAGATTAGTTTCCTATTTCTTGTAATCTATTAGTTAAACTTACAGTAGTTAGTTCCTCAATTGTACTTGTAATTTTCATATCTTGTAATTCTATCTCTGAATTAATGAAAATTTCAGTGATGTACGCCACTTGATTTTACCAATTTCATCTCAAGTACTCAACTTTGAGCATCGATATCGCATTCACACATATTCCATTTTTGGACACACGATATATCGTTTCGAAGCCCTCATATAGGATAACTCAAACCCACTAATAGTTAGATATATACACTACATATATATGTATTTAAATGTGTCCAAAGTTAGTAAAAAACATAATTTTTTACTAATTTTTCCAACAATCCCCCACATGAATGGAGATCGATCTTTGCATACGAAAAGTTCGTTACGAAATTTCAAATAGTCGAATCCTGCATAGGATAGTTAGGTGTTACCCTTTGAACCTTCCCTTGTAAAACACACTTAGTCTTCTAGCTGTCAGTAGACTCGATGTCTTAGATTTCAACATATCCTTCGTGGACCTTATCATATTGTCATCACTGCCAATAATAAGTATATCATCAACATATAAACACAATATGACAAAACCATGAGTGGTACCTTTCATATAAACACATTTATCACACTCATTTATCTTAAAACCTCTTTCTAACATGATTTGATCAAACTTTTGATGACATTGCTTTGGAGCTTGCTTTAAGCAATACAAGGACTTAACAAGTTTACAAACCTTGTTTTCTTGTCCTGGGGCAATGAATCCCTCAGGATGCTCCATATAAATTTCTTCTTCTAAATCTCCGTTTAGAAAAACAGTTTTCACATCCATTTGGTGAATTTGCATATTTCTAATGGCTGCAATAGCTAACACCAATCTAATGGATGTTATTCTTGTCACCGGCAAATAAGTATCAAAATAATTTAGACCTTCCTTTTGTCTATATCCTTTGATCACTAATCTCGCCTTGTATTTGTCAATACTGCCATCAGCTTTCATCTTTCTTTTAAAAATCCAACGGTAACCTAGTGGTTTACATTCTGGAGGTAGGTCCACTAGTTCCCATATATGGTTTTGTAAGATAGATTCTATCTCACTCTTGATGGCTTCTTTCCATTGAGGTCCTTCCGAAGACGTAACCGCCTCACGATAGGTTTTGGGTTCACTTTCCACCACGTAGGTGAGAAAATCGGGACCAAACGATTTTTCAACCCTAGCCCGTTTACTTCTTCTAGGTTCCACTTCTTCTTCCTCAGATAGAACTTGTTCATCCTCTCGAACAATTTCTTTATCTTTAGAAGATGAGGTGTGTTTTTCCTTGTTCAAACAAGGAAACACGTCTTCGAAGAATGAATCATTTCTTGACTCCATAATTGTATTCTTATGTATTTCATGATTTTTAGATTCATACACAAGAAACCGATAAGCACTACTATTTTGTGCATATCCAATGAATACACAATCCACTGTTTTAGGTCCTAACTTTTGTACCTTAGGTGGATGTACAACCACTTTAGCTAGGCACCCACACACTCGTAAGTATTTGTAAAATGGTTTCCTACCCATCCAAATTTCATACGGTGTTTCATTTTGTTTCTTGAGGGGTATCTTATTCAAAAGATAATTAGCCGACAAAATAGTTTCCCCCCACATATTCTGACTTAAACCATAACTAATCAACATAGCATTCACCATTTCTTTCAAGGTACGATTTTTTTCTCTCAGCAATACCGTTTTGCTGAGGTGAGTAGGGTGTTGTGAATTCATGTCGAATTCCATTATTAGAACAAAACTCATCAAACGGTGAAACATATTCACCTCACCTATCACTTCTAACGACCTTGATTTTCTTGTTAAGTTGATTTTCAACTTCATTTTTATACAAGACAAACTTGTCTATTGCTTCATCTTTACTCTTAAGTAAATATACGTAGCAATATTTCGTGCTATCATCGATAAACGTGATAAAATATTTGTTCCCACCTCTAGTAGGAACCGATTTTAAATCACACATGTCAGTGTGAATTAAATCAAGTGGTTCGTTTTCCTTTCAACTGATTTGAAAGATGTTCTAGTAAGTTTGGCTTCTACACATGTGGGGCACTTATTATTTGAGTCAATATCAAATTTAGGTATGTAGTTAAGCTTAATTAAACGTTGAATGGAATTAAAGTTTACATGTCCTAAACGGCCATGCCAAACATTTGAAAACTCAAGCATATAAGAAGAACTAGTACTTGCTTTATTCATTTCATTGACAACCATTACATTCAACTTGAACATGTCATTCAAGGCATATCCCTTTCCTACATACATACCATTTTTGGACAAAACAAAATTTTCCGACTCAAACACAAGCTTAAAACCAAACTTATTAAGCAACCACCCCGACACAAGGTTCTTCTGAAGCTCCGGTGCATACAAAACGTCTCTAAGCTTGAGCTCTTTCCCGGAAGTCATCTTTAGAATCACATCTCCAATGCCCTTGACATCGGTGGTGGCGGCATTTCCCATGTAGAGCTTTTGCCCATCTTCAACATCTTTGTAGGAGATGAAGTTGCTTTTGTCATGACACACATGACGGGTAGCTCCGGTATCAACCCACCACTCCATACAGTTTTAACTAATCACATTCACCTCCGAAACCATGGTAGCAAGTCCCATGGCCGAAAAATCCGTGATCATTGCCACCAAGTCATCATTCACCATGTGGGCTTGACGCGAATTGTCCTTCTTAGGCAACTTGCAATCAGCAGCTTTGTGACCCGGTTGGCCACAATTATAGCAATTGAACTTCTTCTTGAAAGTTTTTTTTCAAGGACCAAGATTCTTCGCTTTCCCTTTGCCTTTGTCAATCTTTTTGGCCTTGGTTTTGGAAGATTGACCAACTTCCACCACATTAGCTTTTGAAGAGCCGACATTATAACCACCCTTCAAAGCTATTCGGTTGTCTTCTTCAATACGAAGACGCACCACCAGTTCCTCCACAGACATCTCCTTTCGCTTATGCTTAAGGTAGTTCTTGAAGTTTATCCAACCAGGAGGAAGCTTTTCAATCACCGCTGCAACTTGGAAGTTTTCACTGATAACCATCCCTTCGGCAAGTATATCATGTACTATCACTTGAAGATCTTGAACTTGACTCATCACAGTTTTCGAGTCAATCATTTTAAAGCCCAAGAATCGAGCAACAACATGCTTCTTGTTTCCCGCATCTTCAGTCATATATTTCCGATCCAAAGACTCCCAGAGTTCCTTAGTCGTGGTTACTTTACAATATACATTGTAAAGTGGATCGGCTAGCCCATTCAACACATAGTTGCGGCGCAAGAATTCTGAGTGCTTTTAAGCCTCAACCGCGCTCACAGATTGAGCATCGGCCTCTCCTCCACTAATTTGAGGAGCAGTTTCAGTGAGGAACTGAGCCAGGTTCAGAGTAGTCAGATAGAAAAACATCTTCTGCTGCCACCTCTTGAAATTCAAAACAGAAAATTTTTCCGGTTTTTCAGTGTGATTGGCCATGGTGTTAGGTGCCGGTGTGGTAGTTGTTGCCATGGTATTTTGCACTGGTATGGTAGCAATGTTTTGCACCGATATCACAGAAGTTGGAGTTCCTGACGTGTTCACCATTATGAAAAGTTAATTTCACGTGAACAGTTAGTATCACAATATTAATCTGTTTACACAAAAGAGAAAAAATTATACTACAATATTAATTTGTTTACATAAAACACACAACCAATTGAATCGAGTTAAACTCGATTAGAATCTGTTTAAGATTGTTGGTATTTCTATATGTATTTTAATAATACATATAACATTACAACGTATGTAATTAACTATACAAAATCAACGAATGATTAATAATAATTCGAATACAAAGAAATTGATGGAATCTACTAAAGATAAATATAAACGAATAAACCGAAGATGATTTAAACGAAGTTGAGGCTCGTGTGTAACACGATTCCCTTAAACAGATTCGTCGCATGTTCTCAGGGTACAACAGCCAAAGCAGTAGTACTGTCGGAGATGACCACTTGCCTGAAAAGTCGCCAGAAATAAGCGTATACCGTAGAGATATCAGAGAATTGTGTGTGTGTTCGGTATTCGGTGGTAATAGAATGCAACCGGACTTCACCTTTTATACTTGAGATTGAAACCGACGAATTAATATGTAATTAATCAGTAATTAAACATAATTAACAGATCATTAAACATATTAATCTTTATATTCAATGAGTATCATTGGGAGTTACAAAAGGAATCAACGACAGTGCGCGGCGTGGGTAAACCCGCTCGATGCACTGTTTTTTGTCCATATTCCAGTGCACGGTGCGGGTAACCGTGCGAGTTAACCCGCCCGGTGCACTATTTTGACTCCACACTCCAGTGCACGGCGCGGGTTGCCGTGCGGTTTAGCCCGCGGCATAACCCGCCTGGGCCACTGGATCAAAACAAAAATTCGCAAAAACCAAGTTGCGCGAGCACAAGATTTCGGAGCGGCATTTGTGTCCGCGAGTCGCGTCCACGCACAAGTTCGCTGATTTAGCTTACGAAAATCTCAATTGTCATCCCCCCTGCGCGCGGGTAGAAGTTGGAGTATAACCAATCAAAGGAGCTTGTAAGCCCCTCCCACATTCATGGTTATAAACCAGTGAATGTTTCCTCCTTCTTCCTATGTGGGACACAATCCCACACCCACTTGATTTTACCAATTTCATCCCAAGTACTCAACTTTGAGTATCGATATCTCATTCACACATATTCCGTTTTGGACACACGATATATCGTTTCGAAGCCCTCATATAGGAGAACTCAAACCCACTAAGAGTTATATATATACACTACATATATGTGTATTTAAATGTGTCCAAAGTTAGTAAAAAAACACAATTTTTTACTAATTTTTCCAACAGAAAGAAATTCTCTCATCCAGACATCCACCTACCACCATAACCATCACCTACTATCTTCCTACAAAACCACTACCACTTTCCTCCATAACCATCACCTTCCACCACCTTACAACTAAATCAAAACCAAATGTCGAAATCTATAATCTAAAGAAAAACAAAAATCATAACTCTAAATCAAAGTCAATATCCTTTTCACCTACCCACTCAATCTCTGACCACGTTGATCCTTTTCACCATCGATTTGGGTTATGGATCTGTTATTGCATCACCACCGAGTACGATTGCAATGGTTCCAAGTATGATTGCAAGAGAGAGAATATCCATTTTTCAATCCACGACAACCGCACGAGTTGATGCTACGATCTCTGGGAGGCTGGCGGAAGGGCCAAACGATGGAGAATTAGAAGAGAGTCGAAGAGATGAAGGGCAGAGAGGAGATAAGAGAGAAAGATTGGTGGCCGAAGGTCAAAGAGATCGCTAGAGAAATGGGATTGGAGGTCGAAAACGACGCTTGCTTCTTGAGGATGAGGGTTGCTTCTTAAGGAATCAGCGCTTTGGGTTTGCTGAGTTTATACATATATTTATTTGTTTATTTTTTATTAAAAATTAAGGAAATTATAGAAAGACCACAATGCCCTTAAGGTTAACATACTTTTTTAATAGAGTGAGTCAAAGGGACAAAAACTGAAATAGATTGACAACCATAGTGACCAAAACTGTAATTAATTTAAAAGAGGAACCAAACATGATAGTGAGTGACAAACACAGGGACCAAAAATGTAATTTACTCTTATTATTATCTCATTAACAGTTTTCTTTTTATCATCTTTTGGTTGGCAAGAAGGGATAAACCAAATACAGAAAGCGAAGACCTTGTCCTTGTTGGATTCAATTATTACACACCTATGTAAAGTTTTTAAACGTGGCCCTATTAGTCCTTTGAATATCATTATATTTGAAATTTTATCTTAATAAAAATAGTATTTTCTTATTAAAAGATGAGAAGTATCATTATAAAAAATTAAGAAGACAATTTATTTCTAAAGTATTATAAAAAAAACTTATTGTTTAGATATATTTGATATTTTATAAATTTGATTAACTTAAATCATACATAAAGCAATCTATTACGACAGTTAGATGTATCCAACGTTGTATAAAGTCGATTTTATTGTTCAGACAAAACCATCCACCAATGGCTAATAACACAATGCCAACCATCAATGAGACTCATATAACTTGATCTTATTTATGATTGACATGTTGGAAAACAAAACCAAAGTAATTGTACAAGAGAATAATTAGAAGCACTTGTAACTCAGTTTATTATTGCTTGAATGAAAAAGGGAACACAAGCCTTTGTTAAATAGGCTGGAAGTAACAAACTAAACAAAAGACTCTCAACAGAAACGAAAGACCAGGAGTAAAAACTCCTAATTTCTAGGCATTATTTAACAGCTAACTTGACTGACTAGTTTGAATTAACGGCTACTTCTAACACTCCCCCTTCATTCGAACTTTGTCAGTCCTAAAAGATGGCAAAACCTTTCATGCTTTGACAATGGTAGACTTTTCGTCATAAGATCAGCAAGTTGTTCCTCAGTGCTGCAACTTTCTAATTTAACTTCACCTTTTGCCATGAGTTCTCTTATGAAATGGTGTTTGATTTCAATATGCTTGGTTCGGTTGTGGAACACTGGATTTCTACCAAGCATGATAGCTGACTTGTTGTCGCAGAATACTGCAGTTGCATCATTCTGCTTCATTCCGATATCACTTAGAAGTCTTCGTAACCATACTGCTTGACAGGATGTAGCTGTTACAGCTACATATTCCGCTTCAGTGGTGGAGAGTGCTACAGTTGCTTGTTTCTTTGAGCTCCATGAAATGGCGGCTGACCCGAGTATAAAACAGTTTCTAGTTGTGCTTCGCCCATCTGTTGCCGAGCCACCCCAATCGCTATCACTATATCCTTTGAGGCTGAAATCTTCCACTTCATGATACCAAATACCGAAGTTGATTGTCCCTACGAGATACCGCAACACTCGTTTTGCCGCTCCAAAGTGATGTTTGCTCGGATTGTGCATGAACCGGGATAGAATTCCAACAGCAAAACTCACATCTGGACGAGTATGAGTGACGTAAATGAGTCTACCAATTAGGCTCCTGTACATGCTTGCATCTGCTCTTCCCGTTTCATCTTGTGAACTTAATTTCTCACTTGTGTTCATCGGGGTGCTGGACATTTTGCAGTTTAGCATATTGAACCTTTCCAACATGTCTTTCACATATTTCCTTTGTGACATGAAGATTCCATCACATGTTTGATTTACTTCTAGTCCTAGGAAATACTTCAATTCTCCTAGAGCAGTCATGTCAAACATACTCTTCATGGACTTTTTAAACTCGTCCATAAGATGCAATGATGAGCCGGTATAAATCATATCATCGACATATAAACTTACTATCATGAAATTACCTCTGCCTTCATTTTTCAGATACAAAGTTGGCTCATGCATGCTTCTTTTGAATCCATTTTTGTGAAAAAAAAACGTCGATTTTGCTATACCACGCTCGAGGCGCTTGCTTCAATCCATACAACGCTTTCTTGAGACGATACACTTTATTTCCTTCATTCGGTTTCTCGAATCCCGGTGGTTGAGTAACGTAGACTTCTTCTTCTAATTCGCCGTTTAGAAAAGCTGACTTGACGTCGAATTGAAATATTTTCCATCGTTTCTGGGCAGCTAGTGCCAAGATAACTCGGATTGTTTCAAACCGAGCAACTGGCGAGAACGTTTCCTCTTAGTCTATTCCTTGTTGTTGAGCGTACCCTCTAACAACCAGTCTAGCCTTTTGTTTCTGAATGCTTCCATCTGCAAAGAATTTTGTTTTAAAAATCCATTTCAAACCGATTGCATTTTTACCTTCTGGTAGATCGACTAGTTTCCATGTTTGGTTTTTTTCGATCGATTGCAACTCTACTTCCATGGCTTCTCTCCATTCTTGTAGTCTTATTGCTTCTTCAACATTTGATGGATCTTCAGCAAACAACGCCAATGGAGAAGGTGACTCACCTTCGATAGGGAAACGACGTCGTGGAATCCTGCCCCGTTCACTTCGACGTAAGTGTAATGGGTGACCTGGATCATCAGAAAGGTCGTTTTCTGAAAGGTCACGAGGAGTGGACTCCGAAGAATGGAGAGGGGTGGACTCCGAAGGGTTTGAGTTCGATTCATCTACTGTCGATGGTGTTGAGCTGCCCGGGCCATGAGAAATGTTTGCTGGTTCTGCTTCTGTTTCATCTAGTTCAAGTTTAGCACTTGATCCTTTGGAATTTTCTTCCCATTGCCAACTACTTTGCTCATCAAACACCACATTTCTGCTAATGGTGATCTTTCCACTTTGAGGGTCATAAAACCGATATTCTTTCGAGTTGGAACAATATCCAATAAAAATACATTTGGTTGATTTTTCTTTCAACTTATGCATTTCCATAGTATGTAGAACATAGCCAACACAACCAAACACCCGCAAGTGGCTTACTGAAGGCTTACTTCCGTTCCATGCCTCGTATGGTGTTTGATCCCAAACAGCTTTTGTGGGGGAAATGTTTAGCAGATACACCGTTGTAGCAACGCCTTCGGCCCAAAATGAATTAGGTAATCCTTTTTCTTTTATCATCGATCGAGTCATCTCTACCACCGTTCTGTTCTTACGTTCTGCCACACCATTTTGCTCCGGTGTGTATGGTGCAGTAAGTTCTCTCTTAATACCCTGCTCATCACAAAAATCAGTAAATTCTTTTGAGAGAAACTCACCTCCGCGATCTGTCCGTAGTGCTTTTACGGGTTGCCCGACTTGTTTTTCCACCAAGGCTTTGAACCTCTTATAGTGCTCAAAAGTTTCAGACTTGAGTCATAAAAAGTAAACCCAACTCATCCGGTTGTAGTCATCTGTAAAAAGCAAGAAATACTTGCTACCTGATAACGAGTCTGTTCTCATCGGTCCACAAAGATCGGCATGAATCAGCTCCAGTATCTTACTTGCACGTTTTGACTTCCCTACTGAAAATGGCCTTTTAGCTTGTTTTCCGAGAATGCATCCTTCACAAACTTTATCGAACGGCACGATGTTAGGTAGGTCCCTCACCATGTCTTTATTTTTTTAGCAATTGTAAGCCAACAATGTCGAGGTGACCATATCTTAGGTGCCAAAGTTCTGTATTTGTAATTGCTTTGTTCACCAGTGCAACCTTAGTGTGCTCGAAGAGGTTAAGAGGAAACATACGGTTTTGCATCATGTGAGAAATTGCAAGAGTATTACCTGTAGCTTTATGTTTTACAACACATTTGTTATCATCAAATATCACAGAATATCCAGCTTGCAACAATTGTCCTACGCTTATTAAGTTGTGAGCTAAGGAAGGTGCAAAGTGAACATCCTTAATAAGTTTTGTTTTGTTACCTAGCTCAACCATTGCGGTTCCTCGTCCTTCGATCTGAAGCGCTTTGTTATCACCAAGCCGAACTTGCGATTGGATTGACTCATCAAGCTCTTTGAACTTCGATCGATCACCTGTCATATGATTCGAACAACCGCTGTCGATGTACCATACTTCGTTGCTTGCATCATCATGGATCGAGGAAGTCATGAAGAGAAACTCTTGGTCGTCGTATTCTTCAGTGAACTTGGCCTCCTCGGGTTTGTACCAGCAGACTTTGTCGGAATGCCCATATTTGTTGCAGTATGAGCAATGGGTAGCGGTATTGCTAAATTTGTTTCGACCTCTACCTCGGCCTCGATAGCTACCTCTACTCCGGCCTCTATAACTTCCTCTCATGCGATCGGAGGATTCAGACTCTCCCCTTGTTTGGAATGCCTTTTCTTCTTCTCTTGTTGATGACCTGTTAATTCTTGCTTCATGTGCCTGAAGAGATCCCATTAGCTCATCGAAAGAAAATGTTGACAGATCTTTCGACTCTTCGATAGCAGCGACTACGTGATCAAAGTTAGGAGTTAAACTCCGTAAGACCTTAGCCACCACGATCTCGTCATTCATTTTCTCACCATACAATCTCATCTGGCAGACCACAGCAGAGACTCTTGCCAAATATGCTTGCACTGATTCTTTGTTATTCATGCAGAAAGTTTCAAACTCGCGTCTTAAGGACTGAAGTTTGACGGTAATTACCTTTGTTGATCCTTGATATTCTGTTTTAAGGATCGACCATGCTTGTTTTGAAGTTGTAGCCGTAGCTATTCTTGAAAATATGCTCTCGTCCACTGCCTGCTGGATGAAAAAAAAGAGCTTTTGCATCACGTTTTTGATGGTCCTTGTTATGGGCTTCATCATCGCTGGTTTCTGCATACCCAGACTCCACCAATTCCCACAGATCTTGAGACATGAACAACGTCTTCATCTTAATGCTCCAGAATTCATACGAGTCTCCTTTGAAAATGGGTATTTGAGGATGAGATACATTAAGAGTGCTTGCACTTGCTGCCATTTTTCCGGAAAATCGAACGCCCAGTACTTGAAGGAACCAGGCTCTGATACCAGTTTGTTGGAAAACAAAACCAAAGTAATTGTACAAGAGAATAATTAGAAGCACTTGTAACTCAGTTTATTATTGCTTGAATGAAAAAGGGAACACAAGCCTTTGTTAAATAGGCTGGAAGTAACAAACTAAACAAAAGACTCTCAACAGAAACGAAAGACCAGGAGTAAAAACTCCTAATTTCTAGGCATTATTTAACAGCTAACTTGACTGACTAGTTTGAATTAACGGCTACTTCTAACATGACAATGATATGTTAACAAGGAAAATTATATTCACTACTAAAAACATGTATTTATCGGTTGGGTATCATCAACGGAATATTTCGCCAGAAATCACTGATGGATCGGCCGAAAGTTGGCTTCTGTCGGTAATCTGTCACTAATTAATAAAAAAAATTAAAATTTGACACCGATGAAATTCCCGATAGATTTTAATTAATCAAGTAAGTAAATAGTATCCTTCGATAACTAAATCAAGATTATTTTATTTTTAAAAAAATAAAAACAAAAACATACATTAATTAAAATAAAAAACAGAAACAAATCCTCACTAGTTCCCTTCTGATGCTCCTTGCAGCTCTGGCAACTGATGAAACACACGAGCACAACTATACACAGAACAAAAAGCTTGCAAACCAGTTAACAACAACATAAACAAAGCAGCCAACAACGTTAAAAACCTCCAAGATCCAAACACATAAGTCTTCATAAAATTCCCCATTTTCACCCTCCACGTGTCACCATACCGTTTGTTCACATCTTCAATCACTTTATCCATCTTCGCAACTTTCGTCAGTTTCACAGACTTACTCATTCCATTCCACAAATCCGCAACCTCTTTATCACTCTTCAAATGACTCAAAACAATCCCTTTTTCTCTCAATAACTTTGCATCTTCTTCTGTATCGATTATTCCGTTCATTAACTCGGTGTAACGAGCCACCACTAACGGGCCCGCGGCAACGCAGGCTTCGTATGCTACGAGGTTTCGTAGAAAGACTTCTGTGTTTACGTCGAGTTCGATTATCGGGAGGTAAAGTGTGCATGTTGTGTTGTCGAAGCTAATGTCGGAGATTCCGCCGTTCACTGGAGAGAATAGGATTCCGGCTTGGACCATGTCGGTGACTGATGGGATTGTGATTTCTTCGATTAATGGTGGCTTTTGTAATTCGTCACCATCTTGTAATTTTTCATCGTTTTGATCATCACCTTGGAATTTTTCGAGCATTCGTTCTATGGGTTCTTTCATGAGTTTGAGAATTGGGAGATTAGATAAGATCTTCCATGGGAGTTTCATGAAAAGCTTCATTGGTTTCCCGAATATGATTTTCTTGAAAAAGTTTACTAAACCTGCGTTTGATTTCGATAACGTGTTCCACACGTAATCCATGAACCGTCGTAGATCA
The DNA here is from genome assembly GCA_023525745.1 of Arctium lappa. Lineage (NCBI taxonomy): Eukaryota > Viridiplantae > Streptophyta > Magnoliopsida > Asterales > Asteraceae > Arctium > Arctium lappa. The sequence goes on from CM042048.1 coordinate 150,171,919, forward strand.
CTTTGTTTCGCGAATGATGATGATTCTTCTTCTTCTTGTTGTCCTTTGATTTCTACGATATCTTCGTTTTCGATGTCGATTTCGGCCTCTACGATGCCGAGTTCTTTGTTGTTTGGAACGATCATGTGGTAGAGAAAATCGAGCAAGTGATCGCAGTCGTTTATGTCAACATCTGGTAACTCTTGTTCTTGAAAAGGTGAAAGCTCATGGTACAAACCCATTAACATGCTTTTCAGCGTCTGTTCAGCCGTGAGTTCATGAGCTGTTTGTTTGCATTGAGCTTCCAACATCGTCTTAATCAGAAACAACGGAATCTGATTCTCCACCATCACCAAATCCCGTAAAATTGCCATATGCGACAGTTTCTTTCCCGACGAATCAACCAAATGCGACATCCCGGAAGCAACTTTCTTCGAAATCCGACCTTGTTCTCTCATGGCGTAAACCCGAAGAAACTCGAGCAAAAACGACATATCAACCGCCATCATCCAGATGAGAGCATCACCGGACATGTCCAAGAACTTATGGTAGCAAGCTCGGATTCGAGCTTCGTCGTTTTTCTTCATGATCTCGACGATACGTTCGAAGCTAACGTTCATTTGTTTCTGGGTTCGTCGTGCGGACGCGAGCTTGTACCGTTGCATGTCGTAGACCTCGGGCCGCCAATGGTGGAACGGGCCTAACGCGACTTGTTGTGGGATGTAGGATTGGGGATCGGTGGCGAGAAGGACGTTCGGGACGGTGAAGATGCACACGGGGACTTTGTCGGCTTCTTCAGTGTGTTCGATGACGGATTTTCGCATGCTTTCGACCCATTCGTCTTCGTCGATATTGAGCTTGGAGAAAGAGTAGGAATTGGTGTAGTTGGAGATGGATTTGGTGGCCATGGTTAATTTGTGTTATGGTGGTTTTGTGTTTAATTTCTAGTATGCATACAAGACTACATATATATAGGAGAGTGAGTGATTTTAATGAAATTAATACTTGGGTTTTTTTGGCTGGATAATAAAGGTGTAAGGGTACATGTGGAAATTGGATAATTGTGCAATTATTTATGTTTAATGTTCGATTATTAAACGTGCTCCAGCTAAACGATGATTAGTTTATAGTAATTAGGATTATGTTATGATAATTAATTGGTTTATTTTTTTAAATATGATTGCATGAATTGGACTATGGGACCTACACTTTTGCGTTTCTGGCAAACATTAATTATTACATACAAGTGTAAACCCACATGTAGAAATTGGATCATGAAATCATTACTTTCGGACGGTGAACTTTTGGTTAAATTCTTAATCGCTCAACTAGTGGAAGGAAGGTTCAATCGGAGTGGATAAAAATGTTTGTTTTCGACTTAATAAGTTTAATGGGTGGTTAGTTTAATTGGTTAAGTTATATTAAGGTGTTTGATTTTAACTTATACTAAGAGATTGCTTAACATGTTAAGTTAGCATATCTTATCTTAATGTATTAAGTTATAATTTTTTCCAAAATTACTCGTCCTAAAATTTTTATTACACGACCCATTAAAAAATAAATAGTTGACCACAAGGGTTGTGACATACTGGTTAAAGCCTTGGGGGATATGATGGAATATCTCATCTGTACAGGGTTCGAATTCAGTCGTACACAAAAATTGTAGCCACTGAGGTTTAATCAGGGTTGATGTCTTACAGTCACAATTTGCCAAGGGATTAGTCTAGACATAGTCTAGGACACCATTCCCCAAAAAAATAGTTTACCAACATGTATGAATTAAAAAAGTTGTAATCAAACGCTTTATTGTTTTAAATATATTTTAAGTTATTAAGTATTGAGTTATGAACTCGTTAAATTCATTTTATTTATGTTATTTTAAATAATTCATATTATTTTTTGTCAAAACAAATTATTTTCGGTGTTGTTAGTTCCAGTTCGGGTCGAATTCACTACTTTCGTTCGTGGTTGTTGGGTTCGGCGGGGCTGTTTGCATCTCGTAAACCCCTGTTTTTATTTGTTTTCCGTTTAACGGTCGACACTGGCTGTGGTGTGCTTTTGAGACACTACCGATCTTTATTACCTCTGTAACCTTGTGGACTGTCGGTTTGTCTCTGTTTATGGGTAATAAAATGCTTTTGCCGTAAAAAAAACAAATTATTTTCATTTTATGTGGATATAAGGTTAAAATAGTCATTTTTGTTGTTCATACTATTCATTCATAAGAAAAATCAAACAATAATTTATCTTAATTTGTCCAAACAGATTAATACTTAAATTCAACTTAATAGATTTAGAACTTAATGGATAAAAAATCAAACAACCCCTAAGGAGAATAAAATCTTTATTTTTTATGTAATTTGTTTGGCTCCAATTTTATTTATATTTTATCGATGTTAGATTAAAAAACATGAAAGGTTTTTATTTAATACAAGTATTATAACCACTTTTTTTTTTTACCCGTAAGAGCATCTCCAACAACATTGCTAAAATAGAAAAAAATGGGTTTTTGTTTTTTAAACCTCTCCAACAGTTTTGCTATCTTGTTTGCTATAATAGAAGAAAGTTGAAAATTTTCCAAGTTTAGAGAATTCTCAAAAGGGAAAAATTGCATCAAAATGGAACCAACTTTGTCTTGATTCCTATTTTAGGGAACCAAATTTTTAAAATTATCTTTTAAAGGTCTCAAACAAACTTTTCATTTATTTAAGGGTCTCATTGACCTGATGACCTACTAATGATGAATTTGCTTAAGTAAACGCCAACTAATATTCGATGTCATATTTAAACTTAAAAAAAATAACGTTTAAAACATGGCGTGGAGCTAATAATTATGACGTGTCACAATTTTCTTATATTTAATAATTAGATGTATTATACCAAAGATAAACAAATAATTAAAAAAATTATTATTTCGTTTTACATATATTTAATTGAATAAAAAAAAATTAAGAGACTCAAAGTTGATATTAATATACAATTTTTTTAGGTAAAAACTTAGAATTACTAAGGGGCTGTTTGGTAGCCTCTTAATGGTGACATTAAGAGGTCGCATCTGAATCGGTCAGAGATTAGAGTTGTTTGGCAAAAAAAATGCATCTCTTAACCATTACAATAGTCTCTTAACTGTTAAGTCTATAGGGCTTTACAAAATGGTTCAGAGGCTTCTATTTTCCACAATTGCCCTCCTTCATCCACGCCTCCCACGTGAACGACGCCCTCGTCGGCCACCTCGTCGGCGGCCCTCTCACCGTCGCAGGCCACCTCGTCGGCGAGCCTCTCTCCGTCACAGATCACCCCTTCGGCAACCCTCTCTCCGGCGCCCATCGACAGGTATCCATTGACAGCCTCTTGCCCTCTTCTTCGACAGCCTTTTCTTCTTTTCACCAATTGCTTTCTTCTTTTCTTCCGCATCGACAATAATGACTTTCTTCTTTTCTTCCACATCAACAGTAATGGTTTTCTTCTTTTCTTCCATATACATACTGATTCTTGGATTTGCTGCTGATACATACTATTTTTTTTATTTTTTGCTTTTCTTTGTTGATTTGATACATACTGATAGTAATGGTGAATGTTTATTTTTTTCCTTTTATAGTAATGGATTTTGAATGTTTGTGTTGTTGAATGTTGCTTTGAATCTGGATTTTGAATGTTTATGTTGTTGAATGTTGCTTTGAATCTGGATTTTGAATGTTTGTGTTGTTGAATGTTGCTTTGAATCTGGATTTGAATGTTTATGTTGTTGAATGTTGCTTTGAATGTTGTTTGTTGTTGAATCTGGATATTTGGATTTTTTTCCTTTCAGAGGGTTAAAATGGTCATTTGTTGTCATTCAGACTGTCCATTCAGAGCAGTTACCAAACAACCATATTTCATTCTGCACTAAATCATACAGAGCCTCTTAAGCATTCTAACCTCTTAACTATTCTGCACTCAAGCATTCAGCAACTACCAAACAACCCCTAAACCTCAGCCATTGATTTTACCAAGCTAAAGCTTTCGTTATGCCGCTGCCTTTGTGGCCTCTTGAATCTTTGATAATGCAATTCCAGTGAGTAATCAAGGTCCTCCACAACCGGTATTGAACGGTTCTCCGTCGACACCAACAACCTCCTGCCTCCACAACCAATATTGCTAATCAAGCCCTTTCCGACTTTCCAATAAAAAACTCTTTTCGCCACAAACCTATCCAGGTGTAGGGAGAATTAGGGAACTATCAAGGCATCTCTTCTATCATTGGAAAAGAAGAAAAAGAACTTGAAAAGGGCTTATAATTTGGCATCAAATAAGAAGCAAACAACCCCTTACCGGTAGTTACACCGAGACTTAAGTCCTGATAGAAGTACCGATGACCACTTGATTGATTGATTATTATTATTATTATTTTAATTATTTTGACTTAGGATAATTATTGTTAATCTTGACTATTATTAGGATTATTATTAGTTTTCTTTTTATTAATTATTTAAATAGTTTCCTAGTTGGTTTAAGTTTAGGATTAGATTAGAAAAATTATCTCTTATAGTTATCTTAGACTATAAATAGGGTTTATTGTTTCCTTTGTTAATCAGAGTTAGAAATTATTGATCAATAAAGTTATCTTTTAGAGTTTTATCTCTAAGTTATAAGAGTTTTCTCTTATTTTCTGGGTTCTACGCTTGTAGACTTGTTTATCCTTTGGACTTGACGCTTGTCGATCCGTTCCGCATTTTCCCCGTTGCGTCATATCCATCTTTCAACACCTTCTCCTTCGTATCGGTTTCCATTGCTAGCATCGAAAAGTTCGTTGGACGGTCTAGATTCATCGACGTCCAAGTCGTTGGGTGGCTCGAATACACCATCTTCGCATTTACCATGAATGTAGGTTGGAGAAATTGAAGGAGTTCTATGTCACGAAGAAAGAAGATGAACCGATAACTGAAAACTCTTTCTCCCCATGTTCCCTGTCACGAAGAAAGAAGATGGATCTCAGATGAACTTGACTTCTGTGTGTATGCAACAGTAGAACTCGAGTTCTATCACTTCTATGTGTGTCGATCTGAATCCCCTAACTCGTTTAATTCTTCAATTTCACGATGAAAATCATATTTTGATTTGGATAGAATGAAGTTTCCAAATGGGGAGGGTTTCCTTCGATTTTGGGTTGCTTTATGTTTGATTTTGAGTTTTTGGTTTTTGATTTTGAGTTTAGGTTTTGTTTGTTATAGATGAAGAAGATGAAAAGAAGAACAATTTACTCTCTTTATTTTATTATGTAATTTTTAAAATTTTATTTTTTGACACATACCGGTTATCTGCTCATCAAGTAAACGAGACCCTTAAATAAACGAAAAGTTTGTTTGAGACCTTTAAATGATAATTTTAAAAGTTGGTTCCCTAAAATAAGAATCAAGAGAAAGTTGGTTCCATTTTGATGTAATTTTCCCTTCTCTAAAACTTGACGGTAGGAGAGATAAATGATTATTTTATTCAATCCCACCAATGAAAATCACTTTTTATTATTTTATATTAAGGTTTTTTAAAAAGTGTATTGAGAATTTGAGATGATAAATTATAGAATATTATAATAATATAAGTTGTTTTAAAATTTGAAGATGAATATAATAGTTTTTAAAGATTTTTTATTTTTGATTCTTTATTTTAGAGAAATTATAACTATGCTGTTGAAAATGCTCAAATTATTTGTGGTTAATGAATGTTAGTATTTTATTCACGTGTTATAAAACGAAAACGCATGTATCATGTAGTGTCTAGTTGCATGTGAAGTCAAGTTAAAATTATATCACGTGGGTCCTTAGTTCCCCACATGGCAAAATAATTAATACGTGCCAAATGTGAAAGCCTTCAGAAAAAAGTCAAGAGCGTGGTCCACAAAAACCCATAAAACGACTTGAATTAGGTATTCCAACAACTACTTTAAAATTTATTTAAAATAAAAAATTAAAAGTTAAAATCTTCAAAAATAAAAATTACGTATATTCATCTCTAACATATTCCTTATTTTGAAGATCAAATATTAATTATAATATTAAAATATTATTTCTCTCTATATATTTATTTTCAAAGTTTTTCATTTAAATGATGGGATCTAATTCAATTAAATATGAAGTAGACCTATTAATTCCTTGTCTTTCATGTTGTGGGTTAGGGTACAACCAATTAGTTGATTGATTATATAATGTCACACATGGCCAATTAATTAATTACATTTGAGTTCCAAACAAAATCCACTTGAGAATATGACCTATTTAATGCACAAAAATATGTTGAATAGATGGAAAACCATATCCATCTAAAGATACAACCGACACGGGTGGATGCCCATTGAAGCTTGTGTTATCCGGATAAAAATCTATTGTCCCAGACGTAGAATTTTGAGACAACATATTATTATCTGTGGTATCCTAAGATACCATAAATTTGGTTCGATTAGTGTAAATCTTTTAAGTAATTTAACCGTGTAACTATTCTTTTTGTACAACCGCTTTCTTTCTGTTCGATTTAAGATTGAGTCTTAAGGTGCACCAAAGCCCAACTCTTCTATTAATATTTAGAGTATATTACGGATTTGGTCCATGTGGTATGTGAGTTTTTATGGGATTAGTACATAGACTTCTTTTATTACGTAGCTTACCTTGTGGTATGTGCTTTTTAACGGATATGGTCTTTGGCATCCTTCATCACCATTGACTATGAGGGTGTTTTAGTCATTTCATCGTTTTCCTTCATTTTTATTGTTTTTTCTTTATTTTTTTTTTGTCTTTTACATTTGAATATTCATCTTCAACAGAATTCAACCCTAAACTCAAATTCACAAACTCAAAATCAAAACCCCTAAAACTCAAACACTCTAAAATCAAAAACTCAAACAATGTAAATCAAAATCAATCTGAAATATTCATATGATAGATTACGTAGTCTTCCATTCCTGATTCCAAGCAAAAAAGTGGGATTGAATGCAACCAATCTCAGTGCCAACTAGCTTTTTAAAAAGTCAGGATTATTTAAAAATAATTACACAAAAATGTTATACAAGCTTTTTATAATTATAATTCTTGAAATTAAGCAATGAAATACACTTCAAATATTAGACTATTTGAAAAATCTTGAAATTTTAAAAACTGTCGATTCCATTTGTAGTCGCTCCCGATCCCATGTTGGGCATCATTTTTTTTTCCGGTTCCCTACCGTGCTTCCCCAGTCTCGGTCCCCATCAGTTGTGGTTACATGGTATAATGGTTTTAATTACAATTGGGCTATTTTGTATGGGCTTTGGGCTCTTTAAGTTGGGCCATTGTACACGTTAATTTAAGGCCTTTTATCCATATGGGCTAAAAAATTTCTTTTTAGTGCCTTATAAACTTTTTTTCTATAAAACAACCAAGAAACAATAAATCAACGTTAAAAACATTTTTTCTTCTGATGCATTGTAGTCTGTTCACCATCAGCCCATTCATCAGAAATGTCATAAGCCACAAGGAAAAACGCCTAGCAACGTTCACTTGCATTTTCTTCACTATTTTGTGGGAAAATAATCAAGAATAGGGGTGCTCACAGGTTGGATTGATCAGGTTGAATGTATTTAAATAACTCAACCCAATATTAACGGTTTAAAAATTTTCAACCAAATTCAAACAAAAGTGCAACCCAACCCAACCCAAGTCGTTCAGGTCTGGTCGGGTTGTATTTGAACAAAGTAAAAACAACATTTAAAACATAAAATTAAGGAACTCTTCCTTCAAAATACGATCAATCATTCAAGATAATATACGAGTTCATCAAATATTTAGGTATTATATATAATTTTACAATAATGTTCTCTTATGAGTTATATTGCTCGTCATTGCCGGTTGTTTTTGGTAACTTATACATATTAAAGAAATAGAAATAATTTTAGAGAGATTGCTAAAAAATTTATCGGGTTATCGGGTTGGTCGGGTTACTTTGGGCCCAGTGGCGGATCCAGAAAAAATAATTGATGGGGGCCCGAGGAACAGGCGATGAGGCAAACAACGAGAACAACAGCGTCACCGACGCTAGACCAATGAGTGTTTTCTGTTTTCAGAAATTGGAAAGGGGTTAAGGAGCCTTTGATATATTTTGTTGGGGTCCCAGAAGCTATAACAAACTAAAATACAATTTAAAAAAAATTTAACTGTCACGTGCAGGGCTGGTAGGGGGCCCAGGACCCCTATCCCTCCTTACTGCATTCGCCCCTGTTTGGGCCTAACCCAATATCAATCCAATAGATTTGGGTTGCTCTAATTTCGTATCGATTACATGTGGGTTACCTTGGGTTGATTTTTTTCGGGTTGGGTTAATCGGGTTGGTCCAGTTGGTCGGTTTTTTGAGCACTCCTACTCAAGACGGCTAAAATGTAAAATAAATTTTCCTACGTGGTTATTTAAAGCATCTGCAACAATCATGTTATAATTTTTTTCTAAAATAAAGTATGAAAAGTTAAAATCTCTAAAAAAAATTACTTCAAACTCCAACAGCTACTCTATTTACCATTATTATATTATTAAAATATTCAATATATTTAATAAAATATTAGTATTTCTTTCTCCTAAACACACAATTTCAATGTTTCTTATTGATGAGAAAACATTAAATATTATTTCTCTCTCTAAAATGTGGAGTTTTAAAGATTTCTTCAAATTTGAAGATTTTAACTTCTCTCTCTTCTTTTCTCTATTTTAGCATATGGTACAACATAACTATTGAAACAAAAGAGTTGTTAAAATCTCACTTTTCTCTATTTTAACATAGCTATCGATGATAATGCTGTTACGATAATAACCCCATTTATTCCCTTTGTTTCTCATAGTCGGCGCCATTATTTTTGTTAACTCTTGTGTTTGATTCTTGCCGCCGATCGAGTTTCTTATTACCAAAACATGAAAAATCCCTCTCACTCTCAAAGGTCGGCCTTTAAACATTAAAAAAACCACCCCACATTCGAACATGGTCATTGCGACCATTTCCACCCCATTAATATCCAACCTTACTTTCATTCTTTCTAAGTCATCTTTTTTTACTTCTGTTTCAAATGCATACAAACCCATCATAGATTACCAAAAAACAGTCGTAAAAGCACCATGCTTTCTCCAAGATCACTGTTGTTTCTGGTGCTACCCATCTTCTCTACGTTGTTAACGCATGGATCCTCGCAGATTCTTCGACAATCTTCAGGTAAAAAAGTGGTGTTTTTCGTGTTATTTTCATTCGAATTGTTGGATTTGATGTGGGTTTTGGGGATTTTGTAGGGGTGATTAGTGGTGGTGGTGGTGGTGGTCGGGGAATTGAACGGGTTGTTCTTGAAATGGGGAGCAATGATGAGAACTCATCTTTGATATTGGCCGATAAGAGAACACGAAGGAAAGATCCTCAAGACGATTTCAAGTACTACACCCGTGGTTGGAATATCAGTGATGAACATTACATATCTGTAAGTCTTGTTCTTGATTAACTTACATTTTGTTTTTGAGGTCACAATGGTTGATTTTTACTTCAAGATTGATATGGGTTTCTCTTTGAATCCAAGCACTACAATGAAATGGGTTTATAGGACGCAAACAATGTCTAATTGTCCTGATAGATTGCTTTTTAGATCTTAAAGTTTATAGTCTATGGGACAAAATATAAAGCGTTCTATCTACAAAGTGTCGTAATATGTTTATAACACGTTTTTAGGTAACAAGTTTTACTTTTCCAAATAGTGTACTATAAAATAGCTAATATGACACATTATTTTTAAAAAAAAATTTAAAAGCATTATATAAACATATTGCAACACTCTTAGCTAGGATTTTGTATCATTTAATACTGTAAACTTAGGTCTACTTAACAATTTTAACGTCATATAAACCCAATTTTATTGATAACAGTTGGTGTTGGATTTGTCATTCATTTTTGATATATTCTATTGTTTGACTTTGGTGAGAGATGATATCCCTCCACGTTCGAGATACACATTTGTTTCTTATTCTCTCTTTTATTATATACTATTGGTATCTATACACAAAGACAAATGTAGGCATTCATGATTGTTTGACTTTATACACATATATAGACTTGGGATCGATCTATTTTCGTTTGACCACATTTTTACATTTGAAACTTTACAGTAGAACATTGTGAAGGTAACTTTTACAGTGTTTTTTTGCTGTGAAGGTTCGGATTTTTTTTACCTCAGTGTTTTACTGTGAAATTTCAAGTGTAAAAATGTGGTCTCACGTGTCTCATGAAAACATGCTGGTCTCACGTGAACCCAACCCTATATCTATATCTATATATACATGTATATACATAGAGAGGAATCAAATGCAATTACGAAACACGATCAACACAAGGGTATGACCTAGGTGGCGAGTAATTACACTACGACTTACTCGGGTTTATGGACGCCAACGATTTATATGTGTCCCAAACTCCCAATAGACCTCTTTATAGGACTTGCAAACAATAAAAAATCATATCCAAACATGTTGTAATAAGTTTACAAGACGCTTTTGGACGTCTTGATAAGTTTTTTAGAACATTTTATATACAAAGCGTCGTATTAGCTCTTTTATACGATACTTTTGAGATGTGTCATATGGTTATGAACACATCTTTTTATAGGACATTTTTTCAAACAGTGTCCTATAAAATAACTAATACGACGTTTTTTATAAAAGAATGTCCTAAAACACTTGTTACAACGTTCAAAAACGTCATATAAACTTATTACAACATTTTTAGATAGGATGTTTTCTTATTTGGTTCTATAAATTAAGCCTTATAAATCATTGTATTATGATGCTTAATTAGACATTTTTGCTATAACCCCACTTCTTTTGTCGTGTGTCACGTGTGGTTTTACACGTGAGTTTCGTGTAAAATCACATATGATTTGGTTGTTCTCTCTCTTTTTTTTTTCTGTTCTCGATTAAACTTGACTCTATATATTAACCTGAGTGGTTCCCATTCAGATTGTTTGCGTTCTAATGATATGGTTTTAATTTCTGGTTTTTACTCGCAGTCTGTATCGTTTACTGCTGCCCCCTTGTTCGCAATTGCGGTAATCTGGTTTGCAGGATTTGGTGTATCTTTGCTCGTGATCTGTTGCTGCTACTGCTGCTTCCGAAGACGCCCTTACGGCTATTCTCAAACCGCTTATGCACTTTCTCTTGTTTTTCTCTCCGTCTTCACCGTCTCTGCAATGTGAGATACCCTTTATAAATACACGTTACAACAAAATCGACTTTATATGATGTCAAATATGTCTAAATGTTCTAATATACTGCGTTAATAGGTCTCAAATTTGTAGGACCAAACAATTGTCACTACAACAAAATTAAGTTTATAAGACGCCAACAATGTATAAGTGTCCTAATAGACTAGTTTATGGGATTTAAGTTTATAGGACTGAACAATAAATTGCCTTACCTAAAAGTGTTGTAATAAATTTATAGGAAGCTTTTAGGCGTCTTAACAACATTTTATTACATTTTTAAAATAAAGCATCGAATTAGCTATTTTATAGCACACTTTTGAGAAGTGTCATGTAAACACATTTTTTTATAGGACACTTGTTTTTATAAGATATTTTTTCAAATAGTGTTCTATAAATTAGTTAATACGACGTTTTATTTTAAAAAGGTTCTAAAAAACTGTTAAAATGCCCAAAAGTGGTTTATAAACTTATTACAACACTCTTGGATAGGACATTTTATTGTTTGGTTTTATAAATTTAAGTCTTACAAAGCGGTCTATTATGACACTCATACATTGTTTTGCGTATTATAAACTCAATTTCGTTGTAGTGTGCACTGTATAACTAAGGTTGTTACAATAAGTTGATATGGCACACTTTTAGATGTCGTAATAAGTTTTTTAGGACACTTTTGAAATAAAGTTGTCATATTAGTGTTTTTATATGAAAAAATGGCTTATATAAACAATTGTTCTAGAACATTCTTAAAAGTGTCATATAAAAACATTAATATGACAGTTTATTTAAAAAATTATTCTAAAAAACTTGGTAGGACTTTGTGCATGCACATAATTGTTCTATTAGCTTATTGTAATACTTGTTTAGTCGGCTAAACTTATGTACATATTCGGCATTCTATAAGCCGATTTTGTTGTAGTGGCATGTTGATACGTATTTGTGGTTGAGGCACTCATCGCCGGTATAACGTGTGTTCCAGTGTCGGATGCATCGTTCTGTACACAGGGCAAGGGAGGTTTCATAATAGCACGACGGACACGTTGGATTACGTCGTGAATCAATCCAACGATACGGTTTCCCATCTCAACAATGTGTCTGCCATTCTTTCTGTAGCCAAGGGCATTGAAGTAGATCAAGTTTCTTTGCCTTCAGCTAGCAAAAACGACATCGATAGGGTCCATAAAATGATCGACGATGCTGCAGGAAACCTCCAATTCGAGACCAGAAAGAACGAGAAAGATATACAACGGGTTTTGAAGGCCGTGTAAGTGATTGAATGCTTTCAAAGATTCATGTACATTCTTATTTCTTACATTTGTTATCTGTTTTCCTGCAGAAGGCTTGCTCTTATAATCATTGCTGCTGTTATGCTTCTTGTGGCTCTTCTTGGCTATTGTAAGCCCAAAGATCCAATCTTTTCCTTTGACATTTAGGGTTCGTTTACTAAACGTTTACTAGGTAAGCGCTTACCAACAAGAGTTACCATTCTCATTTGCCTTGTCGAGTAACATTCTCGGTCATCAAAATGGATTGGTGGTAAGCATCTCTTACTCGGTAAGCGCTAACTCAGTAAGCATTAATCAGGGAAGAGTCTTCTCTCTCACACTTACTAGATAAGATTCTCAGTCTTTGTTGTGCCTCTTAACCTGTAAGATTCTCAGTGCTTGTCATGCTCACTCGGTAAGGCAAGTGACATCCAGTAAGCACTTATCCAGTAAGGGTTTGGTAAATGACCCTTTTTTAACTCCAAATTTAGTTTCAGACTCACATTTGATTCTTGAATGTTGGGTGCAGTGTTCTCTCTTCTTGGATTGCAGTTTCTTGTGTACATGTGAGTGATCATAATGTGTCCTGCATTTTAACACAGTTTTTATGTAATCAAGATCTTACGCTTCTGAGGTAGAGGTCAGATTTACGTACATCTTAACCTATTGATGAATAAAAAGTCAATGTCCCAAAATTCATAGTTCCATTCCTATCCATCAATCACACGGATACACATCATTTAAGTGAGAGAATGTGGACATAAATTATATAAAGTTATATCGAATAAATATCTGATGTACCTTATTGGTGGGACAACGAGGAAACAACGAATTTTAGGACAACAGATTTTTATTCCTCCTGGATGGGATATATTGGACTCGTTTGGTTAGGTTTGATTTCGATTTACGTAATCAAGATCTTACCCTTTTGTTTTCTTGATCAAAATCGGTGCTTGCAGCTTGGTGGTTCTTGGTTGGATTCTTGTTACAGCTACATTCATCTTGTGTGGCATATTTCTCGCACTCCACAAGTATGTATGTTCTAACTATTGACTTTATGATTTTTTATAAACCTCAAATATGTCTAAATATCTTAATAGACTGTTTTTTAGAACTTCAGTTTATGAGACCAAACAATTGTTGATCGTGGTAAAGGTGTTACAAGGAGTTGATATGGCAGATTTTTGATGTCCTAACAGGTTTTTTATAATACTTTTAAAAATAAAATGTCCAATTGGTTATTTTATATGACATTATTTGAAAGAGTGTCGCATAAAAATATGTGATCTCAAAAGTCTTGTAAAAAAACTTGATACACTTTTCTAAAAATGCCTTATCAACTTATTGTAACACTTTCGTTTGATCCTTAAAACATAAGTGCTATATATAAAACAATCTGTTAAGACATTTAGATATATTTAGCGTCTTATAATAGTCGATTTTGTTGTAGGGTATCCGTCGATTAGAAGCTAACTACAGTCTTTATCCATGGTCGTAGCATTGCGGGCGACACTTGTATCGCGATGGATGAGTGGGTCGAAAACCCGACGGCTCATACGGCTTTAGACGATATTCTTCCCTGTGTTGACGATGCAACTGCTCAAGAAACGTTATCTCAGAGCAAAAACATCACTTTTCAATTGGTGGTGATGGTGAATAGCATCATCAACAACATCTCCAACATCGATCCTGCAGAACGACCGTTTCCAAGTTTCGTTAGCTTCAATCAATCTGGTCCGTTGGTTCCTACGCTTTGTAATCCGCTAAACGCTAACGGAACAGATCGAAAATGTCAAGCTGCTGAACTCGACTTCGATAATGCAACCCGGGTAACGGCCTTTCTAACTCCAAACCAACTTTCAACTTCAAATTAATATGTCTAAATAGTAAATGTATGAATACATTGCAACAAAATTGGTTTTACAGGGCACCAAATATTTTTAGTTGTCGGCTGACATAAGACCAAATTTGTGTGTCATTTGACGTTTTTGGATATCTTAACAAGTTTTTTTTATTGTACTTCTAAAATAAGGTTATTAGTTTTTGTCATAAGTTAAGATACATTTCAAAAGCGTTGTATCAAAAAACTTTTAAGGATGCCACTGCAACGAAATCTGGTTTATAGGACACAAAAAATGTTCTAATGTACTACTTTTTAAGATTTCAGTTGTTAGGATCAAACACTTGTGTGTCTTATGATCTAAATGTGTTATAATGAGTTTGTATGATGCTTTTAGGTGTTTTAAAAAGCTTTTTAAGATACTTTTGAAACAAAGTCTTATTAGCCCTTTTATAAAATACTATTATAAAACAAGTGCTCTATCAAATATGTGTTTATAGGACACTTGTCCTATAAAGATACTTTGTTTCAAAAGTGTCTAAAAAACTTGTTGCAACGCCCAAAAGTGTCATATAAACTTACTACAACATTTTTATATAAAACACACAAAGATTTGGGCCCATAAACTTAAGTTCTATAAAGTTGTCTATTAGGGCACTTGGCGTCCTATAAACTCGATCTTGTTGTAATGTGCCTAAATACATCATAACACTTTTATATAGGGCGTATCCTATAAACATGTGTCATATAAATAAAACTGGTTATTAGGATATTGAGACATATTTGACGTCATATAAAGCTGATTTTCTTGTAGTGATGTATGCATTTATGATCTTCAGGTGTGGAGGAATTATGTTTGCCAAGTTTCTGCGAATGATACATGCACAAGCGTGGGGCGATTGACTCCGAAGATGTATAAACAGATGTCGAGTGCAGTGAATGTGAGCGATGGATTGACCGAATACGGGCCGTTTCTGGCGGGGTTATTGGACTGTAGCTTCGTTAGAGAGACTTTTATTGGAATTCATAACGATCATTGTCCGAACCTTAACAAGTACAGCGAATGGATCTACATCGGTTTAGCATTGGCATCGACTGCTGTCATGCTTTCGTTGGTTTTGTGGATGTTGTATGCCCGTGAAAGAAGGTACCGTAGATACACCAAACTTGTTGTCGTTGCATCTCCACCTACGGCCGATCGACGTTGGAAGTAAAATGATCTTGAAATTAAAACCTGTTTTTTGAATTTTTGGGGATTCTCCTCATAGATCACTGGTTCGAGTCCTGCAAGGCCACTGGGATTTTCATGGCCGTTCTTCATGGTCTCTGAAATTAATCGAGATACACACAATCCGGCACTAACAATTTTAAAAAAAAAAGTACGATTGTAAAATATTGTTAGTTGTAATATAAGTATTTAAATGATTATTTTTGACATGTATGATGATTAGGCCAGAGATGTGTTTTTGTTTTAGTTGTTTTGTGGTACTGTCTTATGTTATTTTTTTTCTTGTAATGTACTTCTTAATCCTTATTCTTGCTTACTTTTTTTTCATCATATGTTAATCTTTTTTTTTTTGGTAACCGAGGGTTTCCGAGCCAGCTTACGCGCACCGACTATCCCCGGCCGACCACGAATGGCCTGGAGTCATCGCAGCTGAACCTCCATGGCCACAAGAGCTTTGGCAGCGCCTGGATTTGAACCCTAGGTAGATGAGATCTTCCACTACATCCCCCACAGGTTTTACCAGTGCGCCACAACCCAAGTGGTTTATTGCTCACACTTGTGTACAAGTAGGGGGTTTTACAGAAACAACCACTCTATTATTCATTTATTTGAATAGATGTCAAGTCCGTATACATTTTACATCCTAGGGTTGAATTCCGGTAAGAATGAAAGTTATAATGAGATGGATAAGAAGGGATCATCACCCTTAGATGCATATTAGGATGAGATGCACCGGATCAATTCCTGTATCAAACGTAATTTATGGGGTGGTTTAAGGTTAAAAATAATCAAGGGTCCAGATCCTTTATTACTTTCACCTTAACTCTTCTTCTCATACAATCCTTCGTCTTACATCCCAAACCTTACTTTTATCAATATTTATAAGATTATTAGAAAACGTTTTTCACATGTCTCGATTAGTATGTTACTAGAAATGTACTCGTCCAATACAACGCGCGATTTGAATGTTTTATTTTATTTTTTGTTTTTTTGTTTTTATAATATGGTTTTGTGTGGTTTAAAAAAAACAATAATGTTTTTTTATAAATTTGTTTAATTTAATTTAGGTTTAATAATGATGTAATTTTTCAGGTCTAATAATATAATATTGAGTGAATTGCAAATTTGGTCCCTGTGGTTTGTTGTTTTTCTCACATTTGGTTCCTACAAAATTTTTATTGCAAGAAAATCCCCGTGGTATGCAAAAGTGCTTGGATTTGGTCCCTGTGACTAACGCCTGTTACTTCAAGTCCGTTAAGTGCCTTCACGTGCATAGCACATGAGAGTATTGTGGTCATTTTTATCATATACTAGAAGCGTACTCGCGCAATGCAGCGAGATACATCACGGTTTTAATGTTTCATTTTTTTTGTGGTTTTGAGAAAAGTGATAATGTTTTTTTTTATAAATTTGTTTAATTTAGGCTTAATAATATAATGTGTTTTATATAAAAAAAATTAAGCATTTTGTTAGAATTCAATAATTATCTTATATATTTTAATGACATCTAGAAAAAATAACCAATTACATATTTAATAATATAATTAAAACAAATTTATAGTAATATAATATATTAATTAATAGTGATACATGGAAAGATCTACATAAAAGGAAGACTCTGCACATACCAAATTGGTGGGTGTTAGATGCTTGCAGTAGTAATATGTATTTTGTGCTTTGATACTTGTAAATTAAGAGATTTTTAAAATTTTGCATAAAATGATGGTATCTTATGCTTAATAATTTGTATTTAAGAGTTTTTTATTCGTGTTTTATAATATAACTAGAAGCGTACTCGCGCAATGCAGCGAGATACATCACGATTTTAATGTTTCTTTTAATTTTTTATTTTTTTATCGATTTACAGTACGATTTTGGATGGTTTTAGAAAGTGATAATGTTTTTTTTAAATAAATTTGTTTAATTTAGGCTTAATAATATAATGTTTTTTATATAAAAAAATTAAGTAGTTTGTTAAAATTCATTAATTATCTTATATATTTTAAACTTTTTATATTTAAATTGAGATGTTTATCCTGTTTTGATTATGTTTATCATAATTCAAATTTCATACTTTTAGGGTTTGGGAATTAGAGATAAGGATTTTGGAGGATAAAGATGGAATTTATTAATTAGGGTTAAAAGCATTTAAAAGTGGTACATATTGCTTCATTAGTTGTTTTTAAGAGATTTTAAGTAGATTAACATTAAATAATAGTACATAATGCTTAATGGGTAATTTAAGCTTAATAATATAATGTTTTTTTATATAAAAAATTAAGTAGTTTGTTAAAATTCATTAATTATCTTATATATTTTAAATTTTTTATATTTAAATTAAGATGTTTATCCTGTTTTAATTATGTTTATCAGAATTCAAATTTAATAATTTTAGAGTTTGGGGATTAGAGATAATGATTTTGGGGGATAAGAATGAAATTTATTAATTAGGGTTAAAAACATTTAAAAGTAGTACATATTTCTTAATTAGTTGTTTTTTAAGAGATTTTAAGTAGATTAACATTAAATAATAGTACATAATGCTTAATGAGTTGTTTTTAAGAGTTTTTTATACCTCTTTTATAATATAGTATAGATAATTCAAATAAGTGTGAAATATTTAACTTTATGTTATCTTATTATTAAAAACACGTCGTTAATTAACTTATGAAACCAAATGTTCAAAACTTCCTCCGTCCCAAAATAAATGTCCACAATGAAAAAGACACATTTTTTTAGGAGTGTGTAATTATTACACTTTTTAATTAACCAAAATAAAATTTTACCCTTAATTAAATAGAGAGAAACTTTCTCCATCACATAATTAAGGGTATAATGGGAAAGTGAAACTTTACTTTTGAAATTAGCCACTTATTTTGGGACAAACAAAAATAGTAATGTAGACACTTATTTTGGGACGAAGGGAGTATGATTTTAGTAGGAATGGCAACGGGCCCGGTTCGGGACTGTTATTGGTATCCCCGTCCCCAAAACCGATAACCAAAACCGTCCCCGTAACCGCCCCAATCCCCGTTGGGGATCTTATCGGGAATCCCCATTGGGTCCCCGTGGTTTCCCCGATCCCCGTTGGGGAACCCTTTAAGGTTAAAAATCATATTTTCCCATTGGTTTTCCCCGTTCATTGTTGGTTATACCCAAACCTGAAACCGTCCCGGAATTTTTTTTACAAAATGTTAATTTTCACAACTAAAAGTAAATTACATTTTTTTTAAACATAAGTCTAAATGTCTCAAACAATGTCTAAAATTACAATATAAAAGTAAATAAAATCCATATATTATCCAACTATCATTATGGTTTCACCATTAGACAAATAAACTAGACTTTTTTGAGGAGGCTTATTTGGGATGTTGAGATAAAATGAATAAAAATATTTTAAATTTTAATGTAATATTAATATTTTTCTTTTAATGATGTTATATATATTATATATATGAATATTTATATATATACACATAGTGGGCCGGTGATCACCGTCCCCGCCCCCTCCCCGGATAAAATCCCCGAATATGTCCTCGATCCTCGCCCCGTCCCCGATAAGAATATACTAATGGAGTTTTTTTTTTCCTGAGTTCAAACGTTTGACGAGTGGGTAGTTGATGTTGCCATGGTAATCACAGTTCGGAAATAACGATCTTTTCTGACGTAATGGCAATGGCAGACAGGTATTGAAGGACTACTATGTCATTTTGTAAGGTAAGCAAATTGTAAACTTCTTTTGGACGCTATCCTAAAGTCAATAATCAAATTCATTTGTGTATTGTTCGTGTATACTATTACCATACTATTTCAACATTAGAGAAAGCCATGTTCTTTTTTAAAATTTTAACAATGTATCAAGTCATGTTTTGCTTAACGATCTTCTACAGATGCCTCGTGACATCTGTAAGGACAATTTGTGTTTGGGTCATTGCTACGCAACCTCCCATAAACTAGAACGACAAGTATCAACATTTTGGTCAAGATTCCATAATGCGCTACTTCCATATAACGTGTCAAACATGTTTTCGTTGATTTTTCTTTATTCGGCTTTTTTCCCCTCCATGTAAGGAACTTTAACTTTACAATCACATCTCTATTCTCTTTGCATTACATGGTGGTTACCTAAAAATGGAAGTAGTACATTTATATAATGAAAACTTGGAGTAAGGGGCGCAAAAATCGAATATGACATATACAAGTTAAATTTGAGTTGTTGTTGTTGGTGCAAAGGAATGAAGAACTTGTTCAAGCATCATTCTTGTCTGGTTACTGATGGGTTGCTGAGGATTGTCAGAGTGAGCAATGTTTAGAAGGTAAAGCTTCTTGGATGCAACAAATGCTGCTGAAAATATCCTCTTTATCCCTCCCCTTGTGCTATCTATCTTGTATTCAAACTCATATATTCCCTCTCCTCTCTCCATGAATGACACTATTTCTACATCTTTTGTGCTTTCCTGCACTAATCTTAACTTCTATTAGAATCATTCAAATCCAGGATAAACAGATAAATCAATTGAAGAACAAGTTTACCTTGCGTTTTTCGGCTTGAATTAGTTTATTTGAAACAAATTCAGGATCCCCAAAGTCACGGAGACTGGTGAGACGAACTGGTGTTACTACAACTCCTACATTGTTACCTCCTTTGTTTGGATCCTCAAATAGCACAGTTGCTCCTGCCTTTTCAACCTGTTGAACCCAAAACCAACTATTCATTTCATTTTCATTTCATACAAAAATTGGAAACAAAACCCTAAGAATAGGAAAGAGACCTTGATCCAAGATGTGGGTCTGAGGAGTGTGAACCCTTGGTTCGTGTCTGTGTAGCTTTCAAGGTCTAGCGACTCCTGTATTTGAGCCCAGGTGGATTTGAGAGGTGCAATGGATGATGATACGATTATGGTTAAGATTGAAATGTTGAGCAGTTTTCTTCTTCTGGTGGGTTGTGATTGAATTGGAGAGGTGGGTGGTTGAATAGGATTGGAATTGGAAATAGAAGAAGGTTGAGTTGATCGATTGAAGATGGGTGATTGTGGGAAGCAAAGGCCAGATGAAGAACAAGATATCATCTTCGTGTTGTGGGTGAGTTCGCATCCACTTCTATTTTTCCAAAATTTATCTCATTCACCCGGGGCGGAAGCGGGATTCATGTAACGACCCGGTTTACAAAAATATCCACAATTACCTGAAACCATCCAAAAGACAATCCGAAAATGATCGACTAAAGTAATCTTACCAGAATCATCTTAAATACGATGACGGTAAGAATATTTCTAACTGCAATAATAATTCACTAATTGATCCGACAATGATCTTTAACATAAATCCCCAGATCAATTTTAAATACTCAATCACGGAAACAAATAAATCCAACCGGAAATTTAGATTCTTACCGATCTATAATCATCCGAACCTTTAACAAAACATAAATAACCTGATCAATACTAGTATTGATCCGGTAATTCCACTTTCAACTACCTTTTTCCCAAACTAGCAATCCCAATATGAAATTCACCTGAAATGCATTGATTATAAAAGCGAGGTTAGACCATAAGGTCTAATGAGATAATCTCTGTCAATGAACAGTTCAATAAAACATTTAACATAAAATCTTTAAATCATATTAACATATAGTAGGCCCGCAAGCACTACAAACTTCCCAAGGTAACTAACCACAACAGTCGCTTTCCAAAATAACGCACACCCCGATAAGACTGAAGTCAATATCTGCGGTGGCTCACTACACGAAACATATTCGTGGGCCAAAAAAATAAATATATAACCCCTCTGCGATACAGTCTCACGCACACGAGCTTCTGCTGTGAATCTCAAAAATTAATAATCAAACCACATGTGTTAATAATAAACAACATGTAATAAAAATCGTATCACATTTAACGATAATAATTCAAACATACCAATATGGTATAACATCGAAAAATAACCATTCCTAAATATATGCATTTCAGTTCGAAAAGGGTTAAAAAGAAAAACTCACCTTAGGTCCAAATACTCCAAACCAAGTCTTAATGACTAGACAATCCCAAATCGAACACCATTAATAAAATACCGATAATAAAGTCGATGATTAACCATTATCCTCACCTTAAAACCCAAATAATGAACCTTAAATGATACCCCAAAACAACGTAAAACCATTGGTTTTAGAAATATTAAATTGGGGTGAGTCCAAAACGATTTGAATCATACGAGATGGACCTACAACTTTGTTTAAGTAAGGTATTAAGCCAAAAACAGAGGTTTTTCCCAAACCCAATTTCTTCTAAATGCATAAAACTTTTATAGAAACCAATCCAATGAACATGAATTTAACATACCAAAAACTTCCATCTAAACAAAATATGAAGATTAACCTAAATTTACACACATCTCCATCTCAAGAATTAACATGTCAAACTCCATCAAAAACTTTAGGCTTAACTTAATCCAATAGATTTAAAACTTCAACCATGGAAATTAATTAATTTCAATAACCTAATTATTATACGACTATGAAAACTAAACCCAAACCATGGAAGAACAAATTTATACCTTATAGAGGCGTTTTCGAGAGAGAACACCACCAATTCAAAACTCTTACAATTTCATCTCCAAATCAAAGCTTCAACAACCTTCTCTATCTCTCTTCTCAATTCGTACCACATACACACCAAGGAGATAAAACCCATTTACAAATTGGGTTTTCTCAATTTACAACTTACACCCCCTTACTTTACCAAAATATCCAAACAACCTTTAAACTTTTACTTCTTTTATAAAAACTAACCCAAGGTTATTCCATACATATAACTCGTTAGTTAAAGTTTGAGTAAGCTATAAATTTGGTCCCTGTGGTTTGTTGAAAACGAGGTGGGATTAATGCCCGCGCGTTGCTGCGGATGGAAAGAAATATTAAGACCATAAATTTGAGTATCACCAATTATGAGAACAAAACATTTTGTGTCTGTTAGCAGCATCACTATAATTTACAAAATGCCCTATGAGGATGATGTGTGTGTATGATAGGAAGCGAAAATAAATTGGCAAATGGTACATTACATCATTAAACTTAAAAAAAAAGTTACATTGTTATTAAACCTAAATTAAATTATAATAAAAATATGAATTAAACAAATTTTACATAGGTTTTGGATTGGAGAAGACACAGTGATTGAGATGCGATGCATGTTAAGGGATCTTTATTTTATGCTTATATAATAAAAATAATTTTTATAATATAACTTTTATTTATTTAAATTAGAAAATGAAAAAGTTATAAATGATCGAAATGTCATTTACCTAACGGTCAAGAGCTAACAACTTTTAGTTTCGAGGACCAAAACGTTACGCAAATGCAAAATCAAAAGTCTATTTTGGAATCAACAAAATATGGGGACTAAATCCAAGAGGAAAATAAAACTATAGGGACCAAATCTGTAACTCTACAAACATAAAAAAAATTAAAAGCTCAAGGACCAAATCTGTAAGTTACTAAAAACTTGAAGGACCAAAGCTGTAAATTTTGAAGGGGTATTTTTGTAATTTAACTTTCCTGGTAAATGTTAGTACTATAATGTCTTATTCCTACACTTTTGAAATTATAAGATAACCATCGTGTAAAAAGTTAGGATTTGGTTTCTTTTTCTAACGGTTGTTAAAATATTCTGTTAAATGATGGACATTTCCCTTCTTTTATCGATTGTTTTGTCTTTTACCCAATCAAAAACCATATAAGACCAAAATTATAAAATCGATTTTAATGGAGTATAACAGAAAAGACTCGGTGAAAGAACGAAAATGCAACTCATTTAACAGTCATTAGAGGAAGTGGATTACATCTGAACGTTTTTATAAACCGCAATGACCATCTTGTAATTTCAAAATTATAGGAACGAAAAACGTTATTTTTGGCAAACGACGGGAAAATTAAAATATTGTTTTTGAATTAAATTCATCTGACGTTTAGGCTATGTTTAGCAAACTAGCTGGTGACTGCTAAGTTAGCTAATGAAAAAGTCATGTTTGACAAAAACTAGCTTATAAGTATTTAAATTACAAAAAATGACATTAATTATTTATTTTTAATTAAAAGTTAATATATAATTATGAATATTAATGAGAGGCATAATTGGAATAATCACAAAAAAACTCATCATAAGCTACTCCAAATAGCTTATCAAAAACCTAGCTTATATTCATCCAAATATGTGTGCAGAAAATAAGTTAGTTTATTTTACCAAATAATGCCTTAAGAAAATTGTTGAGGTGAGGGTGATTTCAAAATAATTAATAAAGCTGATATAAATTTAAAAACTTGGAGTGTAATTGCATTGAATAAATACAATATTTTTATATAATTCTATTCTAACATATTTAAGAATATAATATTCATATATGATAAAACTTCTTTAAATCTAAAAATCCATTAATATGGGGATTTAATATGTCATTGAAAAATAAAAAATGCCAAGCTTTTAGGTTTAAGATCCTCTTATTTTATAAAAAGTAAACCATGACATTTTTTAATTTATGTATTATAATAAACAAACTTGATACAAAATAAACATTTTTTTGTGTTATTCTAATTTGAAGAACATATTTTAAAAACTTGAATTTTATATTTTAATTTATGTATTACTAATCATATACTTGTGTGATGCAACGGAATGTAAATAAAGAATAAACAGTTAATGTTACTTTGTTATAGACATGTCATCAACAGTCAACCATGACACAAGAATCACAACTTATGAAATCTTAAACCCTAAACTCATACAAATATTCAATAATTAGTTTATATTAAAATTATTGACGAAAAAAATTATAATGATATAATTTATAATAAGAATAAAACGTATTTTTAATATATTTTACGATTATGTATTTTTAATGTGCTAACGATGGGAAAAAATAAAACGTATGGATAGAAAACAAATTAATTCGTAGATATTCATGATATTTAATAGTACGGTTAAACAAAAAAATATTCAATATTTGGCTCGTTTTGAAGGTATTAACGAGACGATTATAATGGTATAATTTGTAAAAAAACGTATTTTTATTGCATTTTTGTTCATATACGATTAGTTATGTTAATATAATAATAGTATAAAATGAAAAATAAAAAAATAAGCGATATAAAATAAATTAAATAAATAATTGTAAAGATGATAAATGTAACATTGTAAATATTGTAAATAGCTGTTTTAGAATCTTTATAATATAGTAGAGTTAGGGGTTGTTTGATTTTTTATCTATTAAGTTTTGAATCTATTAAGTTATCTATAAGCAATAATTTATCTGAATAAATTAAGATAAGTTGTTGTTTCATTTTTGTCCTGAATAATAGTCTGAACACCAAAAATTACCATTTTAACCTTATGTCTACATAAGTGTTGGAATGAAAAAAAATTGTTTGATAAACACTTAAAATAACAAAAAACTTAAACTAGTATTAATTATTTAAATTAACATAAATAATACAAAACAATACTTAATAACTTTAAATATATTTAAAACAATAAAGTATTAATGTTTGATTACAACTTTTTTAATTTATGTATGTTGGTGAACTATTTATTTTTAATGAGATTTGTGATGAAAAATTATAGGAGTAATTTTGGAAAAATTCTAACTTAATACATTAAGATAGAATAAGTTAACTTAACATGTTAAATAAATCTTTTAGTATTAAATTAAAATCAAACACCTTAATATAACTTAACCAATTAAACTAACCCCGTTAAACTCGTTAAATTAAAAACAAACACCCCTAGTAAAGATAATAAACAAACTCAACCCACCGAGACCCCACTTTTAAACCGACTTCGCATTACGCCACTAAGTTCGCCATAATCACGATTTTGCCACCCTCTCTCACATACAACTACTCTTCTATATAAACGATGACCCCGATTACACCATGTTTACCGATTTCAACTCCCGCTTCAATTTTAAAACCCTAATCCCCAACTTTTTGATGATGGCATCTTCAAAAACCAAATCTAATATCACACCGCAAAAGATTCAACGATCGATTTCGCCTTCCGGAAGCATCTGTTCCTCTGCTTTCTTCGCTTCTTCAACCACCAGATCATTGTCGCAGAGTCGCACCAGTGTTGATCACGTCTCATCGTCTCCATCTGTTCGTTTTTCAATCGATCATGGCAACGCTAATTCCCCTGGTCATTCTTCCATTGCGTCTTCGTCGCCTAGAGAGAGGAGTCAGACGAGTAATCACAGGAACAGCAACAAGGCGTGGAGTAATGGACAGAAGAAGACGTGCATGTGTTCGCCGACGACGCATCCTGGATCGTTCCGGTGTAGTTTGCACAGGAATGTGATCACTACAAGGAATGGTAGTAATCAAAGCAACAATGCGATGATGTCGAATCACTCGCACAGGTTTTATGCACGGAGATCTGCAATGACGAATTCGGTTGTGAGGATTGGATCGGTGGAAGGCGATTTGGTAAAGCGATATTTAGCGTCTTTGATTCGTCCGTCGTCGCACCAGCAGAAACGGCGGGGTGATTTTCAACCGAAACCTAGTCGGCTCTCCATCATGTCTAAAGCCGACGAGTCATGACAATGGTAAGCCGTTCATTACCAGATTTTGAACATAAGTTTTAGTAAATTGTTTCGCTGAAAACTCTAATTGCATCGTTGAAAGATTGGAAGTGAATTTTTGTAGTAGTTTTTCAGATTTTGCTAAAGTAATCAAAAGGAAGAAGATAATCGATTAGTATAAATCGTCTTGAATGTGTTCGACATTATGCGCCTGTGGTTTGATCATTGATGCCTCTGCTTCTTACTTGAATCTTTTGAGTTTCTGGACTCAGAGAATCTAGTTATTGCTACTGCCTTTTATGGTGTTTTTGGTAACTATCTGGAATAAGAAGTTTAATTAAATATTTTCTCTTATAAATTTATATAATATATATTCTTTTATAAAATTATTGGATTTTTTTTAATTGTAAAAAACATGATATGTTTAAAAAAATGATTTTGGAAGTCGTTTTGTTTTAAATACGAATCTAAATAAAATCTGTTTGATTTTTGAAAATGTGCTTTTTTGAATCGTATAAAATAACTACTTCAAAAGGGTATATGTAGAATATCTAATTTGATAGAGTAAATTATGGATTTGGTCCCTGTGATTTGTCAAAAATTTGGATTGAGTCCCTCAAATGAATTCATTACAGATGACATCACCATGGTTTCCATTTTGTTGCAGATCAAGTCCCTCCTTCTAACCCCTTTTAACTAAGGTATGGGTATTTCTGTCATTTCAAAAAACCCTTTTTTTAATTTTTTTTAATTAAACCCTATTTTGATTAAGTCCATAGTTCCAAGTCCAGCTTCCAATTTGCAATCGCTGTTGAAAGAAAACAGGCGACATTCTCATGGCTAGAACATCTGTGTTAACAATCCAAAATTCAACACCCTTCATTGCATTCTCAATCATACGATTAACTGCGTTTGACCCACCTCCTCCAACACCAATAACTTTAATCTTGGCCTCGTAATTACTATCGATTGTCGAATCTCTCAAATTATCAGTAATTTTCCGACCTGGCCCATTATCCTGTGGACTAATCAGCGTGTTGTTTCCCTTGCCTCTAAGCAGATAAACCTCAGGGCAGAGATTGAGAAACAAGTCTTTGTTATTGAATTGATTGATGTCGTGAGAATTTGTTGAACATTTTATTTGGTGAGCATATGAAGCAATGCCATGTTTTCCATCGTTCGATTTCAAGAAACCCACTTTTCCCATGTGATTCTTCATTGAAACGCTCCTTTGAAAACAGTGAGAACCCCCCTTCGAATCTCGAGTTCTAAAGGCATCGACAGTTGCGATATACATGTTGACATAATGGCTTAAATCCAGAAATAGTCAGCACCTTAGAGCAAACATGATCTGTTGTAGCATGTATGTCGAAAACCACAGGAAAATTGCCTACCAAGACATGTTTCTTAGAAAACACAAGTTAACAAAATAAGTTCTCTTCAATCTTCATAACTCTGTTTTGTAACCCTTGATAAAATGTGGCATTACGATTGGAAGTGAAAATTGAATGAATAAATAGCAAATTCACGAGTTGAAAATCCTGAATAACCAAAGAATATCAAAAGGCACAAATACAAACCCCTAAAGCTTATAGAATTCCAACAGAAATTAAACAAAATGTAGACAAACAATGCGAAATGAGTCTAGGAAGGAAATCGATATCCAAATAACAGCTCACGCAGAAGAAATCCAAATGTGGCATTGCTAATAGTAGTAAAGATTAAATCAAATAATAGTTAAATTAAGAGTTCAAATAACATCGCAAGCGGAAAAAATCAAAACTCACAAATAAGAACCCATTAAACTTAATGAATCGAAGCAGATATTCAACAAAAATGGAAAATAGGTAAAGTGTTGAAATGTGTACAAATTGATAATGGAAGGAACAAACATGAGAGGATTCAGGATGAGCAAAATCGCAGCGGCATTTAAGGTTGCAACAAATTTCATCAGAGAAGAAAAAGGGGTAAAAAAAAGTGGGGTTTGAAAGCATTTCAAGTAGCTTTCATACTCAAAGAGATCGTCTTGAATGAGCTTTCGTTAACTGTAGTGTGTGTGTGTTTTGACACTCTTTTGGAAATGAAACAGAGACCACAAACCATGATTGGGTGGGATCGAGCTTCAAAGTTAAAACCACATTTTTTGCAAAACCCTTATCGTTGGCCTTTGTTTGCTTCTAAAAATCAATTGGTATTTGGGTTTTTGAAAAAAAAAAGAAATTAAAAGAAGGGTTTTTGAAATGACAGAAATGTCCATACCTTAGTTAAATGGGGTTAGCACCAGGGACTTGATACGCAACAAAATGAAAACCATGGTGATATCATCTGTAATTAATTCATTTGAGGGACCTAATCCAACATTTTAACAAACCATGGGGACCAAATCCATAATTTACTCAATTTGATAATAGCTTATTTTTTGGTAATATGATGGAATATTTAGATTGTTTATTTACATAATAATTGAAAATCACATAGAAGCAGGTTTTTAATTACCTAAAAAAATTATAAAATTGCGTTTTAAGATAGGTTTTTCAAAATATAAATCCAAATAAAGTATGTTTAATTTTTGCTTTTTGATGATATGGTATTGATTGCTTGCTTTTTGAAAAAAAATTATATAAATCATAAATGTTACAAATCATATAAACCTCGTGGTGAATAATTGTGTGAAAAAGTTGAGTTAATAGCAAAAAGCGTAAGAAGTGGAACTGAAGTACTGAACCGTTGATCTCTTTTAATCTCAAGCTCTTCCATTAATTGCAGCTAAGAAGGGAATTGATCTAGTGCATCTCGGTGCATCTCATTCTAATATGCGTTCATTTCTCATCCAACGGTTGATAACCACTTCTCACGCTTCTCACCGCTAACTCAATTTCTCATCGGAACCCAACCGTAAACCTCATATTATGAAACAATCAAAATATCAATAATATATTATAAAACATTTGATAAAAAAGAATTAAAAATTTTTGATACATCAAATATTGTTTATTGATGCATATTTAAGATTACAAGTAATGATGCATGAATACAACTACTTATTTATAACTAATTGACAAATATAATAAAATACATGATAAACATCTCATTTCAAATTAAAAAATATAAAATATAATTAAGATAATCATTATCATTAAAATATAACAGAATACTTAGTTATTATTTTATAAAAAAAATATTATATTATTAAACTTTTCATAAAATTAGATCATTATTAAACATATATTAAATTATAATAAAAATGAAGTTAAACAAATTTATAAAATAAAATAAAACATTATCGTTTTCTCAAAACCACACAAAATTATATTATAAAATCGACAAAGACAAAAATAAAACAAAACATTAAAATCAAGATGTATCGTGTTGCATTGCATGAGTATGCTTCTAGTTTATGTACAATAACCACGGTTCATTTATTATAGTTGATTTATTCATGGAAAATGATATAGGTCATTTATTATGATATTGTCTTACATTTGAAATCAATCGAAATCTATTATAAAACCGAATATTTGAAAGTTGGAACTCTCTCTCTCTCCATAATCATTTCCTAACTAATTAATTAATACTAACTTTACAAACTTATTTGAGCCTTTTATTTTATTTTTGATCAACAATTATAGTTAAATTGAAGGTTATAAATTGATAGAAAGAGAAATAAATTAAATTAAATGAAGTTAGTACTAGAACAAATTGTAATTTATTTTTAGAAGATAAATTCAGTTATTTTTTGAATTAAATTACATTTCCTTTATTCTTTAAATTCGGTTTTAATTCCATTCATTCCTTAAATTTGGTTATTTTTGGAATTAAATTTCTTTCCTTTCGTGTATAAACTTTGGTTGTTCCAAATTTTATACCAAAGTTAATAGATGAAAACATAAAACGAATGAGATAATAAAGGAAGTAAACAAATTTCATAGTTGAAATAATGATTTTTGTTTAAATTTCATAATGTTGTTTCATGTATGAATTTTGGTTGTTCCATATATTTTACCAAAATTCATAGGTGAAACAGAAAAGTGAATGTGATAATTAAGAAAGTTAGACAAAGTTTATATATGAAACCAGAAAGTTAATTAGTGAACACAATGATTTTGTTTAAAGTTGGTGGATGAAACAATGGTCTTTGTTTAAAGTTCATCACGATTTTGTTTGAAAATGATAAATGAATAAGATAATTAAAGAATGTGATAATTAAGTGAACGTGATGATTAATTAAAGTGGTTTTAGTATATATAAAAAATGCAAATATCCCTGTTAACACCATTTATACTAATTAGATGGTTTACAAACAAACGTGTATATATATATATACCTAATTTGATATCATTTTTGTAAGGGGGTGGGGATTGTGAAATAGAAAACTAAACAAAAGGAATTAAGGAAGGAGTTGTTGGAGATGGTATGTACGTTTCTAGTGGTATATAAGAAATAGTTCATATCCGTTCCAATCCACAGTTAATCTTTTGTATGAAAAATCAGTCTATAATCGACTTGATTTCAAAACTTTTGACAAATTATGGATCGTTAATCCAACCTACCTACGACATGCTCACCACTCAGGGGCGGACCAATTAATACAGTAAGGGGTGCACGGGCACCCGCTCAATCATCCCGTCGTAATAGAACTTTTTTTATTGAACGTAACTGTGCACCCGCTTAACTTTGAAGTGTGCTCTTATATATTTTTAAATCCAAATAAGGAATAGAAATGTGTAGTTGGTTGGGGTCTTATTTTTCTAAAGGTCAAGGTTCCATTCTTGTTGACAACAAATTTTAGTTTTTTATCTTCTAAATTTCAGTTACTAAAAAATTGGCAAAGATATATGCAAAGATTTAACAATCAACCACAACTATTTTTTATTTACAATTGTCCCAATCATACTTTTATTTATTTATTTATTTATTTATTTATTTTTATCTTTTTTTTCAATTTACCTGTTAATCTTATATTTGTTTTTGTTTCTTTCTAACGACAACACATGTTTATATGAAATAAATTGAAAATAAAATAAAATCAATCACATTTAATAATTAATACTTTGTATGAATTTTTATTTTTAATTATTTTTATAATATCGATTATTATTCCACTGTATATGATGTCGTCAAACATGTTTATGTAAGACATTAATAAAATTATATTTTGTTGTTGCATTTGTTGCCCATTACAAAATCAACCATAAAACCAAAAATAGTGCCCCCGTAAAGGTGGAATTCGGCAATGAACATGTTGAGCATAAGACGTAGTCTTGCGTCTTACTCAAAAAGTCACGATCGATTCATTTTTGTAAAATTGTATATATCAAATCGACATAATTGTATTTTTTTCTAAGGTTAAACCGTGTTAACTTTTCCCTAGGTTAAATTACAGTATTCAATTTTTAGATGCAATAAACAAACAATAGAATTGATGTTTCATGCATCTACTCTTTTTACTTCCATGGGTCCATTAAACATGGGTTCTTGAGGCCCAACCCATTTCAGCCAAAGTTTCCTTGGGCTTTATGTGTACAGCCTTGTCTTAATGATTGGGCCTGCTGTAGGTTTAAATGGTATCAACAATTTAAAGTAGTAAACTACATTTTTTGGTATTTGTGGTTTATATTCAACTATGAAAATCGTTTTGATGCTTTAATAAGTATAGAACAAGTCACTACAATTTTCATTTTGTTTTGGAATTGATCATTTAATTTAACATTGTTAAAAGCTACTCTCTCCGTCTCAAAATAAGTGTCTACATTTCTATTTATATACTTGTCCCAAAATAAGTGTCCACTTTCAAAAAGTAGATAACTAAATTATCATATTTACCCTTAATTAATGCACAAATATATAAGAGTAGTGAATAGAGAGAAAAAAATAAATAAGGGTAAATATGTCATTTGGTAACAAAAAGATGTAATAATTATGCATGTCTAAGACTATGTGTCAAGTCAATTGTGGACACTTATTTTGGGACGGATGGAGTATCTATTAAGCAAGAGGCGTTTTTGGTCCTTTTATATAACACCCTAAATTTTAGAGAAATAAAAATTCGAAAATTTCGCAATAAGACGACTGTAAACTGGGTAAACCGGAGTGAATTAAAACCTGACATAACAAACCCATTGTATCATCCGGAGAACGGGGAATATGATTGTATCCTTTACAAATAATCATATGAAGAATAATGTACAACAACCTAGTAATCTAACTTAAAACAAGAAGATTAAGGTCGGGTGTTGCTACTCTTCCAAAAATGAGTATTCACTATCACCAACATATTGGTCAATGTATCTCCCAAAAAGACCACTCTCGGCCCCTAGGCCGTCCGCTCAAGCCCAACGACTCCCATCGCTAGATTGACCTGCTATACATGTCATTTTAAGAAAAAGTGTTAGACTAACGCCTAGTGAGATCAACAGTTGAATTAAAATATGTAACAATAAGCGTAAATAAAGAAAATGTAGTGATGATAGGAATAATGATGCTTTTACCATAAACAGTTACCTCTTGGTTTAACGGGAGAGACCCGTTTACTAACATAAGTGACGGAACACAAAAGTAAGCCACTAGACAGTCAGTAAAGCCAAAACACATAAAAGTACACGCAAGGGATGTTAGGCTCAGTGGCTTTAAACGTACACCCGCGGAAAGTCAACTTCAACCCAAAGGGCCCTTACGTTGAGATCCTCATCCAATATCGTAATACTTAGCACGTAGGACTTATAACCCAATCCGATGCCTAAACGTGCCTCGACGAGGGAAACTAACGTCTCCAACATCGGACCAAATGCACACAATAATTGGGTCATGACTCCCAATGCAACCATATATGTCACAAAGAGCTAAAAAGCTAATCGGTGCTTCAATGTTACAATGTATGTTCAAATATTTACAAAAGAAGGTTTTTCTCATAATACTTGCATAATATCACCAAGAGGTTACGATTTCTCCATCCATAGTTATGGTTAGGGGTGTTCATCTAAACCGTCAAACCGCACAAACCGCCCACACCGCACCGCAAAGTGCGGTTTAGAACTTCTGCGGTGCGGTTTGCGTTTTTACCAAACCGCACTATGCGGTGCGGTTTGCGGTTTTGAGTTATCAAACCACGGTTCAAACCGCACCGCACCGCACTTTTTATTTATGTATATATTTTTAATGTATATATTACACAAACACATATATGTATATATAGAATAATTGCAATATTAATGTAATATGTATTTAGGAATAGGATGGGTTGAATATTTTTATTTTTTGGACTATGGTCACGTTAACATGAATTTTAAAATGAAGTTTTAATCTTATAATTATTGAATGGTATGTGTAAAGTCCGTTAGGTACAAACCGCATAAACCGCACCGCACCACACCGTATTTCGCGGTGCGGTTTGAGGTATATGCGGTGCGGTTTGCGGTTTTGCCCTAAACCGCACCAAACCGCACCGCGAACACCCCTACATATATCCAAGATATCCTCTTCCCTTTTCTCAAAATTCTTTCCTCACATATGATATGAACCCTAGAATCTCCAAAATAGGGTTTTGGGTGAAAATGCACCCCAAGTTATATAATGAAAATGGAGATGTCTACTAGGTTAAAATAAGATTTTACCATGTATAGAGTTTTACAAAAAGGATGAACTCACCTTGTAGGGTTGTATTTTAAAACTCAAAAGCTTAAGGAGATGAAGCTAGGATCTTGAGGAGACTTGAATCAACAACAATGGATGCCTAAATACCAACAAGATTACCATAAATGATCAAGAGACAAGGTTGGTAGGAGCATTGATGACAAAGGGAAGTTGGGAGATGAGACTTACCAAACCAAAGGAAGAAAAACGCAGCCTCCAAGAGTTCTATAAGATAGATTTGATAAAATGAGGGTTTTGGCCGATTTTTCCCTTTTAATTGGGTATGCGCGCCCGCACGGGTGCCCCCCGCGCGGGTTCACTTGCGCCGTTAGTCGCGCGGAGCACTGAGGTTGCAGATGGACAGAGACCCGCGCTGTAAGCCGCGCCAAGCACTGCCAGGATTTCCTCTCTTTCCATTCTACTACCTTGGCTAACTAGATCGCAATACCATTAAGACTCGAAATTCGGGGTGTTACATTTTAGTCTTTTACCACCTTTTTCATCCTTTTCTTGTTTCTTTTATTAATTAAATTTTAATATGTGCATGCTTAAAGAATGTGTGCAACTCATTAATGCACCACACTCCACCTCTCCCTCTTATGTGTTTGAGTAGGCATTGTTTGATTTGAGGATGGAACGTGGAATTGAAGCCAAGACCCCATCTCAAACCTGTTTTCCTACAAACCCAGTTACCTACAAAATCAATCAGAGATATAGTTTTTCTAATCAAGGCGAGGGAAGTAGGGCTTTATGAGGTTCATTGAGTGTAGAAACAACAATGACGCTCGGGGTATTAGCAGAAAAGAGGTAGGGATGTGTCTTGGGCAGTGTTCAAAAAGGCGCGCCATGGCGCGATATGGCGTAAGACGCGTCTCCGCCGTTACGAAATGGCCCATAACGTTTCTGTAAGGCGTGGCTCACGCTATGGCGCCTTAAGGCGCGCCATGGCGCGCGTTTTTCAAAGGCGTGACTTTTTTTCAATTTTTTTTTAATTTTTTAATTTTTCAATTTTTCAATTTTTTTATCTTTTGTGTTTATACATTTTTATATATAGATTTAACACTTTTATAGATTTATCTAATCACATTACTCACAGTTTCATGAAGTCATAAACGTTATGGACTCACGATTAAAACGAAGTTGTAAAATTATTTTTCTATGTTCTATTTTAAATATTTAATCAAAAACTATTTTTATACTATTAATTTATATGATTTTTCTTCTTCCAATATGAATGTATATTCTTTAATATCATTATTTGATTAGAATAATATATATAAAACATATACGTATATATATAATTTTGAATATGACATACAAATTTGCCGCCTTATGTCACGCCTTGAAAAACGCCGCGTCCTCGCCGTGGCGTGTAAGGCTTAAGGCTTGACCTCACCGCCACGCCACACCTCACGCTATTTTGAACCTTGGCCTTGGGTTGCCGCATATATCAGAGGGGGTGCTTGCATCTAGTTGTTGGTGCTCGTGTGGGGGGGTGCTTGCATCTGGTGATGCTCGATGGGGAGATATATGGTGTGTGCTTCATTACGGCGGTGGTGCAAGGTAGGAGCGAAGGTAGAATTTTTAGTTGGGGTTTGTTGTTCGAGATGGTAATTTGTTCTAACTAATTGTGTATCTGTGCATTGTAGCAAGTTGTTAAAAAAATATTATTAATTAAGAGTGAAAAAATAATTAAATTTCTCATATCGAAAATTAAAAATCCGATTAGAAAAATATATCAATACTTATTTTGTTACTTTGAAGAAAAAATCAATATTGGTATTAAATTGAAGAACTTTTTTTTTTTTGTTTAATTCAAAATTAGAATTTAAATATTTTAGATTTAAAAATAAAGATGTAATTTGTTTAAGTTGCAATACTTTTTTTAACAAAGATAATGATTGAGTTCTATATCTTAACGTGCTTTAATAGATAGTTTAAAGAGCTTTATAAATGGTATGTACGCATTAATTATTTGTAAACATAAAAGTTAAGGAATTACATATTACTAAACATAATCAACATTTAATACGTTGTTTTTAACATTTTCTTCTAAATACTTTAGTATACTATATACCTATTATAGAAAAGAAATGTTTAATATTGAAAAAAAAAGAGTAAAAAATTCATTTAATATAAAGAAAGAGAATTATCTTTTGGCCATAGAGGTTTACCTACGATGAGTCTGTCATTCGTGGTTGTCCGGGAGATTAGTCGATGCGCGTAAGCTAACCCTGAAACCCACGGTTACCAAAAAAGAAAGGATTATTTTAAAATAAGATATGAATGTTGGAGGTGGTGCACTTTTTTTGGTGTAAAGTGAAAAATCTTTTTAAAACATGAGTTTGTGGTTTGGCCGTGACTTAGGGGCTGTTCGTTTATGGCTTAATGAGTTGTATAGGGGATATGGCTGATTCGCACAGCCATATCCAAGTGTTCGGTATTGGCTGAATCGGTCATCCCATGCCTGAATCGGTCAGCTAGAATTCATTTGCCCTCCAGATTCAGACATCCAAAAGACACATCATACCCCTCATTTCCACAACTCTCTCTTGGAAAACCCTCTCTGGAAAACCATCGTTCCTTCAACCCTCTACCCTCACATGGAAAACCCTCTCTAGAAAAAGCTCAATACCCACATACGTCGGATCCACCACCACCGACGACGCCGCCAGAGCAACCACCGTCGCCGCCGCCGCCGCCGGAGCAACCACCGTCGATGAAGACAGAGGCGATTGAAGGAGATCGAGAAGGGTTTTTTTTTGTTAAATTTCTTCCTTCGACCTACTCTGTTTTTTTGTTCTTCTCCTTCCTGCTGCTCCTCCTCCTTCCTTCCTGCAGCTCCTCCTTCAGAAACTTCCAGTGAGATTCGCCATAGATAGGGTTGGTTTTTTTGAAGGAGACGGTCCAACTCACCAACTGGACCTGTGTTTTTTGAAGGAGACGGTCCAACTTTGTTGAAGGACCTGTGTTTTTTGTTGGAGGAAACAGGTGTTCTTCACTTTTTTATTTGATATTTTTTTTATCCAACAACTTTGCCTTTTGTATCATTGGTATTTTCTTTGAGGGTTTTTTATTTGTTGTTAATAAGATTGATCTATATAAATTTGTTGTAAAATGATTGTTTTACTATTCGTTTGTTATTGTGTAATCTACATTTTGCTGTAAATTTTGTTGTTTTGTAAAATTTCGTCAACAAATGTTTAATATAAAACGAAAGGGTAAAATGGTCATTTCTGACATTCAGACGGTTTATTCAGCACAACAACCGAACACCAACTTATCTGTTAACACACATACAACTATATCCATACAGACATCTATATCCATACAGGTCTTAACAGAAAACGAACCAAACAGCACCTTAGGGGTGGCTAGGCATCGGGCTGCCCACTGTTCCCTCCACCCCTGGGATTGCGAGGGAGGTTGGGAAATACTCGGTAGGTATGGAAAAAGGGAAGGGGGTGAGGGTGGTCGTAAAAATCCAGGGGGTATTTTATTATATGAGCTTTAATCATTCGAGAACTTTTCAAAATGTAAGATCCATGACTCATTTAAAGTATAATATAAGGGTATTTATGTATTTTGATAATTTAAAATGACAACTCTCTCTCTCTCTCTCTCTCTCTCTCTCCCACCCTAGTCCCTCCCTCCCTTAAAGATTCTTCAAATCCATCTATCTCTATTTCCATTTTATTTCACCATTATCTCAAAAACCCTAAAAGAGCGATATCTCTTCGTCCTCCCTCAATCACCACCCCTTGAACTCCAATGATGTATTTCCATATTATTTCAACCATAAAGAGAAAAATAAGAAAGCAAGAAGAGCAAGATTTAGAAAAGAAGACAGAAAGATTCAACCTACAACAGGAAATCATTGTACTTAGGGTTTTTATTGGTGAGAATATAATACGACCTATGACAGGAAATCATTGTACTTAGGATTTTGTTTGCTGAGAAGCTAATACAACCTACGACAGGAAATCATTGTGGTTTCACTAAATCAAGTCTCTGTACACTCAAGGCATGTGCTACGTACTATATTCCTTTGTCTCGACCTAGCCTCCAAGTAATTACCGTCTCCTTTCTTTTATGTAACAAGTATTGTGTTGTAGTTTTGATGATGATTTTTGTTCAGTTAATTTCTTTGGCATTCAAGTGTTTATGTTCATATAAGTCTTTGAATTTGCCAAAATTATTTTTAAAACATGTATCTATCATCTATTAATAATTTTTAAAATAATTAGCCGATGTAAACAGGGACGTTCCAATTTTTTTGGAGGCACTGTTACACCTAAATCTTTCGATTACAATACAAGGTGTGAAAACAAATATACATATATACAAATTAGCAAGGCGATGATACGATCTATTATTTCTGTTTGCTGACAGAAATTAGTGAGACACTAAGGTGAGTTGTAGGTCGATTAAAGATTCTAAACAAAGTAAAATTGGGCCCTAAATTTTTGGGAACTATGTTCAAAAACACACATTTAACATGCAAAGAACGGTCCTGGATGTAAATGTATATTGCAAAAGAAAATTAAGCACAATAATTATATCAAAATATGATATATATGCATGTGTAATATATATCGTACACGGTGCCGTTCTTTAGGGTGTGCGGAGTGGTTCTACCGCACAGGGCCTCCGATCGTCGAGGGCCTTGGAATAATTTTTTAATTTTTCTTATAATAAAAATTACTATATAAGTAATTTATTGCAAAATTTACACAATAATGCCTTCAGCACAATGACAAAGAGGCATATGTGTTAGTGAATGTGCTTTAATTGAACCAGAGTTTGAATCCCTAATCTTGTTTTCATTAAAAAAAATAGTTTTTGTCTTTTTATAGATTGTTTTGGTATAACCGTTTAACCATTTTTCTAACTTTAATTTTTTTTAAGATGACTTAAATATATAATTTATTATTATTATTATTATTTATTATGATAATTAAATTAATTATATGATTGTTTTTAAAATGTTTTCTATACAATTTATCCTTTAAAATTCAAATCTAAAGGTTTTAATTTATATCTTAATTAACTTTTAATTTTATATAATGTTTTTCTAAAATGTTTTGAGATAATAAACTTATAAAATATTTTAATGATATAAATAATGTTGAAATTAATTAAATAGTTATTGGAGTTGAATTTAATTTTCTTATAGACATTATTAAATTTAGATTGTCTATTTTAGAACAAAAATATAAAATAGTTGACAGAGATGCTCTGAATAACGTTCGTTGTTTAGTTTTTTTTAATGATATATATCTTATATTTTTCTTTGAGTATTTAATAGATTTGGATTTTTTAGTATTTGTCGATTTTTTCCATATGTTTTTTGGCCCACTTTTAATTTTTAATATTTTTAATGATGATACGTTTTTGTTGATACGAGTTTTGTAATTACCGATAATGGTTATCAATTCTATAGAAAACAGTTATTATTCATATCTCCTCCAAACGTACATACCATGTTATTTCATATCTCCTACCTAGACCCTTATTGTAGGAGTTATGAAAGTTAAAACACTAACATTAATTAAAAGTTAAAGAATCAATTACAAATTTTGAATCCACACTAATATAATAACATTAAAAATTAAAATCTAGTATCAAAAGAGAATAAAAGATCAATGGACAATTTGATCAAATTCAAAAATAAGTTATTGGTAGATTAATTATAAGACAAATACAAATAAAAAATAATTTAATATAGCATATGAAAAATTAAAAACATATTTAGTTTTTCGTACAGGGCCTCCAAAATATCAGGAACGGCCCTGATCGTACATATATAACTTTTATGTTGCAATTCTATTTCTTTAAATTCTTTGTCTTTTACAACTTATTTTTTTTATATAAATTATACACTTTTTTGGTAAAGAAATTACATTTAACTTAGCACATCAAATTGGAATAAGTATAAGGGTCGTTTGGTTCATGCAGGGGAATGAATTTTCATCCCTCCCCCCCCCCCCCCCCCCCCACCATTTTAACCTTGAATGAAATTTGAACTTTCAGGAGAATGGACTCATTATATTATATTAAACTAAGCAGCTTGTTTTATTTTCATTCTCACTAATTCTGCTGAATACCTCTTACCAAACACTCTCTAAGGTGGCGTTTGGTTCGCAGATTCTGAAGGAATCTGATGGATTTGGAATGTTGAATTTCATTGACCAAATTATATTTCTTTGTCTGGTTCATTCTTTTTCCCGAAAGGAATATCTAAATTCCATCAAATTCCACAATGAGGGAATTTAACATTCCTTAGCAACTACACGGTATTTTGATGGAATGGAATTCTTATTTTTCATAATACCACATATGCCCTCAATCCAATATAACCTATTGTAACACCCTCAGATTTGGTAAGAACAACTAATTAAAAATTTCGATATCACATCAAATAGAAGACAAACTTCTTCCTATGAATCAAAACTCAATAGAAAAATTCTATAATTGACCTCAACAATAATGACATCAGTATTAAGCAAGGACTAAACCGAAGTCCGGTGCTACTTATCCCCAATACAAGTTGCTCTCCTCAAAACTAATGCGGAAGACTTCTCCAAACCAATCTCACTCGTGCATGCAACTAGCACTCATCTCTTCACAAAAACGCTAGTACCATTCCCCAACCTGAACTTGATGCACATGCTGACAAATAAAAATGTTAGGCTAACGCCTAGTGAGTTCAAGAGTGTTCAACATGAACAAATATATTTGTTAAAGGAAAGAATGCAGTTTAAATCATTATCTTTCAAAATGATTTACTTTAAATATTAAACGACACATTTTTCAATAAAACACACCTTTAAAAACAAGCAACCCAACATAAACATTCTTTCGTAAAACAACTTCAACCCCAAACTCACCCAAAACGTGAATAGTAATTAAACTCCCAATTTATAAAATTGGGGATAAGACTTTATTTCCCGAAACACCCGAACACAGGAGGGTATAATACTCGGCCCATAAATCACGAATAAAATCCGTATATACAACACGTTACCGAAAATATGGATAATTAAATAATATCATTTAATACCCAAATAGCACCTTCCGGTGACGGGGGAGACCCGATTTCGTTGTATGTGGCGGAACACAAAGTTAAGCCACATAGCCACATTGTCGAACTACACCTCAGATCGTAACTGTATTGTCTGTTCTGCCGAGCTACACCTCCAGTCAGACTTTATTTCAAGTCCCAAAATACCGTACCCCCCATTGTCTGCTCTGTCGAGCTACACCTCAAGGATACACGATCTTATTGCATGTTCGGTCTCTAGTGGAGTTTCATCCCCAGGGTACTCATTTGACCCCTAGTGCCTACTCCCTAACATTCAAGATAGGAGACACAACTCCTTACTTGATAACTCATGATGTCTAACTTTC
Organism: Arctium lappa; assembly: GCA_023525745.1. Lineage (NCBI taxonomy): Eukaryota > Viridiplantae > Streptophyta > Magnoliopsida > Asterales > Asteraceae > Arctium > Arctium lappa. The sequence continues at coordinate 150,213,060 of CM042048.1, forward strand.
GTGCACAAGAATTAGAACATCACAACACAAAACCCATGGTCCCGGAATACAACCCATAATGGTTAATCTCCGCAGAACAACCGAGACAACAAAAATGCCAACTCGACATATTACCCAAGATGAGAATGCCAAAAGTCCTCACCATTAACTACGACTGACTTACATGCCTATGGATCCAATGCATTACAGTCTAAAATACATGATTCCAAATGAATGACACTCGCACTCAAACATGTATTCTCCAAAATAAAGCGCAATACATGCGACTCTCACCCAAAGCTCCACTTTAAGTTATTAAAACCGGAAAAATGTCCCTAAGACTCGGTAATTACAAAAACTGAGCCTTACGCTCAACCAAAACAAATGACCACTTGTTAAAATCCCCCAAATGCACTAAAACGCAATAGACAATGTTTATGCAAACACCTGTTCCAAAATACATGCATAAACCCCGACACAATTTAGATCGAGACAAATCATTTCCCAAATAAATTTATAAACTCATTGACTCTTTCAAAACATCCCATAATACGAGGTTGAGAATGACCAAACTCCAAAGACCCACACACTAGTATTTTCAAAACATTCTACGACATAAAATACACATAATATCAACAAATACAAAAATGCATTTTTACTAAATAATCTTCATTTATGAAAATAAGTCTTCACAACATTTTCATTATGATATATTCATTAAAATTCCCAAAGATCCCAAAGATGGATGTTTCACAATTTTATAGAATTAAACACTTCATGTAGTCAAAACTTATCAAATAACTCAACAGTTAATAATTTCATGTGAAACGTATAAACATTTAAAGATTGACATTTTTGGCATGCACACCGTTTTCACAAATCATCTTGAACTCACCTTGCTAGATTTAGACTAAATCTAAATTTTCCCCAACTTTAGCTCCTTGAAGGAATTCGAATCTTCAAGCCAAAACTTCTAAAAACCTAGATCCACAATTTTCCAACCATAAATATACATATTCAACCATTTAGATACGATCTCCAAACATTTTACATCAAAATCCTCAATTTGGCCAAAACCCAAAGTTTGACCTAATTTCTCTAAAATCATCAAATCCGAAATTTGAGAAACCAATCACTAGTAAATCATCAATGGAGTATTTATATCTTATAATAAGGTTTAGAAATGGAGAGGATGAACTTACCACTTAGGTTTTTGTAACACCCCGATTTTTTTTAAAGGTATCAATCCAAGTTAATACAGAAACTGAGATATTAAGGAAAAATAAGATTTTTAATTTTGGACTTGAATCCTTGATTTTATAGTCTAGATGGATGAAGGATTCAATTACGAGTCCAACGGTTCTTTCCGGAGCAAAAACGGAGCTATAACGAAGAAGTTATGACCAAAACGGTTTTCGGGAAATCATGGGCCGCTGGAGGGGGCGCACGGGCCGTGCGCGGGCCCTTCACAAAAACGCACGGGCCATGCGTTGGGGACAGAGGCGCGGGTTAAAAGCCTGGTTCAGCCTCATTTCACCCAAAAACTTCATTTCTTCATATCTTTTGATCCAGAGCTCCGATTTGGGTGATTCAAGTTGCTACGGTTTCGTTTTTGAGAGTTATTCAAGGATCTAGCAAGATATTGGAAGTCTATTGAAGTATAATAGAGTATTTTGTGGTGGTAAGCTTCTCATCTCTCACTATTCATCTTCTTCACCAAAGTTTTCTAGGGTTTCGTCCACCCTTTGTTTTCCCTTTCATAGATTGGAGGTGTGTAACCATTTTGGTGAACTAGAGGTGTTTTGGTTGGTGGATTCAAGCTTGGGTCAAGGTAATCTTCTATTCTCTTCATTTATGGAAGTTAGGGTTTCGGTATCAGTTAAGGTATTCATGTATAAGGTTGGGGATCGATTATTTGTGGTTGTTTATGTATATTTATGGTTGAAACCTTGTGGATCTAGGTTTTTGGAAGATTTGGTTTGAAGAATCGAGTTCTTCAAGGAAAGCTCTAAGTGGGTAAAATCTAGATTTAGCCTAAATCTAGCAAGGTGAGTTCAAGTTGATTTGTGAAAATGGTGTACATGCCAAAATGGTTATTTTAAAGTGTTTTACATGAAACGGTTAACTACTGATTAGTTTTGGGTGTTTTGAAGTAAAAATGTATTTTACTTGGTTTTTGGCAAAGTGTGAGTATTTTAATGAGTTCTTATATTCGATAAATTTGGTTTATCTTAATTTCATAAAATGCTCATATTTGGGATTTGGACATTTTGATAAGTAATCGCATGGTTTATGCATTATGGGGATTTTGTACAATTAGAGTCCATTTCATGTTATATGCATTTTGGTGTAATTGCATTCATAAACCCTTTGGAAAATATTTGGTTCCATTATGTGTTGAATTCTGGGTTAATCTCGTCTTTGGGATATGGGTCTTCATAAACGTGTTTAAAGACATTTCTTTAGTCGGGAGACCGATAATTATTGATCAAATGGATTTCGAGCATTTTAGCTCGGTATTGGCTTAAAAGAGTCTTGAGGACACTTGTCCGGTTTTATATGGCTCAATGTAGAGCCCAGTCATGACGTACGTACTAATGCGTTGTGTTGCGTATTGAGTTTGGTTACGGGCTCGGGTGCTTTGGTCATTCGTGTGTAGTCCGGTAACGTTAGACAGCGTGTAATGGATCCATAGGCACGTCAGTCAGTCTGTTTTGGGATGGTCAATTGGGTATTTCGGGGTGGGACTCCAGTACCCATGTTTTATGACTGGAAACTTTACAAGTGATCGCTAGGAGGGTTGAGTCTGTAGTGCTATCGGGGAGTGAGCGCTAGGACCTCCGCCGCTTGAAGTAATGCCTGGGAGGTAGTCTTTAAGTGTGCCGGGCCTTCGGGATGGAGTTCTTCGGAATGATCCATCAAGGTCAACTGACTTGGGGTGACACTTGGTAAAGAAGTCGTAGGGACACTTGGGCTGAGATGTCGTGAGGTGTCATGCGATTAACGTTGTTTGAGTGACATACTTTTGTGTTCCTCCGCGCTCAACGGATACGGGTATCCCCCGTTGTCAGCCCTCGGTATTTTGGATATTTAATGGTCCATGCTTTAATATTTGGATTTCATTCCATTTTATGGTCGCATGAGTATTAAGTTTCAGTTCCATGTTCTAATGGCGTATCATATTTATATGGATTGTTTTCCGTTATTTAAGGGTCGAGTATTATGTTCCACCCGAGTTTGGGTGTTTTGGGATAAGACGTATTATTTACATTTTTACAAATAGGAGTGTCGAACTATGACCCCGTTTCGGGTGAGTTACGGGTTGCATCGTTTTATAAGAAATGCATGTTTGGGAGCATTGTCTTTAAAAGTGTATATGATGGGGAAATGAGTCGTTCCAACATTTTAAAGTAAATCATTTTAAAGGATCATGATTATAAGTTATAATATTTCCATTTTACGTTTTCTTTATAATCATGATATAAACTCTTGAACTCACTAGGCGTTAGCCTAACCTTTTTATTTGTCGGCATGTGCATCAGGTTCCATCTCGGGAATTAGTTCTAGCTACACTGTGAAGTGATGAGTGCTAGTTGTGTGCTCGAAGAAGTGATTAGCTTGATGAAGTCTTCCGCATTTTTTATTGGAGATAGCGATTTGGTATTGGGTTATAGTAACACTCGACTTTAGTTAGTCTTTATGTAAGACTTTAATTATTCGTTGATGGTTCAATCTATAAATGTATTTTAATTATGGATTATTAGTAAGGGATTTTATTACCATCTTAGGTATTTTTGAAAGTTTTTAATTAATCGCTCTTTCCACATTTGAGGGTGTTACAAGTTGGTATCAGAGCATAAGTTTGAGAGAATTAGGTATTGATTTTGGATGCCTAGACTCAAACCAGCGTTCGTATAAGAAATTTTAAGTGAAGTTGCGTATTAGGTACCTTAAGATGAGATATTTTGAGGACTGATCGAGTCGCTAGGAAAGGAAAACTTGTCGAGGGTCGCAAGGATGATCGTGTACGGTACGTTCATAATGGCACCTGGCCAGTGTCATGGTGAATCTACATGCTACATGTGTATACTTGAACTACCTTGGTAGGACAACCGTTGGGGTAGTGAGAAGGTTTTTCTGCGAGTAATCTAAGGAAAGGTTGATGTCTATAGCAATGTCACGTTGAAGTGATAGTTAAGTGTGATAAAGGCATTAAGCCGATCATCTTGAGTAAGAATTATTGGTTGGATTAGAACTATAAGTTCGTTAGACCAATTTTATTTCGAGGAGAAATTGTAAGTTGACCCAATTAGTGGGTTCGTGGCTCTAAGATGTTTGATGTATCAGAATGGCAATAGTATGTCGGGATGATGGAGGAGTATAGTCCTGAGATGCTGAGTGCCGACCAAATTCATGCACGAAATTTATTTCTAAAATAAATTTGCATCAACTGCTTCTCATATATTCGGAGCATAAAGTGTATTATACCTTGAAGTCTTGGTAAAACATTTAGCACTCATCAGATTTTAAACTGTGAGCTTAAGAATACATAAAATTGTTTTGTTGTACATGATTGCAAGTTGTTATCTAAATCCTCTTCTTTCACGCCTCATGTTTAATGCTATTTCTGGATATTGTAAATGTCCATGTTTTAATGTCGTTTGGGTATTGGGCAAGCAACTATGAGATTTTGACCTAGACATTGGATCTCCTCCACATATGTCAATGGTTTTAAAAGGAAATGTTAATCCCATGTGTGGCGTCGGAATTTCTTGAGAATTTTAGTTTGTACGATTTTTGTTAAATTTCATGGAGCATTGTTTTGCTTGTCTATTTCGATGCGTGAATTTTAGTTTCTGTTTCGTATAAACTTGCGAGTTTATTCGGCGTCGTTTCCCATGTAAATTTTATCAAAAGTGTCACTTACCTTTCATTGCATTCAAAAGAGGAACCTCTTAAAAGTTTAATATTCTAGCCATATTGTCGTCTTGCACACACTGTTGAGAAATGGAAATTTTGACACTACTTGATTTTAGCATTTATGAGTTTTGCGAAAATTCAGTTGAGTTTATGATGTCTCCTCTTACGTCTTTTACGTCGCGTAAATAGTTTTGGGATCGTGTACTTGTGCATCATGGTGTGCGTTATTTTATGAATATTGTTAATTGACGTCATCCTACATGTTGTTTGGGGATTTCATTATCATGTAAATTATCTTTGGCTTTATGCAAACGTCAATCGTCGCATGCCATGTGTATTGGATTTAAGTGTAACGTTGATATGAGTGATTGCATAAACAACTTGCGTTATTTTAAAACATGGTTTTTGTTCTGATCGTAATTCAATCATCAACTTTTACTGCTAAGTAATTTCCGCAATGCTTGTAACGAGTTAGTGACATCCATGTCGTTGTAATTTCTGTTATGGTCAGATGTGTTCATCTTTACGACCTATAGCTTTAAACCCTATTTGGAATTTTATTTGTATTTCCACCATTTTACCGAACTTTGGAGATTAAACTGTTGCTTATGGGATTGTTCAGAATTCTTTTGCCGCAACGTCTTTTGGTTAAAGAAAGAACTTTTTAGGTTAAAATTGCGAACTTCTCTTTTGGAATGTACAAACAATTATTGCACGTGTTGTGGTGCAAGAACCTATCTTCATGTATATAGTGTAAATTGTGCGCATGTTTTATTATTGACTTTATAAACGTAAGCATTGAACAATTCAAATTTTGGAAATGGTTTCTTATGCGCTGTGTTGTTGATCAATTTTAAACTCTATCAAATGAACGGTAGTGTATCTTTACCGCACGTTGACCGTTAAAAGGCTTACGTATGGGAAAGTTTTATAAAATTAAATTGGCATAGTATTTGGAAAACCTTGAACTCATTAAGCCTGTAGATTTAAACCCTGTCATGAGAGTAGTTATGTTTAGGGACTAAGGGAGTCCTTGGGATTTGAAGCGTCGGATGATCCGACTCGCGGTCAGTCTTGGAATTTGGGTTTCGTTTTTGAATATGGGAATGGATGGTTAAGGGAGTTGGTATGTTTAACCTTTTCCAGTTAGTTAAGAGGTGATTTTATAATTCGGTAACCATGCGGGATAAGGTCTTGTGTGATTACCTGCGCTTAAATGGAGTTCGATTTGGTGGGATTGCTCGTCGGTGTGACATCATGATATAGGTCGATGATGTATCGTCTTAGTAGGCTCCACGATCAAAGGAAGTTCTTATGGTCCGTTTGATAAATTGTAATAAATGGAAATTTTAGCACTCTGTTAGGTGTCAACCCTAGTGCGATCTTCCGTCTGGAATGAAATCTTGAACGGGATGTCCAAGTTTTCGAAGTCACCGTTTAGTCTTAGGCGTCGACTTGTTTTCTTGGAGTCAATGGATCTAGAGATGTTTGGGAGATATCCCAGTTGGATCATGGGAAATATTGACATTTCGGTGATGGAATTTAAAAGAAGGTTAGATGGTGATGATTAAGTGCCGATGTGTATAAGCATTCCCATGGTGATAAAGATTTCATTATAGGAATGTTGTGAGGTTGGTGTTGGAACGGAGTTAAGGGTTAACCGGATCTGGGTTAACCAGTTACCTGAAGGACGCATTGGGGCGCCTTGGAAGGACATCTTGTTCAATATTAGGAATGGATCTGTAGGAATCTGAGGATTCATGGGATTTGGGATAATCGACTATCTATAGAGCGTAATGGTATGTTTATGGTGGAAACACAATGCTTGGGTCTATAGAAGTGTGGGAGCACTTGCAGACATTGTGTCCGAGTCAGCTTTGAGGAACAGATTTAAAGGTTGCGATGGTTCATACCTAACTAGTCATTAGGAAATTTCGTCAAAGGACAATAACTATTTAGTGATGATGATTTTGGAGACATTTGGTGGGAATGTCGAGGTAGACTTTAAGTACAAATGAATTTTGAGGAGACCTTGATGCGTCATAATCAGAAGTATCTAAGAGAATAGTTTGGATTGGGGTATTCTTGATGAAAATGACTAGATAAGGTCGTAAGTTGCTTGCGGGGTATTATAGAAATCTAAGGTTGGGAGGCAACCGAGAGTGAACGATTTAGAAAATGATTAATCAAGGACTCAACTTTCATCCTGACGTCGGTGAAATATATTGAACTTTGAGATTTAGTTTGTAACGACACGTTATGAGAAACTCAGCGAAAACCTCAACCGGAATGTAATCGGGTCCGTATACGAGGTGAAGTTTATGAAGGCATCCTTTTGGGATAGGGAATCAATCGATCTTTCAAATGTGATTGTTGGGTTCTTGGTGGTTCCAGATTTCGAGGACGAAATCTCTTTTAAGGTTGGGAGGATTGTAACACCCCGATTTTTTTTAAAGGTATCAATCCAAGTTAATACAGAAACTGAGATATTAAGGAAAAATAAGATTTTTAATTTTGGACTTGAATCCTTGATTTTATAGTCTAGATGGATGAAGGATTCAATTACGAGTCCAACGGTTCTTTCCGGAGCAAAAACGGAGCTATAACGAAGAAGTTATGACCAAAACGGTTTTCGGGAAATCATGGGCCGCTGGAGGGGGCGCACGGGCCGTGCGCGGGCCCTTCACAAAAACGCACGGGCCATGCGTTGGGGACAGAGGCGCGGGTTAAAAGCCTGGTTCAGCCTCATTTCACCCAAAAACTTCATTTCTTCATATCTTTTGATCCAGAGCTCCGATTTGGGTGATTCAAGTTGCTACGGTTTCGTTTTTGAGAGTTATTCAAGGATCTAGCAAGATATTGGAAGTCTATTGAAGTATAATAGAGTATTTTGTGGTGGTAAGCTTCTCATCTCTCACTATTCATCTTCTTCACCAAAGTTTTCTAGGGTTTCATCCACCCTTTGTTTTCCCTTTCATAGATTGGAGGTGTGTAACCATTTTGGTGAACTAGAGGTGTTTTGGTTGGTGGATTCAAGCTTGGGTCAAGGTAATCTTCTATTCTCTTCATTTATGGAAGTTAGGGTTTCGGTATCAGTTAAGGTATTCATGTATAAGGTTGGGGATCGATTATTTGTGGTTGTTTATGTATATTTATGGTTGAAACCTTGTGGATCTAGGTTTTTGGAAGATTTGGTTTGAAGAATCGAGTTCTTCAAGGAAAGCTCTAAGTGGGTAAAATCTAGATTTAGCCTAAATCTAGCAAGGTGAGTTCAAGTTGATTTGTGAAAATGGTGTACATGCCAAAATGGTTATTTTAAAGTGTTTTACATGAAACGGTTAACTACTGATTAGTTTTGGGTGTTTTGAAGTAAAAATGTATTTTACTTGGTTTTTGGCAAAGTGTGAGTATTTTAATGAGTTCTTATATTCGATAAATTTGGTTTATCTTAATTTCATAAAATGCTCATATTTGGGATTTGGACATTTTGATAAGTAATCGCATGGTTTATGCATTATGGGGATTTTGTACAATTAGAGTCCATTTCATGTTATATGCATTTTGGTGTAATTGCATTCATAAACCCTTTGGAAAATATTTGGTTCCATTATGTGTTGAATTCTGGGTTAATCTCGTCTTTGGGATATGGGTCTTCATAAACGTGTTTAAAGACATTTCTTTAGTCGGGAGACCGATAATTATTGATCAAATGGATTTCGAGCATTTTAGCTCGGTATTGGCTTAAAAGAGTCTTGAGGACACTTGTCCGGTTTTATATGGCTCAATGTAGAGCCCAGTCATGACGTACGTACTAATGCGTTGTGTTGCGTATTGAGTTTGGTTACGGGCTCGGGTGCTTTGGTCATTCGTGTGTAGTCCGGTAACGTTAGACAGCGTGTAATGGATCCATAGGCACGTCAGTCAGTCTGTTTTGGGATGGTCAATTGGGTATTTCGGGGTGGGACTCCAGTACCCATGTTTTATGACTGGAAACTTTACAAGTGATCGCTAGGAGGGTTGAGTCTGTAGTGCTATCGGGGAGTGAGCGCTAGGACCTCCGCCGCTTGAAGTAATGCCTGGGAGGTAGTCTTTAAGTGTGCCGGGCCTTCGGGATGGAGTTCTTCGGAATGATCCATCAAGGTCAACTGACTTGGGGTGACACTTGGTAAAGAAGTCGTAGGGACACTTGGGCTGAGATGTCGTGAGGTGTCATGCGATTAACGTTGTTTGAGTGACATACTTTTGTGTTCCTCCGCGCTCAACGGATACGGGTATCCCCCGTTGTCAGCCCTCGGTATTTTGGATATTTAATGGTCCATGCTTTAATATTTGGATTTCATTCCATTTTATGGTCGCATGAGTATTAAGTTTCAGTTCCATGTTCTAATGGCGTATCATATTTATATGGATTGTTTTCCGTTATTTAAGGGTCGAGTATTATGTTCCACCCGAGTTTGGGTGTTTTGGGATAAGACGTATTATTTACATTTTTACAAATAGGAGTGTCGAACTATGACCCCGTTTCGGGTGAGTTACGGGTTGCATCGTTTTATAAGAAATGCATGTTTGGGAGCATTGTCTTTAAAAGTGTATATGATGGGGAAATGAGTCGTTCCAACATTTTAAAGTAAATCATTTTAAAGGATCATGATTATAAGTTATAATATTTCCATTTTACGTTTTCTTTATAATCATGATATAAACTCTTGAACTCACTAGGCGTTAGCCTAACCTTTTTATTTGTCGGCATGTGCATCAGGTTCCATCTCGGGAATTAGTTCTAGCTACACTGTGAAGTGATGAGTGCTAGTTGTGTGCTCGAAGAAGTGATTAGCTTGATGAAGTCTTCCGCATTTTTTATTGGAGATAGCGATTTGGTATTGGGTTATAGTAACACTCGACTTTAGTTAGTCTTTATGTAAGACTTTAATTATTCGTTGATGGTTCAATCTATAAATGTATTTTAATTATGGATTATTAGTAAGGGATTTTATTACCATCTTAGGTATTTTTGAAAGTTTTTAATTAATCGCTCTTTCCACATTTGAGGGTGTTACAAGTTGGTATCAGAGCATAAGTTTGAGAGAATTAGGTATTGATTTTGGATGCCTAGACTCAAACCAGCGTTCGTATAAGAAATTTTAAGTGAAGTTGCGTATTAGGTACCTTAAGATGAGATATTTTGAGGACTGATCGAGTCGCTAGGAAAGGAAAACTTGTCGAGGGTCGCAAGGATGATCGTGTACGGTACGTTCATAATGGCACCTGGCCAGTGTCATGGTGAATCTACATGCTACATGTGTATACTTGAACTACCTTGGTAGGACAACCGTTGGGGTAGTGAGAAGGTTTTTCTGCGAGTAATCTAAGGAAAGGTTGATGTCTATAGCAATGTCACGTTGAAGTGATAGTTAAGTGTGATAAAGGCATTAAGCCGATCATCTTGAGTAAGAATTATTGGTTGGATTAGAACTATAAGTTCGTTAGACCAATTTTATTTCGAGGAGAAATTGTAAGTTGACCCAATTAGTGGGTTCGTGGCTCTAAGATGTTTGATGTATCAGAATGGCAATAGTATGTCGGGATGATGGAGGAGTATAGTCCTGAGATGCTGAGTGCCGACCAAATTCATGCACGAAATTTATTTCTAAAATAAATTTGCATCAACTGCTTCTCATATATTCGGAGCATAAAGTGTATTATACCTTGAAGTCTTGGTAAAACATTTAGCACTCATCAGATTTTAAACTGTGAGCTTAAGAATACATAAAATTGTTTTGTTGTACATGATTGCAAGTTGTTATCTAAATCCTCTTCTTTCACGCCTCATGTTTAATGCTATTTCTGGATATTGTAAATGTCCATGTTTTAATGTCGTTTGGGTATTGGGCAAGCAACTATGAGATTTTGACCTAGACATTGGATCTCCTCCACATATGTCAATGGTTTTAAAAGGAAATGTTAATCCCATGTGTGGCGTCGGAATTTCTTGAGAATTTTAGTTTGTACGATTTTTGTTAAATTTCATGGAGCATTGTTTTGCTTGTCTATTTCGATGCGTGAATTTTAGTTTCTGTTTCGTATAAACTTGCGAGTTTATTCGGCGTCGTTTCCCATGTAAATTTTATCAAAAGTGTCACTTACCTTTCATTGCATTCAAAAGAGGAACCTCTTAAAAGTTTAATATTCTAGCCATATTGTCGTCTTGCACACACTGTTGAGAAATGGAAATTTTGACACTACTTGATTTTAGCATTTATGAGTTTTGCGAAAATTCAGTTGAGTTTATGATGTCTCCTCTTACGTCTTTTACGTCGCGTAAATAGTTTTGGGATCGTGTACTTGTGCATCATGGTGTGCGTTATTTTATGAATATTGTTAATTGACGTCATCCTACATGTTGTTTGGGGATTTCATTATCATGTAAATTATCTTTGGCTTTATGCAAACGTCAATCGTCGCATGCCATGTGTATTGGATTTAAGTGTAACGTTGATATGAGTGATTGCATAAACAACTTGCGTTATTTTAAAACATGGTTTTTGTTCTGATCGTAATTCAATCATCAACTTTTACTGCTAAGTAATTTCCGCAATGCTTGTAACGAGTTAGTGACATCCATGTCGTTGTAATTTCTGTTATGGTCAGATGTGTTCATCTTTACGACCTATAGCTTTAAACCCTATTTGGAATTTTATTTGTATTTCCACCATTTTACCGAACTTTGGAGATTAAACTGTTGCTTATGGGATTGTTCAGAATTCTTTTGCCGCAACGTCTTTTGGTTAAAGAAAGAACTTTTTAGGTTAAAATTGCGAACTTCTCTTTTGGAATGTACAAACAATTATTGCACGTGTTGTGGTGCAAGAACCTATCTTCATGTATATAGTGTAAATTGTGCGCATGTTTTATTATTGACTTTATAAACGTAAGCATTGAACAATTCAAATTTTGGAAATGGTTTCTTATGCGCTGTGTTGTTGATCAATTTTAAACTCTATCAAATGAACGGTAGTGTATCTTTACCGCACGTTGACCGTTAAAAGGCTTACGTATGGGAAAGTTTTATAAAATTAAATTGGCATAGTATTTGGAAAACCTTGAACTCATTAAGCCTGTAGATTTAAACCCTGTCATGAGAGTAGTTATGTTTAGGGACTAAGGGAGTCCTTGGGATTTGAAGCGTCGGATGATCCGACTCGCGGTCAGTCTTGGAATTTGGGTTTCGTTTTTGAATATGGGAATGGATGGTTAAGGGAGTTGGTATGTTTAACCTTTTCCAGTTAGTTAAGAGGTGATTTTATAATTCGGTAACCATGCGGGATAAGGTCTTGTGTGATTACCTGCGCTTAAATGGAGTTCGATTTGGTGGGATTGCTCGTCGGTGTGACATCATGATATAGGTCGATGATGTATCGTCTTAGTAGGCTCCACGATCAAAGGAAGTTCTTATGGTCCGTTTGATAAATTGTAATAAATGGAAATTTTAGCACTCTGTTAGGTGTCAACCCTAGTGCGATCTTCCGTCTGGAATGAAATCTTGAACGGGATGTCCAAGTTTTCGAAGTCACCGTTTAGTCTTAGGCGTCGACTTGTTTTCTTGGAGTCAATGGATCTAGAGATGTTTGGGAGATATCCCAGTTGGATCATGGGAAATATTGACATTTCGGTGATGGAATTTAAAAGAAGGTTAGATGGTGATGATTAAGTGCCGATGTGTATAAGCATTCCCATGGTGATAAAGATTTCATTATAGGAATGTTGTGAGGTTGGTGTTGGAACGGAGTTAAGGGTTAACCGGATCTGGGTTAACCAGTTACCTGAAGGACGCATTGGGGCGCCTTGGAAGGACATCTTGTTCAATATTAGGAATGGATCTGTAGGAATCTGAGGATTCATGGGATTTGGGATAATCGACTATCTATAGAGCGTAATGGTATGTTTATGGTGGAAACACAATGCTTGGGTCTATAGAAGTGTGGGAGCACTTGCAGACATTGTGTCCGAGTCAGCTTTGAGGAACAGATTTAAAGGTTGCGATGGTTCATACCTAACTAGTCATTAGGAAATTTCGTCAAAGGACAATAACTATTTAGTGATGATGATTTTGGAGACATTTGGTGGGAATGTCGAGGTAGACTTTAAGTACAAATGAATTTTGAGGAGACCTTGATGCGTCATAATCAGAAGTATCTAAGAGAATAGTTTGGATTGGGGTATTCTTGATGAAAATGACTAGATAAGGTCGTAAGTTGCTTGCGGGGTATTATAGAAATCTAAGGTTGGGAGGCAACCGAGAGTGAACGATTTAGAAAATGATTAATCAAGGACTCAACTTTCATCCTGACGTCGGTGAAATATATTGAACTTTGAGATTTAGTTTGTAACGACACGTTATGAGAAACTCAGCGAAAACCTCAACCGGAATGTAATCGGGTCCGTATACGAGGTGAAGTTTATGAAGGCATCCTTTTGGGATAGGGAATCAATCGATCTTTCAAATGTGATTGTTGGGTTCTTGGTGGTTCCAGATTTCGAGGACGAAATCTCTTTTAAGGTTGGGAGGATTGTAACACCCCGATTTTTTTTAAAGGTATCAATCCAAGTTAATACAGAAACTGAGATATTAAGGAAAAATAAGATTTTTAATTTTGGACTTGAATCCTTGATTTTATAGTCTAGATGGATGAAGGATTCAATTACGAGTCCAACGGTTCTTTCCGGAGCAAAAACGGAGCTATAACGAAGAAGTTATGACCAAAACGGTTTTCGGGAAATCATGGGCCGCTGGAGGGGGCGCACGGGCCGTGCGCGGGCCCTTCACAAAAACGCACGGGCCATGCGTTGGGGACAGAGGCGCGGGTTAAAAGCCTGGTTCAGCCTCATTTCACCCAAAAACTTCATTTCTTCATATCTTTTGATCCAGAGCTCCGATTTGGGTGATTCAAGTTGCTACGGTTTCGTTTTTGAGAGTTATTCAAGGATCTAGCAAGATATTGGAAGTCTATTGAAGTATAATAGAGTATTTTGTGGTGGTAAGCTTCTCATCTCTCACTATTCATCTTCTTCACCAAAGTTTTCTAGGGTTTCGTCCACCCTTTGTTTTCCCTTTCATAGATTGGAGGTGTGTAACCATTTTGGTGAACTAGAGGTGTTTTGGTTGGTGGATTCAAGCTTGGGTCAAGGTAATCTTCTATTCTCTTCATTTATGGAAGTTAGGGTTTCGGTATCAGTTAAGGTATTCATGTATAAGGTTGGGGATCGATTATTTGTGGTTGTTTATGTATATTTATGGTTGAAACCTTGTGGATCTAGGTTTTTGGAAGATTTGGTTTGAAGAATCGAGTTCTTCAAGGAAAGCTCTAAGTGGGTAAAATCTAGATTTAGCCTAAATCTAGCAAGGTGAGTTCAAGTTGATTTGTGAAAATGGTGTACATGCCAAAATGGTTATTTTAAAGTGTTTTACATGAAACGGTTAACTACTGATTAGTTTTGGGTGTTTTGAAGTAAAAATGTATTTTACTTGGTTTTTGGCAAAGTGTGAGTATTTTAATGAGTTCTTATATTCGATAAATTTGGTTTATCTTAATTTCATAAAATGCTCATATTTGGGATTTGGACATTTTGATAAGTAATCGCATGGTTTATGCATTATGGGGATTTTGTACAATTAGAGTCCATTTCATGTTATATGCATTTTGGTGTAATTGCATTCATAAACCCTTTGGAAAATATTTGGTTCCATTATGTGTTGAATTCTGGGTTAATCTCGTCTTTGGGATATGGGTCTTCATAAACGTGTTTAAAGACATTTCTTTAGTCGGGAGACCGATAATTATTGATCAAATGGATTTCGAGCATTTTAGCTCGGTATTGGCTTAAAAGAGTCTTGAGGACACTTGTCCGGTTTTATATGGCTCAATGTAGAGCCCAGTCATGACGTACGTACTAATGCGTTGTGTTGCGTATTGAGTTTGGTTACGGGCTCGGGTGCTTTGGTCATTCGTGTGTAGTCCGGTAACGTTAGACAGCGTGTAATGGATCCATAGGCACGTCAGTCAGTCTGTTTTGGGATGGTCAATTGGGTATTTCGGGGTGGGACTCCAGTACCCATGTTTTATGACTGGAAACTTTACAAGTGATCGCTAGGAGGGTTGAGTCTGTAGTGCTATCGGGGAGTGAGCGCTAGGACCTCCGCCGCTTGAAGTAATGCCTGGGAGGTAGTCTTTAAGTGTGCCGGGCCTTCGGGATGGAGTTCTTCGGAATGATCCATCAAGGTCAACTGACTTGGGGTGACACTTGGTAAAGAAGTCGTAGGGACACTTGGGCTGAGATGTCGTGAGGTGTCATGCGATTAACGTTGTTTGAGTGACATACTTTTGTGTTCCTCCGCGCTCAACGGATACGGGTATCCCCCGTTGTCAGCCCTCGGTATTTTGGATATTTAATGGTCCATGCTTTAATATTTGGATTTCATTCCATTTTATGGTCGCATGAGTATTAAGTTTCAGTTCCATGTTCTAATGGCGTATCATATTTATATGGATTGTTTTCCGTTATTTAAGGGTCGAGTATTATGTTCCACCCGAGTTTGGGTGTTTTGGGATAAGACGTATTATTTACATTTTTACAAATAGGAGTGTCGAACTATGACCCCGTTTCGGGTGAGTTACGGGTTGCATCGTTTTATAAGAAATGCATGTTTGGGAGCATTGTCTTTAAAAGTGTATATGATGGGGAAATGAGTCGTTCCAACATTTTAAAGTAAATCATTTTAAAGGATCATGATTATAAGTTATAATATTTCCATTTTACGTTTTCTTTATAATCATGATATAAACTCTTGAACTCACTAGGCGTTAGCCTAACCTTTTTATTTGTCGGCATGTGCATCAGGTTCCATCTCGGGAATTAGTTCTAGCTACACTGTGAAGTGATGAGTGCTAGTTGTGTGCTCGAAGAAGTGATTAGCTTGATGAAGTCTTCCGCATTTTTTATTGGAGATAGCGATTTGGTATTGGGTTATAGTAACACTCGACTTTAGTTAGTCTTTATGTAAGACTTTAATTATTCGTTGATGGTTCAATCTATAAATGTATTTTAATTATGGATTATTAGTAAGGGATTTTATTACCATCTTAGGTATTTTTGAAAGTTTTTAATTAATCGCTCTTTCCACATTTGAGGGTGTTACAAGTTGGTATCAGAGCATAAGTTTGAGAGAATTAGGTATTGATTTTGGATGCCTAGACTCAAACCAGCGTTCGTATAAGAAATTTTAAGTGAAGTTGCGTATTAGGTACCTTAAGATGAGATATTTTGAGGACTGATCGAGTCGCTAGGAAAGGAAAACTTGTCGAGGGTCGCAAGGATGATCGTGTACGGTACGTTCATAATGGCACCTGGCCAGTGTCATGGTGAATCTACATGCTACATGTGTATACTTGAACTACCTTGGTAGGACAACCGTTGGGGTAGTGAGAAGGTTTTTCTGCGAGTAATCTAAGGAAAGGTTGATGTCTATAGCAATGTCACGTTGAAGTGATAGTTAAGTGTGATAAAGGCATTAAGCCGATCATCTTGAGTAAGAATTATTGGTTGGATTAGAACTATAAGTTCGTTAGACCAATTTTATTTCGAGGAGAAATTGTAAGTTGACCCAATTAGTGGGTTCGTGGCTCTAAGATGTTTGATGTATCAGAATGGCAATAGTATGTCGGGATGATGGAGGAGTATAGTCCTGAGATGCTGAGTGTCGACCAAATTCATGCACGAAATTTATTTCTAAAATAAATTTGCATCAACTGCTTCTCATATATTCGGAGCATAAAGTGTATTATACCTTGAAGTCTTGGTAAAACATTTAGCACTCATCAGATTTTAAACTGTGAGCTTAAGAATACATAAAATTGTTTTGTTGTACATGATTGCAAGTTGTTATCTAAATCCTCTTCTTTCACGCCTCATGTTTAATGCTATTTCTGGATATTGTAAATGTCCATGTTTTAATGTCGTTTGGGTATTGGGCAAGCAACTATGAGATTTTGACCTAGACATTGGATCTCCTCCACATATGTCAATGGTTTTAAAAGGAAATGTTAATCCCATGTGTGGCGTCGGAATTTCTTGAGAATTTTAGTTTGTACGATTTTTGTTAAATTTCATGGAGCATTGTTTTGCTTGTCTATTTCGATGCGTGAATTTTAGTTTCTGTTTCGTATAAACTTGCGAGTTTATTCGGCGTCGTTTCCCATGTAAATTTTATCAAAAGTGTCACTTACCTTTCATTGCATTCAAAAGAGGAACCTCTTAAAAGTTTAATATTCTAGCCATATTGTCGTCTTGCACACACTGTTGAGAAATGGAAATTTTGACACTACTTGATTTTAGCATTTATGAGTTTTGCGAAAATTCAGTTGAGTTTATGATGTCTCCTCTTACGTCTTTTACGTCGCGTAAATAGTTTTGGGATCGTGTACTTGTGCATCATGGTGTGCGTTATTTTATGAATATTGTTAATTGACGTCATCCTACATGTTGTTTGGGGATTTCATTATCATGTAAATTATCTTTGGCTTTATGCAAACGTCAATCGTCGCATGCCATGTGTATTGGATTTAAGTGTAACGTTGATATGAGTGATTGCATAAACAACTTGCGTTATTTTAAAACATGGTTTTTGTTCTGATCGTAATTCAATCATCAACTTTTACTGCTAAGTAATTTCCGCAATGCTTGTAACGAGTTAGTGACATCCATGTCGTTGTAATTTCTGTTATGGTCAGATGTGTTCATCTTTACGACCTATAGCTTTAAACCCTATTTGGAATTTTATTTGTATTTCCACCATTTTACCGAACTTTGGAGATTAAACTGTTGCTTATGGGATTGTTCAGAATTCTTTTGCCGCAACGTCTTTTGTCAGCCCTCGGTATTTTGGATATTTAATGGTCCATGCTTTAATATTTGGATTTCATTCCATTTTATGGTCGCGTGAGTATTAAGTTTCAGTTCCATGTTCTAATGGCGTATCATATTTATATGGATTGTTTTCCGTTATTTAAGGGTCGAGTATTATGTTCCACCCGAGTTTGGGTGTTTTGGGATAAGACGTATTATTTACATTTTTACAAATGGGAGTGTCGAACTATGACCCCGTTTCGGGTGAGTTACGGGTTGCATCGTTTTATAAGAAATGCATGTTTGGGAGCATTGTCTTTAAAAGTGTATATGATGGGAAAATGAGTCGTTCCAACATTTTAAAGTAAATCATTTTAAAGGATCATGATTATAAGTTATAATATTTCCATTTTACGTTTTCTTTATAATCATGATATAAACTCTTGAACTCACTAGGCGTTAGCCTAACCTTTTTATTTGTCGGCATGTGCATCAGGTTCCATCTCGGGAATTAGTTCTAGCTACACTGTGAAGTGATGAGTGCTAGTTGTGTGCTTGAAGAAGTGATTAGCTTGATGAAGTCTTCCGCATTTTTTATTGGAGATAGCGATTTGGTATTGGGTTATAGTAACACTCGACTTTAGTTAGTCTTTATGTAAGATTTTAATTATTCGTTGATGGTTCAATCTATAAATGTATTTCAATTATGGATTATTAGTAAGGGATTTTATTACCATCTTAGGTATTTTTGAAAGTTTTTAATTAATCGCTCTTTCCACATTTGAGGGTGTTACAGTTTTGGTAAAAAAAAACTAGAAAAGCCAAAATGAAGCTTGAGGTTGAAGATGAAGATGAAGATGGAGGCTCTTGGTGTCTAGCTTCTACCCTTGAGCTTGATGACGGTTTACTACCATGATATCCAAAGATTTGAGCCAAAAATGCTCCAAAACATCAAAAGGTGGTGTGAGGTCGTTCTTGAGAGGTTTGAGAAGGTTTGGAACTGATTTCGGTGAAGAAGGAATGAGGAAAATACTGAAAATCGCGATTTTATGTTGCCTGACATACCTGACGATATTGCCAGGCGACAATGCTAGTGGCAAAGTCGCTGGGGTGTACCGGCCCTTTGTTCCTTCTCTGCGACTATGACATTGTCATAGTCGTCGGTTATTGTAGCGAGACCCTTCCGAAACCCCAAAACTCAACTTTTTCAATGCCAACACTCCCGATACTCTAAGGGACTTTAAATAATGTTTTCCCAACAAAAACCCCACCATTTACAAGTTACAAAAACATTCGGGTGACCTTTACTGATCGAAAATTACGGGTGTTACACCTAATCACTGCCGACCACCGCCGATCTGAACCACCCTCGATTTGAACCACCACCGACCACTGTCGGCCACCGACATTCTAAACCATCACCGATCTGAACCACCACCGTTCTGAACCATCGCCGATCTGAACCACCGCCGACCACCACTAACCAACGACCACTATGTAACACCCTCAATTCTGGAAATAGCATCTAATTTAAAATTTTCTAAATTCATCGATAAATGATACATCTCCAAATCACGATTTATTATTTAACCTCAATACACACATTTCATTCTATACATACATTCTATAATAAGAACGGGTTCTACTAAAACCCAAAAATAATCGCTATCTCCAAACTGCGGAAGACTTCATCAACCACTTACACTTGCACAAAGCTAAGGCTCAACTCTTCATAGCTGCTAAAACCAAACCCCAATAGGAACCTGATGCACATGCCGACAAATAAAAAGGTTAGGCTTAACGCCTAGTGAGCTCAAGAGTTTTCAACATATATAAATTAATTGTTTAAAAAGAACGAATGCGGTTAAATTCATAATCTTTCAATTTGATATGTCTTACATATGAAAACGACCCATTTTCCCATAATATGCAATTTATGCAAAGAACACCGATGTAAACGTTTTCCAATGCAAACTACTTCAAGGACGAAGACACCAATATAAACCGCCCACTCATAAATTATGTTTAACCCCAAAACTCACTCAAAACGTGAATAGAAATTAAACTCCCACTTCATAAAAACGTAGATAAAGCTTAATTCTCGAAACACCCAAACACGGTGGAACATGTTACCCAACTTATAAAATCATGGATAAAACCCATACATATAAAATGTCACCGAAAACATGGATACCCAAAATACAATACCCAAAATAACACCTTTCGGTGACGGGGAAGGCCCGATTCCATCAAATGTGGCGGCACATAAAGATAAGCCACGCATCGATGTTATAAGCATAACTTCAAGGATAAACAACCATTGGCATCAACCCAAACAAGTCTTTAGCCAAGGTGGACATCAACCCTATCCAGGTCTTTAGTCGTAGCGGACATCAACTCAACCCGAGTCTTTAGTCATATCGGACATCAACTCAAACCGAGTCTTTAATCGGGATAAACAACCATTGGCATTAACCCAAACAAGTCTTTAGCCAAGGTAGACATCAACCCTATCAAGGTCTTTAGTCGTATACAATACAACCGACTTTTATGCCTATGGATCCATTGCATTACGGTCAAAACGTTACACGACTCAAAGGAATAACAACGCACTCAAAAACACGTAATTCCCAATTAAGGTGCAACTAGGTACACCATACGACCAAGACTCCTTAACGAGCTACCAAGATTGAACAAATGTTCCAAAGACTCAACCGAGTACAAATCAAGCCCCAAGAGGCTTAATAAACGTTTGGCTAAAACACGAGAGCCAATGTGGTTACACCAACCAAAATACACATTTTCCCAAAATATTTGATTCTCAAATTATCATTGGCCTTCGGCCCAAAACCCAAAAGGTTTTCCATTTCTAAAATGTTTCCCAAAGACGGGAATGACCCAAAACCAAAGGACCCATACATTAGTACTTTTCAAAACATGTCGTTTCATGAATGATGCATAAAACCCGACAAAACACTCAAAAGTGCATTTTTGACCAAATTCCTATTTATGCAATAATCCATCAAAACACATTCATTTATGGCCCATTTAACAAAATGCTCAAAAATCCCAAAGATATATGCTATATAAGTTTATAAAGTTACACACTTTCAAAATAACCAAACTTATCAGCAGTTAGCAATTTCATGCAAGACGCAAACCACTTTTAAAATAAACATATTGGCATGTACACCGTTTTCACAAATCAACTTGAACTCATCTTGCTAGATTTAGGCTAAATCTAGGTTTTACCCCACTTTGAGCTTCCTTGACGAAACTTGAATCCTCCAAGCCAAAACCTCCAAAACCTAGATCCGAACATTTTCAATCGTAAATAAACATATTCAACCAAATAGAACATTCCCCAAACCTTTTACATCAAAACCTAAACTTATACTCAAAACCCTAATTTTGACCCAAAACTCCCAAAATCCTCCAAACTGAAAATTAGAGAAATCAAACACTAGGGAATCATCAATGGAGCATTTATAACTTATCACAAGGTTTAGAAATGGAAGGGATACTCTTACCACTTAGATTTTGGTGAAAACCTTGAAAACACAACAATGATCTTGAGGTTGAAGATGAAGATGGTGAATCCTTCACCAAAGCTTTCCATTTTACCACTTAATGGTGTTCCATCTTCATGAAATCCAAGGATTTGAGCCACAAATAAGCTAGGGTTTGAAGGGGGAAGAAGGAAAATGAATTGGGAGAGAATGGAGGAAGTTTGGTTGAGAGGAAATGAGAAAATGGCTGAAATTCGCGACTTAACAGCAACCTGCCCTGTTTGGGCGACTTTGCCATGCGACAATGCCCAGGGGATTGTCGCTGGTTCTCCCAGCTTCCTTCCCGCTCACTGTTTTGGCCGTAACTTCTTCGTTATAGCTCCGTTTTCGCTTCGGAAAAGACCGTTGGACTCGTAATTGGATCCTTCATCCATTAAGACTATGAAACCTAGGATTCAAGTCCAAAATCCTATATCTTATTTTTCCCTTAGAATTTCTGATTTCTGCATTAACTTGAAATGATACCTTTCGAAATTCGGGGTGTTACACACTACTAACCACCGACGACCACCACTGAATACCGCTAATCTGAACCACCACCGTCGACCACCGCCGATATGAACCACCGTCGACCATCGATCACCGTCGATCTGAACCGCCACTGATCATCACCGATTTGAACCACCACCGACCACCGTCGTTCTGAACCACCGCCGACCACCGATCTGAACCACCACCGACCTGTAACACCCCAAAAATGGGACCAACAAAAATTTCCGGAAAGTGGAAACATGGTATGCATAAAATGCCAAAGCACGAGCTCATACAAAAAGGAACAACAAATGTCTGTTAATTACAAGTTTGTAATAAGACACAATAATAGATGACAACTCTCTAATCTAAGTCTCGCTAGACATAAGATTACAAACAATTGTCAACTATCTCCAAAAGAATCATCTTCAAGAACGGCATCCCAAAAATGCTCCTAAGCTCACCACTAAAAGTCGGCTAAACTTCCTTGGCGCTCGTGCCACTAGAACCTGAGATACATACCAACAATCAAGTGTTAGACCAAACGGGTCTAGTGAGTTAAACAGTAATATAGCATACATTTATAAAGCATACAATTACAACCTTTTAATCACTAAAGTCCATGTGGGAATAGTCATGGGGGAGACCCATTACACCAATGAGTTTTACCTCAAGTCAATGTACCTTGATGTTCACTCGCTTGAGCAACATCCCGAAGGCCCGTCACACTTGAAGACTACCTCCCAGGCATTACTCCAAATGGCGGAGGTCTAGGCGCATACCGTCAAGGTGACACCTAAGACTACATCCTCCTAGCACTTACTCATGGTTTGTTCTATGTACATACAATATCCGTCTCTATACATAACTCCATACCAATAAGATACATGTATAAGACTTCGCATTCTCAAGCATAGTTTAGGTACAAAACTCTAAATATGCAATTACTCCAATATTCCCATTTGTTCATCAAAATACATATAACCAAGCATGAGTACCATCATTAATAATGCCATCAATATCCATGTGCATTATCATCACTAATTTCCCAACAATCCCCAAATGTAACAATTAGGTCAAACTTATCAGGTGATCAAACTTTTACACAAACATGAGATGTTAAACAAGTAAACATTCAATATATGTATCTCATTGAAAATATTAGTAGAAAACTCACTATCTAGGGTTTTAGAGGAAACCCTAGAAAACTCAAGGAGAAGGATGAGAAGATGAGACTTGGATGCTAGCTCAATGCACCACTAAATGCTTCACCAACCTTGATGAATGAGAAATCAATGAGGGAAAGGTCCTTAGACTTGCAATAAATGAACTAGGGTTTGGTGAGGGAAAAATCGCCCCTTTTGCTCTCTAAAAATCGGCCCTTAAAAGAAAAATGAATCCTTTTTCCAAAATCCCGTCTAGAGGCTGTTTTTATACCCCAAACCCCCGCCAGCGATAGTGCCCGACGATTATGCCCATGGCACTATCGCAAGGGGATAATCGCGCCGCTCAAACGACTCGCGGTACATCCCACGCGATAGTGCCCGACGATTATGCCAAGGGCACTATCGCGGTGTCACAATTGTGACTACCCCCGACCCCGCGGTACATTTCCCGCGATAGTGACCAGCGACTGTGCCCAGGGCACTGTCGCGTGGCACTATCGCGCCACACTCCTTCGACACCGAAAACTTGATTTTTCTAAGGTTCGATAAAGCGAGGCTAATTATTCAAATTGATATTCTCATAACAGGTTGATATAACACCAATCAAGCACACAAAGAGGTTCTTAATTTAACAAGAGTCAAGGAACGAGGGGAATACTTACCTTAGATTTTTCGGGTGTTATACCGTCGTTCTGAACCACTGCCGACCACCGATCTGAACCACCACCGACCACCGTCATTCTGAACCACCGCCGATCTGAACCACCGTCGGTCACCGCCGTTCTAAACCATCGTCGATCTGAACCATCGTCGACCACCGCCAATCTAAACCATTGCCCACCGTCGATCTGAACCACCATCGACCACCGCCAATCTAAACCATTACCCACCGCCGATCTGAACCACCGCCGATCACCACCGATCTGAACCACCACCAACCACCGCCCACCACATCCGATCTGAACCACCGTTCTAAACCACCATTGACCACCACCAATCTGAACCACCGTTACAAATAAAGTATTTTAATGGTTATTTTAATAAAACATGTTTTGTTTATAAATATTGAAATTATCAAAAAAGGGTATTTTGGTCATTTATCAACATTTCATTCCAATTCCAAAGCTACATTATGTGAACCAAACAGACAGATTTCATTTCAATTATGTCAACCAAACAAGTGGTCAAACCTGACAACATTCCATTTAAATTTCTTCAAAATCAAATTCTTTGACATATTTCATTCCATCCAAAAACACTCTCCATACCAAACGCCACCTAAGATAAATACACCAAACAAAAACACATATAAAATTGAATAAAATAAATATAAAAAATGACCCGTTTACTTTACAAAGCGGAGTAGGCACAAAATATAGTAGCTTTTAAAAAGTAACCCGACACTTTAGATATTCTTACCAAAAATAATTCATTTGATAGTGACTCACATTATTTGATACTTAACATTAAAGGTGTATTTTGTGAACCCTTTGGAGGGCAGGTGAGGGGTACCTACCTACCTACTACGACATGTAATTATGTACAAAAATTCCTAATAATTCTTCCAAATCGACATCACATACTAACAAAATTCAACATTAAGCATCAATTACAAGCACTTTAAAGACTATATATACAAAACCATGTTATTCATAATACAAATCAATTTGAGATATTAATGGAAATGACGAGAGTTGATTTTTTGTTAAAGGCATTAATTTATTGCAAACGAGGAAATAAAATGAAATGTTTAATCTACAAGACAATGAGAGTTTATTTATCATGATTTGAGTATTTATGGAAGATAATTATAGTATATTAATTATAATTAACGATTTATATTAGAAAACAAGTTAGTATTATTTGTATTTAAAAACTCCACACACATACACATATATGATTAGTTTAATAGACGAATGATCGTGTGAGAAGTTGAGTTAACACGAGAAGCATGAGAAATAGATCTGAACTATTGATCACTTTTAATCTCAAACTCACCCATGAATCACGCTTGATACATGGATTGCTCTGGTGCATCTCATCCTAATGTGCATCCAAGGACTGATAACCACTTCTCATATTAACTCAACCTCTCACCAAAACACAACCGTACTTTAATATTAGTCTTTTACTATATGTAAATAAATATTGATTTTTAAATTTTGGGGATATTTAGACGTGTTTGGAAATGATTATAACCGCTTAAAGTTATATTAATCAGTTTTTTTGTATTTGGGAAAACTGATTATGAACTCTTATTTCTTTAAAATAAAAACTAGACATATATCCACGCGATGCAGCGAAATGTAAGTAAAGAACGAACAATTAATGTTATTTTCTTATAAACATGTCATCAACAATTAACCATGACCTAAGAATCACAACTTATAAAACCCTAAACTCATAAAAATATTCAATAATTAGTTTATATTACAATTATTGACGAAAAAAAATATTATAATGATATAATTTATAATAAAAATGAAATGTATTTTACGATTATGTATTTTTAATGTGCTAACGGTGAAAAAAAATAAAACATATGGATAGAAAACAAATTAATTCGTAGATATTCATTATATTTAATAGTACGGTTAAATTAAAAAATATTCAATATTGAGCTCGTTTTGAAGGTATTGACGAGACGATTATAATGATATAATTTGTAAAAAAGAAATGTATTTTTTCATTGCATTTTTGTTTATATACGATTATTTGTGTTAATATGATAATGGTGTAAAATGAAAAATGAAAAAAATAAGAGATATAAAATAAATTAAATAAGTAAGTGTAAAGGTGATCAGAGTCGGCCCTTGCCCATGGCCATGATGGCGGTGGCCATGGGCATCAAAATTTAGAGGGCATCAAAATAATTTTTAATAACAAGCTAGACTGTTGGGCTTGAAATTATTTTTTCAATCTGGTAGATTCCAGGCATTAAATACTTGGCTTGAAATTTGCTTTTCTTTTACATAATAATATTTATTGTTCAAGCATTTAGGATCCCAATTTCTCATTAATTATTAAGTTTAAGCTTTATAAATATTTTCTTGATTTCATGTTTTTCACATAATTTTATTAGAGCATCTCTAATAATTATGCTAAAATGAAAAAATTGGAATTTTAATATTTTTATTGTTTCAACGACTATGTTATTCTCTATGCTAAAATAGAGAAAAAATAAGAGATATTGTAAAAATCTCTAAATTTGGAGAAATATCTAAATACATAGTTTCCCCCAAAACTAATTATTACCCTAAAAATCAAATTAGAGAAATCTATAAATAAATAGTTTCCCTCCAAACTAATTATTATCCCCAAAAAGCAAACTTTTCCTCACTCAACTTTTCATATATTGAATATTTTAATAATATAATTAAATAAATTAAGTATTTTAGTAAGATAATTAATCTTAGAGTTGCTAAAATATATGAATTACAAAGGTTCAAATATGAATCAGTTAAAAGATTTCATATGTGAATTACACTGGTTCGTATATGAAAATATAATTCATATGTGAATCATATAGGTTCATATATGAATTCATCTCACATACTTTACGAAACTACCCATCTATCTTCCACATACCACACAAAAAATTATCTGGTGCTTCACGGTCAAAGCCGCAAATGTTGACCAGATAAAGGGCTATGATCATTTCTTTATTTCTCATATATATTTACTATTTCTCAAATAAACTTAATCCTATATATATATATATATATATACACGATTTTAAATAATAAGATTAAATACCATGGGAGGTACAAGGGAAAATTAAGGAAATGTGAATCACAAAAAAAATCTGAAAAATATATTTGAAGATACATATGTGAACCAACGTTACAAATTATTTATATGGGTTCACATATACATCTTCAAATGTATATTTTATAATAATTCACGTCTAACTTCTGTCTCACGATATTTAAAGTTTTTATTTAAACTCCTACTATAAAAATAAGGGGCATTTTTTTTGCAATCCGCCATGAGCACCCGAAACCTCAGGACCGGCCCTGAAGGTGATAAATATAACATTGTAAGAGTGGTAAATATTATTGTACCAAAGTTTTAGAATTTTTATATAGTAGCATATATAACCAAAACTTGTCATCTTGCTTTCTCTTATGCTACAAAGATTATAACGAACAGGTTGATGTTGAATTTTGTTTTTTTTGATAAATTATGATTAAAATACGAAAAACGTCATTAGAAATAAGAAATGACTATTTATTGTATATTTAGTTTTATAATAGATGTTTTTTTTAATTATTTTTCTTTTTGAAGTCACGACCATGAATATAAAATAAATGTGGACCCCCTCCTCCTACTTCCCCCACCTCTCCCCTCCCTCCCTTTCGTCATATTTAGTTAAAAAATAAAAATTGTTACTCTATTTTTCATCCTGTGATTAGCAAATCAATTGTTATTTTCGTTCCTAAAACTAAAACTAAAACTAAGAAAAATAAAAACAACAATAAATTACAAATCACAAGGAGAAACCGACAATAAACTAAAAATTATAAAGATGAAAACAACAATAAATTATAAAGAGAAATTGATTTAAATAGTCATTTTACATCTTTAAATTAGTTTCCTAGTCATTTCTCATTTTCTCATCCACTTATACTAAAATGTCACCACGTCTGCAATTTTCACGTCCAGGTTCGCAATTTTTTTAAGGAAAATTGATCAGGTTTATTTTATTTTAGTCTTTTAGTTAGGTTTTACGGACGTAGTGACATTTCGGTTAAAATGGAGAGAAATAGTTAGAAGACCAATTTATTGGTCTGAAATAGCCAGTTGAGTTAGGGGTTGTTTGTTTAAAAAAAAACTCTTAATGACTCTTAAATCTGAATCATTCAGATATTTTTACATTTTAGACTGTTTTTCTTTTCCAGTTTTCAGAACCTCTTAACTCTTAAATACGTCTGAAATAAAAAGTGGTAACCTATAGGGGTGCTAAAAAAACCAACCAATTCGATCAACCCAACCCGACCAACCCACAAGAAAATCAACCTGAGGCAACCCGACATATAATCGAAACAAAATTAGGACAACCCGAATCAGGGCCGGTCCTGAGATTTTGGATGCCCATGGCGAAAGACAAAAAAAATGTCTCTTTATTACGCAAACGAAAAAACAATTTAAAGGGGTTTGTAACCTAGTCAAGCTAGGCGGCTCATCCCCACGCCGGGTCTTTATTAACTAAAACAAAAATGATACACATCGGGACTATTTTCATGAAGGTTGAATCTATGACCAAGATGTTTCCAATCATTTAATCCAACACTTGCTAATTGACTTTGTGACCGACCATCTTTGAAAAGTTTGCAACAAAAACAAAAGACTTTATCAAGCTCTTTCGAATAAACAAGCCACTTTCTATCATGACAATCACCATTGCGTATCTTACGAACATAAAAATTATTCGAGAAGTGTCTACCTATATTATCTTTAGGGAAATTGATGTTAGTTTCCCTAATAGGTCCTTTTTCGACAAGCAAGTCTTTCATTTTTGAATTTAACATACCCCAAACTCTTGGATCAAATATATTCAAACTGATATCATCACAAGCATTTTCTTTTGCATCACAAACATTTTCATCACAAGTATTTCCATCACAAGCATTCGCATCACAAGTATTATCATCACAAGCATTCATCACATCACAAGTATTTTCATCACAAACATTCACATTTGCTTCAAAAGCATTTTTATCACAAGCATTCATCACATCACAAGTATTTTCATCACAAACATTCGCATTTGCTTCAAAAGCATTTTTATCACAAGCATTCGCATCAAAAGCATTTGCATCACAAACATTCGCATCAAAAGCATTTGCATCACAAACATTTTCATCACAAACATTTGGTTGTCTAACAATAAACTTATTTAAAGAACCCCGCATAGATTGAGCAATTTCTTCTTGTCTTTTTTTTCGTTTTCTATTTTGAGCACCCGAGGGTTGTGATCGAGGATACATATTTTAAATAACTAAATAAGTAATATTAGTAGAGATCAGAAGGATAACACCTGATTTAGTTGAAATTGCCAAACTTGTTGTTGAACCCTAGAAGTTGAATAATTATAGTAGCAACTCTAATTTCTGCAACCAATAAACATAATAACATTCAGATTCAGTCATTATCATTCAAACCAAAATATAAGTCAACAACAAAACAAATAAATAATCCATTCAATGATTCAATCATTCATGATTTAACCCAAATACCCAATACAATAACCCTAATCTCTAATCTGTAAAGTAAAATGTAAAAGAAAACACTCAAAAATCAAAACAGTAAATACTAAATACTAAATAGAGTCATAGAGAATCAAATACCTCGATGGACGATGGCTCGGTCTCGATGCTGCTGGCCTGCTGCCCCCCCTGAGAATTTGAGATGAAACACGATTCAACGAAAGAAAGCGAGAGCGAGAGCGAGACAGAGACTATGAGAGAGAGAGAGAGAGAGAGCGAGACTGTGAGAGAGAGACAGAGTTTCGAATTTTCGATTGAGAGAGCGAGAGCGAGAGCGAGACTGTGAGAGAGAGACAGAGAGTATTGAGAGAGCGAGAGCGAGAGCAAGAGATTAGAGACCAACAGTCAGTCCCGTTCGATTAGAATTTTGAAGCGTCAGTGTAGTAGCCTAGTAGGAGTCCGTTGGGGCTTATAACAGTTAAAAAAATTAAGGCCAAAGCCCAAATAAACATATGTATAATAGACTTGGACTTAAAATATGATGCCCTATAGATTTTTGATGCCTTGGGCCGTCACCCCACTGGCCTAGGCCCAGGTCCGGCCCTGACCCGAATCTATTGGATTGATATTGAGTTAGACTCAAAGTAACCCGATCAACCCGATAAACGTTTTAGCGACTTCTCTAAAATTATTTATATTTCCGTTTAATATGTATAAGTTATCAAAAACAACTCGACAATAACGAGCAATGACACTTATAAGAGGACGTTATTGGAAAGTTATATATATAATACTTAAATATTTGATGAACTCGTATATTCTTTTGAATGATAGATCATATTTAAAAAAAATTCTTATTTTTATGTTTCAATATTGTTTTTACTTTGTTTAAACACAACTCGCCTAACCCGACCAACCCGAACGATTTGGGTTGGCTTGGGTTGCACTTTTATTTAGGTTGGGTTGAGTTGAAAATTCTCAAACCGCCAACATTGAGTTGGTTGTTGAAATTGCCTTCAACCCGGTTAACTCAACCCGTGAACACCCGTAGTGACCTAACTTCTTAAAACCTCTTATTGTCACCTCAGTTCCTATGCTCTTATTTCCATCAAGACGCCTCCAGACGTTACACAAAAATACAGGCTTTGTTGATTTAAATTTTAGACTTCAGCACCACCTCTTATTAATCAGAAGTAAAATAAGACTTTAGACATTTTAAAAAACAAACAACACCTTAATTTCTCAATTATAATTTATAAATGACGTGAATGAAAATCATAATTAACTTTCAATGAACCGAAAAACATAATTAACTCCTTTTAGAATGACATTTCATTAAGGTTTTTCAAATATTAAATTATTTCTTCTTCCAAAAAAAATACAAAATTATTTTAAAATCGCTCTTATTTTATTCAATGAACCGAAAAACATAATTAAGAATGACATTTCATTAAAAATATATATATACAAAATTATTTTAAATCATTCTTATTTTACTTTATTTTAAAGGCAGTGCGTCGAAAGAAAAAAATAAAAGCAAGCCGAGGGCGACTTTTTGTCCACCCCACAAACCTCTCATGGATCTTTCGAAAGCTACTACTTAACCTTAGTCGCACAGAGCCACCCTCTCTCTGCGTGCAATTTTAATTCATCACGCCTCCACTCCCACCCTGTTTGTTTGTTCCTTCATCACCCAACAAAATTCTACCATTTTTTTGTCATCTTTTCATATAATAATCAAACATCCGCCATGCCCGCCGCCCTAAAAGCCGGAAGCCGGCCGCCGTGGGTGGGTCTTGCAGCCGCCGTTTGGGTCCAAATCGCCGCCGGCAACGCCTACGCTTTCCCTCTTTACTCCCACACTCTGAAATCCGTACTGGGTCTTTCACAGCAACAGCTTACGATTCTTGGTGTTGCTAATGATTTTGGGGAAAATGTTGGTATACTTCCTGGACTTGCATCTAACAAATACCCACCTTGGGTTGTGCTTTTGGTTGGTGTTTTTGCATCTTTTATTGGGTATGGTGTCATTTGGCTTGCTGTTAGTCAGACAGTTTCCAATATGCCTTATTGGGTTGTAAGTAACTTTACTTTTACCTCATCTTTTTTTCTCTTCAAAAGATTTGATTTTTTAGCTACCCATTTTGATTGATTTGTCTTTAGGTTAATGGGTTTATGATCTTGAGGTTAAATAGATAGCCATGTATGTGTTTTGATTGATATCTATTGTGTTTGTAACAATAAGCATTGTAAGGGTATGTTTGTTAGCAGCTTAATTAGCTTAATGACACTCGTAACTTATTCGGAAGGTGACTTAAGGGTTGTTTGTTTACCTTTAATAGTTAGGCAATTTTGAATCGTTAAGAAGTGAATCTTGTTTGGCTAAAAAACAGTATGTTTCTTGATGGTTCAAAACCCTCTGAATGATTTATCTTGGGCTTTCATTAACCATTCAACACCCTAATTTGATGCTGAACAATTACCAAACAACCATATTTCATTTTGCATTACATCATAGGAGCCTCTTAATTTTCTGACCACTTAATTATCCTGTACAAAACCATTCAGCAATCGTCAAACAACCCCTTATTCAATAAGCTTCCAGAGGGAGCTTTATGCAGAAAGCCCAAGTTTTTTTTTCTGAATATGTCCACCAAATAAAAAAAAACACAGGTTCTTTCATTTATGAAAAAACTTTTCTAAACGAAGACCTTTCTAATCTATATAGACAGACTAATCTCTATAGATAGCTTTAGGGGTTGTTTGGTTGGTTTTCCAAGTTGTGTATGGATAAACCTGTCTGTGTGGATTAATCTCTCTATGTAAATTGGGGAAAGTTTTTTTTTCCTAGATGGGAGGGGCAGGTCTGGAAAAAACTTGGTTTTCTGCATAAAGGCCCCCCTAGAAGCTTATTGAATATGCCAGTTTCTCTATTATTAAGCCACTACCAAACAGTTATATATAACTTGCCAAGTAAGCTGTGAGTCCCATTAAGCTGCGGACAAACACACCCTAAATTTTTGGTGTGATCCCTCAATACTCATCAGAATAAGCCTTTATGTTCCTCTTCGTAACCAGGGTTTATCAATTTGGAATTGTGCAATCTGAAATCTGGATAAATATATGATTTGTGTCACCATCCATCAAAC
Organism: Arctium lappa; assembly: GCA_023525745.1. Lineage (NCBI taxonomy): Eukaryota > Viridiplantae > Streptophyta > Magnoliopsida > Asterales > Asteraceae > Arctium > Arctium lappa. The sequence continues at coordinate 150,245,423 of CM042048.1, forward strand.
ATACGAAATCAATCAAAGGTGTGTGCGAGCAGGCAATAAGAATATAAGATAGGTATTATTACAGGTAATCGGAAAATATATTAGGTAGAAAACCGATTCATGGTGTGTCATGTGTGCACGATGCAATAGTGTGTCTTCAAGAACTCGATCCTGTTAGAAGTTATGTACTCGGAAATGCCTAAATATGCCATGTCCATTGTTATCCGTTACGTGAATATATAAAGCAATTCATTTCGTTATAGAAAGTTTTCGCTTTCTTTCTTTCTTTCGTTCTTTCTTGTGTTTTTGATACCCGATACTATTTGCAGTTATGGGTCGCACTTGCCGTTGCCACTAACAGCAGCGCGTGGTTGGGCACGGCGGTGCTCGTTACCAACATGAGGAATTTCCCGCTCAGTAGGGGAACGGTTGCCGGTGTTCTCAAGGGTTACGTTGGTCTCAGTGCCGCGGTTGTCACAGAGCTGTACACCATGGTGCTTAACGGGTCAGCATCGGCTCTATTGCTCTTCTTTACACTCGGTATTCCCGTTATATGTTTGGCTTTGATGTATTACGTTCGGCCGTGTACTCCTGCTTCCGAAGCAGACCCATCGGAAAATGCCCATTTTCTTTTCACTCAAGGGGCGAGTCTCGTGCTCGCGATCTTTCTTTTAACGACCACGATCCTGAAAGACGTGCTGAATCTAAACAATGCCATATCGTACACGTTTATTGCGATAATGGTGGTTCTTTTAATGGCACCTCTCGCGATTCCGATCAAAATGACGATATTTCCGTCTAGCAAGAAGTTTAACCGGCCAGCTGGTTCTTCGGACAATTTGGTCTCGGGGGAAACTGCGACTGATCCATTGCTGACATCAGCTATTTCGGCCACAAATCTTTCAAGTCTCAACGAGGGTGAAGATATCTCGGATGTGGATCTGCTTCTTGCTGTAGGAGAAGGGGCGGTGAAAATTAAGAAGAAAAGACGACCGAGAAGAGGGGAGGATTTTACGTTTCGTGAAGCGATTGTTAAGGCTGATTTCTGGCTTCTGTGGTTGGTTTATTTCCTCGGTGTCGGTTCTGGAGTCACGGTTCTTAACAATTTGGCCCAGATCGGGGTTTCGCTTGGTTTTAATGATACGACATCGCTGTTGAGTCTGTTCAGTTTCTGCAATTTTCTCGGCCGTCTTGGAGGAGGTGCGGTTTCGGAATACTTTGTAAGGTAAAAATCTTTATCATCTATTCGGTTACGATTTGCATATTCTTTGGAATCACTACGATAAAATTGGCTTTATTAACGTCATAATAGACTGCTTTATAAGACTTATGTTTATAGTACCAAACAATTGTTTATCGTATATAAAAATGTCACAATAAGTTGACAGTACTTTTGGGTGTGCTAACAATTTTTAGGACACTTTTGAAATAAAACGTTCTATTAGCCTTTTTATAGAAATATTATTTGAAAAAAATGTGTAAAAAAACTAGGGGTTGTTTGATAGGATTTTTTCATAGATGTAAGGATAGTGTTTTTCTGCATAAAGCTTCCTCATAGAAGCTAGCTTACTGAATAAGTCACTTTATGTATCATTAAGCCACTACCAAACAGTCATGTATAGCTGACCGAATAAGTTGCGAGAGTCCTATTAAGCTCAAACAGACCCACATATTTGTCGTCGTATAAAGCCGATTTTGTTGCAGTGAAGGGTGATAGTGACTTCTATATCGTAACAATTGACCGAAAAATGTGTTTTTGCTACAGGTTAAAGACGATTCCACGCACATTTTTGTCGACGGTAACACAAATAATCATGGCAATGACATATCTTTTATATGCATCAGCTCTAAATGGGACACTTTATGCTGCAACAGCATTGCTTGGAATCTGTTATGGTGTTCAATTTGCTGTTATGATTCCAACTTCATCTGAGCTTTTCGGGTTGAAAAATTTCGGTATAATATTCAACTTCATGGGGCTCGGAAACCCGATTGGCGCCCTTCTGTTTTCCGGGATGCTCGCGGGTTATGTATACGACACAGAAGAAGCTAAGCAAGGCGCGTCCACGTGCATGGGCCCAAACTGTTTCAGGCTCACGATTCTGGTTCTTGCCGGTGTCTGTGGTTTAAGCGCGATTTTGAGCTTAGTATTAACGATCAGGATTAGACCGGTTTATCAAATGCTTTATGCTGGTGGTTCGTTCCGTTTGCCGCAAAGCACCAATAGTTGAAGATTGTGGTTTCTTGTGACTAAGATTGATGAGTCAAAAACCATAAAGGGATTGTTTATGTTTTTGGGCATGATCATCTCCAAAAGTTGCTGGTAACCTAACTTCAGTTTAATATGTGTAATGGTGATGTAAAATCAAAACAACTACCTTCATTTGGTAGTGCTGATATGTAGCATGAGCCTTGTTTTTAATTTGCTATGCTCATTAGTTTGTGGATTTCTGATCATTTATGTTTGATATATGTTGGAACCTTCTATTATCAAGGAGGGTTATTTTGGAGAGTAATCTGATGGGGTTTTATATATTTTCACATGGTATTAGAGTTACTGTCAATCATTTTAGAGCCTAAACAGTTGCACCTGCTCAACTGATTTTGACAAAAATATTTTTTTTGGAGTTTGAATGGTGCATATGCTAAACTTTGAGTGATGTTATGGGATAATAGAAAATTAAAGGGACATCAACAAAAAAACTTAAAAAGTTCCTCTATATCAACTAAGAAAAAGTCTTTTGAAGTCGACCAAAATACTTAAAATATCCCTCAAATCAACCGAAAATTTTGAAATATACGTCAAATCAACCAAAAAAAAAAAAAACTTAGGGGGTTTTTGGTTAGAGGTATTAAAAAGTAATCAATAGGAATGATACATGAAACTATTTAGTTTTATATAATATAATGAGTTCATTCCTCTAAAAGCCCCCATTTCATTCCAGGTTAAATTGGGAGGAATGAAAATTCATTTCCATTTTCGTTCCTGGTCATTTTCATTCCTCGGCATGAACCAAACTGCTAAAAAATTCCTCGAAACGGTGGAAATCACCTAAAAACACATATGGCGACTTTATGGACCTTTGATCCACCTTAAAGGTGCATTCCCTCAGCAAAATCGTGGATCCACCGTTGCTAGAGACTCTTGGCACCGGTCTATACCCATCTAGCCCCTATCATAACTCTGAGACAATTTGTGCCCGTCTAACATATGTTAGAGGAGTTCTTTTATAGTTCCACGTCGGTTAGACTTGGACAATATTTTTCTCAATACATGTTAAACCTGTATTTACTCTTTAAAAGCTCGTTTGAAAAATAATCTAACAACGATTCTACGTATTCTAACATCTTCTAAAACTATAGTTTGATGCAAAGTTGTGCATGTAGATGCTACAAAATACAATAATTTAGTGTTAGAACCACAAAAAATCCCACTATCAATTGATGGGTAGCAGCCAGAATTTCCACAGTCGATGGTGCAAGGACCCATGACTAGTAAGTATGCCCACCATCTCTCTTGGCCCACATGAATTATAACCAAACCTTCAAAAGCTTGGGTTGACTTGACTCAAATGCACAATCCCATTAAAATTGTAGCCAAATAAACCATCAAGACTAAATATAACAACTTTATTACATAAAATATACAAACTTTTTTTTGACATAAACCCTTTTACAATCACCAAGATTCAGACATTGTTTGGCAAAAATAAGCTACTTTATAAGCTAGCTTATTTTCTGGGTACATGTTTGGATGAACATAAATTAGCTTTTTTTATAAGCTACTTGGAGTAACTTATAAGAAGTTTTTTGTGATTATTTCAATTATGCTCTCATTAATATTAACTATTAATTATAAATAAATATTAATTATTATAATTTATTATTATTAATTAATAAATATTAATTAATATTATCTGAAAATTATAACATAAATTATAATTATACATTGATATTAATTTTTAATTATTTAGAATTATTGATAATTATATCAATTTTTTTAATAATGATCAATATATTTTAGCTATCAATTATTATTATTCTTGATATTATTATTTGATTATTTTTTCCATATTATATGTAACGGTTATTTAAAATCATAAGCTAATATAGATTTTTTTAAAAATTTTGGTTTAAAATTCAAAATTTATAATATATATAATAGTAAATTTTAAATTTTAAATTCTTTTAATTAACATATTATATTATTTACTACCTTATTTGTTTTAATTAATATATTATATTACTATAAATTTGTTTTAATTATATTATTAAATATTGTAATTGATTATTTTTTCTAAATATTATTTTTGGTAATTTTACATAGGGGTGTTCATCTAAACCGTACAAACCGCCCACACCGCACCGCACCGCAAAGCGCAGTTTAGAACGTCCGCGGTGCGGTTTGCGGTTTGCATTTTTACCAAACCGCACTATGCGGTGCGGTTTGCGGTTTTGAGTTATCAAACCGCGGTTCAAACCGCACCGCACATTATATATATGTATATATTTTTAATTTTATATATTAAACACACATATATGTATATATAGAATAATTGCAATATTTATATAATATGTATTTTAGAATCGGACGTATTAAATATTTTTATTTTATGGACTACGATCACGTTATCGTTGATTTTAAAATGAAGTTTTGATCTTATAATTATTGAATTGTAGGTGTAAAATGCGCAAGATACAAACCGCATAAACCGCACCCCACCACATCGCATTTTGCGGTGCGGTTTGGTGTGGTTTGAGGTATATGCGGTGCGGTTTGCGGTTTGAAAAAAATGCTCAAACCGCATATGCGGTGCGGTTTGCGGTTTTACCCCAAACCGCACCAAACCGTACCGCGAACACCCCTTTTACATGCTTATAAGCTAGTTTTTGCCAAACGTAAATTTTTCATCAGCTAACTTATCAGCCATCAACTAGTTTATTAGTTAGTTTGTCAAACATAACCTCAACAATACCCTCAAAAGGGTAACTCATGCTACACTTTGTTAAAGTAAACAAATTGTAGCCAAAAATACCATCAAGATGGTTGAATCAAGACTAAAGATAACAACTTTATTATATAAAATATACACTCTTTTGACATAAACCCTTTTACAATCATCAAGATTCAAGAGTTACCCTCAAAAGGGTAACTCATGCTACACCTTTGTTAAAGTAAATACAAAGACTTTTTTACCCATAATTTTCTTTGAAGCAAGATTCATACTTGGTGGAAAAAAACATTGAAAAACAGAATCTTTCTCACCATTAATTCTACTAACAGTTTATTTAGAACAAGAAAACAGATAAAAGTGTGATTGCTACAAAAGATCAAGTGGGTTTCAAATTCTGAAATAAAGTGTCCCATTTAATCTCTTGAACACCATTCCCAGATAAATAACCACCACCACCATCGCCACCGCCACCGCCACCATCTTCTTCATTAGAACTATCACGATGGTTGTCGCCATCGAAACTGTCCTTTTTACCTTGATCATACTGGAGCCCGTAAACCAACGGGCTCGACAAACTGTCCACTCTAACACTAGTGGACTTAACCATAGGATGATAGCCATTAGTGAGAAAAAGAGTAGGATTAGCTTGTTTAAAAGTGACCATTCTCCTGTTGGTTCTCAACATAGCACCTTTCCATCCTGAACAATAACTCCTACGAACCAGCACAAGAGCCGAGTCATCGGGTCGCACCCACGTATGGATGTACTTAGCCAAGGTCCTCTTGGTTTTCTTGATCGCGATCATAAGCTTCGAGATTGGGTGTGAACCACTTGACCCTTTTTGTTTCCTAGCAAGCTTAAGTATCTCTAGCCTGTGTTTAGCTATTGAGATTCCCATGCTTTGAAGGAATTCATGGTTGAAATAAGCTATATCGGCTTCTTCAAGTTCGTTACGAGATAGAGCCATCCCGTATTCGTAAATAAGCGAAGGCTCGAGCCCGGTTTTCGATAGCCAAGAAAACCAATCAATGGCTTGATGCATTTTTTTTTGCCACTGAAATGAACTTGTGTGAAGCTTTCAATTGGAGAATGAAGTTATTTATATCAAAGAATGAAGTAAGAGGGGTAACAAGTAGGGGCAAAAACGACATTTCACGGTCCGGTAATGCCTTTTTAAGAGACTAAAGAAAAGGGTTTGTGGGGTATAGCCAAATCAAGCAAAGGGAATAAAAATCTTGTCCCCAAATCTCATTTGCCCTCTAGATGTCCTACCAATCACGCGAAGACATATCATTAGTCTATTTTATTCATCTTTTCGTTCTCTATTAATAAAACGATAATGTGTTCTCATGTGATTGGTGGACAACACATGAGATTTGGAGACATGTGACGAAACAGAAACGGGTGTGTTGGCTGATTCAAAAGTATAGGTGGGTAAAGTGTACGTTTGTGAAGTGAAGGGTAAGAAATCTTGATGTGGGATTGACATCAATCACGGCATCATGGGTCACGGGACATACCCACCACCACTACCCTATGTTATTTCATTTTTTTCAATCTTTTGGACCATATTGACTTTTTGTTTCAATTTTTAAAACGTAAGTTTTAAGTTTTATATGATGTATATATTCACATGTGAATACGTATAATATCCAAATATTTACATTACTAAACTTCAAGATATTCATATATCTGAATGGCCTGTTTCTCTATAATATATATTACACTTAGATCTCGAGTGTAAAAAGAAAATAGAGAAAAAGTAGTGGCATGTATATAAAATAATACTAAATATATTAATTGTTAATAATAAAGGTATAATAATATTGAATATTTTATAATTGGTACAATGGACCTCGAGATCCCACAAGTTTCCAACACTCTTTCACAAATATATATATATATATATATATATATATATATATATATATATATATATATATATATATTGTGGTGTCTTTCTATTTGTTTGTGTTTGATGAAATTGGAATATGGGAAAGAAAATCTTGTTTCATATCTATATCAATATTAAAAGGGGTGTCAGCAATCCATACACAGACAGAGTTAACATGGCAAATATATAATTAAAGAATTGTAATGTATAATAATTTAATATACCAACACGAGGGGGAGAATAAAAGTGCGGGAAAGAAAAATGAATACCAAAAATCAAATGAGTTTAGCATATCTCGTCTAGAGGTGGATCTGAGGATCTTGGGGTTTGATGAACGCACTAAAGAGTAGAATAATAAAATTATATATATAATAGGGTCAGGTTTAGAAAAAACCCGCATAAAAATGAAAAACCGAAGAACACCTTTGTAGTCATTAAACTGGACGGTATGTGCATGTGTATAAAAGTAATTTGTAACATCCACACGTGCATATACACATGTGCATACTGTCCAAATGAATGGTTACAACGGTGTTCGGTGTTTCTCAATTTTTAATTTTTTGAGGTTTCCCTTGAATCTCCCTATATAGGGGTTGTTTAATTTGCAACCCTTAAAAAATGTTACAAACCTTGCAACCTAAATCTTAACCGTCGGATTCATGATCGGCGGTTACAATAGATATGGGGCCCAATATTTTTAATTAAAAAAAAACAGAAAAATAAAAATAAAATAACCGTCGATCATGAATCCAACGGTTAAGATGTGGGTTGCAAGTGTTGCAACCCTTTTCAGGGTTGCAGAATATCCTTCCACTATATATGTATATGATGAGTCGGGTTCAAACGAGAACAGTACTTATTTAAAAGAACACGAGAACTAACAAAATCATTAGTGATTTTACATTAACACACGAAAAAAGGACTTTGGTCACAACTTCAGGTCTGCATGACTTTTTTGCACGTTAATGTAAAATCACTAATGATTTTATTAGTTCTCGTGTTCTTTTAAATAGTTACTGTTCTCGTTTGATCCTTCCCCTCTCTCTCTCTCTATATGATAGTGCTTGTGAGAGGGATGTTTGTTTAGGTAAGACATCATGATCAAAGACTTGGCAGGAAGATTTAATTACCCAATTTAATTTAATTTTATAATTATGTGTTGTTTTCATGAGCTAAGGATTGATGAGAGATGCATGGGGATCTATGATATTAAAAAGTGAGCATGCACATTTAATGATGTAATTACAAACTCTTTTACCATTTAATTAAAAAAGAAATAATTAAAATTTAAGTACGTGTTTTTGTATGTATTCAAGGCAGGAGCCACCTTTATTCAGTTACTTGAATGTTCAATGAACACATTCATTCTAGATTCCAAGATCCAAGCTTTACTATGAATTATTAATGGTTAGAATCTTTACTTAGATCTGAATTTTTAGTTAAATTACTTGATTTTTGCTTCAATTCTTGATTTCTTGTTAATCATCATTGCAGAAATAAGAATTCATTTAGTCAAACCCCATGATTGCTTATTAGATTCAGAGGTCTTAAGCTCACAAAATCTCCTAACTTTACATTATCTTCACATTGTTAAGTACCATAGTTACTTCATCTAGATTGTAATTTGAAATTTGAAACACTATAAAGCATGAAAAATGGTTGTTTAATGAACAATGTGTAGCAACTATCATGTATTTACATGAAGAGGGTGTTGAAGAAGCAGTGGTGATTACATTTTCCTGCACTAATCATAACGTAATCGCCCGCTTTGCGCCAAAAATCCTCGCTATCTGGAAGCAATCGATCGAGTGTTAAAAGGTTAATTTTGTCAAACTGCAAAAAACAGTCACTCCGAATCGGCTTGCAGGCTATAAATGTTGCTAAGTACTCCAACGGCGCTAACAATGATCGCTAAACACAACATCAACCACGACAAAAACCTCTCTCGGCTGCTCAAACCCGACCCCTGGCTGCCTAATTTTAGCGCGACAAGCGCTGGGAACGTATAACCCAATGAAACGGCTGTGGTTGCACCTGTGAATTTGAACGCGGTCCAAATACTTGGAATCGTGGTCGATCCTAAATATATGACCGCCAAAAGTGTGAACGTCAACGCCATACACCTCTGCCGGCTTTCTTGCAACGGAGCCGACCCCTCAAACGCCAATGCATCCACCGTTTGTCGTAAAGAAAAATGGATCACCGGAAAAACAAGAACCAAATGAAGAACATAGCCAACGCGAACAATGTAGTTTAAAACCGTACTAAACTCCATTCCAAGAGGCTTATCAAAGTTCGTAAGCACGTCCGATTCAGTATCGTTCCCAAACAAAAGGTACCCCGAAACGGCGGTCGAACAATAGACCATAATACAAAGCACGGTCGTGATCCGGCCGACTCTATTCATCTTCTGGGGCGATCGCCCTTCGAGCTCGTTGTAAATCGGCTGCAAGTTAAAGTGACAAACGAACGCGTTCGACATAATCGGAACCACAACCAACAAATCAAGAACCGCCTTTTCCGACCCGAAGTCGGGCGTCATTCTCGGAGTCTCGATCTCACCTCGAACGAGCTTAATAAACGCGACACCGAACGCGACGACCACGAAGACGACCGCGAGAGCCACCGAAGCGGCCGAGGTTACGCTCAACGAATCGATCCGGTCCAACGCACAAAGCGGGGCAAGAAACAGAACCAACACAATCAAGATCACAACTTTCCGGTGATCCCAAAACCCATTTCCTAACCATTGATCAAAAACGCCAACATGATTCAAAGAACCCGACATAACATCACCCATGATGATCAAATACACCACCAAAACTCCGGCATTGTTGATCACAATACATATTTCCGACAAGATTCTAGCTGGTTTACCAAACGCGTGTTGAACAACTTCCCCATAAGAAATCGCCTTACATTGAACAGTGAATCGAACGAGTAACTCGACGCTAATCTCAGACAAAATACCCATCAAGAAAATCAAGAAAACTCCGGCGAACAAACCCACGACTTTCATGGTGGCGGGTAACGCCATAATTCCGGCGCCGATCACCGTCGTGGTTAGGTTAAAAACGGCGCCGTACATACCGGAATTCGCGTTTTCTTTATGTAATTTATCAGGGGAAAAATCAAGATCTTGATTATCATCATCGTTTCCTAAATTATCGATTCGGTGAGTTACAAGACCTTCTTCATCTTCGTTACGGATTAATTTAGAAGAAGCTTCGTTTTGGGATAAATTAGGGTTTTGAGATCCGTAATAACGGTGATCTTGTAGTTCCAATTCGACGAATGAATCTTTAGGAACGGGTGTATAACCAGTTTCCATGTTTGATTCAAATTGGGGTTATTGTATCTACATGAAATCATGAAAAAAAGATTAGATAATTACGAGATTGATGATTGTTTATAATGCGGCGAGGATTGAGAAAAGGGATTGAACATATTTTGACGATTTAAGGATTAAAATTGGAAGAGATTAGATTACTAGATCTCAGGGGCCCGTATTGGGGAGAAAACACGGGAATGAAAATGGAAGAATTTTTTCAGTCTGTAATATGGTGATTTTGTATGGTTGACGTTTTGACTTATTTGGGTCATGTTTACCTCACCCGACCCGACCCGTTTTCTTTCATACCCACCCAATATAATTATGTTCTCAAGAAATAAAAATTAAAATAAAAAAACTACATACGAGCATCCATAATGTGGTTTTTGGGAGCTTTTAGGAGTTTATTTGAGAGGTTTTTTAAAAAGCTTTTCGTCATACGTCGTAACTATACGACCTACTTTTTATAGATTTTTCGTATTTAATCAGTTTTAACTTTATAGAATTTTATAAAACTTTCGTATTTAATCAGTTTTATTTATTAATCAGTTTTATTTATATATATATTTAAAGTAATCATATTTAAATAAAATTATTAAATAAATAATATAAATAAATACGTAATGAAAGTAATTATATTTTTATATATTTAAATTAATATATCAAATTTGATATATTTATACAATTCTAACAAATTTCTTAATGACCCAATTTTTATTTTCAATTATACATACTTTTAAGTTTAACATTTTTTTAATTTTTATTTTACATACGTTTTATACAAGAAGTTTATATATAATATAATAATATATTAAAATATTTAAAAAAATTATGTAAAATTATGTAAAATAAATACATAATTAAATTAATAATATTTTCTCGATTTAAATAAATATGTATTTATATGAATTTTAATATATTTATTTTTATAAATAAGAATATAAATGATATAAAGTTAAAATGGTGGGATCCTGAATAATTTGAAAAAACAATGAAAAAGCTTGGATGAGATTTTTCACATAGTGGAGGTATATAGAGGTTTTTAAGTTGTTGATGTGACAATAATATATAAGAAAAAAAATATGAAAAACCTTGATGAATAACCTACACATTGTGGATGCTCTAATAGAGGTGTTTACTGGCAGGATGGCCGGCTAGACCAGTCATGTCCGACTTGGTATATTTCTAAGTGGGTTCCGAAAAACATCCTCGAAAAATGTTTTTTTTCCTGCGAGAGCCCAGTCCGAGAGCAATGCATGGTTCCTCGGGTGCTTCATGGGACGAACATTCGCAGTTTCAAGGTAAGGGGACTGGTTATCGAGCCTGTTTTCTTTGATCGATCATGCTACTTAGAATTGGTAGGCAAGTCTGTCTTTAATTCATCCTCAATGCCGTTTAGGCTCCCTAGTTCAGTCGGTTGACATATTATAGTTAATGAGTAGATGTGGCTGATAAAAAAAGTTGAACAAACCTGTCTGATCTATAATTAAAAAAATTTAAATTAAATTTTGTGATTTATCATGTACGTTCTTGGGGAACTTAAAAACATAGTGACCTCAATTAATCAATTCTTTATCATCCTATTTGGCCATTTTCTTTACCCATGCTTCGTATTTTGCGAAACAATATTTTTAAGTTTTTATTATGTATTTGCTTCTAATTTAAGTTGGAAAAATTGTGGTGTAAGTTTTGTTTTCTAGAGAATGTAAAAAGATTTTTTATATGAGGCGGTTAAATGCAAGTTTTCAAGCCCGTAGAAAAAGATTTGGGTTTGCTATACTAGGCCCATTGAACCAAAAAGGAGGTTAGGTATGGCCAAAACTCATAAATAATCAACTCTAATTTTTAAGTTATTTTTACGTTGAAATTGAAGGTGAATACAACATTTCATTTTTATTTTTATTTCATGTAGCATACTTTGACCATCTTTGTTTTGGTATGTCGGATGTGATAACTCAATCATTTAAAGTACAATGTATTCTCAGATGCTAACTAGGTATCTAAATGTTTGTAAAGTCACATTTTAAGGTAATAAAGATGAAGGGTTCAAAACTACATTATATAATAAGAATCAGAACAAAGTGCATTAGATTTTCATTCAATTTGTCCAAAAATGAATAAATAAAAGTACATTACATTTTCAATCTTATGTTACAATAAACTTACTTAGATATTGTTATATATGTGTTGATAGAGAGTGTTTTCAAGTAGGGATGTTTAATAGTTGAAATTTAAATGAATTTAAGTGAAACTGACCAAATCCAATCATTTATTGATGTTAGATTTTATCAATTGGTCTAGCCAAATCAAATGAACCTTAAACAATCCATCCAATATAATAACAATAGACATCAAGGAACGATTAAATTCATTTAGATAACATCCAATTTAATTATAATCAACTATTATATCAGGTTACCTTTTTATTTTTTCAAAAATTAATTATGTTTTAGTCCTCATGGTTTGTAAAAATTTACGGATTTCGTACCTATTGGTTTTTGTGGTTCTCGATCATGTGGTTTTTATTCCTATAGTTTATAATTCATTATTGTTTTTGTCTTTGTAGTTTACCTTTCATTGTTATTTTAGATTGTCATACTTAAAGGTAGTAGTTAGCTTTAGGGATGGAAATCGCAATAAATTACAAATAATAGGGATGAAAACTGTAATTTTAAAACCACAAGGAGAAAATCCATATTTTTAACGAACCATATGACGAAGAACGTAATCGAGGAGTTGTCTACCCAAACGTTTACCCGATAAGCGTTTACCAGTAAGAATCAATAATATAACTTACTTTATCAGGTAAGATTGTAATCCATCAAAATATTGTCGTATGCAACAATTTACACAATAAACGTTTACCGGGTAAGATTCGTCACCTCACTTACTTACCAGATAAAAATCTCCATTTTTATCATCGCTCTAATCAAATAAGACTCTCGACTGTTACCATATTTATCCAATAAAATAAATGATCCAATAAACACTTACCCGATAAACATCTAAATAAATAACCGATGTTTTTCAATAACACAACTAGGTATGAGCAAACCGGACCGTTTTCTCGAACCGAACCAGTACCGTATATTTGGTTCCAACTATTATGAAAAATCGGTATTCGGGATTTCGGTATTTGGTACCGGGAATTTCCCGAAAATACCGAAATTGAACCGAGAATTTTAAAAGTTAATCTTTTAATATTCTTTGATTACATATATCTTTTCCTAATATTATAAAACTTATCTTTTTATAATCAAATTAAATCATCTCCTAGACAACCCAAACTTTCTCTACAAGTATCTATATTCTTCTACAAATTTTTTTATCGCCGTCAAAAAATCGGCCCCTACATTTACATCAAAAAATTGACAGATTTAGGATTTGGGATTGATTTTGAAACACATTTGAATCATGAATATATTTTGGTTTGCGATTGGTTTTGATATATATTTGACACATTTTTTATTTTCGGTCCTAAGTGGTACTAGTACCGATTCTTCTGTCCCAAAACAGAAACCGTACCGGTACATACGATTCGATATTCGATACCGATTTTTAGTCCCAAATTTTTTCGGTACCAACCGGTACGGTCCCAATCTCATCCCGAGCTAGAATTGGTACCGTTTGGGAGAGGTTCCGAAAGGGTGGAGAGCGCAAGTGGGGGCAGGTGTCATGGCAGTGGCTGTCCACATCGGCTCAGCCCAGCCAAGCCCAAGCTGAATAAGGGAACGTGAAGCCGAAAGCCTCGTACGGTCCCATCATTCCGCGATTTAATTCATTTGCTATATAATAATAATTAAATGAATAATATAATATCAATTTATATAATATACCGTACAACGATATTTTACAAACGATAAATTGGTTAACTCGCAAGCGCGTTTTGGAAACAGCGACCACATTGACGTGATTGCCAACCCACCTTCTTTAAATTAACATCCTCAAAGGCCCTCCCCTTCCACCATCAATAATTCAATATACCTTTTTACTTGTGCAATCATTAATAAAAAAATAAAAATAAAAAAATTAAGGGGTGTCTAGGATTGCTTATTTAAAGGGTTTTTTTAGTTTATTACGGTGTGGTATCGGAGATAAACATTTTTTAGTGTTCGAATGGAGAAAAAATAAAAGCGCTTATAGCGGTGCCAAACCGTAGATAAGCACTTTTTCATAAGTCAATTGGTTCTAAGAGCATCTCCAACAACTTTGCTAAAATAGAAAAAATTAGGTTTTGTTCTCTAAACCTCTCCACCAACTTTGCTATCTTGTTTGTTATAATAGAATTTTTTTTTAAAATTTTCCAAGTTTAGACAATTCTCAAAACTTGATGGTGGGAGAGAAAAAATGTTATTTTATTCAATCTCACCAATGAGATTCAATTTTCATCATTTTATATTAAATTTTTTTGTTTTTAAAAAGTGTATTGGGATGATAAATAAGAGAATATTATAATAATATAAGTTGTTTTAAAATTTCTAAAATATCAAATCTGTTGGAGTTGAATGTAATACTTTTTAGAGATTTTCATTTTTTGGTTCTCTATTTTAGAGAAATTATAGCAAAACTCTTGGAGATGCTCTAACTTATCAACTTATTTGAAAAATGTTTATGACTTTTTTGCTTATTTTATATGTATAATCAATCTCAAACACCTTTTTGTACCACAATAAGTTAATCCAAACATTTTTTATAAAACTCTTTTTTGACACCACATAAATGGATAAACACTTTTAATAAAAAGCACAAGTTGTTTAAAATAAGCAATCCCAAACACCCCCTAAAAATAATAAGATTACATTTTTTAATATAAATCTACTAGGCGTGTTTTTCGGTCCGGTTTGGTTGGTTAACCCCCAAACCACAAACCAAACCACATGGTGGTTAAGAAAATTTTCAAACCGAATGATTTGGTAGCAAGTGAACAAACCAGTTAAACCGGACCGCGAAAATGTTGTTTGATCTAAATCGATTTAGGTCTCTTATGGACTTTAAACTAAACATAAAATGTATATCCAAAATAAAGTTTATGCCAATATAACATTATTAAGAAATGGTATACCGAATTATAAAAGAAATATTTATATATAAAATTAAAAAAACATTGAGTAAGTTGAAAAAAGTTAAACAAGTCCACCGACGTAGCCGAGTTTTGGATAAATATTGAACAATTCGAAAGACGATTTGGATTTTAGATTTGATTTTTAATGGATTTCAAAACTTTGTCGATTTAGATAACACGATCAAATGAGAAAATGAAAACTAAAAACGTAATGTCTTTGTCAAACTTTTTTTAATTGAACCATAAAGTTGATCACCTACAACATGAAAAATTAAATATGATTATACATACATATTTTTGGTGGTCGGTCCAGTCTAGGCCTCTAAAAAAAGGGTCAGGCCGTAGATCAGACTGGACCGAGTGATTTGGCTATTTTTCAGGTTCTATCGTCAGACCCCTCAAACCGTCAAAAAGGATATAGTTTTAACTTGGTTTGAACAGTTGTACGGTTTTTTTAACACCCCTAAAATCTAAAATGAAAAAAAATTTAGGCTTTTATCAAAAGATTATGAATTTATGTTTAAAAAATGAATTTTAAAAGGTTAAACATTATTTAGAGCATCTACAATGTGCTCTTTGGAGAGTTTCTTAAAGTGAAAAAACTGTACTATTGATATTAATATATGAACTCATTGATTAAATTAAGTTTTTAAAACTTATCCCTCATAATTTTTACCTGAGGAACAAAATGATGAATATTGGCTGTTGCCTTTTGCTCATCATTTGTAGTATTTGTTAATTAGCCATTAAGTCCACAACCATTTTTATTTATCTTTAATTTGATATCTACCGAGGATGGTCCAAAACTGACATTTATTTTATTATTTAAAAGAGGTAAATTAAAGAAGTATATACATCTATATCTATACTATATTATAAATCAGAGGTAAAAAACTCTTAAATACAAATTATTAGGCATAAGCTACCATCATTTTATGCAATATTTAAAAAATCTCTTAATTACAAGTAGCAAAACACAAGATACATTTATTTCTGCAGACTTCTAACACTCACCAATTTGGTATGTGCAGGGTTTTCCTTTTATGCAGACCTTTCCATTTATCACTATTAATTAATATATTAGTATATTACTATAATTTTGTTTTAATTATTTTATTAAATATGTAATTGGTTATTTTTTCTAGATGTCGTTAAAATATATAAGATAATCATTGAATTATAACAAAATACTTAATTTTTTATATATAAAAAACATTATATTATTAAACCTAAATTAAACAAATTTATAAAAAAAACATTATGACTTTATCAAAACCATCCAAAATCGTATTGTAAATCGACAAAAAAAAAATATTAAAATCGTGATGTATCTCGTTGCATTGTGCGAGTACGCTTAAATAAATAAATAAATAAATTATAGTGTATATTTAATAAATTGTAAATAATTTAAATAGAAGATATTTTAAAAATATAATGAGGGATGTGATAACGAAATTAAACTACATTAAAAAAATGGTGTATGATTGTAGATGTATAAAAAAATAGATGGACATAAGTAAAAGGACGAATGAATCGTGACTAAATTGCATAAATATATGAATCCACATTCGTTTTTTGTCTTATATATCTTAGGGAGGTAACGTCAAATAATAACAAACAAATACAAAAATAAAACATATTTTTTTTTAAAAAGACCCATTAATTTCAATCAAGTGGATATTTTGCCGACCATGCATATAAAAATTCAAAATATTAATATTAATTAATTTAATAACCAAATCCCTCGTACCATTACCATTCTCATCGTCTATAACAAATAATTTCACCATAAATTAACAACATTAATCGATGTGTTCTTTGATTAAAAAATATACACGTGTATTGCAAATATAGATACTTTTACAAAATCTAACATTGGTTTGATGCGGAAACGACCCGCTTACTTGATTACCGTAAAGTAAAAAAAATATAGGCGTCTTGAAGGTACACCCGCTTGATTTAAAGGTGTCATGAAATATTTTAATTTTGAATTTATAACACAAGTAAACAATTGGTAGAATGGTTTGTGATAACTAAGTTAAAGCTAAATTGATAATGCATCTTTGAAATCAAATAATATTGATAAAAAAAATGTCATTCATCTTGTGACAAAAGCCATTGATTTATTACGTTATAAGAATTTACAACTATGTCACAAAAAGAATCATTTTCTTTTTCTATATATAGAATATAAGAATCTGGATATTTATCCAACTCATCTCAATATTATTAGAATAACTAGTGTTGGGCCCGTGCATTGCACGGAAAGATAAAATTTTTGTTAGAATATTGAACCGAGTTAAAATGAAACGTAATTTCTCTGTTAACAGTTAATGAAATACAATGTGAAAAACAAATGAATTTTCATAAGTGGTTAACTTGCATATATTCTTAATCGTTTGTTGTTATTAGTTTGTGCAATAATATTGGTAATAGTTTTGTATTATATTATTTAAAACTCAAACGACATGTCTCACAACATATCACTATTATTGAAATAATTATAAATATGAACATACGTTTTTACAGATTTTGCAATTTTTCTGAAACCTCTTCGACAACACTTGACAATCACTTTGAACATATAAATATGTAGATTAATTAACAACATTTAACCCACATCAAATATGACAAAAAAAATAAATGATTTATATGTTTTGTAACCGACAAATCAATTGGTATAGTTCAAATTCACTCAGTACCACTTGAAAATTTATCTGACTATTGACTTCAAGACCTCATACTATTAGTCGATAAAAATAAAGATATGTATATATATCTTATTCCCCTACTTCGAAAAATATGATTGTGGGTTTTGAAAAATATAAACAAATCCTCAGTAAATAAAATAAAATATAAAAAAGTAGTTTTTCAAATAAACAAAAATATAGTGTAATACTTTTTGTTCAGTTGCAGGTTCCGCCATTGACACCCGACCGTTCGTCTTCTTCTTGTACTCGGATGATACATAGAGAAACTATATATATTTATAGTGAATGATACATAGAGAAACTATATATATTTATAGTGAATGTAGATAATATTTTAAAATCTTTTATATTCATTTTCGATTTTACATTTAAATGTAAATATATTAAAAATATGGAAGAATATTTTTATATCTACATCGTTTCTATTTTATTTTATTTACAATTGGTTAATTTGGAAAGTATTGCGCAATATTTTTATTTTAAAGAATACGATAATTTATTAGTGTATCTCGTTATTTTTTAATTTTAATTAATATCAACCTTCTTTTTTATTCTTTTAATGCTCGTGAAAAAAAATACGTGTAGATTTTATATTAGCAAAAAAACACGTGTAGATTTTATATTATGCTAATATAAAATACGTGTAGATTTTATAAAATACAATAGATTTTATATTAGCAAAAAAAATACGGAAGAAAAAAAAGTTTATATTACATCTCATTATGTAAAAAGATTTTATAAAATAAAATATAACAAATCATTATGTGATGTAATATAAAAAAATACGGAAGAAAAAATATTTTATATTACATCTCATTAATATAGATTTAAATGTAAAATATACATTTAAAATAGATTATGCTAATATAAAATCTATTTTATAAAATCCTCCACCAAAAAAACAAATATTTATATAAATAAATGAGTATCCATTCCACAAATAGATGATTATGTGAGATACTGTGCTTGAAAAGGTTGTACCAAAGCATTAAGAAATTGTAAATTAAGTAATTGGCTTTAATTAGTTATACATTGTGCTTAAAATGTTGTAATTAAGAATTTTTTATATCGTTTTTATAATATAGTATAGATACTTCAGTAAATTTTGCTTTATTTTAAATCGCGTTACCAAGGTTTTCGTTTCAAGGTTTTAGGGTTCAATTCCAACACTCTGCACATGATTGTTTTTTAGTTAGTTCTAACGTAAATTAAAAAAAAACAAGAAATACATATGAAATGAAAGAAACTTTTTGGGTTTTAAATTTTTTTCAAAAATTAAATGTAACAGAAAAATTCTCTAAAAATCTCTTGAAATTAACCGAAAATTTATCTCAAAATAAACCAAAAAAAAATTTCGTACACGGCTTTGCTAGCATTTGATCCAATTTAATTAAAGGTGCACCCATTCGACCAAAATCTTGGCTTCGCCGCTGGTTTGACGATTAAATCCTTGCTTGCTTTTCAAATGTGACGTCTCGTGTTTGAGTCCTGTTGCTACAAAGTTTTTTAGAAACGTAAAATATTTAAAAATTAAAAGCTAAAAACTAGAAAAATAACTCTAACGAGGCTTGAATCAAGGTCTGAAGTCGAAGAATCGTTTTGTTAACCAACTATACCAAGAAAAACTTATATATCTATTGTAGTTTCAAAATATATATAATGAGTGGTGACAACAACCAAATTAATACAGTTGCATCTTTTAGAAACCTAAATTCTTTAATTACCCCTTTGACGAAAGAATAATATGGTGGCACGTGGCACCACTACAATTCTGCCTAAGCGTGTATTTTGATCGGATAATAGAAAACATAAGTTGAGAAAATTAAAACAACAAATTACATCGGATTCAATTACTTCCGTAGACTGGTGTCTTCCGGCGGTGTGGATCCGCCGCGTGGGTGGGTATCGGCGGGTTCAGCAACTCCGGCTGTCACCTTAGCAACATCAAGTGCAGTAGCTTCTGGTTTTTTGGAGGCATACAAAACGGAGTATCCAATGCCGGCGGCCATGAGGAAACCGACGACGGTCATGGTGGTGGTGCTGAACGGCAAACTCCGGCGCTGGTGGAGGACGCCACCGGGGTTGTGACCAGGTGGTATTTTTGATGACTCAGCCCCAGTTGCCTTCTTCACTTCTTTCGGATCCATTTTGTGTGTATCTGCCATCTATTTACACTCTTCTCCGCCGCCTCATCGGCGGCCGGAATATATAAGTTTTTGAAGGTAGTTAACTAATTAAAGGATTGCATGAAAATCGGACACGTGTTGTCCAGGTGGTTTAAGGATTCGAGGGTAGTTGACACGTTGCACTGTGTTAAGGCCACGTGTTAGTTTGGATTTTGAGTTCGTCGTTGGTCCAGTCGTCTCCTGCAAAGTTACATTTTTTTAACAAACACTGGTATTTTTTTTTTCTAAATATGAAAATTAATTTATAAAAGTTTGAGTAAAATTACAAATTTCTTTTAGGTAGTTCGGTGAAAATTACGGATCAAATTCTTTAAACAAAATGATTATAATGTTTATAACATTATAAAAGAATTCGATAATTTCTGACGGATTATTGACAAATGGAGTCAAGTTTTTAAAACTCCACCCTGTTCGTGAGTACAGTTTTTCACCATCCGACCAAGCAACGAAGAAGCGCTAGCAGATGAGATTGGACATATATAGACTAGGAAACACATGGAAATACAGTCTTAGGGTTCCCAAAACAGAGTGAGAACTAACCCTTTGAGGAGCTCTCATCGATGACACAGTACTGGTATCACTAAAAACAAATTCAAACTTCAAGACGTGGTATGACATTGACGCTCATGTCCTACAATAGATCTACAGGACATTTTTTTGACAGTATCCTTGTTCATATTTTTGAGATTTTATTTACCCTATTTTTAACTCACTTTTTATAATTTTGAGCAATTTTTATTTTTCCATTGAGTCTTTTTATTATCTAGTTCCAATATTTTTAGTTAAATAAATGTTTTACGTTTTTGTCGTTTCTTTGTTTAGTTTTAAAAGAAAACATCACAAAAATCTTATTTTTATTCATGCTTTTATTTTAGGATCGACGCGAAGGTCGTGGGAAGTCGACATCATGAGGTAGCACGGATACGACAAAAGACTTTCTCTTTTTAAACCGACGCAACAAACCGTGACGATGGAAACACTCTTTTTTGGGCTCGAGGCCGAAATTTCTTTTGATGAGCGGAATTGCATGGACCGAAATACTTGGGCCGAATTGCATGGACCAAAGACTACTTGGATTTATGTCTTTTGTTTTGTCAAAAATTTGGGCCAAGTAATCTTTTGTTGGGCCATTAGATTATTGAAGTGCTAAAAAGCCTTGTAAGCCTCAAAGCCCAATGTTGGTAATTGTAGCCTATAAATAGGATTTAGTAGTAGTAGTAGAAGAAACATAACTCATTACTTGGAACTTAATTGTTTCCTTGGTTTTTGCTTACCTCCTTCATACATGCTAGATTAAATGAATCTAGACTTGTATTTTCCTAACCATTAGATCATTTCCTTAAGCCACCATCTTTGTAATTGGTTTGAAGTATTGAGCCAAAAGCTAGTATTGGAAGCTTTAGCTCATAAATCAAACCATATTTTGGTAATATATGTCACCTACTACTTCAATTCACAAGTATTGTGTAGTCATCATTTATTACTCTCGTCAATTCACAAGTATTGCGTAGTCATCATTTATTACTCTCGTATTACGATTCTCATTTGTTTGTAACTCTTGATTTTTATTTTGGTCTCATTACGGCTTTAATTCTATTACAAATCGGAAGTCCGGAAAATAATTTCGGATTCCCAACTTTTGTTGGTTCACGGTTTGTTGTAGTTTATTAAATCCGTTTTATGTTTCCAACTTTATAAAAATCAATCGCACGTTAGTTAGTCTTTTTTCTCTCGTTAAAACACCATGAAACCTTCAAGTTTGAATCTCACATTTAAAACAAGATTTCCCGTCACCATCTCTGATAAAGTCTTAATTTTATAATTCTCATTTTACGTTACTGTTACTTATTTTAACGCACTTTAATTCTCGCAATTTAGTTTACGCAATTTTATTTTCTGCACTTTCATTTCAGTCTATTACTTTCTGTTCATTTAATTCTGTAAATTAATTTACGTCATTTATTTGCAGTCTTATATTTCAAGTAATTACATATCCTGTCTAAGGACACGTTGTTGGCATAACATTCCTACGATTTATATCGTTGAGTGTTTGAAAACGCCAACCGTCTCCTTTAGTTAAACATAATTATTTCTGTCCAAGGACACGTTGTTGGTACAACACTCCTACGGTTTCTATCGTTGAGTGTTTGAAAATACCAACCGTCTCCAACCTTTAGTAAAAATTTACATTTCCGTTTTTGTTATATTTATAATCTGTACGAAGTTAAGTTGGGACTGAGATTGATCAAAAGATAAAATGGTGTATCGTATCGCATGATTGTCCGAAGTTATTTAAATTAATGTTATATTTTATGATGGACTGCAATTAATCAATTGACAATTGATTTATTGTAAGACGACTCATTTGAGTTTCATGAAATATCGACTTTAAGATAACGAATGAATATGATCTCGTCTTCTTATCTAATTATTAATCTCATTCCGACAAAGCATCGTACCGATATTTCTGTTTAATTAACTCTTCAGTAGTGTTAATCAAAACCCCCAATCAAAAATATTGTTTTCGAAATTGTCATCTGAAACTCGCTTTTACAGACCCGACTTTTGAGGAGAACTTTTCCACGCTTCCATGTGGGATCGATATTCGGTACTTTGTACTATTATTACTTGTTAACAGACGTCAGTAGATTAAGATGTATACTTGCGTGAAGATCTATTTTCTTGCCTTTTAAAAAGGTGTAAACACGAAAAGCCGCGAATAGAGTCCTAAATCTATTTTCGGACTTTGTTTTAAACATGTGATATATTAAAATGACATCATGCTCATGTCATGCAATGGATTTATATATAATAGGACACTTTGGAACGATCTCTTGTTCGCATTCTTGAGCTTGAATCCACTTTTGGAATTTGTTTTAAACATCATATATATTAAAATGACATTCTTACATGTAGGAGAACATACAACGAAACCATCATTCCAAACCCATATTGGAATTAATACACATGATCTTTTGGTCCAAAATAGGTGTGTTGTCCACTTTTTTCAACAAGTTTCTTGGTAGATTTATCGGCTAGTTTTGCCTTATAGACAAGTTTACTATGAAAATAAATTATGTAATCATGTAAAACAGTAAAAGTTTATTTTTTTGAAATATGTAAAATTTATATACGACAAATGCAATAAATAAACTCGCACACTCTTCTCACCTTTTGTGAGGTTTGAACCCTTAACCTCCTAAGAGGGTAAAGACTCTGATACCGCTAGGGCAAAGGCCCTTTGGTGTAAAACAGTAAAAGTTATCGTTGGTGTTAAAAATGAATATTAATACTACCTAATTGTGTGTGCCATAAGTTTTATAATCTTTATCTATTAGGCTCGATGTAAAAGAAATCCAATAATAGAAGCACGGTTGATACTAAAACTACCCAAAACCAATTACCCAATGGCTTGCGCTTCGTCTTTGCTTTTGCCTTACGCAATTTTGCTTTACTATCAGCCTCTCAGTTCTTGTTGTCGGTGCCCATGCCCCATTGCTCGATCATGTGTGACGTTTGCACTATCTTGTTGTGCGTTGCTAGTCGCCTATCCAGATAGGTGTAGGTAAGAGGGGACCAAAAGCAACAACGTATCCAATTAAGGTTTTTTTTGTCAATTTCTTTTTAAAGTTGTATTATTGATCTGGTTACGAATGAGTAAGAGGCAAACATATATGGTCTTATAGCAAGCCACATATGGTTGTGAATCTCAAAAAAATGTTAAGCATCGTGAGAAACAATCTCAATGTATTGTTTCACATTGTTTCACTTAAGGTTATGGTTTAAGGTATTGTTTCACAATGTGAAACTTATGGACATGTTTTGTTTGTTTCACAATATGAAACAACACTATATATTTCAATAATTCTCTCTCTCTCTCTCTCTCTCTCTCTCACACACACACACACACACACACACTATATATAGGGAGTCTTCTTTTAAAAACTCATTAATTTGTAAGATATATGAAATCCAATTTAAACCACAAAAAATTAGTTGACAAAATAAATTTAATATAAATTAAAAACTTCTTTCCTATTCTCCCTCTCATATCTTCTCTTTTCTTTCTCCTAATTTATCTCTCCTTTTTCTATAACAGTGAACACTTTCATAAAAATACTATTATAGTTTATGAACACACTCTAAACCTACGAGATTTGGTATCGTTTGTGAATACAAACTAAATCTAAACATACTATTTGTAAACACAATGTAAACCTTGTGTTGGAAACACCCTAATAAAAAAAATTATTATGGTTGTTTACATTATGTTACATACTTTTGAGTTCTCAAATAATTATTTTTTATGAATATATGTATGAGACACTTATCGTAATATGTGAAGTAAAAGTTAAAATGTTGTTACCATAGTAGTATAGTGCATTTATTATAAATAAATAATTGAACATGGTACTTGTTTTTGCAAAGGCTTTATGAATAGGTACCAAAGATTTGAAAAAAAAAATGAAACGTGGGATTAGGACAAGGTGCGTAATGGACCATTTTTGCAAGTGTGAGGTCTAGTCCTAGGTTACTTGAAACGATAAATTAATAAATTATTTTTAACGTGTTACGAGAAGTTTGTGTAATGATTATGTACTTGTCACTTGCTGACGAGTTAATGTAATGTATAATAAGGCTCCCCTTTCTTTTTCATGTTTGTTTGCCCCTCCCTAAAATATCTTTTCTTTACAACAATATATAAAATTTTGAGTAAACTACGAATTCCATCCATGTGATTTGTGGTTTATTGTCATTTTCATACCTTGTCCTTAAAAATTGTTTTTCTATTAATGTGGTTTCTATATGAAATAATAAAGAATACTTTTAAAAAAACTAATAATGGTGATTCTTAATCAATATTTCTTTGAGGTTTTTACTCCAAAACATATCAAGAATAGGAATCCCTCACAAACTCAACCCATTAAACCCACCAACCGAAGAAAACAAGAGAGAGGATGATTACCTTGAAGAAGATGAAAAGCAAACCACCAATTTCAGCGTCTATCTCCAAGTTTTCTCCAAGAAGAATGCAAGAGCTCTCCAATTTGTCTCTCTAGCCATCAAATCGTGATTATTACAAATGAGAAGGGTTTTAGAGGGGTTTGCCCTCTAATAGCCCCTTTATTTACACCCCACTCCCTGAGAATTGAAAATTGACGAATCTTACCCTTAATCTTTCATCAATCTTCAAAATAATGGATTACGGTTATTACACGTTAAGTTAGGATAATTTGGTCTTTTTACCATTTTATTTAATTCCCTGTTAAAAATTAATAATATATATTATTAATTTTTAACATTTTATGTAACTCTTTGTTAAAAATTAATAATATAGATTATTTATGTTAATATTATGTCTTATATAAATATATACCAATCTAAATAGTGTTGGATGTTCAACCATCCGAAAATATATTTCTGATGTCAAACTCACCAATACACACTTTCCTTCTCTCCCTCCTTGCAACCACAACATATACCTTCCTCCTTTCCTGTGACCACAACTAAATCTCACATCTTTTGTCTCTGACCTTCATTGGAAACCACCACCTTCTTTCCCATTCCGATGAACGGCGACAAAACATGAACCATCATTAGGCACTAACTACCACATGTTTTGTACTTTTTATCGAACCACCATCAGCACTGATGTGTATCCCCACATAATTTTGAATCTAACAAACGTTCCCTTATCCCTCACCTCTGCCACACACAATAATTTGTTAACTTAACAAATAGGTACCACTACTCCCATTCTCCTCTCATACTCCATCTCTCTCTAGCATTCATACACAGAGTAGGGAAAATAAGATATAGGATTTTGGACTTGAATCTTAGATTTTATAGTCTTGATGGATGAAGAATTCAATTACGATTCCAACAGTTCTTTCCGGAGCGAAATCGGAGCTATAACGAAGAAGTTATGGCCAAAACAGTAAACGAGAAGAAAACCGATTTACAGTCGTGTGGTAAGTCGCGAGACGCCCTGACGAGCATAAAATCCGATTTTCAGCCCTAGAACTTTATTTCTTCATATCTTTTGCATCACAACTCCGATTTTGGTGATTTAAGTTGTCGTGGTTTCGTTTTTGAGAGATCTTCAAGGATTTAGAAAGATATTGGAAGTCTATTGGATTATACAAGAGTATTTTATGGTGGTAAGCTCCTCATCTCTCTCAATGTTAAGCTAGGGTTTGATGATTTCATCCATTTTCCTTTCATCCTTCAACTTGGGTGTGATTTTGATGACTTGTGTGTTGAAGGAAACCTTATAGATGTGTTGGATCTAAGATCTAGGGAGATTGCTTGGAGATTTCAAGTCTTCATCAATGGTGATTCAAGTTTTGGGGGTAAAACCTAGATTTAGCCTAAATCTAGGAATGTGAGTTCAAGTTGATTTGTGAAAACGGTGTACATGCCAAAATGTCTATTTTAAAGTGTTTATATGTTTACATGGAATTGTTAACTGATGATCACTTGATAAGTTTTGGTTATTTGGAAGTATTAATCTTTATAAACTTATAATCACCCATATTTGGGATTTTGGGGCATTTTGATAAATAAATCATATATTTGGGGTATCTAAATGATTTATTTTATGGGGTATATTTTTTAGTATAAATGCATTTTATTAGGTGTCATGGGATGATTTGAAAGGATAAAAGGTATAAACCCACTTGGAAAATGTTTTGTGTAACACCCTAAAAATTAGAGTAATTTAAAAATTCGAAAATATGACAATATGACATTTGCATTTGGTATTAACCTCCCAAAAAGGGGAAAAGTACTGAGCCTTTACAAAACCTGTGAATGGATATGGAATTCAACAACAAACTAATCTAAACATAACTATCTAGATTACATCAGTTGTCAACCCAAAATCACCAAAATATGGGACTTAACAATTGCCCAACATCCAATACTTGTCATCTAAAAAATGCCTCTAAGACCATGCTCGTTACTCACAACCTTGGCAACCCACCGCTAGGGGAACCTGTTATACATATCATTTGAGAAAAAGTGTTAGGCTTAAAGCCTAGTGAGAACATACAGTTTATAATTTTAAGAAATGTAAACATTTGCATTAAAAGGAAATCTTTTCAATAAGGTTTTAGTTTACATTTGAACTCTTTGTCACATAAGGACCATTCGGTCCGAAAATTCATCGTGCGATGACGGGGGATACCCGATTTACCAAGGATTGTGGCGGAACACAAAAGTAGACCACAATTCGAGTTGTGAGCTAAATACATGGAATCTATGGCCACGAACAACG
This sequence comes from Arctium lappa, assembly GCA_023525745.1. Classification (NCBI taxonomy): domain Eukaryota; kingdom Viridiplantae; phylum Streptophyta; class Magnoliopsida; order Asterales; family Asteraceae; genus Arctium; species Arctium lappa. Next base: position 150,272,820 of record CM042048.1, read on the forward strand.
AAGGTCCGTACTAAGATGTGAGGGAGGGCCCTCGAGGAAACCAATCATACTCGTTCACTAGGACTACATTATGACCCATAGCTAGTAACCGGTCTCACATAACCGTACCAAATGGCCCCTGAGGATCAAATGCATCCAAAGCTACAAAAACGGGAATAGACATCCCAATAATATAAGCCGACTCAATACCTAGGGATCCACTAGTAATAGTCTAGATTTGTCACAATTTCATTTGTGACCAACCATAGTTAGTCATATGGTTCAAATAACATTTATAATCAAAATGCATTTTCAAGTTTAACTGCTGGTAAGAAGGAAAATCATAAAAATGAACTTATATACATTCTTTCAAGTAACCCACATAAATATGCAAGTAGAACATCCTTTTACTTCAAATAAGATGGAACCCATCGCTTTAGTTGAAAATGATCGGGAACCCTAAAATCTCCCAAAACTCAAGTTATGTCAAAATGTAGTAAACTTAGATCCAAAACCGTGGAGATATATAGGAGTTCAAAATGTAACCTTTGACATGTATAAAGTTTAGAAAAAGGTAGTAGGAACTCACCAAATAGGTTTTAGAAGAAAACCCGAAAAACCAGAAATCGACCCCTTTGAGAAGATGAAGCTTTCTATACCGAACCCTTGCTTGATGCACTTAATACTAGCAAGATATGACAGATTGAAGGAACCTCCAATGAAATATGAATATATATATATATATATAGAGAGAGAGAGAGAGAGAGAAAGAGAGACTTGAGATATTTTTATGGAAAATGAGATATTTCCCAGAAATATACGCATTTAAACCACTCAGGGCCACCGCGCGGGCTAAGTCGCGTCATGACTTGCACCGCCCTCTGGAACTCGCAAACAAGCAATGCACCACGCGGGTTATGGCTCGGGTACACTCGCGGCGAAACTCACGTCGCTCACTGGAATTCCCCAAACAAGCAGTGCATCGCGCAGGTTATGGTGCGGGCTAAGCCGCGTGGCAACTCGCGCCGGCCACTGCCTTAGATTCTTCTTCCAAACTAGTCAAACGAAACTCGGGGTGTTACATTTTGTCCCAATCTAAATCATGTTGGAGTTATTTGTGTGTGTTGAAGCATGAGTTGCATTATTTCAGGTCGTTTACGTTTGAATTCATTTTATGATTTTCAACGTTGGGTCTTTGGATTTGTTGAGCTTATGGCTCGGTTTGGATTTCGTTGGGTCTTGGAGCCACTTGTCCGGTTTTAATAGCTCAATGTAGAGCGCTTGGTTATGATTTGCATTTATTGTATCTTATTTGGGAATTACATGTTTTGAATGCGTTAGTTCATTCGTTTTGAGTCATGTAATGTTTCAGCCCCGTCTGCTATGGATCCATGAGCACTTTTGTTATTTTGTCCGATGTTGGAACGACTTGGTTTCCACATCGTGGCACGTTAGGCATCAGATTGGGTTGTAAGTCCTTCGTGCGGCACGTTAGGCATCGGATTGGGTTGTAAGTCATTCGTGCAAGTATTTATGGGTGTATCCTGAAAAATGTTGAGCTCGATACTTTTATTATTTGTCCAATGGTGGAACGCTAGTTTTTCCCATTGCGGCGCGGTTAGGCATCTTCGGTATGGTGCAAGTCCTCCGTGCAAGTATCTATAGGTGTATACTGAAAGATGTTGAGCCCAATACTTAACACCAATTTAACGTAATGCGTGACTTACTTTGTGCACGTCACATGATACGGAATCGGGTTTCTCCCGTCACCGAAAGGTGTTGTCTTTGGGCTGAGTCTTTTATACATTTGTTTTCGGTGACATTTTGCATACATAAATTTATTTCATGTTTTTATGGGTTGAGTATTTAATCCCCGCCCGTGTTTTGGGGTGTTTTGGGATATGAGGTGTTATTTTACATTATCATAAATTGGGAGTTGATTTATATTCTCATGTTGGGCAAGTTTTGGGTTAAATCTAAGTTTACGAAAGAACGATTTATACTGGGATCTTAGTCTTTAAAACAGTTTGGTTTGGTTAACGATTAACTCGATGCCTCTTTCGTTTAAAATGCATAATTATTGATAAATGAGTCGTTTTCATAAGTGAAGCGTATCATTTTGAAAGATTATGATTTTAATTGTATTCTTTCTTTTTAAACAATTAATTTAAATATGTTGAAAACTCTTGAGCTCACTAGGCGTAAAGTTTAATCTTTTTATTTGTCGGCATGTGCATGAGTTCCAGTTGGGGGTTTGGTTCTAGCAGTACTATGAAGACAGGTGCTTTAGTTCTTGTTTCACAAGTGTAAGTATTTGGTGAAGTCTTCCGCAGTTTTGAGATAGTGACTATCATTGGGTTTTAGTAGCACATGTCCCTGTATATAAGACTGTAGTTTTATAATTGTTGTGGTTAATTATAGAATTTTTAAATTGAGGTATATGGAGATTGATGTATAAGTGGAAGTTTTGTCCTTTACTTGATATTATATCGAGATTTTTAATTAGTTGTTCTTACCAAATTTGAGGGTGTTACAGAATTACGAACTCTTCTTTGCGAGTATTGGTTCAAAGGATGGAAAATTTGAGGATTTTGTTTGTTTGATAATTTGTCTATGTTGTGGTTTTATTTGTTTGAATTTGATTTACATTCTTGAAGTTTTTGAGGTTGATGTTTATGATTGATTTTGATTTTAGAGGTGAAATCATATGGTAAGTGGTCATCAGAGAAGTTGGGGAGTTTTCACTGATGAAGCAACAATGTTCATTTGTAGATGGGGTTGAAAAACGAAGGCAACTCATGTAAATAAATAAGAGAAAAGAGTACGAGAAATAAATAAATAAGGAAGAGAATTTAATAAATTAAAAAAATATGTAAAATTATGAAAGTACCCCTTCATTATTTAACACATTCTTTAACAAAGTTAGTCCGAAGGACAACATATGAAACGAAGTCAAAACTATAATAGTGAAAAATAACAATTTTTAAAGATCGGGAACAAAAATAGCAAATTGGTTGCAGCATCAAAGTTCACAGGCCGGTTTGAAGATTGTTTTGGGGTCTATTTCAGATGTTGAAGAGTTGCAGTTCGAGCGGAGCATGTTGTAACATCTTGAGCTCCGATTGGATAAAATTGGGCTTGGTTTGTTCCTCACAAACCTGGTCTTCTTCTTTTCCATTTCGTGAGTGCTTGTTTTCTATTTTTGGTTGTAATTGTTCGATTCTTCCGTTAAGTTTTGTGGCTCGGATTGTTGTATTGTTTGATGGGTTGGTAATAAAATACCCTCTTGCCGTTCAAAAAAAATAGCAATAGACATCAACTCAGATTGACGAAAATTATAGTTTACTCTATTTATTTATTCTGGTCCACGTGGACATGCATCTTTGGTTGTACATATACCACAGTTTTTGAGTGATAATCTTATTTAATCACATATTTTTTGAAAAACTATGGCGTTTTTTTTTTTTAAAAACCTCTTAATGGCTGATTCAAACCTTTTTACACACCACCTCTTATTAATTATAATTAAGATAAGACTTCAGATTTTAGACCTCTTAAAAAACAAACTGACACCTATGTTAAAATCATCTTCTAAAGAATAATTTTTTGGTTTTATTAAAAAAACTTGGGGCTACCAAGAGTTTGTTGGTTTAAACACGTGTAATTGGAATGTACCCATTTGTCAAGCCAAGATATATGATTTCAAAATTATAATGAAGAGATATTTCCTTTAAACTTGATTGATTTTTAATAAGTTTGATATTGTACTAGCAAGTATATTTATAAATAGATAGGGCTATAAATAAATCAAACCAATATAACAGTAGGGGTACTCAAAAAACCGATCAACCGGACCAACCCAATCCGAAAAAATATCAATACGAGGTAACCCGACATATAATCGATACAAAATTAGGACAACCCGAATCTATTGGGTTGATATTGGGTTAGGCTCAAAGTAACCCGACCAACCCAATAAACATAGTAGCGACTTCTCTAAAATTATCTATATTTCCCTTTAATATGTATAAGTTACCAAAAATAACTCGACAATAACGAGTAATATAACTCATACGCGGATATTATTGGAAAGTTACATGTAATACCTAAATATATGATGAACTCATATATTCTTCTGAACGATGAATCGTATTTCAAATCATTTTTATTTTTATTTTTATGTTTTCAATATTGTTTTACTTTGTTTAAAGCACAACCCAACCAAACCGACTAACCTAAACGGGTTGGGTTGGGTTGCACTTGTGTTTGCGTTGTGTTGTGTTGGGTTAAAAATTCTCAAACTGCCAACATTAAGTTGAGTTGTTGAAATGCGTTCAACCCGATCAACCCAACCCATGAACACCTCTATATAATAGAGGTTTGTTTGTCTTCGTTCGTTTTACTTAATCTCACAAACAAACAAAACACGAAAAAATATACGAGAAACTTCTTTTGTTTGTGTTTGTATATTAAGAAAATAAGTTTTTTTTTTGTTTTTTTGTGCGTGTTCATTTATTAATAAAATAAGTTCAATCATGTTTATTTCGCTCATTAAAATGTTAAACAGACATAAATAAACTTAAATGAAATTAAATGAAACAAATAAACAATAATCCTTTATTAGAGCATCTCCAACAACTATGCTAAAATAGAAAAAAGTGATATTTTAACAATTTGTTTGCTCCAACAACTATGTTATATCATATACTAAAATAGAGAAAAGAGAAGAGAGAAGATAAAAATATCCAAATTTGGAGAAATCTCAAAAAACCCCATATTGAAGAGAGAGAAATAATATTTTTTTTTCCATTAATAGAAGACATTGAAGTTGTATGTTTGGGAGAGAGAAATAATATTTTATTAATATAATTGATGATGAAATTGCTAAAATAGAGTAGCTGTTGGAGTTGGTTGTATTTTTTTTTTAGAAATTTCAACTTTTTATACTCTATTTTAAAAAAATTATAACATAGCCGTTGGAGATGCTTTTAAAAATCTATAACTTGTAAGATACGTGAGATCCAATGTGTGGTATTCAAATGAGAACTCTAAAATTTGTGAGATTCAATATGAGCCACTTATTTAAGATAATTATGTTATTTATTAAATAAATATAAATGGGCAATTTAGTAAAAAAAATACAACTCATATATGCATTTAATTATTTTATTCTACCGATAAACAGGAAATTCATTATACCCATAAATAGGAAATTCATAATACCTCCATAAAAACATTAATTACTTGTTTACAATAATATGTATCCAAGTACTTATATACAAAATGTTTTTAGTGATCTTTAGTTTTTTTTTTCTTTTCTTGTTACTGACGTTGTTGTTGTCATATTGTATTCACAAGGTGATTACGATTTATAAGAAAATAGGTGGTCACAATGTTTAATTGAAATAATATATTTGATAGTGGTTAATTCACATCTTGATGCTATAGGTTTTTAGTTATAAGTTCACTAGAGATTCTTGATGGGTGTTCAAGTTTGATTATTGATTTGTTCACAATGTGTATCCAAATTAATGTTTTTAAGTATTTATAGTTTTTTATGGTTTTGTTTTTGGTGTTTTTGTGTTCACATTTTTTTACTTGATGATATTTGTTAGATTACTTGGTGTTTACAATGTGTTAGGTAATTAGTTTTATTTTTTAGATTATATTGTTATATCATGAGAGGAGAAATAAAAGAAGAAAATTGCGAAATACCGACAATAACCTTTATTCAATATTTTATTTTAAAATTACTAAATTCTTAATTTAACCTTTTAACTTGATATGACTTGTTATTTATATTGAATTTATGAATCTCACAAATCACAATATTATTAAAAAAAAAACATAGATATGGAGAGAGATGTATGTATGTATGTATGTATACTAGTAGTGTACCCGCGCGATGCAGCGCGGGTGAATCACAATTCCGAAACATTAGTTTATCCATGAATCATGTTTCTTTATCACTTTCGATTTTATTTCATGAGTTTGCGTGGTTAATTTGCAAATCAACTAATATATAAAGTTGAAGGATTATATGGTGTATTAGCAAGATCGAATGGAAAAATAATTGCACACGTATTAGGCTTCTAAACCCATATACTCAGAACTGATTACAAAACTTGAAATTCTTGACTGAACAAAGAAAATACAATCATTTGTAAATAATGCTCATCCGTATATCCAGAATATTGTTTAGTTTTCGTGATGCAATCATCCATAAATATTTCCTGCAAAAAACACGCACTGATTTTAATAGAAACATATGGCACAACATTTGTGATAATATAATTGTTGATTGTACCTTATTCATCACGTAAAACTTCTTGATAGACGACGTTTGAGGTGTAGACTCCGGCACGATTGAATTTTTTCGCAGGCTTCACTAACACCTTTGTATTCCCCCGTGATATCCCTCTGGACAACGCTACGTAAAGTTGCCCATGTGAGAATACCGATTCCGGTAGATAAACACCTACATTCGGAATTGTTTGGCCTTGAGCTTTATTGATAGTCATAGAAAAGCTTAGCCGGATTGGAAATTGTTTTCTCTTTAGCTTAAATGGGAACATGTTATCTTCGGAAGGACATAACGGGATTCTCGGCAGAAATACTCTCTTTCCAGCATGCTGACCAACAGCTATTTCTGCATCAATGACGTTTTGTTGAAAGCCTTTACATATCAATCTACTGCCATTACATAAACCATTCGAGGGATCGATATTCCGCAACAATATTATTGGGCATCCAATCTTGAGACGAAGGTAATGAGGAGGCAAACCACTAACAGTTAGAGAGTTCAAGAACTCCATCGGATAGATGTTATTCTTATCGTCTTCTGCTTCGTCAAAACTGTAGTATACTTTTTCATCTCCAGAAAACTTGTCGATCAACTGATCATTAATCTCATCGACATTCTCATTTTTAGTTGATAATATCGCCCTCGAAATGATATAATCTGAATCAGCTCCGTTGATTTGCAGAGATGGAAAGATTGCGTCAATCAAAGCATCTTTTGATTTAACTTTATCAGTATAGGGAACGGTCATGTCATCCGGTATGCGAATGAAGCTTTCGTCCACCGCTTCTTCATCTCCATCACCGACTCTTAACAAAAAATCTGAAAACCACGGATCAGTGCGTGCTCTCATATTTAGAGTCAACCGTATCTTTTTAATCGTTGACCAAAGTGGTGACATCCGTAGGCTAGAATCTACAATCTGTGCTCGGGTTCCACGCCTCACGACCGGTAATACTTGTCTAAAATCACCCCCCAAAACCATTATCTTTCCGCTGAATGGGAGTGCCACCCCTATGATGTCTTGCATTGTTCGATCGAGCGCCTCCACCGCCTGCCTCTTTGCCATCGACGCTTCATCCCAAATGATTATTTTTGCATCTCGAATCAATTGAGCAGCCCCACTTTGTTTTTTTATGTTGCACATCGAGTTATTATCAAGGTTGAGAGGAATCTTGAATCTAGAGTGAGCTGTTCTCCCTCCAGGCATATTATTGGCAGCAACACCTGACGTATATATATATTATATAAATCTAGAGTGAGTTTATTTGTTGCATTTGTCGTATATAAATATTATATACTTCAAAAAAAATAAAAATAAACACCTGACGAAGCGGTTGCGAGAGCAATAAGACCACGGGAACGGATGTTGGCAAGCAAAGCTTTGTACAAAAATGTCTTTCCGGTTCCACCTGGACCATCTATAAAGAACACTCCTGGACAACCATCGTCTACGTGCCTCATGATCTCATCATATGCGTATTTCTGGTCGGAATTGAGAGAGTCTCGGGCACGCAAATGTTCGTCTTCCACAACTATAGAGCATTCCTCTTGTACCTCACGAAATTGTACAGATTGAAAAATGGCATCTGCATCTACCATTGGAAGATCAAAATCATCAAGACTCTTACCCATAGACTGTAGAAAAACGAGGACATCGGTTAGAACCATATTACGGACTCGATTAACACTTTCACATTGTCGCGTATAATCTTCAGAAAGTGAAACATAGTGGTCATCCCATAACTTGCGAACATCTCCTGGCTCACAATAAATCAACATCGTCGCAAATAACCTCCTAAGAGCAGCGGGAAATTGAAATAAGGAGGCCTCTGCAAGACATTGGGATAAGTTATCATCGTTCTCTATTAACCCTCTTTCAAGAGATGCTTTACGAAATGTAGGGTGCAATAAGCCATTAACAGTGTACAAATCTTCAAAGCAAGTAGGCCCAGTAATATGAGACAAAAGCAAGCGTAAGTAGAACCGCTCTCCTTAAGTTGGATTTGCAGAAACCAGTCGCCCTTTCATTGATCCTCGTTGTCGTGGATTCCATCGACGTGAACTCCAATTCCACGTGTAGTGTTTTGGAAAATCTTTGTACAAATATTGCCTCGCACCCCTGTCTGTTTTATTTCTATCAAAAAATGCGGTCAACATTGTACGTTTATCTCTCTCTCTATCAACAATATCTGTCATTATATCATCATCTCTAAACCTAACCATCTGTTTGTTAGGGAGATGGAGTTGCAATGCCATCACGTAAGGGTGCATTTGAGAAAGTGTGAAGCTAAAAATTCGCCATATCGCCTCGGGAGGGGAGACATAACGTGCATCTTGGAACCTTTTAATTTCGTTAATAACGACCCTTTCTTCCTCTGAATCGATATGAACAACTTGTTTGCCGTGACCCTTGTAAACATACTTGAAGATATACTTCATAGATGTTATACTCGAGCAAGCCTCAACATTGATATGACAATTGAACATCATTAGCAGCTTTGGGTTATACGGGACGACCCATCTATTATCCAGGATATTGCCTCGTACATTCACATTTATTCCACTATTTCTCCGTCGATATGATGGATATGAGTCATCAGCCTGCTTCGTCTTGTCGTTGAACTGTCTAGGATACCTGGAATGACATTTTTTCGGCTCACCTTGCATACAAGGATTGGACGGTCGTAAATGACCGCAAGGACCATGCATCATGTGTTGGACGACCAGTTGGTGCATTTGGGGATACCTTGTTGGGTCCGGAATTTCAGCACACACACTTTTGTCGTAATGATCTGGATTGGTCATTTTGTGTTCGGGTGTCATTATCAGAAGGAAATGTGCATGCGGCAAACCACGCTTCTGAAACTCGATGACATAAACATATGCCCCGACTTTACCTAGGATGTGCTTCTTGAAGAGTTGGTCTTTCATATCCTCTAGTTTGGCACGAAATACTCTTGCAACAAGGTCTGGCCGATCAGGTGCGGTTTGACCGGGTAATAACTCTCTAAGGATTTCAGGCCACTTTGGATTGCACGTCATTGTAAGGAATATGTCGGGCTTCCCATCATCTTGCACTAAAGTCATGGCATCAAGAAATCGTCGTCGCATATCACGTGGGCCTCCGATGAAACTTGCAGGCAGCACAACCCGTTGTCCGATTCTGCTTGGTATCACCTCACCGGCATTGACGCAATCCACAACACCTTGGTATAAATCTGCTCTTATTTTGGCTTGGTTTTTTTGACAAAAATCCAAACGTGAAGTCTCGATCTTGATGTAGATATCTACCACGAACTGTTGTAACAGCCTTCCCCCCAATAGAATTACATTCTCATTCGAACGAATCTGGAACTTGTAACAATAGTATTCCCGCATCGTTACAGTATTCTTGTTGCTTCTCACATCAACCTCTGTGTAATGTGTATGTTAAGAAATTAATATAAACTGATGCCAGGTTTGTTTAAGATGATATTTGTTACCTTAGTTAAAACGTGAATAAATGCAACATGGTTCGTACCTTCTGAATCTTCCTCCATGTTTTCATCAGCATTAACACTTTGATTCATGCACACGCCATGTCTAGGTATATTAGAATGCCATCCAGGTTCACCGTTGGGAAAGAACAAAGGATAGGACAACGGGTCATAACAACTGAAGTAATATTGAATATTTTGGCTACAGTTAGACCTCCCATACACAACAATACTTCTCTTGTATGCAGTTATGTTGTCATTGCCTTCAACCCAAATACCAGCAACCTGACATAATTGTAGAGCTCAATTTATGTAGTGTATAATGTAATCTTATTTCAAAAAAGATAAACCAAATGTCAGTATTCAAACCTCTGATGTGGTCGGTCGGTTGTACACCCTTTGGTCAAGTTCCACCGAAGCATTCAAAGTTACTCTATAATTCTCGAGTGGTCCGAGGTCACCAAGGCTTCGAAATGTTCGCACGTATGGGTTTGTAGAAAGAACACGAGTCAAAATTTCAATGACATTTCTATCAAGATTTGGCCACTGGAGTCTATGTGATAACTCTGATTCTGAATCATAAAAGTACAACTGTAAGTACCTAGGTTGTCCATCCCTTGGCACTAACTGATCGATTTTATGATATACAACTCCGTGCACACGAAATGTATATACTCCGGATGTCATGTTTGCCATTGAACTATCCAAGTTTACACCCATTGACGTGAATGAAAAGTTTGTATTGTATGCATGTAAGTTGCGCCTAAACATTTCGCCTAATTCAGATTGCGATGAGAAAAGACTGTATAATTCTTCAGGAATAGGTGAGTATGCTAAATTTGTCTTCCCTTTCATGCAACAAAAGGAAGGGAATTCAAATTTTAACCGTTTTGCTCCACAATATTCACATGGATTTTGTTCCTTCAAGACACGATGTTCTCTAGGTATATCATTATAAAGAAAATCGTACGGATCCTCTTGGAGGATTTCATGTTGGCTCGACATATTGGCATCGGGCCTAGTACAACCTCCTACATGATAAGACACATGAATGTTTACAATAGTAATTAATTTAATTTTTCTCTAGAGGATGTGAAATTAAAAAGTAACTCTAACCTCTGAATACTTGACTGGCAACTTCATCAAAAAGAGGTAAGAGTATACCACGATTACTTTGAATGCCTATGTAAGAAAGAAAACGTAATTTAAAGGAGACTTTAAATAATCAAAATGGTAAAAGAATTAAAAGAATAATAAATGCATGGTTTTACCATTGAAGTTTTGATGTGTCAAATCCGAACATATTGGAGTCGTTCCTTCTTTACCTGTAACACTTGTTCCTTGTGTGTTAACACTTGTTCTATATATGCTATTTTCTTTATTTCGATGATAATAACTTCTGTTAACAATTTTTCTCTTTTCAGCAATAGTCACTGCACTGACAGGGGTTGTTTCATTGACGTTCACGTGCGACGTCTCCATAAGGGGCGTAGATTGACTATTTCCTTCACCGTTAGCTATTTTCCTCATTTTGTTCTTTTCCTTTTGTCGTTCATAATATCGTCTGTTGTATTCCTTTCTTTTTTTTGCAACGATATTATTTTTATATAAATATATATACTATGAGTGACTATATCACGAATTAATACCAAATATTATGATATTTACAGTGAGTATTCCATATACCTTTCGTTATATCTACATCAACTTGCGTTACATCACCATCTGCAATTTTGTCATCACCCATCCTCATTGAACACTGTAAATTGATAGAGATAGAATAATATGGTTTTATCTATGAAATTAAGTGTAAATTTTGGAATTGGAATGATCAAAGTTAGGGTAACAAAATTCGAGATTGAACTGTTGTAGGATTATGTGTCATCATCAAAAGGAAGTGATTGATATAATATTTTCCTAGGATTATGTAACAAAATTTATTTGTTTTGTGGTTAAACATCTAATGGATTGAAACATCACTCATTCTTTATTGGGTATCTAAAACTTTCCTTAGTCATTTTAATTAATAATTGAAAATATATCATTATTAGACAATGAAGACACCACAATTAAACTTAAACCAACAATTGAAAATCCATCATTACATATAAAAGATACATAGAAGTTCTCAAATCAAAAAAGACAAAAAATTACATGATAACACTAAGCAAATTATTTGATGCCATCATGATTCTAACGACATCTGCTTCCGGCATGTATGGTTCTAACACGATTGTAGTTAACTCCGTAGAACTCAAAACATTATCTGAAAATAATTGAATATATGTTTTTAATAAAATAGAATATGTAAATAATAAAATAGAATATTAAAAAATAAAAGCAACTTATTACGTACTTGTAGGCAAATGGATGAGTTTAACCCGAGTTGCATATATTATAGATCTATTTACGATTGCACGAGCTATATCCATAAAACGGAATTGTGGCGAGTCATACAACTTCATCTTTATTATATTTCCCCTATTTATGAGTAATAGAAAGGTTAGTTAATATAATAATTTCTTAATGGATTAATAATATATAGACTTACGGTCCAGCTTGGAGAAATATTTCAAAATGTCCGAATTGCAAGAAACCATGAATTCGGAAAGATTTTACTCGTCGGCCTCTGATGATTTTTCCGACAACATCTAAAACAAATATTATCATATTAAAAATTAGATTTACATTATCAAACATGATTTTTTTGTTTTAAAAATATAAATGCATCAAATAATTTAGATGTACCGATCATGAACTTTCGCCTACTCCGATCTTGTAGAAAAGTTCTTATAGAAGACACCAATGGATAGAACGGAAAGCCATTTTCGACACCCCCATCAACGGTATGAAGGTTGTGTTTGGACAAATTAGGATGTAAAATTCACCAAAGGCGAAAACATAACCTTCGTTCCTCACATCACCAAGATTATGTGCAATTGCAAAGCGATTCAGAGAGAAAATGCCTCCCACCAAGTTCATTTGCTTGTATCTTGGAATTAAATAAATATGATGAACAATTGCTACCATTTTTCTCCTCTAAAATATCATAAAATAAATGTTAAATAGATTTAAAATTAAAAAAAAATTACCGTGCAAATAAAAAGTGATTTTTTTAACTTACGTTTTGATCAATTAGAAAAATGTACAGTCTTTGTTCCCTAACATCTTCCCAAACGAAGTCCACACGAACTCTCGTCAAGCTCCATTTTGCATGTGGCTCATTTAGCGATGAAAACTCATCAACAATATATGGATTGTCCATTTCTACAAGTTTATTACACTAATCAGAATCTATTTTAAATATATAAATATCTACTTATACTAAAAATATCTATACTACACCGGGTCAACTAAAAAACCCGGGTTTTAAAACATTGATCCAAACACAATTAAAAGCATATATCACCCAAAAAAAAATAGATATTTATCTTCACCTACACACACACACTCTGTTTTCTTCACCTACAACATACAACAAACAGAGAGAGAAATAGAGAGAGAGTTGGTGGGTTTAAAAAGAAGTAAAATGTCAAGAAAGAGACGCTAAAATGGGCGATATCACCAACCAACCCACCTATATGCACAAGTGCATATAGCCTATATGCACAAGTGCATATAGCCTACTTCAAATGGTAGCTCAATGTATTCATTAATGTAAAACTTCTTATTATGTGTATTTTTAATGTTTTAACTTGTGGACATCAAATTATTGGTTATATATATATATATGTAGGAAAATGAAAATTTCATAGAATTTCTTGAAACCGGGTCAACCACCCGGTTGAACCGGTTGGACCGTGACCCGGTCACCACACCGGGTCAACTAAAAACCCGGGTTTTAAAACATTGATCCAAACACAATTAAAAGCATATATCACCAACCAACCCACCTATATGCACAAGTGCATATAGCCTATATGCACAAGTGCATATAGCCTACTTCAAATGGTAGCTCAATGTATTCATTAATGTAAAACTTCTTATTATGTGTATTTTTAATGTTTTAACTTGTGGACATCAAATTCTTGGTTATATATATATATATGTAGGGAAATGAAAATTTCATAGAATTTCTTGAAACCGGGTCAACCACCCGATTGAATCGGTTGGACCGTGACCCGGTTACCACACCGGGTCAACTAAAAACCCGGGTTTTAACACATTGATCCAAACACAATTAAAAGCATTTATCACCAACCAACCCACCTATATGCACAAGTGCATATAGCCTATATGCACAAGTGCATATAGCGTATATGCACAACCAGACTTTGAATAAGAAGCCTACTTGATTTCATGGCATTCCATAAAACATATACAACCAGATTTTGAACTAAATCATTTGCATCAAAGAGATATCAACAGTGTTGCAAACACCATGACATCCATAGTTATGTATCTCACACTTTATGTTTTTAATAACCCATGACATCCATAGTAAAATGTCAAGAAAGAGACGCTAAAATGGGCGATATCACCAACCAACCCACCTATATGCACAAGTGCATATAGCCTACTTCAGATGGTAGCTCAATGTATTCATTAATGTAAAACTTCTTATTATGTGTATTTTTAATGTTTTAACTTGTGGACATCAAATTCTTGGTTATATATATATATATGTAGGAAAATGAAAATTTCATAGAATTTCTTGAAACCGGGTCAACCACCCGGTTGAACCGGTTGGACCGTGACCCGGTCACCACACCGGGTCAACTAAAAACCCGGGTTTTAAAACATTGATCCAAACACAATTAAAAGCATATATCACCAACCAACCCACCTATATGCACAAGTGCTTACTAATATGATAACAGTTTCTAGCATGGGATAACAGTTTGGTAACAGAAAGTGCTTACTAATATGATAACAGTTTGGTAGTAAATCAATCATGGGAATCACAACACCCACTTAATATGATAACAGTTTCTAGAACTTGTATATACAAGTGTGGCCTACCAGTTGAAGAGGGTGGCGATGCACTGAAATAAAACCAATACTTTTTTGGGATTTGTCAATAAGGATATGATGCTCTCTTTAGTGCTTACTAATATGGGCATCTTCAGTTACTCATGTGTTGCTCTCTGATGGCAGGTTTTTGAAGCCATTCAAAGTGGCACAAATGCAATAAAAGATAGGCAGATGACCATAGAAGAAGTTCAGCTCTGCTTGGATGAACTTGATGAGACAATCAATTCACAGAAGCACTGAATTTTCAAGGTCTATAAAAAAACATATCCGTTCCAAGTCTATCTATGGATAAACAATTTCACCCCATTCTAAATTGAAATAAAAATTTTGGGAGTGCAAAATTCCAGGTCTATCTATGGATAAACAATTTCACCCCATTCTAAATTGAAATCAAAATTTTGGGAGTCGTTTGGTTAGAACACGATAGTGAAATCAAATCAGGTTGGGAAAATAAAAGGTGAAACCAAACCATCCCAGGAAAACAAAAATTAGAACACGATAGTGAAACCAAAATACAAGAAATTAGTGTTTGAGAGAAATAAGATGCTACCTCAATCGTGAAACCAAATCAATCTTGAACCCAAATCAGTTGCAATCGTGAACCCAAATCAGGTGCAGAGAGAGAAATAGTAGATTTTAGGGATGAAAATACTTTGAACCCTAACTCTTGATTTATATCTTCTTCCATTTATGCGTGCAAGGTGAAGAAGAGGAGTATGGCTGTGGGTGTACTGTGGGTATGGTGTTGACTGATTTCGTGGGTATGGTGCTGATTTCGTGGGAGAGGTTGTACTGCGTATGGCTTTTAGAAGATACTGATTTCGTGGGTATGGTAGGTATGGCTGTAAGAAAAACTGATATCGTCTAAAATTGATCAAAGGTACATATGCATTGAGAGTTTGTACATTGTGCTACAAAAGTTGTCTTTAAGAGTTTTTTGAATTCCATGCTTAAATTGATAGTACTTTGTGCTTGAAAAGTGGTATTTAAGACTTTGGTCTAAACCAATATTAATGTAGTAATAGATATATCATTATCGACCTCCTCATCCATAAATATAACGAGGTGGGATTAATGTCCGCGCGTTGATGCGGATGGAAAGAAATATTAAGACCATAAATTTGAGCATGACCAATTATGAGAACAAAACATTTTGTGTCTGTTAGCAGCATGACTATAATTTACAAAATGCCCTATGAGGATGATGTGTGTGTATGATAGGAAGCGAAAATAAATTGGCAAATGGTACATTACATCATTAAACTTAAAAAAAGTTACATTGTTATTAAACCTAAATTAAATTATAATAAAAATATGAATTAAACAAATTTTACATCATTATTAAAAATAAAATAAATTATGATAAATTACTTTATTAATAAATAAAAAATTGGTGCGTGAATCACCTACGACTATGTGCTTGGATTGATGGGGAAGGCGGAAGGTTTTTGGTTGAAGAAGACACAGTCATTGAGATGTGATGCATGTTAAGGGATCTTTAAATAAAAATAATTTTTATAATATAACTTTTATTTATTTAAATTAGAAAATGAAAAGGTTATAAATGATCGAAATGTCATTTACTTAACGGTCAGGAGCTAACAACTTTTAGTTTCGAGGACCAAAACGTTACGCAAATGCAAAATCGAAAGTCTATTTTGGAATCAACAAATTATGGGGACTAAATCCAAGAGGAAAATAAAACTATAGGGACCAAATCTGTAACTCTACAAACATAGGACTAAATCTAACAGGGAGATAAAACCTCAAGGACCAAATATGTAATTTACTAAAAACCTCAAGGACCAAATCTGTAAGTTAAATGTTAATATATATAATTGGTTGGTCGAAAGTGATGTAAAAACAGTTGACACATGTAATTAATAACGAATGATGGTTTAGATAGAGAAAATAAAAAAAGGTGATATTAATTATGTTAATTTGGAATATGGTCCACACATAAAGAAAATATCATGATCCAATGTAGCAAATATATATATATATATATATATATATATGTATAAAGGAAATATTAATCATGCATTAAATAAAAATAAAACGTGTTATTATTATAATTAATTTATTTTGAAAGAAAATTAAAAAAAGATGATATATAGTTGAAAGTCGAATGATTGTGTTAAATATTTGATAATGGTAACACCCAACTAAAACCAAAAGAAAAGGTCTCTCTTGCATCAATTCATATATATGTCCTCTTTTGGAAATTCTCCCACTTATTGAACTCCCTAAAAATGAAGAAAGGAAAATTATTGGCTCAATAATCACTAGTATAAAATATGCTTTCATAATTTAATCCTATCGTTATCATGCAAAATCCAACAAAACCACATCTATATGTATATATGGTTGGGTTTAAACGTTGGTTAAGAAACACGATAATATATATAACATCTGATGTGTAGACTAAGAATCATATTTGACTCTAGTTCGATCAATGCTCTTATATCGTGAAAGTAAGTGTGTGCATCCGTGCTTTTGCATTGACCAAACTTGGATCATATGTGATTTTTAGACTAAAAGCAAGCACATATGATATAGACAATCTTGTGTTCTCTTATTTTGATATTGTTTTCGGTTGAACATCCCTCCCTCCTTCCCTCCTCTCTCTCTCTCTCTATATATATATATATGTATGTATGTATGTATGTATGTATGTATGTATGTATGTATGTATGTATGTATGTATGTATGTATGTATGTATGTATGTATGTATGTATGTGTGTGTGTGTGTGGAGGTTCAAACGAGAGCACCTCCATTTTGCGAAAACGCGAGAATACTCTTATCACATGTGACAATAATACACGTGAGGGCACCCATTAGTTGCGCACGACTTTGCCCATGACCTAAATTCGTACCAAAGGCCATTTGCGTCACTGATTATATCAAATGTGCATCATATGTGATGGAATACAGTGTTACATCGATAATACTCTTATCACATGTGATAATACACGTGAGGGGGTCTAGGGGTGTGCGGGCAATTTGGCCTGCAACCTATGTCACGTCGAACGTCGTCCGCATCTCCGATTTAGTATCACATGCTTATCATATGTGATAAACTATAGTATCACATGTGATTGCTATAGTAAAAAGGTGTTCTCACGTTCTCGTAAAATGAAGGTATTCTTGTTTGAACCATTCCCTATATATATATATATATATATATGTGTGTGTGTGTGTGTGTGTGTGTGTGTTTGTGTGTGTGTGTGTGAGTGAGAGAGAGAGAGAGGGGGAGAGAGAGAGAGAGGTTTCAAATACATACATGTCATTCTTACAAATCAATCAATTTATCTATTTTTAGTAAACATGTTGATTTTAAATGGTTGACACATATTGGTCAAATATTTAAAATGTTGTTTTAAAATAAACAAAATAATAACTAAATTTATTAATTAAACTCAAAATACCATTATTATAAATTGATTAAAAATATTAACTTGGAGAATATTTATTAAAAAATATTAGATATTACATTTTATGGTAAAACTCAAAAACCAATATTTTATTTCTTAAGGAAGAAATATACTATATAAATATTAAATGTAATCTAATATCTATAGTTATTATATAACCTAACAAAACAAAAAAGAAACAAGACAAAAAAGAGTAAGAAGATCGAAATACTTTTAAATTAATTGATTTTTTTAACTAGTGTGAGGGTTGTTTATTTATCTTTTAATGGTTCCATTAAAAGACAATATTTGAATTATTAATAGGTGAATCTCGTTTGGTAAAAAAGAAGACTGTCTCGTAATGGTTCTAAATCCCTTTAAATAATTTTGTACTTTGGGTCTCCTTTAACCATTAAGCACCCTTATTTCATTATAAACAATTACCAAATAACCATATTTTATTTGCACTATATCATGAAAGTCTCTTAATCATTCTACATCAAACCATTCAGTTTTTGTCAAACAGCCTACAAGAATAAAAAATAAAACAAAATAAATCAAAACTATAATTAATTTAACATAAGAACCAAACTTAGGCATTGTTTGGCAAAAAAAAAACTAGTTTTTTTGTACATGTTTGGATGACCATAAACTAGCTTATAAGTTATCAGTTAGTTTGCCAAACATAGCCTTAATAGTGAGTAAGAACAATACCATAAATATAATTTACTCTTTTACTTATCTATACTATATTATAAAGCATTTATAAAAAACTCTTAAAAACAATTATTAAAACTTAGTGTACCGCTGTTTAATGTTAATTACTTAAAATCTCTTAAAAACAACCATTAAAGCTTTATGTAGTACATTTAATGATATTTATTAATTTTCAATCATTATCTCTAATCACTTTAACTCCCTTAAAATCACTCCCCACATAACTAAATACAAGATAAAAATCAAATTTTAAATATAAAAAATCTAAAATATAATTAAGAAAATCTAACAGAATATTTAATGTTTATTTTATAAAAAAAATTATATTATTAAATCTAAAATAAATTACATTATTATTAAACTATCGAATAAACTCTTAAAAACAAGATTTTATGCATTAAATACTGTTTATTGATACATATTACTTAAAATTCAAGATTACAAGTCATGATGCATGTGTACAAATTTCTAAAGCTATATGTTTTAATTCATAACTAACTGATAAACATTTTTTCAAAAAAAAAATTAACTGATAAACATAATCAAAACAAGATAAACATTTCAATTTAAATATAAATTATTTAAAATATATAAGATAATTATTTAATTCTAACAAAATACTTAATTTTTTTATATAAAAAACATTATATTATTAAGCCTAAGTTAAACAAATTAAAAAAAAATATTATTATCACTCTCAAAACCATCTAAAATTGTACTATAAATCGATAAAAAAACAAACAATAAAAATAAACGTTAAAGTTGTGATGTATCTCGCTGTATTACGTGAATACGTTCTAATTATTTTCTAATGAATTATTGAAATCGTGTGGAGGATGACTCTTGAATGCACCTTAAATACTTGTCTATATATTTTGGGAGAGAATCGGTTTTCAAGAAGAAAAAAAATAGTTACTTTTATGCAAGGAAGTGGGCATTAAATAACAAGAAATAATTTGTGTGATTTTTAATATTATTATTTATATTATATATAAAAAGGCATGGCATTGTATGGTGGTAGCCTAGGGCATTGTATGTAATAAAACCCAATACAAAATATTGGCTTTTAGGGTACACAATCTATCAAATGCCCCATTGACACGTCTATTAAAATTATGTGGCCCCAACCACCTTTTTTCTTTAAAATTTTACTTTATTAATAATAAATAGAGTAAATTACGAATTTGGTCCCTCACATTTGTCGTTTGTTAAAAATTGGTCCCTCAACTTTAAAAATTACATGATAACCCTCCAGGTATGCATTTTGTTACGGAATTGGTTCTTCAAGCTACCGGACGTCTAACTCTTCCGTTAAACACGAGGGTATTATGGTCATTTTACCCTATTTATTTTATTTTTCCATTTTTTAATTAATTTTCTTTGAATGTTCATCTTCTACTATTTTCTTTGTGTAGAAGATGAACATTCAAAGAAAAAAAATTAAAATTAATTAAAAAATGGAAAAATAAAATAAATAGAGTAAAATGGCCATAATACACTCGTGTTTAACGGAGGAGATAGGCGTCAGTTAGCTCGAGGGACTAATTACGTAACAAAATGCATACCTGGAGGGTTATCATGTAAATTTTGAAGTTGAGGGACCAATTTCATAACAAACGACAAACGTGAGGGACCAAATCCGTAATTTACTCTAATAAATAAAATTAAAAATGCTATATGCATATGTTTGATCTTAAAATCAGGTAAAGTTATACAAAAAGGGAAAAAGTTCAAAAAAAAAACACAAAAAACTATCCGATTTTGAAAGATTAAGTCCTTGAACTATTTTTTTGATTAAAAAAACTATTAAATTTTCTCATTTTGAATGATTAAGTCCCTGAATTATTTTTTCGAATGAAAAAATAGTTAAACTTTCTAATTTTGAATGATTAAGTCCCTAACATTTTTTGTGAATAAATAAACTATCAAACTTCTAAAAATTGGTTACTTTTTTTAAATGTACATGGAACTGACTATGAAGGTTTTAAACTAAAAACAAATCTAAATCAGTTTTACGTTTCTCAAACTTTACGCCATTAAAACACCTCACAAACAATCGTATCGCTCTGTCTTCCCACTCCCCGTTGGTCGAACGTTCTCCATATCTCCCCAGCACGTTGTTGCCCCTGCCATCAACCTCCTATTTTTATCTATTTTTTATATATCAAAAGAGGAAGAACCAAAAGCTAACTTGTTACAGGTAGTTTTTTTGGGTTAAAATGATGTAAGTAACCAATTTTTAGAAGTTCGATGATTTAATTTATTGAAAAAAAATGTTCATAAGCTTAATCATTCAAAATGAGAAATTTAATGGTTTTTCATTCAAAATGAGAAAGTTTAATGGTTTTTTCATTCAAAAAAATAGTTCAGGCACTTAATAATTTAAAATGAGAAAGTTTAATTGTTTTTCCATTCAAACAATTAGTTCATGGATTTAATCATTCAAGATGGAATAGTTTAATGGGTTTTTATAACCTTTTCCCAAAATAAAATTGATAGCAAGGATGCATTTAATAATATATAGGAGTGTATTTAACTCATCTTTAAATTTATGAAATTTAAGGTGCCGTTTGTTTTTTAAGAGGTCTAAAGTTTGAAGTCTTATTTTTAATTATGATTAATAAAAGGTGGTGTGTAAAAATGTCTGAACGATTCAGACTTAAGAGCTATTAAGAGGGTTTTTTAAAAAAAACAAACAACCTCTAAGTTTATCTTCAAATATAAAAGATATATTTTTTATATAATTTTATTAATCTAAAAAATATAAAGTTTCACTTGCTTAGGTAAAATATATGAACCAAAATGTTATTGTTGCTTAAGAGGAAAAAGAAAGAATAATAATATGTTGAAATAAAAGAAAATAAAGATAGTGATGTTATGAGGAAGTACATGCATCTTTATAGAATGGGAACAGAAAGATGCTAAAAGTGGACCAACAAACAAACCTGACCCACATTTACATGGATGTCACTGTTGTATTATTTATTTTTATTTGAATTAATTACATTTTTAGTTCCTTATCTATGATTGATTTTTGTGTTTGGGGCTCAAACTAGTCTATTCATTTAAGATCGTCAAAAGAGCTATGTTAAATGCATTATGTGCCTCTGACGTAAGGAAAGGAGAAATTTAGTCTTTTTATCGCTTCTTTCTATTTTGTTTTTAAAAATATAAAAGTAAAATAATATTATATGTTACAAAATTAAATAATATATTATTTAAAGCTAATTATATACTTCTTTTTCTTCCTATATCATGAAGGCACCAGAATGGTTCTTCCCCTGTGCATCGTTTCTCTAGCAACCCTACCCCTTTGCATCGTTCTTCGACGTAACTACCCCCCCATCACCCCATCAGATTCATGATACAAATTTGCCTTCTCCGGCAAACGAAGGAAACCAACCAAACCCCTAATGAACCGTAATGCTTGATTTGACTTCTCAATGCATATTTGTTCGTTCTCCGGTGAACGAATGAGCATCCCCTAGTGCGGTGAAAGAACGAACTAAATAACTAATGAGCACCCATATCCAAGGTTAATGGTGTTGGTTTTTTATGAGAATTTTTGCATATTTGAAATTCAGATTAGTTGTCTTTAGAGTTTTTTTATTTTAATTTCTTGTTTTAGAGTCGTGGCATGAGTTTTCGTTCTAAATCGTAATGAATTCAATCTATTTTTTTTAATCAAATGAAGAACAAGAAACAAGAACATGTTCAGAAAATTCATTGGGGTTTTCATATAATTTGTTCCTCTTGTGTATATAGATCTAAAGTTTGATTGAGATATTAATTTTTGTATTAATGTTTAAAGGTTTTGGGTCTAAATCTGATTTGATTTTTGGGTTTGAATCTTGGGGGTGGTGGTGATGTTGATGGTGATGGCAGTGATGGATGTCGAATATTCATAGGAAACAAAAGCGTAAAAAGATCAAAATGCCCCTCACATGAGGAATACATGACTCCCCTAATTAGACTTGGCAAATGTGTCAGGTCGGGTTCGTGTCAGGTTCAAAGTTAAATAGGTTGAGAGTATCTAACCCGACCCCAACCCGTTTAATAAACGGGTCAGAAAATCCCAACCCTAACCCGACCTGCCTAAACCGACACGACCCACCTAACCCTTTTAACATTTATAAAACTAAAAATTGAAAATCACAAAAAAAAAAATACAAATCCAAAATTCAAATGAAACCATTAGAAATCCAAATTTTATGGTTCAAACTTATAAGTTATAACCAAATCTAAAATATTAAAAATACAAAACATTAAAAAGAAAACTTAATATATATATTTGGGTCATTTTCGAGTTGAAAATTTTGACCATAACCTTACCCGTTTAATTTTCGTGTCGTGTCATGTCAACATGTTACTTAAACGGGTTGAAATGTATTGTCCAAACTCGTTTATTTTATGCCGAGTTGGTGTCGGTTAACGTGTCTTGTCAATTTTTACGGGGTCTATCCCTAATGAACCCCAGACTAATGGCTTTAACAGGAGGAACTACATTAGGCTGTGAAACAAAAAAATGGATCATCAATTTACTTTATAAATTTTAGGGACCAAAACTAAAAACTAGACATAGATAACATTTTTTTTTATTTTAATCATTCATTAACTTTATATTAAAAAGTTATTTTATATAAATTAGAAAGAAAAAAAATTATCCGTTAAATGAGAAACGGTCATGCTTGTTCATAGGGGTGTTCAAAAAAACCGTTGGACCGCTCAAAACGGACCGTTTTTGGCGGTTTGAGCGGTCTGGCGGTCTGGTCTGGTCTGGAAAATTGCCAAACCGGGCGGTCCGGTCCGGTCCGGTCTGCGGTCTGGAGGTTTTTTTGGGCGGTTTAGACAAAATTGACCGCCAAATATATAATATAATTTTTTTATTTTTTATATATACCTTTATTATAAAGAATAGATGATATAAAGACCAAATGTCCAAGTTTATACAAAAAGGCCCAAGGTATTTTAAAAGATTGAAATCTTTATGGATTGTAGAATACAAAGAACGAAAAAATGAAGAAGTGAAGTCGTTGATTTTATTTGCACTTTGCATATTACTTTTTTTAGGGTTTTGTCTTCGGATATTTAGTTAACTTTTGTGGACTTTATTCTTTATTTGAAATGGACTCAAGGCAACGAGCCTTTAAAATTCAAAGTTTTATATGTTTTTATGTTTAAACTTAAAAGTCCAGTAAAAGGCCCAAACCGCCTAAACCGGTCAACCAAACCGCCTAAACCGCGGTCCAACTTGACCGGTCTGGGCACTTGATGTCAAACCGCTAGGTTTGAAAAATCAATAAACCGCCACTTGCGGTTTGGTTTGTGGTCTGAGGAGTTAAACCGTCCAAACCGGACCGCGAACACCCCTACTTGTTCAAGTCGCACGTTAATTTAAAAACAATTTTTAAGGTGTATGAGCATTCCAGGCCCACTGTGGGCTACATTATTGAAGTGCTACTCACCCTCACTTTCACGCACTCATACACACACCTTCCACTTTTGTCCTTTTCTTTGTAATTTTGTATAAAATTATTTAAACAAAAAGTTAATTATCGACAATTTCTTTTGGTCTCACATGAAACTCATCCCTATAAATCATATCTGATTGTGAGAAAGTATTTATGAGTTGAATCAGCAGCTAGGGTTAGCAGAAGGATTCAATCCCGTCTTTTGCATAATTCGAACTTGAACATGTTGTGTATTTGTGTAAAGTCATTTGGTCTATTTACCAATTGAGCTACACCTACATGTCTGAGGGCTATATAAAACTATTTAGTATATAGATTTGGGATTGTCTGTGAATAACAGTTTCGATGATAATTATAATTATGAAAACATATTTTAGCCTTTAAATTAGTTGGTTTTTTGACATAACTTCATTTATCTTCATCCAACATGTATCTTCACTTTCAATCACTTTTATGTAGATCTGGTAAAAAATGACACGACACGCTAATCCGACATGAACTCGACACGAAATAAACGGGTTTAGGTAATACATTTCAGTCCATTTAAGTAAACGGGTTGACACGACACGACACGAAAATTAAACGGGTAAGGTCAGGGTCAAAAAATTCAACTTGAAAATGACCTGAATAACCCGTTTATACATATATATTATGAGTTTTCTTTTTAATGATTTAGATTTTTAATGTTTATATTTGGTTAGAACTTTTAAGTTTGAACTATAAAATTTGAATTTCTAATGTTTTTATTTGAATTTTTGATTTGTACTTTTAGTGAATTTTCGATTTTTAGTTTTAAGTTTTATAAATGTTAAACGGGTTAGGCGGGTCGTGTCGGGTTAGGTGGGTTGGGTTAGGGTTGAGATTTTTTGACCCGTTTATTAAATGGGTCGGGTTAGGATTAGACACTCTCAATCCGTTTAACTTTGGACCCGACTCAACACGACACGTTTGCCAGATCTATTTTTATGTAGGACTGACAATGAATAAGGATAAACTCGTTACCTACTATGTTTCAACATGTTTGATAGGGGTATGGGCAAAGAAAAAACTATTGATTCATTCATTTCGACATTTAAATGGGTGGGATATAGATAAACCATTTTTTTGTTATCCGTTATATATATATAGAGAGAGAGAGAGAGAAAGAGAGGAGTTCAAGGAAAAACCTCAAAAAATAGAAAATTGAGGAACACTATGGTAGTCTTTGATTTAGACGGTATGTACTTATGCATACAAGTAATTAAGTTTTTTTTTTTTGGTTTTTATACACTTGTGCATATGCATGTGTGCATATTACAAATTACTTGTATTCACAAGTGCACACTGTCCAGATGAAGGGTCACCATGGTGTTCCTCAGTTTTTCGTTTTTTTTTTAAGTTTTCCCCTGAACCTGACCCCATATATATATATATATATATATATATATATATATATATAGATAGATAGATAGAGAGAGAGAGAGAGAGTCGGGTTCAAACGAGAACAATACATATTTAAAAGAACACGAGAACTAACAAAATCATTAGTGATTTTACATTAACACACGAAAAAAGGACTTTGGCCACGGCTTCAGGTCTGCGTGGTTTTTTTGCGCGTTAATGTAAAATCACTAATGATTTTGTTAGTTCTCGTGTTCTTTTAAATAGTTATTGTTTTCGTTTGATCCTCCTTATATATATATATATATATATATATATATATATATATATATATATATATATATATATAGGGCCATTCAAGGAGAACTCAGTTATTTGTGATAACTGTGAGATCCAATGTGAGCCACATATTAAAAGAATAGATTAGGAAATTATTAATTTTGGCAATTTTGATTGAAATTTTAATTAAAGGACATTTTAGGTATTTATTTTTTTATCTTTCCTCCCTCTCTTCTCTCCTTTCTCATCTCTCTGACCTCCAGTGAACCTTATTTCGGCGGATGAACAATGTGATACCTACAAAAAACAACACTTGTTAATAAAAAGATACATACAAATGATCATGATTGTGATACCCAAAATAAATTGTGTTACACTGTGATACTCATTGTGATACCAAAGTGATATTCATTGTGATATTCGTGATACTTTCATATGATACCCATATAACCACTGTGATACCCATTGTGATACTTTCATATTCATTATACTTTCATATGATACATCCAAAACCTATAATTTGGGAATTAGATTTATGGTAGAGAGAGAAAGTTAAAGAATATGTATGAGAGAATAAAGGAGAGATTTTAAGAATTCTTAATTTAATTAGATATAAAAATAAATTTACTAAAATATTTATATATATATATATATATTTAAAATTTTCATTAATTATTCTAAATGTGTGGCTCATATTGGATCTCACAGTTATCACAAACTATGTAGTTCCCATTTGATTGGGCCCTATATATATATATATATATATATATATATATATATATATATATATATATATAAGTTCAAACGAGAACGTTAACTATTTAATGAAAAAAAAGAGTACAACAAATCATGTGTAAAATCATATATGATTCGACATTAACGAAAAAAATGGACGTGGACGATTTTGGTTGCGACTTAAGTCGCCCGCAATCATATATGATTTTGTATATGATTCGTCGTTCTCGTGTTTTCTTAAATATATAATGTTCTCGTATGAATCACATCTCTATATATAAATCATTACGGAAGCCATACTGTAACACCCCGTTTTCACTATTATAATAATGATAAAATTACGTTCATTTAACTATCTTAAATCTTTAAGATAAGTGTTAAATATGAAGATTAATATGATCGATAGTTTAAGATATTTTATCCGGTATAGAGATGTTTACATCGGATACAAATTTAAAGTTAAGATCTTAATGTCAAAATATTGATATCATTAAAAAGATGATAATTTAAAAAATATTTTTATTTAGAAATAAATAAGAGAGAAATATATTTGATTAATAATTACGAAGATGAAAATATATAATATAAATTCTACACATATATATATTTAAACTTTTAAAATTGAATATGAAATATATATATATATATATATATATATATGAATCGTGTGAATATATATGTATATATATATTATTAATAATAAATATTTTAATATTATTTCTATTTAAAAAGTTTTGTCGTTTTACTCAAAATAGCTAGTCGTATGGATTTTTATAAAATGCGACTAATATGTTTTTGTGACCAACGATTTATGACGATCATGATAAACTTTCAGATTTGAAAACCGACAAAGTTTTATTTATAGGACTGATTCAATATTAAATATATTGTTTTTATTAATTTTAGAGCCCAAAAGGATTTATATGTTATACAATACATATATATTTGGATTCGGCGATTTACATAGATCATAATGGCGCTTTCAGATTTGAAAAATAATAATGTTTTTATTTTAGGGTCACTTGAACAGGACGATAAAAATGTGTCATTTATGGATTATAGAAATATCGGATTTATACCAAATTTCATATTTTTATACGTTGAAAAATCTAGATACCGTAAATGTCAGAAAGGTCAAAATATAATTACGGAAATTTGTACAACTCAGAAAAAGATATAGCAATAGCATGCCTATGGGTAGGTACTATAGCATAGGTCCCAAATATATGTTCAAATTGAGGTTTGAGATTACATATGCAAAGTTATATTAGATAAACATAACATATATATATATATATATATATAGGGTCAGGTTCAGGGGAAAACCTCAAAAAAACGGAAAACTGAAGAACACTCTTGTAGCCTTCATCTGAACGGTATGCACTTGTGCATACAAGTAATTTGTAACATGCACAAGTGCATAATGCACTTGTGCATAGAAACCAAAAAAACAACAACATAATTTATCTGTATGCACAAGTGCATACCGTCCAGATGAAAGACTACAAGAGTGTTCTTCAGTTTTCCGTTTTTTTGAGGTTTTCCCTTGAACCTCCATTTATATATATAATATTTATATTTATATAATAGTTTTAAATATATGTGCAAGTAAACTTAGGAACAAAGCATACACGTATGAGATTTCTATCATTTCCATTCTTGACCGCCAACTTCACCTGCTTCTATATCTCTATAAATATCAAATTCTGTTTTGATTTATTTCACACAGAAAACAATACCGAAAGAAAGATAATGAGTTACATTTGTTTGCAATAGTAAATTAAACATTGTGGTTAAGCAATTAAGGTGAGTAAGTTATGAGATTTACTGGGATACATATATGCTATATAAATGTTTTTATGCATTATGAATATGTGAAATGTTGTTTTGGCATGCTTGCCTTGCATGAGATAAGATTATGGTTATAATGCATTTTATCGAGAAATGTATGTATTTTACATATGACATATGAAAAGTTTTGTGCATGTGAAAGTATGACCATGTTAAATACCTGACGGGGTATAAGAAATGAGGACGTCTTAGAAAAGGACGTCAGGGGGGAAGATCCTTCGTGGAACCCTAGGGGGAAGATCCTGCGCGGAACCCCAGGGATCTAGGATCCTGTTGAGAATGTTTGACATACTTACACATATGAGATCTCGCACTAAAAGAAGATGATGTTTTTATAAAAATGGTTTTATGCATCAATGTTATTATGCATAATTATGAGAAGTGTATTGAATTGTTATTCCATGCACTAAAATGATATGTTTTATGAAAGATGATTTATTCATGAAACCATAATTGCTCACTAAACTTAAAGCTTACGTATTCTATATATGTATCTCAGGTAAGATCAGGATAAGACATGAAGGGATCACATGAAGAGTTAATGTTCTTAAAATTAGCCATTATAAATGTTAGGAAATTGAGCTGATTTCAGAACGCTTCCGCGGATGTAAAGCTTATGAGGCTATGGATGAAGAAAAAGAAAAACGGGGCGTCACACATACCTATGCCTATATGTACTGATATATCGAGACTAACTTGTGGTAAATATGAAATCCATTTAATTTTATAATAAATATAGAAAACAAGGAGTCATTAGTCGTTACCCATTTTTTCTTTTTGATTCTACTCAAGACCTTTTTTTCTTGTTCTATTCCTCCTAGACATCCAATTTTCTCTCTACGAAGTTCTTATTGTTTTCTAAGTGTTTTACAATTGTTCTTAATTTCTCTTAGTGTTAGATTGTTTGAACAAATTCATCTCTTCTCTTCCGCAACAATCAAAAGTTTCTATGTGTAATTCTTGATTTTAAATCAATAAGAATTAAATTAACTGAAAAATTGTGTGTATTGTATTCAACCCCTCCTTCTACATTACTTATCTTGTTTATTTACTGCTATTTGGGACCAACAATAGGGTTCGGTTCTTGTGAGAAGTTGAGGTTAACGTGAAAAACGTGAGAAGTGGTTATATATATATATATTGGAAGGATATTTTGCAACTCTTGAAAATGTTGCAACTCTTGCAACCCACATCTTAACCGTCGGATTAATGATCGACGGTTATTTTATTTTTATTTTTCTTTTTTTTTAATTAAAAATATTGGGCCCCATATCTGTTGTAACCGTCGATCATGAATCCGACGGTTAAGATGTGGGTTGCAACCTTTTCAAGGGTTGCAAAATATCCTACCCCTATATATATATATATAGAGAGAGAGAGAGAGAGAGGAAAGTTCAAATGAAAACTCTTCTTTCATTGTACACGTGAGGACAAATCTCAGTCATTCCATTTTTTTTATCCAACAACTCATATTAAATAGAGTTTTTAATTTTAAAATGGTTAGGGGTAAAAATAGAAGATAATTTAAAGTCATGCCTACCATATTTGACTTTTTATTTCATTTTTTAATTAAAAACTTTTACCCAATTAAAGTTTAAAATAAATTATCTTAAAATTTACTAATATTTTAATCAAACAAATTATATCAAAAAAACGAAAATTTCGTGCTCTTCGATATGACATCCATCTCGATATAGTTTTTTTTGCAGTTTTTATGTAAAATGCTATATATGTGTTATATTCATTATGAATATTTATGTACGTTCAAGTTTGTACAACACCTCGACACCGTAAGTATGTAACTCGACATCATATTCTTCAACACTTTCTTCAACGTCGTAAAACATCGCGTTTCTTCAGCACCGTAACCCAACACCCATCAAGACGAATCGGGAACCTATCGAGTAATTATGTTGTAAACCGGGGAACAAAAGAGAGCGTGTCAAGTCTCAACATCTTCACATGTCATTCATGTATTGTTTATCATGAATAATGTATCATTCAAGATGAATAATACAACATTCAGGGTGAATAATTCACGATGAATAGTTCACGATTCATGAATTCGTGTATTATTCATCATGAATTTTGTGTAATTCATCCTGAATACTATATCATTCATTATGAATAATGAATGAACGTTCACAGGTCATTCATGCATTATTCATCATGAATAATGTATCATTCAGGATGAATAATACAACATTCAGGATGAATAATTCACGATTCATGAATTTGTGTATTATTCATCATTAATGTTGTGTAATTCATTCTGAATATTATATTATTTATCATTAATAATGAATGAACGGTCGAGGATGCACATACATATTCATAATGAATTAAACCAAAATTCGGTTGTGAATTGGGAAACAAAAGAGAGTGCGTCATGTGTCTACACCTTCACGGGCCATTCATGTATTATTCATCATAAATAATGTATCATTCAGGATGAATAATACATCATTCAG
Organism: Arctium lappa; assembly: GCA_023525745.1. Taxonomy (NCBI): domain Eukaryota; kingdom Viridiplantae; phylum Streptophyta; class Magnoliopsida; order Asterales; family Asteraceae; genus Arctium; species Arctium lappa. The sequence goes on from CM042048.1 coordinate 150,303,872, forward strand.
AGTGAATAATACACGATTCATGATAAATAATTCATGAATCATGGATTTGTGTATTATTCATCCTGAATGTTGTATTTACTGTATTATTCATCATGAATAGTGAATGAACGTTCACCTTTGTTATTTAAGCTGAATGTGGATACCCGATGACGTGCATGCATATTCATAATGAATATAACACATATATAGAATTTCACGTAAAAACGGTTAAAACAAAAAAAAATATACCGAAATGGATGTCATATCGAAGAACACGAAATTCTCGTTTTTTTGATGTAATTTGTTTGGTTAAAATATTAGTAATTTTTAAGATAATTTATTTTAAACTTTAAGGGGGTAAATTTTTTTTAATTAAAAATAAAATAAAAAGTCAAAAAAGGTAGGCGCTGATTCAAATTTCTAATTTTGTCCTTAATCTCTTCTCAATTAATCTTATTATGTATTAACCATTGATTAGTTTTCTAAGTTTTGATCAATGGTTAAAATTTGTCCTCATGTGCACAATGAAAGATGAGTTTTCATTTGAACCCACCCTATATGTATTAACCATTAATTAGTTTTCTAAGTTTTGATCAATAGTTAAAATTTGTCCTCATGTGCACAATGAAAGATGAGTTCTCATTTGAACCCACCCTATATATATATATATATATATATATATATAGAGAGAGAGAGAGAGAGAGAGAGAGAGAGAGAGTTGTGTTCTAGAAAAGGTGAGGTTAACGTGAAAAGTTGTTATCAACCGTTGAGAAATAAATACGCATTATGATGAGACATATCGAGATGCATCTGATCAATTTCCTTCTAAGGGGCAATTCATGGGAGGACGTGAGATTAAAAGTGATCAACGGTTAAGATCCACTTCTCACGCTAACCTTAATTTCTCACACAATCTTTCGTGCGTGTGCGCGTGCACACACACACACACACACACACACATATATATATATATATATAGGCATGGGATCATGTGAAAAGTGTTATTTTTGATGAGAAGTGTGAGAAGTGCTTTTAAGTCGTTGATCACTTTTAATCAAATACCTTACTATGAATTGCGGGTTTAAAAGGAATTGATCTGTTGCATGTCGGTGCATCTCATTCTGATCTTCGTCCATTTCTCATCCAACGGTTGATAACCACTTCTCACCAAATTTGACAATTCTCATCGGAACCCAACTATATATATATATATATATATATATATATATATATATATATATATATATATATATATATATATGAGTTGTTTCATTTGCAACCCTTAAAAAGATTGCAAACCTTGCAACCCACATCTTAACCGTCGGATTCATGATCGGCGGTTACAATAGATATGGGGACCAATATTTTTAATTAAAAAAACAAAAAAATAAAAATAAAATAACCGTCGATCATAAATCCAACGGTTAAGATGTGGGTTGCAAATGTTGCAACCTTTTTAATAGTTGCAAAATATCCTTCCACTATATATATATATATATATATATATAGAGAGAGAGAGAGAGAGAGCGTTCAAATGCAACTCATTTACATGATGCAACTCATGAAACCCCTCTATCCACCATTCATTTTATGTAATAAAAAAAAACTGAAAATAAATGAGTGGTGGATAGAGAGGTTGCATAGGTTGTATTATATAAAAGGGTTGCATTTGAACGTTCTCTCTCTCTCTCTCTCTCTCTATATATATATATATATATATATATATAGGGTCAAGTTCATTTGTTAACCATATTTTTTGTGTTAACTTTATGAACCAATCCAAGCCATTGATCTTGGAAATCAACGGTTGAGATTGAATTTTTTTAAAAGCCTTATTAAATGTAGAATTGAACCATAGTGATAAGGGTATTTTGGGAAAAAAATCAATGAAATATTATGACTTTATTATCTTTCAATTAATGTTTCTTCCAATTGAATTGTAACCCCCAATTGAATTTATTTTAAAAATTGTAATTTTGAACAAATAATGAGGTGCTCTTGTGTTTGTATTTTAGTGTTCACATATGTTTATCTAAGGTTTGTTATGTCAACATACGCTAGAATACATCATAACGTACAAGTTGATTTCAAGGGTTCATTAGTGTTCATGTTCATTATTTGAAAAAAAAAAATATGGTGCATACTAATGAACACATTCTTCTTAAAAAACTATGGTGTACATTGTGGTTCATTAGAGTTCATTCTTTTGAAAAAACTATGGTGCACACGAATGAACGACTATACGATTAGAGTTCATTCTTTTACGATTTAAGGAAAATAGTGGAAAATTTTCTGGAAAACAACAACTATACGATTTTATCAAACAAATGAACCGGAAAAACTATAATAATAATGATTTGATTTCAAATTTTTGATGAAAATGGACAAAATTCTACAATTGTAACCTACAATAAAACTATGAAAACTTGAATCTTGTAACTCCCCAATATAATTAATGAAAATTGGTTATTTAGAAAATGACTTTTGTACCCTTTTACATTAAATATCAAAATAAATTAAACATCACTTAATCTTGCAATCCTATTGGTTGAGCAAGGTTCATAAAGTTAACAAGAAATGCATGGTTAACAAATGATCCTTGCTATATATATATATATATATAGAGAGAGAGAGAGAGAGAAATAAATGCACATTAAGATGAGATGCACGAGATAATATGCACCAAATCAATTCCTTCTAAGCCGCAATTCATGGAAGGACTTGAGATTAAAAGAGATCAACAGTTCAGATCCATTTCTCACGCTTCTCATTGTTAATTCAACTTCTCAATGAAATTGACGCTTCTCTCTCTCTCTCTCTCTCTCTCTGTGAGAGAGAGAGAGAGGTGGTTTCAATTGGAAACTTTGGAAACCGTCAATTTCATTGGTTAAAACAATGAAATTGGTTCATAAAGTTGTTTAATATGATCAAGTTGTTTCATATAATTCTTTTATTAATGAAATTGTTTCATATTGTAACACCCTCAAATCTGGAAATAACAACTTATTTAAAATTTTCTAAATACATTAATAAATGCTTTGGACTACAAACATAAATTGAGAATGAACCTCAATATTCCCCATTCATCTTATACATCCATTCTATGAACAGGACGGGTGTTACTAAACCCAATAACAAATACTATCTTCAATCATGCGGAGGACTTAATGTCCATGCATAGTCTCTATCTCCAACTCGCGGAAGACTTAATACCCATGCATAGTCACTATCTCCAAACTGGACCTGATGCACATGCCGACAAATAAAAAGGGTTAGGCTTAACGCCTAGTGAGCTCAAGAGTTTTAACATGAATGAATAAATCTTTAAAAGCAAGGAAACCAGTTTAAAGCAAGATCCTTCGAAATAATATACTTTAAAATGGAAACGACACATTTTCCCACAATATGCACTTTTAAAGACAATGCTCCCAAACACACGTTTCATATAAAATGATGCAATCCGGAACTCACCCAAGATGGGGTCATAGTTCGACATTCCAATTCATGGAAATGTAAATAATACCTTATATCCCAAAACACCCAAAACACGGGCGGGACATAATACTCGACCCTTAAGTAAAGGAAAACGATTCATAAAAATATGGTACGCCATTGGAAATATGTAACTCGAATTAATACTCACGCGACCATGAAATAGAATGAAATCCAAATACCGAAACGTGGAAACGACGCGGTCCATTCGAACTTTAATATACGTGAGAAGAACCCAATATTAGAGCCAACATTTACCGTCAACCACTAAAACTCAAATTGGTAAAATACCACATTACCATATAAAAATACCACGAATCAACGATGAAGAGATTTGTATACACCGAGAATAGAAAACACGCAAGTAGGTCGTTCACGCGACTTCCTTGCATATCATCTAAACGTTTCCACCTTGGGTGGCGAGAACACGTGAATGGGGCCACCCGCGATGTTATTGGATTCTACTCGAACACCCCGACATCCTGGTTCTCATGCCTCTACCGACATCATACCACGAACCGTTTAACGCCTCTGGCCTTACTCCATTGGAGTTCCACTTTCGAGGGCTTACAGGCGTGAGCGCCTATCCAATCTAGACGAGTTCCAACCCAACGGTTCATGCCACCTATTGTTTACTCGCTAGCAACCCGAGCGGTCACTAAAAGTAACCAAAAGCCTCAGGCCTTACAAGACAGACAGACAGACTTATGTGCCTATGGATCCAATACAACACTGTCTAACATTACATGACTCCAATTGAATGACCACCGCACCCAAAACATGTAACTCACCAACGATACGAAAATAATCGTCATCTTATTCAAAAACCCCGCTGGTTATAAATCCGGACAATGTCCACACGACTCATTTTAAGCCAACATCGAGCTAAGATGCTCAAATCCATTTGACCAATAATTATCGGTCCTCCAAATAATGAAATATCTTTAAAATAACGTTTATGAAGACACACACTACAAAGACGTATTTAACTCAAAACTCAACACGTATTGGGACTAAGATTTACCAAAGGGTTTATGAATGCAAATGTACCCGAAATGCATCTAACATGTAATAGACTTTGTTTGTACAAAAATCATCAAATATGCATAAACCATGAAATGGACTCTATTTATACAAAATTGCTAAGAACCCAAATATGAATATTTTATGAGGTTAACACAACCCAAGTTTACCAAATATGAAAACTTATTAAAATACTCACACTTTGATAAATACCAAGTAAAACACATTTTTACTTCAAAATGCACATTTTGGCATGTACACCGTTTTAACAAATCAACTTGAACTCACCTTGCTAGATTTAGGCTAAATCTAGATTTCACCCAACGAGCTCTTTTGAAAGCCGCTTGAATCTTCAATCCGAAAACTTCCAAAACCTAAATCCAACATTCCAACCCATAAATAACCATAACCAACCACAAGGAAACATTCTTCAATCATAAAAATACCAAGATCCCAAACAAGATCAAAACCCTAATTTCTCTAAAACCATCAAATCGTAGATTTGAGATATCGAACCTTAAGAAACCACCAATGGAGCATTTATAACCTTATTACAAGAAAACTTACCATTAAAGATGACGAGACTTTCCGAGAACACCCAATCCACCACTTCAACCCGAGCTCCCAACCGTTGAACTTGATGAGGAAGATGAAGATGGAGGTTTTGTGGCTCAAGCTCCCAACTAGCTAGATGATTAAGAATCATGTGGTTTGGGGAGGAAAAACCCCCAAAATAGGTTAGGGTTCGGTTTTGGGGTTTGGGAGAGAGAAGGGGAGAAGATAGAAATGAGAAATGAGGGAAATGGGTGAAAATCGCACATTTAACCCACTGGTACACGCAGGCTATAGTGCCAGGCGATTATGCCAGTGGCACAATCGCTGGCACAATCGCCAAGCATGTACCGTGAGCTCCTCAGCTTCGGCGATAGTGCCAGGCTATTGTGCCCTCTGGCACAATCGCTGGCATGGTCGCCCGGGTGCCCCCGAACTCCAAAAATCCGACTTTTTCAATGCCCGAACTCCCGATACTCCGAGGGACTTTAAACAACATATTTCTCAACAAAACCCCACTGTTCACAAGTCGCAGAAATGTCCGGGTGACATTTACTTATCGAAAATTACGGGTGTTACACATATATTTGTGTTTTTATGTAGTTTCAACTATTTTTCTCATTCTGATGAAATTGTTTCATGTATTTTCGCAGTCTGATGAAACTTTTTCATTTTTACATAAAAACACAAATATATGTAATAATTTCATCAATAAAAGAATTATATGAAACAATTTAATCAAATTAAACAATTTAATGAAACAATTTCATTAACTTAACCAATGAAATCGAGGGTTTCCACGGTTTTCAAAATTAGAGTGGTTTCCATTTGATTGCTCCCATATATATATAGGGTCAAGTTCAGGATAAACTCTAAATAGATGGAAAACCGAAAAACCATGAAAAAACGAATAGAAAAGTATATGAATATGGATGTCAAATTAACGAGAAAAATATGATCGTTTATTTGGTGTAATTTATTTCGTTCGAATTTTGTTCATTTTTCGTATTTTTTCGAATAAAAAATATGGGGTGGAGGTTTTTTTAATTTAAAAAATATTATTGTAACCGCCTGTTTAATCATATCAATCAGATCATCTAATCTAACGATTGATAAGATATTTTTTTTTATTTTTTTCATTTATTTGAGGTTTTCTCTTGAACCTCTCTCTCTCTCTCTCTCTCTCTCTCTCTATATATATATATATATATGGGCCTAATCAAATGAGAACTAGGTAGTTTGTGGTAACTTTGAGATCCAATATGAGCCACACATTTAGAATAATTAATATTAATTTTAAATAAATAGAAAATGATATTTTAGTAAATTTGTTTAATTCCTAAAATATAACATAATTCCTAAATTTTCTTATTTCATTTTACAAAAGGGTATCACAGTATGCTATCACGTATTTTTTATTTTTACAAAAGGGTATAATAGTGTACTATCATGTATTTTCAATCTTTACAAAGTGTATCACAATGTGCATCACTTATTGTCGATGTTTTTTTTATCTTTACAAAGTGTATTATGGTGTGCTATCACGTATTTTTGATGTTTTTTTCGATATTTACAAAAGGGTATCATAGTGTGCTATAATGTATTTTCGATTTTTACATAGTGTATCACAGTGTGCATCATGTGTTTTCGATGTTTATAAAATGTATCACAGTGGGCATCATGTATTCGCCGGAATAATATTTGCTAGAGAGAGGAAAGAGAAGAGAAGAGAGAGGAGATCTCAAAAATACCTAAAATTCCTTTAATTAAAATTAACAAAATTATTGATTTCCTAATTTATCTTTTGATTTGTGGTTAAGATTGGATCTCACGATTACCACAGATAACCGAGTTCTCCCTTGAATGACCCCGTATATATATATATATATATATATATATATATATATATAATTATTGATTTCCTAATTTATCTTTTGATTTGTGGTTAAGATTGGATCTCACGATTACCACAGATAACCGAGTTCTCCCTTGAATGACCCCGTATATATATATATATATATATATATAGAGAGAGAGAGAGAGAGAGAGAGAGTGTTCAAATGCAACCCCTATATCCACCACTCATTTTATTTTCACTTTTTAATTTAAAAAGTGAAAATAAAATGAGTGGTGGATATAGGGGTTGCATAATAACCTACCCCTATATATATATATATAGCCTTAGGTTCATTTGAGAAATGATAAATATATGAGAACTAAAGAAGTAATCATAGCCATTCATATGGTCAAGATCGAATTTGACTGGTCAAATATTGCGGCTTTAACTGGTCAAAAGGTGCGGCTATTTTGTGATTCATATATGAACTAATTAACTGATTCATATACACTAATTAACTGATTCATATATGAACATATAGTTCATATGTGAATCATATAGGTTCATATATGAACTCATCCCGCGTATTTTACGAAAGACCATGCAAGGAATTATCCGATGTTTCGCGGTCAAAGCCATAAATGTTGACCAGATGAATGGCTACAATATTTATAGTATTTCTGAGCAAATACTATAAATATTAAAAAACAAAGCATTAAAAAACAATTTTCCGAATATTTAGGCTTTACTAAAACACTCGTAATCTTATCCACGAGAAACCGAAGCTACTTCACTTTTCTCATTTTCTCATCTCATTTATCCAAAATATCAATCAACTTCTCGGTCATGGCCAGAAAACCCACAACACCAATAAACTCATCCCCTTCCATCAATCCCACACCGTCCGATCATTTTAGCTCACTGACCCAACAGGACCTACATAAGATCAACGGCCGTGATCTCACCTAATCGTAAGCCGCGAAGTACGCTAGCATTTACTTCTCCTCCGAGTTTCGGAGCCAAGCTGAAGGACAGTGTCGGTAGGAGATTCCAAGCCGATGAACCAAGTCACACATAGCCGGCTTACATGGGACCCACATAGAGCTGTACTTATCATAAGTCTTACTAACTTATCAACCTGTCTTGTGCTTATGAGTGTGATAAATGAGTTCACTTATCATCCCCTATCCTCACCCATTTCTATAAAAATCGCCATTTCTGCAAGTAATGTCGTATTTTTAATTTTCTCCGCACAATAGAAAGTAGAGAGTGAGAGAGAGAAAAGGGTAACCAGATATATACATATATACACCTACATATAGATATAGAGAGAGAACCTAGAGAGAGAAAGCTCTATCTTTGTGTGTGTTTCTTGATCTCTGTTCTATCATCTTCAATCAATCTTGCTAAGGTGAGTTTTTCTTCTGGTTCTTGTATTATTTTTGTTATTATTTTGTTTCTAACCCCCCCCCCCCCCCCTTTTTTTTCTTTTCTTTTCTTTTCTAGGTATATAATTGAAATTGCTTTATTTTTCCCATTTGTGAAGAAACCCCTTTTTTCTTTGTTTTTGCATCTTAGAATCCCAGTGGGTTAAAAAAAAGCTGCTTTATTTTCTCTGATCTGCCCCACGAATTTAAATTTTATTTCTATTTTTTAAAAAAGATTAAAACTTTTCTTTTGATTGTTATTCATATATGTCGGTGCATGCTCAACCAAAAAAATGGTGTTTTTTTGGGTTTGATTGAAGTTTCAAGATTAAGATTTCAAGAATCTGGTTTTTGGTTTTGGGGGTTTTTTGGTATTACTTTAATTTTAGTCTTTGAATTTTGTGTCTAGACTAATTCTTTTTTAAAGAAATTATTTAGATGAAGTTAGTGGTTGCTGACCCTGCTTATTTTATTAATTACTTTTATATAATTTTCCATTTTTTTTTCTAGGGGTTTTACAGATCTGCTATCTTAGAACCTTAATTATCATTATCCTGATTTAGGGACTGGGGGAGTTGCAAATTGCAATGTCTTCTCTAAGCAGAGAGCTAGTGTTCTTGATCTTGCAGTTTCTTGATGAAGAAAAATTCAAAGAAACTGTTCATAAGTAAGTCTTTTTGAATTCACATTTGCTCACATATTGGGTTTTTAATGCATATTTTCTTTGATTTTTGTCTTGAAATTATTTCATAAATAATGTCTGTTTTGTTTTCAATTTGTATGTTTATCTCATAGGCTTGAACAAGAATCAGGGTTTTTCTTTAACATGAAGTATTTTGAAGATGAAGTGCATAATGGGAATTGGGATGACGTTGAAAAATACCTTTCTGGTTTCACTAAAGTGGACGATAATCGGTATTCGATGAAGATCTTTTTCGAAATCAGGAAACAGAAGTATCTCGAGGCATTGGATAAGTAAGCCCGTTGATCGAATTAATCGATCACATGTTTGATGTCGATTTCTGTTACTACTGTTTTTGGTGATTACTTGAAACTTCGAATTTCGTTGATAGGAATGACAGGTCGAAGGCTGTCGAGATCCTCGTAAAAGATCTCAAGGTTTTTGCCTCATTTAATGAAGATCTTTTTAAGGAGATAACTCAGTTACTGACTTTGGAGAATTTTAGGTAATATGAATGTGCACATTTTGTAATATATACCTATTAAGATATATTGTTATCACTTTTGGGACCGTAAATCACTTGAAATACGATATTGTAACTGTCACTGACTCTTTGTGGTATAAATATCTGTTTCGTTTGCATTTTAGGGAGAACGAACAATTGTCCAAATATGGTGATACTAAATCAGCACGTGCTATAATGTTGGTTGAGCTTAAGAAGCTTGTCGAAGCAAACCCTTTGTTCCGTGACAAATTGCAATTTCCTAACCTTAAGAATTCAAGGTTACGGACTCTCATAAACCAAAGGTAAAAATTTTGTCATCGTTTGATTTGTACCATGTTTTAGACATGTTACTGATAGGGCTCTTTTGAAGAGTAATTTGTTCGGGTCCCACATATTCTGTCATGGTATCATAACACTTTAGGGACTCGACACTATGGGACAATTTGTGCCCATGAAGGGCGTGTTATAGTCAAAGTGGGATTTTAGTTGCACCCAAGAGTTAGGAAGTGGTAGTTAATGTTAGTTTGTTTGTTTTGTATGGCAGCTTGAATTGGCAACACCAACTTTGTAAGAACCCGAGGCCGAATCCAGATATCAAAACTTTATTTGTAGACCATTCGTGTGGACAACCAAACGGTGCACGTGCTCCATCGCCTGCAAACAATCCACTGCTCGGATCATTACCAAAAGCCGGAGGCTTTCCTCCTTTGGGTGCACACGGGGTCTGTACTTTTTTCGCTTTTGACCACATTAGCATTTTGATTTCATTCTCGTTAATTAGCTGCTTATTTATCTCGAGTTAATTTGCCTTTGCTTCTATCTGTTCAGCCTTTTCAAGCTACACCGGCTCAAGTACCAAGCCCACTTGCCGGTTGGATGTCTAATCCTCCAACCGTATCTCATCCAACGGTTTCCGGTAGTGCCATTGGTCTCGGAAGTCCCTCGATTCCAGGTTAATACGCTGCCTGCACTTTGCTGGTTTGAAACCGATTCTTGATGCTATTCTCTTATTAACATGTTTACACGTAATTGTTTTTATTCCATCGAGCTGTATAGCTGCTTTGAAGCATCCAAGAACTCCGATAAATCCTTCTTTGGATTACCCGTCTGCAGATTCCGATCATTTGAGCAAAAGAACAAGGCCTATGGGGATAACCGACGAGGTGATTTAGTTTGATTTGATTGTTTTAATACCGTTTTCTCTTCCTAAATAACAAGTGTTTTTATTGACGGCTATAAATATGTTGGTTCGTATTGTAGGTAAATCTGCCGGTTAACATGTTGCCTGTTTCATTCCCCGGGCACGCGGGCCATAGTCAAGCTTTTAGTGCACCCGATGACTTGCCCAAGACAGTTGCACGTATTCTAAACCAGGGTTCATCTCCGATGAGCATGGACTTTCATCCTATTCAACAAACGTTACTCTTAGGTGGTTATTTGTTATTCGGTTTTTATACCTTTTTCTTCGTGTCCGCATGGTCGATACTGACTTCGATGCATCAGTTGGAACGAACGTGGGAGATATAGGACTGTGGGAAGTTGGTTCGAGGGAAAAATTGGTTCTTAAAAATTTCAAAGTTTGGAATCTTGGTGCATGTTCGATGCCGCTGCAGGTATGTAGAGATCTTTAATTAGTCGAATTCAAGATACTTGTTCGTAAATATTATATCTTTTTAACATTTTAATGAATGCAGGCTGCTCTAGTGAAAGATCCCGGTGTTTCTGTGAACCGTGTGATTTGGAGTCCAGATGGTTCGTTGTTTGGTAAGTCCCGCTAACTTATTGAATGGCACGATGTGTGTACTCATCTTATAAATAATCAATCTTCTATGTTTTGTTATACGAACAGGAGTTGCGTATTCACGGCACATTGTACAGATATATTCGTATCATGGAGGTGATGATGTTAGACAGAATGTAGAGGTATGTTTAGTTTTTCTGTTAGAATATGTGGAACCTCATTAGACTACTATGCAAAAGAGCCCTTAAGCAGAGATTTGAAGTTCCAAAATATATTCAAGAGAAATGGTCCAAGCACTACAAAAAAATCGGGTTTATAGACACCAAAAATGTCTGAGTGTTCTAATAGACTACTTTATAGGACTTAAGTTTATAGGACGAGACATTTGTGTGTTCTATTTAAAGGTGTTGTAATAAGTTTATATGAAGCTTTTGGGCGTCTTGTAAAGCTTTCTAGGACACTTTTGAAATAAAAGTGTCCTATTGGCCCTTTGATTGGACACTATTTGAAAAAGTGTCTTATAAAACAAGTGTCCTGTTAAAAAATATGTTTATAGGACACTTCTTATAAAAGGGTTAATAGGCTAGTTTGTTTCTAAAGTTTCCTAAAAGGCTTGATAAGAAGTCCAAAAGCGTTCTATAAACTTATTACAACACTTTTAGATAGGACACATAAAGGTTTCTCATAAACTTAAGTCCTATAAAGTAGTCTATTAGGACACTTAAGCACTTTTAGCGTCCTATAAACTCGATTTTATTGTAGTGAAGTCTAGCCGATGTGGGAATCTAACACTCCCCCCCCCCCCCTCAAAAGAGGCTAGACGGGCACAAACAGAGTGTCAAGTCCTTAGGATGGTAGACCTTGGCTCTGATACCATGTTAGAACATATGGAACCTCATTAGATTGCTCTCCAAAAGAGCCTTTTGAGGATAGAAAATAGGTTCTAACATAGATCGAGGAGAATGGTCCAAGTCTAGCTCATGTGGGACGGTTCCTTTCTTCTGACCGCTGAATTTGCCAAAACTTGTTACTTCTGTAGATCGATGCTCATGTTGGTGGAGTAAACGATCTTGCATTCTCTCATCCAAACAAGCAGCTCTGCGTGATAACCTGTGGTGACGACAAGACCATCAAGGTTTGTTGCCACATATATACGACATATTTGTGGTCAGTCGTACTCAATAATCGCTAATTATTCTAATAAATATTTTCTTGATTTTGATGATAGGTCTGGGATGCTACAACCGGCGTAAAAAAGTACACTTTTGAAGGTCATGAAGCTCCTGTATATTCTATATGCCCTCACTATAAAGAAAACATTCAGGTAACACAATCTTGCTAAGTTTTCCTTTTCTTTTTTTGAATTATATAATATTTATATACAGCAAATGCTCTGCCACATATCTCATCTTTGGTGAGGTTTGAACATTGACCTCATGGAGGCTACGATTTACCAGTAATCCAGATACCGCTAGACCAATGACCCTTACTAAAAGTTTTATTCAAGGGGGACTAAACTTCTCTACTATACCTTTTCTTTTGTTAGTTCATATTTTCAACGGCTCTTGACGGGAAGATAAAAGCATGGTTGTACGATAACTTGGGATCACGAGTTGATTACGAGGCTCCCGGTCGTTGGTGCACAACGATGGCATACAGTGCTGATGGGACGAGGTTTGTTGCGTTTGTGCTATTCATCGGTTTTAGATTTTCAGTGCTGTGACCGTATTTTTACCCGGTCGTTTTCGCGATTTTTTCAGGCTTTTTTCATGTGGGACCAGCAAAGACGGGGAGTCGCATATCGTAGAATGGAATGAAAGCGAAGGGGCTGTGAAAAGAACCTATATGGGTTTCCGTAAACGATCTTTAGGTGTTGTGCAGTTTGATACAACCAAAAACCGATTTTTGGCAGCTGGTGATGATTTTTCGATTAAGTACTGGGATATGGATAACGTTCAGCTTTTGACAAGTGTCGATGCCGATGGAAATCTTCCGGTAATACCTTCATCTCATAATAAAGAAAAGTAGAAAACTTTCAAGAATGACCAAATCTAATATCACTCTTAATTGTAATACGAAGGCGAGTCCACGCATCCGGTTTAACAAAGATGGCGCTCTTTTGGCTGTTTCTGCTAACGATAATGGTATCAAAATCTTGGCGAATTCTGATGGTCTTCGATTACTTCGCACCTTTGAAAATCTTTCTTTTGATGGTGCTGCTTCAAGAACTCCTGAAGCCGCAAAGGTGACGTTTAAGATTAACCGAAACATAATCTGAACTGTTTTTATTCTCTCTTTGTGTGTATATGTATATATATATAGGGTCAGGTTCAAGGGAAAACCTCAAAAAAAGGGAAAACTGATGAACACCCTGATAGCCCTTCATTTGGACGGTATGAACTTGTGCATACAAGTAATTTGTAACATGCACAAGTGCATAAAAAGCAAAAAAACAATTTAATTTACTTAGTATGCACAAGTGCATACCGTCCAAATGAAGGGTTACCAGGGTGTTCTTTAGTTTTCCATTTTTTTGAGGTTTTCCCTTAAACCTATATATATATATATATATATATATATATTTCCTGATGATGTTAATTTTCAAATGTAGCCTACCATAAACACGATATCTGCCGTGGCCGCTAGTAGTGCTGCATTAGCAGAACGGGTTGCATCCGTTGGCTCCATGTCCGGAGTGGTTAGTGTTTAATGACTTTGAATAAATTCATTCATAGGGGAAAGTTCAAATCAAAACCTGGGAACCAACTATTTCATGTATTATTCATGATGAATAACCCTGAATAATCATGAATATCCTCCATTTTTATTATGAATATCATGTATTTTCATCATGAATAGTTACTTGCACTACAACAAAATCGGGTTATAGGACACCGAAAATGTTGGAGTGTCTTAATAGATTACTTTATAGGACTTAAGTTTGTAGGAGAAAAGACTTGTGTGTCCTACCAAAAAGTGTTGTAATAAGTTCATATGATGCTTTTGGACGTCTTAAAAAAAAATTTAGGACACTTTTGAAATAAAGTGTCCTATTAGCCCTTTTATGAGACACTATTTGAAAAATGTGTCTTATAAAACATATACTATTTCAAAAAGTGTTCTATAAAAGTGTCGTAAAAAGCTTGTTAAGATGCCTAAAAGTGTCCTATAAACTTATTACAACACTTTTAGATATGACACACAAAAGTCTGGTCCTATAAACTTAAGTCATATAAAGTAGTCTATTAGGACACTTAAACACTTTTGGCGTCCTATAAACTCAATTTTTTTGTGGTGTTGGCTCCCAGATTCTTAAAGTATTTATGTTTCTCATTTGAACCTGGTCCTTCATTCATAAAATCAACTTACTAATTATAGTATCATGATGCTAGAACGGGGATGCCAGAAGCTTGGTGGATGTGAAACCTAGGATCACCGACGAATCCAGTGACAAATCAAAGATTTGGAAACTCACGGAGATAAGCGAAGCTTCCCAGTGTCGGTCACTGAAGCTTCCGGAAAACATGAGAGTAACGAAGGTATGCTGATCTTATGATACAAATATCGGTGATTCTGTTCATACATCCTTCGCCTTCTATGGTGTCATTAAAGGGGAAATTTGTTGATATATACAGATATCAAGGTTGATATATACGAATTCAGGCAATGCTATTTTAGCATTAGCATCGAATGCTATTCATTTGCTGTGGAAATGGCAGCGTAACGAGCGTAACGCAAGTGGCAAGGTGAGAACGATCCTATTGATTTACAGATGAAAACTGTTAAGAGTCTCAGATCGGCTATTCTTGGACCGTTTCTCCTAAATAGATGTTGGAACATTTGTTCTGTAATCAAAGGCTCTTTTGGAGAGTAATCTAATGAGGTTTCCGCATATTCTTGCGAAACCAATACTTTAATGCAGGCAACAGCTGGTGTTTCGCCACAATTATGGCAACCTTCAAGCGGGATTTTGATGACCAATGACGTGGCCGAGACTAACCCTGAAGAATCGGTCGCATGCTTTGCGTTATCCAAAAATGATTCTTATGTTATGTCTGCATCTGGAGGAAAGATCTCTTTGTTCAATATGATGACATTCAAGGTAAGTCTTTTCTTCTCCATATAAAACATTGAGTTTTTAAGGTCAAACAAACCGGTTTTCCTCTTCAAAATCGGCTTTATGGGGTGCTAAATATGTCTAAATGTTCTAATAGACTGCTTTATAGGGCTTACGATTGTGAGTCCTACATAAAGGTATTACAATATGATGTTATGACGTATTTGGGCATCCTGACAAGAGCACTTTTAAAATAGTGTCCCATTAGCTTTTCTATAGAACAATTTTGAGAAGTGCCCGATAAACAAATTATTTTATAGGACACTTGTTTTTATAAGACATTTTTTCAAATAATGTAAAAAAAAGGAAGTTTTATTTCAAATTTGTCCTTCAAAACTTCTTAGGAAGGCGAAAACTGTAATATCAATTTTTTGCAACACTTTTACATAGGTCGCACAATTGATTGGTTTTATAAACCGAAGTCCTATAAAGCAGTCTATGAGGAAATTTAGACATATTTGGCATCCCGTAAAACCGAATTTGTTGTAGTGGAAATGGGAAAAGTGATGTTGGTTCTAAGTTTAAAACCATATCCATATTGAGTTGAAAGCTTAGAAGCATCAAGTCTGATCTAAAAGCTCCAAAAGCATTTTTAACGAGTGGAACTGAGTTGTCATATCGAATAACCCGACGGGAAACTGCAGACAATGACGACATTCATGCCTCCGCCACCAGCAGCAACATTTCTTGCTTTTCATCCTCAAGACAACAATATCATAGCAATTGGCATGGATGATTCAACGATCCAGATCTATAACGTTCGTGTGGATGAGGTAGTAGATATGACATATACTTACCACCAGTTTATGATGCCCCTCCCCCCTTTCTTTTTCAAAAGTTAGTTAGGACCATTTAGAGTGGTGCGGACTTCAGGTCTAGACCTCCCTCTATGTGGACTTCTTGGGTTCGCTTGCAAAAGCCTCCTCTGATACCATGATAAATGGTTTTGGGTAGAACTCGCTCCAAAAGCTAGCTCAAAGGAGGAAGGTGCCCCCCCCCCCCCCCCCCCAACACACATATATATATAGGGATTTTCAAATACGAACAGTTGTAATTGTTACAAAATCTACAAACCGAATTTACTCAACCGCATTTTTAACTGATTTGATAACCGCCTTTAATTCAAAATCAAGGGTTAAGATTATGTTTGTAAGGTTTGTAATAATTACCTGGTTTGTATTTGAAACATTCTATATATTTAGAGAGAGAGAGAGTAAATTATGTTTTTAGTCCCTGTGGTTTGTTAAAAATTGTGGATTTCGTTCCTATGGTTTGTAATTCATTTCTATTTTCGTCCCTGATGCTAAGTACTACTTTTAAGTATGAGGGACTAAAACAGAAATGAATTGTAAACCATAGATTAGGGACGAAAAAAGCAATAAAGTTTAAATCATAAGGACAAAAACAATAAACCATTGGGATGAAAATCATAATTTTGTACTGGTTAAGGCCACGGGGATGTGGTGGAATATCCCATATGTCCAGGGTTCGAATCCAGACGTACACAATAATTGTGGTCACTGAGGTTTAATCAGGGTTGATGTCTTACGGTCATAATTTGCCAAAGGATTAGTCTAGGCACAGCTTAGGACACCCTTTCCAACAACAACAAAAAAAATCATAATTTTGAAATCACATGAACAAAAATGAAAATTTCAACAAACCACAAGGATTAAAAACGTAATTTTTCATATATATATATATATATATATATACACATACCAATTTTGACAACATGACGATGTGGGACAAATACTACTACAATAACTTAGAGCCTCAAATATTAACAAACACCATTTTCTTTCCTTGTGAAGGTTAAAAGCAAGCTCAAAGGCCACTCGAAAAGAATCACGGGTCTCGCCTTTTCTCATGTGCTAAAGGTCCTCGTCTCATCAGGTGCCGATGCTCAGGTTAGTAATTAAAAATCATACAAAACGATTGTTCTTTCCGAATCTTTATCTAAATCCAACCGAGATCGAACTTTCTTTCAACTCTCGTGTACGTTCTGTTTATTACTTAGATCTGCGTATGGAGTTCTGATGGATGGGAAAAACAAAAGTCACGATATGTGCAACTCCCACCAGGGAGGACGCCAACGCCACAGTCTGATACTCGTGTCCAGTTTCATCACGATCAAATCCATTTCCTTGTTGTTCACGAGACTCAGCTCGCTATTTACGAAACAACAAAACTAGAATGCGTAAAACAGGTAAAAAAAATCGTTTTCTTGTTCTGAATCACACGAAAATGACAGTTTGATGATTTTGGTGGTTTGCTTTTAATTGGTTTTTGCTCTTTTTTCAGTGGATCCAACGTGAATCTTTGGCCCCGATATCACATGCAACGTTTTCGTGCGATAGTCAGCTGATATACGCAAGTTTCTTTGATTCAACCATCTGTGTGTTCACTGCTTCTCACCTCCGCCTTTGTTGTCGAATTAATCCCACCGCTTATCTTACAAGGTAATTAAACTCTCCACAACTACATTGATCTTGTGTCGTTAAAAAAGAAATATGGTTTTAATTTTGGATGAGAATAAAAACCCGTGTTCCTTGCAGTAATCTGAACGTGCACCCGTTGGTGATCGCTGCTCACCCACAAGAACCGAATCAGTTTGCATTAGGGCTTTCGGATGGTGTTGTTCATGTGTTGGAGCCACTCGAATCGGATGGCAGATGGGGGGTGCCACCACCGGCTGAAAATGGTTCGACAAGCACCGTAGCGGCTACATCCCCGGCTGCAGGTTCGGGCTCAGAACAACAAGCACAGAGATGACCTACCAGCAACTTTTAACACTTGTTTACTGTGCAGTTTCAACTTAGTAGCTAGGTATGTTGCTTACTGTTATTGTCATAGAATCTTTTTTTTTTTTTTTTTTTGTGGGAATTTTTTTATTTAGTTGATATTATTATTATTTTTTTTGGTTGGTGCAGTTTGTAATGCAGGAAAAAATGTAAGTTAGTGGTGAATTGACTTGATCTAACTTGTTATGTAAGATGATATGATGCAAGGTAAAATGCCAATAGTCCCTCGTGTTATGAAAACCGAAAATTGTGTTGTTCTTTGATTGCCGATTGTGAGGTTGTCGTTGGATGACGTTGAATACGAGTTTGGGATTTGTCTCAATTTAGCTTTGTATCTCGTATACAATGGTGTCACTGATTTATTTCTATCATCGATCAAAAAGGCTTTTCAAGAAAACTTCTACTCAAAGATATACTTGATGGATCGATATGGGAAATTCTTAAAATGACCAAATCATGTTAAAAGGTTAATAAAAAGATTTACTTTTTTCGAATTCTACGAAACTCGATAGAATTCGCTGATGGATGAAATATGTTTTCTGTATAGAGGGGATCTGATCTTTACTCAAAAAGGTATTTTACCGAGTTATGGAGAATACGAAAAAAAAAAAAAAAGTAATCATTTTATTAGAAAATATGTTAAGAAACTAATATAATGATTACTTTTGTCATGTTCTAAAATTTGTAAAAAATTATGAAAAAGTATGTCCAACAGATTCTCTAAAATGAAGATTTTGGAGGATTATCTCCAACAGATTCACTAAAATAAATATTTTGAGGGATTTTGTTTTATGAGTCTCAAAACCTTCTTCAAAATGTAGAAAGTATAAAAGAGAAATCTATTTTTTCAAAAAATGATTACTTTTTTTTTAAATGATTACTTATCTAATACTATATTATAAAACATTTGAGAAAAATTCTTAAAAACAATTTTTTTTAAAAGCATCAAGAACTATTTATTGATGCATATTACTTACAATTCAAGATTACAATTAAATATTTGAATAAGTAAAATTTTTTAAAACTACATGTTTGAATTCGTAACTAATTGATAGACATAATCAAATACAGGATAAACATTTAATTTTAAATATAAAGATTCTAAAATATAATTAGAATAATCATTGATTTCTAACAGGATACTTAATTATTTATTTTATAAAAATAATTACATTATTAAACCTAAAATAAATTATTGGGAAATCGACTCAAATAGCCTAAATCACATTTGTAATTTCACCTCCTAGCCATTTTCCCCAGATTTTTGCAAAAATAAACCTAGTTCCGCAATCCATAGGTCCTCAATCCGCAATACCTTCACAAAAAGACCAAAAAAAAACACGAATTGTGGCATGTCCGCAACGAGTCAACATGTTACCTAGGTCGGCAATCGCGGATGTGGACCTAGGTCGGCAATTGCGGTGGTGTACCTGTCAAAGTTGGATTCTGCCGTGTGTCAGCGAAGCAGAGGATGTCATGTGTCCCCTAGGTCCGCAATTACGGATGTGGACAAGGGCTAATTTTGTAAAAATTTGAAAAGAATGGCTAGGAGGTAGAATTACAAATGTAATTAGGCTATTTGAACCACTAAAATCATATCGTTATTATTAACAAAGACAAATAAAAGAAATCATTAAAATCAATTGTAGTTTTATAATTTCTTATAAGTTGTAATTAAATATTTAATAATATATAGTTAGTTTCGTCAGTTTTTAAAAAATGATAAAAAAAAATTAGAGAACGACCTCTACATTCACCTTGAATTCCACTTGGGATTATTTTGAAAAATAAATAATAAAAAAAGAAACCAAAAGAAACAGCAACTAAAATTTCATAATAACAATAATAAACAAGAAGAAGTTGAATGGCTTAAAGGAACTTTTTAAATTTGAACTACATCTTGATTAGGGGCCGCGCGAACGCAGGCCCCCGCTGACACAAATTATGACGTAGGTTCGACCAACTTGGGCCGACCTTAGACAGGCACCTCTCCTTTACGTGCAATGGAGATCACCAACCTAGGCCATGGACCTTCTTGATCGCCCAAAGACCCCGTCCAGGTAAGTGATTTTTCTATTCATCCAACCTCTTTATTTATACAACCACTCTCCCTTTTCCTTTTTCTCTCCCCTCCGATGTGGGATCACCTTCCTTTCTTCATTTTTCCTCCCTTCGCTTTTGTTCGGTCAATCAGTGTTTATAGTCTCCTTCGTAACATCATACTCTTATGTCAGTTGATCATTTGCAAATATATACCTGTATTTTTGTATAAATTATATATTTATTGATCATTATCATTCACTGTATATTTATATATATATGCAAAGTTTGTAAATAAATCCTGAATATTATGAATGGATTAGTCTTTTTCATACCTTTTGACTTGTTCTCCATTTATATAACAAACAGTTTTTGTAACTAAATATCTATAATTCTCTAGCTCGCCGAAGGCCTTGGTTATCAAAATTGTGATTCTCATGGATTTTTTCATATCTTTTAAGAAAGTGGAACCCACCTCTTATAAACATAGTGAATTCCTTCGACGGTCATTTTGTACAAATATAAAAAAAACTTCATTTTGTACAAATATAAAAAAACTTGGTCTTTATACATTATGGTCATTTTGGGGGAATGCTATGTTGGCATAATGTATATCATTTCAAAAGAAAAAGCAGGTAATTGTATGATACCAAGTCCAACCAACTACAATAAACCCATATGCAGAACACATACTGTAATATTAAATAAAGACTAATGTTTTAGAAGTGATTTTAATCCTCAAACGTTTGCACAAGCAAAAAGCCATGCACATCATCCCACCACAATCTTCCACCTAATAATTGTAGATAACTTTATTTACATGTTCCTTCGACTACCTCTGGATCGCAATCAAAGAAAAAGCTTCACGCACATCTCTCTGCTGCTCACCGACACTCGCTCTTTGTCTCCATGATTCAAAATGCAGAAACAATCCCAGCAGAACGAGGAGAAGAAAACGATATTTACAGAGCTAACAATGCCCCGGCTTTATATACAAAAGGCCATCCATTATGCCCGAGAAAGCTACTCAGGACGAAAGTTTACCAGATTTGGAAGGTCATATTCATGTAGTCTCTTTATATCATTTGCAGTCACCTTCGTGGACTCCAAGCTCAGTGATTTCAACTTCTTCAGCGGCTTTAGATGCTGCAATCCTTTACTGGTTACTTGAGAATTTGATAAGTTTAGAGACACCAACTGGGTCAGACCTGCATCCAAAGTGAGTTCCACAAAGGTTCCATTATCATCAAAATCAAGAGTTATGTAAATCCATATCGAAAACTGGGAAGCATGTCTTGTTAACTTGTATACAAGATTATATTATCAATTTCATGAAGATACCAGTAATCAACTCCAATGATGCATCTGTCAGGTGGTTGTTTTGTGATAGATTCAAAAGCACCAGAGACTGAAGATCCTTGATATTCTTCACACCAGCATCAGTTAATCCTCCACCACAGATTTCCAAAGACTGAAGATTTGTAAATTCTACATCAAAAGCTGGGAATAAGTAGTAATTACATAGAAACATCAGGTTTTCATGGGATTGTATCAAACATGAAGCACTTTAAATGGAGCCCAAATCAGAATCATAACAATCATCAAACACCAAAGACAAGTTATTTACTAAGTATTAAAGAATTATTATCATAAGAGTTAGTGTAGCATACTGCGCAGATGATCTGTTCCTGCATCTGTTATTTTAGCACAAAAGAGATCCAGATGAGTCAATCCAGTCAAACCTGCATTCAACAAATGAGAACTAGAATATTAGGAGTAGAAATGTAAGAGAAGTTATGGCAAACCACATGAATGGGCCACAAGTTATTGGTTATAATAAGAGGTTATGGTGTTGCAGAAAAGCATATAATCTACATTCATATTCTGCAACAAGAAACAAGTTTATTCACCAAAGGGCCATTGGCCCAGCGGTACATGGTAACCCCACCTTCCTGGAGGTCGGGGTTCAAGTCTCACCAAAGGTGAACAACGTGTGTGAGTTTAAGTTGCCAACCTTATATAAATATTATATACTTTTAAAAAGAAGTGTCTTACACCTTGCAGAAAAGGAGCTATCAATTTCTACACTTGAACCAAAACTAAATTCAGTGCACCAAAGTATTTCCTTATGTTGGTAAGACGGTGTCCTTACTTGTGAGAGCTGCAAGTCCAGTATCTGTAATTTGGCGAACATCCAAATTAAGTGATCTAAGAGTTGACAATCCAGACAAATTTCCTAAACCTCCATCAGTGATAACAGTGAACGAGAGATTTAAACTTTTGAGATTCACCAATCCTGCAAGAACAGTTAAAACACAATCCAGCATAATGATCAAGTAATTTTTTAATGGATGAATCAAGTCCTCAGAACCAAATTGATAAATATGCATCGTGATCCACGTATTTCTCAATTGAAAGTTGCTATATTTCACCAAATTTTAATGAAAATATCCCCCCAATGTCAGATAATACGAAATTGACGTACATTCTGGGTCACTTTCTGATTTCATTATTAATTAATTACATTTTAATATTCTGGATAATATTAGTATTCAACATGTGTTCTATTTTGTCCAAAGTGATTACAGCCAAAGTTTGCTACATGCCATGATTGATGCCAGTTTAAGATTGTCAAAACGAGACTTTTCCAGTGAATTTAAAGTATATGGCAACTGACAGATGAAATGCTTATAAATTATTGATCAGAAGAAGCTAACGACAAGCTCAAGGAATAACCAAATAAGAAATCATACAAGATGGATATGCAGTATGCAAACACGACACCATATCATCATCACACCAGAAGACAAATGTGAAATGATGTCTAACCTGAGAGATGACGAAGACCATTGCTTCCAACTTCTGTATCAGACAACTCCAAACATTTCAAGCGATGAAGGCCTATTATTCACACCAATCACAGATATATTCATCAGCATCTATACGCAACAACATACATACACTAACAATGAAAATAAGAAGATTGATTCAGATACTGATATGTCATCAGGTTATCCAACCATCAGTGAGGAAAAAGCCTCAAGAAAAAATGCTTCAAAGAGAATACGCCCAACTAATATAAAATAACTGAAACAAGGCATTCATGGTCGAACTCTTGTATTATATCCTATCAAGTATTTGCATGGTTCATGTCCACACATTTCGTCTTCTGAATAAGCACATATATGATGGCATGCAATGATGCAAAAATGTTTACGAGACTATAAAAATGCAAACATAGATAATTAACAAAGGAACCACCTGCCAAGTGAACCAGTCCATCATCCCGAATTCTACATGAATCCAGGTTCAAGCTCTCTAAATTTATCAAACCTGCAACGAGACAATACACACCTTATATTAGCATAACCTTTAATTGTAAGATATTAAAAGGTTTGGTTTTATTTTTAGTCGATGCAATTAAAGGCGAGTTTTTGCAACTTTTTTCCAAGCAAGAAGTTATTTAGAGGACCCAAATTATGTCAAAGCTGTGTTTGCACTTCTTGAAGACAAAACAATTAACAAATCCATCCCTGTAGCTCACTGAGGCTCTTCCAATACCAGTGGAAAGAAGAAAATTCTCAGGAGCAAGTGCAAAGTATAAATAAAAATAAAAGATGATGAAAGGACAGGAACCACCTTTTAGATGTACCAAAACAGCATCTGAAATATCATTGAATCCCAAATTGAGTACTTTCAAAGCCTTAAGAGCTGAAAACACCAAGGAAGCCAAAGTTATTAACAAACATTTTCTGGATAAATATCTTAGCATGAAGCACAACACAAAGGTGTAGTAAAGATAGACAACTTACTTGAAAATTTATCACACCCATTACCAGTCAATTTACATCTGCTTAAGTTCAAATAAAGCAGACCCATTATAGCTGCATAAAACAAAGAGCTGTCATGCCGAGATTAAGAAAAATACAACACAATAATACTACGTGTTATCAATGTGAATTTGATTACCTTAAGAAACACTTCCAGTGACCCCATACTTTATCAGGCATTAACAATTGATAAAGATACCATTCATCCAGTATCACATTCCTTCAGTTAAATTAGAAATATACAAGCACGTAGTCCTCCCTCCGTCCCATAAAAGAAAGATATTTGGCTGGTTACTTGGTTGAAGAAGAGTTTTTTAATATTAGTCCAATGTCTAAATTTTTACATTTATTAATTATAAACTAGGGAATCTTGTGGGATTTTAATCAGTACCCCTCTCTCTCTCGCTCTCACCCTACCTCTTTCACTAACACCCCCAACACCTCCTTTTGTTTTTTCCGCTAAAAATCTCTATGAAACTGCAATGGTGTAAAAACATGTTCATCCATTTGCATTTGTATCTGTCCTACTTGAGCTCCGACAGATTTTACACTAACGTTATCTTTTTCCACAAATGTAGCAGCATACCTTAGGTTCACCAGCATTGAACAACTACAATATTAGATGCTAGAGTATGCAGGTATATACATCATAGTACTCTTATGGACCTGAAAGTGAATCCAAGCATGCGGCAGTAACAGGGCATCGCTCCATATTCAGCGATGCAAGCTTGTGTAGTCCTGCAAAGTGCGAATATAATTTTAGATACTGATCTACAAGGAAAAGATTGCACTTGAACACTCAAGTGACTAAAAAGTTCGAGTATTAAGGTCTTACACTTAAAAAGTAAACATTGACTTGATGCAAGATAAAATCAAATCCATGTAACACAACATAAAAGTCCAAAGAAAAACCCAAGACAGATTCCTAGTATATATCATCATGCATTTTGCCACTTAGGATGTAAAAGGAATAAGAAAGTGGAAGTCTCAACCTGGTAAAGGTGACCAGCTCTTTCTGCTGTTTTTACAACCAAAGCGAATAGCAGGCATGAGAAGAGGTTTATACACAGCAAAATTCTCCCCAAGGTTTCTCCAACTACTTAATATTCTAAAAAAAAGTTCAAACTGAATCTAACTGATATAGACTTCGTGCAGTCGATAGAAAACATTAGTTTGTTACTCGATAAGTTCTCCAAAACCATCAACTGCAAAATCTCTTTAAATCTAATACTGCCTGCTGTGACCTGCTAACGCCACCTAAAATGTTCAACCCATTCACGGTTGAGCCATTTAATCACTGTAATGATGAAGATCTCAAATGCATTCAACAACCTAAAAGTTGTTTGCCTTTCATCTGATAATGTGTGTGCATATGCTATTAGAGGAATAGAGATGGAATAGAAGAATTTTTGTAATATCATGGTAGACATTCTAAAAAGTTAAATCAGCCAATAAGTAACCACATGATGCAAAAGCAATGAGAAAAAATAGAGCCTTACACCTATATCATCTCTAAAATGTTAACTCTTGATGCTGAACTAATCTTCCTTGAACCCATTACTCTCAAGTCATTGTCCAAAAAAAAAATGAAAAAAAAAAAGACAAGCTTGGTCCCAAAATGATACAACACTATTTCGAAAGATAATAAATGTGGAATAGGTCTCAGTTTGTGGCGTATAACGTATAAGGCGGTGTAACGGTATCAATAGCTTCTACGGTTCTATACCAAATGGAGTTGAATCAATGACTACAACATTGATCAGGAGAGTACCAATTTCAACATCAGGAGCCCAGATAAGGCTTTACATGGATACTTGATTTTCCATTTTGGCTTGGGACCCACAAATGCAAGTTACCCTACTAACAACATTACAAAATGTAAATAGAGATGTCAAACAGCAGTGACCTTTCAAAAATGCGACGCCATAATCTGTCACCTTGCTGGAGGAAACTTGCAACTCTTTCAAGTTTGTTAGCTCTGGAACATAAGAGGGTATGAATCATCAGCATAACAGGAAGTGATTCATTTGCAAGGTGCATAACAGTCTGTGATGGTAGTAGCTTGAGAAGTTGATCTACAGTGTAAAACTTTTAGGACCTAATAGAACAAACTCAACATTATTACATACATATAGGTCGTGAAAATTTGACTGTTTCCAAAAGTTTTACTAATGTAAAAGATCACATCTTAAATGACTTTTACAGATGGGAAAATTTTCACGAAAAAGAACTTGGGTTTGAAAGAATTAATGCTTTGAATTAGTTGGTACAATACAGTTCCATGCCAAGTGAACCCAAATACCCCATGACAAACATTAATCAGAATGTCCAGAAAGGAGGCACTAGAGACTCTGATATCCTCACAGACACAAACTTTACACAACTATGCTCAAGACAAACAGAACCAAAGTTTTATATTAATGCTAATCATAGAAAACCACCTAATTATAGCACATGCAATTTTTGTGTTAATGCAAAGTAATGAAAATTGTCGTTTGTAGTCTATGCAAAGTGATCAAATATGGTAAAATTCATGTAATTATACAGTATATTATATAAAATTTTAAAAAGTTCATCGCAAAAGTTGCTTTAAAATCTAGAACCCATTAACTAAAAGGTAGTTTATGTCAAATCCTTTCAAGAGATACTCTATGACTTCACATTTATCCTGGAGCCTAGAGTTCAATTGTCAAGTTACCTGAGAGAGGCTCCATATCAGCATCAGTAATGCAATTGCAACAGTTAAGGTTAAGCGCCTCGAGTTTCGATAGACCTGCCAAACAGGGAAGTGTTTGGGGATTTGTGGTTACATTATTCAGCAGTTAATATAACACACACACTATGTGCTTTTCATCATCGAGGTACTTAAATGGTTGAGGTGTGTCTCCTACAAATGTTAATTGTCATTCAAATTAGAATCTAATGCTAAATCAACAAGGATATTGAAAGTAGATGGGTACTAGGTTGAGTTCAAATTAATCAACCTAATTGCAAAACATCAAACTGGCTAGAAAAGTAAACATCTATTTCAAAACTAGAGCCTAACCCTCGACTGCAGCTTTTTCTTTTTTCATACTTTGCTTCCTACTCTGATCTCTCGTACCCTTGTTTGCTCAATATCAGCCTGCCCATACAATTTTGGCTGCTTTATGAATGATCATCACATGAGGAATCACAGACTTGGTTGAGTTAATGGTTATGGTGCATGAATCATGACAGTAGAGGCCAGACAAACTATAGACTATATGAGAACTTTGTATTGTTGATGGAATAATCTACTATCTACTGCCCCAACTACTTTGAAATGCACGATTTATCTGTGCTGTAAATCTGATAGCATATAGAATTCACTAAGAACATATAATTTCTCAAGTATTTCTTCCTGTAGTCTATTGCCATGTTTATTTTTATTTTAATCAATCTGTAGCATTTTCCTCAAACAAACTTTTTGGACCCCATTTGATGAAGATCTTTTGTAGCCAAACTTAATATCACCTTGTGTCATTTTGTTGTGAGATGATAAAAACTTCAAAGTATGACCATTTTAAGAAGACAATTTTTAAAAACATCAGAAACATTCTGACTTCTTGATATTCGATGTTTGAATCAAGTACAAAAGAAAAGGCGACAGCCCACGGATCTTATATGTTGTATGTTGAAGGAAGTATGCAACATACTTTTCTGCTAAATATCACAGGGTGTTTAACTCAAAATCACATAAAGCAATGTTGTTGATCAATATCATCAGCATCATTGCTATGTTAAATAAATATTCTGCCTCCCTGATCAAAAATGGAAGACTAATTATCTGGGTGTCATTCTTATGGACCATTTTAACTCATAGATCCATCACATTCATCTCTAATGATGGGTGGTCGAGGTTATGACTTCAGTAAGGGCGAGAGAAACTTGTATTTTTCACTTGTCAATTACAACTATAATAAAGAAAGCCCATATGTTGCGAGAAGGGCCTTCTGGCTCTTGCTAGCATCACAATTATATATAACAATGACAACTCGTCTCTTGAAATCTACATGAAGAGAAAATACCTCTTAGATGAACAAGACCACCATGGATCCCTGGACATCTTTCCAGGTCCAACTTTAACAAGTTGACTAAACCAGAAAGTGCACTCATTCCTTTGGCAGTAATGTTGTTGTTTCTTTTGAAACTCAAAGTTGTTAAGTTTGAAAGACCTGAAAGAAGAAGTCAGAAAAGTTGTACATGGATAATCCAACTATGATCAACAATCTTATTTGGTGTGAATTTATAAAATATGAAATAGAGAGAAAGCACGAGACATATGTGCTACCATTTACACCAAGATGGCCTAAGTTTTATGCTTTAAAACATTGCAGCTCAAACTGCTAATCTTAAGGTCAAATGTCATGATAAAAACCAACTCTTATCCTTTTCCACCATGGAGAAGACCATAGAACTGTTACCAACCTCAGTATTGGAAGATTCTACTATGCATTTCTAGTGTAAAATAGACAAGAAACAAGGAAGCCGCATGCTTCAAATTTAGCAAGTCTGACGTAATGATGAAACATCAGAGAGAAAAAAAAATACCGCTAATGCTATCAAGCCCGCTGTCTGAAATTTGGTCGCAGAAATTGAAGTTCAAGGCCTGGATGTTCTCACAATCTTTAATATGGAACAAAGCATGATCGGTAATATCAGAGCCAGAAAGATCTGCTGAAAGTAAAGATGATCCCTGTGATGAGATGACCTCCATCCAGCTATCATCAACTCCGGGATATTCACCCAAATCAATATCCTTCAAAACCAAAATAGGGAATTTGAATGCATGTGCAACCAAGTTAATGTAATACCCTTTCTTGCAAATACAAAATCCATCTTGCCACTTGTTATCGCATACCTGCAGATCACAGCCTCGAAAAGCCTCAAGGTAAGTTCCAATAAGGCGTTGAGAAAATACCAGCTCGTTAAATATTTGCTGACTAATATCTCTTGGAAGCATAGAGAAACTACCATATTGATCAATTTTCTGTTCACAACAAAACAAAAATTACTATCCATCAACAAAAGTAATCCTAACATGTCCTCATGTCAACTCTTCAAAGGATTACATACTTCACAGATTTCATAAATGCACAATTCTAGGAGAGATGGACATGTCATCTTTCCCTCTTTACCGTCAACAGTTGCTCGATAAAAAGAGGCTCCCAGCCACTTCGAGCTTCCATTTCTGGAATATCTTCTAGATACTCCTCTATATCCACCTTCTTTATTGACCTGTTGGCCTTGTTTTCTAGAACAAGCTCCTCCCATAGATATTCAACCTTTGAAGCTGTATAAACAAAATATGGCACTATACCAGCTGCTAAACTCGATATAATCCACTCAACCTTTAGGTGCAAGCCACACCAATCCATGTTAACCTGCAAGTGAAAGTTTGCACTGTTTTTACTAAAATGTTTTTTCAGAAAAAAAGATGAATAGGTATTTACTGCATGGCCCTTGCATCAACATGAAATTGACAACACATATGCAAGCCAAAATGCAGGAGACATTTGCTACAGCAAGATCCAGTGGTATTTTGCACAAATCTTATAGTACTCAATGGCACAAGAATCTCATAACAGTAAAATAAGCAACCAACATGTTGTAATTCTCAAAATGTGTTAAAAATGAAAAACTTTTGTCAATCTAGCTAGTAGAACATGTGAAACCCTGATTCTCTCTTTAAAAGAGTCCTCATACAGACAGAGGGGAGCCCTATATATATTCACGTGGGTTGACCATGACTAGCTGATGCGGAACTCCAAAACTAGCGATGACATAATAGGTGCTGGCTAGTTTCACAATGCATACTACTTGGAATGAAAGGTATGAAGGTCCCTTGAGCAGAAAGAATGAGTGGTCGAAGTCATGATGAAGTCAACGGATGTACAATTTGGCACGGGTTGGATGTGAGGGCATAAAAATGAAGTTCAACAAACGAAAGTTGCCTCATAACTGAGATGGGGTAATCCTCTGTCTACGAAATATCCAGGTAATAACCCCTTCATTCCAGAAACAGGAGGTTGTTTCCTTTCCAATGTGACGCAGAGAAGGTTAGATTTCTAGTTTAAAGTGTAAACCATCTAGTGCACAAATGGAACATAATTGTAAGAAATAGTGTTTCAATTATTGTTTCATGTTTCTAACATGGTATCATATCGAAACAAGAAAGATAGTGGCATCTTCACTGAACAAAACACATTAAAGTGACAAGTACAACTGATCTTGGTTTGGGAAGCAATATAAGGAACTTTTACTACATATTTAATATGATATCATCCACAATTCAGTTCCACCTGCCACAAGAAGTTTGCGTCTATAAAATAGTCCCTTTCAGTGTAAAATAATACAATATCCTCAATTCCACAAATCACATCACATCAACACGCATCATTTATCTTTTCATTTTTCAAGTTTCAGAAACCAAACTCCAACTCCAGAAAACAAGTCCTGATACTTGACAACTCACCAAATAAAACCCTAAAAAACAAACAACACAAACATACATTCCAATACCATGAGCAAAGCAATATAGTTATCGTCACCATCTTACAAATGAGAGCTATAACTACTATCTGTAACAAGATCATGAGACTTTCAGAACCATAATCATATAAATAAATCCGTACCAAAAAAATAAAAACAAACAAAAGGAGCAGGCTTTAACGAAAAATATCAAATTTACTTCGTTTCATAAAAATCAGGCGATACGATGCATTCATATAATCATATGGAGGTGGAAGAACATGAAACCGAAGTCTAATAATACTTAAGAATCATGTAATAGTGAAATCATAGTATAAAAATTTTAAAAACTATAAATTCGAACAAAAATATGGAATGAACGATTAGATGATGGAATCTGAGGAAGAAGGAACGTCGGATCATTACATTTGCCGATCGATCACTTTGAGAGGATTCCGGTGAGGAGAGAAAGCAGAAAATGGAAGCAAAAATCGCAGAGGTGAGGTGGGGGGGTGCTGACGAGTCAGAATAGGAGCCAGGGATGAAGGAAACGTGGAAATCGGGAGTTGGTTGTTTTCAGATGAGAGGGAAAGGAACGGGAGGGTGGGTCCCATTTTAAGGGGATTTCTGTTCGGCTTTGCTTTATCCTTTGGGTTCAACCGTTTCGATAGTGGGACCCACTTGCTTTGGTTATGTATCTACGTCAAAGCAACCTTTTAAATCTCTTTTCTTTTCCTTCCATTAATTGCAAACGTCACCAAATCATCATCAGGGACGGACCCATAAAATTTTTTATATGATACCATATTTATACTATACTATAAAGATGGCATAAAAACTCTTAAAAACAAGTATTAAAGTTTAATGTACCGCTATTTAATGCTAATTACTTAAAAAACAGTCATAAAAGCTGTATGTACTACATTTAATGCTATTCATTAATTTTCAAATATTATCTCTAACCATTTTAACTCCCCTAAAATCATTTCTCACTTTAACTCCCCTAAAATAACTCTCAGCATATTTTAGATATAAAAAATCTAAAATATAATTAAAAAATCTTACAGAATATTTTATAAAAAAAATTATATTATTAAAGCAAAATAAATTACATTATATTATTAAGTCTAAATTAAATAAATTTATATAAAAAAATCATTATCACTCTCTCACAACCATCCAAAATCGTAATGTAAATCGACAAAAAACAGAAAATAAAATGAAACATTAAAATCGTGATGTATCTAGCTGCATTGCGCGAGTACACTTCTAGTAATATATAATATAAACAAAAATAATTACAAAAAACACGGTTTTTATCAACGTGTCTTCATCTTTTTACCGAAGTTCAATATTATCTGATGTATTTTAGCCCAGTTCCACCATTTTGAGGTATTTTTAAAGGTTTTTACTTGATTTTAACGTATTTTTAAGTTTTTTTATCGATTTCGAGGGATTTTTTTTGTCTTTTTCTTGATTTCAATAATTTTCTTCGGTTTTTTGGTTGATTTCAAGAGTTTTTTTTGGTTGATTACGAGGTACGATTGCACCATCTTGAAGCTTCCAAAATAATACGGTAGTACATTCCAAAACGATACGGTTGCACCTTTAACGAACCTAAAAAATTTTACCCTTCGCCGAAGAAATCATACGGTGGCACGTGCCACCGTATCTAACACTCTAAGGGGTTGTTTGTTTTTTTCAAAAAATTTCTTAATGGCTCTTAAGTCTGAATCATTCAGATCTTTTTACACATCACCTCTTATTAATCATAACTAAATTAAGACTTCAGACTTTAAACCTCTTAAAAAACAAACGACGCCTAAGTCCGTCCATGACCACCGGGTAGTTTATCAAACGTTAGCGAATAAACATTCATTGGATAAAAGTCATATCTAATGGATGATTTTCGGTTCTTATTATGCTCACGGATAAGGTAAGTGACTCGATAAGTATTTGATAAGAGGCCCTAATTATGAAAGTTAATTACATTTTGTTGTTAATTTTGAGGATCTTGGGCAATGAAACATGGCTAAACCATCTAAGGAAAGCTCCATTTCACCGATAATCCTTCGTTTCATAGTCCTTTTATCCATATAGGATATGTCTTACCTTTATAGTTCTTGACTCAGGAACATCCTCTTTTATTTACATCTTTGTTCCCTACTATGTTTACGATCATTGATTGTTTTGTTATTTGTTTCAACCCTACAGTGGCGGATGGCCTTTAGGGGCCATGGCCCTTGTGTTTTTCTCTCTCTCGGCTAGGCTTGATGTATTATACATATGATAATAATAAATTTATTTCACTTGGTCCTAATGCTAGCCACTCCACTTATCCAACCTAGTAAAAGAATTATTTGCATTGTTTTTTGAGGTGTTGTTCCGATCGTTTTCTGTTAAGACCTGAATGGATATAGTTGTCTGTATTGATAAAGTTGTCTTGTAACACCCTCAAATTTAATAAGAGCAACCAATTAAAAATCTCAATTTAATAACAAATAAAGGACAAAACTTCCACTTTGTATAACAAAGCTCAAAATGCCTCGAATATAAAATTCTATAAATAACCTCAACAATAACAAACTTCAGTATTAAACAAGGACCTAACTGAAGTCGGGTGCTACTTAACCCGGTACATGTTGCTCTTCACAATACTAATGCGGAATACTTCACTAAGTTAATCACCTCTTCGGCACACCACTAACACTCATCTCCTCATAAGGTCACTAGAACTATTCGCCAACGAAGCCTGTTGCACATGCCGACAAATAAAAATGTTAGGCTAACGCCTAGTGAGTTCAAGAGTTTTACATGAGTAAATATCTTTAAAATGATGAACTTCGCTTAAAGTCATGACCTTTCAATTGATGTACTTTAAAACGTAGAAAACAACTCTTATCCAATGTTATGCACTTTCAAAGATGGACACCTCATTTCAAACATGTTTTATAAATTGATGCAACGTAAACTAACTCGAAACATGAATATGAAATGACTCCCATTTAAGAAATGTGGATAAAATGTTATATCCCAAAACACCCAAACACGGGTGGGGCAAAATATTCAACCCATAAATCATCATCAAAACCACATATACCGTACGTCCGAAAACATGGACACTAGGTCCAATACTCACGCGACCATAAAAGAAAGGAATCTAAATACCAAAACACGGGGATGACATAATTCATTCAAACCTTAATATACGAGGAGGAAGATCCAATATTAAGGCCTGACGGGTGTCGAGTCCGACAAATAATAAAATTTATAATTAAAGACTATTACCGCTAAAACAAAATAAATTGCGATAGTGATAAGTAGGGTCGTCTCCTCAGGGACTCGGTGTTAACCGTAAATCCAAGACGACTTCGCGTGCAAACTCAATAAAAATATTATATAAAAAGGGGAGTTTGGAAGTTTTATAATTAGACTAAGCATGAAAATTTAATTTAGAACTTTGAACAAAAATAAAAGAGGTCTAGCAATGAGCATCAATTGACTAATTAATTGGATTACGTATCATTGACCCATGTAAGCCGTTTTCTCAAAAGAAGTCAAATTGGCTAAAACATCAACTCGCGTCGATGCTCCGTTCGTGTAAAAACATGATTAACCTTGAACACTCTACGACTAATCTCTAATTAGCTAATCGAACCTAGTCACGGACTTAGAATTCGATTGCCAATCGCATTAAGATTAAACGAACACCAAAACTACCCAACAATCGAGCGCCGATTGTTTAAGTTAGATTACGCAATTTTACAACATCAACGATCAACACAAATGTCAATCGTGTGTTATGTGCTACTTTGATAAACCGAAAAACAATTACGGATTTTCCGTTTCATCTAGCGATTCGAGATTGAGTCAAATAAATCAAGGGATCCTACTCAAAATGCCCAACTCAAAAACGATAAACGAAAAACTCTAAAATTGCATAAATGACATCTAATGATGTTTATAAACCAACATAAATCTCCACAAATCCAAATTCAAAGTCAATCAAACACCCATCGCTAGAAATTGAAAAATTAGCTACTCATCTGTAGAAATTGAAAAACTAAATGAACTTACAGTTAACTGCTGATAAGAAATTATGAAGAACCCTAAAAATTATCTCCAAAATCAACACCTTGAATCTGAAAATCGAACCTTTGTTGCTCTCCAATTCGTTCCCAATCGATTTCTTCCCTTCAAAATCGTCTCCCCTCCTCGGCAGTTGACAGCCCGCATTTTTATAGTCCAATTCGAAAACCGCTCGAAAGATAGAAAAACAGTCGATCGTGACTTGGGCATGGGTTGAACCCACGTGAAACTCACGCGGAATTGGAAAGAGAGCGTGAAAAGAGCAGTGGCTAACGCAATTTTGGCCGTGGGTTCGATGCTGGAGAAACTCACGAGAAAGGGACGTCGGCCACTGGAGGAAGAAGGATGCGATGGGGGCTGCCATTCTCTCTTTTTTTTTCTCTCCTTCGTGGGCTGCTAGATGCGGGCTTGGCCCCCTTTGCTGTTGTATCACAAAAACAAACCAAATCAATTGTTAAGATGATTTTTTTTTCTTTGTTTCTATTCACTACAACACACACGAATCACTTTTAACAAAACTAAAACCTTTTTTTTTTCTAAAGCAATAAGAATTAAAATCTTTTTTTTTTATTTAATGCAATAACACATTAAATATATAAACACTAGGTAAAAAGGGATATTTTAATCATTCAACCAACACTAATTTTAGGGAAATTCGACATAAAAATGTATAAAATTAACGTTTATCAAATTCCCCCACACTTAGATCATTGTCCGTCCCGGCAATGGCTTAAGTTAGCATGTAGTGATAAATAAAAAAAATTTAATCAAACGAGAAGTCAACACGTATAGCATGTCATGAACTTGAGATTTGCAACTTGGTATCGAAAAGTGAGCACACACACAATAAAATAGACACAAGCTAATCACGAGAACTCTCACGAATATGCAAATTAAAACAACACTCAATTCACTCCTTGGGGTTAAAGTGTATCGCTCAAACCGTCACTACACTAGTGTGCACCTACCATAAGCTTGGAAAGTCTCTCACTTTCCACTACTTGGATAAAATACATGCTTATAAATCAAAAGGTCTTTTATGGGTGTAGAGTAAAATGAGGCTTTGGGTAAGGTAAGGATGCATTTGGGAAAGAGTGACTAAAAAAAACGTACACCAACGGAGAAATGGGATATTCAAACATGACAATTTCCTTCAACAAAGAACTTTTCATATTTATCTTTGAAGTTTTGAGTATATGGGACATTGATATACACTTTTCTTTACATTCCCATTAGATGATAAAAACTAGAGATGAACCACATGTATATTCAACTTTATCATCATTTCCGTTGTCTTCTTTATTTATTTATTTTTTATCTTGACGACATATTTATATATTTTTTTTCATAGATTTTTTTTTTCTTTTTGAATTTTCTCCATTTTTTTCTTTCCATTCTTCCTTTTCATCTTTTTTTTTTCATTCCCAACATATAAATTTCACTTTTGAGCATACGGGGATACCAAGACTACTCCATTGGTGATTGGTCGGGTGAGTCGTATTTGGATTGGTTTACGATGTGGTTGACAAAGGAAATAGGCTAAGGCTCAAAGTGGTGTGCAAAAAGAGTAATTGTAACATAAGGGTAGGCTTAAGGCTAATGGGTTAACACAAAAATGATCAAACGATGGCCTTTATCATATTCATTAGCATGTAAATATCACGTAGTCTTAAGGAGAGACAAAACAAGTTCTAGAGATACATAACTAGGCATGACGAAATCACACAAGAAATAGAATAGAGACTAATGTAAAATGTTTAGTCTAATAGGCTCAAAGTCTCACAGTGTTAACGTTAGTTCAAGAGATTAGCAATAGTCTAACTTTGACCGGTATACTACCACTAATCTACTCTAAGTGCTATCAATCAAACCCAATCATGCTATACATGCATCCAAACTCATTGTCATCAACAATTTAACCCATAAAAATATGCTAACACGTTTTCAGAACGGACAACGACCCACATTTAAGCCCAAAGTTTTCAAAAAAATTACCCCTATAAGCATTTATATGCCCAAACAACCCCAAATCATGCAAATGACCCACACCCCCACACTTAATTCCTACATTGTCCTCAATGTGCTCAATATGTAGAGGACACTCTAAGCATGCAAAGAAGAGGGAAAACAGAAAACTCCCCTGATTTGATGAGTGACCTTCCAATGTAGGAATGTGTGAAGATGGGCACGTCCCTTTGAGCTTCCAATATCCGGGGTGGAACCTGAGAACAAGAGAGCACAAATAAAACTTGGAGCGAAATTGGAGATTCTAACAAAACAAACTAACACCAAAGCAATAAAAACAATAAATTGAAATTCGTGGGTTGCCTCCCACGCAGCGCCTTTCTTTTCGGTCTTTGGCTAGACCATACTCATTTCAATCTGTGTAGCTTGGCGTGTCCAAGGCTACTCTCTCTAAATCCCCTCCATCAAATCCTTCATAGAACGGCTTCAATCTATGGCCATTAACTTTGAAAATCTGCCCTGTAGATAGACTTTGGATCTCAACTGCACCATGCTCAAAAACAGTTAGAACAACAAAAGGTCCTATCCATCTGGACCTTAATTTACCGGGAAATAACTTTAATCTAGAGTGATAGAGAAGAACCTTTTGACCTTTTGTGAAAGACTTATGTGATATGCGAGAGTCATGGAACGCCTTAGCCTTTGCTTTATAGATGCGAGCGTTCTCGTAGGCATCATTCCGGATCTCCTCTAACTCTTGTAATTGTAGCTTTCTATGCGATCCCGCCTCATCTAAGTCCATGTTGCACGTCTTAACCGCCCAATAAGCCTTATGCTCTAACTCCACCGGAAGGTGGCAAGGCTTCCCGTAAACTAACCGAAAGGGTGACATTCCTATTGGTGTCTTGTAGGCCGAGCGATAAGCCCACAAGGCGTCATTGAACCTTAAACTCCAGTCCTTTCGGTTAGGACTCACCGTCTTCTCTAGAATGGACTTTATCTCTCGGTTGGACACTTCCGCTTGTCCATTCGATTGTGGGTGATAGGCGGTAGAGATGCGGTGGATAACCCCGTACTTCTTGAAAAGAGCGCCAATGACCTTGTTGCAAAAATGGGTGCCTCGATCACTGATGATGGCCTTCGGTGTCCCGAACCTAGAAAATATATGAGACTTGACAAAATCTGCAACTACACGAGAATCATCAGTCCGAGTGGCCTTTGCCTCAACCCATTTTGAGACATAGTCAACGGCCAAAATAATATAGAGATTACCACAAGATGCGGGAAAGGGGCCCATGAAATCCATGCCCCAAACATCAAAAATCTCACAAATAAGCATAGGGGTTTGGGGCATTTGATTCCGGGAACTAATATTTCCCGTCATCTGACATCTTTGACAGCTTTTACAAAATAAATAACTATCCCACATAAGGGATGGCCAGAATAAACCACACTCTAGGACCTTCCGATATGTCCGTTTGTGGCCGAAGTGGCCCCCACAAGCATGAGAATGGCAAAAATGTAAAACGGATTGAAACTCATCTTGGGGCACACAACGCCTAATCACTTGGTCCGAACAATGTTTCCACAAATATGGCTCGTCCCAAATATAGAGACGAGCCTCTCTCTTTATTTTCTCTCCCTCTCTGATTTAGACAACTCACCTGGAAAGGTCTTAGAGACCAAATAGTTCACGATGTCGGCATACCAGGGGTGTTCTCCCGAGATGGAGAAAAGATGCTCGTCAGGAAACTCATCAATGAGTGGGCTCGGTTCTCCATCCAAAACAAGTCGGCTAAGGTGGTCTGCTACTAAATTCTCAGCTCCGCTTTTGTCCCGTATTTCCAAATTGAACTCTTGGAGCAAGAGAATCCACCTTATCAGTCGCGGCTTTGCATCTTTCTTTTTGAGCAAGTACTTCAATGCAGCATGATCTGAAAAGACAATCACTTTAGTTCCTAGCAAATAAGATCTAAACTTTTCTAATGCAAAACAACCGCTAGCAACTCTTTTTCGGTAGTCGAGTAGTTGCATTGTGCACTATCAAGTGATCGTGATGCATAGTATATGACATGAGAGTTCTTACCATCTTTCTGTCCCAATACTGCCCCCACCGCGTGATTGCTAGCATCACACATGATCTCAAATGGCAATTGCCAATTGGGCGGTTGGATGATAGGGGCAGAAGTAAGCATATCTTTCAACAAATCAAATGAACTCTTACATACCTTATTGAAGTCAAAGTCTACCTCTTTTTGTAGGAGTTCACATAGGGGTCGGGTGATCTTCGAGAAGTCCTTTATAAAACGTCGGTAAAAACCTGCGTGACCAAGAAAAGAACGGACCTCTCTAACACTCGAGGGGTAAGGCAAGGATTTTATGACATCGATTTTTGCCTTGTCAACCTCTATACCCCTCTCCGAGATAACATGACCAAGTACTATACCTTGGTTAACCATGAAGTGGCATTTTTCATAATTCAAGACTAAGTTGGTTTCAATGCACCTCTTTAAAATTTTAGTCAGGTTATCTAGACACACACTAAAAGAATCACCATAGACCGTGAAGTCGTCCATAAAGACTTCAATAATGTTCTCAACATAATCAGAAAAGATACTCACCATGCATCGTTGGAATGTCGCCGGTGCGTTACAAAGACCAAAAGGCATCCTTCGGTAGGCGAATGTACCGAAGGGGCAAGTAAATGTAGTATTCTCTTGGTCTTCTCTTGCCACCGGAATATGATGGAAACCTGAATAACCATCCAGAAAACAATAGTGAGTGCGACCTGCTAATCGTTCTAACATTTGATCTATAAAGGGTAAAGGAAAATGATCTTTCCTAGTTGATGCATTAAGTTTACGATAATCAATACAACCCCTCCACCCGTTTTGGACACGGGTGGGAACCAACTCACCTTCGGCATTCTCTACCACAATAATGCCAGATTTCTTAGGGACTACCTGGACCGGGCTTACCCACTTGCTGTCGGAGATCGGGTAAATCATGTCGGCATCTAAAAGCTTCAAAATCTCCTTCTTGACAACTTCCATCATCGGTGGGTTCAACCTCCGCTGCGCCTCTCGGAATGGCTTGTACTCGTCCTCAAGTAGGATCTTGTGTTGGCATAACGAGGGACTAAGACCCTTGATGTCAGCAATGGTCCATCCTATTGCCCTCTTGTGCTCTTTCAGAACTCCAACAAGCTCCCCTTCTTCCTTGGGTGATAAGGTAGAGGATATGATCACGGGAAGGGTCTCCTTATCTCCCAAGTAGACGTACTTTAAATGATCCGGCAACGTCTTCAACTCTAACTCGGGTGCCTGTTCAACAGAAGGTAGAAGTCTAGTGTGAGATAAAGGCAATTCAATTTTAGAAACTTCATACCTTGGCTTTGGTGCTCGCCCTTTTTCCACCCAAGACACCAATTCTTCAAAATCATCATCAAGCTTGTACTCTTGGGCAAGCCTTTTCAAGCTCCCGTTGGTTAAGTCCCTGTCTAAGATCACTTCTAAAACATCATCATTAGATAGATCATACATAGTATCAGATAATGACTCAATAATATCAACAAAGCATAAAGAAGAAACATCACTAGGATATCGCATGGCATCATATATATTGAACTTAATTATCTCGCCATCAAATTCCATAGTCAAATTACCGTCATGAACATCTATCTTGGTTTTAGAGGTTTTCAAGAATGGTCTACCTAGCAAAATCATACCGGCCTTGGAGGTATTATTCTCCTCCATGTCTATAACATAAAAATCTGTCGGAAAGACCAACTCGTTCACTTGAACAAGTACATCCTCTAACACCCCTTTAGGATAGACGGTGGACCTATCCGCTAGTTGGATTACCACACCCGTTGGCTTTAGGGGGCCTACATCCAAAGATGAGTAGATGGCATATGGCATTACATTAATTGATGCCCCCAAGTCCAACATGGCTTGATTGACCGAGACATTGCCTACCTTACATGGTATGGTAAACATGCCCGGGTCATTGCATTTTGGTGGTAACCGCTTTTGCAAAACGGCGGATACATTTTGGCTCATGCTTATCTTTTCATTACCTTTTAACTTCCTTTTATTAGTGTAAAGCTCTTTTAAAAATTTTGCATATCTGGGCACTTGCTTAATAGCATCTAATAAAGGAATGTTTACCTGAACCTTGTGAAATGTCTCTAGTATCTCCTTCTCTTCATTCTCTCGCTTTGTCTTCTCGAATCGGCTCGGGAATGGCGGTGCTTGAACTATCACTTCGGGTGTCTTCTTCTTTGTGTCCTCATCTTTGACATCCTTCTCACCCGAACTAGATGCCTTGACCTCTAACTCCTCCTCATCATCATGAACCTTCATCTTCTTCTTGTCGACAGTATCTTTAAGCTCTTTTCCGCTCCTCAAAGTGATGGCCTTCACGTTGGCCTTCGGATTAGTCTCCATTTGGGAAGGCAATTTGCCTTTGTTCACCAATTGGCCAACGGTAGCCTGAAGGTCTTGAATGCTCGCTTGTGTATTCTGTGACTCCTGTTGAAGTTTGGCCATGTTAGTAGCTAAAGACTTCACTATATCCTCTAATGACATACCTGAGCTACTAGGCGCTTGAGGTGGCACTTGATGCTGTTGTTGGGCACCCGATTGAAATGGTGCCTTCGGTTGGAATTGTTGCTGAGATGGTTGTTGGAAACCAGGTGGTGCTTGGAACTGTTGAGCTTGCTGAAATGGAGCTTTTTGCTGAAACTGCTGACCTTGACCTTGTCCTTGCCTTGGGGCATAGCTTAGATTCGGATGTTGCCTCCAACCGGGGTTGTATGTGCTCGAGAAGGGATCATGAGCCCGGTTGTTTGAGTGCTGGAAATTGCCACCACCTATGGCATTCACTTGCTCTTCTTCTTCATGGAGAGTCGGGCATGCATCGGTTGGATGTGCTACCGATGAGCAAAATCCACATGCCTTCACTTGAGACACATTCCCCATAGCAAGCTGTTTCACAAGGTTAGTTAAATCAGTTATCTTAGTTTCTAGGGATTTAACATGTACCTCACTGGCTCCTCGACCAACGTCACTCCTAACTCCAAACTGCTTGGAGTTTTCCGCCATAGTGTCTATCAGATTCCTCGCTTCAGTTGGCGTCTTGTTCACAATAGCTCCACCGCTCGCGGCATCCATCATCTTCCTCTCCATCGGTAGCAAACCTTCATAAAAATATTGTATTAGTAATTGTTCAGATATACCGTGTTGAGGGCAACTTACACAAAGGCGCTTAAAACGCTCCCAATACTCGTAAAGTGACTCCGTGTCCTTTTGCTTGATCCCGCAAATCTCTCTTCTAATCCCGGCGGCTTTGGATGCGGGAAAGAATTTGTCTAGGAAAGCTCTCGCCATTTGTGGCCATGTGTTGATGGAACCCGGCGGTAGATAGAAAAGCCACTCCCTAGCCCCGTCAACTAGAGAGAACGGGAATGCCTTTAGCCTTAGATTCTCCACGGTCGTACCTTGCGGCTTCATCCCCAAGCATACCATATGGAACTCAGTCATATGCTTGTATGGGTCTTTATTAGCTAAACCATGGAAACGAGGAAGTAAGTGAATTAAACCAGTCTTAAGTTCGACACTTACCTCTTCGACCAGATATGTGATGCAGAGGGGTTGATCGTCAACGTTGGGTGCTGCCCATTCCCTCAAAGTGCGCTCTGGATTCGCCATTCTCTTTTCTTTTTCTTTTTCTTCGGTCTCGGTAACCAACTCCTCCTTTTTCGGATGAGGTTTCTCTTCTTCAAAATGCACTTCCTCCTTATCGCTTTCTGAATCGGTGGACAACTCAATATCCTTCCAAATGTTAACCACCGGCGAAGAAGTCGACTCGCCTTTGTTGGGTCTGAAATATGCCAAGGATGGTTACTACTTCTAGTTCATCATGGTTACTACTTCTGAAGTTAATATTCATCATGGTTACTACTTATGTGGTTAATGTTGCTAGTTGTAGTTAATGCTGCTGGAACAAAGTTAATGTTGCTAGTTGTAGTTAATGCTGCTGGAACAAAGTTAATGCTGCTAGAAGAAAACAGTTAATACTTCTAGTTAATACTTCTGATATTAATGCTGCTAGTTGATGGTTAATGTTGCTCAACAAGATTAGTACTGCTAGTTCAAAGTTAGTACTGCTTGAAGAGATTAATGCTGCTGAGCATGGTTAGTACTGCTAGAGTTAATACTGCTCAGATTATTAATGCTGCTGAAGATTAATACTGCTTATAAGATGGAGATCTGTATGGAAAGGATGACAGCTGGATAAGCTGAAGATTATGGAAAGCTTGGAGATAATGATGGAAGATATTCTGAAGATATTTTATTAATTGTAATTAGCTTTTATCTTCAGTATATATATATAGTATTGTTTAGAATAGTCAGAGATAACTTTTGGTTTTTAGAATTATTAATTCTAAGTTTTAGAGAAAAACAACCTCAAGGCATAGATCCTAATTCTAGAGAAGTAGATTTCGTATTGGTGAGCCTGTTCATCAATATTGAGGTTGAGTGTGTAATCTTGTAAATTCAAAGCATTCAATACAAGGTTATAGTTTGTTATTCATACTTACTGTGAGTTGATTTACTGTTTCATTGAATATCAAAGTGTTATTCCGCAAACTTCTTTGATATTGTTTCTGAGAATTAATTCTTGTTAAGAATTCGATCCTGACAAGTGGTATCAGAGCTAGTATTCTCAGAAACCTGCAATCATCATTCTTCCTTGAAATCAGAAATCATCAATGGCTAAAGTTTCAGATTCTTCAAGCACAGAAATCCCCACAGAGGTATTGTCTAATCTTTGCTCTAAAACTTGTATGGAAACTGTTAAAAGGTACAGGGATCACAACCAGACAATGAGTGATGACCTTAAAAGATTAGAGAGAGATATAAAAGACTATGTAAGAATTGTTGAGAGTTTTGAGGAACAGATCAAAGTTTTCCAAGCCAATGAACTTCAACATTCTTATGATACAAACTACTGGAAGTGGGAGAAGAATGACCTAGAACTTCAGCTAAAAAAGTCTAAAGAGGAGAATGAGAAGATAAAGAGTGAGTTTGAGAAAACCAAGCTGGATATTGAGAAATTTTCCAATGCTTCTAAAGCAATGGACTCTTTGCTCCAAACTCAAATCCATGACAAACTTAGAAGAGGAATAGGCTATAACACTACACCACCACCATACAACAACAATTACATTCCTCCTATATCAAACTTACTGGAGACCAAGGATAGGAAGGAATTGCCTGTTGGAGCCACTAAGGTAGATCCTTTAGACAAAGTGGTGGTTGAAACAGACTCTGAAGAAGAGAACTCTAGTGAAAAGAGTAAGGAGAACACTGGGAGTGGTGAGATTCCTCTAGAAAATCACATTATCACCAATGAGGGATGTGGAAAGACTTGGGTCAAATCTAAGGACATAGAAAAGACAGAGGGAACTTCTGGTAAGGTCCACTACAAACAGACAACAGTTGTGAATCCTGTCCCTTGCAAACAGTGTTCTTGCAATAAATCTGAGCCCCAAAAACATGATAAACCAAGGGGAAATCAGAGAAACTGGAATAATCAGTGGGCACAAAAACAAGGGGTTGATTTGAGTAAAATCAATAGACCAAAACCTTGTTTTATCTGTGGCAAATTGAATCATCTTGCCAAACACTGTTATTTCAACCCTATCAACCAAAGAGTCACTTTTCAAAGAAAACCACAAAACTCTTTTGGTTATAGGAATAAAAGAAGGAATCAATTGGCTGAGAAAAGAGCACCTTTAAAGTCTCATGCTCAGAACAAGTTTGCTAATACAAAGAAAAATGCTCCAAATAAGCCAAGGAGTAATTTAAAGACAAAGAAAGCAAACAACTTTGTTCAAGTTTGGGTTCCAATTGTAAAGAAACCTGTTAGTACTGCTATCCCAGATAGTACTGCTAACAGAAATAGTGCTGCTGCAACCAATACTACTGCTAACAAGGATAATGCTTCTACCAGTATTAATGTTGCAAAGCCTATAATCTTGACAAAGTATTCCAGCCATGAGATTCCTAAACAACTCATCCAGATCAAACTGACAGATTATATAAATGAGAAAGGACAACCCAAGACCACTTTGGCTTGGGTTCCATCAAAGACTAACTGATTTATCAAGTGTGCAGGG
The DNA here is from genome assembly GCA_023525745.1 of Arctium lappa. Classification (NCBI taxonomy): domain Eukaryota; kingdom Viridiplantae; phylum Streptophyta; class Magnoliopsida; order Asterales; family Asteraceae; genus Arctium; species Arctium lappa. Next base: position 150,348,632 of record CM042048.1, read on the forward strand.
CAATCAAAAGCTCAAGAGGAAGAGCATTTGGAATGAAGATAATGGTTGCTCTTGGCACATAACAAGGAACATGGACTGCCTTCAAATTCTTCAAAAGATTTGATGGAGGACATGTTACTTTTGATCCAACAGAAGGTAAGAAAAGTGAAAAAGGTATAGTTTCAAAAGATAAAGTAACTTTTGAAAATTTTATGGTATATGGTACTACTAACCTTGTGTCTGTAAGTGTTTCAGGTTGCTAATACTGAAAGGTAGTTAGTACTTCTAGTTCAATGAATACTGTCAGATTGTGTTAATGCTGCTGGTATGTGTTACTACTGCCAGTCTGTGTTAATGCTGCTGATAAGTGTTACTACTGCTAATGTAAGTTTTCTATACCTAAAAATGATCTTCAATGATTTAATGTCAAACCTGGATATCAATCAAAAAGCTTTTATCTGTATCCAAGGTTTGTACAAGAAGTACTTAATAAGGAATTGACGGATTAACCTCATTTTAATGAGATATATGTACCTAAACCCCCTAAAGGCAAGGTTTTCTCAAATATGAGAAGATCTGCTAGGGACTCGGAAGGAGTTGACATACCATTGTTCTCTATAATGATGGTGATGTCCCACAATCAAGAAGATACGACATCAGGTTCAAAGCCCTCGTTAGACCAACCCACTGATGACCTATCCACATCTTCCACTACCAAGCATAAATCTTCAGATTCCTTTTGTCAAACCAACATTCCCCATTACTATATTATATAAGGAAAAGATACTGAAGGTTCCTTCCCTTCTTGTATCTTAAACCTCAAAACCTACAAGCCCTCTGATGGAGCATTTTTCATTAGAGAATATCCAAAGGGAAACCATAGAGGTGTCTCCCAACCTCAAGAAGGTGCTCAATAAGGAGATGCAAGAGCATATGGGTTATAAGGCTCACACTACTGACTTTGCACAAAGTGCAGGACAGGACAATGTGAACATATCTAAGACCTTCCCCATGCCAACTTTAGATGAGTAATTATCTAAAGGTCCCAGGTGCCAAGAAACCAAGGGAGTAGAAGGTGCTTCTGCTAGGCAGAAGATCTCTTATAAAAGATCCTAGGATCCTTCAAAGGTGGTAAACACACCTAAAGAAGGTGAGGACAGATTTAACTACAAAGAATTGATGGATACACTTGGTACAATTAGTCTGAAAGTTCACAATCAAATTATGGAGATAAAAGAGATGAAAAGGAGCACAGATCATGATTATTTAAAAAAGGGGGAGACTTAAACATCTGAAGTTGAGAAGACTTGAGAAGGAGAATCAAGTTGATATGAAATCTTATTTTGAGGGGGAGATAAGTGAAGAAGCTGAAATAAAGCATTAACTACAGCAGAAACAGAAAAGAAGATAACAGCAGAAACTGAATCAAGAAGAACTAGTAATTGCAGAAAGTTTTGAAATTATCATAAAGACCCTATGTTGAAGAACTTAACTTCTCAGTTTTGAAAAGTTAAGTTAGGGGGAGATTGTTAGGTCTGAAATATGCCAAGGATGGTTACTACTTCTAGTTCATCATGGTTACTACTTCTGAAGTTAATATTCATCATGGTTACTACTTCTGTGGTTAATGTTGCTAGTTGTAGTTAATGCTGCTGGAACAAAGTTAATGTTGCTAGTTGTAGTTAATGCTGTTGGAACAAAGTTAATGCTGCTAAAAGAAAACAGTTAATACTTCTAGTTAATACTTCTAGTTAATGCTGCTAGAAGAAAACAGTTAATACTTCTAGTTAGTACTTCTGATATTAATGCTGCTAGTTGATGGTTAATGTTGCTCAACAAGATTAGTACTGCTAGTTCAAAGTTAGTACTGCTTGAAGAGATTAATGCTGCTGAGCATGGTTAGTACTGCTAGAGTTAATACTGCTCAGAGTATTAATGCTGCTGAAGATTAATACTGCTTATAATATGGAGATCTGTATGGAAAGGATGACAGCTGGATAAGCTGAAGATTATGGAAAGCTTGGAGATAATAATGGAAGATATTCTGAAGATATTTTATTAATTGTAATTAGCTTTTATCTTCAGTATATATATATAGTATTGTTTAGAATAGTCAGAGATAACTTTTGGTTTTTAGAATTATTAATTCTAAGTTTTAGAGAAAAACAACCTCAAGGCATAGATCCTAATTCTAGAGAAGTAGATTTCGTATTGGTGAGCCTGTTCATCAATATTGAGGTTGAGTGTGTAATCTTGTAAATTCAAAGCATTCAATACAAGGTTATAGTTTGTTATTCATACTTACTGTGAGTTGATTTACTGTTTCATTGAATATCAAAGTGTTATTCCGCAAACTTCTTTGATCAACATCAACGATCAACACAAATGTCAATCGTGTGTTATGTGCTACTTTGATAAACCGAAAAACAATTACGGATTTTCCGTTTCATCTAGCGATTCGAGATTGAGTCAAATAAATCAAGGGATCCTACTCAAAATGCCCAACTCAAAAACGATAAACGAAAAACTCTAAAATTGCATAAATGACATCTAATGATGTTTATAAACCAACATAAATCTCCACAAATCCAAATTCAAAGTCAATCAAACACCCATCGCTAGAAATTGAAAAATTAGCTACTCATCTGTAGAAATTGAAAAACTAAATGAACTTACAGTTAACTGCTGATAAGAAATTATGAAGAACCCTAAAAATTATCTCCAAAATCAACACCTTGAATCTGAAAATCGAACCTTTGTTGCTCTCCAATTCGTTCCCAATCGATTTCTTCCCTTCAAAATCGTCTCCCCTCCTCGGCAGTTGACAGCCCGCATTTTTATAGTCCAATTCGAAAACCGCTCGAAAGATAGAAAAACAGTCGATCGTGACTTGGGCGTGGGTTGAACCCACGTGAAACTCACGCGGAATTGGAAAGAGAGCGTGAAAAGAGCAGTGGCTAACGCAGTTTTAGCCGTGGGTTCGATGCTGGAGAAACTCACGAGAAAGGGACGTCGGCCACTGGAGGAAGAAGGATGCGATGGGGGCTGCCATTCTCTCTTTTTTTTTCTCTCCTTCGTGGGCTGCTAGATGCGGGCTTGGCCCCCTTTGCTGTTGTATCACAAAAACAAACCAAATCAATTGTTAAGATGATTTTTTTTTCTTTGTTTCTATTCACTACAACACACACGAATCACTTTTAACAAAACTAAAACCTTTTTTTTTCTAAAGCAATAAGAATTAAAATCTTTTTTTTAATTTAATGCAATAACACATTAAATATATAAACACTAGGTAAAAAGGGATATTTTAATCATTCAACCAACACTAATTTTAGGGAAATTCGACATAAAAATGTATAAAATTAACGTTTATCAAGGCCCTCATTCACTGTCGACCATAAAGAACCAATGACAATAAAATAAGACATCCTTATATATAAAATACTGATAGTCGACGGTCAAAACAGTGAACGAGAAGAAAATCGGGCAAGCAGTGCATGGTGCGACTTAGAGCCACCCGCACGACTTAGGGGAAAGCGGGCGGGTTGTGGCGCGGATTAGGCCGCATGGTAACCCGCGTAAAGCCTTGTTCGAGCATAAAACCCGATTTTCAGCCCTCAAACTTCATTTCTTCATAACTTTTGCATCTCAACTCTATTTTTTGTGATTCAATGTAACACTCTAAAATTTAAGCAGAAAATAAAGTTCGAAATTTCGGCAATATAACATTTGAAAATAGATTAAATTCATCACCCTAAAATAGGGGATTATTTTAAACCTGTGAAATAAGATAATTCATTTCAAAAACCCAAGTGTATCATCCCAAACGGGATATAATGTACGGTAGTTACAACCCAATAAATGAAGCGTAAGACGAAAACCTACTAATCTACAATAAGTAACTAGATTATGGTCGGGTGTCGCTATACTTCCAAAATGTGTGTCTTCAAAATCAATTGTATGATGGTCACTGTATATCCTCAAAATGACCACTCACGACCCCAAGGTCGTTCTCTCAGTCCCGACATGCCCCACCGCTATGATAGTCTGGCAAACATGACAACAAGAACAAGTGTTAGGCGAAAGCCTGGTGAGAACAAGTCAAATAAGGAGTAAAGCATTTAACCCATTCGGAGTCACGCGGAGAGTATAGCCATGAGCTAAAACCAACAAATCAAATAAACCATTAGTGATTAGATACGGTACAAAGAACACCAATCACATACTGAGCTCAACTCCTCTAAGTCTATTGCTCAAAAAAGTCAAGTCAACCCCTCTAGGTCTATTCTTGAGAGCTCCAAAACAGGGAACTCTAGCACAAGGGAATTACACCTTACTGCCCATGAGATGTTGTCCGACCGTATAGGTCCACACCTTACTTATCATGGTGACCCGATGTCTATTCCGTGTTAAGTGGTGAACCCAATGCCTAAAACAAGGACATGGGAACACTGTGCATATGGATCCATTGCATTTAAGACCAAATACCCAAAACATGCCAATACATACCATACTTATATTAATCATGTATATAAATGAATTAGATATACAATGGTACAAATCATAAAGTCTTGACTCTTATAAATGCAAAGACTATAAAGCATAACCCAACAACAACATTCCATATATATACATATATATATATATATATATATATCGTATAAAAATTATGATTACCATTAGTTAAACAAATACTTGCATTTTTCCCCAAAACCCTAGTTTTTCCACTTTGGTTCCTCAAAAATCCCATGGACTTAAGATTGATCATTAAAGGAGTAGAAGGCATAGAAAGCCATAAATCTTAGTCCAAAGAGACATTCCTCCCATTAATACTTGGGATTACAAAACCCTAATCTTAATACTCACATTTATGTTAAAAGACTTGGATGACCAAAACCCATAAGAATATTAATACATATACCCATAGAGAGGTTTAGAGGATGGAATAACTCACCTTGCAAGAAATATATTCAAACCCTAAGAATGAATGAACAAGAAGATGATGAGAATCACTTGAAGCTTCAAATCTTTAATCACTTGAGGTCAAAGTTTACCAAAACCTAGATTGAACCACCAATAAGCATTTAATGCTCTTAACCAAGGGAAATCAATGAAGAGAGAAGAGAAACCCTACCTCTCACCAAGAAAATCGTCCAAGCTAGCTCCCAAATCAATAAAATGAGTTTTAGGTCGTGAAAGTGAGTTTTAAAGGGTTTGCACCCCGACCGCGACATTGCCTCGCGAGAGTGACAATGTCACTCTCGCGCCCTCTCCCCGACTCTCGGTACTACTCCCGCGGTTGTGCCCCACGAGAGTGACCTCTGTCACAATCGGGTCACTCTTGCGGGCACAATCGCACCCCCCGTACCGAAGCCCGAAAAATGCCCGATTTCAACCCGAAAGCTCCCACTCTCAACTCTAAGCTAAATACTAGGGTAAAATGCCAAAATAGAGACGTACCGAAAACATGGGTGTTACATTCAAGTTGTCATGGTTTCGTTTTTGAGAGATCTTCAAGGATATATCAAGAGATTTGAAGTCTATTGGAAGATACAATAATATTTTGTGGTGGTAAGTTCCTCATCTCTCTTAATGTTAAGTTAGGGTTTGATGGTTTCATCATTTTTCCATTTATCCTTCAACTAGGGTGTGATTTTGATGAATTGTGTGGTGAAGGAAACCTTGTAGATGTATTGTATCTAAGATCTAGGAAGATTTCTTGGAGATTTCAAGCCTTCATCTAAGGAGCTTCAAGTTTAGGGATAAAATTTAGATTTAGCCTAAATCTAGCAAGGCGAGCTCAAGTTGATTTGTGAAAACATTGTACATGCCAAAAATGTCTATTTTAGAGTGTATGTGTGTTTTACATGATCATTATAAATTTTTGAAAGCTATGATGAGTTTTGCTATTTGGAACAAGTAAGATTTTATAAATCTTGGGAATCACCATATTTGGGATTTTAAGGCATTTTGATAAATAAGGCATAAATGAAAGGGTTTTGGTGATTTATTGCATAAATGAGATTATTTGGTTAAAAGTCATTTTTAGTGTTTGTTTCGGAGAAATGCTTAATTTTGTGTCATAGGACGTTTTGTGTCATGGGGTGTATGATAATCATTGTGGAACTTGCATGTTTTAGAGTATTGGACCTAAAAAGGGATTGAAACTATGTGAGGTCTTATACATGTATCTTGTTGACATGGAATATGTATAGAGGTGGATATAACATGTATATTGGATGAACCATGAGTATGTGCTAGGAGGATGTAGTCTTAGGTGCCACCATGATGGTATGCACCTAGACCTCTGTCATTTGGAGTAATGTCTGAGAGGTAGTCTTCAAGTGTGTCGGACCTTCGGGATGTTGCTCATGCGAGTGAACATCAAGGTACATTGACTTGAGGTAAAACTCATTGGTGTGATGGGTCTCCCTCATTGATTCCCTTATGACCCTTATTGACTAAAATGACATAAATATTCATACCATGCTTTATAAATTTATGTCATGTTCTTGTACAACTCACTAGGCTCGTTTGGCCTAACACTTGTTTGGTTTGATGTGTATCTCAGGTTCTAGCGGCGCGACTGCCAAGAAGGATTAGCGGGCTTTTAGATGTGAGCTCGGGAGTTTTTGGGATGCCATCTTAGAAATTATTATTTTTGGAAATAGATGACAACCGTTTGTAATCTTATTTCTTGTCTATAATTTAGATTAAGAGGTTGTTATCTCTCATTGGTTGTTATTACAAACTTGTAATTTACAGTTATTTATTGTTCCCCTTTTTGGGATGAGCTCGTGTTTTGGCATGTTTTAGTATAGCACATTTCCATTTTCGGAAATTTTTGTTGTCCCAATTTTTGGGGTGTTACACAAACGCCACCTAAGCCTTGGAGTTATATTGTACTAAAAAACATAACACATTTAACACTTAAGTCATCAAACTTTTTCTAGTTTCCTTAGACACGTGAGCATGTGCAGTGCAACCAATACCTTGAAATGGCTTATGTATGGCTTTTCAACTCCAAATTTCCCCAGGTGATGGTTGATAAAAAATATTGGACTTCTATATGAAGTACAAGAGAACCAATAGTTGCATATAATAAATCTTAAGGGACGTTTTTTTTTCCACCGAGCATATTGCACACCATATTTATCATGGTTTTATTAATCCTTTTTGCTATTCCATTTTCATGTGGATAATATGTTGCAGGAGTTGCCTCTTCATGCCTTGAAATTCACATAGTTCTTTGAACTCATTGGAGTTAAATTCTCCTCCCATATATATATCCTTAAACATTATATCACTAAATTTGTCTCCTTTTCAATTGCACCCTTAAGCTTCTTGAACGTATCAAGTGCTTATGAATTTTTAGTAAGCAAATATGACCAAAACTTCATGAATAATTATTAATAAACATTCGAGTGGTCCACAAATGTTCGAGTGTGGGGCTTTCACAACAATGTAGCAGGTTCAAATTTCGGCCCACCCAACCTACCCCTGTGACGTTGTGACTTACCTTTTCCATGATGGTCGTGCGACCAGTATAACAAGGACGTATTAGAGGATAGCACAAACCTTTTTTCACATTTTGTAAGCAATGGAAACTATATAGCCAACAAATCAATATATTGACATAACTGGCTTATCGTTTGTTATTACACTGGTCTCGTCAAATAGGTTGTTTAATCAAAATTACTTTGTTGGAAAATGAGTGGATTATAGTTTCATGATTATAGTTTTTACAATTTGAGATTATAAAAAAATAGTAATTCTATTGGACATATTAATGTAAATCATCTTTTAGATTAGAGCAAATTACGGATTTGGTCCTTGTGGTTTGTTAATTTTTTGGATTGGATCCCTCAAATGAATTCATTACAGATGACATCACCATGGTTTCCATTTTGTTGCGGATCAAGTCCCTTCTTCTAACCCCGTTTAACTAAGGTATGGTCATTTATGTCATTTCAAAAACCCTTTTTTAGTTTCTTTTTTAATTAAACTGTAAGATCCCACATTGGTTAGGGAAGGGAACAAATGTTGCCTTATAAGGGACTTGATACCTCATCTATCAAACACGTTTTAAAACCGTGAGTCCAAGTGTATGGACAAAGCGGACAATATCTGGTACGGTTAGCCTGAGATGTTACAGATGGTATCAGAGCCAGGAACCGGACTAGTGTGCCAGCGAGGACGCTGGGCTCCCAATGGGGGTGGATTGTAAGATCCCACATTGGTTGGGGAGGGGAACAAAGGTTGCCTTATAAGAGACTTGATACCTCATCTATCAGACGCGTTTTAAAACTGTGAGTCTAGGTGTGTGGACAAAGCGGACAATATCTTGTATGGTTAGTCTGGGATGTTACATAAAGCATTATTTTGATTAAGTCCACATTCAAGACCAAGAAAACGACTTCCATTCTTCTGCTCATACGATTATTGCCAAGGTTTACACCAACTCAATCCATAAAATAAACCATAAAAGAAAGTTGACGATTCTTCTCGACTTTCTCCACAAGACAGACAAACAAACGGAGTATAAAATAAGTCGATCATCATCTTCCTCTATTCATCCCTCGTTGCATCTTCTGGTTCATGTGTTCTAGTTCACTCCTCAAGGCACCCCTCTTTCTTACCTACTAATTTGAACATATTAGATATATATAGATACATGTGTTGATGTATGTATGTATGTATGTATGTATGTATGTATGTATGTATGTATGTATGTATGTATGTATGTATGTATGTATGTATGTATGAATTTATATCTCAATTGGTAAATCATTTTTATGTATTTCTTAGATGAATTAAGTGTTTCGTCTATATCATGAATTTCAATCATAATTTGGATATGTATGTTGAAGATTTTTGAGTTTTCCTTGAGTTTATTGTAACACCCGTAATTTTCGGTAAGTAAATGTCACCCGAACATTTCTATGACTTGTAAACAGTGGGATTTTGTTGGGAAATATATTGTTTAAAGTCCCTTGGGGTTTCGGGAGTATTGGCAGCGAAAAGATCGAGTTTCGGGGCTCCGGAAAGGTCCCGCGACAATGCTCGGCGACAATGACGAGTCACAGTCGCACTGTCATAGTCGCAGGGGGTGTACCGCGAGCTGGTACATACCAGCGACTATGACCAATGACATTGCCCTGAGAAATGTCGCATGGACAATGTCGCACCAGGGCACAGAGGTGCTGTTAAGTGCGGGATTTCAACCATTTTCTCATCTCCTCTCAACCAAACTTCCTCCATTCTCTCCCAATTCGTTTTCCTTCCTTCCCCTTCAAACCCTAGCTTATTTGTGGCTCAAATCCTTGGATTTCATGAAGATGGAACACCACCAGGTGGTAAAATGGAAAGCTTTGGTCAAGCCATCTCCATCTTCATCTTCAACCTCAAGATCATTGTTGTGTTTTCAAGGTTTTCACCAAAATCTAAGTGGTAAGAGTATCCCTTCCATTTCTAAACCTTGTGATAAGTTATAAATGATCCATTGATGATTCCCTAGTGTTTGATTTCTCTAATTTTCGGTTTGGAAGATTTTGGGAGTTTGGGTCAAAATTAGGGTTTTGCCCAAAATAGAGATTTTGATGATTAAGTGTTTGGGGAATGTTTCTATGGGGTTGTTTATGGTTACTTATGTTTGGAACTTATGGATTTAGATTTCGGAAGTTTTGCTTGAAGATTCAAGTTCCTTCAAAGGAGCTCAAAGCGGGGTAAAATCTAGATTTAGCCTAAATCTAGCAAGGTGAGTTCAAGTTGATTTGTGAAAACGTTGTACATGCCAAAATGTCTATTTTAAAGTGTTTTATGTGTTTTACATGAAATTATCAAATGTTGGGTTATTTGTTAATCTTTGAATTGTTGAAGTATTTAACTTTATAAACTTTGTATAACACCACAATTGGGATTTTTGGGCATTTAATATATGTCACAAATGAATGTGTTTTGAGGTCTTATTGCATGAATGGATCTTTGGTCAAGGAAATACGATTTTAAATGTTTGTCGGGTTTTATGCATCATCATGGAATGGAGTGTTTTATAAAGTATCACTTGCATTTTTATGTGAAGTACTTGAAAGAGTATTTATAGTCTCATTTTATGGTTTTCATTCTTATCAGCAATCAAAATTGGGAAAATGCATGTCATTTGTGTTATGAGGCATTTTGGAAAATATAAGAGTATAAGTTCATTTGGGAAAATGGGTGTCTCGACTAATGTCGAGTTTTGAACTAATCTTACTTTTAGTCGTTGTGTCTGCATATCCGTTGGTCGAGTGTGTTTTATTGTATTTTATTTCATTTACCAATGAGTCTATGGGTTGCTAAGCCAACAACTTGGTATTTTTAATTTAATTGGGTTTTAGGACAATTATCCAGTTTTAGTAGCTCGACTTCGAGCCTTGTTGGCGTTTTTGGATGAAGCACGTTAGGTATCGGGTGCGATGTAAGTCCTTCGTGTTGCACGTTAAGGTACGGGGTGCGGTGTAAGTCCTTCGTGCTCAAGTTTTACGTTTTTGGATGAAGCACGTTAGGTATCGGGTGCGATGTAAGTCATTCGTGTTGCACGTTAAGGTACCGGGTGCGGTATAAGTCCTTCGTGCTCAAGTATTATGATATTGGATGAGGAGCTCGACATAAGAACCCGACGGGGTTGAACTCAAGTTTCCGTGGGTGTACGTTTAAAGCTACTGAGCCTGACATCCCTTGCGTGTACTTTTGTTTATATGACTAGTCATAACAACATAAAATGGGCTTACTTTGTGGACCGTCACATTTTATGGAATCAGGAATCCCCCGTCACCGAAAGGTGTTGATTTTGGGTATTGAGTTTTATTATCCAAGTTTTCGGTGACGTTTTGTATAATTGGGTTTTCCCTTGATTTATGGGTTGAGTATTATGCCCCACCCGTGTTTTGGGTGTTTCGGGATATAAGGTTTAACCGTATCTTCATAAATGGAGAGTTCAATTTATATTTACGCTTTGAGTGAGTTTTGGGTTAAAGCTAAATTATGAAGGGGCGGCTTACCATGGGTAACACCATCTTTGTAGTGGGTTGGCTTGGAAAGTGTTCAAATTGGCGTTCTTTGTCTAAAATGCATATTATTGGAAAAGAGTCGTTTTCCTATGTAAAACGCATCATATTGAAGGACTATAATTTTAACCGCATTCTTTCTTTTAAACTATTACTTTATATATGTTGAAAACTCTTGAGCTCACTAGGCGTCAAGCCTAACCTTTTTATTTGTCGGCATGTGCACCAGGTCTCAAGGTTGGGAGTTGGTTTTAGCAACCCTATGAAGAGTAAAGCCTTAGCTAGATCCGAAAGTAAGTACTCGGTGAAGCCTTCCGCATTATGGAGATAGTGACTACGCATGGGTATGTGTAGCACCCGTCCTTTATAGTCCGTATGTATAAGATGGTATACGTGTATTGTAGTCGAATCTAAATTTGTGGTTGTAGATGATTCGTTTATTGATGTATTTAGAAAATTTTAAATAAGTTGCTATTTCCAGAATTTAGGGTGTTACATTTACTACTGTTATCGAAACTTAGAACGAATGGTTTTATGTTCGAATTATACAGTTTGGGGATGTTATAGGTTTACTGTTTTAGTATGCATGAGCAAAGTTCTCGATCGTGTACTGCGATTATTTGATTCGGAGTTGCATATAGTCTGTATGGTTTCGATGCATATTTTCAATATAATCAGGTATTCTGTGTCGTTTAATCAAATGAGTTAAAGTTATTGCAAAACATAAAACTTCTAAGCACTGCGAGTGAAATCATAGTTAAGGTGTTAATTTGTTTGTAATTTGATTGAGGAAACGATCAGATTTACGCTTATTTGTGTTTATATTTTTTCCCTTTGTTTTACTATTGATGTTGAAGTTGTTTGTGCTTAAATATAAAAGCTTGAAGTTGTATAGATCTTTGATGTTCCAATGACTACGTTTACAACGATAGCTTTAGATAGGCTAATAGAACCAAAAGCTTCCAAGCCTATGGCAGCAGGGAAAGTTGCAAGTGATTCGAGACAGGGAAGTCGGGTTAATAGTATTGATAAACGACTAGATTTAAAAGATGGTACAAAATCTATAGAGAGAAAGCAACACTGGAGTCAGATTTCACCTGCTATGTATGCTACTCAAGAACCCACACCACTCCCAGATTTCCCATCATCATTCGCTCCGTCACCATATATTGTTAACCATAAGAGACGTGGGTCGCGCCTTTCCCAGACTTTCTCCGAAGGATGGTGTAGCTTTTCGTCAAGATCTAGCCGATGAAAAGACAAATGAGGTCGTGGAAGGCTTAGAAGTAGAGGATGTTGAATCTCGTAGAGTTGTAAATATCACAAATAATGTTCGTAAAACTGTTGAGGGTTGTAGTTCTAAGTTTGTAGTCGATGGGGAACATGAAAATGACAACGTTATTGATGATGATGCAACTAGGCAAGATGATTCGAAATCTGTTATATTGGAACATGACAGTGATATGGATTATTTTTTTGACCCCCAATATTCATCGAGTGTTAGGAGCAACACAAGCACAAATGGGGACATTAAACATAGACTGGATCGGTCTTTGAATCTCAACGCTTCAGTTTTCGAGTTCTATGATGCTTGGGAAGGTAATATGGTTTTATGCTTGCTATATGTATTAGACACTTGATGGGTGATCTTTTCACGTTATAATGTGTATTTTAAAGTAACATTTTAAGCATTGTTCATTCTGTAAATAATTTTAGGAAGCAATGGTAATATTAGTTTTAATTGCATTTGTTGCTTTAGAATTGTCGTCTGAGAGTGGATCCCAACCTTCTTTAAACGATGTGGAGACTGAATTACGTGAAATACGATTGAGTTTAGCGGTGGAGATGGAGAAAAGGAAGCAAGCAGAAGACCGAATAAATGATATGCAAAGCAAATGGGGGAGGATACAGGAACAATTATCTATTGTGGGGCTGAATCTTCCTAGTATGGTGGAGGACCAATTTGCAGAAGAGGGATCACTGGTGACGGCGAGATCAATGGACAAGGATTAGAGTTTGTGGTGAAGTTTGACGAGAGGAAGAATGCGATGGTGGTCTGGAATCAGACCGAGGCTTGTACCTAGAAGTATGAGCTGAATAATGGAAGTCGTTTTATTGGTCTTGGAATGTGGACTTAATCAAAATAAGGGTTTGCAATGCAGCGAGATACATCACGAATTTAATTTTTTCTTTTATTTTTATCTTATATATTTTAAATTATTTATATTTAAATTAAGATGTTTATCCTGTTTTGATTATGTTTATCGGTTAGTTATGAATTCAAACATATAGTTTTAGAAATTTGCACTCATGCATCATAACTTGTAATCTTGAATTTTAAGTAATGTGTATTAATAAACAACACTTAATGAATAAAAGTTTGTTTTTAAGAGTTTATTCGATAGTTTAATAATAATGTACTTTATTTTAGGTTTAATAAAAGGGAAAAGTTCAAAAAAAAACCAACCGACTTTAGGGTTTGGAGTGATTAAGTCATTGGACAATTTTTTCGAACAAATAAATCATTAGACATTTCAAAATATGTTAAATAAATCATTGGACTTTGGGTAACCTGTTGAATATATTATTATTACTTAAAAAATATAACTTGCAACCTACATAGCAGGTAAAACTACAAATTAAAAAAATGTCACCTACTTTATCCGCCTACAAACTAAAAATGAGGAAATTAACTGAAATAAGTCAATCTCATCAACCAAGTTCATTTTTTAACCACTTTTCAAAGTTTTTTTTTTCTAAAATAGTTAAAGTTTGCGCATAATGTTTTCTTTCTACCTAAGGATTTATTTTCCAATAAATAAAATAAAAAACATCCGTACATAGAAAATTTTATGTATAAAGATTCACTTTTTGCTTATAGTTTTAGAAAAAAAAATTACACTTTGCATTCTTATAAAATTATAACTAATTATTTAATTTATTTTATATTCATTACTTTTTCATTTTATATATTAACTAGTGTTGGGCCCGTGCATTGCACGGGAGGGTAAATTTTCTGTTGGAATATTGAACCGAGTTAAAATGAAACGTAATTTAGCTGTTAACAGTTAATGAAATACAATGTGAAAAACGAATGTATTTTCATAAGTGGTTAACTTGCATATATTCTTAATCGTTTGTTGTTATGAGTTTGTGCAATAATATTGGTAATAGTTTTGTATTATATTATTTAAAACTCAAACGACATGTCTCACAACATATTTATCTGACTATTGACTTCAAGACCTCATAGTATTAAGCGATAAAAATAAAGATATGTATATATATCTTATTCCCCTACTTCGAAAAATATGATTGTGGGTTTTGAAAAATATAAACAAATCCTCAGTAAATAAAATAAAATATAAAAAAGTAGTTTTTCAAAAAAACAAAAATATAGTGGAATACCTTTTGTTCAGTTGCAGGTTCCGCCATTGACACCCGACCGTTCGTCTTCTTCTTGTACTCGGATGATAAATAGAGAAGCAATATATATTTATAGTGAATGTAGAGAATATTTTAAAATCTTTTATTTTCATTTTCGATTTTACATTTAAATGTAAATATATTAAAAATATGGAAGAATATTTTTATATCTACATCGTTTCTATTTTATTTTCTTTACACTTGGTTAATTTGGAAAGTATTGCGGAATATTTTTATTTTAAAGAATACGATAATTTATTAGTGTATCTCGTTATTTTTTATTTTTTATTAATATCAACCTTCTTTTTTCTTCTTTTAATGCTCGTGAAAAAAAAATACGTGTAGATTTTATATTATCAAAAATAACACGTGTAGATTTTATATTATGCTAATATAAAATACGTGTAGATTTTATAAAATAAAATAGATTTTATATTAGCAAAAAAAAATACGGAAGAAAAAAAAGTCTACATTACATTTCATTATGTAAAAAGATTTTATAAAATAAAATATAGAAAAAGATTTTATAAAATAAAATATGGAAAAATCATTATGAGATGTAATATAAAAAAATACGGAATAAAAAAGATTTTTTATTACATCTCATTAATATAGATTTAAATGTAAATTCTACATTTAAAATAGACTAGAAGCGTACTCGCGCAATGCAGCGAGATACATCACGATTTTAATGTTTATTTTTATTTTTTGTTTTTTATTGATTTATAGTACGATTTTGGATGGTTTTTATTGAGTGATAATGATTTTGTTATATATAAATTTGTGTAATTTAGGCTTAACAATATAATGTTTTTTATATAAAAAAATTAAGTAGTTTGTTAAAATTCATTAATTATCTTATATATTTTAAATTTTTTATATATAAATTGAGATGTTTATCCTGTTTTAATTATGTTTATCATAATTCAAATTTCATAATTTTAGGATTTAGGGATTAGAGATAAGGATTTTGGGGGATAAGGATGAAATTTATTAATTAGGGTTAAAAGCATTTAAAAGTAGTATATATTGCTTCATTAATTGTTTTTTAAAAGATTTTAAGTAGATTAACATTAAATAATAGTACATAATGCTTAATACATCACGATTTTAATTTTAATTTTAATTTTTTGTTTTTTATTGATTTACAGTACGATTTTGGATTGTTTTTATTGAGTGATAATGGTTTTTTATATATATATTTGTTTAATTTAGGCTTAACAATATAATGGTTTTTATATAAAAAAATTAAGTAGTTTGTTAAAATTCATTAATTATCTTATATATTTTAAATTTTTTATATTTAAATTGAGATTTTTATCATGTTTTGATTATGTTTATCAGAATTCAAATTTCATAATTTTAGGTCGTGAAAAAAAAAATACGTGTAGATTTTATATTATCAAAAATAACACGTGTAGATTTTATATTATGCTAATATAAAATACGTGTAGATTTTATAAAACAAAATAGATTTTATATTAGCAAAAAAAAATACGGAAGAAAAAAGAGTCTATATTACATTTCATTATGTAAAAAGATTTTATAAAATAAAATATAGAAAAAGATTTTATAAAATAAAATATAGAAAAATCATTATGAGATGTAATATAAAAAAATACGGAAGAAAAAAGATTTTATATTACATCTCATTAATATAGATATAAATGTAAAATCTACATTTAAAATAGATTATGCTAATATAAAATCTATTTTATAAAATCCTCCACCAAAAAAACAAATAGTTATATTAATAAATGAGTATTCATTCCACAAATAGATACATTTAAAATAGATTATGCTAATATAAAATCTATTTTATAAAATCCTACACCAAAATAACAAATAGTTATATTAATAAATGAGTATCCATTCCATAAATAGATGATTATATGAGATACTGTGCTTGAAAAGGTTGTACCAAAGCATTAAGAAATTGTAAATTAAGTAATTGGCTTTAATTAGTTGTAACTTGTGCTTAAAATGTTGTAATTAAGAGTTTTTTATACCGTTTTTATAATATAGTATAGATTATATTTACACACATAATCGTATATTTATCTATCTATACTATATTATAAAACACGGATAAAAGACTCTTACATACAAATTATTAGGCACAAGGTACCATCATTTTATGCAAGATTTTAAAAATATCTTAATTTACAAGTTTCAAAGCACAAGATACATATTACTACTGCAGACTTTTAACACTCATCAATTTGGTATGTGCAGGACATTCCTTTTATGCAGACCTTTCCATGTATCATTATTAATTAACTAGTTGTGTATCCGCGCAAAGCGGCGGGATACATCTTGATTTCAAGATTGACAACTAAAACCCATAATGCAACTCATAATTAACAAATAAAACCCGATATGTATGTTTGAACAAAATAGAATTATAATCATCTGCGACAATACAAATTTGTACACATAGAAAACGATAAGATATCACTCGGAGCATCCATCTGTAGACTTGCCTTGTAAGAAATGTCATATGATTATAATAGATACAAACCAAATATAGTTGTAACAAATATATAATACTAAGTAGTCGTTTGTATCTTGTTAATCGCGTAAAACTTCTTGATACACCACATTTGTAAAGATAAAGTTCTTATTAAGAACCTTTATTATAAAGTTTTTTTAGTTGGCAAGAAAAAGTAGAATAATGAGGTTCTTAAAAGAACGTATGCTATAGATACTCTCTTAAGTTAACCTATCTTTTGAACTTCTTAAAGAAATTTTGTTTGGATGGTCAAAAACTACATAAATTACAAGTTGTTTATAATCTACCTTTTGAATGCTACTTGGAGTAATGTTTGAATAAAGCTTTATGAGTTTTTTGCCACTTTCTTCTAGTTATACCCCTGGTTAGCATTAACTGTTATTAATTACTAATAAAATTAACTATTAAAAATATAATTATAACATACTATTAATACTAATCATTTTGAATTATGGTTAATCAAATTAATTGTAAATTATATTAAATTGTTATTATTCAATATATTTAATCAACCAAAATAATCAAATATAACAATTATAAAAATATTGTTTCATAAATAATAATACTTCAATACATATTTTAATAAAATATAATTCAACTATTACTTATTTGAAGAGTTATTAACTAATTAAGATATATGCCTTGTAAAAAAAATTCTCCTAAAATTTGTATTTAGTTAAACAAATTCACACACACATAAGGGGCTAATCATGGAATTTACTAAAATCCATATTTAGTTGCAATTTTAAATACCTCTAACGAGCCAATTAAAAAATAGGGTATAATCCAATCTTTATCCAAAATATTGTTATCTTCAACCATATACAACATTTGTAATGTATTTGTTTGTTTATATAATCGTTCAAGCACTAAATGAGTCGAGTTCCATATTATAGATGTGTCAGATGCTAGTTGTGAGGCTTAGCATCTACGTCATGACAAAAACGTTTATATGATTTAGTGACTACTTTACCCAAATAAAAAACCAATCTTAAAATAAATTAAATTTTTTTGAAGGTACTCTAGGCAAATTTCAAAATTTCATGCTAAAATACATTACTAATATTCCAAAACTTGAGCCAATAACTTCATAACGTCTCGCAGTTGACGGACGGATCAATGGGGATATTGAGTTTCAAATGACACAATGGGGTGATCTGAGCCGCGTTGGAAAGGTTCACTGGAAATGCTTGAACAACAAACTTGAGACAACGACAAATAGCCTTCAGAGCATCTTTCGAGGCATCAGCTGCTTGGACCAAATCTTGTGCACCAACACAACATTGTAGGCTAGGCAATGTCGAAAATCCAAACAAGAAAGGTTGGCAAGTGATAAGCTTCGCGATTACATCTTGACATCCTATTTGTGCATCCGCACGTTGGTTTGATAACAGAAGTATCGAAACCAACATCAAAATAATTGGAATCGTGTTTCGAACCATTTTTTTGGATGTATATTTTTTGTGGATGTATATTTTGTATGGATGTGGTATTAGATAGTATTGAATGGTAAAGGGTATTTATAGGGGGGTAAAAGTTCATTTTATGGTAAGGAATTAAATTAAATTAAATGTAATAAAGTTAATTTCAATCAACGATGTGATTTTTTCGGTTTATTTATTTAATTTTTATATTGATTATAATATTTATAATAGGAATTAAATTAAATTAAATGTAATAAAGTTAATTTCAATCAACGATGTGATTTTTTCGGTTTATTTATTTATTTTTTGTATTGATTATAATATTTATAATAAACAATTTCTTTTGAAATAATTCCTTATTTGTTAAATGGCTAAAATACATTGTAAATTAAGAAATTAACTAAATTAAGAAATTGGCTTTAATTAGTTGTACCAAAGCATTAAGAAATTGTAAATTAAGTAATTGACTTTAATTAGTTGTAACTTGTGCTTAAAATGTTGTAATTAAGAGTTTTTTATGTCGTTTTTATAATATAGTATAGATATATTATATTACTATAAATTTGTTTTAATTATATTATTAAATATGTAATTGGTTATTTTTTCTAGATGTCATTAAAAATATAAGAAACCCATTCAATTATAACAAAATACTTATTTTTTTATATAAAAAATATTATATTATTAAGTCTGAATTAAACAAATTTATAAAAAACAACAAAAAAACAAAAAATAAAATGAAATATTAAAATCGTGATGTATCACGCTGCATTGCACGAGCACGCTTTTAGCATATTATAAAGCATCTATAAAACAACTTTTAAAAACAATTGCTAAAATTTAATGTAACGCTATATAAAACTATCGAATAAACTTTTAAAAACAAACTTTTAAACATTAAATATTGTTTATTGATATACATTACTTAAAATTCAAGATTACAAGTTATGATACATGAGTACAAATTTCTAAAGTTATATACTTGAATTCATAACTAACTGATAAACATAATCAAAACAGGATAAACATCTCAATTTAAATATAAAGAATTTAAAATATGTAAGATAATCATTGAATTCTAACAAAATATTTACTTTTTTATATAAAAACCATTATATTATTAAGCTCAAATAACAAATTTATATAAAAAAATCATTATCATTTTCTCAAAATCATCCAAAATCGTATATAAATCGATAAAAAATAAAAAATAAAAAAAACATTAAAATCGTGATGTATTTCGCTGCATTGCGCGAATACGCTTCTAATTAACTAAAATCTATCAAAAAAATTAGTTTCTTCTTTTACAAATTACACCATTATAGTCGTTTGGTCAATATATTCAAAATGAACTCAAGACTGTTTTTTATTTTAATCTTATATTATTCAATATCATAAATACGTACAAATTATTTTTAATAGTTATAGTTCAGATTAATCTTATATTATTAAATAAATAACCCTAAAATGATAGAAAGTGTAAATATTAAATACAATTCATACATATTTATGATATTTAATAATATGAGATTAAATCCAAAAAAAAATCAATATTAGGCACATTTTAAACGTATTGACGAGACAATTATAATAATGTAATTGTTGAATATAGTGTCCAGAGTGATTAATTATTGGTCATATTTCTAATAATATCATGGTCCTTTTGGGTTGCCCTTAAAACCTAAATAAACAATCAGAAGGATAAAGGAAAACAATTAGTTTATTAATTGTCATTTGTTGATAAATTAATTATAAGCTAAAATATAATTAATTAGATTTAATTACATATAAAATACAGGGGATAAATGATAATTGGTTAAAATAGTTTTAACGAGCTTATCGGTTTAAAGGGGCTAAGTGTAAAACAGAGAAGCATGAAAGTGGTTATAAATAAACTGCTAGGGATCAAACCCTAACAAGCTTTTCCCTCTCTCTCTCTCTCTTGTGGCCGTCGATCCCCTCTCCCTCTCTCCCAAAATCGTAAACCCTAACAAGGGTTTAAGGTTTAAATCTCTTCTTGATTGTTGGTATTTGGTGTTCTTAAGTGTGAGCCACTATAAGGATTCATACTATTAGTCCTTAACATCCAAGAATCGAGATCAAATGTTTGATTTATCATTGTGGTTTTCGACAATCACAATAAACAAATAAGTAATCTTGGTTAATTCTTTTATAGTTAATCATCTATAACATATGTATCCTGAAAAGTTGTTAGTTTATATTGCCATAGATGATAATTTTAAAATATGCTTTCGTTGCCTATATCACGTGGTAGTAGGTTTGCTCAAAACCTTTCAGTAATTTGAAGAAGAAAAAAACATATTCTTTTTGATGTATTTTAGTTAATATACGATTATGTATATTAATATAATAAAGCGTTAACTGAAATTAAAAAAGCAGAATGTATAAAGTAAAATAAATAATAAATTATAAAGATGTCTTCTATTTTTTTGTTTTGCCAAAAACAATTCTTAAGGCAAAAATTTTTTTTGCGTAAACTTACACTATTTAAAAAAAAAAGATTTTAAAAAGTGTTTAAAAAATGAATTTGGTTGATGAAATTGACTATTTTAGTTATTTTTTCCATTTTTTAATCTGTAGGGGAATAAAGTAGGTGTCATTTTTTTTTTAGTTTTTAGTATCTTATCTGTTATGTAGGTTGCAAATTATACAAATTACATTTTTAAATAATAAGAAGAGTGAATTGTGGATTTGGTCACTGTGGTTTAGTGATTTCTTTGACCATGATCCTCATTCTATTTTATTGTGGATTTGGTCCTTGTGGTATTCAATTTATTTTGGTCATGGTCCTTCTCACTAACACTTCCATTAACTTTGTTAAATCAATGACCATTTTAGCCATTTTGCCTATTTTTTGATAAGAAAAAATATAAACAATATTTTTTACACACATGCACACACACATGTATATATATATATATATAATGATATTAAAATAAATAAAATAAGACATTATTGTATAATTTAATTGTTTAATTTTTTTAAATTAATTATATTAAATACGATTTAATTTTATTATTTTATTGTAATTGTGGAAAAATATATATAGTTTTATTGTTTTAATGTAATTAAAATTTCAATTTAAACAAATCAGATCATAAAACTATATCTTATTTTATTTAGAGTGAATAAAATAAAATATGGTTTTATGATTTGATTTATTGAATTAAAATTTTAATTAAGTTAAAGACGATTTAATTATATTGTTATTTTATTATCATTGCAACAAACAAGCTTATTGTTGATATTTTAACACAAAAAAATCATCAAAACCCGTTGAGAAATGAACTTTAATTTTATCATACTAAAAACAATATGAAAGTTGATTTTGAGTTTTTGACTGAAAAACAATATGAAAATTGGAGCTTCTAATTTTAAGATGATAAAATTATACTAGTTCATTTCTCAACGGTTTTCAATGATTTTTTGTGTTAAAATATCAACAATAAGTTTGTTTGTTGCAATGATAGTAAAAGAACAATATAATTAAATCGTCTCTAACTTAATTAAAATTTTAATTCAATAAATCAAATTATAAAACCATATTTTATTTTATTCGATCTAAATAAATAAGATATAGTTTTATGATCTGATTTGTTTAAATTGAAATTTTAATTACATTAAAACAATAAAACTATATCTTTTTCACAATTACAATAAAATAATAAAATTAAATTGTATTTTATATAATTATTTTTTTAAAAATTAAACAATTAAATCATACAATAATGTCTTATTTTATTTATTTTAATATCGTTATATATATATCTATACTACATTAATAAGCATTTAAGCAAAAGTCTTAAAGACAACTTTTCATGCATAATGTACAACAATTTTATGCATCCAAATTGAAAATCTCTTAAGTACAAATAATAAAGCCCATTATACAAGTGTTTTTAACCTGACCACCATTGCCATCGATTTAATATGTTTTTAACCTTACCACCAGTCCACCACCATTACGCAAGACTGTAGAACCACGTTTGAGTTGCAGCCCCAACCATGCTTTCTGATTCTGACCTTCTCTCCTAACACACGTCTTCTTCCATACTTCTGAAATGGAAGGTTTCACAAGCTTCCTTCCATTGAGTGAGAGCACCGATTTCCAAAAAAGGTTGTATATATACAGAGTGAGACGATTTCAGGCATACGATTTCCTTCTGGTTTCAACATTTCAGAGACGATTTCCTTCATTTGAGGTAAAAACCCTGAATCTTACATTTTGATTCCATTTTTTGCTCTTTAAAAACCCTGAATCTTACCCGAAATCAATATACAAAACCCATTTTTTGCTTCGATTTGGTTGGAAACCAGGCTGCCTCTGTGAAATCGATCAAAGGAAATCGATCTACAAAATCGATTTTTTGCTTCGATTTTTACTCCACGGTTGATTGATTTCGTCCAAAATCTTATACCCATGGGTATAAAGATTACAACACCTTTTGGTTTTCTATTTGTAGCATACATATATTCAGCATTTTTGGTGTTCAAAAGAAAAGGTTGCCGTCTGATGATGATAACAATTTCTTTTTGAAGTATATAGTATTTATATATTGTAAAAACGCACACACACTCCCCATTTTTGGTGTCTGATAACAATTTGGTTAAATTGCATTGCCTCCTAACATGATTACATATCTTAATCACAGTGTAAGACATGGTAAGCCATCTTACTTTGGACTGCCTCTGCAGAGCATAAGCATCTCTGGACAGCTTCTGAGTTTGCTCTGGATGTGAATAAGAGCATCTTTGAATTGGTTGGAACACCTCTGATTAATTTTTGCACATAGCCTCTTTGCACAGCAGCCTTTGGACATCTTCACAGAGGCTCTGCATATGAAATTAATAGCTCTAGAAAAACTTGTCAAACTTCTGCTGCACTTAGTTTGAACATATGATCATTAAGAATAAGAGATGCACTTTTCTAGCACATAATGAACAAACTTTTTAAATTTGTTAGTTCATTTGTTGCACACTTCTTTGAATCTGTTGTTGTCTTAACATCTCTGTGAGTGAACAAAGCTTTCTGCACAACTCTGATTAAATTCCCCACAACTTCTGATCATACAGCTCTGTACTTGAAAGTCCAACATGGATTTTATTCGAAATCTGTTCTAGAAATCAAAACTTCTGTATGCCTTGATCAACTTTCTGTAGGCATTTTTCAAACAAATCACAACCATAACTCTCTGATTGCATTGATTCTGAAATCTGGAAGCTTTTTAACACTATGCACATGGATAGATGAAGCACAAGGACAAATATATGAACATTAAATCTGTACAGCTTTGGTTCATGCTTTGGACTTACAAAATTGGCTTAGATAAAAACACTTAATAGCTTTATGTTCACACAGCAGCCTCTGGACAAACTTTGAGGTTCTGTGAACTACCACAGAGGTTCTGTGAACTGCCTCAGAGGTTCTGTGAACTGTCTCAGATGCTCTGATCAAACTCTGGAATCAAGCAAAACTCATACCTTAACTCTGTCCATAATGTACCATTCAAGTCTCTGATATATTTTTTGAATACATACATCATCAATAAACAACACAGATTTATGAATCTATATATAAGACTCAAACAGCAGCAACTTTCATGAACAACAACCTCATACAAGCTTCTGAAATCAAACAAGAAAAAATTTTTGGTTTGAACATTCTCTGCTACTATTTGAATTCTGGACAGCAACTTTTTAAGTGATCTTTTGTTGCATAAAATCAGGATGGACAGCAGCAAAAATAATCTTCTATCGGCAAGCTGTTTGCTTGATTTTGAACACAGCACATAACAGATACTTGCATTTGTAAATTCTGTACAGGCACATGAAATCTGTTTGGCTTCTAAATCATTTCAAAGTATGTATAGACATTGATTTCAGACAATTCTAAGCACTGTTAGAGTTATCTGTTGAACAGATCTGGTGTTCATGGAACTTCATTGGTCATGGCAGTAGCACAAATAGCATTTCTTTCATATTCTGCCAAGTGTTCTTCGATGATATTTGACATAAGATTCTGGAACAGAAGTTGTATGGACTTAATCTGTTGAAATCTCTAACACTCAGGACTGTTAACCCCAAATTTCAGTCACCAACAGATTCTTGAGTATTCAATCAAAAGAAAATTCGCACCAGAATAGAAGATAACATTGGACATGTATCGACCATTAACTTGAGAGCAAATAGACAACACATTACCAACAGGAAGGTAGCTGCACGGTTTTCTCTTCAATTTGTTCGATAATAACTGTGATTGCTCAAGATGATCAAACTTTGGAATCACATAAACACAAATCTATAGAAGTTTATTAATCTACCCCACAAAGCAACTAAACTAAATAAGACCAAAACCATAAAATGGGGTATAAGGTTGTTTCTTTGATGGCTATACCATATTTGTTCCAACTATTGCTTGTATTTCTAATGGGGTAGTTCACTTTTTTATTGTTTTACAAAAATCATCATTTGGGTATTTCCTTAAACTCAATTTGAGGTGAAACCCACAAAATTTCTTTAAAAAAAGTTGGAATCTTGATGGTGAATTTTTTATTTGAAGGTGAATCTTATAGGTGGGTACTATGATGCAGGGGACAATGTGAAGTTTGGGTTGCCAATGGCATTTACAGTGACAATGATGTCTTGGAGCATAATAGAATATGGGAAGCAAATGGCTTCAAGTGGTGAACTTGGTCATGCCATGGATGCTACCAAGAGGTAAAGAACATCCTTCTTTTTAGTTGAGGGGTTCTGTTGTGTTTTGTTTATCAACTAGATCACATTTGTGGAATCTTTTTTTTAGTTTGCAGTTGGGTTTCATGTTGGTGTTCTAATGTAGCAATGGACTAATGACCCAGAAAATCATATATATTTTGTTTGTTCCCATTTCACCATCTTATATACATTGAGTTATTATTGCAGGTTTGGATGTGATAGATTGTGCCAGATAAACGTAGGAATGCAAATGCTAAGACCATTCATAAATTAATAAAAATATATAAACCATTCATAAATTAATAAAAATATATTAACCATTCATTAGGGTTAAATTGGTCATTTTATCTCAAACGCTGAATAGTTGTTCTGTCCTATCGTGTTTGGATACCAAACACACCGCTAAGATTTGGAATTGCTTAACTTCAGCTGTAAAGTGCCAACGTAAGGTTGTCTATTTTTTTACTGGCTGTCTTCCAAACTGGTGTATGTTTGGACTTTAGAAAGAATGCAGGTGATGGTAATCAGAGTAAATAAAGAACTAATTACAGCAGGCAACAGTCAAACTTTTATAACAGCTTGCAGCTGCCAGTTGTTTACTAGCACCAGGTTTGCAAAATCTAGCAGCAGTATCATTCTCATCATTTGCTCTCTTTTAGCAGTAAAAAAAGCTAGCTGTCTTTACTACTCACAAGTCACAACTATATATTTATCCTTAATCTTGATAGCAACATCATTTAGATAAGCACCATGCAGAGGAATAAGATCTCTGTTGTAAACTATGTTGAAAATGGTACCATCAATACAAGGTTTTACGGTTTACGGTTATGGTATTATCACTCTTCATTATTGATGCTATGGAGAATAATTTCTTCTTTTTTGGTTTACGGTTATGGTCTTATCACTCTTAATAATCGTCATTCATTTTTTCTTTGTGTAGCTATGCTATTAAGAAGGATGAAATTGTGAAGTTTGTCATGGCCATTTGTTGAAGAAAATTTAATGTTTGGGGCACTTGAATTTAGTTGTTTTGTTTTGGAATTTTATAAAAAAACAGTTACCATACCTATCGTTTTTTTTTGCTACGGATTTTGAGTTAAAGAGTTACTCTATTAATTTTGTTATACCTTTGTGGTTGTATATTCTTGGAAATGAGAGTAAATGGGTATTTTAAGTGGGTTTTTTTGGTTTTCTCCAATTGTTTTTGGGATATAAGGAGGTCAAATTTTTGGAAATGGTAAAAGTTGTTACACTCACTTATTGAGCAAGACTCTTTATCTTTATAATCGCATTTTGTGGGTTAGATTCTTGGCCTCTGTTGTGTTCATGCGGTAAGGTAAATTACCTGGTAAGTGTGAGGGTAACGACTTTTTTTTTTCTATGTAAGGATCGACATTCTTATTTGGAAATGTGGTTGGTTTTAAGGATTCAAATGACGAGTAAACGGTTGTTTACTTGGTAAAACTTATTAGTAAGAATCACCACTCTCACTTAGGTGTTGTTTGTATTTGATAAGTCTAAATTTCTGAAATCTTAGGTGTTGTTTGTATAAGAGGTGGTATGTAAAAATATCTGAACGATTCAGACTTTTAAGAGTTATTAAGAGTTTTTTTTTTAAAACAAACAACCCTTACATTATCGAGTAACATCTAAATGTATCTTGATAGAACTTTTGCATCCCGCCGCATTGCGCGGGTAGACTACTAGTATATATATATACATGTGTGTGTGCATGTTTGTATAAAAACATTGTTTATATTTTTCTTATCAAAAAATGACAAAAAATATACAAAATGGCTAAAATGGTCATTGATTTAACAAAGTTAATGGAAGTGTTAGTCGGAAGGACCATGACCAAAATAAATTAAATACACAAGGACCAAATCCACAATAAACATAGAATGAGGATAATGGTCAAATAAATCACTAAACCACATGGACCAAATCCACAATTCACTCTAATAAGAATGTATTTAACAGGTTTCGAAAAGTCTAAGGATTTATTTAGTGTGTTTTGAAATGTCTAAGAACTTATTTGTTTCAAAAAATTATCCAATGACTTAATCACTCCAAACAATAAATTCTATTGGATTTTTTTGGATTTTTCCCGTAATAAAATAACGTTTTTTTATAAAATAAACATTAAATATTCTGTTAGATTTTCTTAATTATATTTTAGATTTTTTATATTTAAAATTTGATTTTTATCCTGTATTTAATTATGCAGTGAGTGATTTTAGAGAAGTTGAAGTGATGAGTGATTTTAGGGGAGTTAAAATTGTTAGATATAAGAGCATCTCCAACAACATTGCTAATTTTTTTCAAAAATAGAAAATGAAAAGTCAAAATCTCTAAAAACATTTTCTTCTAACTCCAACAACTTTTCTATTTTAGAGAATCAATCATTATTTATATTACTACTATAAGTGTACTCGCGCAATTCAGCGAGATACATCACGGTTTTAATGTTTCATTTTTTTTTTGTCAATTATGGTTTTGAGAAAGTGATAATATTTTTTTTATAAATTTGTTTAATTTAGGCTTAATAATATAATGTTTTTTATATAAAAAAAAATTAAGTATTTTGTTGGAATTCAATGATTTTATTATATATTTTAATGACACCTAAAAAAAATAACCAATTACATGTTTAATAATATAATTAAAACAAAATTATAGTAATATAATATATTAATTAATAGTGATATATGGAAATGTTTGCATAAAAGGAAGACTCTGCACATACCAAATTGGTGGATGTTATAAGCCTGCAGTAGTAATATGTATCTTGTGCTTTGATACTTGTAAATTAAGAGATTTTTAAAATTTTGCATAAAATGATGGTACCTTGTGCCTAATAATTTGTATTTAAGAGTTTTTTTATCCGTGTTTTATAATATAGTATATATATATAGATAATATTTCATAATTTATCATCCCAATACACTTTTTAAAAAAAACTTAAAATAAAATGTTAAAAATTGAATCTTATTGGTTGGATTGAATAAAATAATATTTTCTCTCCAATTTAAAGATTATAGAGAATTCTCTATATTTAGAGATTTTTTGAATTTTCTCTATTTTAGCAAACCATATAGCAAAGCTGTTGGAGAGGGATAGCAAAGAAAAAGTCAAAATTTTCTATTTTAGCAATGTTGTTGGAGATGCTCTAAGGATTAAATAGGAAGAGATTTAAAATTTTCATTCTTTATTTAAGTTTTAAGCAATTAATATTAAATAGCGGTACATTAAGATTTAACAATTGTTTTTAAGAGTTTTTTTTATAGATGCTTTATAATATGGTATAGATAATGTTTTTTTTATATAAAATGAATATTAAATATTATGTTAGATTTTCTTAATTATATTTTAGAATTTTTATATTTAAAATTTGATTTTTATTATGTATTTAATTATACAATGATTGGTTTTAGAGGAGTTAAAATAAGAAGTGATTTTAGAGGAGTTAAAGTGGTTAAAGATAAGGATTGAAAGTTAATAAATAACATTAAATGTAATGCATAAAACTTTAATGATTGTTTTTAAGAGATTTTAACTAATTAACATTAAATAACGATATATTAAGCTTTAATAATTGTTTTTAATAATTTTTTTTATAAATGTTTTATAATATAGTATAAACATTTAGATGTACAATTTTAAATGATGTCGTTTACCAAATTCTTACTCGATAAACACTTAGTTTTTTTAAAACCTCTTAATGACTCTTAAGTCTGAATTGTTCAGACTTTTTTATACACCACCTTTTATTATTATAACTAAAATAAGACTTCAAATTTTAAACCTATTAAAAAACAAATGACACCTTATAAACAATAGTTAAAAATGCTTACTTATCTTATAGGGTAACCTTTTTTGCCATCAAAGTAGATTGATGATAAGGGGGTGTTTGGGATTGCTTATTTGAAGTGTTTTTTAGCTTATTACGGTGTGACGCCGGTGATAAACACTTTCTAATGTTTTGATAGAGAAAAATTAAAATGGCTTATAGCAGTGTCAAACCGCCAAAAAGAAGTTTTTAATAAGTCATTTGATTTTAACTTATCAACTTATTTGAAAAGTGTTTATGATTTTTTTGGTTATTTTATATGTATGAGCAATCCCAAACACCTTTAAATAACAACTTATTAGTTTATTACGTTTTAGTACCACAATAAGCTAATTCAAGCATTTTTTTTAATAACTCCGGTTTGATACCGCATAAGTTGATAAACACTTTTCAAAATAAGGATAAGTTGTTTTAAATAAGCAATCCCAAACACCCCCTAAGGGGGCGTTTGGTTCGCTGGAATCCACAGGAATCTCTCCTCTCTCTCCTCTCCTCTCTCTCTCCTCTATCTCCTCTCTCCTCTCCTCTCTCTCCTCTTTCTCTCTCCTCTCTCTTTTTCCTCTCTCCTCTCCTCTCTTTCTCTCCTCTCTTATCTCTCTCCTCTCTCTCTCCTTTCCTCTCTCTCTCTCGACATTTTAAAAAAAATAAAAATAAAATAAAGGGTATTTTTGTCATTTTTCAGAATTCCATTCCAATTCCTTTGTAAACCAAACAGACATGTTCCAATTCATTTGACTGATTACATTCCATTCCTGCCAACCAAACAGTTGGTCAAACCTGAAAACATTCAATTCCAATTCCTTCCAGATTCAAATTCCATTGACAGATTTCATTCCATCAGAAATCATTCTGCGAACCAAACGCCCCCTAAGTGTTTATAACTAATGTTTTAAAAATCGGTTTATTGGTTGACCCGGTGTGGTGGTCGGGTCACGGTTCAACCACCGGGTCAACCCGATTTCAAGAAATTCTATGTATTTTTCATTTTCCTATATATATATATATATATATATATACACACACACACACATATATATACATATATAGAGAAAAGTTCAAATGATAACTCATTTTTCATTGTGCATGTGAGGACAAATTATAGCCACTCGATCTCTTTTGATTCAACAACTCATATTAATAGAGTTTTTAATTTTAAAATGCTTAGGAGTAAAAATGGAAGAAAATTTAAACACACGTTTACCATATTTGACTTTTTATTTTTATTTTTAATTAAAAACTTTTTACCCAATCAAAGTTTAAAATAAATTATCTTAAAAATTACTAATATTTTAATCAAACAAATTACATCAAAAAAACGAGAATTTCGTGCTCTTCGATATGACATCCATCTCGATGTAGTCTTTTTTGTCGTTTTAACCGTTTTTTACGTGAAATGCTATAAATGTGTTATATTCATTATGAATATTTATGTACGTTCAAGTTTGTACAACGTCTCGACACCGTAAGTATGTAACTCGATATTACTTTCTTCAACGTCGTAAGGCATCACGTTTCTTCAGCACCGTAACCCAACACCCATCAAGACGAATCGATAACATATCGAGTAATTCTATTGTGAATCGGGAAACAAAAGAGAGCGCGTCACGTCTCCACATCTTCACAGGTCATTCATGTGTTATTCATCATGAATAATGTATCATTCAGGATGAATAATACAACATTCAGGGTGAATAATTCACGATTCATGAATTCGTGTATTATTCGTCATGAATGTTATGTAATTCATTCTGAATACTATATTATTCATCATGAATAATGGATGAACGTTCACATTTGTTATTCATACTGACTGTGGGACATTCGGGGATGCGCATATATATTCATAATGAATTAAACCAAATTTCGGTTGTGAATTGGGAAACAAAAGAGAGTGTGCCATGTGTCTACACCTTCACGGGTCATTCATATATTATTCATCATGAATAATGTATCATCCAGGATGAATAATAGAATATTCAGGGTGAATAATACACGATTCATGATAAATAATACATGAATCCTGGATTCGTGTATTATTCATCCTGAATACTGTATTATTCATCATAAATAGTGAATGAACGTTCACCTTTGTTATTCATACTGAATGTGGACACCCGAGGACGTGCATGCATATTCATAATGAATATAATACGTATATAGAATTTCACGTAAAAAAACGGTTAAAACGAAAAAAATCATGAATATTGTATTATTCATCATGCATACAGTATTATTCATCATGAATAGTGAATGAACGTTCACATTTGTTATTAATACTGAATGTGGACACCCAAAGACGTGCATGCATATTCATAATAAATATAACACGTATATAGAATTTAACGTAAAAAACGGTTAAAACGAAAAAAAAACTATATCGAGATGGATGTCATATCGAAGAACACGAAATTCTCGTTTTTTTGATATAATTTGTTTGATTAAAATATTAGTAATTTTTAAGCTAAATTATTTTAAAGTTTAAGGGGGTAATTTTTTTTTAATTAAAAATAAAAATGAAAAGTCAAAGAAGGTAGACGTTGATTCAAAATTACAATTTTGTCCTTAATCACTTCTCTATCTCTATCTCTATCTATACTATATTATAAAAACGGTATAAAAAACTCTTAATTACAACATTTTAAGCACAATGTACAACTAATAAAAGCAAATTACTTACTTTACAATTTCTTAATGCTTTGGTACAACCTTTCCAAGCACAGTATCTCACATAATCATTTATTTGTGGAATGAATACTCATTTATTAATATAACTATTTGTTTTTTTTTGTGGAAGATTTTATAAAATATATTTTATATTAGCATAATCTATTTTAAATGTATCTATTTGTGGAATGGATACTCATTTATTAATATAACTATTTGTTTTTTGGTGGAGGATTTTATAAAATAGATTTTATATTAGCATAATCTATACTATATTATAAAGATGACATAAAAAACTCTTAATTACAACTCACTAAGCTTTATGTACTATCATTTAAAGCTATCTACTTAAAATCTCTTAAAAATAACTACTAAAGCCTGATGTACTACCTGTAAAGCTTTTAACCCTAATTAATATATTTCATTCTTATCCCCAAAATCTTTATCTCTAACCCCCAAACCCTAAAATTATGAAATTTGAATTCTGATAAACATAATCAAAACATGATAAAAATCTCAATTTAAATATAAAAAATTTAAAATATATAAGATAATTAATGAATTTTAACAAACTACTTAATTTTTTTATATAAAAACCATTATATTGTTAAGCCTAAATTAAACAAATATATATATAAAAAACCATTATCACTCAATAAAAACAATCCAAAATCGTACCGTAAATCAATAAAAAACAAAAAATTAAAATTAAAATTAAAATCGTGATGTATTAAGCATTATGTACTATTATTTAATGCTAATCTACTTAAAATCCTTTAAAAAACAATTAATGAAGCAATATATACTACTTTTAAATGCTTTTAACCCTAATTAATAAATTTCATCCTTATCCCCCAAAATCCTTATCTCTAATCCCTAAATCCTAAAATTATGAAATTTGAATTATGATAAACATAATTAAAACAGGATAAACATCTCAATTTATATATAAAAAATTTAAAATATATAAGATAATTAATGAATTTTAACAAACTACTTAATTTTTTTATATAAAAAACATTATATTGTTAAGCCTAAATTACACAAATTTATATATAACAAAATCATTATCACTCAATAAAAACCATCCAAAATCGTACTATAAATCAATAAAAAACAAAAAATAAAAATAAACATTAAAATCGTGATGTATCTCGCTGCATTGCGCGAGTACGCTTCTAGTCTATTTTAAATGTAGAATTTACATTTAAATCTATATTAATGAGATGTAATAAAAAATCTTTTTTATTCCGTATTTTTTTATATTACATCTCATAATGATTTTTCCATATTTTATTTTATAAAATCTTTTTCTATATTTTATTTTATAAAATCTTTTTACATAATTAAATGTAATGTAGACTCTTTTTTCTTCCGTATTTTTTTTTGCTAATATAAAATCTATTTTATTTTATAAAATCTACACGTATTTTATATTAGCATAATATAAAATCTCCACGTGTTATTTTTGATAATATAAAATCTACACGTATTTTTTTTTTCACGAGCATTAAAAGAAGAAAAAAGAAGGTTGATATTAATAAAAAATAAAAAATAACGAGATACACTAATAAATTATCGTATTCTTTAAAATAAAAATATTCCGCAATACTTTCCAAATTAACCAAGTGTAAAGAAAATAAAATAGAAACGATGTAGATATAAAAATATTCTTCCATATTTTTAATATATTTACATTTAAATGTAAAATCGAAAATGAAAATAAAAGATTTTAAAATATTCTCTACATTCACTATAAATATATATTGCTTCTCTATTTATCATCCGAGTACAAGAAGAAGACGAACGGTCGGGTGTCAATGGCGGAACCTGCAACTGAACAAAAGGTATT